>BSBM01000416.1:5454000-6706000 GCA_027924585.1 Larix kaempferi
GGCTTGGATGTTGAAAGCTATTTTCTTGCATTTTATTTAATATAGAATTTAAATGATGTTTAAAAAATAATCACCTCAAATATCAATATTGATTTGGTCTTCCATGCACCCTAAAATAAGGGAAACTCATGTTGTCCAACTCCCTAATATGTTCATGTTGATTAAATCTCTACTAACAATCCAGTCCACATCATCAAATTGCAAGTGTTAACATTTTTTACTATGTCATCTTTGCGGTGCCAGCTCAACTCTTGCATCAAAACTATATCTCCCATGAACATATTTATGCGACAACAATCAATGCACCAAAACCAATTTGTGCTAATGGTTGCTTTGTGTTATGTAGCAAATTCTCAAATTAACATGATAAACTAGAGTACATGCAATGCACACCAAATGTTTTCTTGGAGCACAACTCTCAAATAAATAATATAGATGAGTTACACAAGAACTCCATTAGATTAAGAGAACCTTCTCCAAATGGTCCCAATGCATTCATATATTCAAACCATATGTTCCTCCCATAATGATTATATTGACCTTTACATATACATATTTCACTCATTGCACATGTGGGCCCTTTATTAAGTTAACACTAATTACAAATGCATTTACTCCATTACGTATATATTTAACCCCATATATACCCCTTTGAAGGGTGTATCGTAGTACCCCCCTTCAAGCTTTGTCCTCGAAGCTTTGTAATGAAGCTTTTTCCTTTGAAACCAGATAACATTATTTCCTTATATTCTTGTTTTCTCATTGCCACTAATAATAATCCATCCATCCAAGTTCATTTTTTCAAGTCTTAATATTTGATTGTTGGTTGTTGCATCATTTTTTTTCTTCTGAGTCCATGTGTGGTTGTTGTAACTTCTTCAATTTGTTGTAATTGTTGTTTTTCATAAAATATTGTTAATTCATGGTCCTTTGATGCTATGTTCCATGAATATAATTGATTATACCATTTTTCCTTTGTAAACCCAACATTGATCTTCCTGTCTTTCTTGCCAACTTTCTTGGTAACAAGAGCGTTGATATGGTTCCATCTTTGATGGTTTTTCGTCATTCTGCACACTCATATCATCAATGTTATTTTCATATACGATGGCATGCTTTATTCTCTATAATTGGCCTCTTGCTTTTTTGAGATAATTCTATCATACTTGACCTTGACACTCTCAAGTTTGAACTCAACTTCTTCAAGTGCCTTTTGATGAGCTTCATCTAACTCCTCTTCTTTCTCCTCTTGAAGTTGAATGGTGATATTTTCCATCAATTTAATTATTCCTTCTTCTTTGCTTGCACTTCTTTGATACCATTAACATTTAATGTGGTTTCAACAATTTTACTCAGTTCTTCACTAATATTTTTTTATTTTGCATCTTGTAGGTGCCTTTTCACTTTTTTTTAAGATTGTTAAAAAAGTTATTGTTTATGTGGCACAACCTTTTGATTTCCTGATCTTTTCAATTCTTCTCTTGAATCATCATTTTCCCACTTTCATTCACTAATATTTTATTGTTATGATTTTTGAACCTCCTTAACCGATGCTTCATTAAGAACTTGCAACTTGAAAAAATAGTAGTCATTTTTCCTAATTTCTTCCTTCGCTTCCCTCAAGTCATGATGTATTTTCTACATATGTTTTGAATTTCACTCCCATTATCCATTTATTTGAAAATATCCTTCAAGTGTTTCTCTAGTGCAATGCAATTTGCAGATAACGGACAATGATTACTATCTCACTACTAGTTTGACAATTGAGTTATGATAGGTTTTTCCATCTTCGAAAGTAAAATATGTGCAATGTAATTTGGGGTTCTGTTGATGCCCCGAATATCGCAACATCAAGCAGAAAGGGATTCTCCCCAGTAAGCAATCCCAATTAGATCGCTCACCGTTTGGTGCGGGGAATCTGTTCGGTTAACGGTTCTGGCTACCGTAAGTTTTTTAAAGATTTGTTGGTTTTACCGGTTGCGGCCCGATCCAACGGTTATGTATTTTGTATTTAAAATGATGTGCATGTGCCCTAGACTAAAGGCATGCGGTAAACAAATCTGTATTAATCTAAACTAGTCTAATCTACCTATCCTTATAAGGAGTAGAGTTAAAGAATGGGTAAATAACTAGAAAATACACCAAAACAATCCACAGTTAGCTGTTAAATTGAAAGGGGGCATTTACAGCTGAAAAGAAAGATTATCTAAGGTAACTCAGATAAATATAAACATTCCATTACCCATTTAACACCGAAATTTTACATAAGAATATGAAACCATCCACAACAAAGAATTAATTCATAAAAGCCAGGAAAGATCTCACAGGAAATGTATGAGAAATATGCAGAAATAGTTCAGCAGCTTAATCAACAAGACTCCATGTAAAATAACGTGCTAGCTTTCACAGGCCAAAATGATTTCCATTCATGTAGTAGAAATAGTTCCTTTACAAAATAGCAAAAGAGTTCACCTGCCAAAAGTCTTTTGCTTCTCTTCTTATTAGCTATATATAGCTTTACAAAATGTGCCCAGAATTGACACCTATACCCTAACCGTTTAGATTCCTCTATTTTTTCTTGTAGTGCTTGATATTACATAAGAGAAATATTCTAAATGGTTTACAAAATGGGAGTTACAAAATTACAAATTTTTTAACATCCCAAATGTATGTACAAAGATGAATATCCATGTGGCATGCTGAAGAGTGCGACCTATCCCTGACTTGGCTCCTTTGGTGGCTCACGCGCTTCTGGGATTGTTGGGGTTTCTTCTTGCATCACTGCAATGCTTGGGCCACTTTCTGATGTAGTAGCTTGACTAGCTGCCAATGCCTTATCCACCTCTGCTATGTGAATTCCCCAGTGATTTGTGTCTTTCACAATATTTGCTCCAATCAGGGGGATCATGAATCTGAGAGATATCTTTTGCTTGACCAACTCTTATTCTAAGGTGGTTATTTCAACCGCAGTGATCCGGAGGCTTTCTTCCAGGTTATGTAGATAAACAACGGCTTGGCTGATAAATTGGCGTAGATATTTTGCTGTCAGTGTGTCCAACTTCTGCACATATTCACTTTCTGCCTAGAGCTCTATGCTTAGATTAGCTAAGAACTGAGCCCTATCCGGGAAGTCCTTTATCTTTTGAGGCGTGGCTATTCTGCAGTTTTCTTGCATCGTCCGGGCTCGGGAGTATACAGTATTGCATTGTTCATAAGTTTCTGAAGTTACAGAGGCCAATGTTACTCCGCAGTCTCTGGAATACTCCAGGGTGTGTATATTTGCTTTGTACTCAGCAACAGACTTAAGGGGAAGGGTTGCTGGGAACCCTGACTTTCCTTCTCTCCATTCGATATGCCTTCTGATCTCCCCACTGATGCGTGAGTGTTTCCTCCTGATCCTGGTGGCTTCAACATTTACTTCCTTGACCTTGGCCATGACTCTTTTTAGTCTGTATATCTCCTCTGCTATGAGTTCTCTGACTCCATAGGTTTCTTTTAGGATTCCACAAGCCTGCTCATGGAAGGGTTTGATATTTCCCATTTTGTTGTTTGCTAACTCCAATTGCTGCTCCAGTGATTCATTCTCTCCTTGTAATTTTTCAATGTTCTCCTTTAGATCATCTAACTCCTGAAGGTTGTCGAATTTATCCGACTCGAGCTTTACGTTCTTCCCTTTAAGTTCTACATTTTCATCTTCTAATGTCCTTACTTGCATTGACAGAGCTCTCCTATCTGCCTCTAATTGTTGGAGTTCTCTTTGCAAGTCTTCCTTTTGAGATGTGAGAGCATTATTCTTCTCAATCATCAGATTTGCATAGTTCTGCTCTTTGACCAAGGCTTCCTGAAGCTGTTGTGCCTTCTCCTTTTCTTCATGTAGCTTGTCTCCCAATATAAAAACATTGTCTGCGGTTGTTGTGACTGTGGCTACAAAGATGGATGCTAGGTGTCTAGCTGCTTCTTTAGTGTTCTTCATGACCGTGGTCTCATGCGCGGTGATGATGTCTGGCCGAAAAGGTCTTTTCAATATGGACCCCATCTCTTTAACAATGGTCTTCCTCTTCTTGTTGTAAGCAAAATTCTACCAGTTAGAAACTGTGCTTCCTTTATAGGGTGTAAAGGGAACAATAGGTAGATCCCTTATGGGAGAGTCCATATCCAAGTTCTGCAGGTCTGGGATTTTGGGGTCAATCTCTTCTTGGGATTTCTTTTCTTCCTCTTCTTTCCTCTTTGCCTCTGCTTCTTGCTCCTTCCTTCTTCTGTCTTCTTATTCCAGCTTAGCATTAGTTTCCAGCCTAATTCTTTCTTCCTCTTCTTTCCTCTTTTCCTCTGCTTCAGCTTCGGCTGCTTGGATTTTCAAATTTTCTTCTTCTCTTAATTTATCTTCTTGGATCTTTTTTGTGTGTTCCGAGAGCTTTAGTTCTTTTTCAGAGAGAGCCTGGGAGCTTGAGCTGGCTCCTCCTTTGCTTACCTGACAAATCTGTAGCTCGGCCATATTGCTGATTCCTCTATATGGTTCTTCCTAAGGATCATAAAAATTGGCATATTCACAGGGAGTAGAGTGCTCTTTGCAATGCTGCGCAATTTTGCCTTGTCGATCGTTCCTGTGGAAAATCCTTTCTCCAAAGTGGAAGTTCTTCAATTCTACAACAAACTCCTTTACAGTTGTGATTCCTGCGAACTTGCAGGAGCCAACATAAAAGGGTAAGGGGGGAAAGGTGGCTTTTTTGGCCTTGTACAAGGTGCTACCCATTCCATCGATGAAGACCTTCCTGACCATTTACTTATGAACTATGTAATCTATAGCATACTTTAGAAGAATATATGGTGCTTTAGAACCTCCATACATTCTTATGTAAGTACCGTCCGGAGAGAAGTAGAAATCGCCATACTTTTCCAAGGTTTCCATGGCGTTCTCCGATAGACAATTTGGTTCTTCATGGAATATCATTTCAAAAAGAGGCATGATGAACTCCTCACAGATGAGTTTGTAGTCCCTCTTGTAATTCTGCACCCAAAATATTTTATAGGCAAGGAATATTGGACCTTCTGTCGGACTCCACATGCATCCCAATTTGGGAAAAAGAGATTTTGCCACAATACAATCTATGAGATACGAGGCCATATAGAATTCTGCCTTTCTTTCCTCTAGCCCTTGTTTAGCCATTGCTACTGCTGATGTCAGGCTGTCTGACAGAATGTCATCCCAGTTGAAGATTGTGCCTTTGAAAGCGACAAAATGTATGATAGGGACCCACTGCAACATGAACATCGTCCCGTCAGGTCTCCCGAAGATCCTGCTTAGTATGAGAGCAATTAATATGAATGGAGGCCTTAAATTCCGGACTTCGTATTCCTCACTGTCTTTTCTTCTGAATTGCTTCCCTGAAATTAACATCCTCGCCATATCTAAATTATCCATATTGATCTCCTGCAACCATGCATCATCTAGTTGCTACTGTGCTTTGGGTAGTTTGTAAGTTGTTGCAATGTAGGATGGGTGAAATGAGGCGAAGGCATTACCCGTGCTGTCTGCTATGACTCTAGTCTCAGTGTTGGCATATTGCAGCACCCATCCGATCACCTCTGAACATGGGAATAGTTCTGGACGTGTGGATGCTTTGGATATGCAGGAGTTTCGGATGTTTTGATACAAGCACTCTTCTTCAAGGAGGGCTTCTGGAAAGTCTTGATCTCTTATCCTTCGGTAGACATCACCCCAGTTCACTTCCGGAGGCACGTTTGTAGTGCATTTGTTGTCCTGAAATGTCGTCTCTAGTCTGGAGCTTTCCTTGATTGCTTTCGCCCTCCTCTTGCCACCTTTGGACATAATGAGAATCCTGTACATTAATTGTCATGAATGAGCATGCATGACATAGTGTTTTACAAATTTAAACTAATGCCTGTAGATGGTCTTAAAGGAATATTTTTTGAACATGTTCCTTTCTCATATAAATGCAACAGGAAGAAAACATAAAAAACATTACTCAAGCTATCCCTATGGCTTGTGTGCTAGAAAACCGATGGTTACAAGATCAGGGTTGGTCTGGGTGTCCAAGCATTTTAGGATGCCGACTGGTACACGGGCGTGGAAGATGTCGAAACGTAACAACCGAGACGCCCATGATTTGGTGCGAAAGGAAAGGCGGACAGAATGGACGCAAATTTTAAATCGCGAGAGTCTTGAGAACAAAATTACCTAAGCCAAGTGTCACCTAGATTGGGAAAAGCTGTCGGCCAGGATTAAGACAAAACTCTGTGCCAGGTGAACGACAGGATTATCGCATTTTACAAGGCCGTGGTGGAGGAGGATACTAGGCACTATGATACCCTGCACTAAGTGCCCAAAAGGGTCGACAGATAGACTTCGGGAAAACGTCGTATTAAAGAACAACCCAATGAAGCGAATGAAACAAAATCACAAGCAGGCATATACGCTCTATAACACAGGCGAGTGTACTTACTTGGAAACGGAAGGCGTGACGCCGACGATTACCGAGCGAACTGTAGATGTAAGCCTCCAATCGGCGATGGGTGCTCAAACGGGATGGGCAGACCTTGGAGCGATAATAATAAAAAAAAAACGAGTTGAAACGGTAATGGGGTCTCACCCCTATTTATGTGATTTGGCACGTGTCGACCATTAATTTGGTAGTTGAAAGCCATTAAACGGGCATTAAGCTTGCGTACGGCCGGGTCACATCGAAAACTTTTCAATAAATGCGACCGTCAAATGTGGGAGGCTCATGTTAAAGCTTCCGACACATGCGGAAATAAAAGTTAAAAACGTTCCGCCATTGCGGAAGAGTTGTGTGAGTGTTTCCGCGAGAGAGCTATGTGCCGCGGGAGACTTAAATGAAAGCTTTCGCTTCCGTGGGAAATTTATCCAGACCTTTCTGAAAAAACACCAAGGCTTGATGGTACGGAGAAAAGGCAAGTTTTTCGAGAAGGAAGAGTTGAAGGGTTTCCGGCGCTTGTGGAAGAGTTCTGCGAAAGCTTCCGCTGTAGTGGAAGGTTTTGAAGAGCTTGTTCCACTGCGGTTCTATTTGATTAAACGTTCCGTCCCTTCGAAGACTTTAAGTTATCTTTTCCATCGTGGTTTAACTTTGTTTCTTCTTCTGCTGTTCCGGATGACTTAAGCCAACTCTTCTGCCATTTCGGGAAATTTAGCTAAAAGCTTTCGCCGTTGCGGGTCAAAAGGCTACGTTTTGCTTGGTTATTAAGGAAAAACTCTAAGGCAAACTTAAGACTGAAGCTAAGTAACAGCATGCCCAAAAGGTGCAGGAAAACATTTAAAGGCAATCATAAAAAGAAGGAGGGTCCCCAATATTTTTTTAAAATATAAGGGGAGGTGTTGTCCTAACAACAGGTTCAAATCAAGACCTTTTTTCATCCAAAATGTATCTTTTAAATAGCCTTTTTTCAACTGTGTGATACAAATTTCACTTTTGTAAAGTTTGTCCAAGAACCAAACGCCATGGAAAATGAAAACACTCATCTGATGGTTCATTTTCCAAGGAAAATCTATTAAAAGACTGATGATGGAAACAAAAAGGAGGGGGAAGGAGAATGAGAGAGCTTGAGAGTAAATGAAGAAGAAACACATAAGCAGACATGGACTCATAAGAAGAAGCATGTTCGAAGATCAAAGGCTATCTTTAATCCAAATCCATCTAAAATTTTACCTGTGAGTAAAAATGAGTTAAATTTCTATCGAAGAATGCAATTCAAATTTGTAACTATTTCCAGAGCATAATAAACCCCCCCACTAAATGTAGGATTTCTTGTTTGGGTCTCCAAGTAAATCTACATTGTTATGGCATGTGATTGAGCACTTTAGTCCGTGGTTGTTTTATTTTTTTTCTTGAATAGTTTTGATAAACACGTGTAAGAAAAAACTACCAATTAGAATCTAAAATACAAGAATTGACAATGGCTCATACCCACATTACATAGATATTTACCTTGAAAACCTGAAACCAAGAAAATCAACATTCTTGAGAGTTTCTCCATTCCTTGTCTCCTTGTATTATCTTTTATGTTTACAATACAATATTATAGCATCCAAAACCCTAATCCATTAACCCGGATTAGATTACAACCCCAATTCCTTAACTGAAAATAGTTTACAACAAGTTGCAAAACCATGGGCCAAAAACAACTCAAAATTGACCAAAAAAAAATCTTTTGACCACCATTGGATTGATCCATTCTGATTCTTCTATCGGTTCTATAATTCCTGCTTCCAACATCCATTCTATCTCAACCTTAAATTTCTTCTTCTAAGTCGGATTTAGTTGGTATGGTCTTTGTCTCACTGGTGTAGCATCTAGTTTCAAGGGGATATTCATTTCTCCTAGCTCTCCTGCAATGCCCTTCATCTCTAAAAACTTGGTAGGAAAAAGATCTTGATACTCGCATAGTAAATCAACAATCTCCTCTTATTGTTCCAATAATATCCAATGTTGGAAAACTTGGGATTCTTCTCTGTTCCCTTGTTCACCATGTGGATCTTCAATGGTTTCCTGTAACTGCTAGATCCCAGCTCAGGTCCCTCTACTGCGCGTTCACCTTCACTTTTTGGTATTTGTAGATCTCTTGGATTGTCCTCCTCCTATCCTTCCTTATGGACATTGTAACATTCCATAACTTCATGTACTATGGGGGAGGTAGATGCATAATGTGTAGGGATCTTGAACCCGTTATATTTCCCGGTGCAAAAATATTTGCTTTGATATCTTGTAAGGCTACGTTTACTACCATAATTTTATCTTCAAAATTGAAGGTTACCTTGAAATTACTAATCATAACTTCCTAGTCTATTATACCTCTGCGCATCTCAAGCTCAATATACCAATTTTTTGGAATTGTTTCCAACATGTGTATAACCTGATGCGTCCATTCCTGTCTTAACACTTTGCTCCATGTTGTAATACACTGTGCAACATGGTCTGATGGACATCTCATCTTCACGTACTTCTGCGCGGTATACTCGGCACCAAATATGACCTGCAACAACCTTTTACACTATTTCCAATCTCTCGTTTTCTCCTTATGAGCAACCCACCAGCATGTGGGTGTCTCTTTCAACGTGACATTTAATGCCAACATCCTTTCCTATTTTGGTATCTGCATTTCAAAATTTGTTACAAAAGAAACTACATCTATTAGGCCATCATACTTTGGTGGATCACATACCTCTGTCCCAATCTAGCGTAATGAGGCCATGATGCACGCACAACTTCTCATATGAACTTCTTGCATCCTTTGCTGCTACTCTTCAAGAGCTTATTTAGAGTCTAACACGCAAGAACTAATACTGCGCTAACTTATCACATCATCCGCAGTAGGATCCACATAATCCTCCATCCTTCTAGTGATGTTGTATAGATTTTCCATCTCGCCATTACTAACCGTTTCCACATATATTCTCCCTTCATTCAGGTCCAATGATGCAGTGACTCTTAAATTATCCCCCTAAAAAATCATTTGTCTCTTCTTGAGATCTATAATGAACTGGTTAGAAAAATCCCATCCAAGCCCCAATAATGCAGGATATGGTTTACTGTCATCTACAATCTCAACGAATTCAAAATTGGCGATGATGTGCACCCCATCTACATCAATAGGCACTCCTGGTAGCCTCCCAATCAGAATAATTCTGTGCTAGTTGGCTAGTCTCAATTGAACATTATACCATATTAGCTTCCTGGGTCTACCCATCATTTCCCACTTTTGCTTCAGCAGGACATTACATCAGAACCCAAATCCAGAATTATGTAGTCCATATCATAATCTCCTACCTGTGTGCTTAGGTGAAACTCCCTATTTGTCCTTCTATTGCGCCGCACATGGTTAACAACAACATGTTCTTCCTTTTCTTATGTGTATCAATCGATCATCTAGCGCAATATACCTAGAGTAGAATCATCCTTTATTAATTCTAAAGAGATTTTCAAGAAATTTCTGAGAGTACTTGCCTTCTCATCTAGTCCCTTTGGAACTAAGTATTTGTATGCCGAAGGCATGTCATACATAGGTGTTTTATCATATACTTGTTGCGACAGTGATGCTCATAAGTATGGTCTTAAAAAATCTTGCCTTGCTTGCTTGTATGTGTCTTTCTCCGTTCGAGGATCAAACATCGGAACTTCTTCTGCAACTCTCCTAACCCAGTGTCCTGTGCATAGTTCCTACTTTGTCACATCATCTCTCGTCCTTGCTCCTCCCCACATAACTATTACTACCCTTGGTTGATTGTTGCGCTCTTTCGCAACTATCATCTACACATTTTGTTTTGGTTCTAGTTTGGAACCTTGTTCTGGTTTTGATTCAAGTTTTGATTCTGATTCTGATTCTGAATCTGATTTTGATTTTGGTTCCTTCTCTGTTTTCATTTTGTGACTAGCAGTGGGAAATCCTCTGTCGTGTGATCCAATTGTCTGCAGTAAGTACACGTTGTATATGAGCTTTGGGAATCCCGCGCAAAATGCCTCTGCTGACAATTGTAACAAATTATTGGTCTTCTACCTCTTCCAAATCCTCCTCCACCTCGATCCCTGAATCCTCCCCGACCCCCTTAGTTGTATTCCCACAGGGCATTGTAATTTATATGCATATGATGTGCTCTCTCTCATAATATCTAACGATAGTCCTTCTCATCATGACCCACATATTTGAAAATTTTTCAAATAGACTTCTTAGGGTACTCACATACTTCTGCAACATGGGAAAAACGTGAGGAGAATCATTTCCTCTACATAATTCACACCGTACGCCTCCTCTTGTAGGAAAGGGATTTGGAGCTCTCATTTCTAAGTATTCTCTGTATGTCGAGCACTCATTCTTATGGTGGCCCTCCTTCCTACAAGTGGTACAATCTATCTATTCATGCTTCTCTTTCCCCTAGGCAATCTCCTGCAACTGAATCGCCAGCGCAACAAGCTGTGTCTGGAACTGAGCCGTCCCCACGCCACTCTCTCCTATTGGAGATGATTCCAACTTTATAGCCAACTCCAGTGCATCCAACTGCATCACAATATTCTGCTGCATCAAGGGGCCACATATATGAGGAAAAAACCCTGCAATGAACCATTCTTTATGTTGTTCCTCGTGAATTTAGAATGTCACCTTATCCATAAATGATTTGAATCTTTGGTCGAATTCCTAGACCAACTTAGTTGACAATTGTCTAATCTCCTTCATCTCGATAATGTACTGCGACTTGGACTTTGAATTCTTAAATTCTTTGATCAATGTTTTCTTGAGACCATCCAAATTTCTTGTTGGTACAATATTCTGATACTTCATGTACCAAGTCATTGCGTGATCCCTGAAAGTGGCTATTAGTTGTGATAACTTCATAGCATCGTCTTGAAATTTCTTTTCCTTCCATATTGCTTCACACACTGTAACAAGTGTTGATATGGATCGTCTGTCCCCGCCCCATGGAGGGTAGGCATCCACAGTGTAGGATCTAATCCCGCCATCATATTCTTCACACTGCTACCACTGGGTGTCATAGACTGTGTCTGAGTAGTCGATTTACCCCCACTATGACTATCGTTACTGTTATTACTAATTGGAAATGACAGACTTGGATTTCTTACCTCAGGTGTTAGGGACACATGTGGGGTTTTGGGTTCGACATAGATCCCGATCTGATCTGGGCTACCTTCTTCGGGCGGAATGAGTTGACGGTATTTCTCCTTCTCTAGGTGCAACAACTCGTCGATATCGTGTCCCGTGTAGGTGTCTCTTCCTTCAAACTCGTTGAACTACTCCTATATCTCAATCGCATTCCTCTTCCTACTATCTTTTTGAAATATTTTTCCACTGCACAGTAATCCAGTCTCTTCTACTATCGCATATTCTTATCTGCTCAACATCCTCATTATCATCCTCTCTTCATTAATTCTCTCCTCCTTCTATCCAGACTGTTCTCTGATCAGCCCCCAGTTCCCCAATGCACATGTAAGTGCCTAAGTGCTAGGGTGATCTAATTCCAATATCATTGTTCCTTTGTTGTACAACAACATCTTGATCCAAGTGTATAATGACTTTAGGTACCTCCCACATGGACCCTAAAAGAACTCCCTCTCAGTAGTGTTGTATGATTGAATGTACGAAATTTTTTGTAACGTATCCCTTCAACACACTATCCAACCAAAAGTCTATTGCGCATGATATCAGACTACTTACAATGCTGACTAACCGGATCCATTTAGGGGTCAGTTCCTCGGACCATCAACATAAAATTTAGGATTATTCCCATCTAATATTAACAACCACTCCGCCAACATTATAGGGAACTCATAGAAGAACATATCGTGTATATCCGTGTAGATGTACTTCTGCAACCGGCGCTCTTTAATGATCTAGGGCTTCTTATTATTCTCTCTAGAAAACTCATAGTACTCCTTCAACCAATCTTCTATATCTTCCTTCGTTGGTCTCCACAAAACCATCAATCAACCTCCACCTTTCCTTCAGTCGCAGATCCCGTTCCTGACAAGCTCAGTGTGTTTTTCTTTCATTGAGTGAGAGATTTGTCCCGAAGAAACCTCTCGCATCTCTATTTTTGTCTCATTTGCTAAAATTCACCTTCATGTATTCCTACCATGCTAAATACATTCCATAAAATCCCTCTGAAATAATTTTCTGCATCCAAGATAGTTCATAATTGTTTACCTACAAATAGATTCAAGAAAATACAAATCCACATCTCATTTATCATAGATTTTGTTGGACACACCGAGCACACTGAGAGGGGGGGGTGAACAGTGTGTGTAGCTTTTACTACTTTTTCAACTTTAACAATCATTGGAAGCTTTTTCAATATTATGTAGAGTACGTAATTATCACATTATCATTATATCATCATCAACATTATTAACAACTACATCTCATCATCACATATCATCATCGCATAGGAAGCATTGCAAAACACAGTACACAATATTTTTACGTGGAAACCCAAGTCCTGGGGGAAAAAACACGGAAACCTTTATAATAATAATTTACCAGCAACAACTGGAAGGAGGCAACAACCCCCTTTGTTACAAAGAATTCAATTCTCCAGCTACAACTGGAAGGAGGCTACAACCCCTTGGTTTACAGGCTACAACTTGAAGGAAGCCTTAGATCCCTAGATTTCCTTGCCCCGTCCTGCCACCCTGATATGAAGATAGTAACTGAAACTATTGAACCACAAACTTCACTGATCCCGCGGACCTGCTATCCAACACTTGTACCCAATATGTACCACACTGCACAACCACTGTCACTGCTCATCAACTGTTCACTAACCACTGCACCACAACTGCTCCACACTACTCATCAACTGACCAATCAATCTGTCTGCAGCAATCAATCTGTTGTTCACATCATCCGACTTAGTCAATTTGAGTCTAACCAACTGCACACCAAACCCTGAATCTGCTGCTGATAACCTCTGCACTCTTATCACTGCCAAATCATCCATGTATACCAACAAGTCATTTTACTGCCATACACTGCTCATGTACATCCTTGTACACCTTGTCATACACAGTCATTGAACAAATAATCCTTCTCTGCTTCTACTGAACATAAGGCATGCATCGTCATGCATCATCATCATAGGTATGCATCATCGTCATAGGGTATGCATCATCATCATAAAATATGCATAATCGTCACTTCAGTGTGCACCGTGTATGCATCAACATCAAGTATACATCATAATGCATAGGAGAGCATCATCACACTATGGTATGCATGTACATCATATTGTATAGGAGTGCATCAACTTCATAGAGTGTACATCATTATCACATGCATTATCATCATAAAGTGTATAATATCATAGCATAAAGGTATGCAACATCATCATCATATCCTCCATAATGAATTCAAATATATATACCAATATATAGGATCACATACTAATATCAAAGATGAACTCTATCCATGAGAGGCATGTGCCATTACAAGAGAAACCTAGAAGCATGAGCCATACCTTTTTGAAGATAATAAGGTCAAGAAACAATAGACAAACCAAAATAAACTCTATATCATGTCATCACATAGACCTCGCAACAAGCTTTCCAATGAGCCAAGAATTTTGTAATTCCAATTCCGTATGAGAAAGTTATGCCAATTTTAGTGAAGATACCCAAACATTTCTCCTCCACAAAATTTCGCACTTTTCTCCAAGAGTTGAGAAATTCCAATTGATGAGAAAATGAAATGTTTGATATTCTATTTATATAGGTTGTAGAGGAAAGTTATTACCTCAAACTGGGACGACATGCAATTCAAAATTACAAATAATTAATTTTTCTTTTGTTTGGTCGGCTCACCCAAAAAGGTGGGGTACACCAACTTCAAAAATTCATATCTCTTCAACCGTAAGGAGTTAGAAGATGCTCCACATATCAATGGAAATGGCTTGACGAGGAATATCTCCCTATGATGGGTTTATTTGCAAATTCTTGGTCTAATACCCTTAACTGATTCAATATGTCCAGGATGTCAAAGACCCCACACATGAGGGTGCCAAAGACCATACCACCAACTACAAGAGTTTCAAAGTCTTCTTCAACATATCAAGGCACGTCCATGGGATCTACCTCCATCTACATCCCAATAGCCTTATAACCACAAATAAGACCATACATCACCATGGTTCAAGACCCAAGGCACCACATGCAAGGGTTTCAAGGACTCTTTCAAGGATATCATATAATATTTAAACAAGATACTTTCCATGGACTTCAAGCCCATCACATAGGACTCCATCACCAAGTGATGAAGGCATCATGACCAAGGATTCTATCATATCAAAGGCTCCAACAATCATGGGCTTACAAACCACCATATGTATGGATTCCAAGACCCAAATCATTTCCAAATGCACCATCAATGATCATATAGTGTCCAAGGGTCATCATGCCGCCATTTATGTGGGTGCCAGACCTTCTCATGCATAATGAACATCTCCAAGGGTTCCATGACCTGACTAAGGGATACACGGGAATCAAGATCTTCATCAAGGGTTCCAAGTCTTCATTAAGTCATTAATGACCACATCATCACCTTTAAGGGGAAAAGGACCATTAAGCCATCCAATGTGGGTCCAAGGACTTCTTCAGGGATTCTTCATCAAGCAAGGGGATTCATAGGCTTCTTCAACCACCTCAACCACACCAGGAGACCTCCAAGGGTCAAGATCCATCATGACATCACCTGTGGGGTTGCTAGACCTTCTCCTAGGGTACCATGACCTCAATAAACACAAATGACCACTGAAAGGGTCATTTGGACTCTTGCAACTTCTTCAACACTTTTGTAGCGTACTGGGGCATAAGTTGTGGTACTGGGGAACCAAAGAAACAACTGGGGAACTGTAAAACATCTTTGGGGTACTTAAACACTCTACAGGGTGTTCAGGGCTTTTGTCATTGTCCCAAGGGCTCCAAGGGCTTCAAACTTGGGCTTGGACAAGATCAAAAGGTCTCCTTAGACACTGACAATTACTTAACCCTCAGGGAATCCTCAAGGGGCACCAAGACATGTTGGCATCAATGAATATACACTGTTGGCATCGATGACAACTTAATCAACAAATTTAGCTCTAAATATTTAAAATTTGAGCTTAATCATGCCCTAGCATGTACTAAATTCAACCTAGGACATCACAGGGGACAACAAGATCTAGGAGGGAAAGAATCTAAAGCAACATGGCGATAAATTGTAGACCATGACCACGAGGTCATGAAAATTTTGCACCCTAGGAGCTTGATGCAGGAGCATATTCTCCAATGTCCACATTGTAATTCATGCCAAGAAGGGGGTCTTGTAAATTTATCGAAGAGAATATATTCTTAATTAATTAAGATATTCTAGAAGAGATTATGTAGGAAAATCTATTTGGATATGATGTAATTGAATCTTCCTCAGTAGAAGATTTCAAGGATGTGAGATATATTGTAACATATATAAAATAATATATTAATTATAATTTATTAATTACTAAGTGGAAGGGTGTAACCCTTCACTATGCATGCTCAAGCCTATAAAGACGAGCCTTATTGTAAAATATTATCTTATTCTATCAATATATTATTATTTTATCATCAATTATGGAAGGAAGACTCACTTCTTAACTCCACAACCAGATACGGTTGCTCCATGTGGTATCAGAGCCCCTTCTTGGGAAAATATTTGATTAAGGTCGTTGTCCATACTCCTTATATTTTCTATGATTTAAAAGGATCCTTGATCCAGAATTGGCCTTTGGCCATGAAATCCCCAAAATTCTAAATTTATTGAGGAAAAAATAAGAAAAAAAGAGAAAGAAGAAGAAGAAGAAACATAAAAACAAATAAAAAAGGTTCCTGCTACTCCTCACCACCCCTACGCATCTCTCCACCTGCTCTTATCTCCCGCGTCTTCCATTCCCTTCCATTTCCGTTCCACCTGAGCCCTCACAACTCTAGTTCCCGCGCAACCCCTCAACACCCTCACATCTATATCCTCCCACTTGTGTTCCATTCATCACATGCCTGCACTCTCATCTTCTCTAACGCACCATCCTCTATGCATCCCTGCTCTCCATTTTATTCACTCCGCTACCACTCTACTCTATTCCGTCCACTTGTGATTCCTTCCCATGCTCCCTCCTTATTTCCCCACATGACATTCTCTTCCACCTTTCTCTACGCACCCTTCCAAATATCCTACACCTTCAATTTCCTGTGTAGTCCCCAGCTCCATCCCACATACCACACAGTCCATCTCAACGCTCTTCATCATTACATTTCCCTTCCATCTCCTCCAGGAACATCATTCCCTCCTTCGCTAGAGACCACCTAATCCTACGTCATCCTCCTCACATCTTCCGCACAACACTATCGTGCTCACCAACTCCGTCCTTCGCGGCACCAACCCATTCCCATACTGTTCCTACACACCCTCCACATACCTCCAATCACCGCACGGTGCCCTAACTCTCCGCGCAGGCACCCACTCTCCACGCACCCCTCCCGCACAACCTCCATTGCTCCCCTTGCAGCTTCCTGCAGTCGCCACCCCACCTTCTGTCCAACTCTCATCCATTCCTTCCTCCTGCCAGCTCCGCGCTCCTCCATCCTACCTCTTCCACGTTGCCACTTCCTCCCTCATCACGCCACCCTTCCAACCTCCTCTCCTCGCCATAGAAACCCTAATTGTTTTTTGAAAAATTAAAAATTAAAACTTTATAATAATATTATTATATTAGTTTAATATTTAAAAATAAAAATAAAAATAATATATATATATATATATATTAAAAAACTATATAATAATAATTTATTATTTTATAATAATAATTATTTCTATAGTTACTATTGGGAATAATAATTATTTTAGAAAAAAAAGAAAAATCAAGTGAGAAAGAAGACAATAATCTCAGTTGAGGAAGACCTTCTTATCATCAAAGAATGTGAGAAACCTGCAACAATTAATTAATGAGAATGCACGATATAGCAGAAATAACAGAACTCAGAATAGATTTATTGATCGCGGGCCACTTTCAGGGGGCAACCTCCTTTGAGAAAGATCAATACAAATAACTTCGCGGTGCCTTCATTGGCCTCAACAAAAACTTATATACTAAGTCTAGGCACAAATACTATGGATCAATACCATGGAACATATAATACTACAAGACGACTTACAAAGCATATGTGTCCAATACTATGGGATAATACAAACTATGGATCAACATATAATACTACAAGATGACTTACAAAGCATATGCGTCCAACAACAATATAATAACAAAGTAAAGAGAGGGTTTTACATGGGTTCCTAACATCCCCTCCCCCTTAGAAAAATCTTTGTCCTAAAAGCTTTAGATGTGGAAATTGTTGCTGAATCTGAAGGAGTGGTTCCCATGTAGCATCCTCTGGTTTCATTCCATGCCACTGAATTAAGACCTCTATGATAGAATGAGAGAGAAGATGACGAGTGCGCTTATTGAGTACGGCCTCCAGATCCAAAAGGATGGATCCTTCATTATTCTGTTCTAGTAAAATAGTTTGTCCTCTGATGTTGGTGCTAAGAAATTTATTCAGACAAGAGACATGAAATACTGGATGAATGCGGGAAGAAGGAGGATGTTCCAATTTATAAGCAATAGACCCAATCCTCTAAAGAATCCTATATGGCCCATAGAACATTGGAGCGAGATTATGACGCCCTTTGAGTTTCAGGGAGGATTTCTTGTAAGGCTATAGACGAAGAAAAACCATATCATTTGCTTGAAAAGTGCGCTCAGAATGATGCTGATTGACTTGTTGCTTCATTCGATTTCTGGCCATGTGAAGATTGTCTGTCAAAATGTGAAGAATCCGATCGCGGTTTCAAAGGACCGTGTTAACTTCCTAAACTGGTGAACTGCTGGGGGTGTATGGAAGAAGAACTGGCGGTTCCTAACCATAGACTACTTCATATGGAGTCATTTTAGAGGTCGTGTGGTAAGAGGTATTGTACCACTATTCAGCGAGAGGGATCCACTTTTCCCACTAATGTTGTTGTTCGGAGATGAAGCAATGAAGATAAGTTTCCAAGCATTTATTGATAATTTCAGTATGACCATCTGTTTTTGGGTGATACCCTGAACTCATCTTCAGTTTGGTGCCAGTGTGGCGAAAGAGTTCTGTCCAAAAATGACTGGTGAAAGTTGCAACGCGATCCGAGACAATGGAAGAAGGGATTCTGTGAAGATGAAAGATCTGGTCCAGGAAAATTTGTGCGACTGAGGAGGATGTATAGGGATGGCTGAGGGCACAAAAATGACTATATTTGGAGAGGCAATCAACCACAACCAAAATCATTGTCTTCCCTCTAGATTTAGGGATCCCTTCAATGAAATCCATAGAAATATATATCCAAATCCATGTAGGGATGGGGAAGGGTACAAGCAATCCTGGAAGGAGTGTCGTTTCACCCTTATTGCGCTGGCAGGTATCACATTCAGCCACCATCTGTTGAATTGTCATTTTCATTCCCTGCCAAAAGAAGTTATGCCGTGTCCATTCATACATTTTGAGGAACCCAGAGTTTCCTGCCAATGGAGAAGCATGGAGTTCATAGAAGACATCCTGTCAAAGATCTGTGCTATGGGGAAGTACCAAACGACCCTTGTATCTCAGGGAAGCACCATCCCAAGATTAATGTGGTACAACAGAAGGGTTCTTGGCCAAGCATTGGATGATTTGAGATAATGAAAGATTCATTGACATAGCCCTGTTGAATAGATTGCAACCAATTTGGAACATGCATAGAATAGCTAAAAGAGAAAGTTGGTCATCAAATGTGCAAGAAAGAGAATCCGCCACATTATTGTCCTTACCCTTATTGTAAGTGATCTCATAGTCATAACCCATGAGTTTGATAACCCATTTTTGTTGTGCCGGGGATGATACACATTGTTCTAGGAAATATTTCAGACTTTGATGATCAGTCTTGATGCAGAAATGATTCCCTAATAGGTATGGTTGCCACTTCTATACTGCATGCAAAATAACCATCATTTCCTTCTCATATGTAGAGGAAGCTAAATTCTTACCGGAAAAGGATTTGTTGGTGAACGCAATGGGATGTTCATCTTGAAGGAGAACAAAACCAAGTCCATTGCCGCAAGCATCACTCTCAATAGTGAAGGGCTTGGAAAAATCGGGCATAGCTAGAACATGTGTAGTACACATAACATGTTTCAGTTTGTTAAACGCACAATCAGTAGCATGTGTCCATGTAAAAGCATCCTTTTTCAATAGAGAATTTAATGGAGCTGCAATCTTCCCATAATATTTGACAAACTTGCGGTAATAGCCAGTCAATCCCCCCAAAAAATGAAGGCTCTTGAGTGTCTGAGGATGCGGCCAATTATTCATGGAAACTATTTTGGCAGGATCCACGCGAATCCCTTGTGCTGAAATAATGTTCCTGAGATACTCTACTTACTTCTGTCCAAAAACACATTTAGAATGTTTGGCATGGAGATGATGGTCAGAGAAAAGTTGCATTACAAGATCCAGATGCTGGAGATGTTCAGCCCATGTTTTACTGTAGATGAGTATATCATCAAAGAAGACCAGAATGAATTTCTGCAAGTAGGGTCGGAATATTTTATTCATCAATGCCTCGAATGTGGAAGGAGCATTAGTGAGGCCAAAGGGAATGACCAAAAAATCATAGTGTCTATCATGTGTACGGAAAGCTGTTTTAGGGATATCATCCTCATGAACCCGAATTTGATGATACCCAGAACGAAGATCCAACTTGGAGAAAAATTGAGCACCATGAAGCTCATCAAAAATAGGAATTGGAAACTTATCCTTGATTGTGAGGTGATTAAGTGCTCATAATTCAATGCAGAGGGGCCATGACCCATCTTTTTTTCAGACAAGAAGAACTGGTGAAGAAAAGGAACTAGTACTAGGGCGAATAACACCTTGCTTCAATAAGTCCCGAATGAGCATTTCAATCTCTGTTTTTGGTGAAATGGGTAGCGATAGGGCCTGATGCTGGGAGGAACGCTTCCAGGAAGGATTTTAATACGATGGTCCTCTATCCTTGAAGGTGGCAATCCCACTGGTTCAACAAAGACACATGTATATCTATCCATAATTTGTTGTAGATCCAAAGGAGTAATGGAGATCGCTGATGGTTGCATCTGAATGGAATGGATCTGAGCGATGCCACCATGTGAATTCTTCTTAAGGAGCTTTTTCCATGCGATGTGAATTAATGATGCTGAGATACCCTGGTTGTAATCCTTTCAATGTGTGTTTTTGTCCATTGGTTGAAAATTGCATCCAAAGTGCAACAAAATCCCATAAGATGGGGCCAAGTGTGCGTAGCCATTCAATGCCCAAAATCACACCACATCTGCCTAAGGCCAAGGAAAACATGTCAGAGCACAGGTTATAATCTCCCATAGAGATACTCACATTGTGACACTTCCCCTTGCAAGGTAAGGTGCCCCCATTGGCAACCACAACTTCGAATTTGGAGCAAGGATGGATAAAACAATCAGGCTGTTTGGCAATCCAAGGGTCAATGAAGTTATGAGTGCTACTAGAATCAATGAGTATTGTAAGAGGAAGCTTCTTGAAGTAACCCCTTACCCACATTGTTTGGAGGGTGGTGACTCCGGCTAAAGCATGGAGATATATCTCTGGGTGGTCATCCTGAGATGGAGGGTCAATAGGCGGCTCCTGAATGTTGACCTGATCATCTATTGTATCTAGAGATTCTTCACAAATTTCAGAGGCAGGCGAAGAATCCACATCTAAGAGATAGAGATTTTTCTCAACACATCTATGTCCCCGAGTGAATTTCTCATCACAATTATAACAAATCCCTTGTTTCTCTGCATGCCCGCATCTCTTTTTTAGACAAATGCTTGATAGGAGTTGGTCGAGGAGATGGAGGGATGGGAGGTCGTTGGGAACCCACATTTATGAAGGGAACAAAAGTGGGTTTGGAGCGTTGTTGGGATGCGATATTTTCCTCTGCTAACTTAGCCAACCCTAGGGATTCCCTCATTGTGTTGGGACAAAACATTTTGACCTCAGATCGAATTGCATCCTTTATACCACTGATAAAACAACTCCTTTAGAAGTCATTAGGCAATCCTTCTATGTGATTGGCTAGTTTCTCAAATTTGGTCGGATACTCTCTCATAGTGCCAATTTGATGAATTTTAGTGAGGGATTCTGTGAAGTCATCAAAAGAACTAGGACCAAATCGTTGCAAAAGGAGCTGGAAATGTTTTGGCCATTTTGGCTCTTCATGAGCCTTGATGCACCAATGGTACCATTGAAGAGATTCTTGTTCCAAATGAAAGGATGCAAGTGGAACTTTGTTGACATCAAAACTATTATGCAAACTAAAATATTGTTATGCCCGATAGATCCATCTTGTCGGATCAATACCATTGAAGCGAGGAAAATCAAGCTTCAGACCACGAAAATCGCTGGAAGAAGAGAACCCAGTGTCTGCAGAAGACTCTGACTGTCGTTTATTGTTCATGGTTGAATGCTCAATATGGAGGCCGAGAAAATTTTCATCCAGATCCTGGAGTTTGGTTTTGAGGGCTGCAAGTTCTTCCTCCATGGTTTTTGCTCTTGCGTGGGTGACAACCATAACCAAGAGTTTTTGTTTTTTTTTAATGGGTAGAAAAACGAAAACATAAACTGTTTTAGTAAAGGAAAATTTGGATATGGGAAAAAATATGTTGGGTAATTTAGGTTTGACTAGGTTTTGGATACTTTCGAATGGACAGGGAAACAAAAAATGAGGATTTCAGAAGCGGGGTGAAAGAATGAGAAAATTTGTCGGAGAGGGACAAAGAAGAAGCAATATGAAATGAACATTGTGGTAAAATTTGAAGGCGATTGGGTGAAAATCGAAGAAGTTATGGAAAACCCTAAAAATAGACAAATGTGGGATTTCTGGCTTTGGGAAGTGGAATTTGGGATAGGGTCCTCATGAATGAAACATGCAGAATGGGATTGTAGGGCTGTCAGTGAAGTTTCAAGGGAAACGGAGTTAAAACAAAGGAGATATGGATAAAAAACAAAATTTTATACTTATTTATTTTTATTTTATTTTATTTATTTTTTCGGAATGGATCTGCAACAACGCGAAAGTGATCGAAAAAAGTTCTGGAGAGATGTAATCTACGATTTATCAGCTGAAAATAGATATGGACTTTATGTATGCTTGGCTTCCTAATGGTTCAAGGGATTCACTCGAACACCAATGTTGTCTTACGGCTTGCGTATTGGAGCAGTACCCCTCATTCCACGACTCAGGTAAAACTGATAACCGCTTTGCCACAAATGACAACTCTTGGTTTACCTCATGGGTGGGAACTAGTCAATCAGGTACAGGTCGTTGCCCTTTTCACTGACAGTTCCTCTCAATGGGACAACTACTTCAGGGTTCCTGTGGTACTCCTCACAATGAGTTTTAGGGATTATGCCCAAGTACTTTGCACAGTGAAGTGGATAGGTATTATTCCTAGACCCGAACCTGCAACAGATGCGAAACAAAAAATTTGGCAGAAATTCCACCCAACGAGCCCAAGAAAGTGCTCTGATACCAGATGTGAGAAACCTGCAACAATTAATTAATGAGAATGCACGAGATAATAGAAATAACAGAACTCAGAATAGATTTATTGATCGCGGGCCACTTCGAGGGGGAAACCTCCCTTGAGCAAGCTCAATACAAATAACTTCACGGTGCCTTCATTTGCCAACGCAAACTTATATACTATGTCTAGGCGCCAATACTATGGATCAATACCATGGAACATATAATACTACGGGACGACTTACAAAGTATATGCATCCAATACTATGGGCTAATACAAACTATGGATCAACATATAATACTACGGGATGACTTACAAAGCATATGCGTCCAACAAAAATATACTAACAAAGTAAATAGAGGGGTTGACATGGGTTCCTAACAAAGAGATCAAGTGGAATGAAATCAACTATCATCGAAGAAATCAGGAATTATGGCGAATTCAAAATCATAAATGAATTCGCAGTTACAAGCAACTTTGGATGAGATAGAGAAATATAAAGCGACCAATGAATATATTCAATTCAATATTATGAAGCAATAATTTCAAAAGCATTTAACATAATAGGAGAATCGTAGTTTAGAAGATCAAAAGCGAGAGCTCCAAAAAATGTTATTTTATAAGGATAAAGAAATCTCACGTTTGAAAGTTCACAATCAAAACCTTGAAGACAAAATCAAAAACTCAAAAAATATCGAAGAATCACCTTATAGAAGCAATAATGATTTAGAAGAAGAAATAAAACATTTAAACAAAATCATCAAGGAAAAAGATGACAAAATCAAGTACATTCAGACTAAAGTAAGGCGCCTAGAAGCAGAGAATTACCTCCTTCAACAACATATTAATGAACTCCAAAAGAAAGAGGACGACACTAAAAATACGCACAGGTTGGAGATTACAGCCGTCAAAAGCATGTTATCAAATAACACAGAATACATTTTCATATTAAAGAACCATAACAAGACGTTAGTCACAAAAATTAAGAAGTTGAAAAATAGTCGGAAGGTAGAACACTCCACTGAAGACATTGAAGGAAAACTTTTAGACAAGCAGGAAGAAAATCACCGCATCATAAATCATAACGAAGATCTTAAGGAACAACTTAAGAAGTCCGAAGATGACCAAAAATCACATGTAGAATTGATTAAAAAGTTTAAAAATGATAACATACAATTAGAAAACAAGTTGGAAAAGATACAAAACAAAAAATTAAAAACTCAAGGAATGAAAATACAACATCTAGCACAGATCAATGCTCAAAATACGATGTTCGTAAAAGAAAATAACATTGTGAAAATTCCCTATCGACAACCCAACCATATAAACTGGTATCCTAAAAAGTGGGAATTGTCGAAAGATAATAGTACTAATGTGATCAAAGCTCTCGACGACAGATCAGTAGGGAATCCCTACAGTCAGCAACAAATACATTTGGGATGAATTGATCCATCAACATATTAAAAGTTATTCTCTACACTTAGAAGTTTGTATTGACATGTTTCGTTAGCTACGACGTCACAAGGAACAATGCAACAACATTATAAGGCTTTGAGGACAAAGCCTTTCTAAGAGAGAGGAAATGTTACGAATATATATTAAAATACAATTAAAAATAATTAATAGTCATTAATAGGTATAATATTAAAAATACATGACCTTTCAAAGCCAATGCCTAAGTTGTATATACGAGGCGGCAATCATTTGTAATAATCATCTCTCATATATTATTCATGGGTGTCTATTTCATGAGAATCGCGTGCTCGAGAAACATAACGGAAGTTATTCGACTGAATAACAATATTTATTCAGCTGAATAAATTATTTTATTCAGATGAATAACTTGTAGTTTATTCGGCCGAATAACTATTAAAGGTTCGCTGTTTAAAATAACGGAGACCTCGAACTGCGTGTGAGGCAGTGCCGGTCGGGAAAATTGTCCGGCGTTTTTTTTTTTGTCTATTCGACCGAATAATTTTTCTACTAAATAATTATTCAGTTGAATAAGTGTTCAACCGAATAATTATTCGGCTGAATACTTATTCAACCGAATACTTATTTGGCATATAAGCTCGGTTGTGACCATCGTTTTTCATTTTTTCTTCCTGTAGCTGGACCCCGCCTGTTGCCCCCTCCTGCAGCTGGACCCCATCCCCGCCTGTTGCTGGACCCCGCCTGTTGCTTGACCCCAACGTCTCCTTTCTTCCTCCTACAACTGCCTTCGTCGTGGATTTCCGCCACCCTGTGTTCCGCCACCCCGTGTTTCGCCACCTTCTTGACATGGAGTGTGGAGGTCGATAGCATCCATTTTGCAGGTTGGCGTTCGGCGTGGAGTTTGACAGCGTCCATTTTGCAGGTATTTTCTCATTTTAGTGTTTTTTTTATATGCTAATCAGGGTTTTGGTTGTTGGCAGGAAATTCGGCTTTGGTTCTTTGGTGTTCAGCTTTGGTGTTAGGCTTTTTCCCTCTAGCATTCGGCGTTCGACTTCGGTCTTTTGGCGTTCGACATTTGGCTTCAGTCCTTTGGCATTCGGCTTTGCTGATCAGGTTAGTATACTCTACTGTCATAACTAAATATGGAGCTGCTATAATGTTGATCTCTGTTTCTGGTTAGCATATAACCATTTCACAAATCGAATTCCCATTTTAAACCTATGCCATTGTTTATCGCATAGACCATTTAGAATCTAGATATCATACAATCTGTTTATGAGTTGAATCTGGAGTAGCCTCCTATCGAACTTTGTGTTTATATCGTGGTTGAATTTTGAGCATTATCGTCGACCTTTGTATAATCGTACTCACTCCTGAGATCCCAAAACTGAGCTACCTCCGAATGGTCTCGGTATGCTTGTTAATTTAAAAATCTATGTGTGTTAATTATTCGATGAATTGGGCAGACAATTCTATCCTGCTAGTTACTAGCCTAAACTCGAATTCAGAAGGAAGTATTGTATCAGGCTGTGAGTCACCCTCTGTATCCTCTCAACAAACCCGTCGAATCCAATGAGATTGAAGAAAGGATTCCCCACCGCTCTGATTTATTTACCTCTGGGATCATTACACTTCTTGTATAGCTACGTTTGCATTCAGAGAAGAAAGGTAGCCCTATTCCCACTTTGGCATAGTTAAATCCGATCTATTGTATAAATTCGTCTCTGTGAAGGATCACTAAATTCCCAAATCATGGTGTAAGTATCTCTATTCTATATTTTTAATTGGCCTCTAAAATATATCAACCACTAGACCCCCAGATCATGGCATAATTATCTCTCATCTGTATTTTCAATTAACCACTGAAGTACATGAACCACTAAACGCCCAAATCATGGGTCTTGTGCTCTGTTCCTCTATTTTAATTGATGCTCTGTGTAGTAAAGAATTTCACCCACAATCAGATTGAATCCCTAAGCGAGATGGATACTATACATGCTGAAGGAACCACCGAGTATAACTAGTGGACTAGATCTCCGGTGAGATCGACACCCTGCTTTTAAATTAAATCACATCACAAATCTCAAAAGAAAAATGATCATTGGAATCGAGAGTTGGTACCTCTGTTCATGAGAAAGAAGTAATATATGTTTCAGAAGTATAAATTCTAGGTTATATGATATGAGGAATTTGAATTTATGGATTTGTAAAATTGTAGGAAATTCCTTATAATTATGTTTGTATAAATCTTTCTTAAAATTATTGTTGTATATTCTAGGATATATGATATAAGGAGTTAGAATTTATTGATTTTAAATTGAAGGAAATTATTTATGAATATGTTGTATAATCGTTTCTTTAAAATAGTGTTGTATAAGTTGTTATAAGCTTTCTTTTAAACAATTATGCATCACCCGAGAGGATTATCAAATCTTAGAATGCACATATATATATGTAAAGGTATATGTATAGATACATATGCTATTCAAGTTATAATGTAGAGGTGTTAATTGTTACATCTAATAACTAATTCTCTAGTCAAACAATTTATATATATATATATGAAATCATATATATATGTCATCACAAATTAATTAAAAAGGAGCCACTTATATATGTATATGAAAGTATATATATAGAGAGTCTTATGTTAAGCAAGTTATAATATAGAAAATATAAATTGTAAAACGAAGGGACTCCAATTAGGAATATTATATAGACCTACTTATGATGGACGAAGTGTTAGGAGTTTTGGAAATACTTATGTGTAAACTAAATTATAGTAAAAAATAAAAAATTAACTACCTTAAGAGACCCTCATCTAGAACCCCTACATTTGGTATCAATATTGCCTTAGACAATATCATAGTAAATGATGTACTATTTATACCTGTAGTTGCTTCTACTGTGTCATGAGCTCAAATATCCATCATGAACTTAATTACGCTGTTAGATTACTAGGTTTTATATCTACCATTCCAAGTTAATTAACTAGTGTCGATTATACTAAGGCAAGGTAAATGGAAGAGCTTAATTCGACAACCAAGTAACTAAAAAGAGCCAAATTAACATATTACTAGGTTTTATATCTACCATTCCAAGTTAATTAACTAGTTCCGATTACACTAAGGCAACGTAAATGGAAGAGCTTAATTCATCAGTCAAGTAACTAAAAAGAGTCAAATAAACATATTACTAGGTTTTATATCTACAATTCCAAGTTAATTAACTAGTGCCGATTGCACTAAGGCAAGGTAAATGACATAGCTTAATTCAGCAGTCAAGTAACTAAAAAGAGCCAAATTAACATATCTAGGGTTTCATTTACGTATCATTAGAGTCACACATTCTATTAGGGTGATAGTAGAGCTGCAAGTTAAGGCACAATTACCTTAAACTACTTATACTGTTCTTGGTTCATAATATGTGAATTATTGTGTCGCCTATCTATAATTAGTTTCATGATAATCCATTATGAAAAATACCATTAAGTAATGTACTAAGTTGAAATGCATTGCAGAAGATCATGGTGAGTCCATGTTAGTCACATGAAGGTGAAAACGGTAGTTACTAAGTATTAATGGTATATGTTATTTACCATCATCAACTAAATATCTGCCTAGGGATTTTATGCACATGATATTTGATTGTATTACCTACATTGCTACATCTCAAGGTAATGGACTTCTTGTAATGGGAAATAAAGATATAGACCACTTTAATAGAACATCTTCTAGTTATACAATTTAAATAGAGTGGAGGGATACCATAGTGAAGGGAAGGAAAGCATCGGTGTGTGGACTATCTTTTCAGTTATGCGGGAGATATGAAGTATGCTACATGTAGTATTTTATATCATCCCTAATGATGAATATTCATAAGGACTATATTTGGGAAACTAGAGTGTTGTACCTCAAATGGTTGGATGGTCAAAATTACAATTGACCATCTGTTTTAGCTGGTTCCCTTCTCCATAGAAAACCTTCTCAAAACTTCATTAGAAGTTAGCATAGATGCACCAAGTATCTTCTACCTTTGAGTAGGTCATTGAGAAATGACATGTTGGAATTATGGACTTAATTATTAGAAAGAGAGTAAACAATAACATATTTCATGCTTACAGTGCATAGAATACCTTCTCAAAACTTCATCAGTAGTTAGCATAGACGCACCAAGTATCTTCTACCTTCAAAGGGAGTAAACAATAATAGATTTCATGCTTATAGTGCATAGAACACCTTCTCACAACTTCATTATTAGTTAGAATAGATGCACCAAGTATATTCTACCTTCGAGTAGGACATCGAGAAATGACATGTTGGACTTATGGACTTAATTATTAGAAAGCGAGTAAACAATAATAGATTTCATGCTTATAGTGCATATAACACCTTCTCAAAACTTCATTAGTAGTTAGCATAGATGCACCAAGTATATTCTACCTTCGAAGGGAGTAAACAATAACAGATTTCATGCTTATAGTAAATAGAAAACCTTCTCAAAACTTCATTAGTAAAGTTGTTTCATAAGTAAAGCTGTTTCATAAGTACAAATCATAACAACACTTACAATCTTTATCTTGTTTTATATAACATAACATATTTCTTTGGGACATTAGGTTAAATGTTTGGAATTTTTAAATATCAAAACATGTAAAATTTGAATAAGTTATGAGTTGATAGTTGTGTAAATGTAGACATCTTATCAAATGGAAAGAGAGGGGTCTTTGAGGCAAAAGTGTAGGAAGTCATCACGGTCATCAGGAATTGGTGTCTCAACTGAAAATCAAAGATTGTCAGCTTCACCATGAGATTCCAGCTTGTTGTGTAGTTCACATTCATCTGATGACTAGTTAGGCCAAAGGGGTATAGATGATTCCCCCGTATGTTCTATGGGAGAACACCGATATCGAAATTCTATTGGTATGAACATTTATGTTCTAATACACATGTATCAATTGTAATTTTGTGTGTGTTCAAAACGTTTGTACATGTTTACACACAACTATGTTTGTATTTGAAGTAGAGCAAGGTTTAGAAGAGGCTCACAATACTACACAGAGGGACGAAGGCCGAGCAAGGACACATGTTGAACCAAATGTGGGTGTAGAGCAAGGTTCAGAAGAGGCTCGTAATTCTACACAGAGGGACAGAGGTCGAGCAAGGAGGGAATATGTTGAACTAGATGAGGGTTGTACACCCATAACAACTTATCCATTTGATTTACCTGAGGAGATTCCATGGGAAAGTGGTGTTCAAAAATGACCCTTGAAAGCTGTAGATATCACTATGATAAGTCGCAACATGATCTTAGTAGTTTGGATCTCCCTCCAGAGAGCAAACAAAGTCTAGAGATTGTTTTGCGGTCATTGCAAAAATTCATTGAGGTATATGAGGATCTCAGACCAACTACGGACGATTTTGTTGACTTGATGCAAAGGAGAAGGGGCACAAGTGATGGGTTCGTACAAGTGGGTTGTTGTGAAGGAGAGAGTGACCAAAGAACAAGCCAATTCAATGCTTAACTTCAAAGAAGGCCTAAAGTGAAAAATGTTGAAAGTGCAATATTTCAAGCACCATGAACTTGCACATCTATTATATGATCGGTTCCTTGCATCCTATGGTCGGTTGCCATGGAATGATGAGGTTTCTAATTATTTTTTCAGTTTTTTTATGCAGAGTTTTTTTTTATAAATATGAAGCCAGACTATACCAATACTCATTCTAGCTTTTATGGAGTTGGAAATGGGCGAATATACGATCGAAAAGGTGCTCTTATAGTTCCCACAACTCTTCGACCTCCACCCCAGATATCTCTCCCAACCGGGCTTGTGACTTTAAAATCGGAGATGGAGCCCACATCCCAACTTGGGACAACTGCAAGGGATTCTGTTGTCGAGGGTTTAATGTCGACATTTGTAGGAGTTGATGTGGGATTGGTTCGAGGGAGGGCTCGAGCCACTATTCGTCAAAAGTTTGTTTACAAAATGAATGATGAGGTAGATGGAATGAGCATTGAATATATTAGGGCTTATGCTAAGGTTTGTCGCGATATAGCTTCAGATGTCCTATCCCATGACACATCGAGTATAGGAGAGGGCCATTGTTTATGTACATACAATCTATTTAATTGTTTTATTCATTTTGAATTGAAATTTTTGTTACATTATATCTATTACATATGTATTTTTTGATATATAGTAATAAATACATTACGTAAATGTTTATTGGTTGCAGTTTTCTAGAATGTTGAATGAACATGATTTTTGACTCTCCACTAGTGAAAATGTAGAAGATCATCTTAGAGAGGTATATTTATTATTTACATATTTATATTTATGTTTGAAAGATATGTATTCTTTTTTGAATTTTAATTTATCTATGTATATTATTGTTAATATGACTTATCCATGCAGGTTCATTTAGATTCCAACTTTTTTGATGATTTTCCATCTTTTGTGAGCTCATGTTTTCAATTTTTTTATTTTGGTTTTGAGTAAATTGATTAATTTTAGTTTATTTTGCTTGCACAATGTTTTATTTATTAACAAAATTTAAATTTTAGGGAACACGAGAACATATTGAAATTGGTGGGTAGGATATAGGTTCTTTGATTGACTTGGACATTGGCACTGAGATAATTTTGTTAATAATTGAACTATTCTTTTCATTTTTTTTATAAGTTTAATATTTTAATTTTTTGAATTTAGTTTAAAATTGTTTAAATAATTTATGAGATTCATAATTTTCTTTTATACATGTTGCAGGTCGGGTCTCTTCGAGGCAAAGGAAAGACCACAACAGAGGATAGTGGTGGAATTTCATTTAGAGAATGATTTTTTTTGTTTTTGTTTTGTTTTCCCATACTACCATATTGCATATATATGGATGTTGATACATATATTGTAGTTGTTTGGGACATCCCAGAACTTTATTTTTGGATTATATATGTACATTGGACTCACATGTTCATGAACTATTTTTTTGGATTATATACATGTACATCTAACTTACATATTTTGTATTTACTTTGAATGATCTAACTTGCTAATTACATAGCATACTTTGTGTGGCAAATACTAAGAATACGATTTTGCATGATGTTCATGAATGTATGTATTATTAAATTTGTATGTACAAGTTACAATTTTCAGTTTAATGTTCAATCTTGAAATGGTTTTAAATGATATTAGTACACATGTTTTAATGTTTAAAGTACTTTACTTTATGAATAATATAAATTCCATGTGATTGTTGTTGGAGCTTGTCCTTGCAAACCGGAATATTTTAGATCAGTGTGATGTAGAACAACACTATTTAGTTGATGTACATTGTTTTCGTAATTTCCAGATTGCAAATTTTATGTAAAGTAGACATTAACTATTTGTTGTTTTAAATTAGTTCATATAATATAGTGTTTGCAGTTTTCACTCTTGAATCTTTCTTTACAGAATTTCAGTATATGCTATCCTTAAGTTTTGATGGTTGAAATCTAAAGCTACAAGTTTTAAGACTTGCAGATTTAATCCTGAGTTACAAGTTATATGCTAGCCTTAAGTTTTAAGACTTGCAGATTTAAGACTCGCATTTTTAAAGTTACAAGTTTTAAGACTTGAATATTTAATCCTTGAGTGCAGATTTGAAGTATTGACAATTTTTTAGTGCAAATGTAAAAAAAATTGAGTGCATATGTAAAAAAAATTGAGTGTATATGTAAAAAAATTTGAGTGCAGGTTTCAACCCTCTTGGTTGTCTTTAAAATATATGATCTTTGATTTTTTCTCCTATAGGCATCATTTTTGCACTCTTCACTTTGCTAAGAAGGGATAGATTATGATTATGCAACCTTTTATTTCTCTATATTTCCTTGCTAGTTCTTCCTTTGAATCACCATTTTCCTTTTGCAATTTATATACATCAATATTTTACTTCTCAGTTTCCCACATGCAATTTATGTACATGTATGCTACATATACACATGTTTCGTAAAATATGATCTCATCCTAACTATTCCTAAATCGAAAAGATCAAGTTTGCTTGTAAGTGTGTTGTAGATTGTATGTACAATAAACTTGAATCTTATATAAATGATAACTTGATTCTTATATAAATGATTCATACTTTCAATTTTTAACTAATGATTCATACGTTCAATGTTCAAGTACAACACTTTTGTAGGTGAACTATATATGCTGCTGAAATCATGGCAAATGGGGATTTAACGGATTTTTGTTTTTTAATCATAAGCAAATATTTCAGGATTGTGAAACTTATGCTAAATTAGAGCAATGATTTTAGACAACAATTTAATTTTCATCAGTTTGCTGCAAATAACCATTGCTCTAATTTAGCATAAGATTCACAATCCTGCAGTCCTTGTTTGTGATTAAAAATAAAATGATCGTTATCTCCATTTGCCATGATTTCAGTTATGTGAACTTAAATAATTTTGTTCAATTCCATCTGATCATATAAACAACTATTAATTGTACATGCTTGAATCACAACTATTAATTGTACACTTTGATTCAAGTAAATATAATTAAATACTTGTAAAATTGGACATTATGTAATTTAACACAATTTAACTTAGCTAGGAGCACACCATGTACCAACACTTATAAAGCTTATCTAGGAGCACACCATGTACCAACACGATAATTTATCTAAATAATTAGAGAAACATGAAATGGATTCATCACAATCCAAATATTTTCATGAAATTACACATTAAAGACCACACATATTACCCTAAAATCCTTCAAATTCAATCAAGGTCAAATGGTTTCAACTATACAACCACATATCAAAATTGATAAGGATTCCAACTTAGGATTTCCTTCGCATACTTAAAAACCATCTCCCCTAATATAATGCAATCAATTAACTTAATCTAATAGAGGTAATAATAGACAATCAACTTGTTATAGAGAATTCTCCATCATTTTCAAACATTTCTTAAACAATTTAATTCTACATAAATAAGTCATACACCACATGTCCATATTCCAACATGACATAACATAATTACTCAATTATGTCCAAGAATATTTAAGCAATCATTATTAACAATTAACGGTGTTTTTACGATCATGTTTAAATTCTTATTATAGTCCCCATACATTACTTGTAAAATTACATTTGCAATCAACATTCTATATTTAAAAGTTAACATTTTTCAACTTTTCCCAACTTTTATTAAAGTTCTCATTACCAAATAATTATCGAATCAATTTCGACATGCTAAAATACAATCATTTTATTAATGGCATCTCAACCTCAATGCCATCTTTGTACACATTACCAAATAACACACCAAGTTTTCATGCCATCATCCATATTCAAGCATACATAATCATAAACACAAGCTTATAAAACATAAATAAAAATATGACGCCTCAAGATCATAGTCATAGTTCTCAATATAAAAATATATTGTACACAACATTTGACATGCACAAAAACATCGATCAATTCATTTTCGATATAGTTAAAAACATCGCAATGGAATGTCGTCCTCAATTATTCGTTCATAGTCATATTTGGATAGTTTCCATTTTCTAGTTTTTAATTTTTTTTCGATGGAACTTGTACTAATTTTATTCGAGATGCACATACTAAATGACTATATTGACAACATATAACATCGGGTTCATAATATTGAAAGTAGACATAATTTTCAGTCATATGGGTCTGTTGAAAAAAATAACCTTTTAAAATGATGGATCCTCTCTCATATGTAAATCCTTTGTCATCGTAGTCCAATAACTTCATCTTTCCTGTAGTGCATCACATCAAATAATATTTCACCTTTTCTTTGTTGTCTAAAGGTGCAATCACAACGAAAACTTTTCCAGTGCAAATTACAATTGACGTCAGAGTTTTTAAATCAATTAAATTGACTATACACATGAGGTGATGGGCAACAATGAACAATCAACAAAGAATTTGTAAGTTCTATATATATATAATTTAGATGAAATGAACAATCATTGTTTTTAGTTTATTTCATTACCTTCTATAACAAGATCTAAAATTCTATCGCCATCAGATGATATTGCTATTTCTTCTAAGCTTGCTAGTGGAATTTTTACATTTGGATTAATCTCTGTGTGTTTACAATGTTTTACATAGTTGTTCGTTATGTTTTAACAAACTTCGGTAGATTCAACATTTTCAGTGCAAATATCACAAAAGCATGATTTCTTTCTACTGTCAAATGAAAACACGTTTGGAAGGATTTTGTTTGAATAGAGTGTAAATCTCTAGTCCCATGTATGGTGATAGCCTTGTATGGGATTGATCTATCTATATCTTGGATTCCAATAAGCCAAAAGAAGCTACACAATATATGATAAATCACAAAGGACAACTTTTAATGTTAGTGTACATATACTTAAATGATAGACTTGCAAATAACATTTTTTTAAATTGACAATTAATATAAATTAAAAAAACCGTGTACATACCTACGCACATATTTTGATTGTTGATTATAATCATGGCTTAGATGCAATTGACACCATTGGAAAACCTCTGCAGCTGAATGAAATCGCGCAAAAAAATGGTTCATTTTCCATCTTCGAAGTGCTCTTTTTACACATGCTCCTGCACCATCATGTTCACCTTTTCCATGTCCAGATTCAAAGAAATTACAACGATGTTTAATGTTCTATGCTTTATGAAGTTGACATAACCAAAAAAATGATCATGAAGATTTAAATTGTCCCATACATCCATCCGACCATATCCAATGTTCATTGAATTTAACTTCACGTCTTTTTAATGAATCATAGAAAATATTTTCAATACAATGCTGAACAAAATGTGTATTGTGTGTACGATAATCGCTGATATAAAAATGATATTCTTTAATCACATCTCGATTGTCACACGTGCTTTCAATTCCATCAACATTGTGTTGAGAATGTATATATAGAACATGGACAAATATTGAAACTTGGTCAAAATGATAGTATTCACTTTGTATCTCTTTTTGTGCAGCAAATGTGTAGTTTTCTACAAAATCAACCACAGACAAAATTGTTCTTGGTGGAAAAATTTCACGAGACTATTTGAATTGAAGGTCTTGCCATCGTTCTCTAAGTGAATGCTTGGTGTATTTATAAATTTCACTTTCAAATTTCTTCAGAAAATTTGTCACACATATTTTATCTTCTCGCAAATCAATTCGTTTGGAATGTGCATCACTAGAACTTGTAGCATAATTGATGTATTCATATTTTCTCCAATCAACTGTTACATTTGACAGCGATTGATCATTATCAATAGGATATTTATTGCGGAATAAAATAATATTTTCACAATGATGACAATGTTTTCCATTGACACATTTCTTATTGTAAAATATTTCATCGTGATCTCTCTCATATAGAATTTGAGATATGAATTCACATATTGTGGGCGGAGGTGGTGAATTTGTCCAAAACATTTTACCAAATTCAAGAAAATTGCCGTAATATAATTCAAATTGCACATGATAACGACAACAACATGTGTCATGTATAGTAATAGGTCTAACATACCATGGTTTTTGTTCCGCAAATGTAGTGATTGACATATTAATTCCACGATGACCCTCCTTGAATTTATTGAACAATTGTACTTGTGCCATTTCCATTATATGTTTTACGTGGATTTCATATTCATTTCATGATACTCTTTGTCATATCACATCCCTTGAATTTGGTGAAACTTGAGCATGTGCCAACCAATATTTATGTACATTATATTTAACACCTTCTCCCATTCTATCTTTGTAAGGCTGTCTACAAATAATTTCACAGCAAGCAAGTTCATCTTTTTCATCTATTTGCATTCTAAATTGGTTATGTTTGTATAATGTCTTTCTTGAGGTTCCTATTGTTTTCGCTAGTTGTGTTTTCAAATGATTTTGTCTAGTACTAACTGAAATAATTGTTGTCTGAATTTCTCTACGTGCATCTTTGGTATCTTTCTTTCTGGATTTTCCAAATTTTTTTATTGCATCACTTATATTTTATATCACATTATATTTCAATTTCGACTCTTTTGTCGCCTTGTGAATACCCGATAATGACGTAGCACGTTTTAATTTCTTGGACACTAATAAATATCTCAAAATTTGCGCTTGTCCTACTATTGAATATTCTTTGAGAATATCATCATAAATTTGCGTAGGACGATATCGTGCAGCATGTGTTTCTGTTTTTTCTCCATATTTTTCACAATCAATGTCTTCTAACATTTCATCATCAATGGTGAAGGTACCTATACATTAAGTTAAATTTAATTTAACATATATCCAAAAATACAATTCATTATAAAAAATGAATTTGGAAAATACATGATATATACATACCAGGTCCAATTTCTTGTTCTTGAACTTGATCTTCAATATTGACTTCATCAACATTAGCATGTAAATCCCTATTTACATCTTCAACAATAGTCTCTTCAGCTTCAATTTGTTCTTCTTGTACTCTATTTTCAATTTCCATTTCATCAACATTATCATGTAAATCTGTATTTATATCTTCAATAATTGTCTCTTTTTTTTGTGCAACCCTTTCTTTTTTGGCTTGATATATAAGTTTTTCTCTTTCCCTATGAGAATCATCATCACGTTTACTATCACTTTTACTTTGGCGGTTTCTCTTACTGCCCATGATTGTTTAATCTGTAGAGGTTAAATTAAAGAATTATCACTTTATAGTAAAAGAATAAAAATTTAAGATTTAAAAACAGTTACAATTTTTTTTTTTTGAGCCTTTCAACCATTTATAAAAACATCTACTGAAATTTACTTCACCTTTGTAGCTAGGGTTTTACCCCTAGCTTGTGCAAATGAGCACCTACTAAGGAGAATGGACTCCTTAGTAGCAGTTCAGTAAATGTAAATAATTAAGCTAAAACAGAAATTAAATTACTTCTAAAATATGCATGAAACATAGACATCAAATGAAAAGAATGACTTTTTCTATTAATGTTACCTTTAATGTAAAGGTTTGATGAAGCCCTTTGCAGTGTCCAAGAGGATGCTCCAAGCTTCAATATGCTCCTTCTCCTTCTCCAATGATGGGAATGGGCCAAAGGTGGCTCTCAAGGTGAAAATAGTTCAATGGTGAACTAGGGTTTCGAGAGAGATTTTGGCAGAGTAAGGGTGCTTGTGATTGTGGATATGGAATAAGGGATCTCCATCACCTATTTATAGTTTTTTGGTGGTGGAGTGCTGACCCATGGTTTTGGGAAACACATGGTTTTGGGCAGCTGTATAGGGTTTTTTCCTCCTTTTCCTCATTATTTTATATTTTATATTTCCTTTTTAGGGGATTTTTGCTATTTTTGGAGGAAAAGGGGGTTTTTTTAGCCTTTTTTAGGCTATTTTGAGGGTTTTGTGGCCTTTTGGAGGCATTTTAGGCCTTTTGGAAGCTTTTTAATGGGATTTTTTTGGGATTTTAAGGGAAATATGGTAGGAAAATGGACAAATGAGCCATATAATGTGGTAGATGAGGTAGTGAACACTTTTTGGGTGTTAACAGATTGCCCCCTGATGTGCGAGGGCAGGAGCTCATTGTATGGCCGATGGACATCATAAGTCATGAATGGTTTTCCTGGGTGTGGAGAGAAGAGAAGAAACAAACTGAAGCCCGGAACAACGATCCCGAACAACTGCAAGAACTAAAAGTACATAACCTCGATAATGGATGAGGAATCATTTGATCATATGGACATCATAAGTCATGAATGGTTTTCCTGGGATGTGGAGAGAAGAGAAGAAACAAACTGAAGCCCTGAACAACGATCCCGAACAACTGCAAGAACTAAAAGTACATAACCTCAATAAGGGATGAGGAATCATCTGATCATATGGACGAGGCGGGCATTCCCATGCTCGTATCCGGATATAACATAACAATAACAATGGGGTCCAAAAAATGGGGACATGAAATATACATGACCTCAAATACTGACTGAGGTATAATCTCAATATATGGACGAGGCGAGCATACCCACGCTCGTATCAAGATACATAACCAGAACTGTGAGGCCCGAAAAGGGGAACCTGTAAGATATATGATCACTGTGTACATCATAAGAGTCCAGAGGGGACACAAATCTGGGACATACTGCTGAGCTGATCATGTGTGATCTGGATAAATGGTGCACTGGAACAATCAACAGTGCTACTGAGTGTGGTACCAAAGGAACTGATGAGCCGCTGGATCATAGTGACTGGGGTCATACTGTCCATGGTACACTGGACTGGAACTGAAATGGGTACTCAAGGAAGCATATAGCTGGATGGCTTCCGAATACAATCGCCAACGCAGCCCGGACATCCACAGGAACATAGAACTGGGCGTTCCGAAGTGACTCACCAATGTGTTAGAGTCGGGGGAAATCCGGGGTCTTCGACGAAAAACTGATGGGATATAATCCTACGCGATCCTCAACGATGCGATCAAGGTGCTGAAGTCGAGCATGTGAGGAACAACCACGCGGAGAGGCAATGATGACTCCTCTCAGAATGATCCGTAGGCACTTACCACAGATGGTGATAAGTCCAAGGCGTAGGGACCTCTGGGCCTATCCTATGGAATAGAGGGGCTGTCGTCGACAGAGGGAGACCTGCAACTATCAAGGCAATGATGCTTTCTTGACAGGAGCGCGAGGTACAAGACCGAAATGTGATAGTGCTGATGGCAGGACTAATAAACTGTGGGGGGACAACTGGGCAAGTAGAGTGGATGGACTCAAACTTCCTTTGTTCAGAGTATGATAATGGGAATGATCTGGCAGCATATGAAACTGACTGAGGGGAAAGGGATCATAGCTGTAATGGATCTGGGAGGGTAACTGGTCTGAGGGAGACTCAAGCTGTGGTAAAATGACAGGAGACTGCAGAATACTCTGAACAAAGGCGACCTGATTGGGGGTGCTGCCGAGATGATCGATCATAGTGCCAGGAGGCATAGGAGGGTACTTCTTCATGGGTTAAGGAACTAGAAGAAGTGTGTGTAAAATGGTACTGTCGTGTGGATTTTACGAGCCCAGGACAGTTCATGCTCGTGGTGGCTTTCAATTTTAAGGAGTCTGAAAGCGATAAGAAGACTCTGAAGTGATGGAATGGTACTGTCATGTGGATTTTACGAGCCCAGGACAGTTCATGCTCATGGTTGCTTTCAATTTTAGAGAGTCTGAAAGCAAGTAAGAAGACTCCAGGGGGTTGCTTTTTCGTAGATTTAGTCTCCAAGGCCCAAAGAAGCATAAAAGGATGCAATGAAGAACTCTTCTAGCCGGTGTGACTAGAGTATTCCTTTTTCGTAATTAGTCTACCAGGTCCGGAAAAGGGTTAAACTTATACCAGATAGACGCCCTTTCAGGTACTTTAACGAGCATGAAAGGAAGCAAGATTGCTCGGCGATCTTTTCATTCTTTTAGGAGTCAGAAAAGAGCTTAACGGAAACTCCCTAAGTGCCTTTTTCGTAAAGGACTTGTCTGGCCCGAAAAAGGGATAAAATTATACCGAACAAAAGGAATGGCCAGGCAAGGAGGAAGTGTTCAATCAAGGATCAATAATGGTGACCAAGAACGAGGGTGTTGGGGAACACTGGTGGGCCTCCTTGCGGGGTAGATGAGATGGTGGCAAAATAACGAGACATTTGCAGTATGATAGGAGTGAATGGCTCATGTACAAAAGTGGAACAATCCGATAGCTGCCGATGTGGCACGCAAACCGAGGCAGCAAGGTATCGGGACACAATGTTGAAATTGGACCTAGTGAGAGCGAGAAATGATCTCAAGCATCATCATGAGCTCGGAAAAAATGAATCCGGCGATATAAAGGATGTCAAAAACGGGTAACGGCCGATGTGGCGCGTAAACCGAGGTGACGGGGGCATTTTGGGAAAATGCCCAGAAAATATGGAGGTGAGAGCGAGAAATGATCTCAAGCATCATCACCAGCTCGGAAAAATGAATTCGATGATATAAATCATGTGAAAAACGGAGAACGGTCGATGTGGCACGCAAACCGAGGCGACTAATGGCGTCTGAAAAAATGGGCAAAAAATGACGGGTAAAAAATAATGCAACGAGGTGACCATCATGACGGTCGCGTCGTGCTGATTCCAATGGTGGAAACGGTTTGTAAAACGGACTCCGTATGGGGCCAGAATGACCAAAACAAGAAAAAGTCAACGGACTATAAATAGTGGTGGGTCCAACATGACATGTGTCATTTGTACTTGTTGACTTGGAGGACATGTTGGAGAGGTACTGCGGTCAGGACGCGAGGGTGCATAGGAATGCACTCCTGGTGAGGGATCTACAGGAGCAGGATACGACTCTCATTAGGGAGTGCAGGGGACTCCCCCCGGAGTTTTGTAGCTGCGGCATGTATTTTGATGAGGCTTTAGGGATGTATAGCCATTTTTTGTATAGCTGAGTACAGGGGTACTCAGGACATGTATAGCACTGAACATGTATATTTTTTGATATATATATATATGCACGTGGATGCACCTTTTTGTATGATGTTGTTTTATTTGTACGCACGTGGATGCGCTTTATATGTTTACATTGCACGTGGATGCAAGTAGGTTAGGATGTTTAGGCACGTGGATGCCCCTATGGATATGCATGTGGTTTATGTACATGGATGCAAAGGTGGATGCGATGCAATCTTTTTGGGTTTTTATATATATTTGGATGAGATGCTATGTAATGATGATGCATGATGTTACATGGTGTGATTGATATGCCAATCTAGGATTGTGTTGGCCATTTGGTCTGCGACACTATTTTGGGCTCTGGGGATATGCGTGAATGTGATGGATTCAAATTGTCGACTGAGTTGTTTTGTGTGCAGGAATTTTCTAAAAAGGCAGGGATCACGCACCTGGTAGCAATTGTTGAGCTGGGAGACAAGTAGCTGGGAGTCAAGGAACACATGAAGGTGACATATGCCCATTTGGAGGGCGGCAGTCAAGAGACCGGTCACAGCGTCATACTCCGCCTGGTTATTGGTAGCAGCGCCTATACATATCCCGTCAAGGTGAATCATTTCGTTGGAAGGGGAGTACAAGATCCATGCTGCAGAAGCCAGGTTGGGAGACCAGCGGCTTGCGCCATCCGCGAAGCCAGTGTAACTAAGTGGAAGGTGGTCCATCTGTAATCATGCAGAAAGGATGAATGTAAGATGATGGTAAAAAAGTGAAAAACAAAAAGAGAGCAAACTGTACAATGCGGACCGACATGGGGCCGCGAGTTATTCTATGGATAGAGACTCCTTAGGATGCAACCCATCATGGGGGTTGCGTAAAGGAAGGTCTTCAGAGTTGGTGTCAGTACGAACATGGAGTTCCTCTAGATGTGTGTCTATGTGATGTTTGAGAATGGCGGGGTCGAACCCAGGCATTCCGTTAGAGGGCCAAGCAAAGACATCACGGAACTCTTGGAAGAGGTGTGTATAATCCTCAATCTCCCGCTCGCTGCAGGAGACTCCTAAAGTGATGAGTTCAGAGACATATCCTGGGAACTTTGAGGGAGGAAGAGGATGTTGTTTCTGACGAACGGGGGGTACATCAGGCCATGTGTCAATGTGGTGCTCTATAATGGCGGGGTCAAGACCAGGCATTTCGGTATAGGACCAGGAAAAGACATCACGGAATTCTTTGAAAAGGTTTGTGTAGTCCGCAATCTCTTGTTGTCTGCAGAATGCGCCTAAAGTGATGAGTTCAGGGGCACGTCCTGGGGCAGCGATATCAACTTGGATGACAGGTGAGATGTTGGCCATTTTACCCTCCTCGAAGGCGTCAGGAGCAGGAATAGGGTCCTTGAACCAGTCGACCTTGGTGGGGAGGAAGTCTTTGGATTCAACCGCGTATTGGGTAGCGGAGCTAGAGGAAGACGCTTCTGGGATGAAGTAGGAGCGATGATGCATATCATCCCAAGGGTAATCCGGGGCAGTAAGGGCCTCAAGAATCTCCTCATCGGTATGGAAAGTTTGCGTCGTCAAATCGGTTGACGAAGGGGAAGTGGTAGAAGAAATCATATAGATGGTATTAATCTCTCCAGAAGGGGAAGAGTCTGGGGGGTAGATATCCTCAATGGTAGGTGGTGCCGTCTCAAGATCCAGATTGTTCATCTCATAGAGAGCCGCTCTGTAATCCGGGAGATCAGGACAATGATGTGAATAATGCCCGTAAATACCGCATATGGCGCAGGAGTGGTTGGTACGTAGGGACTTATCTTTAGGCTTGGGAGCGGGGTTTAGTTCGACAGTTGGGATGTTGGGGTCATCGTCGAGCATCTGCATGTGCTTCTGTAATGCGGGTAACTGTGGGCATTGGTGGGTCGCATGGCCCAACTCGTCGCACAGCGAGAATTTGGGAGGAGAACGGAATACTGGAGTGTTTTTTACTATCTTGGGAGGTGGGACAGCAGTGTAAGGTTGTGGGCCTCTGCCCACAGTGGGTTTGGGAGGAGGAGGGGGAGTCGTGGAGGACGAAGGGGTAGAGACACCAGGAGGTGGCTGAGAGGTAGTAGCCATGGGTTGCACCGGTTGGAGGATGACATCTGGTGTCGGCGGGTGAATGGGAGGCGAAAGATACCAGACAGGTAATCCCAAGGTTAACCCCGGGAGGTTAAGGGTAGCCATAACCGGGGTGCTTACTACTCCTGATGGAGGGACTAGAAAGGGGATGGTATGGATCGGTGTAACACTAATGTGGCTAGGTACCAATGGTGGTTTTGGCAACAAGGGTGGTTGAGTGTTAGGTGGTAGGTTGTCGTGGGACAAGGTACATAAATCAGACATTTCGGGCGTAGATGACGGCGGAGGAATGGATTGAAAGGTGGAGGTCATCGGCGCGTCTGAGTAGACTCCAGGCCCCGTAGAGGAAACAAACGAGGTGGTGGCAGGAGAAACAGGTTGTTCAACCATGGGGAGAACATTTTCAGGTGCCGCGGGAGCACTAGGATCATAGTATGTGAGCTGGTCAATCTTAACCACGCGTCCCTCGTGGGGGAACATCATGGTGCGAAAGACAGAAGAGGCAACTGCCCGCATGGCATACATGTAGCTACGGCCAAGTAAAAGGTTATAATCCAATTGGGCATTGATTACCTCTATGTCAATAAGGACTTTTTTACCACCTAACTGGACAGGAACGTTGGGCAGGAGGCCTTGGGGCTGGGCCGAACGACCGTCGTAGGCACGTAACGCAGTGGTGGACTGCTGGAGAGGAGGGGATCCTAGCATCTGCCATACGAATGTAGACATAACGCATGTGGAGGCACCCTCATCGATGATGCACCGATGGATGACAAGATTCCTAACGGAGACAGTAACTTGGAATGCTAAGCTGGAAGGTAGGCGTGGTTCAGACTGGTCTAAATCAAATGCCATCAAGTGCGAATCAGTTGGGTCAATCCCCCCAATGGCGGAGAGTAGAGTCTTGCGCTGGGAAGGGCAGTTCTTCAAGACTTCTAACGCAGACATGGCCGCGGGAGATTGGGCTAGGTCGTCTACGATGTTGTAGTTTGACACAGCGCGCGCAGTAAGGTTATTGTTGATTCGGCGAAGTGGGAAACGAGGTGCTTTCGCAGCGCCGTCTATGGGAGGCGGAGGTATACGTAACGCCTGATCGGTGGGATGAGCGTTAGTAGGTTTATCCGTGGGAGCTGCTTCAGAGGTGGAGCCATATTGGTTCCGACGGGTCTATAGGTTGACGTCAGCAGATGACATCATCAGCAAGTGGTGGGTACCTGAGTCAAACATGGGTTGATCAGGAGCGGCGTATGTGATCTGTTGTTGTTGGGGTTGCGCGTTAGCTTGAGGGGCCAACGGCTGAGTATTCACCACGCCTTGGGTTGGTAAGGGATTTTGCAGCACCAAAGGGGGTTGTTGAGGTTGGGGGGGGTTGGGCGGCGCTTGGGGAGCCGCATGCCCTTGGCGATGGGCCTCGTCAACCCAGAGTTGCCGAGCTCACTCTAAGTGTGGGAAAGCATGTGTGTAATGGCCATAGACCCCGCAGATAGAACAAGGGTGGTTCGTTCACAAATTGGGGTTTTTAGCCTGCTTGGGCGGGCGATCAGGGTTCTGGTTAGCGGGGGCCACATTGTTATTGTCGGGAGGATTAGCTGGTTGACCAGCTTGGTCTGCAGGTTGGTTGTTCCCCCGATTACGGCCCTTGCCGCGGTTCTGTTGGCCCTGGTTACATTGGTTGTTCTGGTTTTGCTGCGGGTTTTGTTGGGCGTAGACTTGCCCTTGGGCAGCAGATGGATTTTGAGGTTGCGCAGGTGCGGGAGCAGGCTGCGGAGGATGATATGTAGGTTGAGGCTGAGCAGGTGCAGCAACTTGAGGAGGTTGCTGATATGACTGCAGAGCAGGTTGTGGATGTGCCGCAGGGGCTGCCTGGGGCGGATAATAAGCGGGTTGGGCTTGTGAAGGCGCAGGAGCTGGGGCAGTCTGCGGATGGTAGTAAGGATGAGGGGCGACTGGGGGAGCATAAGCAGGAGTCGCATACCCGAAGCACTAAGGTGGACATGAGGGTCCATGGGAATGGTGGTGTGTCATGGGAGCATATGAGTTGGTTGCTCCAGACTGTGAGGTAGCCCGCGACAGGTCGGGGCCAGGGGTAGGTCGTGCTATAGAAAATGGTTGAGGATGCGAAGAAACACGACCGATGATGCCGTCTGCAGCGTGGGATGCCCCCGGTGCATCGTGCTGGGAGGACTCACCGCGAGGGGCGTCAGGTATAATGGTATAAAGGTAACCCGACTGGGCGTAAATGAGGTCGAACTGCTATGCCTTAAGGATGGCCTCTTCTTCAGACTGGGGTCTTTCTGAAGCTACATCCTTAGCAATAACAGGAAGTAGAGACTTGAGGAACCAATCGAGGAAGATACGGTCGTCTAGTTTAATCTTGCATAAGCTACGGCGTCGACGCCACTCATGGATGTGGTCCGTGATATGGGTAGCCGTGTTTTGTCTACAAGATAGAAGGATCTCAACGCCCGCGTCATAGCGGACAGGTAACTGGAAGAACTGCAGGAAGGTAGAGGCGAGGGAGGCAAAGGTGGTGTGGGTCCCATGTGGTTGCTCAATATACCATTTGGCTGCAGAGCCAGTAAAGGTGCGCTGTAAGAGACAGAGGCGAACAGAGTCATCCACGATGGAGTTAGAGGAACACCATAGGTGGAAAGACATGATATGGTTTTGTGGGTCCTCACCGGCCTTGCCCTCGAACTTAGGGATGTCCGAGGGGAGCTTGGTAGGCATATGAGGCCACGTAGGGTCGTGTCGAATAGGATCGTTGGTCAATCTGGCCAGGTCAGGTAGGTTGAGGCTAGCCATGAATGGCAAACTGGAGGAAGAATGTGACACAGTAGTGCTTTGGACCAAGTTGGGGCCAGTGCCCCCAAGTGCAGGGACAAGATTTAGGGTGGTGCCCCCAAGTGGGGGAACTGAGGTAGTGGAGGATGGTCCAGCACCACCATGGGTAGTGTGAGCCACTGATGTAGTGGGGATAGGTATTCCCGCTGCGGGAATAGGTACTGTAAGGGGAACAATAGTTGAGGGTCCCATGGAGGGCATACCCAAAACCGGTGTAGTAACTGGTGTAGTGGTGGATGTGCCACCAATGGTCCCTATGACAAACGGAGTGGAAGTCGTGCCAGCCATGGGGCTAGTAGGGGTAGTGTAAATAGGGTTCTCAGACTCTTCGTCAGAATCCGAGGTAAAGTAAGGGGCGTCACTATCTGGGGACGGAGTCCTACGTCGCTGACGAGTGGAGTCAAGTGACAAGGCTCTAGATCTGTGATGAGTGGTATCAACGGATAATGATCGGAATCTATGACGTGTGGTGTCAAGAGAACCGTGCTGTGGGGGCTCGCCCCTGAGGCGCCGAGAATGTCTCGGGGACTCAATGGTGACAGATGGTGTCTAATCTCTGTGGGTTGAGGTGAGTATGAAAACAGCTCAAAAAATCCTAATGCAACCGTGTGTGCAGAAGGAGAGCTTAAAAAGCAAGGCACTCAGGCCAACAACCAACTCAAAACACCCACTGCAACAGCTGTGCTACAATAGGTGGAGTGTCAACAAAGATGGTCAGAATACCAACAAGCAGCAGGTTTCCTAAAAAGAAAAAATGGTGGACTCACTAGACCAAAGGGAGGTAAAGGAGCATGCAAACACCTAACTAAAAGTATTCTGACTCAACTAAACATATCCTCTGCAAGGTGATGAAATCCAAGTCAGACAATATGAGTAGGAAAGCCAAGTGGCTATGATATCCCCCTACCGGGAGGGATACCGGGTAGTCAATCCTAGAAGAATGGCAACTAAGATACCCCGTTCATGACACGTCCAGAAAGGTGAATCTGCCGTTTAGTTCGTTGACCGCAATACTCCTATACAGGGATATCCCGCGAACCACGAAAGGTAGCCCTTCGGTTACTGAATGGAGTGCGGTATTCCACTCAGGCCTCCGGAACCAGTCTCCCGACTTCAACCCTCCTAAGGGAGAGGCCCTCTGACAAACTGGTCGTGACCGTGCCAAAAAGTACTAGGGGATTTTGGTTCCCTATTTGGACAACAACTATGTCTCAAGTGAAAGTGACCGAGGGGTGTTATTGGAATCCTATCCCCCCGACCCTACCTAACTACAATGATTCTTTTGTGTTCCCCAAGTGGGGTTAGAATGTTGGTTCAATTAGGTACTTTTTAAGGCTCACTTGATTTATGTGACAGAGTGTGTGCTCGTGAGGTGATGAACCCAAAAAATAGAAGTGCCACAAGGGGGGCAACTTCCAACTATCAATAATGCTGAAATTGAAATTTTAACTTGCAAAATTTTCTGAATTAAAAATACTGAAATTTTAAGAGAATTCTGTAAAGGGAACAGAAATTGTGTTGCAGAAAGGCTGTAATGGAGGGAGGCTGCAGGTAGGACAGAGGGCTGTTCAGATGCAGAAAATATTGCAGCAAAAGGGGCTGGGCTCAAAACAGGAAAACAGCAGAAATCAGACCGCGGGTTTGTGGCGAAACAGAACAGGCAGACCGCGGGTTTGAGGGAAACAGCGGCGGTCAGGTCGCGGCTTTCGGGCCAACAGACGCAGTTGGGACGCAGTAAATAGGGAAAAAGACGCAGTCGGGTCGCGGCAAAAGGGCTAACAGGCGCAGTCGGGACGCATGAAAGAGGCAGAAAGCCGCAGTCGGGACGCGGGAAAAAGGCCGACAGGTGCAGTCAGATCGCGGCAAACAGGCTGATTAGCCACGGTCGGATCGCAGGTAACAGACTTGAATCCGCCGGCGGGGCGTCGGAAGCAGTCTGAGAGCCGCGGTCGGATCGCAGGTAAAGGCCTGAAAGGCGCGGTCGGGACGCGACTGCAGAGAGAAAAGACGCGGTATGCGGTGGCCGAAAAGGACAGCCGAAAGTAAAAAATTCAAAACGGAAACCAGAAATTCAAAATCTAGTGGAGTCGCCAAAACTGTAGCTAGGGTTTTACCCCTAGCTTGTGCAAATGAGCACCTACTAAGGAGAATGGACTCCTTAGTAGCAGTTCAGTAAATGTAAATAATTAAGCTAAAACATAAATTAAATTACTTCTAAAATATGCATGAAACATAGACATCAAATGAAAAGAATGACTTTTTCTATTAATGTTACCTTTAATGTAAAGGTTTGATGAAGCCCTTTGCAGTGTCCAAGAGGATGCTCCAAGCTTCAATATGCTCCTTCTCCTTCTCCAATGATGGGAATGGGCCAAAGGTGGCTCTCAAGGTGAAAATAGTTCAATGGTGAACTAGGGTTTCGAGAGAGATTTTGGCAGAGTAAGGGTGCTTGTGATTGTGGATATGGAATAAGGGATCTCCATCACCTATTTATAGTTTTTTGGTGGTAGAGTGCTGACCCATGGTTTTGGGAAACACATGGTTTTGGGAAGCTGTATAGAGTTTTTTCCTCCTTTTCCTCATTATTTTATATTTTTTATTCCCTTTTTAGGGGATTTTTGCTATTTTTGGAGGAAAAGGGGGTTTTTTTAGCCTTTTTAAGGCTATTTTGAGGGTTTTGTGGCCTTTTGGAGGCATTTTAGGCCTTTTGGAGGCTTTTTAATGGGATGTTTTGGGATTTTAAGGGAAATATGGTAGGAAAATGGACAAATGAGCCATATAATGTGGTAGATGAGGTAGTGAACACTTTTTGGGTGTTAACAACCTTATAAAAATCTTGTAAGAGTCCTTTGAATAAAAACTCCTTGGAAAGAAATTTCCTTTTAAAAAACCCCTTGAAAAGAAATAAGAAATCTCCTTGCAAAGAAATAAAAAACTCCCTGGAAAGAAATATCCTTTGAAGAAAAACTCTTTGGAAAGAAAAAAGAACTCCCTGGCAATAAATATCCTTTGAAAAAACCCCTTGGAAAGAAATAAGAACTCATTGGAAAGAAATCTCCTTTGAAAAAATCCCTTGGAAATAAATAAGAACTCCTTGGAAAGAAATATCCTTTGAAAAAACCCCTTGGAAAGAAAGAAGAACTCATTGGAAAGAAATAAGAACTCCTTGAAAGAAATCTCCTTAAAAAAAACCCCTTCAAAAATATTTTATACAGACATCTACGAAAAAAAAAGATGCGAAATAATGACTCCTTTAGTTTTATTTATACAATATAAATAATTTAATATCTTCTTCTTCTTCTTCTTCCTTTTTTTTTTTTTTCGGTCAACAATTTTTTTTTGCGTTTTGTTTTTCGGTCGAAAAACCAGTGTTAATTTTAATAGTTTGGTAATGGAAAATAGTTATTCGGCCGAATAATATCTGAGACTTGAAAACTTTACTGTTTTCAGGTTTCTCTATTTTCGGAAGTGAAAAACCATCTGTTACAGTGCAAATCGACTATCAGACTTGATACCATTAGTTTAGTCATTGAATTTACTCTCTGTTGGTATAGATTTTGTTGTGTTTAGGTGAGATTTGATAATTGTAATTACTTTTTTTGTTAACATGTGTCCAGTTTGGTTTCATCAATTTCAGAATGAGGTGAAATGAACAATTCATAACTTTAAAAATACACCATAAAAAAAATTGAAAAACATATGCTGCAGTTAATTGGAGTGTCTACTTCAAAAGGATATTCTTAGATGTTTTAGTTTTAGTGGAAATTGAGAGAAATGTCTCGTAAAAAAAACCATGTTGAAAATCGAAAATCTTTCCCCATTGATCGAATTCAAAAAAAATAATAATTAGTATATAGATCCATTGGTTACAAAATTATATTCATGCTGTACTACATTTTGTGTAGATTGTCGTAGCTTATTTTGTTTTTGCAAAACACAAGTTTAACAATGATTTTAGGCCCGTGAAAAAACATGACTATTTTTTAGTCCCTTCATTTTATAAGAACATACTCTCAAACATTTTCCAAATTGACATATCAAATCTCATTAAAAAAATAATGAATAGAAAGCTAACCTAATTCTCTAAAAGTTTTATTTTTACTGAAAAGTGAAATTCTAAACAAAAATATCACTTTTGTTCGCCCAAAGTTGAAAAACATAAAAACATTAGATTTATTTTCTTATAAGACCCCCCAAAATAGACACCCATCTTCATGGATTCACCCTCATTTTATATTTTCCAATATGGATTCTTCTTAATTATCCTTCGGGTAATTGTTGTGAAACGGATACGTTCACTCCATGAGGAAATGAAAGTGTAGCTAGGTTTTTCACCCTAGCTTGTGCCAATGAGCATCTACTAAGGAGAAGGGACTCCTTAGTAGTAGTTCAGTAAAAATGGTAAAAACAAGACAGTAAATAAAAACCGTAAACTTAAACTAGCATGTGCATAAGACAACAAAAGATATTAAAAATTGGTTTTGTATTGATTTTACCTCAAATGTGAGGTTTGTGGAGCCTTTACAGTAGTCTAGGGGCTGCTCCAATGCTCCAGTGTTGTTCGTTCTCCTTCTTCCAAGGTGTTTTGGACATGGGCCAAAGGGGTTCTCAAGTGGGAAAATATCTCCAAGTGGAGAGCTAGGGTTTCAAGAGAATTTTTGGCAGCATAAGGATAGAGAAATTGGGGATATGAAATGGGGAGCCTCCATCACCTATTTATAGGTTTTTAGTGGTGGAGTGTTGACCCATGGTTTTGGGCACCATATGGTTTAGGCCAACTGTATAGGGTTTTTGCTTCTTTTTTTCCTTCTTTTTCCTATTTTTTATTCCCTTTTTAGAGGGTTTTTGCTATTTTGGAGGAAATTTGAATTATTTTGGGGAAAAAAGGGGGTTTTTGGCCTTTTGGAGGCTTTTTTAATGGTTTTTTGAAGTTTTGGAGGCAAATATGGTAGGAAATATGGACAAATGAGTCATGTAATGAGGGAGATGAGGTGGTGAGCACTTTTTGAGTGTTAACAGATTACCCCTTGATGTGTGAGGGCAGGAGCTCATCGTATGGCCAATAGACATCATAAGTCTTTTATGGTTTTCCTGGGATGTGGAGAGGAGAAGAAATGAACTAGAGCCCAGAACAACGGTCCCGAACAAACTGCAAAAACTGAAAATACATGACCTCAATAATGAATGAGGAATAATCTCAACATATGTACGAGGTGGGAATTCCCATGCTCGTATCAAGATCTATAACAAATAACAATGAGGTCCAAAAAATGGGGACCTGAAAGATACATGGCCTCAAATAATGAATGAGGAAGGATCTCAATATATGTACGATGTGGGAATACCCATGCTCGTATCAAGATATATATAAACAATAACAATGAGGCCCAAAAAATGGGGACCTGTAAGATACATGGAGAACCATTGTGTACATCATAAGGGTCTAGAGGGGACACAAATCTGGGATATACTGCCGGGCTGACCATGTCTGAGCTGAAGAACTGATACACTGGAATAAGAATAGTGTTGTTGAGTGTGGTACCAGAGGAACTGATGAGCTGCTGGATCATAATAATGGGGAGCCATACCCTCATTGGTACACTGGACTGGAGCTGAACTGGGTACTCAAGGAAGCATATAAGTGGATGGATTCCGAATACAATCACCAATGCAACCCGGACATCCATGGGAACATATAACTGGGTGTTCCAAAGTGACTCACCAATGTGCTAGAGTCAGGGGAAATCCGGGGTCTTCGACTAATAACTGAAGGGATATATACCCTGCGCGATTCTCAATAATGCGATCAAGGTGTTGAAGTCGAGCATGTGAGAAACAACCACTTGGAGAGGCACTGATGACTCCTCTTAAAATGGTCCGTAGGTACTCACCACAGATGGTGATGAGTCCAAGGCATAGGAACCTCTGGGTCTATCCTCTGGAATAGATGGGCTGGCATCGACAGGGAGACCTGCAACTAGCAAGGCAATGATGTTTCCTTGATAGGAGCACGAGGTGGAGAACCGAAGTGTGAGAGTACTGATGGTAGGACTGACATACTGTGGGGGGGGAATAACTGGGCAAATAGAGTGGGTGGACTCAAACTTCCTTTGTTTAGAGTATGATGACAGGGGTGACCGGGTAGCATATGAAACTGACTAGTGGGAAAGGGATCATAGCTATAATGGACCAAGGATGGTGACTGGGATGAGTGATACTCAAGTTGGTGTAAGATGGCAGGAGACTACAGAATACTCTGAACAAAGGCGACCTTATTGGGGGTGCTGCCGAGATGATCGATCATAGTGCTGAGAGGCACAGGGGGACTTCTTCATGGGTTAAGGAACTAGGAGAAGTGTGTTCAAAATGGTACTGTCATGTGGATTTATATGAGCCCAGGACAGTTCATGCTCGTGATTGCTTTCAATTTTAAGGAGTCTGAAAGTGATAAGAAGACTCTGAAATAATGGAATGGTACCGTCGTGTGGATTTGTACAAGCCCAAGATGGTGCGTTCTCGTGATTTCTTTCAATTTTAGAGAGTCTGAAAGCAATAAGAAGAGTCTAGGGGGGTGCTTTTTCATGTGTTAGTCTCCAAGGCCCGAAGAAGCATAAAAGGATGCAATGAAGAACTCTTCTAGCCAGTGTGACTAGAGTATTCCTTTTTCGTAATTAGTCTACCAGGTTCGGAAAAGGGTTAAACTTATACCAGATAGACACCCTTTCAAGTAATTTAATGAGTATTAAAGGAAGCAAGATTGCTCAGCGATTTTTTCATTTTTTTAGGAGTCAGAAAAGAGCTTAACAAAAACTCCCTAAGTGCCTTTTTCATAAAGGATTTGTCCGGTTCGAAAAAGAGATAAAATTATACCGAACAAAAGGAATGGCCAAGCAAGGAGAGAGTGTACAATCAAGGGACTTTAATGAGAACCAAGAATGAGGGTTGGGGGAACACTAGTGGGCCTCCTTGTGGGATGATGAATGGTGGAAAAATAATGAAATAATTGCAGTATGAATGGAGTTAATGGCTCATGTAAAAATATGTAACAATCCGATGGCGGACGATGTGGCACACAAACCGAGGCAATAAGGTGTCGGGACACAATGTTGAAACTGTTCCTGGTGAGAGCGAGAAATGATCTCAAGCATCATCACGAGCTCGGAAAACTGAATCCGGTGATATAAAAAGTGTCAAAAACAGATAACGACCGAGGTGGCATGTAAACCGAGGCGACGGGGGGCGTTTTGGGAAAAATACCCGAAAAATATGGGGGTGAGAGCGATAAATAATCTCAAGCATCATCACGGGCTTGGAAAAATGAATCCGATGATATAAAGTATATAAACAATGGGCTACGGCCGATGTGGCGTGCAAACCGAGGCGACGAAGGGTGTCTAGAAAAAATGCTCAAAAAATGGTGCGGAAAAAATAAGAAAACGAGTCGACCATCATGTCGGTCTTATCGTGCTGATTCCAATGGTGGAAATGGTTCAGAGAATGGACTTTGTATGGATTCAGAATGGCCAAAACAAGGAAAAGTCAACGGGCTATAAATAGTAAGTGGGCCCAACATGACAAGTGTTTGTTGGACTATTGACTTTTATGTTAAATTTTGAGCATTAATTCACAATACTCTAGGATCTTCACTGAGAGAATAACATATACAGTATATCAATGCATGACAATCACAATAAGCATGACAAGCATCACAAGAATCAAAAGCATGAGAGACAAGAGACACAGAGTTTCCATGGGGAAAACCCTAAGGTGAAAAACCACACAACTTCCTCAGAGATAGAGAGAGCAATGGCTCAACCAAAGTACAACCAAAATACAACCAAAATACACTGAGATAGTCTCCTAGTAGCAGATGATCCTCCTCCTCACTAGTGTGCCACTTTCTGAGTGAGAGAGATATGACTTTCCGAATGATCTAAATAGAGATCACCTGATCTCTATTTATACTAACCTGTTTTCCCAATGACCTTATGGGGATGAATTGTCTAGCTAGGTACATCCACATTATAATATATATATTTTAGGGCCGATCCCACAAATGGTGGTCTAATAACCCATCGACAAGTACACACACTTGCGACACTTGTCAATCCACATGACGACACTTCCTTATAGAGGAATAAAACATCTCTAATAAGGGTACAATAAATATATATGAAATACATAGATGAAATACATTCTGAAGTTACATATATATCAACACCCCTCTTAACTAGGAAGGTATTTCTCGACACAAATCTGCTAGACAAGTCTTCTTCTCGGGATCATCGTCATCGTCATCGTCACTACTGCTGCTATCTCAACCAATATCTGACTCTACTCGACATAGTAAGTTCTACAGAGCCAATCCTTTTTCATACTGGATGTAGGCCCACCACTTGCAGGTATTCGTCATCAATGGCCATACTGTGGAATCCTCAGGACTTATTACGTGCGTCACAAAACCTCGAAAGAGAATCCCAGGCTGTTACGAGCACACAGCTCTACCTATAGGATCTCCCAGGGCCATATTATATGTGACCTCACCACAAAACCTCGCAAGAGCATCCTAGGCTGTTACGAGCACACAATTCTACCTATAGGATCTCCCAAGGACAGATTATATGTGGTCACCACAAAACCTCGCAAGAGCATCCTAGGCTGTTACGAGCACACAGCTCTACCTATAGGATCTCCTAGGGACATATTATATGTGGTCATGGCAAAACCTCACAAGAGTATCCCAGGACTTATTACGGGCACACAACCCAATCTATCGGATCTCCCAGGGACATATTATATGCCATAGGACAAAACCTCGAAAAAGCATCTGCCAGATATCCCAGGGCCAGATTACATGCCATAGGAAAAAACCTCGAAAGACTATCTGCAGATCTCCCAGGGACAAATTATATGTCCTCCCAGAGCAAAACCTCAAAAGAGCATTTGCTAGATATCTCAGGGCCAAATTATATGCCATAGGAAAAACCTCGAAAGACTATCTGCAAATCTCCCAGGGCCAAATTATATGCTCATTTGCACAACCTGATCCACGACCATAGTGTATCAACCTGATACTCACCATACATCATCCTGATGTACACATGATCATCCTAATCATCATCACTGCAACATCCTGCTGCATGTCATTTGGAGAAACATCCTGAAGCTCGTCATCCATGATCATCCTGATCATACAATGCATCTACCTGATGCATACCAAGTATCTACCTGATACATATCATCATACATGATCCACCTGATCATACAGTGTATCCACCTGATACAAATACAAATACATGATACATATCACCATACATGATCCACCTGATCATACAATGTATCCACCTGATACATATACAGATACATGGTCCAAGCATCCAACATGATGCATATACAAAAATACATACACATGATCCAACCGATCATATATAGCATCCAACATGATGCGTACATACATATAAATGATCCAACTGATCATATCCAGCATCCAACATGATGCGTACATACATATAACTGATCCAATTGATCATATCCAACATCCAGCATGATGCGTACATACATATATAAATGATCCAACTGATCATATCCAACATCCAACATGATGCATACATACATACAAAAAATGATCCAACTGATCATACAAAGCAGAAGCCAGAACATCATCCTGATGCTCATCATCCAATGCTTACATCCATAGCCATGTGAAGGATCCTCCTTCCAACATGCTTGGAATGGCTTCAGCAAATGTGTCCATCACTTCTTCCTCGATGTGTCATCAATCTGAAGAACACCAAGCATCTCTCTGAAGTACTCTAACTTCACCTTGGCTAGTGGCTTCATCAGCACATCTGCAATCTGCTCGTCCGTCGCAACATATAGGAGCTTCACAGCTCCTCTCTACACCATATCCCTGATATAGTGATATTTGATCTCTATGTGTTTCGACCTGTCATGAAACACTTTGTTCTCAGACAGCTTCGCACAACTCTGGTTATCACAGAAGATACCAGTAGCATCCAATGGAAGATAAAATAACTCATACAGTAGCTTCCGTAGCCATACTACCTCACAACTAACTGAACATGCTGCAACATACTCTGCCTCAGCTGTACTCAGTGCTACGTAGGACTTCTTCCTGCTAAACCAAGAGATCACACCTGATCCCATACTGAAGCAACACCCATATGTGCTCTTCCTATCTGCAGCACTGCCAACCCAATTTGAATCAACATAACCCTGCAGGTTAAACTTTTGATTCGCTTCATACTTAAGCCCATAATCCACTATACCCTTCAGGTACCTTAGAACATGCTTTACAACAACCAGGTGAACACTCCTTAGATCTGTCAGGAATTGACTCAATGTGTTCACCGTAAAGCAAATATCTGGTCTCGTGTTCATCAGGTACATCAAGGACCCAATCATCTGACAATACATAGAGACATCAACCGGCTTAGATGAAGCATCACATAGAAGCTTCGGATTTGATGCCATAGGTGTGGCCATGGCCTTGCAATCCATCATCCTGAATCTTTTCAGGATATCTATTGTGTACTTCCCTTGACGAAGGAAGATCCCACCTGCACTCTGCCACACCTCCATACCTAGGAAATAATGCATCATTCCCAAATATTTCATATCGAACTCAGCAGCAAGCTTCCTCTTCGTATATGCAATCAATATGTCATCTCCTGTTACAAATAAGTCATCCACATACAGGAGTAGAATCACAAGATTCCCTTCCTCAACCTTGTAATAAAGGTTGGAATCCGCTTTACTCTTGGTAAAGCCCAAACTAGATAGGAAACTGTCCATCCTACCATACCAAGTTCTGGGAGCTTGTTTCAAGCCATACAAGGCTTTCTTCAATCTATACACATATGACTCCCTGTCATGTATTTCAAAACCAAGTGGCTGCTCCACATATACTTCCTCTTCAACTACACCATTCAAGAAATCAGTCTTGACATCCATCTGGTGTATTTTCCATTTCATTGCTGCAGCGAGGGAAAGTACTGTTCTGATGGAAGTATACCTGGATACAGGTGCAAAAGTTTCTTCATAACCTATTCCCTCTTTCTGAGAGAATCCATGAGCTACGAATCTTGCCTTGTATTTCTCTACACTGCCATCTGCAGTATGCTTGATTTTGTGAATCCACTTGGAAGTGACAACAGACTTCTCTTTAGGTCTTGGGACAACATCCCAAACATCATTCTTCATTATTGATTGGTATGCCTCAACCATGGCATCCTTCCATTCTTTCTTTTCCGCTGCTTATTCATAACTGGAAGGCTCTTTGTTCATAATGTCACAGAGTAAAGCAACATAGCTGGTATGTGATCTGGTTCTCTTCTTTGCTCTGTTTGCTTCTTCTGGAATGCCAAATATTTCTGCATCTTGAATGAGCTCTCTAGCCCATGCAGGTTTCCTCTTGTGAGAGTTATCCTCATGGGGTGGATCTATAGGTTCTTGTGGATCTTCAAACTCACGAACAACTTCTGGAACTGCTTCAGTCACGGTAGTGTCTTGAAATTTAGTTTCCTTAGATTCTTCATAAGATTCGATAGGTGCCTTCCTTGATTTGATGAATGTTGAGTTTTCATTAAATGTTATATCCCTGCTGACATCAATCTTCTTGAACCCTGGAAAGTATATTCTGTAAGCCTTCGAGCTTTCACTGTAACCCACAAAGATACCCTTCTTTCCTGAAGGATTTAGTTTAGTCCTCTTTTCCTTTAGGACATGAGTGTATACTAGAAAACCAAATATTCTGAGATGGCTGAATTCAGGTTTCTTACCAGAAAAGACCTCTTCTGGTGTCTTGTTCTCCAATATCTCGTGGGGTGTTCTGTTCTGCACATATACAGCTGTTCTAGTTGCTTCAGCCCATATATGCATAGGTAGATCCTGGTCATGCAGCATTTCCCTTGCTGCTTCCATGATAGTTCTGTTCTTCCTTTCTTCAACTCCATTTTGTTGAGGATTATAAGGACCCGTCAACTCCCTCTTAATTCCCGAATCACTACAAAGCTTCTTGAAGTCACCTGAGGTGAATTCTCCACCATTGTCGGATCTGAATGTTTTGATCTTCTTATCAGTTTGATTCTCCATCAAGGTTTTGAATTCCTTGAACTTATCAAACACCTCATCTTTGTTCTTCAAGAAGTATACCCAAGTCTTCCTGGAGAAGTCATCAATAAATGAGACATAGTAAAAATACCCACTAAGAGAACTAGATGACATAGGACCACATACATCTGAGTGGATGATTTCCAAGATATCTTTGGCCTTGATTTCACTGCTTGGGAAAGCCTTCTTAATGTTCTTACCTTTTGCACATCCTTTGCAAACACCTTCATGTTTGGTCTTGATTTCAGGAAGACCTTCTACAACCTCGCTTGCAATTGGAAGTGCCCTATAGTGCATATGAGCAAGTCTTCTATGCCAAAGTTCACTTGGATCCATGGATTCATGCACCATGGCATGTTCAGGTTGTCCCTTCAATTTATACAATCCTCCCTATTGCTCTCCAATCACTACTGCATCATCTATGGTCTTTCCCTTTGGCCACATTAGGACTTGGCCATCCACAAGTGCAACCCTCATACCTTTTGCATCCAATGCAGAGATGGAGAGTAAGTTCTTCTTGAGCCCAGGTTCATAACGAACTTCTTTCATCTTCAAAGATTTTCCAGAATCTATGTTGTAGGAGGCTTCACCACTTCCTTTGATTGGATATTGATAATCATCCCCAAGTTTCACCTTATGGGGTGATTCATGTTCAGATAGATTCACAAAAGATTCCTTAAACCTAGTCATGTGTTTGGGATCCCCACTATCAATCAACCAATCATTAAAACCATGGGAGATAGTACCCGTGAGAGAAGAGATTAGAACATACTCTTCTTCACTTGATGAGTCATCATCACTTTCTTCCCTAGCCTTCTTCTTTGGATGTTCATCATCTTCGGCAGCATGAGGATGGAACTTTCTTTTGCTTACCTTCTTCTTCTTGCTGAAGTTGTTGTTATTTTCCCTGTTGTTCTTGGGACAATCTGAAGCAAAGTGACCCTTCTCATTGCATGTGAAGCATCTTAGATCCTTCTTATTCTTTTGATAGGATCTTTTGTAGTGAGAGTGCTCCTTCTTGGGATTGCTTCTTTTGGTGTGAGTTGCAAGAGCTTGATCTTCACCTCCCATCTTTTCCTCACGAGCTACAAGTCTAGCTTATTCTTGAGAGCATTCCTCCCATAGTTTACTGAAAGAGATCAATTTCTTTCTTGCACAGATTCCTTGAATAAAGGAGTCCCATGACCTAGGTAGGCCATTCAAAGTGGTCATAACAACTTCACCATTGTCCACTACTTCATCCATAGCTTCAAGTTGATCCTTGATCTGAGAGACCTGGAGAAGTAAGATTGAATGGTTTTTCCATTCAACATCTTGACCCCTTTCAATTGATTCTGTAGAGTCATCTTCCGATTTATGTTCTTCCCTTCAAATAGCTTGGTCAAAGAGTCAAACATATCCTTGGGTGTCTTTAGAGAAGACACATGGGGTATGAGATGGTCTTTGATAGAATTAGCAATGATTCTCTTTGCCTTGACCAAGTTCTTCTTATGCACTACCTTGGCCTCTTCATCCTCTGGGATAGGGATGTCTTATTTTATATATGAGTCCAACTCATTCTCTTCCAGGATTAACCCAATCCTATACTTCCAAGCTCGGAAGTTATCAGCCCCTTCAAGCTTATCCTCAAGCTTGGTGTGGTGAGAAATCTTAAAGAGTACTTCAAATGGAAATAGAAAATATTTAGGTCTTACCACTTGAAATGCTGAAAACTGGATTTGGTCCCGGATTAAGGTTTGTCGAAAAAACCCTAAAAATTCAAAATGTGAATTTCAATTTTCTGAAAGGATAGAAAGATGCGCTTTGATGAGCTGATCAACCTGGTGCATTCAGAATTTGAGATCAACAAAGTTTTACCCTTCAGATTTTCCTTTTTGTCCTCCTGGGTTCACTAGGGAGAGCCCTGAATTAGGGTTTGAGTTTCCCGGAGATATACCCAGCCAAAAATCTCGATCCAAAGCTCTAAACTTTGATTTTTACAAGGAGCTTCCTGCTATGTTTTTAGATTTTAGAAATTCCTATTTTTGTGGAAACCCTAATTTTTAGGGCCAAATCTGAAAATGCTCAGAATTGAATTCTGATTGGATAGATAGATTCTCCTTGATGAGCAGAGTCAATCTACTATACTGCTTTTCCAAAATATGTGGAGAGAAACCCAATAAACAAGAAACTCAAGTTTCCATCACTGCAAAATGTCTTCTTCTCAGGTTAGCTCTGATACCATGTTAAATTTTGAGCATTAATTCACAATACTCTAGGATCTTCATTGAATGAATAACATATACAGTATATCAATGCATGACAATCACAATAAGCATGACAAGCATCACAAGAATCAAAAGCATGAGAGACAAGAGACATAGAGTTTCCGTGGGGAAAACCCTAAGGTGAAAAATCCCACAACTTCCTCAGAGATAGAGAGAGCAATGGCTCAACCAAAGTACAACCAAAATACACTGAGATAGTCTCCTAGTAGCAAATGATCCTCCTCCTCCCTCGTGCACCACTTTTTGAGTGAGAGAGATATGACTTTCCGAATGATCTAAATAGAGATCACCTAATATCTATATATACTAACCTGTTTTCCCAGTGACCTTATGGGGCCGACTTGTCTAGCTAGGTACATCCACATTATAATATATATATTTTAGGACTGACCCCACACATGGTGGTCTAATAACCCATCATCAAGTACACACACTTGCGACACTTGTCAATCCACATGACGACACTTCCCTATAGAGAAATAACACATCTCTAATAAGGGTACAATAAATATATATGAAATACATTCCGAAGTTACATATACATCAACATTTTATTGGAGATCATAGTGGACCAGAGCTTAGGTGGCGTTTATGGACAATCCGACCGGCCATTTTCAGATCCGTGAGTTGCAAGTATTCCGTTAAAATCATACCTATATTTTTTACTGGTTTCGGGGGGGGTGGGTCCCCAGGGGGGTCTTGTATAGTCCACGAGGCTGTGGATCGCGGGTTTCTGGGGTGGAATCGCGGTTTGGGATCGTGAGTTTCGGGGTTGGATATGCGGTCCTGGATCGCGAGTTCAACTCCTTCAGTCGCGGTCCGAGATCGTGACTTGGACCGGGAAATCCATGGTCCGCGACCGCGACTGTAACCCTGATAGCCGCGATCTTGGATCGCGACTCAAATCCCAAGAGCCGCGATTTGAGATCACGGCAAGGGGCCCTAAAGTCGCTAAAGTCGCGATTTGGATCGTGCTTTAGGGTTTTCCTGGGGGGGTAAAGGTTATTTATTTGACGTGGGTCTAATGAGTTTGCATTGTGTGATTGACAGGATGCCAGTAGTGCTATGGCGAGAGTGGGAGATCCTTGATGACATTATGGATGTCATCCGGAGGGATCGACATGCTCGGTCGGCTTTCGGGTTGTGCGGGCTGCTGAAGTTCGCACAGGTGCCCATGATATGTTCAACAGGACTACTACTGAACATGTTGGTGGGCTTCTGGGATCCCGACATACAGGATTTCAGGGTGCAGGGGGAGAGGGTGGATCTCACCCTCGCGGATGTATATTTCTTGACGGGGCTGCCCTGCTTGGGTAGGGTGGTTGATACACAACCTTGAGTGTCTGCAGATGTGGACATGGAGGATATGTTGGAGCGCTATTGTGTTCTGGAGGCTGAAGTGCATAGGAATGCACTTTGTATTGTGGATCTGCGGGAGCTGGCAGTGCGGGCGATCGCGGCATGTGCGGTTCAGGTTTTGGGGTCTCAGGCGCCCGAGCGGGTGTCAGGGGGCTAGATGCAGCTAGTGGAGCGAGTGTTGGATGGCACATACTTCGCTTGGGGCCAGATGTTCCTCACCTGCATTTAGCAAGAGCTAACCAAGGTGAAGGACGCTGACAAGGGATTTTTCTATGGGTCGTTTCTCTATGCCTTCTTTATGGAGCGATTACCTACACTGCGGTCGTGAGTGTCGATCAGGGCAGGAGGGATTAGGGTGGCACGCATGGTGCAGTGGGGAGAGATGATGCACCGACGGTGTGGCGGTGAGGTTGGGAGATACTTCACTCAGGAGCTCTACCTATAGTGGCTGCAGATGCCACTGACGTTGGATGATTATCCATACATGGATATGGACTACACAGGAGATCTGGAGGCGCCACAAACTCCAGGGCAGGCATGGGGGCCATATGGTATGTATCTACATGCTTGATTGTTTTTTATGTCAGATTTTGTGTATGGTAGGTTGGATGTATTGTACTGACTGATGTATGATTTGCAGATGTTGGACCGAGACCACCATCGGGACACATAGACTGCAGGGGACATGTGGCTATACCAGCCCTGCCAGGATGAGGGGAGGTGCATCGATGGGATGTTGAGGGGACTCTAGAGTCCTTACGAGTGCTCCTAGATCGTTTACTGGTTGGGGTGACTGATGAGGGGTGGTGGGACTTGGATCAGGAGGTGATTCAGGATTGTCTCGAGGCGCCATGGGATTTCCGATCGATCGTGATTTGGGTGGCCATATTGGCAGAGAGGAGTCGGGCACAAGATCTTGCAGGGGATGAGGAGCGGCCAGAGGAGGAGTGCGGTGAGGATTCGGAGGAAGCTGATGCAGTTAGTGATGGAGGGTACGACTCTCAGTAGGGAGTACAGAGGACTGCCCCCCAATGTGTATGGACACGTGGGGTGTTTTTTGTAGCTACGGCATGTATTCTATGAGGCTTGTCGATGTATATATATTTTTTGTATAGCTGAGTGCTGAGGTACTCAGGACATGTGTAGAACATTGACGTTTATTTATTTAGATATGCACATGGATGCATTTTTCTGCGGTTATGATTATTGTATGCACGTGGATGCGCTTGTGGTTTTTTATATGTGTGTATTGCACGTGGATGCAAGTAGTGTAGAATGACGGGCACATGGATGCAACAGTATGTGTTTATGATAGGCACGTGGATGCCCCTGTATAGTTGTGTGGTTATGTTATTGCACATGGATGCAAATATTATTTGATGATAGGCACATGGATGCCCCTTGTGGTAGATGCAGTCTTTTTGGGATTTTTATATGTTTTTTGATGTGATGGTATGGTATAATGATACACGATGGATGGTTTACATGGTGTGATTTATATGCCAATCTAGGATATTGTTAGCCATTTGATCCATGACACTATTATGAGCTCTTGGGACATGGGTGAATGTTATGGATTCAAACTGTCGGCTTAGCTGTTTTGTGCACAAGAACTTTCTAAAGAGGCAAGGATCATGCACCTGGTAGGGGTTGTTGAGCTGGGAGACAAGTAGCTGGGAGTCAAGGAACACATGAAGGTGACATATGCCCATTTGAAGGGCAGCAGTCAGGAGACTAGTCACAACATCATACTCTACCTGGTTATTGGTAGCAGCGCCTATGCACATTTAGTCAAGGTGGATCAACTCATGTGAAGGGGAATATAAGACCCATGTTGCAAAGGCCAGGTTTGGAGACCAGTGGCTTTCTCCATCGGTGAAGGCAATGTAATGAGGTGGAAGATGGTCCATCTGTGATCATGCAAAAATGATCAATGTGAGGTTGCAGTAAAAAAATGAAAAACAAAAAGAAAGCAAACTGTACAATATGGACCAATGGGGCCGCGGGTTTGTTTATGGATAAAAGCGTTTAAGATACAACCCATTACGGGGGTTGCACAAAGGGTGGCCGTCTGAGTCAGTTAAAATGTATGCCCCATGTCCGAGGCAGGTTTGCATGATGTAAGGGCCTTGCCACATGGATTCAAACTTCCCTTACCGGTCTTGTCGTGGGCTTGGTCATAGGCAAGAACTAGGTCTCCTTCTCGGAAAGTTCGTGGGTGGACATGTTTGTCGTAATCAGCTTTGGAGCGGTTCTTGGAAACTTCAATGGTTTGGAGGGTGGTGCAACGGTCTTCGTCAGCTTGTTCCAATGATAGCAGATGTTGCTCGAGTGGGGAGGTGTCTGGGAGAAGCTCGACGATGATGTGTAAGGCAGGTATTTGACACTCGATGGGGAGGACTGACTCTACACCGTGAACTAAATGAAACGACGTAAAACCGGTGGTGGTCTTAGTTGATGTACGGTAAGACCATAATGTAGGGAAAAGCATGTGATGCCAATTGGACTTATGCCTGTCAACAGTGCGTTGGAGGATGGTTTTTAAAATTTGATTAATGGCCTCTACTTGGCCGTTCCCTTGGGGGTAGTAAGTAGAGGAATACTAATGTTTGAACTTCAGTAGAGTGGACAACTTGTGCCAAATTGAATCTTCAAAATGTGAACCATGGTCTGAGACCAGCTGTTTGGGGACCTTGAATCATGTGATAACATGGATAAAAAAGAAACGGGCAGCAGTGTTAGCTTTACAATTGAAGGTGGGCATGGCTTTATCCCATTTGGTGAAGTAGTCGACGGCGACAATGATGTACTTATGGCTGTTTGCGGATGAGGGTTTACATTCCATGAAGTCGATGGCCCACTTGCAGAAGGGACCAACGGTGACGACTGGGTGTAGCAGAGCGGGTGGTGTCCGAGCCTTGGGGGCAAAAAGTTGGAAATTATGGCAATGTTTGTTCGCTGTGATGTAGTTGGTAAAGAGTATAGGACAGAAATATCCGGTGCACATGACCTTTTGGGAGATGGCCATTCCAAATAAATGTTGCCGTAGGGGCCACTATGACAGTCATTGAGGACTTGTTCGGCTTCCTCATGTGTAAGGCAACGACAAAGAATAGTATCAACCCCTCGCCGGTAAAGGACATCGCCCAAGAGGAGGTATTGAGAGGCCTGGTGACGGATACGGCGACGTCCATCACAATTTATATTGGGTCGAAACTTTTGCGTGCGAAGGTATAACAAAATATCACCATACCATGGTTCATCGGATGGGATGATGAATAGGTGATTGTCGGGAAACTCATCGGAGATTTGTGGGGACGACAAAAGGGACGGGAGATCGGTTATGAGCTGGGCAAGTGCGAGGGCTTTAGTGTTCTTTGGAGTCATGAAGGTTAGGTCATATTCTTGGAGGATAATTACCCATTTAGCAACGCGACCTTGTAGAAGTCGCCGGTTCAAGAGATAGACCATGGGGTTGGAGTTGACGACGACTGTGGTATGACTGAGTAAAATGTAATGTCACAATTTTTGGACAGAAAAGACGACGGCAAGGGCTAGTATTTCCTCATACAGGTAACGTAGGGGTGGTCCAGACAAGATTTGGATAACATAATAAATGACATGCTCCTGGAGAGCAGCATCTTCTTGGACCAGGACCCCTGAGACGACGTGGTCGGATGCCGAGACGTAAAGGATGAAGTCCCGAGAGAAATCCGGAGGGGAGATCAAAGGGGCTTGCGTGAGAGATTTTTTAAGGGTTTCGAATGCAGCTTGCGCCTGGTCATCCCAAATGAAGGGTATGTGAGTACGAAGTAGGTGTAAGAAACCATGAACTGTGGTGGCATAATCAGGAATGAAGCGACGAAGGAAATTAGATTTCCCCTGCAAACTCTGGAGTTGCCAGAGCGTGCGTGGTGCGAGAAGGTCTCTGATGGATTGGACTTTGAGGGGATCAACAACGATGCCTTTGTGGGAAACAATGAAACCCAACAGTCGACCTGCTAGAACACAAAAGACACACTTTAGTGGGTTCAAGTGGATCTGATACTTGCGACAATGTAGAAAAACTTGTTGGAGGTCGTTAAGGTGGTCTGATTGTTTCTGGGAACGAGCTGTAATATTGTCAAGATAGACTAACAGGATATGGACCAAGTTGTGAAAACAATAGGTCATGGCCCGCTAGAAGGTGGCACCAACATTTTGAAGGCCAAAAGGCATGACACGATAGGCAAAGGTGCCCCATGGGGTGGTAAAGGCAATCTTGTATTGATCTTCCTTGCGGATCTGAATCTGGTTGTATCCAGAGAAACCGTCCATGAAGGAGAGGACTTCATGCCCCGCACACGCATCGATGAGTTGGTCAATAAATGGCATGGGGAAGTTGTCTTTGGGACATGCTCAGTTTAAATCGCGGAAGTTAGTACATACTCTGATGGTGCCTTGTTTCTTGTTGACAGGGATGGGGTTAGAAACCCAAATGGTGTATGCAATAGGATAAATGAATCCTGCTGTGCGAAGTTTCTCAATATCTGCTTTAATGGCGAGGAGCTTTGATGGATGAATGGGGCACTGTTTCTGGAGAACGGGGGGTACATCTGGCCATGTGTCAATGTGGTGCTCTATGATAGCGGGGTCAAAACCAGGCATTTCGGTATAGGACCAGGAAAAGACATCGCGGAAATCTTGGAAAAGTTTCTTGTACTCTCCGATCTCGTGCTCGGTGCAGGAAGCTTCTAACGAAATGATTTCAGGAGCACCGGCTGGGGCAGAGATATCAATGTGGATGATGGGTGAGATGTTGGCTATGTTACCTTCCTTGAAGGCATCGGGGGCGGGAATGGGATCTTTAAACTAGTCGACTTTGGTGGGAATGAAATCTTTGGACTCAACAGAGAATTGGGTGGCTGTGGTGGAGGAGGATTCTTCCGGGAGGAAATAGGAGCGATGGTGCATATCTTCCCAGGGGTAATCCGGTGCAGTAAGAGCCTCAAGAATCTCCTCATCATTCTGGAAACTTTGGGTTGTCAAATCGGTTGATGAGGGAGTGCTAGAAGAGATCATATAAATGGTATTAATCTCTTTGGTTAGCGGGGATTCTGGGGGGTGGATTTCTTCAATGGTGGGGGAGCCGTCTCGAGGTCCAATTTATTCATCTCATAGAGAGATGCTCTGTAATCTAGGATATATGGACAGTGATGTGAGTAATGGCCGTAAACACCGCATATTGCACAAGGGTGGTTGGTATGCAGTGATTTATCACGAAGATTAGGGGTAGGGTCGAGTTGGAAAACCGGGATGTTGGGGTCATTGTCAAGGATTTGCATGTGTTCCTGTAATGCGGGTAATTGTGGACATTGATGGGTAGCATGGCCCAACTCATCACACAATGAGAATTTTGGAGGAGCACGAAACATGGGGGGGTTTTTAACCATTTTGGGCGGGGGTAAAGCAGTGTATGGTTGTGGGCCTCTGCCCCTAGTGTGCTTAATAAGAGGGGATGGATTAGTGGATGGGGAAGGAGTAGTGACACCAGGAGGTGGTTGACTAGTAGTGGTGATGGGTTGCACCGGTTGTAGGATGACATTTGGTGTCGGAGGGGAAATGGGAGGCGTGATGTACCGTACAGGTAATCCTAAAGTTAAACCGGGGAGGCTAAGAGTAGCCATAATCGGGGCGCTTACTACTCCCGAAAGGGGGGAATAGGAAGGGGATTGTGTGGATGGGTGTAACACCAACATGACTAGGTACCAATGGTGGTTGAGGTAGCAAGGGTGGTTGATGGTTGGTTGTTGGTGTATTATGGGAAAGGGTACATAAGTCAGATATTTCAGTCAGTGGTGACGGTGGTGGAATGGATTGGAATGTTGAGGTCAATGGCGTATCTGAGTAGACTCCGGGTCTTACTGAGGAAACCAACGAGGTAGCTGCACCACAAGCAGGTTGTTCAACCATGGGGAGAACATTTTCGGGTGCAGCGGGGGCATTGGGATCGTAATAGGCGAGTTGATCAACCTTGACCACATGTCCATCATGGGGGAACATCATGGTACGAAAAATGGATGAGGTAACCACCCGCATGGCGTACATGTAACTGTGGCCAAGTAAGAGGTTATAATCAAGTTGGGCGTTGATGACCTCTATGTCAATAAGCACTGTTTTACCAGCCAACTGGACGGGGACATTAGCTAAGAGACCTTGGGGTTGAGATGAATGGCTGTCATAGGCTCGCAATGCAGTGGCAGACTGCTAGATTGTAGGGGATCCAAACTTCTGCCAAATGAATGTGGACATAACGCATGTGGAGGCACCCTCATCGATGATGCACCGATGGATGACAAAATTCCGAACGGATACAGAAACTTGGAATGCTAATGTGGAAGGCAGGTGTGGTTTGGATTGGTCCAAATCGAAGGCCATAATTCGTGAATCATTTGGGTCAATAGCACCAATGGCTGATAGCAAAGTCTTGCGCTGTGTAGGACAGTTTTTTAAGACCTCTAACGCAGACATCACTGCAGGGGACTGAGCTAAATCATCTACAATGTTGTAATTAGACGCAGCACGAGCATTGGGGTTATTGTTGATGTGGCGAAGTGGGAAACGAGGGGCTTTGGAGGTGCCATCCAGTGGAGGCGAAGGTATTCCTAACGACTGATTGGTGGGAAGAGTGTTGGTGTTTTTGTTAGCGGGAGGGGCTTTAGGGCTGGAGCCATATTGGTTCCGACGGTTTTGAAGGTTGACATCGGTGGATGACATCATTAACAAGTGATGGGTACCTGAGTCTATCATGGGTTGATCAGGAGCGGCATAAGTGATTTATTGTTGTGGAGGCGTGGTTCCTTGAGGGGGAGCCAACAGTTGAGCATTCACCACGCCTTGGGTGGGAAAAGGGTTTTGTAACACCAAGGGTTGATTCTGGGGTGGTATGGGGTTGGGAGGCGCCTGAGGAGCCGCATGCCCTTGGCGGTGGGAATCATCAGTCCAGAGTTACCGAGCCCACTCCAAATGTGGGAAAGCATGTGTGTAGTGGCCATAGACCCCGCAAATAGAACAAGGATGGTTTGTTTGCAAATTAGGATTTTTGGCTTGCTTGGGTGGCTTGTCAGGGTTTTGGTTGGCAGGAGCCGTGTTATTATTATTTGGGCGATTGGGAGGTTGAATGCCTTGTTCTGGAGGGGGGTTGTTCCCACGGTTACGTCCTTTGCCTCGGTTTTGCTGGCCTTGTTGGTGTTGGTTATTTTGGTTGGGTTGCAGATTTTGCTGCGCATACACTTGCCCTTGGGTGGTAGGTGAGTTTTGAGGTCGTGTAGGGGCGGGAGCAGGCCGCGGTGGATAATAAGTGGGTGGAGGTGGTACAGGTGCTGAACCTTGTGGGGGTTGCTGATATGTCTGTGTGACGGGTTGTGGGTTTTTCGAAGGGGCTGGTTGGGGCGGATAATAAGCAGGGGGGATTGAGAGGATACAGGAGCTTGCACGGCCTGTGGGTGGTAATATGGCTGAGGTGCGACTAGTGGGACGTAAGTGAGGGATGCATGACCAAATCACTGAGGTGGACATGAGGGTCCGTGGGAATGGCGGTGATGTGCCATGGAAGCATACAAATTGGTTGCTCCAGAGTGGGATGTGGCCTACGAAAGATCAGGGCTATGGCTAGGACGTGCTATGGAAAAGGGCTAGGTATGCAAGGCAATGCGACCAATGATGCCGTCTGCAGCATGGGATTCCCCCGACGCATCGTGTTGGGAAGAATCACCGCGGGAGGCGTCAGCTATGATGGAATAAATATAACCAGACTGGGCATAGATAATGTCAAATTGTTGGGCTTTAAGGATGGCCTCTTCTTCGGACTGGGGTTGCTCGGATGCCACATCCTTAGAAATGACAGGAAGGATATATTTTAGGAACCAATCTAAGAAGATACGGTCATCTAACTTGATCTTGCATAGGCTTCGGTGGCGACGCCACTCATGAATGTGGTCAGTGATGTGGGTGGCCGTGTTTTGTCTGCAAGACAGTAGGATCTCAACTCCCGCGTCATAGTGGATAGGTAACTGAAAGACCTGCAAGAAGGTCAAGGCAAGGGAAGTAAAGGTAGCATGGGCCCCATGGGGTTGCTCGATGTACCACTTAGCTGCAGAGCCAGTGAGGGTGCGCTGTAACAAACGGAGTCGGATAGAGTTGTCCACTATGGAGTTGGAGGAACACCATAGATGGAAGGACATAATGTGGTTCTGGGGTTCCTCACCTGCCTTGCCCTCAAACTTAGGGATGTCTGAGGGGATCTTGGTAGACATGTGAGGCCACGCAGGGTCGTGTCTGATGGGATCGTTGGTCAGTCTGGCTAGGTCAGGAAGGTTGAGACTAGCCATGAATGGAAAACTAGTAGAAGGATGGGACATACTGGTGGTCATGACCACGTTGGGGCCAATGCCCCCAAGTGGAGGGGCTATGTTCGGGTTGAGGACGTTGCCACCAAGGGGAGGAACGAAGGTGGTATGGGACGGTCCTGCACCCCCAAGGGTAGTGTGAGTCACTGGTGGAGTTGGGATGGGTATGCTAGGTACTGGAATGGGTATAGTGATCGCAATGGTGGATGTGGGCCCCATCGAAGGCATACCCAAAGTGGGTGTGGTAGTTGGGGTAGTGGTGGATGCTCCACCAGTGGTTCCTACAAAGAAAGGGTTGGAAGTCATGATAGCCATGGGGCTGGTTGGTGCAGTATAAGTGGGGTGTTCTGACTCTGCCTCAGAATCAGATGTGAAATAAGGGGCATCTGGATCAGGGGACAGAGCTCTATGGCGCCGACGAATGGAGTTGAGTGATGAAGCTCTAGGTCTATGACTAGTGGTGTCAAGTGATGAAGCTCTATGCCTATGACGGGTGATGTCAAGTGAACCATGCTGCGGGGGCTCACCCCGGAGGCACCGAGAATGTCTCGAGGACTCAATGGTGACATATGGTGTCAAGTATTTGGGGGTTGTTTCGAGTGAAAAATAGCTCAAAAACCCTAATGCAGCCGAGTGTGCAAAAGGAGAGCACAAAAAATATGGCACTCAGGCCAACAACCAGCTCAAAAGACTCACTGTAACAGCTATGCTAGAATAAGCGGAGCATCAACAACAATGGTCAGAATACCAACATGCAGTAGGTTTCCTAAAAAATAAAAATAGTGGACTCGCTAGCCCAAAGGGAGGTAAGGGGGCATGCAAACACCTAGCTAAATAGTAATCTGACTCAACCAGACATATCCTCTGCAAGGAGATGAAATCCAAGTCAGACAATATGGATAGTAGAGCCAAGTGGCTAAAGATATCCCCCTACTAGGAGGGACACCGAGTAGACAATCCTAGAAGAAAGGAAACTAAGATACCTCGTTCATGACACGTCCAGAAAAGGTGAATCTGCAGTTTGGTTCTATCACCGTTGTACCCCCATACAGGTGGTACAACGAGAACTATGAAAGGTATCCTTCAGTTACTGAATGGATTGCGGTATTCCACTCAGGCCTCCGGAACCGGTCTGGCTACTTCAACTCTCCTAGGGGAGAGGCCCTCTCATAAACTAGTTATGACCATGCCAAAAAATTCTAGGGGGTTTTGGTTCTGTAATGGAAAAAACTATGTATCAAGTGTAAATGACCGAGGGGTGTTATTTGGATGCCTATCCCCCCGACCATACCTAACTACAATGTTCTTATGTGTTCCCCAAGTGGGGTTAGAATGTTTGTTGTCTTAAGTAGTATTTTAGGGCTCACTTGAATTAGGTGACGGAGTGTGTGCGTGTGAGATAATGAACCCTAGTAAAAGTGCCATGGGGTGGGCAACTTTCTAACTAATAATAACAATGTAGAAATTAAACTTTGAAATGCAAAATTTTCTCTTTTTCAATTGAAATGCTTAAAGTTTAAAAAATTCTGTAAATGGAACAGAAAGTAAACTACATAAAAAAGGATGTAGGTAAGTATGGCTGCAGATAGGACAGGTGACTGTGCAAGTGCAAAAAATATTGCAGCAAAGTGCTGGGTTCAAACAGGGAAAAAGTACATAAAACAGATCGCGGGTCTGCGGTGAAACTGTGCTGTCGGATCGCGGGAAATAGGATGATAGCCGCGGGTGGATCGCAGGAAAAAGGCTAAAGGACCTGGGAAGATCGCAGGAAAACAACTTAATGCTATGGGAGGATCGCAGGAAAATGGTTGAATGCCGTGGGCGGATCGCAGGAAAATGGCTAATGGCTGCGGGCGGATCGCAGGAAAATGGCTAATGGCCACAGGTGGATCGCAGGAAAATGGCTAATGGCCGCGAGTGGATCACAGGAAAATGGATGAAAGCTGCGGGAAGATCGCAGGGAACAGGTTAATAGCCGCGGTCGGATCGCAAGAAACGAGCTGAGAGCCGTGGTCAGCTCGCAGGAAACGGACTGAAAGCCGCGGGGAGATCGTAGGAAACAGTCTGAGAGCTGCGGTCAGATCACAGGTAACAGTCTGGGAGTTGCGGTCGAATCGCAGGTAATAGTTTGGAATCTGCGGTCAGATTGCAACTGTGGGGAAAAAAGACGCGATTTACGACAGCAAACCCAACTGCCGAAAGGGACAGCCGAAAGGGGAAAACAGAAAAATATTTGCAGAAAACAAAATTTTTAAAAAATTATAACTAGAAACTCAAAGGAAAACTAGGGGAGTCACCAAAATTGTAGCTAGGTTTTTCACCCTAGCTTGTGCCAATGAGCACCTACTAAGGAGAAGGGACTCCTTAGTAGCAGTTCAGTAAAAATGGTAAAAACAAGACAATAAATAAAAATAGTAAACTTAAACTAGCATGTGCATAAGACAACAAAAGATATTAAAAATTGGTTTTGTATTGATTTTACCTCAAATGTGAGGTTGGTGGAGCCTTTGCAGTAGTCCAGGGGCTACTCCAATGCTCCAGTGTTGTTCCTTCTCCTTCTTCCAAGGTGTTTTGGACATGGGCCAAAGGGGTTCTCAAATGGGAAATAGCTCCAAGTGGAGAGCTAGGGTTTCAAGAGAATTTTTCGCAGCATAAGGATGGAGAAATTGGGGATATCAAAAGGGGAGCCTCCATCACCTATTTATGGGGAAAAAAGGGGGTTTTTGGCCTTTTGGAGGAAAAAAGGGGGTTTTTGGCCTTTTGGAGGCTTTTTTAATGGTTTTTTGAGGTTTTGGAGGCAAATATGGTAGGAAATATGGACAAATGAGTCATGTAATGAGGGAGATGAGGTAGTGAGCACTTTTTGAGTGTTAACAGAAAGCATACTTCGATGAGGGGCTAGAAAATATCAAACATTTTTTCAAGGATATGGATGACGCTAAAAATGGCGAGTCGCCAAAGGGAGACCACTCATGTTGTGATTCAGCCGATACCAATAATCATCAATAAAATTCCCCCAAAGTGGAGATCCCAGAGGACCATAAAGACTACAATAATCATAAATCATATTGGTCTACAATGCAATCAATGGGTGGATACTCAATGAAACCTAAATTGGAGTTACCCAAGTTCGATGGAGAAACAAAACAAAGAGTAAAATGGATATACAAAGCATAAGAATTCTTCTACATTAACAAAATCTTATCAGATGATGAAAAAATTAAATACGCCTCGATGCAACTCAAAGGTCGGGCATATAATTGGTACATGTGGTGGACGAAAATGACAAAGGTGATAAGATTCAATATGCGAAGACAGAAAATAGCAGCATTACATTCCATTTCACAATAATAGCATATACAGGATCACTGAAGAAACAACAAGCACAACATAAACACAAGAGACACAGATTTATCCTGGGAAACCCTCATGGGGTAGAAAACCCAGCAAAGCTTCCTCAATATAGATGACCAACAATATACAAAGATGCAAACCAAAGACATGATCTCCTCCTCCACCATAGCAGACCTCTCCTCCACAAGTGCACTACATTCTAAGTGAGGGAAGTGTGCATATAATGAGGAACATACCTCCTCTATTTATACACATCTCCGACTTGTACTTTATATTAACTAGGTCAGCCCCAACTTTACCATTGGGTTAAACACCCCACTATAACTGACTGGGCCGATCCCACTAGGGTGGTCTAACAACCCTTTGACCCACATAACACATACAGGGCCGACCCCCACTAGGGAAGTCTAATAACCCAAGTTACCACATTCCGACGGAGGAATAAACATCTCCGGATATACAATAAGATCTTTACGGAGAAATGAAACATCTTCGGAATAATAAAGTACAGATACAATATTCTTTGAAGTTACAATATCTCAACACTCCCCCTTAACGAGAAGGATATTATAACAGCATCTGCACAAGCAAGGAGTCATCAACATCATACATGATACATCTATAAATCATTGGAAGCTTTCTCAACATCATCAGTAACTCAAGCAGTTATTGGAACATCTTCAATACTGGAACATCAACATCTTCAGTACCGAGTCTTTATCTTTTGTAGCCCTTGAACAACTACAACAATATCAACATCTGGATCCCCATGATCATTAGCATCGTCATCTCACGATCATCAGCATCGTCATCACATGATCATCAGCATCGTCATCACACAATCATCAGCATCGTCATCACACGATCATCAATATCATCATCACACGATCATCAACATCGTCATCACACGATCATCAACATCGTCATCAGATGATCATTAGCATTGTCATCTAGATCATCATGATCAGCAGCATCGTCATCTAGATCATCACGATCAACATCATCGTCATCTAGATCATCACGATCAACAACATCATCAATACAAGTATAAATATCATTAATAAAAGTATCCTCATCAATACAAGTATACATATCATCAATACAAGTATCCTCATCAATACAAGTATACATATCATCAATACAAGTATCCTCATCAATACAAGTATCCTCATCAATACAAATATCCTCATCAATACAAGTATCCTCATCAATACAAGTATCCTCATCAATACAAGTATACATATCATCAATAAAAGTATACATATCATCAATACAAGTATCCTCATCAATACAAGTATTCATATCATCAATACAAGTATCCTCATCAATACAAGTATACACATCATCAATACAAGTATCCTCATCAATACAAGTATACATATCATCAATACACGTATCCTCATCAATACAAGTATACATATCATCAATACAAGTATCCTCATCAATACAAGTATACACAATAGTAGCATACCCTGCAACACACAAGATCCTATTACGGGATGATCAATCCCTCTCACTTTAGGACATAGGTCCAAGGATGATACAATCCTGATCTGCTTACAGGATGATCAGTCCCTCTCAATTTAAGACATCTCTCATGTCTATGGATGATGCAATCCAGATCAACTTACAGGATGATCAATCCTTATCATTTTAAGACACCTCACCATGTCTAGGGATGATGCAATCCCGAATCAGCTTACAGGATGATTAGTCCTTATCACTTTAAGACATCTCACCATGTCTAGGGAAGATGCAATCCCAAATCAACTTACAGGATGATTAGTTCTTATCAATTTAAGACATCTCACCATGTCTAGGGACGATGCAATCCCAATCTACTTATAGGATGATTAAACCTTATCACTTTAGGACATAAGTCCAAGGACGATGCAATCCTAATCTGCTTACGGGATGATCAATCCCTATCACTTTAGGACATGAGTCCAAGGACGATGCAATCCTGTCACATACATTTTGAACCAAGCATTCAGGGACGATGCAATCCCAACCACAGTGCTAGTCCTTTTTCATACTGGATGTGACCTAGATTAAACCTAGGATTTTATCACCTATGAATGATCACCTGCTGCAGTCAAGGAGCGAAAATTACATCATTATAGGACCTGCGAATGATCACCTACAGCAGTCCAGGAGCGAAAATTACATCATTACAGGACCTACGAATGATCACCTGCTGCTACACTGAGCAGTCCAGGAGCGAACATTACATCATTCTAGTCAACCATAGAGCCAGTACTATTTCAACTGGGGTGTGACCTAGATCAAATCTAGGATTTAGAACCTGTGAATGATCACCTACTAATCCAGGAGCAAACATTACATCATTACAGGTTTCATGAATGATCACTCACTGCTAAGTAGTCTAGGAACACACATTACATCATTCACCAACATCTTTCTCGAAGACAAGAGTCTACGGATCAATTCAGGTACTGAAGTCTGGGGATGATACAATCCCTCTCGTCCACTAAGGACCACTTCTCATAGACATATGTCTATGGATCACTTTGGGACTGAAGTCCACGGATGATACAATCCTCTTACTCTTGGAGACATCTGTCTGTGGATCACTTTAGGACTGAAGTCCATGGATGATACAATCCTCTTACTCTCGGAGACATCTGTCTGCGGATCACTTTAGGACTGAAGTCCATGGATGATACAATCCTCTTATCATCCACAAAGTCTAAGGACCATTTCATCGACCTCATCGTCGGAACAGGAAACCTCATCATCAACCTCATCGTTGGAACAGGTAGCCTCATCATCGACCATATCACTCCCCCTTTCGAGGAGGGTCCTTCTGAACTACACCAAGCTTGCCTCAGAAATACTCAACCTTTGATTGAGACATAGGTTTGGTCAACACATTAGCAACTTGTTCGTCAGTGCTCACATACTCGAGCTTGATAGCTCCTTTATGCACCATATCCCGTATATAGTGTTGGCTTGGTTTTGCAACCAAGATTAGTGCTATGGGCACCTGCTAACTAGTAGCAGCAGTTTCAATAGAAATAAATAACAATAAACTAAATCTAAACTAAACTAATCTAGCATGTGCATTTTGAATTAAAACAAGAACAAGAAAGATAAAAAATAATTTTTTGTATTGACAATGGGGCAAGCAAATTCTTGCAAGAACAATACCTCCAAGTGATGAAGGTTGTTTGAATGGATCCAATGGTGAGCAGCTCCAATCTCCAAGGCTTGCTACAATGGCCAAATACTCAAGGGAGATTTTGGCAGCATGAGGATAAGAATATGGATGGATGTGAAATGAGGAGCCCCTACCACCTTTTTATAGGTTTTGGTGGTGGGGAATACCATTTGTGGTTTTGTGGAAACCAAATGGTATTGACCAACATGGTTTAGGTACTTTTCCCTCCTTTTTCCTTTTTTGAATAAAATTAATATTTTTATTCCATTTTTAATATTTTGGGAATTTTGGACCCTTTTTGAGGGTTTTTTATGCTTTTTAGGAAAAATAATCTTGTTGAGTGGGAAAAATGGGTGTACCAAGGTCTTTTGGTGACCTTTTGTTGGCTTCATAGGCTCAGATGGTGGAAAAGTGGACAAATGGGTCATGTGAATAAGGGAATGAGCTAGTGAGCACTTTTTGGGTGTTAACAGATTGCCCCTTGATGTGTGAGGGCAGGAGCTCAGCGTATGGCCGATAGACATCATAGTTCTTTTGTCTTTTTTATGGGGTTGTAGGGAGGAGAAGAGACCGGTTGGAGACTGGATCCGCGTCCCATGGGAGCTGTAAAAAAAAACAAATATTACATTGCCTCAATATGAATGAGGGATAATCTCTGATAATGGACGAGGCGGGCATACCCATGCTCGTATCAAGACATATACATAACAATTAGTCCCAAGAAGGGGGATCTAATACATAAAAAATATACTGGTACATCATAATTGTCTAGGGGGTACATTATTTTGGGATGTACTCATGATCATGACATGACTGATCTCAATCACTGATACACTAGATAACTGATGAACTGCTGAAACTGAAGGTGTCCAACATCTGTAGGGACGTAATGACTGTGAGCCATCTCTGGGAAGTATCTGTAACTGTATACTCGAGGGAGTATAACACTGGGGTACATCTGAATATTGTCGCCATACGCAACCTGGATACCAATAGGAACAGTGTAACTGGTTGTATCCATAGGTAGACTCTCAAATGTGGAAGAGTCAGATGGTATCCGGGGTCTTCGTCTAATAACTGAACGGACCGATGCCCTGTGCGAGTCTCAACGATGCGATCAGGGTGTTGAAGTCGAGCATGTGAGAAAAAACCATTTGGAGAAGCACTGAGGACTCTTCTCGAAATGATTCGTAGGCACGTATCATATATGGTGATGAGTCCAAGACACAGGGACCTCTAGGTCTATCCTATGGAATAAATTTGGTTGTCGTCGACAGAGGGAAACTGGAAACTAACAAGGCAATGATGTTTCCTTGATAGGAGCGCGAGGTGTAGAACTGAAGTATTGTAGTACTGATGGTAGGACTGACATACTTGTGGGGATGGGAAGTAACTGGGGTCATATCGTGGGTAGACTCAAACTTCTTTTGTTCAGAGCATGATGACATGGTTGACCTGGAAGCGTAGGGAACTAACTTATAGGTTTGAGGATCATAGCTTTTAAGGACTGAACGGTATGTATTGAATCTGGGGGGGTCAAGCTGATGGGTGCTGTCGAGGGGTTCTCAGGGTGACATACTGCAGAATACTCTGAACAAAGGCGACCAAAAGGGGAAGCTGCCATATGAGTAGATGTGATCTGTTGTGGCACCGAGAAGCACCATTGGGTCCTTCTTCGTAGTTTTAATGAGCTCCAAGAAGGGATAAAAGTGTGCTCTCAAATGGTACTGTCCTGTGGATTCATGAGCCTAGGACTGTTCGTGCTCATTGGTGCTTTCATTTTTAAGGAGTCTGAAAATGATAAGAAGACTCTGCAGTGGTTATGACTACTGTCCTGTTGGTTTTACGAGCCTAGGATGGTGATTGCTCGTGGTCGCTTTCATGTTTAGAGAGTCTGAAAGCAGTAAGGGGACTCCATTGGTGTTCTTTTTCGTAGGTTTAGTCTCCAAGGCCCGAAAAAGCATAAAATGATGCGGATGGAGCCGATGTGACTAGAGTATACCTTTTTCGTAATTAGTCTACGAGGAACGGAAAAGGGGTAAACTTATACCAGGTAGATGCCCTTTCAGATACTTTTAGCGAGCATGAAAGGAAGCAAGGTTGCTCGACGATCTTTTCATTGTTTTAGGAGTCAGAAAAGAGCTTAAAAGAAACTCCCTAAGTGCCTTTTTCGTAAAAAGAGATTGCTCGGCCCGAAAAAGGGATAAAATTATACCAAACAAAAATGGATAGATGGGAGCGAGAAAAGGTCTCAAGCGTCATCATGTGTGTGGGATGCTGGATCCGGTGACATAAAGATTGTCAAAAGGGGGTTGCGGCTTTGTGGCATGCAAACTGAGGCAATGAGAGGGCATTTTGAAAAAATGGTCGAAAAGTATGGGTGTGAGAGCGAGAAATGATCTCAAGCATCATCACAAGCACGGGAAATTGAATCCAACGATATAAAGATTGTCAAAAACGGAGAACGACGGATGTGGCACACAAACCGAGGTGACGAGGCGGGCATGGGAAAAAAATGCCCGAAAAATCTAGGCGTGAGAGTGAGAAATGATCTCAAGCATCATCACGAGCGCGAAAAACTGAATCCGATGATATAAAGATGGTCGACCACGGAGAACGACGAATGTGGCACACAAACCGAGGCGACGAGGGGGCATGGAAAAAATGCCCAAAACATTTGGGGGTGAGAGCGAGAAATGATCTCAAGCATCATCACGAGCGCAGAAAACTGAATCCGGCGATACAAGGCATGTCAAAAACGGACGAGGGCCGATATGGCATGCAAACCGAGGCAACGAGGGGGCATGGTAAAAATGCCTGAAAAAATCTAGGCGTGAGAGCGAGAAATGATCTCAAGCATCATCACGAGCGCGGAAAACTGAATCCGACGATATAAGGCATGCCAAAAATGGACGATGACCGATGTGGCACGTAAATTGAGGCGAAGAGGGCACCCAAAAAATGGTCAAAAAATGGACCTGGTGAAAACAGTAAACGGAAAGGACTATCATAAAGTTCTTCAATGGACGGTGGTGTCCATCTGGTATTATGGGTAAAATCATTTGAGGTACAACCCGTTGCGAGGGTTGCTGAGGGGGTTGCCTTCTGAATTGGTCAGAATGTATGCCCCTTGTCCGAGGCAAGAGTGTATAATATATGGGCCTTGCCACATGGACACAAACTTTCCTTTCCCGGTTTTTTCATGAGCCTAATTATAGGCGAGGACAAGGTCCCCTTCGGAAAAAGTTCTTGGGTGGACATGTTTGTCATAATTCAATTTGGATCGGTTCTTGGCTGCTTCCATGTTTTGAAGGGCTGTGCGCCGATCTTCATCGGCCTGCTCCAGGAGTAGTAAGCATTTCTCAATCGGGGCAGTGTCCGGTAGGAGTTCAATGACCATATGTAGGGTTGGAATCTGGCACTCAATGGGGAGGACGGATTCGACACCGTGGACTAAATAGAAAGGGGTAAAACCGGTGGTGGTTTTAGTCGATGTGCGGTATGGCCATAGTGTCGGGAAGAGCATGTGGTGCCAATTTGACTTGTGTTTGTCTACAGTGCGCTGGAGGATGGTTTTCAAAATTTTGTTTATTGCTTCGACTTGGCCATTTCCTTGGGGGTAGTAGGTAGAGGAGAAATGGTGTTCAAATTTCAGTAAGGTGGATAGTTCTTTCCAGATGGCATCTTCGAAGTGAGAGCCATGGTCTGATACAAGTTGCTTTGGCACTCCAAAACGTGCGATAACATGGTTGAGAAAGAATCGTGCAGCGGTTTCGGCTGTGCAATTGTAAGTTGGCATTGCCTCCGCCCACTTGGTAAAATAATCGACGGCCACAATAATATGTTTGTGACCGCTGGCTGACGTGGGATTGCAATCAAGGAAGTCAATGGCCCATTTGCAGAATGGTCCGACAGTAATGACTGGATGAAGGGGGGCGGGTGGGGTTCTTGCTTTAGGGGCAAAAAGTTGACAATTTTGGCAATGTTTGACGACGGTGATGCAATCAGTAAATAATGACGGCCAAAATTAACCTGCACGAATGATCTTTTGGGCGGTGGCCATGCTGGAGAAATGGCCTCCACAAGCACTGCTATGATAGTCATTGAGGACTTGTTCTGCCTCACTATGGGATAGGCAACGTCGTAGGATGGTATCAATGCCGCGTCGATAAAGGACATCCCCTAACAAGAGGTATCGGGGGGCATGGTGACGTATCCGACGGCGTCCGTCACGATCGATGTGGGGTCAAAATTTCTGCGTGCGGAGGTAAACTAGGATGTCACCGTACCATGGGTTGTCAGACGAAATAATGAAAATGTGATCGTCAATCAGATCCGTTTGGATAGCGGGTGATGACGAAGAGGATGGGAGGTCAGTGATCAGATGGGAAAGCACGAGGGCTTTGGTGCTCTTGGGAGTTTTGAAAGTGAGGTCATATTCCTGGAGGATAATGACCCATTTAGCAACACGACCTTGTAGGAGCCGCCGGTTTAGGAGATAGACCATAGGGTTGGAGTCGGTGACGACTGTGGTATGACCGAGCAGAATGTAGTGTCGTAATTTTTGGACGGAAAAGACTACATCTAGGGCTAATCTTTCCTCGTATGGGTAACGTAGGGGTGGGCCAGACAAGGTCTGGATGACGTAATAAATGACATGTTCTTGGTGAGAGGCATCTTCTTGGACCAAGACTCCAGACACGGCATGTTCAGATGCCGAGACATACAGGGTGAAGTCCTGAGAGAAATCCGGAGGGGAGATCAAGGGGGCTTGTGTGAGAGCTTTCTTGAGGGTTTCGAATGCCGTGTCTGCTTGCTCATCCCAAATGAAGGGTATGTGGGTGCGAAGTAGGCGTAAGAAACAGTGAACTTTGGTGGCATAATCAGGCACGAAGCGATGAAGGAAATTGGACCGCCCCTGCAAACTCTGGTGTTGCCGAAGCGTGCGTGGAGAGGGAAGGTCTAAGATGGCTTTGACTTTCAGGGGATCAACAGTAATTCCATCCTGGGAAACAATGAAACCCAATAAACGGCCTGCATGAACGCAAAAGACACACTTGTGTGGGTTCAAGCGGATTTTATATTTGCGACAACGGAGGAAAATTTGGCAGAGGTCGTTAAGGTGTTCTGATCGTTTCCGGGAACGAGCTGTAAGGTCGTCAAGATAGACCAGTAGGATATGGACCAAGTCGTGAAAACAATAGGTCATGGCCCGCTGGAAGGTAGCACCAGCATTTTTGAGGCCGAAAGGCATGACACGATATGCAAAGGTGACCCACGAGGTAGTAAAGGCAGTCTTATACTGATCCTCCTTGCGAATCTGAATCTGGTTGTATCCGGGAAAACCGTCCATGAAAGATAGGAATTCATGTCCCGCACATGCATCAATGAGTTGGTCAATGAATGGCGTGGGCAAATTGTCTTTGGGACAAGCGCGGTTTAAATCACGGAAGTCAGTACATACTCTAAGGGTGCCTTGTTTTTTATTGACGGGAACGGGGTTTGAAACCCATGTCGTATAAGGAATAGGATAAATGAATCCTGCTTCGCGAAGTTTCTCAACCTCAGTTTTAATAGCGGAGAGCTTGGAAGGATGAATGGGTCGCTGTTTCTGACGAACAGGGGGGACATCAGGCCATGTGTCAATGTGGTGTTCTATAATGGCGGGGTCAAGACCAGGCATTTCGGTATAGGACCAGTCAAAGATATCACGGAATTCTTGAAAAAGTTTTTTGTATGCCTGAGTCTCCGCTTGAGTGCAAGATGCACCCAGTGAGATGAGCTCAGGTTTCCCAGGTGTGGTGGAAATGTCAATTTGTATTGTGGGGGAAATGTTGGACATGTTCCCTTCTTCGAAGGAATCCGGTGCTGGGATGGGGTCCTTTAACCAATCGACCTTAGTGGGTATGAAATCTTTCGATTCGACGGATAGCTGGTCAGATGCCGTAGATGTAGACGCCTCTAGGAGGAAATAGGAGCGATGATGCATATTGTCCCAAGGGTAGTCGGGTGCAGTGAGTGTTTCCAAAATTTGCTCATCAGTATTGAAGTAGTCAGACCACAAATCAAGGGGTTCTGGTTTGAAAGTGGTAGTCGAAGAGATCATATAAATGGTGTTAATCTCTCCGGATGAGGATGATGCGGGAGGGTAGATCTCCTCGATAGTAGGGGGTGCCGTCTCAAGGTCCAGATTGTTCATCTCGTAGAGGGCTGCTCTGTAATCTGGGATGTCAGGACAGTGATGGGAGTAGTGGCCGTAAATACCGCATATCGCACATGGGTGGTTGGTACGCAGTGATTTATCACGAGGCATGGGGTTTGGATCTAGTTTGACCATCGGGATGTTGGGGTCGTCGTCCAACATTTGCATGTGTTCCTGTAATGCAGGTAACTGTGGACACTGATGGGTTGGATGGCCTAACTCATCACACAGTGAGCATTTTGGAGGAGCGCGGAATACGGGGGGAGGTATAACTGCCTTGGGTGGGGGTAGCGCAGTGTATGGTTGTGGGCCTCTGCCCCCAGTGGGCCTGATGAGTGGAGGTGGATTCGTCGATGACGAAGGAGTAGTGATACTGGGAGGTGGTTGGGTAGAAGTGACGATGGGTTGCACTGGCTGCAGGATGACATTTGGTGTCGGCGGGGGAATGGGAGGCGAAATATACCACACGGGTAATCCCAATGTTAACTCGGGGAGGCTGAGGGTAGCCATAATCGGAGCGCTTACTACGCCCGAAGGAGGGAATAGAAAGGGGATTGTGTGGATGGGTGTAACACCGATGTGACTAGGGACCAATGGTGGTTTAGGGAACAAAGGTGGTTGACTACCGGGTGTTTGTGTATTCTGTGAAAGAGTACAGAGGTTCGCGACGTGGGTCTCCGGTGACGGTGGTGGAATGGCCTGGAATGTAGAGGTCATGGGCACCTCAGAGTAAAGTCTGGGTCCTACTGAGGAAATGAATGAGGTAGTTGCACCACAAACAGGTTGTTCAACCATGGGGAGAACATTTTCAGGTGTGGCGGGGGCCTTGGGATCGTAATAGGTGAGCTGGTCAACCTTGACCACGCGTCCCTCATGGGGGAACTGCATGGTGCGAAATACGGATGAGGCAATAGCCCGCATGGCATACATGTAGCTGCGACCAAGTAAAAGGTTATAGTCTAGTTGGGCATTGATGACCTCAATGTCAATGAGGACGGTTTTACCCGCCAGCTGGACGGGGACATTGGCTAAAAGACCTTGGGGTTGTGCCGAACGACCATCGTAGGATCGTAATGCAGTGGTGGACTGATGTAGAGTATGGGATCCCAACTTCTGCCAAACGAATGTGGACATGACGCATGTGGAGGCCCCTTCATCGATAATGCACTGATGGATGACAAGATTCCGAACAGAAACAAAAACTTGGAATGCTAAAGAGGAAGGCAGGCGTGGTTCAGACTGGTCTGAGTCGAATGCGATCAACTGTGAATCATTGGGGTCAATGGCGCCAATGGCAGAGAGTAAAGTCTTGCGCTGCGAAGGATAGTTTTTCAAAACTTCTAAAGCAGACATGGCTGCAGGAGACTGGGCTAAGTCATCGATAATGTTGTAATTCGATGGAGCGCGAGCATTGGGATTATTGTTGAGACGACGAAGTGGGAAGCGAGGTGCTTTGGGAGCGCCATCAAGTGGAGCCGGAGGTATACGTAACGTTTGATCTGTGGGATTAACGTTAGTGTTCTTATCGGTGGGAGGGGCTTCAAAAGTGGAGCCATATTGGTTTCGACGGGTTTGGAGGTTGGCATCGGCAGTCGACATCATCAACAAATGGTGAGTACCTAAATCAAACATGGGTTGATCAGGGGCTGCATGAGTGATCTGTTGTGGTGGCATGTTTCCCTGAGGGGGGGCTAACGGCTGAGTGTTCACTACACCTTGGTTTGGAAAGGGGTTTTGCAGCACCAAGGGTTGATGTTGAGGTGGTGGAGGGTTGGGTGGCGACTGAGGAGCCGCTTTCCCTTGACGATGGGCATCGTCGGTCCAAAGTTGCTGAGCTCACTCCAAATGTGGGCAAGAATGCATGTAATGACCATAAACCCCGCATATAGAACAAGGGTGGTTTTTCTGAGGTTATTATTTATAGGCTGCTTAGGATTTCGATCCGGATTGCGGTTGGGAGGAGCAACATTGTTATTCTGCGGAGGATTGGGAGGTGGAGGACCTTGCTGATGTTGTTGGTTATTACCGCGGTTGCGCTGGTTGTTTTGGTTCTGGGGCTGGTTGTGCTGTGTGTACACTTTCCCTTGAGCAGTGGGAGGATTTTGATTCGCCGCAGGTGCGGGAGCAGGTTGTGGTGGATAATAAGCCTGTGGGGCTGGAGGTGGTCCAGTGACCAGCTGGGGTTGTTGGTAACCCTGAGCTATTGGAGGTGTTGGGTTAGCTGCCACAGCTTGCTGTGGATAGTACATTGGTTGAGGTGCAGCTGGGGGGCATATGCAGGTGGTGCATGACCAAAACACTGAGGTGGACATGAAAGTCCATGGGTATGGTGGTGATGTGCCATGGGAGCATATGAGCTGGTTGCTCCAGACTGAGATGTAGCCCGCGAAAGGTCGGGACCATGGCTAGGATGTGTAATGGAAAAGGGTTGGGGATGCAAGTCCATACGACCAATGATGCCATCAGCGGCATGGGATGCCCCCGGCGCATCATGTTGGGATGAATCGCCCCGAGGGGCGTCCGGTATAATGGTATATAGATAACCTGACTGGGTGTAAATGAGATCAAACTGTTGGGATTTGAGGATGGCCGCTTCTTCAGACTGGGGTCTTTCAGATGCCACATCCTTCGCAATGAGAGGGAGGAGGGATTTTAGAAACCAATCTAGGAACATACGGTCGTCTAACTTTATTTTGCAGAGGCTTCGGCGTCGACACCACTCATGAATGTGGTCAGTGATGTGGGTGGCCGTGTTCTGTCTGCAAGACAGTAGGATCTCGACGCCCGCATCATAGTGGACAGGTAACTGAAAGAACTGCAGGAAGGTCGAGGCAAGGGATGTAAAGGTGGCATGTGTGCCATGGGGCTGCTCGATATACCACTTGGCTGCAGAGCCAGTGAAGGCGCACTGTAATAGACGGAGGCAGACAGAGTCGTCCACTATGGAGTTGGAGGAACACCACAGATGGAAGGACATGATATGGTTCTGGGGGTCCTCACCTGCCTTGCCCTCAAACTTAGGGATGTCGGAGGGGAGTTTGGTGGGCATGTGAGGCCACGCAGGATCGTGTCTGATAGGATCATTGGTGAGCCTGGCTAAGTATGGCAAGTTCAGACTTGCCATGTACGGTAAGCTAGCAGATGTGGTGACTGGGACTAGGACATGCCTAGTCATGGTGGTATGATGTAGGGGTCCAGTAACATCTAAAGGTATGCTAGGGATTGAAGGTATATGTCCTCCAATAGGTGTGGTATTGTGTGGGCCAGCGCTTCCAAGTGCAACATGGGTTACACTTGGGTTAGGAATAGTAGTGGCGATTCCTGGAATCTGGGTTGTGGGAATCAGAGGGGGTGTGACCCCTATGTTGGGTATACCCATAACAGGTGGTGGCCCTGTGTTGGGGATTCCTATAACAGGAGGTGGCCCTGTGTTGGGAATTCCTAAATATGGAGTGTCCGCCATATTAGGCATACCTAGGGAGGTAGGTGTTGCCATGGATGGCATCGCAGTAGAAGGGTCAGTAGACGTCTCTCCTATGGTACTAGTAAAAAGTGGGTCAAAAGGTGTTCCAGCCATAATGTTGGTTGGAAAAAACTCTGGGGTTTTCGGATTCTGCCTCAAAATCAGAAGTGAAGTGAGGCGTGTCAGAATCGGATGACTGTCTGGATGACCGACGATGTGTCGAGTCAAGGGATAAGGCTCGGCGTCGGTGACGTGGCGAGCCAAGTAGACTGAACTCTGGGAGTTCTCCCTGTAGACGACGAGAGCGTCTAAAATTCTCAATGGTAAGAAAATAAGTTTTTGTGGAAAAATATGATGTGTAAAATGGTAATGTATAAAAAAATCAAAACCCTAATGCAACCAAGGGTGCAAGAAGGGGAGTGAAAATGAAGGCTCTCAGGCCAAAAAATCAACCTCAAAAAAGGCACTTATTCTAGCAGCTGTGCTACAATAAGTGGAGGGTTGCAAAAAATGGTCAGAGTACCAACATGCAAACAACTTCTAGAAAAAAATAGGTGTAACTAGACCAAAGGTGGGTTGAATCATGCAAACACCTAACTAAAAGTATTGTGAATCAACAAACTATATTCTCTGCAAGGTGATGAAATCCAAGTCAGACAATATTGAGTGTTGAGTCCACGACTAGATATCCCCCTACCGGGAGGGACACCGGGTAATCAATCCTAAAGAATGGCTACTAGGATACTCCGTTCATGACACGTCGAGAAAAGGTAAATCTACCTTTTGGTCCTTGATCGCAATACCCCTATACAGGGATATCCCGAGAACTGCGAATGGTAGCCCTTCGGTTACTGAATGGATTTTGGTATTCCACTCAGGCTTCCGGAACCATCCTCGCGACTTCAACCCTCCTAGGGGAGAGGCCTTCCCATAAACCGGTTGTGACCGTGCCAATAAATACTAAGAGATTTTAGCTCCCTAAAGGACAACAACTATGTCTCAGATGTTAGAACTGAGGGGTGTTATTGGAACACCTATCCCCTCAATACTACCTAGCTACAAAGTTCTTTTAGTGTTCCCCAAGTGGGGTTAAAAGTGGGTTGAAATTAGGGTAAGTTTTAAGGCTCAGTTTAAAATTAGTGTTTGATTGGGTGCACGTGTGGTATTTTAAACTGAAATTGAAAAAAGGAAATGCTAAGTATTCAAAAAACAAAGGATCTTTTGAAAACAAAAGCAAATTTTATGACTTTTTCAATAAATGGAAATTAAATGCTTTTCAAGGACTATTCGAAAAACAAAGGATCTTTCAAACAGGAAAGCAAATAATATAACTTCTTTTCGAAATAAATGGATTTCGTTTTCAATAATTGCTATGGGCAAAATATTAAAGAAGCAAACAACAATTTTTTTTTTAAATCTAGATAAAATGCAAAAATAGATCCTTCTTTCCATTGATGAAATTTTTTAAAAAGACTTCTTTCACATGTGCATTCTAAATAGTAAAATGTTTCGATGGCTGTAAAATATGTAGAATTTCTAATACTGGAAAATGTGCTATGTGGGAAGAAAGTACAGTAAGAAATTAATTTTTTAAACAATTCGGCCGAATGAAAAAATTAGCATCGTGGGTTCTGACAGAAAAGCCGCGATGGACCACGCGGGTTTCTGTCGCACAGTTGCGATGGGCAGCGCGGGTTTTAACCGTGAAGTGCAGCATGGGATTTCGTCACACAGTCGCGATGTGCAGCGCGGAAAAGGTCCACGAAGCCGCGATGTGCAGTGCGCTAAATGGCCGCGAAGCCGCGGTGAACCGCGCGGAAAAAAGCCGTGCAGTCGCGATGAGCCGCGCGACTATTGGGCGAAAAGCCGTACGCGGATGCCGAAAAATGACGCCGAAAATTGTCAATTTCGGGCTGTGAATGGCTAAAAAATGGGCCAAGACCTAGATCAGCAATGGATCTGCTGTCTAGGGTGGCAGATCTATGAATTAAACCAACAAATACTATCAAAAAGTAAGATTTAAAGCAAAAGTGAGATCTAAAGATTCAAAAAACAGCGGAGTCGCCAAAAACTGTTGGCTTGGTTTTGCAACCAAGCTTAGTGCTATGGGCACCTGCTAACTAGTAGCAGCAGTTTCAATAGAAATAAATAACAATAAACTAAATCTAAACTAAACTAATCTAGCATGTGCATTTTGAATTAAAGAACAAGAACAAGAAAGATAAAAAATAATTTTTTGTATTGACAATGGGGCAAGCAAGTGCTTGCAAGAACAATACCTCCAAGTGATGAAGGTTGTTTGAATGGCTCCAATGGTGAGCAGCTCCAATCTCCAATGGGTCCTTTCTCCAAGGCTTGCTACAATGGCCAAATACTCAAGGGATATTTTGGCAGCATGAGGATAAGAATATGGATGGATGTGAAATGAGGAGCCCCTACCACCTTTTTATAGGTTTTGGTGGTGGGGAATACCTTTTGTGGTTTTGTGGAAACCAAATGGTATTGACCAACATGGTTTAGGTACTTTTCCCTCCTTTTTCCTTTTTTGAATAGAATTAATATTTTTATTCCCTTTTTAATATTTTGGGAATTTTGGACCCTTTTTGAGGGTTTTTTATGCTTTTTAGGAAAAATAATCTTTTTGAGTGGGAAAAATGGGTGTACCAAGGTCTTTTGGTGACCTTTTGTTGGCTTCAGAGGCTCAGATGGTGGAAAAGTGGACAAATGGGTCATGTGAATAAGGGAATGAGCTAGTGAGCACTTTTTGGGTGTTAACATATAGAAATATCAGATCTCTATGCGCTTTGACTTATCATGGAACACTGGATTCTCTGTCATCTTGATACAACTTTGGTTATCACACAGGATCATAGTGGATTCCATCTCTTATTCAAACAATCTTGATAACAACTTCTGAATCCATACCACTTCACAACTAGCAGAGAAAGCAACTATATATATATTCCGCTTCAGCTATGTTGAGAGCCACTCTAGACTACTTCTTGCTAGACCACGAGATCATGGCAGATCCCAGACAATAACATCCACCCAATGTGCTCTTCCTATCTGATACACTTCCTGCCCAATCAGTGTTTGTGTAGTCATACAATCTGAAGTCATGATCTCCATAGATCAAAATCTATCGTACCCTTTAGGTGCCTCATCACATGCTTTGCAACTATTAGGAGAACACATCTAGTTTCCATTAGATACTGACTCAAGGTGTTCACAGCAAAGCATATATCTAACCTAATATATGTTAGATACATCAATGACCCAATAATTTGACTGTACAGAGTTATATCCACTAACTCTGATGAGTCATACCCTAACAGCTTCAAGTTGGAATCCATGAGAGTGGCCATTCCAACACATCAATTCCTTTTAATATTTCTTAGCATACTTTCCCTGGTTGAGAAAGATTCCTTCTGAGCCTTGCCATACTTCCAGACCTAGGAAGTAATGCATCAATCTGAGATCTTTCATTTTCATTTCTGCAGCCATCTATCTGTGCCATCTCTCGTCAGATGGGTCTACTGATATGAGCCTCAATATCATTCAAAATTTGTGGTGAGTTCCTTCTTGCATCCATGTCATATGTGCATAGAAACCATATTCAACCTTGTAGTAAGGGTTGAGATCCACATCACCCATGGTGATCATTAAGCTCATCAATTGACTATTGATCCTGGGAACCCATACAAAACCTGATTCACACTTCTTCTTTAATTACCCCATTTAAGAGAATGGTCTTATCTAGCCACTTGGAGCAAACATCTCGTCATGATTTTTCTTCCTCTTTCTAAGAGAATCTTCTAGCCACGAGCCTTCTATATTTTGTTTGATTTGTAAATATTCTTGTTGAACATCCATCACTTGTTCGGTGTTCATCATTCTTCATGATATTTCCTACAAATCAAAATTAAGTACATGATTAGTAATATTTCATAATCATGAAATCAAGTTGACATGATAACCTATTATGCATACAGATATCATTTACATAGTTATACAACTATCTTGACCAATACTTTGGCACAACACTTTTCCATATCTTGTATGCATATAGTGGCTATCTAGATGCCTTCCATCTCTACCAGAACATACTATCGAGAGTGTGCACAGCTCTCAGCATGTTAGCAAAGAGGTTTCATTCTAGAAAAGCAATAATGGAATGTTTGTCCAACTTACCAATCATATGTATGTTAGTAGTATACTGTTCAATGCTCTATGAATGTTTACACTCAGCATGATATATTCTAGGAATACAAATATGCATACAACATATTACAAGCAATAACAACTCAAATACTTATCTTGTATGTTTGTGTGGTTTCCTCCCGCTTGATCTTCTATATGTCTTTTGAACTTCTATTCATTCTGTACCACTGTGCATGCTCAAGTGTCATCCTCATGATCTCATACACAAACATACATTCATTAGTATATTCTCAATAAAACATTATAATTCTAAATAATCTTGAATATGTATATTCATTATCATAGATAATAAACAGTAGTATTCAGGATTTCAAGGAAGTCTTCTTTACTCATGTATATTCTTGTTTGATCATAGTACTCTTCTGGTTAGTTAAATCATCAATCAAGATAAGAGACATAATATGCATGAACCCTTGATTACCAACTTTGTGAATAATCATAACCAATCATACCAAGTATACTTATATAAGGGATCCTAACACAAGGTAAGATTCTAACTTGACATAGGAAAACATACCTGGATTAGTATACCTGCTTAGTTATGTCTAACATACCTAATCAATATCTTCTTTGTTCTCTTCAATGATTTAGAGATCTTGTACTGGAACCTGCATATCTCATAGGTTAAGCATAATAGAACAAAGTCATACATACCTAGTAAGTAGAACTTCTATGTGATCAAGGATTATGGATGAGTCTTTGTCTTCATGTTGTCATGGTCATGGAACTTGATTTGTCTTTCGTGATGTACCTGTATCTTGTTAGAAGACAACATCAACCTCATACAACACCACAGTATCATATAAACCTAATCAATGAATGTCTTCTATCATTCACATGTATTCATACTTTTATTAGGATGATAAGACAAATCGAACATTAATCAAGATTGTACCAATCTAAATAATATGAAGAAAAACATTTTATAAACTTAATCAAGAATCAGATTTCAAGACATACCTGTATCTCCTTAAGTCATACATGTCGAGAATTCTTGTAGTCTTCTTATGTAAGGCCTTAGCCTCAACTCCACCCGAAACTTGATCTGGAGCTTGATTAGGGTTTGCTAGAGAAACCCTAAAAATTCAATCTTTGACTTTCACACTTCTGAATGGATGGAAGGATATGTCTTGCTGAGCTAATCAAACTAGCATACTTCAATTTTGGAATCTCCAAAATTTGACCCCTCAAAATTGCCTTTGAAACTTCTGGATCTTCTGGACAGGATCCCGAACTAGGGTTTGATAAAGCCCGCCCTTATTTCCACTCAAAAGGTTTGATCCAAGGCTCTAAACTCTTATGTTTCTTAGGAGCTTCCAGCCATGGTTACAGACTTCAAAAATTCCAACTTTTGCTGAAGCCGTAATTTTCCATCTTTCTGATCAAGATCCCGAAATGGGGTTTGATCAAGCCCGGTCTTCTACCCAACCAAAAAATTCAATCTTGGTCTCTAAATTTTGATTTTCCTGAGTATCATTCAGCCGTGGACTCCGATTCCAAAAATTATAACTTTCTTCGAAACCCTAAATTCCGGAAGCCATGTATGAATGTGCTAAAAAAATAATTATGTTTTGACAGAAATATGTACCTGATTGTTTCTGCTGTAACTCCGAAATTTTCACTCCACAGGGTCTGAAAATTTTTTCTCTAGTATCCTGACCTATCATCTTTCCATCCTGATGGGTCTGACCTCAATTAGATTTTCAAAGAGAGAGTTGTGCCAAGTGTCGCAACGTGATCTGTTTATGGGATAAAACAAGAGAGCAAACTTGTACATCGTGCCACATGTTACTGGTTCAACTTCAGCCTCTGAAAACATTTCTTGAAATGTACAGTCTATGTACTACTTGTCACTTTTTACGAAATTTCATTCGGAGCTTCCTAGCCCAAGTTATGACCTTTTTGCCAAGGTCACCTGATTTTGACTGAGATCTAGAAGAGGCAGAAACCCTAACTTGTACGGATCATAACTAACAAAGTACAACGAATCTGAGGGTGTCCTTCGGACACAAGGTACCTGGGGATGTTATCTACGACTTGTAAACTTTTCAGATCCTGAAACTTTGCATAAATGGATTTATAGCGAAAGTTCCATGATGACGTTTTTTTGCTATGTAGAACCCAAACCTTCAAATTATCGCAAGTGAAGCAAGTGTCGTAAGTGCCATACATTGCCTTCCTTTAGGTTAGCTCTGATACCATGATAAGATTCAATATGCTAAGATAGAAAATAGCAGCATTACATTCCATTTCACAATAATAGCATATACAGGATCACTGAAGAAACAACAAGCACAGCATAAACACAAGAGACACAGATTTATCCTAGGAAACCCTCATCGGGTAGAAAACCCAGCAAAGCTTCCTCAATATAGATGATCAACAATATAAAAATATGCAAACCAAAGACATGATATCCTCCTCCACCATAGTAGACATCTCCTCCACAAGTGCGCTACATTCTAAGTGAGGGAAGTGTGTGTATAATGAAGAACATACCTCCTTTATTTATACACATCTCTGACTTGTACTTTATATTAACTAGGTTGGCCCCAACTTTACCACTGGGTTAAACACCCCACTATAACTGACTGGGCTGACCCCACTAGGGTGGTCTAACAACCCTTTGACCCACATAACACATACAGGGCCGACCCCCACTAGGGAAGTATAATAACCCAAGTTACCACATTCCGACGGAGGAATAAACATCTCCGGATATACAATAAGATCTTTACGGAGGAATGAAACATCTCCAGAATAATAAAGTACAGATATAATATTCTTTGAAGTTACAATATCTCAACAAAAGGTATGCGCCTATAGTTGGGACACATTCAAAAAGGATTTTTTTTAAAATATTCGAAGATGTGACAGAGAAAGAATTTTTTGCCAAACTAACTAGACTAGAACAAGAAGGCGATGTGGAAGAATACACCTACGAATGGGAAGCATTAGAGATGCAAGTACAAGAATTAACAGATGGTAAACGACTCCAGACATACGTCTTTGGTCTTAAACCGTACATAAGAGAAGAATTAGAATTGCATAACGTGTCCAATTTGGATAAGGCTAGGTGCAAAGAAAAACTTATTGAGGAAAAATTTAAAAACTCAAGACAAGGGAACCTTAACAAGGGATATTTGCAACATCAAGAGACACAATGCAGGTATTGCGAAGATACATGGTCACCCAGTCATCAGTGTAACAAATATCTGTCGTATGGCTATGAAGTTGAAAACTGTTGAAAAACATTGAGCACTTGCACCGACAGTGACAAAAAAAAGAAGAAGAATACTTATCGTCGATGTGGAGAAGATTGGTTCCCAAGCCATAAATTCAAAACCAATCACATAGTACATTGAAAAATAATTAATGGGAAGTAAGTACAGGTATCAAGAGAGGTAGATATAGTTGATTCAAATATAGACACAAGTTCATCTGAAGCATCCATTGCGACGATTACGTGTACTCAACAAGATTGTAAGGAAGAAAGGGTAGAGACACCTAAGATAGATTACATCCAACAGAAGGAAATCCAAGCTCTCGCAAAAATATATTCCACCTCAGTTGAGAATTGGTGACATCCTTAAAACTGAACAAATCATATTCCGAGTAACAGAATCAAGGAAGTCAGGGCCAAAAAGACTACAACTTAATGGGAAAATCAAAGATAGGGAAATCACAATTTTGGTCGATTTCGGGAGTAGCCATAATTTGATTGATATCAACAAGGCAAAGGAACTTAAAATTTTTGCATTTCCCGCAAAAGGGCTTAAAGCATCAACCATCGCTGATCAACACATAGAAAAAGTAGGAAAATGTCATAAGGTGTCATTGGACATAAAAAACTTACACCTACAACTCAATTGTATTGCTTTACCACTCAAGGAAGTAGACATGGTATTAGGTGCTGACTGGTTAGCATCGCTAGGGACGTAATCTACCAATCTATAAAAAAAATACGAGTTTTAAATGGAATGGAAGTAAGTACCAATTGTATGGACTGAGAAGTTCTCCACCCAAGAAAAAAGAGCCATAGCAAGAGAAGGACCTAGGCCATCATCATGATACAGAGATCAATCCAGATCTCTTAGCTCAAATCAAGTATCAACACTAAGTGGAAGGGTGTAACCCTTCACTATTCATGCTTAATCCTATAAAGGCGAGCCTCATTGTAAAATATTATCATATTCTATCAATATATTATTATTTTATCATCAATTATGGAAGGTGGACTCACTTCTTAACTCCACAACTGGATACGATTGCTCTAGATATTAGTAATATGAGTCAATCTGGAGTTTATTTTCAAAGAAATTAGTTATATATTTCTAGGAGGAAATCTTGGATCTTAGTTAATCCCTTTTTCTTTTATGTAATCTTATGGGAATAATCGAGAGAGTGTATGGCCAGGGAAGAGGATGCCCACAAGTTGTGTGAAATTGGGCCATTAGTGAAGTCAAAAGTAATTATGAGTTTGGAGAGTTAGTGTGCATAGTTGATTTAATGAATCGTAGCTTTTATGCATCTCTGTGATAATTGTAGATGCTTCTCTAAGTGAATGTTTTAAAAAGAATCAATCAGATTTCATGTGTAAAGATGACGAGATAGAGCTAAGCAAAAACTCTGTGTGGATTGAGAATCAAATTCCATCGAGAATCTTGGGGTTTTTTGAGTAATAATGTTCAAATGGGGATTTGGACTTCAATTTGGTGAGAGGTTGAATGGAACAACTAATTCAAGGGTGAAATCAAATTCTATGGAATTCTTATTACAATATCATGTTACGGGGGCAGACCACAACAGACAACTGACTACCAGAAAATGACTCAATTCCCAATGCAATGCTATATAAATGACAATGCGTATAATGGAGAAAAGACCAACCTTCAACCGGATGTTCGAAGTAGATCCTCATTGAGCTTTCAACCTCTACACTTGAACCTGCAGATTAGTCTCAACAACAAGTGCAAGCAAGTGCATATAATATGTGAAATACATTAGCATAATCAATAGCACGATCCATGATATTATAAGAAAATATAACCCCGTGTAATTTAACAATATTCACAACATCAATTGGACAAGAAAATGAGTATTTCCATTAATGAATAATAAGAAGTACAATATACGACCTCTTGTCAGCAACCAATCTGAAGCAAGAACTAGGTCTCTCCACTTGTGCCTCCACCACTTCAATCCTCCATGTAATGGAAAAATTAAACTATGAAAGGATTTTGGTAGGTGAACATAAGGAGTTCACAACAACAAGGATCAATGAGTGTAGACTCAAGTCACGGCAAAAATCCACTAGAGTTATCTTTCTCTCTCTTTCTCCTCCCTTCCATATACCATAAGAGCTCAATATATAGCCTTCCAAAGGTAAGTGAAAGGACACATCGCGGCATTTCGGGGCATATGGAGAGTCAAAGGTCACCCTAAGACTGCTTTTTGAGAGTAAAAAGTAATTTTCTAATGATTTTTACCATTTTACTTGGTACCCGTGGGCTATAGTGGAACAATGCTGGCTATAATGGGACAACAAGCGTATATGAAGAAAAATAGGAAAAAATTGTGTTTTCTGGAGGACATAAAGTGAATCTGAGTCAGTGAAATGGATCCTGAAGGCCAGAGGATGCTGATGCTCACAAGGTGGAAAATTACATTGTAACAGATGCCCCCTAATGTGTGAGGTCAGAGGATGGTGCTACGATGGCTGAAATACATTATAAATATCAGAAGTGGAGTGCTGGAGACACAACTGGAAGGAACAAATCACTTATCATAATACAATAATATCTCTGAATACATGTCGGTATAGTACAACAATCTGATACAATGGCCATGAATAGGAACTACAAAATGAATACATGTCATAGGTGATCATAGCCATAACCATCTACAGTAAGAGACGGTCTCCTGCTGAAAGGAAACAACTGGTGCAATACTGGAGGTACAAACTACTGATGTCTGAGAGGTGATATCTCAGATGTACAGTCACGATCAAGAGAAGCATACTGAATGCTACTAACGTCTGGGGTCTTCTACACAAATCATCTATGGTGCAAGTCCCATCAAGTGAATAAAGGTGTTGAGGTCGAACCTGATGTGACATCGTTTGATTACCAGTCAATGATGTATACCATTAACATACGTGAGATAACCCACCAATAATGAAAATGGGCATCAAGGTACAGAGTACAATCATCAAAGTGCGAATAGATGTGTTGAAGTCGAACACTAAGATGAATCCATCGATTAGGGGACATTGATGTATTCCCAAAACTATCAGTGGCGAGAGAACCTACCACTAATGACTACAAGCCTCAAGGTACTCAACTGAAATATAAGTCTCATATTCCAGAATAAATGAGTTGAAGTCGACGAAACGAAACTCGCTAGAAGGAGGGCATTAAGGCATCCCCCATCAACCAGCACGAGGTAATAGCTACGTTGAAATATTTGGAAGAACTCAGATGAAACAGACTGACTCAATAAGGATGGCCGACATGCAATAGTCAAGAGATCTAAGGAGTGGCCGACTCTGGTTTCAGGACTTCCTTTGAACAAGAGCATGAGCATATGGATAGACTCAGGCAACATAGACTCGACATAACACTGTGCGATGCAGGAGGCATCAACAAAGGGATCCATAATGACTGGAAGCTTAACCAATCGGTGGAGTAAACTAAGAAATGAGTACAGCTCCTAAGGTCCTACTATAGTCCCGACTCATAATGTATGGAGTGGAAGGAATGTTGTATTCAAAGGCGACACAATAGCTGCCAACAAAAAGAAGTAAATATTCTCCCGTCCGGCTTTTTGGAATATTTGATGTTTTTGGTCTTTTTCATATTTGGAAAGCTTGAAAAAGAATAAAATTGCTTATAGTACAACAATTGAGGGAACGCGTGTCAAATAGCGAGTAGACTAGTCCCAAGTAGTGGAGCATACCTATGATCAATGCCAGGAAGCATGTGCAGGATGTGGACACTTGGGGGGGTGTTCCCTTTGGGTCAAAAGGTCATCAAATTGTAAAGGGAAAATGGAAGCTCTGCAGGGCTCGACAAGGAAAGTGCTCAGGCACCAAGCTAACAATTGAGTAAGCGGGAGCCGACACAAGGCTCAAGCGGCAAGCAGGATGATGCAATGCAATCACAACTTGATACAAATGGGGGGAGTCCTTATGGGAGATGGCCAGCATAAGACAAAGTAGAGTATGAGTCTTTATTGCAAAGTCATGGCGTAACTACGAAGGACTCCCAATACTAAAGAGAGACAACAGCATGGGCGCCAAAAGGAAAAAAGGGGCTCTAACTAGGGTACCCATGGTCGTATAGGCCCTACCACCAAATAACGACACTTCTATAACTGTGTGAAGGGTTCATGTCGGTTAAGAAGTAGGGTCGCACCTAGGGCTAATGAAAACGGCCAAAAGGTCAAATGCATAATGCATGTGAAAATGACATCTAACCTATATGCCAGGTGTGAAATATACCTGTCGTAGGTGCGAAACGGTCAAAAAATCAACTCTCGTCGAAGAAAACTGTTCAAAATGCTACTCCAAGACATCACATTAGTCCAAAACAGCTTAAAACAGCAAAAACTATAGATAAGTGGGTTTCCAAAACTATAAATAGTAATAAAAAATTACAATTTTCAATTCATTTTCACTTTTTATCCAATTTGGAGTTTTTGGTTAGTTTTCACCTGAAACTTTAGTCCCTGATTTTGGGAGCTACGGGCATCCATTCGTTGAGCCGTATGGAGCAAGTTAGCTATCTCATCCTTATCTTTCATTTGGTAGTTTTTATTTCATTTTTTAGTGGTCAAAATTTTTTATTGGGCAAGCCCTATTTGGTCATGGCGCTGTACGTGGGCTATCATTATACGGGTCGTGGGTAGGGCATGTTACCCGTGGTCAACGCATGCATTGATCGTGGGTGCTCGCCTCTGTTTGCTAAATAGCCCGCAGGTACGGCCGTGAAGTTGGTTTTTTAAATGTAAAAGGATAAACTCTTTGTGTTTCTTCCTCCAAGATGGTTCTAGAATGGAGGGAAAGGGAGCATGACCTTTTGGATGAGGCTGTCGGTCATGATTTTCCTGCACAACAAGAATTACAAGCATGTGGGATTTTCAAATTTTAAGTACCTGACTCAAATTTGGGATTTTCTTTCTGGGAGGAGCTCTATGGCTAGTTTTAACGAAGGGATTTCGCATTCAATCAGTAGAATATACTTCACACTGTGTACTAGCTGAAATAGTGAGAACCCGGTGGCAGTCTTAACTGCGGTTCGATATGCCCACAAAGCAAGATATAACATAATATGCCAATTGCTCTTGCTTTGTTGGATGGTACATTGGAGAATGGTTTTTAAGGACTTATTGACTGCCTCAACTTGACCATTCGCTTGGGGGTAGTATGGGGAGGAGTGATCTTGACGAAACCCAAGATTGAGCGACAAATCCTCCATCATCTTGTTCTAAAAGTGATTACCATGGTCAGTGACAATCTCTCTCGGAATACCGAACCGAGCGATAATTTGATTGAATACGAAGTGGGTTGCTGTAGCACCATCAGCTTTTACGGCAGGCATGGCCTTAGCCCATTTGGAGAAATAATCGACAGCCACAATGATATGGTGATGCCCCCCAGCCGAAGCTAGTTTGCAATCCATGAAATCCACTCCCCACTTGGTAAAGGGACCGACGGTGACAACTGGATGAAGGGGCATTGGATGCGAGTGTACATTCTGAGAAAACACCTAGCAAGGGTGACATCTCTTTAGGGCGTTCATACAATCCTTGAAGATCGAAGGCCAAAAGTAACTAGTTCGCATAATGCGTTGGGCTTTTGCAAGCACGGATAAGTGACCACCACACGCCCTTGTGTGGTAATCGTTAAGAACACGCTCCGCTTCTTCATGATTCAAACAACGACAGAGGATATAATCCTTTCCTCGATGATACAAAGTGTCACCGACGATGGTATAATCTTTAGCGTGGTGTTTCACACGTCGTCGTTCGTCTCGTTAATAGTGTGGATGAAACTTCTAAGTTTGAAGATATACGATGATATTGCCATACCAAGGGTGCTCAGACGAGATAAGAAATAAGTGTTCATCAACAAAATAATCTTCATGGACAATATCCTCATCAAGTCATGGAAGGTCCGACATGAGCTCATCAAAACCAAGGATTTCACCGACTTCGCTGAAGAAAAATCGAAATCAAACTCCTGAAGTATCACAATCCATTTATTATACTTCCCCCCTATAAGACGTCGTGATAGCATGAAATTAAATGGATTGATATGCACTATGACTGTGGTTTTCGTGAGCATGATGTAATGCTGTAACCGTTGGACTGCATAAATAGTTGCAAGTGCCAACTTTTCCACATGAGTGTATCTTAGCTCAGCGTCTACTAGATTTCGACTAAGGTAATAGATCACATGCTCCACGAGCACATCATCAACCTGAACTAAGACCATGCCAATCATCTCCTGAGACGCGGTGACATAAAGTATAAAATCTCTTGCGAAGTCGGGCGGAGTAAGCAGAGGGGCCGATACCAAAGCTTTCTTAAGGGAATCGAAAGACTGTTGGGCTTGCTCATCCTAGATAAACGACGTGTCTTTCTTCAACAAGCACGTGAAACCTTTAGTAAGATTAGCATAATTCACTACAAAGCGACATAAAAAAGTGGATCTCCCTTGGAGGCTCTGAAGTTGAAGTAAATTGTGCGGAGGAGGAAACCGAAGTATTGCCTCAACTTTAAGAGGATCGACTTTGATACCCTCTTTTGAAACTATGAAACCTAGAAGACAACCCGTTTTCACAAAAAAGATGCACTTATTGGGATTTAACCGAATCTTGTAGCATATGCATCTTTCGAGAATTAAATTGAGGTGCTTGGGTTGGTCCACTCTCTTGCGAGAATGACCAGCAAGATCATCCAAGTAAGCCTCCACTATACGTTTAAGGTCGTGAAAGGCGTAGGTCATAGCACGCTGAAAAGTGGCTCCGGCGTTTTTAAGGCCGAAGGGCATCTTCCGGTATGAAAATATACCCCAAGGACAAATGAAAGCAGTCTTATGTTGGTCCTCGGGTTTTATCTGGATTTGGTTGTATCGTGAAAATCCGTCCATAAACGAAAAAACTTTGCTTCCTGCACGATCATCCAAGATCTGATCTATGAATGGAGTGGGGAAATTGTCTTTCGGACATGTGCAGTTCAGATCTCTAAAATCAATGCATACATAGATAGTTCCCTGCTTCTTATCCACAGGAACGAGATCTGACACCTATTCGGTAAGGGGAGTTGGGTAGATGAAACCAACCTTAAGCAGTTTCTCCACCTCTTCCTTGATTGTGGCTTCCTTAAGGGTTCACAGCACAAAGGCGTTGTCGAACAGGCTTAGCATTTGGATATGTTCTAATATCACGTTTGACAATGCTGGGGTCTATTCGTGGCATCTCCTCATATGACTAGGAGAAAGCCTCCCGTATTTCCTTAAATAATTTGGTGTAGATGTGAACCTCCTCAGGAGAGCAATCAACACCGATATAAATGTTCTCAACCTTTCCAGGGGTACGAGAAATGTTGATAGGTATGGTAGGAAAAATATTAGCCATGTTCCCCTCTGCGCAAATCCCATGCAAATCCCAAGGAACCACAGGGTGACCAACCATCTTGGCAAGAGTCCTCCTAAACTTTTCTTGCTTGATAAGATCAAGGTTGGGAAGAAAATGGGAGCAATGATGCATGTCTTCCCAAGGTCTTTCAATACCACACACAGCCTCAACAATAGCTTCATCCGAAGGTAAGGTACTGTCAAGAAAATCGTGCGAACAAGATGAGTTGACTTCCCATTCCGGTAGCATAACGAGATCTTGCTCCTCTGTCCGTGAAGAGGAAAGATACGGCTCTGCAGTGGCTTGTCGAATATCTTGATATGCAAGCTCAGCAGCAGACAGTGGCATAGCCATTCCAACATGCGCAATGTCTCTAGACGTGCAACTCGTGGATGGTAAGGTCCATGGATCATTAAAATACGAAGTCCAGAATGCTACATTATTCAATGGAGGAGGCGCATTATCGAAAATGGTTCCAATAAAAGAAATGGGTGTAGGGAAATCAAAATATCCCAACAATGAGGGGTACAATATGACACCCATGTTCCTAGTTGCCGGCTGAGAATCTTTGACTTGGGGGACAATAGGTCCCGTGGATGCTGTGGAATAGGGACTAACGAAATCTAGCTGGTCGATCGTCACAATCTTGCCTTCGTGTGGAAAGCAAATAATTCTGAATACAAAGGACCCGACCGCTCTCATAGCATAAATCCAATTCCTACCCAGGAGAAGGTTGTAGTCGATGGGTGCATCAACCACCTTGAATTCAATAGGCACATATTTCCCACCCAAGCGAACAACAAGTGAAGGGAGAATACCATGCGGCTTAAACGACGGACCATTGAATGCAGTGAGCATGGTAATAGACTTGGATAAGGGAGGAGAGCCAAGAGATTTCCAACAAGATAAATACATCACTGACATAGAAGCACCTTCGTCAACCACCGTTCTTTTGACGATTTTCTGCAGGCACTCCACATGGACTTGAAAATCCACATGGTAAGGTAAGTGAGGTTGAACGTCAGTAGTGTCAAACTTGATAACGCTAGGACTTCCCCCATCCTGAACTCCTAAAGCGCACAAAAGGGCATGCCTTTGAGAAGGACACGCCTGTAAAAACTCAGGAGTCGACATGGCACACGGAGTTTGACCAAAATCTTCTACAATAGAGTAATTATGGGCGGCTCGAGCATTGGGATTATGCATAGAGCGCTTGAGAAAACCTTTCGGTATCCGCATCATAGCAGTGGGATTCTTGATATGCAAAGAGGTATCAGGAGGAGGAGGAGGCTCATTCCCCATATTCGGTTGTGGTGCATCATAATCACGTTGGCGACTAGCAACACTAACCTCTGATTTAACCATATTCACGCATCCAAAGCCACCAGCATGGGAAGAAGATGTGGAAGTTTCAATGGTCCCATAACCAGTAGCGGGAGCATTCGAAGCCATATTTTGATGATGTGGAAGGCAATATTTCAACACAGCTAGTCTCAGTGCAAGATGCTTCGATGCTTCTTCCATTCGAGGGCACAAGTGAGTAAGATGATCTTCCCCACAAAGCTTGCAAGGTCATTTCACTTTACGACTAGGTTTATGGTCCCCACCAGCATTTTCGCTGTCTCGAGGAGGGTTGGCATTCTCTTTCAGAGGAGTATTACAATTACTACAATTGTTCCCATTATTTGCACCCTTACAAATTATTTCTTCCCTTCTTCTTACCACCAAGTTGCCGGTTACCCGATGGGTTCTCCGATTGCATAACGTGTACATCAAACGATGGGGTGGAAGTGGACAAGGTGTGAACCTGTCCGAGATTAGATTGGTTAAGTGACAAATTTTGCATTTGATTAGCAACCAAATCTACGGGTCGAGTACTTGCGGAACCAACAATGACATCGGCATGTTGTCCAGGAACCGGCTTGGGCTCATGTCGTGATCGTGGTGCATCAGGAATAATGTCATACAAAATGCCAGATTGAGCATAGAGTAAATCTAGCTACTAGACTTTTAGTATAGCTTGTTCCTCAGTCGTGATGCTGGACATCGAAAAATCCTTAGAAATGTATGGAAGCAAAGACTTGAGAAACCATTCCAACAAAAACTCTAGAGGAATGTTGGCTTTCACTAACCTCTTCCGTTGATGCCACTCTTGAACGTGTTCAGATATGTGTGGCCTTATTCTGGCCGAAGATAGACAAGAGTTCAGTGCCAGTATCGTAGCGAATCGACAGCTAGAAATGATCCAGGAAAACCAAGGCTATCTCATTGAAACCCCTGTACATGCCCTTAGGCAACTCGACATACCACTTCACGGCTGCCCCTGTGAGGGTATGTTGAAATAGTCTCAAACAAATGAAATTGTGATTTAACGAGTTTGATGAGAACCAAAGGTGAAAAGTCATGATGTGATCACCCGTATCCTCACCACCCTTCCCCTCAAACTTGGGAATGTTCAAAGGGAGCTTCGTAGGGAATGGAGGCCAATTAGGATTGTGACACACTGGATCATTCGTGAGCTTCGAAAGATTCGAAAGATTCAATCAAGCAAGGAACAGGAGCTGCGGCTGGAAAGCTTGATTATAAGCTCCCATAAAAGGTTGATTATACAGACCTGAAGGATAAGATGGACCATAACCATGACCATGGCCATAAGGCTAATAACCTCCCCCAACCTAACCCGTGTGAGAGTAAGCAGGTATATGTCTATTATGAGAACCGTAATGAGGTGGGTTGTAATGATGGCCAACACCGATTGTATTATAGTAAGGGTTACCACCATAATTATGGGGCATATAAGTATTACTCATAGCAGAAACCATATTGTAATGACCATAATTGTAAGGTATGTTCCCACCCCTTGCGTAAGCATTACTAGTAGCGGGAGCAGTCGTGTTGTGACCATAAGTATGAGGTATATTCCCACCCCCTACATTAGAATTACTAGTAGCAGGAGCAGTGGTGTTGTGACCATAAGTATAAGGTATATTCCCACCCCCTACATTAGCATTACTAGTAGCAGGAGTAGTCGTAAAAGTATATGGTATGTATCCATGCCCGGTATTAGGAGGATTATTAACATTAGCGAACGTGGTCCTTGGTTGATGTATAGAGGCATGTGTATTATACTGTGGAATGTGAGCCGTATTGTGACCAATGTTACCACCATGAGGGATAGTCCTAGGAGGAATCCTTCCTCTAAAATTTGGATTGTTTGGAGGGATATGGTCGGTCCCCATATTATGTGTGTGAGTAGAAGATGTAGTGCCCCTAGTGAGGGTATTTCCCCCAGTGGGTGCAGTGTTTCCAACACCATGACTAGTGTTAGCATGACTACCAGACATAGTGGATGGATCAACTATGTTGTAACTAGGCATACCATGAGAGAACGGGGTAGTGTTCATAGTGGTCGTAGGAACTGTGTTAACATGAAAATTCAGCATCCCATATAGGAAATTCTGTGGATTCGAAGGATCAAATGGGTCATCCTCGGGTGGAGTAGATCCAAACATAAGAGGTTGAGTCTCTGGTATGAGTGGATCGCCCCCCTATGCCTCTCTAGGAGTAGGAGGAGCAGAGGCATCTTCAACTCTACCTGATGGAGTCGTAGGGATTTCTCCCATGCCAATATGACCAGTGATAATGTTAGTGCAAAGTGCTTCAAAAGAATCAGAAGAATCGGAGAGGGCCTTCCAGCGTCCCCTCTGAACACAATGTGTAACTTCGGTGGCCGGTAAACCAGCCAACTGACGAGACCGGTGGAGAGTTGGACCTCGGACCACGATACCTCTGAAAGGTCAATAAATCAAAGCATCCCCTAACGACCAAACTAACGATCAAAGAGCACACACCTAAAGAAAATACAACCAAATGCACACAAACAAGAATGGCTCAAGGGACCTCTTGACACTACAACCGATATGTATCGCCTAGGAGAGGCTTGAGACTCCCAAATTATAACTGGAGGTAACATAATCAGTTATAAGGGTTCCCAGACTTCACTGCGTGCACATGGTCAAATCCCTATATAGCAGGCAACTGTGTTGTCCAACCCCTATTTGACTCAGGACAACCGCATATAACCACTACAAATGCCCTATGAGATACCTAGGTAAGGTAACTAAGGTCAAAAAAATATAACCAATGCTCAAGCGGACAGTCACAGGTGGGATCCGTTCTTTGGGCAGGGTAGCTAAGCCCGAAACTCAAGAGGTACAAATCCCTCAAGAGCCCCCATACACGAACAAATCCTGGAAATATCTCCCACGTTTGGCCAGTATTGGAGGGCTATCTACGCAACCAACCTACCGGGACCTCGTGCTTAACTTTGGTGTGAGTAGAGCTTCCTGAGAACACTGATGTATATTATGGAATTCACCACTCCCTGGCCAGACACAAAATGTTTCGTTTAATAGTCTTGGATTGTTAACTCACAATGATCTATTCCAAGACTCTAAACCTATTCTAGTTGGTGTACCCTATAAAAGAAAAATCGTTCTAATCAATTTTAAGATTAAGCATTGATTTTAAATGGCTGTAATTACTCAAAGGATATGGTCATGAAATTGATGATGTACAGGAATCAATAGTATGCACAATCGAAAAAATCTAGACTCATCTATCAATAAAAACAATGCCACTAAAATGATAATCAATCCAACGGTTTGAAATAAAATGCAATTCTTTTAAATTTTCAATGCACAATCATATCCTAGATGAAAGCACAAGCACTGAAATGCAAAATGCAATACGGAAAGCAAATATTTTTGTATTTTCTCTGATAATGGAAAGGAAAATGCAAAACTATGTTTTTATATTTTTTCAATATAATGGAATGAAAAAATGCAAGCGAAATCTACCTATTCGGTTAAAGAAATGCAGAGCAGATCACTGAGACAACCCATCAAAACCCAAACAATGAGACTCATCCAATGTAATGAGATAGAAAATAAAAAATGGTGAAAAACCAACAAGGCTCAAAACAAAGAGAAAGAGGAGTTTCTGGTCATAAATAGGGCATGGAACAGTCAGGAATCAGGCCAATTAAGACTTAGGAACACTCAGAATCAACCCAACAACAATCCAAGGCCATAAATCAATCAAACCTGGAGTTGTACGCTATTGTCGAAAGGAAAACTGCGGGTAGACATGGGCTACAGTTCAGACACAGGCTGGTAGACGTAGGCAAAACTAAGTTGACCCGCGTATAGGGAAAAGCAAATGAGCAAATAGCGAGTCCAATCACCCAGAAAAATATTGTTTTCTATAGTATATCCCAAAGGCCAATCAATGACATAGAAGCTTGACACGCAACAACTCTAAATAAGGACAAATGCCAAAAAATCCCCAAAAATGGATGTTCTCCCCAGCAGAGTCGCCATTTATGTTACGGAGAAAACTTCCTATGGCTTGGGGTAGACCACAACAGACAATTGACTACCAGAAAATGACTCAATTCCCAATGCAAAGCTATATAAATGACAATGCTAAGATAATGGAGAAAAGACCAACCTTCAACCGGATGTTTGAAGTATATCCCCGTTGAGCTTTCAACCTCTATACTTGAACCTATAGATTAGTCTAAACAACAAGTGCAAGCAAGTGCATATAATATGTGAAACACATTAGCATAATCAGTGGCATGATCCATGATATTATAAGAAAATATGACCCAATGTAATTTAACAATATTCACAACATCAATTGGACGAGAAAATGAGTATTTCTATTGATTAATAACAAGAAGTACAATATATGACCTCTTGCCGGCAACCAATATGAACCAAGAACTGGGTCTCTCCACTTGTGCCTCCACCATTTCAATCCCTCATGTAATGGAAAACTCAAACTATGAAAGGAGTTTGGTAGGTGAACATAAGGAGTTCACAACAACAAGGATCAATGAGTGTAGACTCAAGTCACGACAAAAATCCACTAGAGTTATCTTGCTCTCTCTTTCTCCTCCCTTCCATATACCATAAGAGCTCAATATATATCCTTCCAAAGGTAAGTGAAAGGACACATCGAGGCATTTCAGGGCATATGGAGGGCCAAAGGTCACCCTAAGACCACTTTTTGGGAGTAAAAAGTAATTTTCTAATGATTTTTACCATTTTACTTGGTACCCGCGGGCTATAGTGGAACAACCTACGTGTACGCTGGCTATAATGAGACAACAAGTGTACAGGAAGAAAAATAGAAAAAACATTGTGTTTTCTGGAGGACATAAAGTGAATCTGAGTCATTGAAATGGATCCTAAAGGCCAAAGAATGCTGATGCTCACAAGGTGGAAAATTACGTTGTAATAGATTAGATTGTGTAAATTGTGGAAGATCTAATTAGATTGGGGTTATGTGTGGAAAGGATCCCATTGTATTGAATTGATGAATGGAATTGAATGTGAGTGAATTGATGGATTTTATATAAATCATTATGACCGGATACTGAGATCAATTGTCTTCATAATAAACGAAAGAAGAAAAGTGATTTCTTACAAAAATGAATGTATCATGTAAGTGCTTGTAGGCTTGAATGATGTCGAGTTGTGTATATTATATGACTTGACTGTGTTTCTATTGAGAAGCATTAAAACTACTATTGATAAATGTGGAAGACTAATAGGAAATCAAATGCGTTGAATTAAGGAAACATGATTTGGTGAATGTGTGTGAAGGAGAGAAATTGATGAATAATGTGATTCATTTGGGTTCCATTACTTCCAGAATTGTTGGAACCAACCATGATTGTGGGGTAGACACCTGTAGGCATTGTTACATTTTCAAATGAATTAGACTCAGATATGATGAAAGCGGGGTATTTTAGCTTGATTGTTGAGTGACTCCCATATTATTCAAGCTTGTAAGTAGATCGCTAATGAACTAGTTGTGATGGTTCGATATGGAAAATCTAGCCAGAGTATGATGGAGAGATGTGAATATTATTGTTCTAACTTACATATGGTCATATCCAACTTTGTGGTTTAGGATTATAAAACACAAACCGTATGGTGATCTCTTCATCTAGTTTTAAGTAAAATGATAACTCTTTAAATTTTATCAACGATCAGTCATAGAGTGATGATTCTATGAGCATCCATGATAGCTCATTGTTGTGGTAATTTTACTTTTCTACACTAATTGAAAGAAAAGAAAGGTTGTATGTATGAAGTAAAGGAACACATAGTCACAGAGACAAGTTAGCCTAAGTTGTATAACAAGTAGACTCCAAGGAAGAATATTGCAGATTCAAGGGCACTACTTCCATCATGTACCCACTCCTCCTAGGGTGTTCCCTTCTCTAACTACCCCTAGTAAGGATTTGTTTTCCTTGGTTCACTTCTCGTAATGCTTGTCCTTGTGCTTTTTTTATGGGTGATTTACGGCCTACCTTAGAGGATCCAAGATCCTTCGAAGCATCCAAACCCAAACCATCGAATTGTGAAATATTTATGCGCCTAAGTTCATAATGTCCACCACCTCGACTATTAGAAGGCTCATTCCCTAAAATATTTGAAGACCTTGAGAGGGTACAGGGATTGTTATCCCTTGATTTCACATCATTAATAATGTTAAGCACCTAACAAGATGGAGGAAAAATATCATCAATAGGGGAGGAGGGATCTCTCATTGTGTTTGTTGATAAGTTTGTAATAGTTTATGATCCTAGAGCCAATTTAGAGGTATCCAATCTTGTTGAAATTTGGTTGTCATTGATGTCAACTGATGTCAAAGAGAAATATGTATCCTTGTGCGAGTTTCAATAAGTATATGAAATCCAATTTGAATAAGTACATAAGTTATTTATGCAAGTCCCCATCTCTCTAGTCAAAGGTAATTACAAATATATGGTTGGAAAAGTCTTGGTAGTGCAAAAGAGGTTCGGGATAAAGAAGTGGTTGAACAGGTATGCACATCCTAAAAGTGAGCAAGAACCACCATGTTAGGATATTCCTATACTCCATCCTAGTCCTACCAGCATTTCAGTTATTTTCATTATCAGTCTTGCATGCATTTTGCATGCATTGCATGCATCCCCATGCTACCTAGTCATCAGGTTGACACCTCCAGCACCTAGTCCCTAGTCTTCCAGCACTCAGGAGCTTATTTCCACTCAGATTGAGCCCTTCTATCCAGTGATGTGCCCACTTCTCACCCACCACTTGAGAAAGGAACCTTTTCTCTCCTACCACTCCTGTTGTACTTCCATAAGTTGAGTTATCCTCAGTTCTTTCCTTGATTTAAGGCTAGACTGACTCTCAATTGACGATATCACTCTGATGGACCTCCCATGAGACTTGACTGCCCATTTTGACTCAAGATAGCTCCTCATGCACCCTCCACTGAGCCTCCTTCATTCAGTTAGTGCCTCCATGTTCCAGTTACACCTACCACTCCCAGTCAGACTCAGTTTGACTGATGGTTGACAGTTACTTGTGCATTGATGACTCCACCAACGATGAGATATACTTCTAGTTTTGCTCGATGACACTCCAATGATTTTGGATCTATCCATGAAGGCTAATTCGAATCACACCTAGTGTATTCGAATCCGGAGCATTGTATATTTACTGTTTTACTATTCAGATTAATGTAACATGTGTAATTATTTTGCCTATATCTGAGCTCCTTTGGATCTATGTTCTACTGCTCTATTCTTCTCCTATTATTCCTAAATTCTTTCATTGTGAGGCTTACATCATCTCTTGGATCTACTGTGAGCATTTTCACATGGTATCAAAGCCATTTGAGAGTATATTCTACCTCCATTCTTGCGAGTCTTTTGCTGGTATTTCGAAGTTCCAACAGTTGCATCAGCAGTATCAACAGTGCACTTTTTCACTCGTTCCAACAGTCAAGATGAGCAATTCGAATGCTCCTTCCTCTCCTATGATCCTCACTCCATTCAATTAATTTGAATGGAAGGGTGAGATGAAATTACACTTGTGTAATAGACAACTATCTAGAATGGTATTTGAAAGAGATCCCATACCACATAAAGCTGTAGAGAGAACCAAGCATCTAAATAAAATGGATGAAGCCTTTGGATTCATATGCCTTCATATGTCTAGAGATATATTGTTTCATGTTGAAGGATTGAAGTCTCCAAATGAGTTATGGACAAAATTGGAGAGGCTCTTTGGCAAACAAGATGGGCTAAGAGGCCATATTCTCAAAAATCAATTTGTTGCCCTACAATCTAGCAATTTCGAGAGCATTCAAGAATTCTTCTCAAAATTTCAGAAATTGGTTTTATAATGCGAGCATCGTGGCATCACTAAAAGTGATGAGAAATTGGTGCTTTCCATTTTGAGCAAACTTGGATCTCAATTTTCTGTCTTTGTATCTACCTTCACTTCTGGGCAAATGTCAATCCCTAGATGGAAGTTTCTCACCTTAGCAGCCTTTACTAAAGCTCTCATTCAACAAGAGCACAAATTGATTCAAATGGGTGCCATCAAGGCCTCCAAAGATCAAGCTCTTCTAGTTGGATCAGCAAGTGGGATGAATGTGAAAGGGAGGCAAAAAGACAAGAATCCATCTAAATCCAAGCCGAATGGTAAGTCAAGTCCATCAAAAAGAGCCTCCAGCCCCAAGAAGGACAAACATAAGAGATCTGAATGTCCCTACTGCAAGATAGGATACCATTCTGAGAAAGCTTGCATGCACAAGAAAATAGACCTACTAACCAAGCTTCTTGAACAAAACAAAATTGCTATTCCAAAAGATGCAAAGATGTTTGATTCTGGAAGTGGATATGATGGTCATGAGGATTGCCATGCATTGATGGTTGGTTTTTCAAAATAAAAATCCCTCCTCATATATTCTGGAGCCTCCAACCACATGGTTGCCTCTGAAGAGTCATTTTCTTCTTTAGATCTCATAGATGGGCCTACTATTCACATGGGAGACAACTCTCATATTTATGCCAAAGGATTGGGTACAGTATGTTGGCTGCTTTTTGGACAGACCCGGGTTTTAATGAAGCGCAACAACAAAACCCCTTGGTGCACTGGCCCTCTCGGCAACGAGCTGCGCGGCAGCTCGAGGTCTCACCCGAAGTGGCTATGGTGGGCTAAGGAATCAGGTTTCCTTAACCTAGGCGACACGGAGATTGCTCTTTCCTCCTTGACGATTCCTCTAAGGCGACGGTCTGACCTCTCTTCAGACTTAGGAGCGCAACAACTCTCAAGCTCCTGCTCAGCAGCCTAGCTGCGCGGTACTTTCCCTCCTGCGCTAGGGCCAATTACCCTCTACGCGGATATTCTATGCGTCATCTCGCTAGTGCGTCCGTCACAACAACAAGTTCTCCTATCGCTGCGGCGTCGTTATCTACCGAGTCCTTCGACCCTTAACGATTATAGTCCTCAAGGAAGCCTCAAGAATTTACTCAATAAACTCCTAAAGATAATGCAATATTTCTGTATTTACCGTTGGTAAGCTAAAACAGGTAATCATCTCTATCACAACATCACAATAGCGAGAAATATAAAGTCCACCTCCACGGGGAAAACCACGTCCACGGGAGTATCTTATATTAACCAGAAAATGATAGATTTATACAATATGCTGCGCACACAGCTGCAGCCTTAGATCTTTCCAAGAAACTCCACGCACACAGCTGGGAGCCCTTCTCTCGATCTATTCTCTTCCTCTCCAGAGATTACAATAGTTCAGACGTCGCCTCGAACTGTCTGCAACTCAAGGATTAGCTTCACTGCTAACCCGCTTACTGACTAGTTAGCTATCTGTCTAACCAACTGACTCTCTATCTCACTAACTAACATCTACCCATTACAATTATTCGTATATATAGGTGGCCATGGCGGTCGCACCTTTACAAAACTGTGGGCCTTTCCCAGCAGTAATCCCCAAAAACCCTAACCACGCACATGGCTAGGTGTACTGTGGGCGCCGCTTGCAGTCATGTCGCCGCTTCCTGCAGGCTCCATGAATTTCGGCGCAGGTTACGGGTATGGATGCCTCGTCCTTCGCCTTCAATGCTTTGGTCCGTTGCTCTTCCTTGATCCGAGCAACCATAACTTCTGTACTTAGCTTTAAATGAGGGTAGCTGAGCCCTCTACTCCATTACTTCATTGATTATGGTAGCTGAGCTTTCTACTCTGCTACCTTCATTCCCTTCTGACGTGTGCGCGAGCTCCATGATTTCCGGTCCGTGATCCGCCCTGAGCTCCTCCATCTGGAACCGTACTGCGCACCGTCTTCTTCTGTCCCCAAAATTGGCGCTTATTCAAAACTTAGCATTCTTCCATACTTGTGCTTTTTCCTCAAAATTCACAGCTTTTACCATAGCTGCGGCCTTGGCTCCAACAGCCCCTAACACTTACTTGTGGCTCGCCCTCGAGCCACTCGCACTAGCGTGTGGTCGCTTTACTTGTGCATCTGCTTTTGCTTGGGTCTGCGCGAATGTTTTCTTCCACTGCGCAATAGCGTGGTCCAATTCATCGACACATTCAACAGCAGTCTGCACCGTTTTTGCAGTGGCTTCTTCTTTAGTGATGGCATCAATCACCTCTTGAGATTCAGCAATCTCTTTGATTTTTGCCTCGACTTGACCAACGATATCAGCATACTCATCCATAAATGGCTGAATGCTGTTGGTGAGCTTCTCATCTTCAGTTCTGAGCTTGTGCAGTTGCTGTTGCATTCTGCGCACTTCACTCATTTTCTTCATTTTTGGTAATCCTGTTAAGGCCTTAGCTTCTTCAGTCAGAACAGTTAGGGACTGTTCTGCGGCTTGCACCTGTTCCAAAAGACCAACTTTAAAAGGGATCTTCTCAAGCTCCGTCCAAGCTTCCATAGCTTGGCTCATCAGGTTCTCGGCTTCCTGTATTCTGTCTTTCATCTATGTGGAAGCTCTGCTCAGCGCTTCAAATTGTTCCTGCGCATCATCTGTAGACTGCGCGGCAACACGAGCTTCTAGCTCCGCGATTTGGGTTCTATGGCCCTCAGCCATAGCAACTATTTCATGCTCCAGGGTTTTCACCCTTCCTCCAATAATTTGAACTTTCTCAACCAGAGGGAGGTCTGGTTGAATCTCGCAAGTCGGCAACTCCTAGGCAATCTCATCCACTGCGTTTCTGATGCCGATGTCTTGCGCCTCATAAAGTGTGAGTTTCTCGGAGATATTCCTGTGGCTTGCCTTCAGCTCTATCTCCTGCGATTGCAGTCGTTGATTTTCCTGGAATGTAGAGAGCTCTCTAGCTCTCAACTCAAGAGAAACTTTCTCGTGCACTAGCTGTAGAGTCTCTATAGGAATTAGAGACAAATTTATTTCAACGGGCCCAACGGCGCTTACCTGTAGTGCAGCTAGAGGATCCGGAAGTGTCATGCTTGTAGGCGGAATGTGCACGACAGTATGCCTTTCTATGAGTTCTTCAATTCGCTTAGTACTTGCGGTTACTTGTGGCGCCTGCGAAGTAGATGCTGGCGCATGGGTCTGCGCAATCCTTCCTGCGAGACCTTTTATTTCCACAAACTGGAGGTCTAGAGCACTTCTGATGTGAGCATGCGTGTTCCGCAGCTCGCAAAATTGCTCTTTCAGATACTGGTCGATCCCCGAGGGAATGGCCTCAGAGGGATGCGACACCTTTTGTTTCTTGGTCGCCGGCTCTGTCGAGCCTTCATCACTTCTTTGCTCAGGGGCTTCCTTGCCCTTATCTTTCTCGTGCGCAGCGGCGGGTGGCATCGCGGATGCGATGTTGGCGGCTTCTCTCCATTCGTCTGACCAAGACTTGATAGTTTCTTCGACATCTTCGGTGGTCATCCTGTAAAGGCCTACGGCCCATTTCTCTTGAATGCCGTAGGGACGGAGGTAAAGTTGATGTAAATCGGCAGTAAAGGCCAACTTTCCTTCATATAGCGTCGCTGTCTCCTCACTCAGCCTTGGCATTTCCTGAATGGTATCTCTGAGGAGATAGTAGTATTCACAAAATACAGCGCGGTTCATCTTGCACTTCATGGGATTAGGAGATTCCCAAAGGTTTACATAGCGAATTCCGGCAGGTTCTCCTGTGCGGCGCGGAAGGAACTGAGTGTTCGGGGGCTCCTTCCACCCGACGAGAGCACATATAATTTAAAGGCAAGAAAAATGGAACGATGACCGGGGTTATCTTGGACGTTCCGGTAGTCTTCCAAAAAAGAATTGAGGAGGAAGAGGCACCAGTTGTACTGCTCTCCCTCCGCAGCTGCGATGGCAAGTTCCACGACAGCTCCAGTAACTTCCTTCGGTCTGCACTTCGTGAGAAGTCTGCCTGCGAGCAGACTTCCTATAAATCTGAGTGTTTCATCTTCTACTATTGTGAGGTCATAAGCCCGACCTCCTCTTGTAAGGTTGTATTTCTGGACCAGCTTTGCAGCCAGTTTTCTATCCTTCTCCTTTCCCATAAAATGGATATTGGGATCCTTACCAACCTTAGACAGGCCAGTAATGCGATGAATCAAATCGACATTTAAATCGATTGGCCTCCCGAGCCAAAGGTAACCTCCATGAGCGCAGGATAGCAGTGTTTTAACAACCATGTTCACTTCATTGCTACGCCCAAAATGCGGTAGCTTTAACAGGTTCAGGAGTCCAGGGCGCTCCAGATTTGCTGCAAATCCCTTCGGGATGAATTCGTCAACCTTTCTGGTGGGATTATGCACTACCGTCAGATATCGGTCTAGCTGGAACTGAGGATATGTTTTATAGTCTCCCAGGTTGAAATCAGAGAACTTGACCAGTGGAAGGTGTCCGAGCAAGGACCCTTCTATTCGCACGCCAACCGGTAGTGGAGGTAACGGAAGCAGATACTTTGCATTCTTCAGAATATGCACCTCTGGTGCATCGTCTGGACGCGGCAGAATATAATTCACCATAGTGGCCAGCGGATCTGGAACGGGCTCTTCTGGCTGTGGCTGAGATGCTCGTGTGGCCGGAGATTGTCTGGGATCCTGATAACCAGGGTGTACATAAGTCGAAGCAGTCACGGGAGTAGTCATGCCGAAATCTAGGCCTCGGCGCAGGAATTGACGAACGACTTCTTCAGTCGATAGGTTCTCCGTCGTGAACGGGTATAGGTAACAAGAACTTGGATAGAAACCGCGGAACAGCATGGGATATGAACACTGACAACAAAGGAAGCACTCTGCACGACTCGGCTCTGAAAACAATGGCTTAGATTCACACAAGACTATGCAGCTCGAGAAAAGTAACCCGAAATTATACAAGTGTTGGGTATTTATAGCTAAGGTGAGAGTAAATACGGGCAAGTGGGGCTACTAGCTGTAGGCGGCTATGCATGAGTTGACAACCCTTCTATTCCCTTCGCCTCTGTGGTGCATTTACTGTGATGGACGGGCTCTGACAGGCTTCCGGGAGAACCTAAAACTTTCCGTCACATGGTTTAAATGCAAATCTTACGGAGATCAAGCCGAATCTGTCAGAGCGGCTACACTTAAATGGCGGGTTTATCCTTCATTTATTCAGACGCGGCTACATAACTGCTGTAATTCAAATTTTTCCGGCGGGTCACTTCAACTTAGGAAACTGTGCCTATAGGGGTCCACAACAAGAATTCTTCAAGCGGCAAATTGACACCGGGAACTTCGCAAGAGCGATAGTTCAATGATTCGGGAAAAACCTCGCAAGAGCGCAAATATGAGCTCGCTCAATCCCAAATTGTTACTCGGTATGCGCGGATGTTTCATGGAACTATGCGGGAAGCCAGAGACTGAGGGTCTCGCGACTTCCGTGTAGACTGATAATGCGATGCCTCTTTCAACTACACTGGACATCTGCATTTCTTTGAGCAGCTATTTAAGTCGACAGGGCGGAGTGGCCGTCACGGTAAAGCTTAAGCCGACTCCCGTTGATCATGGTAGGTAGCAATTCTCCATTCAGCTTCGTAAGCTGAACTGCTCCTCCTTCAGTTATCTTCGTCACCTGAAAAGGGCCTAACCAGTGTACACGAAACTTGCCTAGAAACTTGATGAATTTACTATCATAGAGGAGTACCAAGTCTCGTTCCTGAAAGACTTTATTCTTAATATGCCTGTCATGCCAAGCTTTCTGTCTTGCCTTCTGTACCTGTTGATGGAATCCGGCTAAGAGTCTGTCTTCTTCTAAAGCAAGCAGTTGTGAGAGTCTTGCGCTCATAGTATCAAGATCTGTCATTTCTGTAATTTGCGCAATTCTGAGACTGGGAATAATGTATTCCATAGGCATAACTGCTTCTTGTCCATACACCAAACTGAAAGGTGTGTGGCCTGTTAGTTTCTTGCAGGTGGTTCTGTAAGCCCATAATACAGCTGTGACTCTAAGGTCCCAATCATCTCTTTGTTGGTTACAGATCTTCGTCAGGGCATTCTCAAGAATTTTATTGAATGCCTCCACCGTACCATTAGCTTGAGGATGGTAGGGTGTACTCTTATGGTGACTAATTTGGAATTCTTCAGTAAGGGCTTCTATAGTCTCATTGAGGAAATGTGTACCCTGATCACTCATTAGAATCAGTGGACATCCGAATCTAGTGATAATATTCTCAAAAATGAACTGCGCGGCCGTAGCAGCGTCGCAGTTCTTTACTGGCTTAGCCTCAGCCCATCTGGTGAGGTATTCAGTAGCTGTGATGATGTATCTTGCGCCGGTTCTCTTTCCTGGTGGGTTGATAGGACCTACAAAATCAATGGCCCATTTATCAAAAGCGCGCAGTGTTATCTGAGGTCTTAGCGGCATTTCATCTCTTCTTGAAGGTTTTCCTGTTCGCTGGCACACATCGCAACATTTGCAGAATTCCTTAGTATTCTTATGCAATGTCGGCCACCAAAGACCTGCAGCTAAGATCTTCTGAGCAGTCGGCTTTCCTGCGAAATGGCCTCCTGCGGTGCCTGAGTGCGCTTCTGCGATGATAGAGTTCTTTTCATGCGGTAGGATACATCTGCGCAAGACTTCATCGGGGCCCAACTTATAAAGCTGGCCTGCTATCAAAGTGAAGTCTGCGGCTTTGACAACAAGTTGTTTCTTCTGCTGGACTGTAAACTCAACTGGCGCTTGTCCAGTGGTAAGAAACTCAAGGATATCAGAATAATATTCATCCGCTGCTTGAATAGAGAACAACTGCGCGTCAGGAAGATTGTCCTCTAGATTTGTAGGTTCTTCTCCTGACTCTAGCCTAGATAAGTGGTCAGGTCCTGCATTCAATCTACCTGGCTTTACAATAACCTGAAAATCATATTCTTGAAAGAGCAGTAGCCATCTGCAAATTCTTCCCCCTAACACTGGCTTATTGACCAAGTATTTCAAAGCAGAATGGTCAGTATACATTTTAAAATGTGCGCCCAGTAAGTAGTGTCTGAACTTCTGTAGGGCGTACACCATAGCTAGTCCTTCTCTCTCTGTAGTATTGTAGTTTTTCTCGGCTGTGGACAACTTTCGGCTAGAGTAAGCAATGGGGTGATCGATACCTCCTTTTCCTGGTTGTGTAAGTACGATCCCCAATGCTATGGAAGAAGCATCGACATGAACATGAAAGGGTTTATTCCAGTCTGGGAAAACTAGAATTGGCGCAGTGATCATCTTGTCTTTAAGTGTGTCCAAGCTCTGTTGGCATTCTTCTGTCCATTGGAATTTCGAATCCTTTTTCAGCAGTCTTTCCATAGGTGCTGTGATCTTTGTGTAAACTTTGATAAATTTTCTGTAGTATCCAGTATGTCCCAATGTAGTGCGCAATTGCTTGACTGAGTTGGGCGCCGGTAAATTAGCAATGATGGCAACCTTCGCAGGATCCATCAGGAGTCCTTGTCTGCATACAATATGACCCAACAAAATACCAAAAGGAGCACAGAAGATACATTTTTTCAAGTTAAGGGAAATCTGGTGTTGTCTACATTTTTCTAACATCATTCGCAGATTCGCTATATGGTTCTTTAATAAGCCAAATACAGTCCAGTCATCAAAATAGACTTCTAAGAACTTATGGATAAATTCTTTAAAAACAGCAACAACGACTCTAGAGAAGATAGCAGGAACGTTTTTAAGACCAAAGGGCATTACCGTGTACTGGAATGAGCCCCATTCAGTCGCAAAAGTAGTCTTATGGCGGTCGTCTGGATGAATTCTGATCTGATGGTATCCCAAAAATCCATCAGTGAAGGAGTAAGCCTCTTGTCCTCCAACATTATCAAGCACTTCATCTGTAAAGGGCGTAGGAAATGGATCATGCGCTGATGCGTCATTGAGTTTGCGCAGGTCCACGCAAATTCTTATTTCACCTTTTGTCTTCTTCTCTTGCACAACCATAGGACTAATCCAATCGCTTTCTTCTACTGGCTCAATAATACCTGCTGCGAGCATCTTGTCAATTTCTTCTTTGACTTTTTCTTTATAGCGCGGGTTCAACCTGTATGGGCGCTGCTTTACTGGCTTGGCATCTGGTTTCAGAGGTATACGCATCACTCCTAAGTCTCCTAGGATGCCTTTCATTTCTATGAATTTGGTAGGAAAGATATCCTGGTAGTCACGTAATAAATCTGAAATATGCCCAACAGTTTCATCATCCCAATAGTCTCCTATAGAAGCAAACTTGGGTTTGGCTTCTGTACCAATGTTAACCTTTTTAAGCTTGATGTGTTCTGTAATGGCAGGGATATCAAGCTGAGGACCTTCAACCTTGCGCGTCCCTTCTGATTCTGGAATATTGATGTTGCGAGGATCATCCTCCTCTTCTCTAGTGGTGAAATTATAGCATTCGAGGGCATGTTCTATCTGAACAGCCCAATCCGGCTGGGAATATTATGGTAATAGACATGGTTCAAATACCTTCTTTTTAATACACTTCAGAGCTTGATCAATACTCGGATGCTCTGACTCAAAACTGAAGGTAAGTTGAAAACTTTCTATCATTAGAGGCCAAGTAAGAGTGCCTTTGCGCAATTCTGTTTCAGTGTACCAGTTCCTTGGAACTGTGTCCAATGTGTGGATGAATAGGTGAACCCACTCATCGTCCGGAATATCTGACCATTGCTGAATGCATGCTTCGATGTGTGACCTGGGGTCACTCTGTCCCTCGTATTTGCGTGACACTTCTGCTGTAGTGTCCTGGAATCTGCGCAGTATCAATCTGCGACAGTCTTGCCATGTGTGAATATTCGCTTTATGTGCACCCCACCATCTTGCTGGTGTAGCGCGCAGTGATACATCTAATGCCTGTATGCGCTGCTGTTCTGGAAGCTGTTGTTCATATGCCTGTATGAATTCACTTACGTTAGTTAGACCATCAAAAATTGGAGTGTCAGTCAATTCTGTGCCAATCCATCGAATGGATTTAGTCATCATGGCACAACGTCTTGTAGAAACCTCATGTAAGCGATTCTGCCAGTTTTCCAATCCTGCATCTGAGTCTGATGTGCACGAACTATCGCATCGCCAACTGATATGGCCATCTGCTGTGGGATTGACATAGTCACTCTGACTAGCAGTCATCTGATACAAACTTTCCATGTGGCGCACTTCTTCTTCTGCCCGAATGGGTTCTATATACCTTGGTCCTTGAATAGGATCAAGCGGTGCAATGACCCTAGTCTGGTCGTCCTCGAAGGTCATCTGTCTTTTCTTCAAGTTAATGACAGCTAAATTATCAAATGCCCAGTCTATACCTAAAAGTGCTGGGTAAGGTCTACTATCATCCAGGATTTTGATTACTTCAAAGTCTGCAGAACTTCTTACTCCCTCGATATCAATAGGTACGTTGGGTAATCTGCCCACTGGATAGACTCGTTGCTGATTCGCGAGTCTTAGCTAGATGGGAGATCTTGTAAGTTGAGGACTTCCCATCTGTTCCCATGTCTGCATGGTGAGAACATTAACTTCTGAGCCCAAATCTAAAATGACTTCATCCATCTCAAATGCTCCAATCTGCGCTGTGAGCCTCATCTCTTTTCCAGTTCTAATGTGACTCCCAATCTGGTGAACAGCATGCTGCGGCGTGTTCGTCGAAGCAGATTGTTGACATTTATCCAATAGGTGTTGAAGTTCCATAGTTGCTTTTTCATTGCGCAACAGCTTTAAGCAGTTCCTTAGAAAATTATGGACAGTACCTAGTGCATCTTCTTCATCGGGCCTTCCGGATGTAGTGGCCTATTCTTGTACCAGGTTGTCTTGTCTTAGCACTTGCGATCTAATATCATTATGCGGATTTGTGACAGAACTTGAAGCTCTGGGATCTGAGAAATACTCTTGGGCTTGCTTGAATGCTTCTTTTTGCTTCTGCAGATTAAGTGGGGCTGGTTTAATATTAGCACGGTGCACCCATTGCATCGCTTGCTTTCCAGTTCCCGACTCTGGCGCACCAGTGGTTGTTCCACTGCGCGTCACAATATTAACTGTACGGTCTGGTTCCATTTTTTCTACTCCAATCAATTGAATATTCTGGTTGACCTGTGGCGTCTTTGCTTGCATTTTTGTCATCAATTGGGGGCATTCTTCAATGATATGATCATAAGATTTACAATATCTGTAAAGGGTTGTAGGGTTTTGGCAATCTCTTGCAAAATGACCTTGCTCTCCACAATTATAACAAGTGATCTGGCCTCTTCCGCGGCCAAAGTTTGTTGTGCGTCCACGGCCTCTGTAATTTCCTGTTCGGCCGTCGCGAGTTTGGTCATACTGTGGACCTGCTACGGGTCCTTGTGCTTCTGACTGTACTCTATAAACATCATGTTTCCTCTCCATCATGAGGTCATATGCTCTGCAATTGTTTTCATCGTGGCCTACTGATTTACAGAAATTACAATATAGATTCTTTGGAGTTTGTACATATTTCTGAAGTAAGTGACATTCTTGAGGTCTATGACCTCTAGTTCTACAGATTTCACACCAAGACCCTTGTGGCTGTGGTAAAGGATTAGGTGCTCCAGTTGCAATATACTCTATGAAAACAGGGCAATGGTCCTTTGAATGACCTTGTGCTTTACATTTTGTACACCATATTTCTTCCTTAACATCCTTGCCTTTCTTAATATCATGCACTTGCAGGGTTAAGTTTGCTAGCTGGTTCTGCAACTGCGCAACATCGTTGCTTGTTCCAGCAATTGGTGAAGCTTCTAGTTTCATAGCCATCTCTAGAGCTTGTTCCTGATTAGTGAGATTCTGTTGCATAAGGGGAAGTCTAATGTGTGGAAGCAGCGCAGCAATGAACCATTCCTTATGCTGTTGTGGTGCAAACTCAAAGCTTACTTGATCTATCAAGGCTTTGAACTTTTGGTCAAAGTCCCATACTAACTCTGTGGGTAACTGCTTGATGTCTTTGAGCTCTGTTATACACTGTGATTCTGATTTAGGTTTCTTGAATTCTCTAATCATTGCATTTCTTACCTCAGCAAGCGTTCTATTCTGTGCTGCCGAGTATTTCATGAACCAAGTTAAGGCTCTGTCTCTTAGTGTGGTTGCTAACTGAACCAGTTTAACAGCATCATCATTAATTTGCTTAATTGTCCAAATGGCTTCACATAGGAACCAGTGTTGCTCAGGGTCTTCTATCCCTGTTCCTCTAAAAGTTGGTAGTTTCATGTCATCACCCATCTTTCTTGTGCTAGGTTGAGGTGTAGGTGCTGTAGCAGTTCTTCTGGACTGGTCGAACAAAGGTGGTACAGAGGTACTAGAAGTACCGTGTGGGCTACTAGAAGGTGTTACTACGGGATTATACTGATCTTTGTCTGGCTTTTGCGGTGTAAAAGGGTGGTAAGGGATATGAACACTCCCTTGTCTTTCTATGTGGCTTGCTCTAGGAACTTGACTGTCTTCTGGGCTTGACTCAAAAGAATGTTGGTCAAGGCCTAGTTTATACCGTTTTCCACTAAGAGTGCAACCAATAACTTCAGGGTCACTATCAGAGTCTACGGACATTACTTGTCTATGCTATTCATCTGAAGCTATACATAGTTTTGCTTTTTCATACAGAAGCATTTTAATCGATAAGTTCAAAGAATTCAGGAACTTACCTCTATGTGCTTGAAAGAAACTCCTCTCAGCTTCACTGAAACTCTTTCTTGTATCCACTGCAAACTCAGTGATGAAACCTTCCAGCAGACTATTCAACCAAAAGTCTACTACGCGGGACACAGAATTATCTACCCGCTTCAGAATACTGACTAGCTCAGGCGTCCAAGCAACTGGTTGATCAATATACACAGTGGGTCTAGTATCTTCTAACTTGGCTATCCAAGCATGTAACTCAAGTGCAAATGTGACAAAGAAAATTTCATGAAGGTCAGTATAGATATACTTCTGCAACCATTCTTCTCGCTGGAGTCTAGAGCTTTTATTTTCTTGTTCAGCGAACTCTTTAGCCTTTAAATCGAACCACTCCTGAATTTCTGTAGTTGTAGGGTTCCAGTAACACATTTGTTAGCTGAGCAAGTCTCAAGGCAACAGAACCATTTGTTGGCTCTAGCAACAGTCTTCTTCGTTGCAAAAATAACAAGTCTCACAGTAACAAGTCACAAGACAACGGAACCATTTGTTGGCTCCCTTCTTTCTCTGGATTTCGCCTCAATCTCGTGTGTCACTGAAATAACAAGTCTCATTCACGCGGCAACGGAACCATTTGTTGGCTACTTTTTGGACAGACCCGGGTTTTAATGAAGCGCAGCAACAAAACCCCTTGGCGCACTGGCCCTCTCGGCAACGAGCTGCGCGGTAGCTCGAGGTCTCACCCGAAGTGGCTATGGGGGGATAAGGAATCAGGTTTCCTTAACCTAGGCGACGCGGAGATTGTTCTTTCCTCCTTGACGATTCCTCTAAGGCGACGGTCTGACCTCTCTTCAGACTTAGGAGCGCAATAGCTCTCAAGCTCCTGCTCAGCAGCCTAGCTGCACGGTACTTTCCCTCCTGCGCTAGGGCCAATTACCCTCTGCGCGGATATTCTATGCGTCGTATCGCTAGTGCGTCCGTCACAGCAACAAGTTCTCCTATCACTGCGGCGTCGTTATCTACCGAGTCCTTCGACCCTTAACGATTATAGTCCTCAAGGAAGCCTCAAGAATTTACTCAATACACTCCTAAAGATAATGCAATATTTCTGTATTTACCATTGGTAAGCTAAAACAGGTAATCATCTCTATCACAACATCACAATAGCGAGAAATATAAAGTCCACCTCCACGGGGAAAACCACGTCCACGGGAGTATCTTATATTAACCAGAAAATGATAGATTTATACAATATGCTGCGCACACAGCTGCAGCCTTAGATCTTTCCAGGAAACTCCACGCACACAGCTGGGAGCCCTTCTCTCGATCTATTCTCTTCCTCTCCAGAGATTACAATAGTTCAGACGTCGCCTCAGACTGTCTGCAACTCAAGGATTAGCTTCACTGCTAACCCGCTTACTGACTAGTTAGCTATCTGTCTAACCAACTGACTCTCTATCTCACTAACTAACATCTACCCATTACAATTATTCGTATATATAGGTGGCCATGGCGGTCGCACCTTTACAAAACTGTGGGCCTTTCCCAGCAGTAATCCCCAAAAACCCTAACCACGCACATGGCTAGGTGTACTGTGGGCGCCGCTTGCAGTGATGTCGCCGCTTCCTGCAGGCTCCATGAATTTCGGCGCAGGTTACGGGTATGGATGCCTCGTCCTTCGCCTTCAATGCTTTGGTCCGTTGCTCTTCCTTGATCCGAGCAACCATAACTTTTGTACTTAGCTTTAAATGAGGGTAGCTGAGCCCTCTACTCCATTGCTTCATTGATTATGGTAGCTGAGCTTTCTACTCTGCTACCTTCATTCCCTTCTGACGTGCGCGTGAGCTCCGCGATTTCCGGTCCGTGATCCGCGCTGAGCTCCTCCATCTGGCACCGTACTGCGCACTGTCTTCTTCTGTCCCCAAAATTGGCGCTTATTCAAAACTTAGCATTCTTCCATACTTGTGCTTTTTCCTCAAAATTCGTAGCTTTTACCATAGCTGCGGCCTTGGCTCCAACACAGTACATATGGAGCATGGCAAGTTCAAGAATGTTCTATTCGTTCCCTCCTTGAAAACAAACTTGTTATATGTATATCAGATGACTCACATCGGATCACCTAAAGAGGTGACTTTTGGCCCCGACACAGTTGAGATTACAGATATCTCCACTGGGAAGACTATAGCAAAAGGGTTTGCAAATCACGCCTCCAAGGCATATGAGTTCTCTCATTTTCTTCCCTTCTCTCTTCCTACTTCCTCAGAATCAGATGATGATTCGAGTGACTCTTCTTCCGATGAAGATATAGAACAAGATCTTGATGTTGAGATCAAAGTTCAAGAAGATTCAGATCCAGAACCAACACATGTTCTCAATCCAGAGACAAGGCCATTACGGGCTCACACACTCCTTGCAGCTACTGAGAACACAGTTGAGGATTCGTTTGATCATAGAACTACAAGACTTCAACATCATGCCAACATTGAATTATGCCATATACCTCTCCATGAGAGATGCAACATGATGATGGGGTTCTCTCTTCCATCCCTTGGGAAGACTCCTTATGTTCCATTCGCTCCAGTTGCAGAAACAATTCCTGAGAGACTTCCTTCTTCCAATAGATCCTATACACAATGGAAGGCACATCAGAAGACCAGATCCAGATCTAGAACATGTTTTGGCATCCTACAGGGGATCAGCTTGCCAAGTTTTCTGCCAAATTTTTCACTGATGAAAGCTTCCTTCTTTTTTTCTTAGTATGATGGTTCTTTGAGTTATTTACTGTTCTTTTGAGGGGGGGTATTTTTCCCATGAGGTTTTCCCCATTTCCTCGGTTTATGAACAATTCTTTTTTTATCATTTATTTTTATTGTATGGGTGACCTTTGGTCCTAGTTACCAGGGCCCAGGATGGATTAAGGGGGGGTGTTAAGATATTCCTATAATCCATCCTAGTCCTACCATCATTTCAGTTATTTTCATTATCAGTCTTGCATGCATTTCTGCATATTGCATGCTGCCCTGTCATCAGGTTGACACCTCTAGCACCTAGTCCCTAGTCTTCCAGCACTTGGGAGCTTATTTCCACTAAGATTGATCCCTCCTAGCCATCAATGTGCCCAATTAGCACCCACCACTTGAGAAGGGCTCCTTTTGTCACCTACCACTCCTGTTGTACTTCAATTGGTTGAGTTATCATTAGTTCTTTCCTTGATTTAAGGCTAGACTGATTCTCAACTGACTGTATCACTCCGATGGACCTCCCATGAGAATTGAATTCCCATTTTGACTCCAGCTAGATCCTCATGCACCCTCCAATGATTCTCCTTCATTCAGTTAGTGCCTCCATGTGCTAGTTACACCTACCACACCTAGTTAGACTCAGTTTGACTGATGGTTTACAATTACTTGTGCATTGATGACTCCATCGATGATGAGATAGACTTCTAGTTATCCTTGATGACACTCCATTGATTTTGGATCTATCCATGTAGGATAATTCGAATCACACCTAGTGTATTTGAATCTTGAGCATTGTACGTTTACTGTTTACTATTCAGATTAATGTAACATGAGTAATTATTCTGCGTCTATCTGAGCTCCTTTGGATCTATGTTCTATTGCTCTATTCTTCTTCTATTATACCTAAATTATTTCATTGTGAGGTTTACATCATCTCTTGGATCTACTGTGAGCATTTTCACATGGTATCAGATCCATTTGAGAGTATATTCTACCTCCATTCTTGAGAGTTTTTTGCAGGTATTTCGAAGTTCCAGCAGTTGCAGCAGCAATATCAGCAGTTCACTTTTGCACTCGTTCCAGCAGTCAAGATGAGTAATTCGAATGCTCCTTCCTCTCCTATGATCCTCACTCGCTTCAATTACTTTGAATGGAAGGGTGAGATGAAATTACACTTGTGTAATAGACAACTATCTAGAATGGTATTTGAAAGAGATCCCATACCACATACAGCTGTAGAGGGAACCAAGCATCTAAATAAAATGGATGAAACCTTTGGATTCATATGCCTTCATATGTCTAGAGATCTATTTTTTCATGTTGAAGGATTGAAGTCTCCAAATGAGTTATGGACAAAATTCGAGAGTCTCTTTGGCAAACAAGATGGGCTAAGAGGCCATATTCTCGAAAATGAATTTGTTTCCCTACAACCTAGCAATTTCGAGAGCATTCAAGAATTCTTCTCAAAATTTCAGAAATTGGTTTTACAATGCAAGCATTGTGGCATCACTAAAAGTGATGAGCAATTGGTGCTCTCCATTTTGAGCAAAATTGGATCTCAATTTTCTGTCTTTGTATCTACCTTCCATTCTAGCTGAATATCAATCCCTGGCTGGAAGTTTCCCACCTTAGCATCCTTTACTGAAGCTCTCATTCAAGAAGAGGACAAATTGATTCAAATGGGTGCCATCAAGGCCTCCAAAGATCAAGCTCTTCTAACTGGATCAGCAAGTGGGATGAATGTGAAAGGGAGGCAAAAATACAAGAAGCCATCTAAATCCAAGCTAAATGGTAAGTCAAGTCCTTCAAAAAGAGCCTCCAGCCCGAAGAAAGACAAACATAAGAGATATGAATGTCCCTACTGCAAGAGAGGATACCATTCTAAGAAAGCTTGAATGCACAAGAAAATAGACCTACTAACCAAGATTCTTGAACAGAACAAAATTACTATTCCAAAAGATGCAAAGACGTTTGATTTTGGAAGTGGATTTGATGGTCATGAGGATTTACATGCATTGATGGCTGGTTTTTCAAAATAAAAATCCCTGCTCATAGATTCTGGAGTCTCCAACCACATGGTTGTCTCTAAAGAGTCATTTTCTTCTTTAGATTTCATAGATGGGCCTACTATTCACATGGGAGACAACTCTCAGATTTATGCCAAAGGATTGGGTACAATACATATGGAGCATGGCAAGTTCAAGAATGTTCTATTCATTCCCTCCTTGACAGCAAACTTGTTATCTGTATATCAGATGACTCACACCGAATCACCTAAAGAGGTGACTTTTGCCCCTGACACAGTTGAGATTATAGAGATCTCCACTGGGAAGACTATAGAAAAAGGGTTTGCAAATCATGCCTCCAAGGCATATGAGTTCTCTCATTTTATGCCCTTCTCTCTTCCTACTTCCTCGGAATCTGATGAAGATTCAAGTGACTCTTCTTCTGATGATGATATAGAACAAGATCTTGATGTTGAGATTGAAGTTCAAGACAATTCAGATCCAGAACCAACACATGTTCTCAATCTAGAGCCAAGGCCACTATGGGATCACACACTCCTTGCAGCTACTGAGAACACAGTTGAGGATTTGTTTGATCACAAAACTATAAGAATTCAACATCATGCCAACCTTGCATTATGCCATCTACCTCTCCATGAGAGATGCAGCATGATGATGGGGTTCTCTCTTCCATCCCTTGGGAAGACTCCTCATGTTCCATTCCCTCCAATTGCAGAAAGAATTCCAGAGAGACTTGCTTCGTCCAATACATCCTCTACACAATGGAAGGCACATCAAAAGACCAGATCCAGATCTAGCACCTGTTTTGGCATCCTACAGGGGATCAGCTTGCCATGTTTTTTGCAAAATTTTTCACTGATAAAAGTTTCGTTCTTTTCTGCTTAGTATGATGGTCCTTTGAGTTATTTACTATTCTTTTGAGGGGAGGTATTTTTCCCATGAGGTTTTCCCCATTTCTTGGGTTGATGGATAGTTCTTTTTTATGATTTATTCTGATTATATGGGTGACCTTTGGTCCTAGTTACCAGGGCCCAGGATGAATTAAGGGGGGGTGTTAGGATATTCCTATACTCCATCCTAATCCTACCAGCATTTCAGTTATTTTCATTATCAGTCTTGCATGCATTTCTGCATGCAACATGCTGCCCAATCATCAGGTTGACACCTTCAGCACCTAGTCCCTACTCTTCTAGCACTCGGGAGCTTATTTCCACTCAGATTGATCCCTCCTAGCCATTGATGTGCCCACTTCTCACCTACCACTCCCGTTGTACTTCAGTTAGTTGAGTTATCATTAGTTCTGTCCTTGATTTAAGGCTAGACTGACTCTCAATTGACTGTATCACTCCTATGGACCTCCGATAAGACTTGACTGCCCATTCTGACTCTAGATAGGTCCTCATGCACCCTCTACCGAGCCTACTTCATTCAGTTAGTGCCTCCATGTTCTTGTTACACCTACAACACCCAGTTAGACTCAGTTTGACTGATGGTTGACAAATACTTGTGCATTGATGACTCCACTGATGATGAGATAGACTTGTAGTTGTGCTTGATGACACTCCATTGATTTTGGATCTATCCATGCAGGCTGATTCGAATCACACCTAGTGTATTCAAATCCTGAGCATTGTATATTTACTATTTTACTATTCAGATTAATGTAACATGTGTAATTATACTGCCTCTATCTGAGCTCCTTTGGATCTATGTTCTACTGATCTATTCTTCTTCTATTATTCCTAAATTATTTCATTGTGAGGTTTACATCATCTCTCGGGTCGATTGTGAGCATTTTCACATGGTATCAGAGCCATTTGAGAGTATATTCTACCTCCATTCTTGAGATTTTTTTGCAGGTATTTCGAAGTTCCAACAGTTGCAGCAGCAGTATCAACAGTTCACTTTTGCACTTGTTCCAATAGTCAAGATGAGCAATCTGAATGCTCCTTCCTTTCCTATGATCCTCACTCCCTTCAATTACTTTGAATGGGAGGGTGAGATGAAATTACACTTGTGTAATAGACATCTATCTAGAATGGTATTTGAAAGAGATCCCATACCACATAAAGCTGTAGAGAGAACCAAGCATCTAAATAAAATGGATGAAGCCTTTGGATTCATATGCCTTCATATGTCTAGAGATCTATTGTTTCATGTTGAAGGATTGAAGTCTCCAAATGATTTATGGAAAAAATTCGAGAGTCTCTTTGGCAAACAAGATGGGCTAAGAGGCCATATTCTCGAAAATGAATTTGTAGCCCTACAACCTAGCAATTTTGAGAGCATTCAAGAATTCTTCTCAAAATTTCAGAAATTGGTTTTACAATGCAAGCATTGTGGCATCACTAAAAGTGATGAGCAATTGGTGCTCTCCATTTTGAGCAAAATTGGATCTCAATTTTCTGTCTTTGTATCTACCTTCCATTCTGGGCGAATGTCAATCCCGGGATGGAAGTTTCCCACCTTAGTAGCCTTTACTGAAGCTCTCATTCAAGAAGAGGACAAATTGATTCAAAAGGGTGCCATCAAGGCCTCCAAAGATCAAGCTATTCTAGTTGGAGGAGCAAGTGGGATGAATGTGAAAGGGAGGCAAAAAGACAAGAATCCATCTAAATCCATGCTGTATGGTAAGTCAAGTCCATCAAAAAGAGCCTCCAGCCCCAAGAAGGACAAACATAAGAGATCTGAATGTCCCTACTGCAAGAGAGGATACCATTCTGAGAAAGCTTGTATGCAAAAGAAAATAGACCTACTAACCAACCTTCTTGAACATAAATAAATTTCTATTCCAAAAGATGCAAAGATGTCTTATTCTGTAAGAGGGTTTGATGGTCATGAGGATTGCCATGCATTGATGGATGGTTTTTCAAAATAAAAATCCCTCCTCATAGATTCTGGAGTCTCCAACCACATGGTTGTCTCTGAAGAGTCATTTTATTCTTTAGATTTCATAGATGGGCCTACTATTCACATGAGAGACAACTCTCAGATTTATGCCAAAGGATTGGGTACAATACATATGGAGCATGGCAAGTTCAAGAATGTTCTATTCATTCCCTCCTTGACAGCAAACTTGTTATCTGTATATCAAATGACTCACACCGGATCACTTAAAGAGGTGACTTTTGGCCATGACACAGTTGAGATTATAAAGATCTCCACTGGGAAGACTATAGCAAAAGGGTTTGCAAATAATGCCTCCAAGGCATATGAGTTCTCTCATTTTATGCCCTTCTCTCTTCCTACTTCCTCAGAATCTGATGAAGATTCGAGTGACTCTTCTTCTGATGAAGATATAGAAGATCAAAGTTCAAGAAGATTCAGATCCAGAATCAACACACGTTCTCAATCCAGAGCCAAGGCCATTGTGGGCTCACACACTCCCTGCAGCTACTGAGAACACAGTTGAGCATTTCTTTGATCACAGAACTACAAGACTTCAACATAATGCCAACCTTGCATTATTCCATCTACCTCTCCATGAGAAATGCAGCATGGTGATGGGGTTCTCTCTTCCATACCTTGGGAATACTCCTCATGTTCCATTCGCTCCAGTTGCGGAAATAATTCCTAAGAGACTTGCTTCGTCCAATACATCCTCTACACAATGGAAGGCACATCAAAAGACTAGATCCAGATCTAGCACCTGTTTTGGAATCCTATAGGGGATCAGCTTGCCAAGTTTTTTGCAAAATTTTTCACTGATGAAAGCTTCTTTCTTTTCTGCTTAGTATGATGGTCCTTTGAGTTATTTACTGTTCTTTTGAGGGGAGGTATTTTTCCCATGAGGTTTTCCCCATTTCCTCCGTTTATGGACAGTTCTTATTTTATCATTTATTTTGATTATATGGGTGACCTTTGGTCCTAGTTACCAGGGCCCAGGATGGATTAAGGGGGGGTGTTAGGATATTCCTATACTCCATCCTAATCCTACCAGCATTTCAGTTATTTTCATTATCAGTCTTGCATGCATTTCTGCATGCAACATGCTGCCCAATCATCAGGTTGACACCTCCAGCACCTAGTCCCTAGTATTCTAGCACGCGGGAGCTTATTTCCACTCAGATTGATCCCTCCTAGCCATTGATGTGCCCACTTCTCACCAACCACTTGAGAAGGGTGCCTTTTCTCACCTACCACTCCTGTTGTACTTTAGTTAGTTGAGTTATCATCAGTTCTTTCCTTGATTTAAGGCTATACTGACTCTCAACTGACTGTATCACTCCTATGGACCTCCGATAAGACTTGACTGCCCATTCTGACTCCAGATAGGTCCTCATGCACCCTCCACTGAGCCTGCTTCATTTAGTTAGTGCCTCCATGTGTTTGTTACACCTACAACACCCAGTTAGACTCAGTTTGACTGATGGTTGACAGTTACTTGTGCATTGATGACTCCACCGATGATGAGATAGACTTGTAGTTGTGCTTGATGACACTCCATTGATTTTGGATCTATCCATGCAGGCTGATTCGAATCACATCTAGTGTATTCAAATCCTGAGCATTGTATATTTACTATTTTACTATTCAGATTAATGTGAAATGTGTAATTATACTGCCTCTATTTGAGCTCCTTTGGATCTATGTTCTACTCCTCTATTCTTCTTCTATTATTCCTAAATTCTTTCATTGTGAGGTTTACATCATCTGTTGGGTCGACTGTGAGCATTTTCACATGGTATCAGATCCATTTGAGAGTATATTCTACCTCCATTCTTGAGAGTTTTTGGCAGGTATTTCGAAGTTCCAACAGTTGCAGCAGCAGTATCAACAGTTCACTTGTGCACTCGTTCCAACAGTCAAGATGAGCAATCTGAATGCTCCTTCCTTTCCTATGATCCTCACTCCCTTCAATTACTTTGAATGGGAGGGTGAGATGAAATTACACTTGTGTAATAGACATCTATCTAGAATGGTATTTGAAAGAGATCCCATAACACATAAAGCTGTAGAGAGAACCAAGCATCTAAATAAAATGGATGAAGCCTTTGGATTCATATGCCTTCATATGTCTAGAGATCTATTGTTTCATGTTGAAGGATTGAAGTCTCCAAATGAGTTATGGAAAAAATTCGAGAGTCTCTTTGGCAAACAAGATGGGCTAAGAGGCCATATTCTCGAAAATGATTTTGTTGCCCTACAACTTAGCAATTTCGAGAGCATTCAAGAATTCTTCTCAAAATTTCAGAAATTGGTTTTACAATGCAAGCATTGTGGCATCACTAAAAGTGATGAGAAATTGGTGCTCTCCATTTTGAGCAAACTTGGATCTCAATTTTCTGTCTTTGTATCTACCTTCCATTCTGGGCGAATGTCAATCCCTAGATGGAAGTTTCCCACCTTAGCAGCCTTTACTGAAGCTCTGATTCAAGAAGAGGACAAATTGATTCAAATGGGTGCCATCAAGGCCTCCAAAGATCAAGCTCTTCTAGCTGGAGGAGCAAGTGGGACGAATGTGAAAGGGAGGCAAAAAGACAAGAAGGCATCTAAATCCAAGCTGAATGGTAAGTCAAGTCCATCAAAAAGAGCCTCTAGCCCCAAGAAGGACAAACATAAGAGATCTGAATGTCCCTACTGCAAGAGAGGATACCAATCTGAGAAAGCTTGCATGCACAAGAAAATAGACCTACTAACCAAGATTCTTGAACATAACAAAATTTCTATTCCAAAAGATGCAAAGATGTCTGATTCTAGAAGTGGATCTGATGGTCACGAGGATTGCCATGCATTGATGGCTTGTTTTTCAAAATAAAAATCCCTCCTCATAGATTCTGGAGTCTCCAACCACATGGTTGCCTCTGAAGAGGCATTTTATTCTTTAGATCTCATAGATGGGCCTACTATTCACATGGGAGACAACTCTCATATTTCTGCCAAAGGATTGAGTACGGTACATATGGAGCATGGCAAGTTCAAGAATGTTCTATTCATTCCCTCCTTGACAACAAACTTGTTATCTGTATATTAGATGACTCACACCGGATCACCTAAAGAGGTGACTTTTGGCCATGACATAGTTGAGATTACAGAGATATCCACTGGGAAGACTATAGAAAAAGGGTTTGCAAATCATGCCTCCAAGGCATATGAGTTCTCTCATTTTCTGACCTTCTCTCTTCCTACTTCCTCCGAATTTGATGAAGATTCGAGTGACTCTTCTTCTGATGAAGATATAGAAAATCAAAGTTCAAGAAGATTCAGATCCAGAATCAACACACGTTCTCAATCCAGAGCCAAGGCCATTGTGGGCTCACACACTCCTTGCAGCTACTGAGAACACAGTTGAGCATTTCTTTGATCACAGAACTACAAGACTTCAACATAATGCCAACCTTGCATCATGCCATCTACCTCTCCATGAGAAATGCATAAAGAATTCCTGAGAGACTTGCTTCATCCAATACGTCCTCTACACAATGGAAGGCACATCAAAAGACTAGATCCAGATCTAGCACCTGTTTTGGCATCCTACAGGGGATCAGCTTGCCAAGTTTTTTGCAAAATTTTTCATTGATGAAAGCTTCTTTCTTTTCTTCTTAGTATGATGGTTCTTTGAGTTATTTACTGTTCTTTTGAGGGGGGGTATTTGTCCCATGAGGTTTTCCCCATTTCCTCCATTTATGGACAGTTCTTATTTTATCATTTATTTTGATTGTATGGGTGACCTTTGGTCCTAGTTACCAAGGCCCAGGACAGATTAAGGGGGGGTGTTAAGATATTCCTATACTCCGTCCTAGTCCTACCAGCATTTTAGTTATTTTCATTATCAGTCTTGCATGCATTTCTGCAAGCAGCATGCATTCTGAATGCATTGCATGCATCCGCATGCTGCCCAGTCATCAGGTTGACACCTCTAGCACCTAGTCCTTATTATTCCAACACTCGGGAGCTTATTTCCACTCAGATTGAGCCCTCCTAGATAGTGATGTGCCCACTTCTCACCCACCACTTGAGAAGGGTGCCTTTTCTCACCTACCACTCCTGTTGTACTTCAGTTAGTTGAGTTATCATCAAATATTTCCTTGACTTAAGGCTATACTGACTCTCAACTGATTGTATGACTCAGATGGACTTCCATGAGACTTGACTACCCATTCTGACTCCAGATAGCTCCCTATGTGCCCTCCAATCAGCCTCCTTCTTTCAGTTAGTGCCTTCATGTGCGAGTTACACCTACCACACCTAGTCAGACTCAGTTTGACTGATGGTTGACAGTTACTTATGCATTGATGACTCCATCAATGATGAGATAGACTTCTAGTTGTGCTTGATGACACTCCACTGATTTTGGATCTGTCCATGCAGGCTAATTTGATTCACACCTAGTGTATTCAAATCCCAAGCATTGTATATTTATTGTTTTACTATTCAAATGAATGTAACATGTGTAATTATTCTGCCTCTATCTGAGCTCCTTTGGACCTATGTTCTGCTGCTCTATTCTTATTCTATTATTCCTAAATTATTTCATTGTGAGGTTTACATAATCTCTTGGATCTACTGTGAGAATTTTCACATGGTATCAGAGCCATTTGAGAGTATATTCTTCCTCCATTCTTGAGAGTTTTTTGCAGGTATTTCGAAGTTCCAACAACAGTATCAATAGTTCACTTTTGCAATCATTCCAGTAGTCAAGATGAGCAATTCGAATGCTCCTTCCTCTCCTATGATCCTCACTCCCTTCAATTACTTTGAATGGAAGGGTGAGATGAAATTACACTTGTGTAATAGACAACTATCTAGAATGGTATTTGAAAGAGATCCCATACCACATATAGCTGTAGAGAGAACCAAGCATCTAAATAAAATGGATGAAGCCTTTGGATTCATATTCCTTCATATGTATAGAGATCTATTATTTCATGTTGAAGGATTGAAGTCTCCAAATGAGTTATGGAAAAAATTCGAGAGTCTCTTTGGAAAACAAGATGGGCTAAGAGGCCATATTCTCGGAAATGAATTTGTTGCCCTACAACCTAGCAATTTCAAGAGCATTCAAGAATTCTTCTCAAAATTTCAGAAATTGGTTTCACAATGCAAGCATTGTGGCATCACTAAAAGTGGTGAGCAATTGGTGCTCTCCATTTTGAGCAAACTTGGATCTCAATTTTCTGTCTTTGTATCTACCTTTGATTGTGGGCGAATGTCAATCCCTGGATGGAATTTTCCCACCTTAGCAGCCTTTACTGAAGGTCTCATTCAAGAAGAGGACAAATTGATTCAAATGGGTGCCATCAAGGCCTCCAAAGATCAAGCTCTTCTAGCTGGAGGAGCAAGTGGGACGAATGTGAAAGGGAGGCAAAAAGACAAGAAGGCATCTAAATCCAAGCTGAATGGTAAGTCAAGTCCATCAAAAAGAGCCTCTAGCCCCAAGAAGGACAAACATAAGAGATCTGATGAAAGATTCTTTCTTTTCTTCTTAGTATGATGGTCCTTTGAGTTATTTACTGTTCTTTTGAGGGGGGGTATTTTTCCCATGATTTTTTCCCCATTTCCTCGATTTATGGACAGTTCTTTTTTTATGATTTATTTTGATTATATGGGTGACCTTTGGTCCTAGTTACCAGGGCCCGGGATGGATTAAGGGGGGGTGTTAGGATATTCCTATACTCCTTCCTAGTCCTACCAGCATTTCAGTTATTTTCATTATCAGTCTTGCATTCATTTCTGCATGCAGCATGCATTCTGCATGCATCCGCATGCTGCCCAGTCATCAGGTTGATACCTCCAAAACCTAGTCCCTAGTCTTCTAGCACTCAGGAGGTTATTTCCACTTAGATTGAGCCCTACTAGCCAGTGATTTGCCCAATTCTCACCCACCACTTGAGAAGGGCACCTTTTCTCACCTACCACTACTATTGTACTTCAGTTAGTAGAACCAGAACAACATAATCTAGTAGAAGATCCATATGCGCAAAATGCATCACAGTAGATGATGCGTAGGAAGATGTGATTTATCTGTGACAGTTACACAAAGATAGAGATGCAAAACATTAGATGATGCACAATATGATTGTTAAATTATAATCACAACAATACCTACTAGCTAAATAATTCCTCATAATTCAATAATTTGGCTAAGTATGCATGAAAAACAGTGTAAAAGAGGCACAATATACACAACAAATGATGAAAATAGTTGGTAATTCTATTATTGTCCAATCCATAAATGAGTTGTGAACACCATTATATTACATTTGGGATAAATCGTGATCCTTTGGAGGCATTAGAATGATCTACAAGTGGCTAGCTTACATTGGACCTATATCCCCCCTAGGTTGACCAATAGTCTCTCAAATCACCTCAAACTGTCACGAATTCCTAATATGAACGTTGGGATGGAATCGAAGGACATTAATTATGGTATTAAATGAGTGGTGGAGTCTATGTGGCCTAGGATAGGCCAAAACTACCAAGGAGGAGGAAAAATGACCATATCCAGTGCACGAGAGCCTCAAGTCAAACTCATATCCAAAAAACAGGGGATAAGGACATGTATCGTTTAATTAGTGGCAATAAATTAGGGTAGCGGCCATAAATGAGGGTGCCTTAATCATTGTTTGAAAAAAATGGGCGCCAAGGTAGTGGAATTTGTCATTAATAGCCTAACAACTTTGGATAATCATCAGTAACCTGGCTTGAACCAACAATCATTAATTAATAATGAGATTATGGTCCTAGGTGTAATAATGTTCTAAAACCCCCCGTTAATCTATACTTATGTATCCAAAACAAAATGAGGCCTTGGAAACTAAGTCTCAAGTCACCTCTTACAATTTTTATTAGTCCATGTAACCAAGGTAAGGGGGGAAACCACATGGGATAAAAGCCTCCCCTAAAAAATGGACATGAAACAAAATATAAAATATATATTAGTATTCACCATGCATCACCAACCCCAAGGAGTGATCTAAGTTAAGTGAAGGTCTTCTTTGTAAATCGCTTGGTGAAGATATCGACAATTTGCTCAGTAGATGGGAAATACTACAAGGCAATAATTTGGTCATGCACCAAGCACTTGATGTAGTGCATATGTATCTCTATGTGATTGGTCCTCTGTATCTGTATTGGATCAATGGAGATATTTATTTCACTTTTATTATCACACCAAATGACTATGGGTGAATCAAATGCAAATCCAAACTCCCCAAGAATACCTTGCAACCACACACATTATGTAGTTGCATTCACTGCTCCTCTATACTCGGACTCAACTGATGATAAGGAAATAATGTGTTGATTATTTCTATACCAGCAAATGGGACCATGTGCAAGCATAAATACATAACCATAAGTGGACTTCCGATCAGTTATATCTCTAGCCCAATCTGAAATAGTAAAACCAACCAGTTCAAGTGATAAACCAGCTGCATAATGAATCCCAAACTGCTTGGTACCTTACACATAATGCAAGATCCTTTTGGCATCCTTCTAATGGATCTCACGAGGCTATTTCATGTATCTAGCAACATAACCTACTGCATAATCCAAATATGGTTGAGAGTGTGTGAGATACAACAAGATCCCAACTAGCTGTCTATACAGTGAACTATCCACCAATAGTGAGGAACCCTAATCATGAAGTTTTACCCCTAAAAGGAAGGGAAACTTAGAAGCCTTACATTCAATCATTCTGTAATTTTGTAGTATATCTAAATCATATTTTGATTGTGAAACTTTGATCCCTACACTATATTGATCAATCTCCAAACCAAGAAATTGTTTCAACAATCCTAGATCAGACATGGAAAATGCACTATGTAATGCAGCTTTAACTGAGCCTATGTATTCAATTCAACTACCAGTGATAAAGAGGTCATCAGCATAGAATACAATTATGAAAATAGAGTCACTAAAATGATACATATAGACATTTTGATCAGATTTGCATCTTTCAAAACCTTGTGATAGAAGAAATTTGTCCATCTTGGCATACCAAGCTCTAGGAGCTTGCTTGATACCATAGAGGGACTTATTCAACCTGAAAACACGTGAAGGATATTGAATGAAATGTTTGGGCTATTTCGTATAGATCTAATCATTAATATCACCGTGAAGAAAATCAGTCTTCACATCTATATGATGAACCTGCCATCACTTGGATGTTGCAATGGCCAAAACTAGCCTGATTGAGTCCATCTTTGCCATAGGTGAAAATGTCTCTGTGTAGTCCACTCCATGGAAGTGAGAGAATCCATTAGATACCAATATGTCCTTATACTTCACATCAAAACCATTAGCATCCATTTTGGTCCTATCCATTGTTGGGCGCAGCTCAAGTACAGAAAGTTTTGGTGGAGAAAGTACAATTAGGCAAGGCCTAACATTGACCAGTTTTGGGAGAAGCAAATATGAAATTCCTAGGAGAAGGGTATGGAGCGAAGCAAATTTGACAGGAAAGAACCTGTACCCTTAATAAATATGAAGTAATAAGGAAAACCAAAGGTATTTGAAGTAGTTAAGGATGAAGCGACGAACTGATAGCTACAGGAGCAGAGAGTAAAGAAGTGAAATGGTGCAAAGGACGCACCATTGTAGAGTTAGAGTCACGCGGTTAGAACTCCATTGTCAGAAGAAGCATCAAAGTCAGAAGAAGCAACACAAAAGGACAACAGAGTTACAATAAAGTTAAGGCAAAGCATGGTCGATAGGAGAACCACGTCGTTTTGGGTTTAATGGTACTATGGGGGTTGGCCCATAGTTATTGTAATATGTGACCTTCGGGCATATATATATATATATATGAAAATTTTTGTATAAGGAAGGGTTAGATATTGTTATATGTGATTGGGTATTTGGTTGTTTAGAACCAGAGAGATATAAGAGAGGAAAATAATCTGTATTTGAGTGAGCAGAGATCTATTGTAGAGAAGAGTCTGCAGCTGAGTGCGCAGACTGGAACTGTTAACCCTTCCAAGTAATATAAGAATAGTTCTTGTGGACGTAGCTCCCATCTGGGGGGTGAACCACGTAAATCCATGTGTTATGTGTATGAATATATGATGTGCTTTTTGTTCATGTTATGGTATGTTTATGTATTTTCTTTCATATGTATGTGAATGGAAATCATATGTCAAATAATTGGAACACATGTGTATGAATTTTGTGAAGTAACATTTAAACATGATGAATGCATAGTTATAAGAGTAAAGACAAAAACGATTCAGTCAATTCTGTAGGTTGTTGATAACTAAAGTTCATAGTCACATGTTGATATTTTTTATGTTAAGTATATGTTAACAATGAATGCATTGCGAGGTCAAGTACTCACATCTGCGCATCACCACGGTTACAAAAACCTAATTCTGTAACCCCCCATACTTCGCTTCGGGTGGGACATCATCCTATTCATAGGTTGATGCCAAAAGGGCCAGCAAAAGAGGATTTTGATGGGTCATAAATAACTTTTCCGAACCCGGGTCAGCCCAAGCGAACCAACATACACCCACTTGCATTGCACCAACTTCCTCTTGGGAGGAAGAGGAACCAACTCCCAAGTTTCATTGTCATGAAGAGACTTCAACACTTCTTGCATGGAATATTTCCATATTGGGTCATGTGATGCTTATTCATATGACTGTGGATCATATCCAACCATAAGAAAACACCTCCCATTAATATTTGAATCACAAGAAGAAAATGCATTGTGAAACTTTGATTTAGTCTTCCTAGGTTCTTGTGGATCTCCTGCAAGTTCACCAGCTGCTTGTATGGTTTTCTCATCCCACTTGGGATTTGTAGGAGGGTAATGATCTGCATGCATGTCATCATCTTCATTCTCAACATCAGAACAAGAAATATCAAAAAATGAAGCATCACTTACATCCTCTGCAAGTGGGGGATTTGAGCATTCCCCTTCTTCTTGGTCAACCTCTTGCACGGGATCTTCTTCTAACTGAACACTCCTCTCAATGAAATTATTTTGAGATGAGGGATCAAATATATTGTATCCCTTATCATATTCTGCATAACCAACCATAATGGACTCCTTGATTTGGGGCTGAAAGGCCTTTCTTTTCTCTGGAGGTATTCTATCCCATGCTCTTGATCCAAACACCCTAAAATGAGACACATCAGGCTTATGTCCCATCCAAGCCTCGAATGGAGTCTTGTATTCCAAGGATTTGTGTGTAACTCTATTCTAAACATATGCAACACAATTAATGGATTCATCCCATAGTTTGGGATACAAATACTTAGCCTCCAACATACAAGTAGCCATCTCCTTCAATGCTCTATTCTTGTGCTCGACCATACCATTTTGTTGGGGTGTGTAAGGCACAAAATGATGCATGTGAATGCCATCTTCTTCACATATATGTTGCAGGTCCTTATTGACATATTCTCTTCCATTATCAATCCTTAAGGCCTTTATCTTCCTCCCACTAAATTTCTTCACTGAAGCTTTGAAAACTTTGAAAGAATGAAACAATTCAGATTTTAACTTGAGAAAGAACACCCAACATAACCTTGAAAAATCATCAATGAATGTTAGGAAATATTTTGAGTTTCCATAGGAGGGTGTAGGAATAGGTCCTATCACATATGAATGGACCAAATCAAGAGGTCAAGTAGCTCTTATTTTCTTCCCTTTCTCAAACTTTTGCTTTTCATGCTTCCCAACAATGCATCCCTTGCAGGTGCCTTTGGAAAATTTGATGCTTAGAAGTCCTTCAACCATGTTTTCTTTGCTCAAATATTGAATAAATATGTAGTTGAGGTGTCCAAACATCTCATGTCAAATTATAATGACCCCATTGTAATTTGACAGAAGAGCATTAGGAGAAGAGTAAGGAAGAAAGTGTGAAAACTTGTACATCCTTGACTCATGATCTGCAACACCAACTGCTACCACTCTGCTAATGGAAAATTCAGAAATTTCCACATCTTCTTGAGTGAAAATCACTCTCTTGGTCAAACCAGTATGGGTCATTTGGCAAGCATAGAGGATATTTCCTGCAATATTAGGAACATACAACACATTGTTGAAGTACGTACTATCTAGATTGATCCTTCCAATGCCTCTTGTTGGGATCTTGAGTCATCACCCATGAGGATAGGAGTACCATGGTATGGTGAGAGAGTAGAGAAATTTTATCTTGCAAAATCCATGTGCCTTGAGGAACCTGAATCTATGATGAAGGAAGAGGATTCAGAAGCACTATCCATTAATGAATGGCATCTCTCCTTGTCTTCAGAACCACCCTCCTTCTTCTTTGATCCTTCTGGAAGAGGTATATTATTTTTTCTCAAGTAGATGAGCCATCATGTCAATGGTATTCTCCATGCATGCACTTTCAGGGTGCCAATCCTTGTGACAGTAAGTGCATTTTGATTTCTCCTTCTTCTTCCCTTTCTCCTTGCTAGGATTCGAAACCCCTTCAGAAGATTTGGGCTTATATTTGTCTTTCTTGTTCTCTTGATGCTTCGAACCTTTGGCCTTCTGCTTCCCCTTTGCATGATTCAAATCACCAGCTACAAGAAATTGGTCCTTTGACGGTTTGATGGTTCCCATTAGGACCAAATTGTCTTTCTCTTATTTAAGAGACTCCATGAAGTTTGTTGAAGATGTCATCTTCCAGTTTCGAATAGTGAGCTCGGTGGAATGAAAATTTGAAACAAACATAGATTACTTAGGCACCAAATTCAAAAGAATGGACAACACCAGCGGTTCGTCCTTCTTCTCAATGCCACACTACTTGAGCAGCAAAACCAAGGCTTTGAACTTGGTGAATAAGTCTTGGATGGTCTCAAAGTTGTTTGGGATTAGAGAGATCAACTCATTCTCAAGTTGGTGGCCCCTCAACTCATCAAATTTTCCAAACAGTGACTCAAGCTTGATCCACACTTCATTTGGAGTAGTGAGACTGTCAACATGAAACAAGAGATCTCTTGATTTACTGAGACAAAGCATGAAAAATGATTCATCCATTCTGTTGAAGAAATTCGACTTCTCTACTACATATTTCGGCTCATTCTCAGTCCCCATGGTAACTCTGAAGAGACCCTTCAATCTTAATTGGATTATCATTTCGGCCTTCTACTTAAGGTAGTTGAATGGAGTGAGCAAGATGACATGATATTGCTTCATTCTTCAGCTTGCGCATATGGTTAGACTAGAAGCCCCAAGATATTTTATAACATGTTAAATTCTAATCACAGTAGGATCTACTAGCTAAATAATTCCTCACAAATCAATAATTTGGTTAAGTATGCATGAAAACAAGTGTAAAAGAGGCACAATTTACACAACAAATGATGCAAATAGCTCATTATTATATTACTGTCCAACCCATAAATGATTTGTGAAAACCATTATATTACATTTGGGAAAAATCGTGAGCCTTTGGAGGCATTAGAATGAGCTACAAGTGGCTAGCTTACATTGGACCTTTATCCCCCCTAGGTTGACGAATAGTCTTCGAAATCACCTAAAGTTGTCATGAATTGATAATATGAATGTTGGGATGGAATGGGAGGACATTAATGATGGTAGCACATGAGTGGTGGAGAAAGTGGTGGAGTGTAGGTGGCCTAGGATAGGCCAAAAATGCCAAGGAGGAGGAAAAATGACCACATTCAGTGCATGGGCGCCTCAAGTCAAACTCATATCCACAAAATAAGGGATAAGGGTGCGCCTCAGGTAAGTAGTGGAAATAAATGAGGGTGGTGGCCATAAATGAGGGTGACTTAATCATTATTTGACCAAAAATGGGCGCCAAGTGTCATGTCCCAAAAATTTTCATTGGGTCACAATGGCCTAAGCCCCTTTTGCCATAGTCATGATGGTTTGTCAAATTGATGCTAAGGGTCAAATAATTTCCAAGCATGATGTCCAAGTTGGTAATAATTCCAAATTAGATCCAAATGGACAAGGTGGGTCACATCAAGATAACATTCCCAATTCAAAGTTTGTAATATTCCCATCCAAATGAATTATCATGGAGGAAAATTACTAGTTCCCTAGGTTGGGGGTGGAAGCATTAAAAGTTGGATTAAAGGAGATTCAAGACACAAAATGAACTTAGAACTTACAAATTCACATTAAATGGGTCAATTAAATAATAATACAAAGAAAATAAGGTGGCATTGGATCATGAGGGGACATAAGAGGTTGTGGGACCCACATGTGGCAAGATTCCTCACTACACTTGGCATGATTCTATCACCAATTCGAGTTCAAGATGAAGGGTAACATACTTGGGGGAGTTTAATAGGTATTATTCATGGCATGAGTCATGTAAGGTCGAATTGGAGTGGAAGAATAACTCCCATGGAAGAGGAAGAGGCATCTTAGAAGAATTGTGACACTTGGAGCTAGATTCCCTAACTCCTATGACAACAATGATGAAGATTCTATGACACCTATGACAAATTTCAGACCTGATTGCTGACATATGACATGTCAGAGCTAAAAATATCCTCCAATAGGGCGCACAAGGAAGTTATGGAATCCAAGAAGCTTCCCCATTCGAATTGAGGGAAGATGGAGACTAGGAATATTTGGACAAGTGGCACACATTGGAATCTCTTCCCAACTTGAGTTGGAATGAGGATTTTGGAAGGAATTCGACCCATGGAGGACTTGAGAAGTTTATAAAATATAATAAAAAATAAGGAAAGTAGATTTTGATAATTTTTTATTTGCATCTTTGCAATTTGGAGAGCTTCTAGCTTGTCCATGCTAGTGGAGAGTGTTTACTCTACTTGCCTTAGTATCAATTTCGAGGGTGAAATATTCCCATCCTAATTTGAAATTGGAGAGGCTATTCATACCTTTCATTTGTATATACAATGGATTTATTTGTTGTAGGTTGAATCTATAGGGAAGCTCGTGATTCTTTCTTCTTCAACTTGTTCCCATCGCTATCTCACATTTCTCTGCATATTTTGGCTCTTGGAGGAAGGGCACACATATTGGTGAGATGCTGATCTCTTTGTGAGAGTACAAGATACACAATTTATTTGTAATATGATATATTTTCTCTATATTTTATGCTCAAAATATCCTCAGGTCGAAATACCGAGTGAAACTATGTAAAAATACCAAACAATGCATAAATGGTGCCATTTTCCCTATATCTTGTTATGATAGCTTGAAGTTGCTATATTTCGATTTGTATCAGTTCATATATGTTATTTTTATGATGTATGGATAGTCATTAATGTACTAAATAATTTTCATATACATTACATAAACCTTTGGAACACAAATCTCAAATTTCATAGCAAGTGGTGAGGTTTCCTATCATTTCCCCCTAAGTGAATACATGTCCACAAACCTCTGATTTATGGGAGTTGTAGAAGCCTTTAGAAACTGATTAATGATTCATTTGGGTGAAAATTGAAGTAATGTAACTAATCCATTTCTCTATTATGAAATTTGGGAGGTTCATACTGCATTTGGGAATCCATTAGTGACCTCTACCCTTGGGGGTTTGAACCTCAAATTTACTAGTAAATTTCACTATTTTCTCCTAAAGTTAAATGAATGTTTAAAAAGTATTTTGAGAGTTTATAAGGATCCATCAGCTTCATTTTTATGTTTCAATACCTTTCAAATACTCTCAATACCAATTCGAAATCCTTAGGATTCTTTTGGACCCATCTACTCTTCGGGGTTTCAACATCGATTTTCCTAGTAATTCTGCCTTTCATTCTCTAATTGTAAATGCAAGTTGCTAAAGTATTTGGAAAGTGTACAAGAATATAATAGTTGATTTAATGTGTCCAAATACATATCAATCCATTCCATACACCATTTGAAAATATTTGGGACCATTTTGGACAGTTTAGGGCTTTACTAGTCCAAGTTTCAAAAATTGACTAAATTGGGAAAAATTTAAAATTGGGGACATTACACCAAGATAGTGGAATTGGTCATTAATAGCCTAAAAAACTTGGATAACCATCATTAAAATTGCCTGAATGGCTAGTATTCATTAATTAATCATCATGACACTATGGTCCTAGGTGTAATAATGTTCTAAAATGATGTGAGTTATCTAATATAGATGAACAAAGATAGAAATGCACCACAATAGATGATGCGCAGAATGATATAGTATATGGAACAAGTGCATAAGAATAGAAAGGAAGAATCATAGATGGTGCATAGAAGGTCATAGTCTATCTGATACAAATGCGCAAGAATGGAACTGCAAAACAGAGGTGGATTTGCAGTATTAGTTAAGCTTGCAAAATCACAGAGACATAAAAAGTATGTTCAACCAACGTGCATATTGTAAAAGGTTATGAAGTTTGAGATACATTTTGTAATATTGATGTAGTGAAGTGAAGTGTGTGATACAGTACAACGATTGCAATATCACAGTATACAGAAGGTGCACACAAGGGAAAGAGATGACTTGATTGGTGACTTGGATTTACAAATCACCCCTCTCATTTTCTAAGTCATCAAGCAATTCATCTCTTTAATTTGCCTCATTTTCGACCAACTCTACAATTATGCGCACAACAATGAAATATCTTCTACAATCATACCAAGGCAATAAGAAAGGGGAAGGAACATGGAGTTGATGCTTCCTTCAGGTCGGTGCCTGTAAAACCAGGGGTCCTTCCAATTGGTGCTAGATAAATTTCGGAAGTTGGTGCTTCCCATGAATGTAATATTTATAATATAAGACAACATTCCATGGTTTTCTCACGTCTGGGTTTCCACACAAAACCTTGTGTTCTGTGTTTTTTGCATATGTGGATGAATGTTATTGTTTATGGTGAATTCATAATTTAACTATTGTTTAAGTTTGATAAGAAGTGAAAATTGTTCATAACAGTGCTAATACTGATTCACCCCCCCTCTCAGTATTAATAATATTCCAACAATTGGTATCAGAGCGGGTGTCTTCAATAACAAATTAGCATCTCAAGATATATCCTTGTGCAAATATGGACAAAAAGGAAGGACTCTCCACCAACATAGAACCTAGATTTGAAGGTTCCAACTACACCTAATAGAGGATAAGAATGGAAGTATATATGTAATCCCTTGGTGGTGATGTTTGGAAGACAATGGAAAATGGGTATAATGTAATTACACCAGTTGATCCAGTTGAAAGAAGACAATATGAATGCAATGCAATAGCAAGGAATGCACTGTTATGCGGATTAGCAGACTCAAAATTTAATAAAGTCATGCACTGTTCCCCAGCAAAAGAAGTATGGGAAAAACTCAAAACTATCTATGAAGGTGATGAGAAAGTTAAGAAGGAAAAACTCCAGACATATTCTAGTTTATTTGAGTCGTTAAATATGAAGGGAGAAGAAAACATTGCATCATACTTTCTTCGAGTTGATGAGATAATCAACTCTATCAAGGGTATTGGAGTTTCACTAACTGAAGAATCAATTGTGCAAAAGATATTGAGAACTCTGCCTCCAAGATTTGAATCAAAGGTGTCTGTGTTAGAAGACGGGACTGATCTTGAAGATTTGACAAAATATGTGTTTCATGGAATTCTCACTACATATGAGATGAGGACCGAAAGGGAAAATCCTACTAGGAAAGAAGCAACCTTCAAATCCACCAGGAAATCAAAACATGAGCATGAAAAAATCTCTTGTGATGAATTAGTCGAGGAAGAGGCAAACTTTATGAGAAAATTGAAAAAAGGGTGTGGAAAGCATAAGAATAAGTGACCCTTCAAATGTTTTAAATATGGAAGAGTAGGCTATTTTTCTTCAAAGTGTCCTTATAAATAATATAGAGATAGTGACAGTGAAGAAGATGCCAATGAATGAAGAATTGCACACACACAGGACAGATCCGAGATCCGGAAGAAGTTCCCTAAACGAAGGAAGAGTTTGTACTCCAGGGAAGACAACAAATACAACAATTCATCTGAAGAAAGTGAATGTGATGATAATCCAAAAGAAGTTATTTTCATGGCCTTTCTAGAATATGAAGGCAGTGAAGAATAGAAAAAGTGTTGTTCCTCTATCAAGAAAGAAACATCAAGTGCACATAAAAGTCAATCAGGAACATTGGATAAGTATTTATTTTATGGAAAATTTAATTCACCAAAACCTGTCGCAGAAATTGCATCAAACAGTCAGCCTAAAGAAGAAGAAGTTGTAGAAGTTGGCTAGGAAGGTGAAATTATTAGTGCCTTGGAAGAATTGAATAATTCAATAAAGAAGAATTTTTTTTTGTTGGACTAGGTGTCAAAATATGAAGAACAAGTTAAGAATACTAAGGATATTCAAGAATTACTTGAAAAGCAAGTGAGTGAGAAAGAAATGGATCTTGAGAAACAATTAGACTACGCAATACACAAAATTAGGAAGCTAGAAGAAGAGGAATATGTATTGAAGATATCACTGGAGGAGTCAAAGCAGAAGAATGAGTTGCTGAAAAATCAACATGAGAAAGGGATAGAGAAATCTACCACCTAAAGGAATAAATAGCTAATATGAAAAAAGGGAAATAGGTCGAAGAATACTTCTTGAACAATACTCTAGATTGCGAATATCTAGTACAACACATGAATCCTAGATAATATATTGAATGATCAAATATCACCAGCATACAAATCAAGACTTGGATATGATAGAACAACTAAGAAGGTCTGCGACATCAAGTATAGTCCAAATGAAATGAATCCATTAAGGTATGTGAATTCCTTCAATAATTACAATTCTTTCTGTTACATGGTTAGAAGGAGGTTTAATACAGTGAAGTACACAAGATGTAACTACAATGGACACATATGAAGATACTGTCATTTTGTGAGATGTTATGCTTTTGATGGTTTTGGACACAAGGCTCAATATTGTCAAAGAAAAATAAATTGGCCAGATATAAATACTTCATTTGACAGGGACTAAAAGATATGGACTGAGAAGGGAAGTAGTCAGGCGCAATATCAAAATGGATGTATGCACATGAATAAATGGGTAAATAAATTTCCTCAAGCATGTACAGTCGAATTAAATGACCTAAGCACGTCTCATGCAACAAGTGATTTCTACTCATCTTGCTAATCTCTAAGAAGATAAGTAAGGTCCTTGAATTCAACACGTTGATCATTAGGAATTCATGGAATATATTAATACATTTGAAGTTTGAAGCCACACTGATGTAAATATACAAAGGAAATGCACATAAGAATTGCCATAATTATTTGTGAAAATGTGTTGAAGAAAATTGCCGTACAAAGGACTCATACATGTGGTTGTTCAAAGAAGGGTACAAATAAGCATTGTTGATGACAAACAAAAATTCCATGCAGATACAATATTCTTAATCAGAATTTTGTATTATATTCAAAAGTTTCCTTTACAAAATTACATGAGACCTTTGTCGCAGGAAACAAAGTTGAAATATCAAGAGGAAGCATGCTAATGCCTAATAACAACCGAAGTACATTTACGATGATGGGATCCGTATTGAACAAAAATGAGAAATATTACAAAATTGATTCAGAGTCGTAGCTCAAGGTCCAACTCCGCGACATGACCAATTGGTTGTCAAGATAGGCGAAGTTCAAGATCCATTGGAGCTTGCTCAACGAACTCAGAAGATTACAACAATGAAGAAAGCTACAGGGATGAAGATGATGTGGTAGTATTGCACAGTTCCATCTGAATGAAGTTCAGCAAGTCAAGAATTTGTCTTTGTTTCTTCTCCAAGAATTTGATTCTCTAGTTTAGAATTGCCAACTCCTACGTGTTACTATGGTTGACATGAGACTACACATACCAATGCATGAAGTCAATTTCTTTCATTTGGGATTTCCATATCCCCATGTCCACTTTTAGCCTAGAAAATTCATCCTATGGTGACTGTTGGAACATAATTCTCATCTAGACCTTGGTTAATAATCCTTGCACAAGGTTCCAAGTGTTTAATGTAAGTTGTTCCATGGTTTGGCTTCAATAGTTCCTAGTCTAGGGGGTTTGTCCACAAGTGTGCCCCATTTCATTATATTGGGGAGTCAAATGCACCCTATTTAATGAGGCAAGTGAACCACTTCCATTTTTTATGGGATAAGGTTGGACCAAGGGCGCTTATGCACTATAAATGGTCAAATTGCTCATTAATGGCCACTACCAAAGCCCTAAACCACCTAATTCTCCCTCATAATGATTCCATCCACATTTATTGACTTTCCTAACTTCCTCATGGTCCTCATAGGTTCATTGGACCTCATTATGGCCCAATACAGGAGTTACACTTGGCACAATGTCATAGATTGGGGGAATTACTCCACTAAGTGTGATGAACCTGCAATAATTAATTAATGCAAATACACAAGATATCAGAAATAACAGAACATAATCACTTTTATATTGATCACGGACCACTTCGAGGGGGCAACCTCCTTTGAGCAAGCTCAATACAATTAACTTCACCGTGCCTTCAATGACCTCAACACACACTTATATACTAAGTCTATGCCCAATACTATGAGTCAAAACCGTGGGACATATAATACTATAGGACAACTTACAAAGCATATGCGTCCAATACTATGGGTCAATACTATGGGCTAATATAACCTACAGATCAACAAATACTACGGGACGACTTACAAAGCATATGCGTCCAACAACAATATACTAACATAGTAAAGAGAAGGGTTGACATAGGTTCCTAACATCCCCTCTCCCTTAGAAAAAGCTTTGTCCTCAAAGCTTTGGTTGGAGAAATTGCTGCAGAATCTGAAGGAGTGGTTCCCCGGTAGCATCCTCGGTTTGCATTTCGGGCCACTGACGCCCTTGGAGTGTCAAGGAGGATTGCTTGGAAGGCTGTAGATGAAGAAGAACCCTGTCATCTGCGTGGAAAATGTGCTCAGAACGGTGCTGATTGGCTTGTTGTTTCAGGCGAATTCTGGCCATGTGAAGATTGTCCTGCAGAATGAGAAGAATATGATCGCAGTTTCGAAGAACCGAGTCAATTTCCTGAACTGGGGAGCTGCTAATGGTGTATGGAAGAAGAACTGGTGGTGTTTTTCCATAGACTGTTTCATATGGTGTCCTTTGAGATGTAGTATTGTACCACCAGAGTGCTGCTAGAAAATACATAGAAATAGTTGGCCAAAGCTGTGTAGGGATGGGCAAGGGTTTGCTCAATCCCGAAAGGAGTGTCGGTTCCCCCTTGTTGACTTGGAAAGTATCATCGTTAGCCACCATATGTTGAATTGTCATTTTTAGTCCCGGCCAAAAGAAGTTACATTGTTCCTGGTCATACATTTTGCAGAACCCACAGTGCCCTGTTGATGAAGAAGCATAAAGTTCATAGAAGAGATAGCCCTGTTGAACATATTGCAACCAATTTGGAACAAGCAGAGAAAGAGCTGTAAGAGAAATTGGGTCATCAATTGTGCGAGAAGGAGCATCTTCCACCATATTGTCGTTACCCTTCTTGTAAGTGATCACATAGGGATAACCCATGAGTTGGATAACCCATTGCAGGTGTGTTGGGGAGGAGACCCATTGTTCCAGAAAATTTTCCAGACTCGGGAGATCAGTCTTGATGTAGAAATAAGTGTCTAATAGGTATGGCTGCCACTTCTCTACTGCATGCAAAATAGCCATCATTTCCTGCTGAGAGGTAGATGTGGCTACATTCTTACCGAAAAGGTCTCTTGAAGGCAACAAGCTCAGTGGTTCAGCAAAGATACCTACATATCTATCCAAGGAATTAGTGGAGACTGTTGATGGGTGCATCTGAATGGAATTGAGCTGAGCGATGACACCATGTGAATTCTTCTTAAGGATTTTTGCCAGGCGATGTGAAATGATGATGCAGAGAGACCCTGGTTGTAAGCCCCTAAATTTGTGTTGTGCCCCATTGACTTTAAACTGCATCCAAAGTTCAGCAAAATCCCATAAGATGGGGCCAAGTGTGCGTAACCATTGAACGCCCAAAACCACATCACATCTGCCTAAGGGCAAGGCAAACATGTCAGAGCGTAGGTTATAATCTTCCATAGAGATACGCACATTGTGACACTTCCCCTTGCAAGGTAAGGTGCCCCCATTGGCAACCATGACTTCAAAGCTGGAGCAAGGATGGACAAAACAATCAGCCTGTTTGGAAATCTGAGGGTCAATGAAGTTATGAGTGCTACCAGAATCAATGAGTATGGTAAGAGGGAGCTTCTTGAAGTATCCCCTGACCCGCATTGTTTGTGGGGTGGTGACGCCGGTTACAACATGGAGAGAGATCTCAGGTGGGTCGTCCTGAAATGGGGTGTCAACAGGCGGGTGTTGAATATCGATCTGATCATCCACTGTATCTGTAGCTGCTTCACCAAGTTCTAAGGCAGGCGAAGAATCCACATCCAAGAGATAGAGATTTTGTTGAACACATCTATGTCCCCGAGTGAATTTCTCATCACAGTTATAGCAAAGCCCTTTTTCTTGGCGTGCCTGCATTTCTATTTCAGACAAATGCTTGATAGGAGTTGGTTGAGGAGAAGGCGTGATGGGAGGTCGTTGGGAACCCATATTTTTGAAGGGAACAAGGGTGGGTTTGGAGCATTGTTGAGCTGCAATCTTGTCCTCAGTCAGCTTAGCCAACCCTAGGACTTCCATCATTGTGTTGGGACAAAACATTTTGACCTCTGAGCGAATTTCATCCTTGAGACCACTTATAAAATAACTCCTGTAGAATTCATCAGACAATCCTTCTGTGTGATTGGCCAATTTCTCAAATTCTGTCTGATACTCTCTCACTGTGCCAATTTGGTGAAGTTTAGTGAGTGCTCCTGTGAAATCATCAAAAGCATTAGGGCCAAATCGTGGCAAAATGAGTTGGCAAAAATCTGTCCAGTTTGGCTCGGGATGAGCTTTGATGTACCAACGGTACCATTGAAGGGCTTCCTGTTCCAAATGAAAGGATGCAAGTGGAACTTTCTGGACATCAAAAGCATTATGCAGACTGAAATATTTTTCTGCTCGGTATATCCATCTAGTCGGATCAGTACCATTGAAGCGAGGAAAATCAAGCTTCGACCCACGAAAATTGTTGGAAGAAGAGAACCCGGTGGCTGCAAAAGATTCTGGCTGTCGGTTATTGTTCATGGCTGAATGCTGAAGATGGAGGCTGAAAATTTTTTCATCCAGATCTTGGAGTTTGGTTTGGATGGCTGCAAGTGCTTCCTCCATGGTGTTTGCTCCTGCACGGGTGACAACCATAACCAGGTTGGTTTTTTTTTTTTTTTTTTTTTAGACTGGAGCGGCTACGGCTCAAAAGGGATCTGGAACAATGCCGAATGGATTGAAAACGGCAGAATCTGGAACGGCTTGCAAATGTATCTAAAACGACGCAGCAGTGATCAACAATAGTTCAGCCGAAAGTAGATATGGACCCCAGGTATGTGCGGCTTCCTAATAGTTCAGGGGTTTCACTCGGCCACCAATGCTGTCTGACGGCTTGAGTATTGGGGCAGTACCCCTCACTCCACGGCTCAGGTAAAACTGATAACCGCTTTGCCACAAACGACAGCTCTTGGTTTACCTCACGGGTGGGAACTAGTCAATTAGGTAGGGGTCGTTGCCCTTTTCGCTGACAGGTCCTCTCAATGGGCCAGCTACTTCGGGGTTCCTGTGGTACTCCTCACAATGAGTTTTAGGGCTTATGCCCAAGTCCTTCCCACAGTTAAGCGGATAGGGATGATTCCCAAATCTGAACCTACAACAGAAAAAAATTTGGGCAGAAATTCCACCCAATGTTCAAAAACTGGATCTATATTGCTCAGAATCGCTATTATACCAGAACTGGAACAACCACTCTGCTTCTACCCATGAAAGCGGAATAGAAATCTGGGCACTCAGTCAAAAGATTTTCTCGCTGCAATTTTCGCGGCCGTCACCGAAATTCTGAAAAATTGCTGATTTTAAATCCGCGATATCTCCACTTTTAGAACTCCAAATGAGATGATGTTTTTTTTGAAACTGCGTAGTTTTGAAAGAGGAATTCAGATATGCAATCGGTTTCTTCTGATTTTGTGCAGAAAGTTTCAGAAATTGATCTGAAAGTCGCCACCCAAAAAAAGAAAAAAAAATTTCCCACTTGTGCCAAGGAAAGTGCTCTGATACCAGATGTGATGAACCTGCAATAATTAATTAATGCAAATACACAATATATCAGAAATAACAGAACAGAATCACTTTTATATTGATCACGGACCACTTCGAGGTGGCAACCTCCTTTGAGCAAGCTCAATACAATTAACTTCACCGTGCCTTCAATGACCTCAACACACACTTATATACTAAGTCTATGCTCAATACTATGAGTCAAAACCGTGGGACATATAATACTACAGGACGACTTACAAAGCATATGCGTCCAATACTATGGGTCAATACTATGGGCTAATATAACCTACAGATCAACAAATACTACGGGACGACTTACAAAGCATATGCGTCCAACAACAATATACTAACATAGTAAAGAGAAGGGTTGACATAGGTTCCTAACACTAAGCCTAGCATTAATGTGAGCTACTCAAATTCCTCCTAAGGCTCACAGATTTCTCTCTTGAAAAGCTTTATATTATTGTACACATATTATTGAATAATAGAGAAGTGGAGTTTACATCAATTGTGTTCGATCTCATGTGTTTCTGTTTCAATATTTCTTCATATTTTCTGCTAAACTCTATGCAAATTATTTGTGAGGAATAGTTTGTTTCTAGATCTTGGCTTGTAAAATTATTGCATGGCATCAAGGGCATATAAATTTCACAGTGACTGAACTACTGAACGAAGACTCTCAAATGAATTGTTGAATCTCTCAAAGTAGGAAGACATGGTGAATAAATACGAAATACTTAGAGGTTGTGACACTCAGAACAAGCTTGACAGGGAATCAACTGAGATGATGAACCAAACCATACAAAACTCATATATAGAATTGGAAGGTGGTTCCCCGCACGTGCAAAAATAAATTTAAGATATGATGAGGTTAATTGCATTTATGGCACAATTCAAAGTTGACTAGGGATACATTAAATTTATTGCATGAGTTAATGAGATTGGGAAAGAGGACAACAAGAGAAAATCCAATTAATTGTTCTGTGTGATCGAAATGGTGTCGCCTAAAAGCTCGAGTACAACAAAAACACGTCATATTTTCTTGCACGAATTATTAGTCACATCAACTTGTTTCCAAGATAGTTCACATAAGGAAGCATGTGCGATATTAAGAAGTAATATATGGATGACATGGAAAGATGTGTGAAGTCAAATAAAAGGATGTATGCCTTAAATTTTAATATGTTATGAAGATGTGTCATAAGCACAGTACATACGACAAAAGGAAAAGATGAACGATGGAAGATAATGGAAACCAGAACGATAAAGGTAGTCTGTAGTGCACATAGTGAGTGTGACAGAAAGATGAAAAAAGAAACAGGAAAGAGTTTTATGTAACAAGAACAGAAGATCAAGATAAAAAGAAATTGGCAACTGCACAAAAGAGCATATTCTAGATAGCTACAGAGACATTGTTAGATGTACAGGTTGCAAGAAAAATGAGCTTCGTGCATAAGAAGAAACAAAAGGAAGAGAATAAAGTACGAAAATAAGGGGAGTAATCAAAGCAATCAAATGCATGAAGGTCGACACAAATCCAAAGCATAGTGCAATAGAGAACCTGAAAGTGTGCACCTCTTTTCCATTGATGTCAAAGGGGGATAAATATCATGAAGCATGCATCAGTGACAACGATCTACACAGAAATAGCAAGGAAGTAATGATCAAAGGTCATGCAAAGGAACAAAGGAGAAATGCCATGAAGCATGTATAAGTAGAAGAGAACGATGCAGAAATGAAATACAATAGAAAATTACTGATAGTAGGATGCATATAAGAGAAAAGGTTCAAACTGGAAAGAACACAGGGGGAGTATTGTGCTGTGTACAATCAGAACATAGGAATTCATAATCAGGAAAATCACAACTTCATGAGGTGTTGACATGCATAACTTCATGAGGTGTTGACATCAATTCCAAAGGAGGATATTGTTAAACTTTGGTTGTCATTGATGTCAATTGATTTCAAAGAGGACTCAGTATCCTTATTCCAGTTTAAAGAAGTATATTAAATCCAATTGGAAGAAGTACATATAGATTTTAGAAGAACAACCAGTTTGAACAAGTACATAAGGTATGTGCACAAGTCCCAATCTATCTATTCAAAGGTAATTTCAAAGAGATGGTTGGACAAGTATTGGTAGTGCGCAAGAGTTTCAAGAGAAAGAAGTGGTTGGAAAGGTATGCAAGTCCTAAAAGTGTGCAAGACTCACCAATCAAAAGAAGCATACAAGTCTTGAAAGCACGCAAGAGTCCTGAAAGCAAGAGGTGGTTAGAGAAGTCAAGTGTGAAAGAGCCACAAGAGATGGTACTTCTAGGGAGAAAGACCCCACATGAAGTGGTTCCCAAGTGCGCAAGACCTACAATGCAAAGAACCAAGTATGCACAATACCCACAAGGGATAACACCTCAATTGTGAAGATCGTGACAAGTGGCAGATGCGGAAGTCAGCTTGACCAAGAAGAAAGGAAAATGGGACACCACGACCAACCTGTGGACATACAGTTTGCACAGGACAAGTATAAATAAGAATCCAAGTTGGAGAGTTGATGTAAGCTTGAATATGCAGAATTTGTAGTGTTATGATTTGGAAAGATTCTAATTATTGAGGTATCAATGACTCGTGGAACCAAAACAACATAATCTAGCAGAAGAGCCAGATGTGAAAAATGCAGCATAGTAGATGATGCATAGGAAGATGTTATTTATCTATGACAGTTATGCAAATATAGATATGAAACACAACATATGATGCACAATATTATGTGATTTATCTAAGATATATGCGCAATGTAGCACAACAGATGATGTGCAGAATGATAAAATATATGGACCAAGTGCATAAGAATAGAAAGGCAGAATCACAGATGGTGCAAAAAGTTTCATAGTCTATCTGATACATATGTGAAAGAATAGAACTACAAAACAGAGGTGGATGTGCAATATCAATTAAGCTTGCAGAAGCGCATAAACATAAACAATATGTTGAAACAACGTGCAGATTGCAGAAGTTTATGAAGTATGAGATCCAGTGTGTTGTTCAGGAATTCTACCCTATAGCGAGGAGAGGGACACTACCAACTTCTGGGGTGACAGGAAAATGCATTGATCATATCACATAGGCTTCTACAAAAGGAAAGATATCAAGGTTCTTGAAGGCATACCTTATTAACGAAGTTCGATCCTAGCTTTCGCTTGCTCCTTCGATCGATCCTCCACTTGATCTTCCATTTGACGAACCTGCAATACAAGGATACCTTCCTCAGCGTATCTTGACTGATATAACAATGATGAAATTGAAATACAATTTAGACATCAACTACAATCAAGCATTTAATCCAAACAAACATGCAATCCATTAGACATTTGATTTGGACGGGAAGGGCATTTCAACCTTTATTGTCAAAAGCAAATAATCGGTACAATTTATACCTGATCATTCAGAGTGCTTGTGCAATCGGATCCTGCGCTCTTGCTCTTCACACTAACTTTGGAATTCCTCCAGTGTAACAACCCTTAATGCATAGTTTCTCCTCCTTGTGAGTAACCCCTCTCATATATTCCCCTTGTATTTATGGGACAAGGTAGGCGGTTTGGATCGAGAGGTAATTTGATTGGGAAGTTGGGGAAGTTGCAAAACCAACTTCAACTAATCCCAATTCATCAAATTAATATATTTTTGATTACTTTTTAAGGTGTACGCTACTTTTCTTAAGTGGAGTAGCGTTCAACATGCAACTTCCCTGCTTTACAACCAGCGTTTGCAAGATTTCTGAGGCTGTACGCTACTCTATTGAAGCAAAGTAGAGTATTTCTGAGGGAAAATGCTACTTTAATGAAGTGGAGTAGAGTATTTCTGGAGGAAAACGCTACTATCATGCTTGTAGAGTAGCGTTTTTCCTTCAAAGTAGGTAAAAAGAGGGTTTTGTCAACTGCAGAGGGGTAAGTCTAGGCCATTCATCATCTAGGGTCATCATGCTCTTCACTCCAAGTTGTCCTTTTGTGTGATCAACAACTAAATGTGATCACGGATGGAGAAGTGCAGATTTGACCTATAACAAATGCCCCCTAATGTGTGAGGTCAGAGGGAAATGATGGCCGAAATACATTATAATTCCAAGTCAGCGGAGGAGCAAGAAACCATAGAACCAAGTCACAAAAGTACCTGAAATAACGATCAAGGTCAGTGAGCAATTACAATCTTGACATCAAATAGATGTGTAGCATGATACAACATGATCTCTGATACATAACTAGGAGATGTATATATAGCATGGCCACTGAAATACAAGCGTGGATCCATGTCAGAATGAGAGATCATAGCCATAACAACAGACTGGATCTATGTCTCATGGAGAGCAAAAAAATGAGTAAGGATCAGTCTTGCGCAACTTGGGCGATAACATAATGAGGTAATGCTATCAAAATCCCAAGGTCTTCATCCAAACAACCCAAGGTACAAACCCTAACCATGTGAATAAATGAGATGAAAGTTGAACATGGGGGGTATCGTTTGATTACCGATCATTGATGTATACCGTTAACAAACACGAGGGCTTACACCAATAATGATAATGGGGCCCAAGGTACCTAGTATGATCCAACAAGTTTGAATAAATGGACTTGACGTCGAACACCTGAGGAACCTGTCAAATAAGAGACATTGATGTATTCTCATAATTCAACAGTGAGAGAGATTGCCACTGGTGACTGCAATCCTCAAGGTACTAACCAAAACTCTAAAATTCATTCCCAGAGAAAAATGAGTTGATGTTGATGGGAAGAAGTCCGTTGGAAGGGAGGCCTTAAGGCATCCTCCATCATCCAAAATGAGGAACACTCAAATGGTATGAGCTAATGTGGAGTAGTACAAGTAAAAATACTGACACTAGGATGGCCGACGCATGAGGTCAAGGTAAACTGCAGAATGGCCGACATAGGCTGTATCCTTGAACAGTGAGCACGACACAAAGTGACTTAGACATTTTTCAACATGATGGGGAAGTGATATAATCCTGCAATGTAGGAGACATTAGCAGACCCTCCATATGGTTGGAAAGAATAACCAACCGGGGGAGTAAACAACTCAGAGATCAGGTTCACCCTAAGTTTAAAAACTAAAACCCAATTGACATGATGGACTCAAGTAGGTGCTGTGTTCAAGGATAGGACTGACTGAACTGCCTTTGAAACTGTAAGATGTGATTTTCACTTCTTATCCCTTATAATACCTTTTTTTTTTTTTTAATGAGTCCAAGAAAGAATGAAAACTCAATAGATCCAACCATGTGAAGAGTTTAATGAGCCCATGGGAGGAAGACTCAGGACCTTCTTCATTGTTTACAGAGTTCGAAGAAGAGATAGAAGAATACTCTATAATACCGATCTTTGGATTTTAATATTGAGCCGAGATCTGTTCTTGCTCGTCGGTGTTTTCAATTTTAAGGAGTCTGAAAAACTTAAACAATAACTCCATACACCTACTCGTGGATTTTAATATCGATCCCAAGTAGGTTAATGCTCGCCGGTGTTTTCTTGTTTATAGAGTCTAAAAAACTTAAACAATCCTCTATTTACCTTCTCGTGGATTTCACATCGAGCCCGAGTAGGTGAGTGCTCGCTTGGTGTTTTCATATTTCAAGAGCCTGAAAACCCTAATTAAGGCTCCAAAAGGTCCTTTTTCGTAAAGTTAGCCTCCTCCCCCGAAAAAGTGTAAAACAATGGAAGAAGAACTCTTCTAGCCACATATGACTAGAGTATTCCTTTTTTGTAAGTAATCCGCAAAAGTCCGGAAAAGGGTTAAACTTATACTTAAGCGGATGTCGCTTCAAATCCTTTAACGGGTCTGAAATAACAACTATACTCGGAAATCTTGTCATATTTAAAGAGTCTAACAAGAGCTTAGAGAGAACTCCATAAGAGTCTTTTTCGTAAAATTTTAATGTGGCCAAAAAAGTAAACTCGTGACCTCCTTACTATTTTTAACAAGCTCAAAAGGAGAGATGGAAATAATGCTTGTAGCCTCACTGTTTTTAACGAGCTCGAAGTGAAGGTGGAAGAATGCTCGTAGCCTCCTTACTGTTTTCAACGAGCTCGAAGTGAAGGTGGAAGAATGCTCGTAACTTCCTTACTATTTTTAACGAGCTCGAAGTGAAGGTGGAAGAATGCTCGAAGCCTCCTTACTGTTTTTAATGAGCTCAAAGGAAAGGTGGAAGATTGCTCGGAAGTGGATCAATGTCCAAATGAATGGTAGACTGTATTATAGACTCTAGGAAAAATTCATCAGAAGGAAGCATATTATCCTAGATGGAACACATATCTAAACATTCAGATGGAGTCATCACCTAGTCAATTGCCGGGACCCAGTCTCGAGAAGGTAAGCATGAATTCAGAGGCTTATTCTCAGTAGAAATTGGACTCAAGGAACAATATGCCACATAATTTGATTGTGACATAGTAGTGGCTACTGATGGGGGACATACCCGGTCTAGAGTTGGGTAATAAGAGGGATCGACAAATGTAAGTTGATCAATGGTGACAATGCTTTCGTTGTGAGGAAAATGCGTCACACAAAAGAGCGTAGACACCACAACCTGCATAGTATATATGTAATCACATCCAAGGATCATATCAAAATCCATAGGGTCCTTTAAAACCATAAAATCAACTAAGACTATTTTTACACTCAAAGTAACAGGTACCTGAGGGAGGAATCCCAACAGTTCACTAGGTCTTCTGTCAAAGGTCAACGGCCAATTAACAGCAGTAACAAGGTTAGGAAAACCTAAGTCTCTCCAAGTGTAAGGGGATAAGATACTAAGAGAGGATCCTTCATCTACAACACATCGGTGAACCACATGGTTGCCGATATCAACCTTTATTTCGAAAGGTGTAGCAGAAGGAAGGCGAGGCCCAGTTAGACTATTCCAATCAAAGGAAATGATCCAAGAGCTTGTTATGGGTTCACTCGGCATAGATGCAGTGCCCCCCTTTTCAGAGATGTCCGAACTGGTAATGCATAATACTTTAGGGACAGGTGCATCAGTCTTCGAAGGACTGATGGGATTGGTCAAATATTGCATTGATTCGATCACTTCACTCTCCAAAGGAAGAGTGGGGTTTACCAAAGATTGCATTGGTTCAATCACTTCATCAACCAAAGGTTGATCAGGCTGTTGGGATTCTATATATATTTCAAGAGTAGAGGATCCTTCAGACATGGACCACACTCTCCACACCTCTGGAATAGAAGGGCATCGGTGAGTAAGATGGTCTCCCTCACAAAGTTTACAAGGGAACTTTGGCTTGCTTCCTATAAGCTTAGACTCCGTAACAACAATAATACTCTCAGCATGACTAGCATTGGCTGATAGCTTGCCCCCAGCATGACTTGCATTAGCTGGTTGCTCAAAAGCAGAAGACTTTTGAACTATGGACCACACTCTTTGCACCTTTGGAATAGCAGGGCATCAGTGAGTAAGATGGTCTCCCTCGCAAAAATTACAAGGGAACTTAAGCTTCTGTTTATTAGGTTTGTCGACAATATCAACATTCTCAACATGACTTGCAGTGGCCGATTCAGTGTCTCCAGTATAACTCACACGAACTGGTGACTTGTCATTACTATGACCAACAGTGATCAATGATGTGTCCTCAACATGAGAAACAGTGGTTGAAGACATGCTTTCAGTATAATTTGCATTGACTGAAAGTTTGCTCCCAGCATGAATTCCAGAGGCTGGGTAGGTGCCCCCAGCATGACCTCCAGAGGCAGGGTGGCAAGGTTCAGTATGATTCATAGTGACTGAGTGTTTTTTCCTATCATGACCTCCAGAGGCTGGGTAAGTTCCCCCAGCATGACCTCCAGAGGCTAGGTGGCTACCCCCTTACTTTGGAATCTTCTTCCTATTCTTCCTCCGTCTATTCCTTTTAGACTGCTGGTTACTAATATTACTACTTTCACCACATGAGGTAGAAGGAGGAGGAGAAGATGCTACTGGCGAAGCGGGCATAGGGTTCTGCTGCTCTTGATGTGAAGTGCTTACTTGAGAAGCATCAGGATCATGCAAGGCATTCAGAGTGGAAAACAACCAAATCGGTAACCCTATAGTGAATCCCAGAAGATTCAAAGTATCCATTAAGGGAGTACCAATGTTCCCAATGAATGGAAAATCACAAAGATCCCCTTCAACAGGGGTGCCTTGATTGGTGCTCATCAGGATGCTATCCATAGCTTTTGACTCAACAAACCAGAAATCTCTAAGGCCAACTAAAAACAAGCAGCACAAAGAGCACACCACTACAAAATCCTAAGTATCCAAAACTAGGCAAACAAGGATGGTGAATACTCTCAATAGAATGTTTGGGATGATAAGGGCCCAGAACAAGCTAGTAGAGCATCGAAGAACAGTTATACGACATCCAGTTTAGGTCCTCTGGGTGCAAGCGTTTGAATCACCAAACTGCCCTCCCGGGATTACTGAAAAGGGTTACCTTTCGTATCTATCCTAGGTACAATGAAAATAGCCTTTCACTACCACCTGTGTAAGAAGCCCTAAGGTCAAGATACTAAGGCTACAATTAACATGAAACAATCTCTAGGGGACATTCACAGGTCTGACTAGAACGCATGGGCAGGGTAGCTGAGCCTGAAATCCAAAAGGATCCCCGTATGCGAACCAGCCTTGGTGTATGCTCCGAATGAAAAGTGAAGGGGTATCCTCACTATTTCACCTTCGCAAGACCTTGTGCTTAACTCCAGTTTCAGTGGAGCTTCCAGAACAACTTTGATGTCAATGGGTTTACCTAAAAACAATCTCACTACGATTATTGAGTAATGAAAAGGTTTTGGATAGTTAAAGTGTGTTCTAATCCAAAACCCTAGCCTAAGCTAGTTGGTGTAGTGACATCCCTAGAAATAAAAGTTGCTAATAAATTTTATGAATTATTCTTTTTAAGGGTTGTTCTTTACTCAAAGGTTGCAGTGCATTGTGTGGCGTGGTTGTGACAGAAATGGAAAGTACATAAAAATAAAGAACTTTCACTAAACTTTCTCATTCATTGTTTTCCAAAACCAAAGATAAGCAAACCTAAAACAAGTTTCTTTTTATTTTCTTTTCAAATTCAAAACAAAGTAAACTACGCTACTTTGAAATGATCATAAGTCTTACTACTTTAAACTACCAAACTAATTTTTTTGCTTTTTCTGATATACGCAAAAGAAAAAGAACTCGAAAACGGAAGCAAGTAAGATCTAAAAGAGCAATGTAAGTAAGGAAAAGCAACTCTAAGGTTCACAACAATCAACTTGATTATTTGACAAAGACTTGTCCTATGAAGTTTTTAAAGGGAAAAAACCTTGGTCTTGGAAGACAAAGTGGAAAGAAAATAAAGATAAGAGACGCTTTAAAATGGAAAGGAAAACTTTCAAAGGTTGCTCCAAAGCATCAAGAAACCTAAAAACACTAAGCCAAGCTAACGGTAGGCAAGAAAACCAAAGATGACCTTACAATCACAAAGACCCAAATGGAAGCAAACTAAAAGACTTCAACTTACTTGAAACTAAAACTGACAAAGCAATCAGGAAGTGTCTAGACTAAAAAACTTTTGAAAACACCCTAAAGACTCCAACTTGGGGTCAAACCCTAAATCAAAGGCCAAGACACTGTCAAAGTATGCTTAGAGTTTCCACAAACAACAAATCCTACCAAAAAAAGGTTTGTATACCTGCAACAAGCATCTAGGGTACAGGAGTGCAGTTACGTCCAACAAGGAGCAAATCACGGTCTTCAAAAAGAGACACAAACAAACAAGGCACCTCAAAAGTACTAAAGCAAGCAAAAGATGACCTGAGGGACTTAGGAGAGGCAAACAAAACTCAACCAAGGCATAAAGACCTCAAGGATCAGTTGGGAAATAAAAAAAGAGGTTGGAAATCAAGCCAAATAGGAAAAAATCAAATCCCAAAAACAAACAGAGACTTACAGGAAAATACTCTACTATTCAGTAGAGAAACCTGCATTTTTCTGCAGGTGTAATCTACTGTGTAAAGGAAAACCATCATTTTTTAGGAGGTGTACCCTACTGTGTAAAAGCAAACCAGCGTTTTTCAGGAGATGAATGCTAATGTATGCATAGAAAACCAACGTTTTTGCCAGAGAAGGTTTCAAAACTTCAAACGGAGGTAAGTCAAGCAATGGAAATAGGCTACAATAACCTACAGAGCCTCTCAGAGGATCAAAAAATATCAAAAAATACTGGAAGGAAAGTTAAATGAGTCTCCTAGAACAAAAAACAACTGGTCCCCAATGGAGTTGTGAGTCTGTTGTTCGGGAATTCTACCCTATAGCGAGGAGAGGGACACTACCAAATTCTGGGGTGACAGGAAAATGCGTTGATCATATCACATAGGCTTCTACAAAATGAAAGAGATCAAGGTTCTTGAAAGCATACCTTATTAACGAATTTCGATCCTAGCTTTCGCTTGCTCCTTTGATCGATCCTCCACTTGATCTTCCGTTTGATGAACCTGCAATACATGGATACCTTCCTCAGCGTATCTTGACTGATAAAACAATGATGAAATTGAAATACAATTTAGACATCAACTACAATCAAGCATTTAATCCAAACAAACATGCAATCCATTAGACATTTGATTGGGACAAGAAGGGCATTTCAACCTTTATTGTCAAAAGCAAATAATCAGTACAATTTATACCTGATCATTCAGAGTGCTTGTGCAATCGGATCCTAGGCTCCTTCTCTTCACACTAACTTTGGAATTCCTCCAGCCTAACAACCCTTAATGCATAGTTTCTCCTCCTTGTGAGTAACCCCTTCTCATCTATCCCCCTTGTATTTATGGGACAAGGTAGGCATTTTGGATCAAGAGGTAGTTTGATTGGGAAGTTGGGGAAGTTGCAAAACCAACTTCAACTAATCCGAATTTGTCAAATTAATATATTTTTTATTACTTTTTAAGGTGTACGCTACTTTTCTTAAGTGGAGTAGTGTTCAACAGGAAACTTCCTTGCTTTACAACCAGTGTTTGCAAGATTTCTGAGGCTGTATGCTACTCTATTGAAGCAAAGTAGAGTATTTCTGAGGGAAAATGCTACTTTAATGAAGTGGAGTAGAGTATTTCTGGAGGCAAACTCTACTATCATGCTTGTAGGGTAGCATTTTTCCTTAAAAGTAGGTAAAAAGAGGGTTTTGTCAGCTGTAGAGGGGTAAGTCTAGGCCATTCATCATCTAGGGTCATCATGCTCTTCAATCCAAGTTGTCCTTTTGTGTGATCAACAGCTAAATGTGATCACAGATGGAGAAGTGCAGATTTGACCTATAACACAGTGTGTAATGTTGATGTCGTGAAGTGAAGTGTGTGATACATCACAACGATTTGAATATAAAAATATATAGAAGGTGCACACAACATAAATTATTGCAACAAAACTGAAGAGTGTGTGGATCGGTATAACATTTGGGAAGTATCTTTTACAGTCATAATAGGGTGGTAGGACAGGGAAAGGAACAGGGATTCGGTCCTTCCTTCATGTTGGTGCCTGTAAAAATAGGGGGTTGGAGCCTCCATCCAATTGGTACTGGATAACTTTCAGAATTTGGTGTTTACCATGAATGTAGTCTTTATAATATAAGAGAGCATTCTATGGTTTTCTCCCGTTTGGGTTTCCACGTAAAAATCTTGTGTTTTGTGTTTTGGGCATATGTGGATGAATATTATTGTTTATGGTGAATGCATAATTTAAATATTGTTTAATTTTGATAAGAAGTGAAATATGTTCATAACTACGGTAATACCGATTCACCCCACCATCGGTATTAATAATATTCCAACAAATCTGCGGATTCCATTATCAACTTGAGAAGTAGTGGACTGTCATACATAATTTATTGTTAGGGTCCTACCTTAACCACCCTAATTTATATATGTACAAGTCCATGATTCCCATTAGCTTGTTAATGGGTATTTGTTTAATCTAAAAGGGACTTCCTTATTGAGTAAATTCCCTTAGGTAATTGACCCTCATTAATAGCGAGACCACAAGTAGTTGGACTTGGGATATTGAAGTCATTTATTATTAGGGTCCTACCTTAACCCCCATAATTTATTTGTGTACAAGGCCATAAGTCCCATTAGCTTGTTAGTGGGTAGTTGTTTAATCTAAAAGGGCCTTCTTTATTGAGTAAATTCCCTTAGGTAGTCGACCCTCATTAATAGAAAAACGACAAGTAGTTGGAATTGGGCTATTGAAGTGCTATTTATAGAGTAGTAAGATATGTAATGTGAAATCAAGAATTGTCATTGTATTTGGAGCTAGTGCTCTTGGAGGTTGCCCCCTTGAAGATTAAACTGAAAAATTGTTATCTATTTTCCTTGTACTTTCTATATTTTCTTCGAATTTATGGGTTTAAGCATATTATAATTGGTATCATGGCTCTTTCTTGGGCCAAAAGGGAAGAATTTTCTAGGGTTTGGATCTTTCAAACAATTCATCTTGGCATTTTCGCTCCAAATTTTTTAACTCATAGGGTACATCAAATACATAAGGAGGTAACTTGTATCCAAGTTTTAGCTCTTGGTTCATTATACACCTGCATATAGACTCAGTGAAAGTTAAGGGACGTTTTTCTAGGGTTTGGCTCTTTCGAATGAGTCATTTTGGCATTTTTTATCCCATTTTTTTCAATGACACTTCAGGGTTTGAAAATCATAGGATACATAAAGTACACAGGGAAGTAACTTGTGTCCAAATTTGAACTTCTAGGTCATTAGCATTTCGGAGATACACGGTCTCCCAAAATCTCTTTTTCTTTTGAGCAGTTCTTTTTATTTTTGTAGCTAGGGTTTTACCCCTAGCTTGAGCAAATGAGCACCTACTAAGGAGAATGGAATCCTTAGTAGCAGTTCAGTAAATGTAAATTATTAAACTAAAACAGAAATGTAAACTAATCTAAAACACATGCATGAAACAGAAAGAACAAAAGATAAATAATGGTTTTGTATTGATATTACCTCCAATGTGGAGGTTGATGAAGCTCTTGCAATGTCCAAGAGGATTGCTCCAAGCTCCAATGTGCTCCTTCTCTTTCTCCAATGGTGGAAATGGGCCAAAAGGGGCTCTCAAGGTGAAAGTGGCTCAATGGTGAGCTAGGGTTTCAAGAGAGATTTTGGCAGAGTAAGGGTATACTTGATTGTGGATGTGGAATAAGGGGTCTCCATCACCTATTTATAGTTTTTTGGTGGTGGAGTGCTGGCCCATGGTTTTGGGAACCATATGGTTTAGGGCAGTTGTATAGGGTTTTTTCCTCCTTTTCCTCATCATTTTATATTTTTTATTCCCTTTTTAGAGGGATTTTGCTATTTTTGGAGGAAAAAGGGGTTTTTTAGCCTTTTTGAGGCTTTTTGGATGGTTTTGTGGCCTTTTGGAGGCTTTTTAGTGGGATTTTTAGGGTTTTTAAGGGAAATATGGTAGGAAAATGGACAAATGAGCCATATAATGAGGTATATGAGGTAGTGAACACTTTTTGGGTGTTAACAGATTGCCCCCTGATGTGCGAGGGCAGGAGATCATCGTATGGCCGATGGACATCATAAGTCATATATGGTTTTCCTGGGGTATGGAGAAGAGAAGAAACAAACTGAAGCATGGAACAACGATCCCGAACAACTGCAAGAACTAAAAGTACATAACCTCAAAAATGGATGAGGAATCATCTGATCATATGGACGAGGTGGGCATACCCATGCTCGTATCAGGATATAACATAATAATAACAATGGGGTCCAAAAATGGGGACCTGACATATACATGACCTCAAATACTGATTGAGGAATAATCTCAATATATGGACGAGGCGGGCATACCCATGCTCGTATCAAGATATATAAACAGAACTGTGAGGCCTGAAAAGAGGGACCTGTAAGATACTTAGAGAACCACTGTGTACATCATAAGTGTCCAGAGGGGACACAAATCTGGGACATACTGCTGGGCTGACCATGTCTGAGTCTCAATGGTACACTGAACCGGAACTGATCTGGGACTGAACTGGGTACTCAAGGAAGCATGTAACTGGATGGCTTCCAAATACAATCGCCAACGCAGCCCGGACGTCCACAGGAACATATAACTGGGTGTTCCAAAGTGACTCACCAATGTGCTAGAGTCGGGGGAAATCCGGGTTCTTCGATAAATAATGGTAGGTATGTAAATCCTGCGCGATTCTCAACGATGCGATCAAGGTGTTGAAGTCGAGCATGTGAGAAACAACCATTCGGAGAGGCAATGATGACTCCTCTCAAAATGGTCCGTAGGAACTCACCACAGATGGTGATGGGTCCAAGGCGCAGGTACCTCTGGGCCTATCCTCTGAAATAGAGGGGCTGTCGTCGACAGAGGGAGCCCTGCAACTATCAAGGCAATGATGTTTCCTTGACAGGAGCGTGAGGTAGAGAACCGAAATGTGATAGTACTGATGGCAGGACTGACAAACTGGGGGGACAACTAGGCAAGTAGAGTGGGTGGACTCAAACTTCCTTTGTTCAGAGTATGATAATGGGGATGATCGGGCAGCATATGAAACTAACTGAGGGGAAAGGGATCATAACTGTATTGGATCGGGGAGGGTGACTGGGCTGAGGGGGACTCAAGCTGGTATAAAATGGCAGGAGACTGCAGAATACTCTGAACAAGGGCGACCTGATTGGGGGTGCTGCCGAGATGATCGATCATAGTGCCAGGAGGCACGGAATGACTTCTTCATGGGTTAAGGAACTAGAAGAAGTGTGTGTAAAATGGTACTGTCATGTGTATTTGACGAGCCCAGGACAGTTCATGCTCGTGGTTGCTTTCAATTTTAAGGAGTCTGAAAGCGATAAGAAGACTCTGAAGTAATGGAATGATACTGTCGTGTGGATTTTACGAGCCCATGACAATTCGTGCTTGTGGTTGCTTTCAATTTTAGAGAGTCTGAAAGCAAATAAGAAGACTCCAGGGGGTTGCTTTTTCGTACATTTAGTCTCCAAGGCCCAAAGAAGCATAAAAGGATACAATGAAGAACTCTTCTAGCCGGTGTGACTAGAGTATTCCTTTTTCGTAATTATTCTACCAGGTCTGGAAAAGGGGTAAACTTATACCAGATAGACGCCCTTTCAGGTACTTTAACGAGCATGAAAGGAAGCAAGATTGCTCGGCGATCTTTTCATTGTTTTAGGAGTCAGAAAAGAGCTTAACAGAAACTCCCTAAGTGCCTTTTTCGTAAAGGACTTATCCGGCCCGAAAAAGGGATAAAATTATACCGAACAAAAGGAATGGCCAGGCAAGGAGGAAGTGTTCAATCAAGGAACAGGTATGATAACTAAGAACAAGGGTGAGGGGGAACACTGGTGGGCCTCCTTGCGGGGTGAATTAAATGGTGTCAAAATAACGAAACATTTGCAGTATGACAGGAGTGAACGGCTCATGTAACAGTGTGGAACAATCCGATGGCGGCTGATGTGGTGCGCAAACCGAGGCAGCAAGGTGTTGGGACACAATGTTGAAACTGTACCAGGTGAGAGCGAGAAATGATCTCAAGCATCATCACGAGCTCAGAAAAATGAATCCGACGATATCAAGAGTGTCAAAAACAGATAACGGCCGATGTGGCACGCAAATCGAGGTGACTGGGGGTGTTTTGGAAAAATACCTGAAAAATCTGGGGGTGAGAGTGAGAAATGATCTCAAGCATCATCACCAGCTCAGAAAAATGAATTCGATGATATAAAATATGTCAAAAACGGAGAACGGCCGATGTGGCACGCAAACCGAGGTGATTAGTGGTGTCTGAAAAATGGGCAAAAAATGACGGGGAAAAAATAACGCAACAAGGTGACCATCATGACGGTCGCATCGTGCTGATTCCAGTGGTGGAAACGGTTCAAAAAATGGACTCTGTATGGGGTCAGAATGGCCAAAACAAGAAAATGTCAACTGACTATAAATAGTGTGTGGGTCCAACATGACATGTGTCATTTGTACTATTTGACTTTGACTTGTGATCAGAGTGGACCAGAGCTAAGGTGGCATTTCTGGACGATCCGATCGGCCGATTTCAGATCCGGGAGATGCAGGTATTCCGTCAAACTCATACCTGCATGTTTTTTAGGGTCAGGGGTTGGGTAGTGGGTCCCAGGGTTATTTGTACGGTCCATGTGGGGTGGACCGCGGGTTAGGGGGACGAAACCGCGGTTGGCGACTGCGAGTTTCGGGGTGAACCACGCAGTTGGGTACCGCGTGTTTCTCGGTGGTAGACGCGGTCGGGTACCGCGCATTCCAAGGAGGAACATGCGATGCGAAACCGCGGGGTTAGCCCTAACAGGCGCGGTTAAGAACCACCACTGTAGGCCTGATAGCCGCGGTGTGAAACCGCGGCAGGGAGCACGAAAGCCGCGGTTTTGGGCCGAGCTATGAGGGTTTTCTGGGGGGGAAGGGAAGGACTTATTTATTTGACGTGAGTCTGATGAGTCTACTTTGTGGGATTTGCAGGATGTCGCAGGTTCTATGGAGAGAGCGGGAGATTCTTGACGAGATAATGACGATGATCCAAGGGGAGCGCCATGTATGATCAGTGCTGGGACTGTGCGGACTTTTAAAGTTTGCACAGGTACCCATGATACGGTCAGCAGCGTTGCTGCTGAACCGACTGATTAGCTTCTGGGAGCCGGATATACAGTCTTTCCGAGTACAGGGTGAGAGGGTGGGCTCACCCTGACCGATGTATACTTTCTGACGGGGTTTCCCTGTCTGGGCAGGGTGGCAGACACATAGCCGCGGGTCGCCACGGATGTAGACATGGAGGACATGCTGGAGAGATACTGTGGTCCAGAGGCTAGAGTGCATAGGAATGCACTTTTGGTGAGAGACTTACAGGAGCCAGCAGTACAGGCCATGGGGGCATGCGTGGTTCAGGTATTGGGGTCCCAGTCACCTGAGAAGGTGCCTGGGGGCCAGATGCAAATGATAGAGCGCGTACTGGATGGGGTGTACTACGCGTGGGGCCAGATGTACCTGACCTGTGTTTAGCGGTAGTTGACAGCAGCGAAGGAATCTGGAAAAGGTTTTTGCTATGGTTCGTTCTTGTGTGCCTTCTTTATGGAGAGGGTGCTCACACTGCAGCCGCGGGTGCCGATCAGAGCAGGAGGTTTGAGGGAGCCGCGGATGGTGCGATGGGGCGAGATGATGCGCCGCTGTGGTGGCGGCGATGTTGGCAGGTATTTTACGCAGGAGTTGTACCTGCAGTGGCTCCAGATACCATTGACACTGGACGACTTCCCGTATAGGGACATGGACTACACGGGAGATCCAGAGGCGCCACGAGCACTAGGACAGGCATGGGGTCCCGATGGTACGTATGTGTTTGCTTGCATGTTATGGATGTCAAGTTTTATAGATATGATAGTAGATTGATATTTGGTTGCTAACATATGGGTGATCTGCAGATGTGGGCCCGAGGCCGCCGCCAGGTCATGTGGCACGGAGGGGGATTGTGGTCGTTCCAGCTTTGCCTGGGCGAGGAGAAGTCCGTCGCCGCAATGCGAAGGGAACGCTGGAGTCGGTATGGGCACTACTAGAACGCTTGCTGATAGGGGTGACTGACGAGGGGTGGCAGGATGTCGATCCAGACGTGGTTCAGGATTGCATGAGGGCACCCCGAGAGTTCAGATCCATAGCGATCCGGGTGGCGATCTTGGTGGACCGGGCACGGGCACAGGATCCCGTAGGAGATGATGACTTGCCGGAGGAGGAGAGAGGGGAAGACTCAGAGGCAGCCGATGCAGGATACGACTCTCATTAGGGAGTGCGGGAGACTCCCCCCGAGTTTTGCAGCTACGGCATGTATTTTGATGAGGCCTTAGGGATGTATAGCCATTTTTGTATAGCTGAGTACATGGGTACTCAGGACATCTATAGCACTGAACATGTATTTTTTGATATATATATATATATATATATGCACGTGGATGCACCTTTTTATGATATTGTTTTAGTTGTACGCACGTGGATGCGCTCTATGATTTGTGATATGTTTTATATTGCACGTGGATGCAAGTAGCATAGGATGTTGGGGCACATGGATGCCCCTTGTGTATGTTATGTGATGTATTGCACATGGATGCAACACTAGTTATGTAGGATTAGGCATGTGGATGCCTGTGTATGTATTTTTTATTGCACATGGATGCAAATGTTTATGTGATGATAGGCACGTGGATGCGCCTTGCAATCTTTTTGGGTTTTTATATATATTTTTATGAGATGCTATGTATGATGGAGGTTTTTTACATGGTGTGATTGATGTGCCAATCTAGTATGTTGTTGGCCATTTGATCTGCGACACTATTTTGAGCTCTTGGGACATGGGTGAATGTGAAGGATTCAAACTGTCGACTGAGTTGTTTTGTGCGCAGGAATTTTCTAAAGAGACAGGGATCACGCACCTGGTAGTAGTTGTTGAGTTGGGAGACAAGCAGCTGGGAGTCAAGGAACACATGGAGGTGACGTATGCTCATCTGGAGGGCAGCAGTCAGGAGGCCGGTCACAGCATCATACTCTGCCTGGTTATTAGTAGCAGCGCCTATACAGATTCCGTCGAGGTGAATCATTTCATGGGAAGGGGAATATAGGACCCATGCTGCAGAAGCCAGGTTGGGAGACCACCAGCTTGCTCCATCGGCGAAGCCAGTACAGTGAGGTGGAAGATGGTCCATCTCTGGTCATGCAAAAAATGAGGAATGTAAGAGTGCGGTAAAAAATGTGAAAAACAAAAAAAAAAGAGAGCAAACTATACAATGCGGACCAATGGGGCCGCGAGTTGTTTAGGGATAAAAGCGTTTAAGGTACAACCCATTACGAGGGTTGCGCAAAGGGTGACCTTCGGAGTCAGATAAGATGTATGCCCCCTTGCCGAGACAAGTCTTCACGATGTAAGGGCCTTGCCACATGGATTCGAACTTCCCTTTACCGGTTTTGTCATGGGCTTGGTCATAGGCGAGGACGAGGTCCCCTTCGTGGAAAGTTCGAGGGTGTACATGTTTGTCGTAACCAGCTTTGGAGCGGTTCTTGGCAGCTTCAATGGTCTGGAGAGCGGCACGACGGTCTTCATCGGCTTGTTCGAGGGATAGCATACGTTGCTCGAGTGGGGAGGTAAAGACATCATGGAACTCTTGGAAGAGTTGTTTGTAGTCCTCAATCTCCTGCTCACTGCAGGAGGCTCCTAAAGTGATGAGTTCAGGGGTCTTAATCATAGTTTTAACAGCTGGGAACTTTGAGGGAGGAACGGGACGCTGTTTCTGATGGACGGGGGGTACATCAGGCCATGTGTCAATGTGGTGTTCTATAATGGCGGGGTCAAGACCGGGCATTTCGGTATAGGACCAGGCAAAGACATCACGAAACTCTCTGAAGAGGTTAGTGTATTCCTCAATCTCTTGCTTACTACAGAAGGCTCCTAAAGTGATGAGTTCAGGGGCACTCCCAGGGGCAGCGATATCAATTGGGATGACAGGTGAGATGTTAGCCATGTTACCCTCCTCAAGGGCATCAGGAGCAGGAATAGGGTCCTTGAACCAGTCGACCTTGGTGGGAAGGAAGTCTTTGGATTCAACCGCAAATTGGGTAGCGGTGCTAGAGGAAGATGCTTCTGGGAGGAAATACGAACGATGGTGCATGTCATCCCAGGGATACGCCGGGGCAGTGAGTGCCTCAAGAATCTCCTCATCAATACGGAAAGTTTGGGCCGTCAAATCGGTTGACGTGGGAATGGTAGTGGAAGAGATCATGTAAATGGTGTTGACCTCCCCGAATGGGAGTGAGATCGGGGGGTGAATCTCCTCAATAGTGGTTGGTGCCGTCTCAAGATCTAGATTGTTCATCTCATAGCGAGCCGCTCTGTAATCTGGGAGATCGGGACAATGATGTGAGTAGTGCCCGTAAACACCGCATATAGCACAGGGGTGATTGGTATGCAGGGATTTATCTTTAGGCTTGGGGGTGGGGTTGAGTTCGACAACCGGGATGTTGGGGTCGTCGTCGAGCATCTGCATGTGCTTCTGTAATGATGGTAACTGTGGACACTGATGAGTCGCATGGCCTAACTCGTCGCACAATGAGAATTTGGGAGGAGCACGAAATACTGGGGGGTTCTTGACTGTCTTGGGAGGTGGTACAACAGTGTAAGGTTGGGGACCTCTGCCCCCAGTGGGTTTGGGAGTAGGGGGAGGAGTCGTGGAGGATGAAGGGGTAGAGACACTGGGGGGTGGCTGAGTGGTAGTAGCCATGGGTTGCACCGGTTGGAGGACGACGCTTGGTGTTGGCGGGGGAACGGGAGGAGAAAGATACTAGACGGGTAATCCCAAGGTTAGCCCGGGGAGGCTAAGGGTAGCCATGACTGGGGCGCTTACTACTCTCGAGGGAGGGACTAGAAAGGGGATTGTATGGATAGGTGTAACACCAATGTGGCTAGGTACCAGTGGTGGTTTAGGCAACAAGGGTGGCTGATTGGTAGTTGTTTGGTTATCGTGGGAGAGGGTACATAAGTCAGACACTTCGGGCATAGATGACGGAGGAGGAATTGATTGGAAGGTGGATGTCATCGGCGGGTCTGAGTAAACTCCAGGTCCCAAAGAGGAAACAAATGAGGTAGCAGCGCCACTGACCGGTTGTTCAACCATGGGGAGAACATTTTCGGGTGCAGCGGGAGCATTTGGATCATAGTAAGTAAGTTGGTCGATCTTAACCACGCGTCCATCATGGGGGAACATCATGGTACGAAAGATAGAGGAAGCGACCGCCCGCATAGCACACATGTAGCTGCGACCGAGTAAGAGGTTGTAATCAAGCTGGGTGTTGATGACCTCGATATCGATGAGGACAGTTTTACCACCTAACTGGACAGGGACATTGGCTAGGAGACCTTGGGGTTGAGCCGAACGACCGTCGTAAGCCCGTAACGCAGTGGTGGACTACTGGAGGGTAGGGGATCCCAACTTCTGCCATACGAATGTAGACATAACACATGTGGAGGCACCCTCATCGATGATGCATCGATGGATGACAAGATTCTGAATAGAAACAGAAACTTGGAATGCTAAGGTGGAAGGCAGGCGTGGTTCGGACTAGTCCAAATCAAATGCCATCAAATTCGAATCATTTGGGTCAATAGCCCCAATGGCTGAGAGTAAAGTCTTGCGCTGGGAAGGGTAGTTCTTCAAGACTTCTAACGCAAACATGGCTGCGGGAGATTGGGCTAGGTCGCCTACAATGTTGTAGTTTGACGCAGCGTGCGCATTGGGGTTGTTGTTGATACGACGAAGTGGGAAGCGAGGGGCTTTGGAAGCACCATCTATCGGAGGTGGAGGTATACGTAATGCTTGATCAATGGGATGAGCGTTAGTGGTTTTATCAGTGGGAGGGGCTTCAGAGGTGGAGCCATATTGGTTCCGAAGGGTCTGGAGGTTGACATCAGCGGAAGACATCATCAACAAATGGTGGGTACCTGAGTCAAACATGGGTTGATCAGGAGTGGCGTATGTGATCTGTTGTTGTTGGGGTTGCGCGTTGGCTTGAGGGGGGGCCAACGGCTAAGTGTTCACCACGCCTTGGGTTGGTAAGGGGTTTTGCAGCACCAAAGGCGGCTGCTGAGGTTGTGGGGGGTTGGGATGCACTTGAGGAGCTGCATGTCCTTGGCGATGGGCATCATCAACCCAAAGTTACCGAGCTCGATCCAAATGTTGGCAAGTATGTGTGTAGTGGCCATAGACTCCGCAGATAGAACAAGGATGGTTCGTTCTCAAATTAGGGTTTTTAGCTTGCTTGGGCGGACGATCAAGGTTTTGGTTAGCGGGGGCCGCGTTGTTGTTGTTTGGGGGATTAGCCGGTTGACCACCTTGGTTTGTAGGTTGGTTGTTCCCACGATTATGGCCCTTGCCGCGATTTTGTTGGCCCTGGTTGCGTTGGTTGTTCTGGTTTTGCTGTGGGTTGTTTTGGGCATAAACTTGCCCTTGAGCAGCAAGTGGGTTTTGAGGTTGTGCAGGTGCAGGAGCAGGCTGCGGTGGATGATAGGTAGGTGGAGGCTGCGCAGGTGTGGAACCCTGAGGAGGTTGCTGATATGTCAGCGGAGCAGGTTGTGGGTTTGCCGCAGGGGCTGCCTGTGGCGGGTAATAAGCTGGTTGGACTTGGGAAGGCGCAGGAGCTGGTGCAGCCTGTTGGTGGTAATAAGTGGGTTGGGCCTGAGAAGGCGCAGGAGCTGGTGCAGCCTGTTGGCGGTAATAGGGATGAGGTGCGACCGGGGGGTTATAAGCAGGGGGCGCATGACCAAATCACTGAGGTGGACAGCTGGGTCCATGGGAATGATGGTGATGTGTCATAGGAGCATATCAGTTGGTGGCCCCAGACTGTGAGGTGGCCCGCGAAAGGTCTGGGCCCGGGGTAGGACGTGCTATGGAAAAGGGTTGAGGATGTGAAGAAACATGACCAATGATGCCGTCTGAAGCGTGGGATGCCCCCGACGCATCGTGATGGGAGGACTCGCCGCGAGGGGCGTCAGGTATAATGGTATAGAGGTAACCCGACTGGGCGTAAATGAGGTCGAACTGCTGTGCCTTAAGGATGGTCTCTTCTTCAGACTGGGGTCTTTCAGAAGCTACATCCTTAGCAATAACAGGAAGAAGGGACTTGAGGAACCAATCTAGGAAGATATGGTCGTCTAATTTGATCTTGCATAAGCTACGGCGTCTACGCCACACATGAATGTGGTCCGTGATGTGGGTAGCTATGTTTTGTCTGGAAGATAGGAGTATCTCAACGCCCGCGTCATAGCGGACAGGTAACTGGAAGAATTGCAGGAAGGTCGAGGCCAGGGAAGTAAAGGTGGCATGGGTCCCATGGGGTTGCTCGATATACCACTTGGCTGCAGAGCCAGTGAAGGTGCGCTGTAACAGACGAAGGCGAATAGAGTCATCCACTATGGAGTTGGAGGAACACCATAGATGGAAGGACATGATATGGTTTTGTGGGTCCTCACCCGCCTTGCCCTCGAATTTAGGAATGTCCGAGGGGAGCTTGGTGGGCATATGAGGCCATGCAGGGTCGTGTCAGATAGGGTCATTGGTTAGTCTGGCTAGATCAGGTAGGTTGAGGCTAGCCATGAATGGCAGACTGGAAGAAGGATGTGACACAGGAGTGGGTTGGACCAAGTTGGGGCCCATGCCCCCAAGTAGAGGGGCAGGGTTGGGAATGTTTCCCCCAAGTGGGGGAACTAAGGTAGTATAGGATGGGCCTGCACCACCATGGGTAGTGTGAGTCACTGGTGGAGTGGTGGTATGGATGCCAGCTACGAGAATAGGAATGGTGACCGGGATGGTGGATGTGGCCCCCATCGAGGGCATTCCCAAAGCAGGTGTGGTAACTGGTGTAGTGGTGGATGTGCCACCAATGGTCCCTATAGCGAAAGGAGTGGAAGTCGCGCCAGCCATGGGGCTAGTAGGGGCAGTGTAAATGGGGTTCTCAGATTCTTCTTCAGAATCGAAGGTAAAGTAAGGGGCGTCAATATCTGGTGATGGAGTCCTATGCCGTTGATGAGTGGAGTCAAGTGACAAGGCTCTAGATTTGTGATAAGTGGTATCAAGTGATGATGATTTGTGGCGATGACGTGTGGTGTCAAGTGAACCGTGCTGTGGGGGCTCGCCCCTGAGGTGCCGAGAATGTCTCGGGGACTCAATGGTGACAGATGGTGTCGAAACTCTGTGGGTTGAGGTGAGTAAAAAATAGCTCAAAAACCCTAATGCAACCGAGTGTGCAGAAGGAGAGCTCAAAAAACAAGGCACTCAGGCCAACAACCAACTCAAAACACCCACTATAACAGCTGTTCTACAATAGGTGGAATATCAACAAAATGGTTAGAATACCAACAAGCAGCAGGTTTCCTAAAAATGAAAAATGGTGAACTCACTAGACCAAAGGGAGGTAAGGGAGCATGCAAACACCTAACTAAAAGTATTCTGACTCAACTAGACATATCCTCTGCAAGGTGATGAAATCCAAGTCAGACAATATGAATAGGAAAGCCAAGTGGCTAAGATGTCCCCCTACCGGGAGGGACACCGGGTAGTCAATCCTAGAAGAATGGCAACTAAGATACCCCGTTCATGACACGTCTAGAAAGGTGAATCTGCCGTTTGGTCCTTTTACCGCAATACCCCAATACAGGGATATCCCGTGAACTACGAAAGGTAGCCCTTCGGTTACTGAATAGAGTGCGGTATTCCAATCAGGCCTCCGGAACCAGTCTCGCGACTTCAACCCTCCTAGGGGAGAGGCCCTCTGGTAAACTGGTTGTGACCGTGCCAAAAAGTACTAGGGGATTTTGGTTCCCTTTTTGGACAACAACTATGTCTCAAGTGTAAGTAACCAAGGGGTGTTATTGGAAGCCTATCCCCCCGATCCTACCTAACTACAAAGATTCTTTTGTGTTCCCCAAGTGGGGTTAGAATATTGGTTGAGTTAGATAGTTTTTTAAGGCTCACTTGAATTATATGACAGAGTGTGTGCTCGTGAGATGATGATGAACCCAAGTAGAAAGTGCCACTAGGGAGGGAAACTTTCTATCTAGCAATAACAATACCGAAATGAACTTTTTAAAATGCACAATTTTCTTTTTCCAATGTAAAGTGCTGAAAATGTAAAAACGATTCTGTAAATGAAACAAAAATAAAAACTGCAGAAAAATGCTATAAGGAAGGGTGGCTGTAGTAGGACAGAGGGCTGTGCTGGTGCAGAAAATAGTGCAGCAAAGTTCTGGGCTCAAAACTGTAAAAAATGCAGAAATCAGACCGCAGGTTTGTGGCGAAACTGAGCTGTCGGACCGCGGGTTTGAGGGAAACAGGCACGGACAGGACGCAGGTTTTTGGCAGACAAACGCAGTCGGGACGCAGCAAAGGGGCTGAAAGTCGCAATCAGGACGCGGGAAAGACGCCGAAAGGCGCCGGAGGGTTGCGGGAAAATGGCCGAAAGCCGCAGGCGGGATGCAGGAAAGACGTCGGCGGGTTGCGGGAAACTGGCCGAAAGCCGCAGGCGGGACGCAGGAAAGACGCCGGTGGGTTGCGGGAAACTGGCCGAAAGCCGCAGGCGGGACGCAGGAAAGAGGTTAATAGCCGCAGTCAGACCGTCCCAAACAGGCTAATAGCCACGGTCGGATCACAGATAACAGACTGAAAACGGACGGCAGGTCACCGAAAATAGTCTGAGAGCCACGGTCGGGTCGCAGGTAAGTGCCTGAAAGACGTGGTCGAGACGCGACTGTTGGGGGAAAAAATGCGGTAGACGGCGGCCGAAAGGGACAGCCGAACAGAAAAAATATTTAAAAATTGTAACCAGAAATTCAAACTTAGGGGATTCGCCAAAACTGTAGCTAGGGTTTTATCCCTAGCTTGTGCAAATGAGCACCTACTAAGGAGAATGGACTCCTTAGTAGCAGTTCAGTAAATGTAAATTATTAAACTAAAACAGAAATGTAAACTAATCTAAAACACATGCATGAAACAGAAAGAACAAAAGATAAATAATGGTTTTGTATTGATATTACCTCCAATGTAGAGGTTGATGAAGCTCTTGCAATGTCCAAGAGGATTGCTCCAAGCTCCAATGTGCTCCTTCTCTTTCTCCAATGGTGGAAATGGGCCAAAGGGGCTCTCAAGGTGAAAGTGGCTCAATGGTGAGCTAGGGTTTCAAGAGAGATTTTGGCAGAGTAAGGGTATACTTGATTGTGGATGTGGAATAAGGGGTCTCCATCACCTATTTATAGTTTTTTGGTGGTGGAGTGCTGGCCCATGGTTTTGGGAACCATATGGTTTAGGGCAGCTGTATAGGGTTTTTTCCTCATTTTCCTCATTATTTTATATTTTTTATTCCCTTTTTAGAGGGATTTTGCTATTTTTGGAGGAAAAAGGGGTTTTAAATCCTTTTTGAGGCTTTTTGGATGGTTTTGTGGCCTTTTGGAGGCATTTTAGGCCTTTTGGAGGCTTTTTAGTGGGATTTTTAGGGTTATTAAGGGAAATATGGTAGGAAAATGGACAAATGAGCCATGTAATGAGGTAGTGAACACTTTTTGGGTGTTAACAATTTTTATTTTTTATTTATAGTGTTATTTATAAAGAATAGGGTTATTAATATTAAGGAGAGGGGGAAAGGAAATAAGGAAGGGAGAGTGAGGTAAGTACGGTAAGAAAGATCGATCTATGGATTTGAGTAATTACATAGGTAAAGAATGATGCACTCTCAAAAGAGTAAGTACATATATACATAATTATGGAAATAGATGAGGTTTTGATTCAGTCCAAATTTCCCTAAGGGGGATTCAATCGAGGGGGTCTTCATTGGAGAGTGAAGACACCACCCAAAGTACTTCTACAAAGTAGATGTAATTCAAGCAATTTGAAAAGCCCAAAAAAATTCCCTAAACAAATGTCTAGGGTAAAATTGTTATATCTGAAGTTTTAGAACACCAAATTGAGTAAAACTAGTTACAATCAAAATAATACAAATCAGAGTACTTGTGGTATCAATCTCATATTTGTCACTGAAAAAATGGACACAGGGTAGCTTTTAAAATTTATCCCTTCTAAGAAAGCCAAAATTGACAAAAGCTACTCGATTTTTTTCTTGTCACATCAGAATTCAGTGAAACCTTTGGACTTTCAAAGTAGACATATCAAGCGACTACAAAGTAAACAATTTTATACTCAGAGGCACATAAATTTCAAAGCTACAAAAGTCTCCAGATCATCTCCCCATTAAGGTTTTACGAGGAGTCGTGATTATTTCAAAATTTTGGCCTTAAACACTACTTTGAATTTAATATATGTAGTTTAGTGTAATAACCCCAATTTGACAGTTACATAATGTAGCCAATTTTCGAACCTTGGACTAGTGAAACCCCAAACTGTCTCAAATGACCCCAAATAGTTCCAAATTGTGGAAGGAGGGACTTGGGATGGAATAAGAAAATTTAATACAATCATTATACACCCAAAAAATCTTTTATACACATCCATGGTCTGCAATTTACAAGGAGAGAATATTCGGGACAAAACTAGTCAATTGAATTGGTGGAAATCCCCCCTAGGCGAGCCATTGTTTTCCCTTCCAAACACTATACGAAATTCACTAATATTCTTTATGAAACTTGGATCTGTTATAGGACATCAAGGACAACAATTTTGTAGAATTATATCAGGTTTTAGGGTCGAATAGGTCTTCCACATCAGCTTCTAGAGTATATAATTTGGGTGAAAATGGTAGACAAGGGGCCTTGAATTTATGTCACAAAATATAACAATTTAAGGGTATACATAAATTATTTGGGCCATCAATTTAAGTCCATATGCATCTAATAAAATAGACAAAAATATCATAAATATATGATATAAGACAGGTTCAATATCATCCCAAAATCACCATATTGAAAATACTATGAGGGAAATGGCTCGAATCTCAGTTTTAATTGGAAATGTCACATGAAGTACTTCATATTTCGAGATTTGGCTCTCATGATATGTCTATTATAGATTTATTTAGAAATTAACATTTTCATAAGCTATAAATATAAATCCTCCATTATCTAGATGCAACAAGAAGTGCGCCATCACACTTTTACATGACATTGAGAGAAAGAGGAAACTAGCTCGAATATCAATGTTACTTGGAGAAATAGTACATGAAGTGCTTAGTATTTCGAGCTGTGTCTCTCATGATATATCCATTACAGAATTATGCATCCATTAACAAGTTCATAAGGTCAAAAAAACATCCTTCCATTATCTATATGCAACAAAGAGTGCGCTATCTCACTTTACATGAACATTAAGAGACAGATAGTAGAATTAGAATAGAGAATAATGGGAGAATATGAACTCGAACTCAGATGGGGGTTGAAACTGCATCAAAAAATATCCATGAAGCTATGTTGATATATCTGAATGGCCTCTCTATCAACCAACTTGGATGGGAATCTTGCACCCTCGAAATTGGTTCTAAGGTAGGGAGGATGAAAATCCACCGTGTAAGGACAAGCTTGAAGCTCTCCAAAATTGCAAAGATGCAAATAAAAAATGACCAAAAGCTGATCCATTTCGACTTGGCCTCCTTTTAATAACTTTATTTGACTCATTTACCTCCTTAGAACTCAAATTAGCTCCTAAATACTCATGAAATGCGAATTAGTGGGGGTTATGACCCTTCATTGGCCCCACATGACACTTGTATCATCTTGTGTATCCAAATCCTCCATGAATTCAAATTGAGGAATCTTTTGGATGCTTTGGAGATTTTAAATCCTCTCATGCACCCTCTTGGTCTATTTTTATCTCTTGCATTGTCATATATGTCATAGAATCTATCATAAGTGTCATAGGTGTTATAGAATCTGTCATAAGTGTCATAATACTTGTCATAGTTGTCATAGAATCTTTCATTGCCTATTTTTATCCCTATGACTCTTCCTCTTCCTTCATGAATGTTACATCTTCCATTCTAACTCCAATTTGGGGATGGATACATGTTTAAAGGAGGAATATCCTCTCATGTGGACCCCACATGTCCACTTATGCGCCCCCAATTCCAACTAGTACCTAATGCCACTTCACTTTGGAGCATTTAGCATTTATTCCATAATTTATTGGCCTATTTTTGCACCATCAATTTAGAATATTGAATTTTCATGAGAAACTATAGACCTTGGGGTTAAATGTCAATATTTTAATTCTTCCACATAACCCTTAGGAATTATTAGGTAGGGCAACTTAATTATTTATCTAAAAATCATTTAATTGGGGACATGACAGTCCTCCCCACCCAATATTGCTTGTCCTCAAGCAATTTCAAACATGTATGTTGAAGAACCTGCTTTCTTTCAAAAACTTTGCTTCCAAAAATCTGAGTAGTGGTACTCATGTACTGCAATTGTGTGTTTCCAAAAGAAAGGATATGTGGGTTTTATTTTTCATATTGATATCCCTTGTGAAATCAACACTAAACACCAAAATATTAATTAAATCCATAAAAAAAAGCACAATTAATGTTTACCTCTTTCATATTTTGGAAACCCTTTCTAATACCACTGTGTAATTCGTTGAAGTTTCCACTAAGTTTCCCAACTTTGAGTCTTTAATATTGCATGAAAATTTTAGAGAGGAACCACCATGCTTGCTGCTACACTACTCTGATTACAATCACCTTCTCAAGTTGTGACTCAATATCCCATACTATTCCCCCCCCCAAAAAAAATTGAAACCAATGAGACTAAAAATTATCCCAGGGTCCCATCGCTTGTATTGCACTCCAACAATTAGGAGTGCTCTCCAATCATACCATTAGGAAAGAGAGTTCCTGGATCCCATTGCCTTGTATGCATTCTTCCAAACATCATAAGTACACAATATAGATCATAAAAAAAAATAACAACATAATAAAAATGTACATCAAGGAGGTGCTTCATCAAAGAATCATGAAAATGCGTGTACCTCCAAGTAAGTAGACCACCATTTGCCAAGTGCATACAAGCATCAAGTGACTAATAAAATATACTCCAATGACATAGGTGAGGATCCCATGTCCTATAATGATGCTCCAAAAGGATGTAAGATGCATCAAAATAATCATCCATGTGTTCTTTCATACAAGAAGTTAATGAAGAACCTCCACTAAAATCCGAACCAATTAGGGAGCAAAGAAAACAATGAGCCCTCAAGGAGCTCACATAATTACCATTTGTGCATCTATGGATATGTGTATCATCAAGAAATAACAAAGGATGTTTCTTCCAATAAAAATGTGCTCCAATCATATATATCTTCACCCAAGTATTGGATGAAGTTCCTCCAACATCAATTGAACTAAGTAAGGAGCAAGGAAAATCATGAGTCTTCAAGTGACTCAAGTGAACATCATAGATGCATCCATGTAGATATGTATAATCATAAGGTAACAAAGGATGTTTCTAAAAATGTTAATAATAAGGTGCTATAGTCATGTCATCATCAAAAGGAGATATAGGAGTTCAATACTCATCATGTGGCACCATTAGAAAGAAACCTTTCACCCAATTTTCATCCCCAATTGATGTGGTTGAAAAAGAAGTAGGGTGTGAATAATTGTGAACCCACCTTAACTCTTTGAAACTATTACCTGTCAAAATTTTTAATGTATCTTCTCCTTAATTGGCTGGTCCAACTATTGTGAGATCACGTGCCTCCTCTAAGGCTTTGTAACTCTCGCCATGAGGCAAATCATAATCCCTCTCAACAAGAACCGAAGTGATTGTCTTCCTTCTTGTTTAAATGCAACCTCTTCAAGCACCTACATATCAACATGTACCTCATGTTACACCATCACATGAGGTTCCTCCTTTGTAACATAAATTATTTTAGGCATTGAATGACTGTATGATATGTAGGAGGGTGTTCTTGAAGTTGCTCAATATGCACCATATATTTCTGGAGTGTATTTTGGGTGGACTCCAAATCATTTGAGAGCTTGTCATTCTCTTTTGCATCCTTCAAGGTTATTCCATGATACAAACCAACAAGCTCAATTAAATAATCTCTATCAGAAAGAAAATTAAAAAAATTACCTTTGGTGTCCAACATTGCCTTCTGGATATTATCCACGTATTCAAGGGAATATTTATCCTCCACACACCAACAAAATTTCAAAACCAATGCATGTGTGTCATGGAGAGTTTTCAATGCCTCTTGAATACTCTTTTAATCCATCTTCAAGGACCTTGCAAGAAAATGAGGCTCTTGCAAATGAACCTCCTCTTCTTCCTTCTTGCTTGGACCAACTTCATGAAGCTCAAGTGGTGATGGGGAAGTTTATCTTGATGCTTCTTCAATTGCTACAGGGTACTCATATCCATGTTCAATGGAACTTTGGCTTGCATAAACAATTTCAAAAGTGATATCTATGTCACCAACATAGAGGTGTGAGCACCCATCAGTAGGTACTCCTTCACAGTTCAAGCATCCATCTGTAGATGCTCTTTGATTCATGTCCAAGGTAGAGTATGTCTCATAATGGTATTCAATATTTTCAATGGAATTTTTCTTCATGCTCATGTAATGTTTCTTCATCTTTTTCAGAGTCACTTAGGAGTGACTTTAGACCCTCTTCATGTAATGCTTCTTCTTCTTTACCTATTTCAGAACTAGGTGGCTCATGGGTCTCCTCCTTTTTCACTCAAACATATATGATTTGCTCTCCAAGGTATTTTGAAATCAGGGCATATACCTTTATTCACTAACTCCACATATTCATTCTTGGGCCTATATACAAACACCCAATCGACATATTATTCAAAGGGAATGTCCTTTGGTATATCTCCCTTCAAACCAAGATATGCTTGATATTGTTGAGGCAAGGTTTTACATATTACTCTCAATATTTCTAATTCATTCATAAGATTAGCCTTTGGTTGTATGAAACATTCATATTCATCAGAAATAGGTTCATATTAATAACCTTCATTCCTTATGAAATTGTAATAAGTGTTGCATGATGGCACCTCTTCCTCATACCATTAACATTCTTCTTCATATTGCTCACAATCATCCTCATACTGCTTATAAGCATTGTACTCATAGGAGTCATAATAATAGTAAGAAATGGATGCTAACTATTCTTCAATGTATTATATTAATTCACAGGTGCAAGTACCATGCTCTTATACCACTACAATATCCCCAATTTGAAACTTACACAATGTGGCCAATTTTCGAACCTTGGACTAGTGAAACCCCAAACTGTCCCAAATGACCCAAAATGGTTTCGAATTGTGGACGGATGGAATTTGGAGGGAATAGGACACTTTAATATAGTCATTATACACCCAAACATATTCTATACACATCCATGGTTTGGAATTTACAAGGAGAGAATATTTGGGACAAAAATAGTCAATTGGATTGGTGGAAATCCCCCCTAGGTCAGCCATTGTTTTCCCTTCAAAAGATTGTATGTACTTCAATAATATTTTGTATGAAACTTGTATCTATTATAGGACATCAATTACAACATTTTTTCAGAATTATATCAGGTTTTATGGTCGACTAGGTCTCCCAAAGGACAACATCTTCTAGAGTATATAATTTGGGTGAAAATGGTAGACAAGGGGCCTTGAATTTATGTCACAAAATATAGTAACACTTTAGGGGTCTACATAAATTATTTGGGACATAAATTTAACTCTATATGAATTTCATAACATAGAAAAAAATATCATAAATATCTAATATAAGACAGGCGCAATATCATCCCAAAATCACCATGAAAATACTATAAGGAAAATGGTTCGAATCTCAGTTTTAATTGGAAATGTCACATGAAGTACTTGGTATTTATAGATTTGGCTCTTATTATATTTCTATTAAATATTTATTCATAAAATAACATGTTCATAAGGTCTAAATAGAAATCCTCCATTAAATATATGCAACAAGAAGTGCGTCATCACACTTTTACATGACATTGAGAGAAAGAGGAAACTAGCTCGAATGTCAATGTTACTTGGAGAAATAGTACATGAAGTGCTTAGTATTTAGAGTTGTAGATCTCATAATATATCCATTACAGATTTATGCATCCATTAACAAGTTCATAATGTCGAAACAACATCCTTCCATTATCTATATGCAAGAAAGAGTGTGTTATCTCACTTTACATGAACATTGAGAGATAGATAGTAGAATGAGAATAGAGAAGAATGAGAGAATATGAACTCGAACTCAGATGAGGGTTGAACCTATATAAAAACATATCCATGAATATCTTTCGATATGTCCTAATTTACTCTCCATCAAACAACTTGGATGGGAGTCTTGCACCCTCGAAATTGGTTCTAAGGCAAGGAGGATGAACATCCATCGTGCAAGGACAAGCTTGAAGCTCTCCAAAATTGAAAAGATGCAAATAAAAAATGAACAAAAGCTGCTCCATTTCGAATTGGCCTCCTTTTAATAAATTTAGTTGACTCATTTACCTCCTTATAACTCAAATTATCTCCTAATTACTCATGAAATTCGAATTAGTGGGGGTTATGACCCTTCATTGGCCCCACATGACACTTTGCTCATATTTTGTCTCCAACGCCTCCATGAATTCGAATTGGGGAATATTTTGGATACTTTGGATATGTGTAAATCCTCTCATGTGCTCTATTGGTTTATTTTTATCTCTTACATTTCATAGATGTCATAGAATCTGTCATAAGTGTCATTGATTTTGTCATAAGTGTCATAATACTTGTCATAGTTGTCATAGAATCTGTCATTGCCTATTTTTATCCCTATGACTCTTCCTCTTCCTTCATGAATGTTAACTCTTCCCTTCCAACTCGAATTTTGGGATGGATCCATGTTTAAAGGAGGAATATTCTCTAATGTGGACCCCACATTGATAATAGCAAATAGTGTAGGGACGTGTCTACTCCAAATATGCTATTTTACTAAGAAGTGGTGAGCTTCTATGTCATAAAATGAAAATGATTATCACAAGTTATCAACAATATCTACATTCATTCATCAAACATGATAAGCAAAGCTAAGATCTAATGCCATTTAAAAATCTAAATCATACAGGATAAGCAACATTCAAATGGAACAAACTTGAATCATTTCATATCAAAACAATGAAGAGGTACATCCTTACCATGGATCTTGGTGTGCATCCCTCCTCCATTGCCATGAGATTTCCTTTATCCACCCTTGCTTTTTAAGAAATTGAGCTTTTCCTCCTCCTTCATAATCTCTACATCATGCCTTTGCTCTTCTTTTCCCCCTTTACAATGCCCCAAATGCCTTTCTTATATAACATTGGGAAGTGTGCTCTCAAGCTTTTCTTTTCAATACGGGATTGCCCTTTTTCATTATGTTAGATAATTTTCACTCAAAAACCCACTTTTCCATAGCTTTTAGGATTTTTTGCATAACTTAGCATAGTTTAAGCACAATTAATGCACTTTAATGCATTTCTCTTCACTTTTTGATTGGTGTAGATTAGTTTTGGACCTTTTGTGAGCGGTTCAATCACTAAACTTGGTCTCCTTAGGTTCTTAACTTCTTCACCTAATCCTTCCATTTATGGGAGAAGTGATTAGATCAGAGAGGATTTGTCTCTGAATGTACTTGTGTTCTGTCTTCATGTTTCGAGTGCATAGTAAAAATATGCTTCTTTTGTCACATGAATAAGGGTATTAATTTGATTGTTAACACACATGTCCACTTATGCACCCCCAAGTACAACTAGGACCTAATGCCATTTAATTTTGGAGCATTTAACATTTATTCCATAATTTATTGGCCTATTTTTACACCATCAATTTAGAATATTGAGTTTTCAAGAGAAACTATAGACCTTGGGGTTAAATGTCATCTCACATAAAAATCCCATGGTAGAAGGTACTCCTCCCTATAGAACACCTTTCAAGACTCTAGGTAACATGAAAACATTCTCTAATTCCCAAAGGTTTGATGACCTTGAAGCAAAATACAACAGTATTCAGAAAAAAAATCTAGGACAATCAAGGTCATATGAAAGGAACTTCATAATGAAGTAAGAAAATTGCATCAAAAGTTGAATGATAAGTTGTAAAATTTAATTGAATCCCTAAATTTGCTAACATCTCATTGCATGTCATAAGAGGTCCTTTGGGATACACAACACAGTGAGCCACACCAAGAAGGAACATATCACTCGGGACTATTTAGACACCAACAACACTCTTCAGGGCCTCAAGACCCTAACCCACATTCCATGGACAATAACACCTAGAACCACTATTCTAAGGTAGACTTGAACAAGCAACTGATGGTTCTAACCCTTATAGATGGGTTACATAGATGGAACACTACTCCGCACTTCATAGAATTACTAATGATATGATGAAACTTAGGGTCATAGTTTTGCATTTAAATCCAAAACGATAGCAATGGTGGGAGTGGCTTAAAAAATACTAAGGGCGCCTCATTCCCTGGATTTTATTTGTTAAATCTCTCTATTGTCCCCATTTTATCCCCATGATGCTCCAAATGAGTCTCAAGATGATACCCCTACGCAAATGATTGATATCAGACAACACATCTTCCAACAGAGGATCTGGGCCATTTACAGTGATGAAATTGCATGGTGAGGTATAAGGGGTACCTATGTGCGAATGGATAAGATTAGAAGACACACCCTTTTGCAATTCATCTGGGTCATCCGCAATGATGAAGTTGCATGGTCATACATGAGGGGGACCGTGCACAAATGTTTGATATTAGAAGGTGCACCTTTCAACATCGCATCTAGGTTTTCTACGTAAATAAAGTTACATGGTAGGTTGATATAAGGGGGAACCTCGCATGAATGGCTGAGATGAGATTGAGAAAAATTCAATGGAGTAGATAGGCCATTTGTGGCAATGACGTTACATGATGAAATGGTATGGGACCCGTACATGAATGCTCAAAATAAATTGATCATATTGATCACAATAGATCTGACAAATTTGATCAATTCTCATTGACAATATTCTTGCGAAGAGTTGAAAAGTGTTACCCCCCATGAACGGTCACGGTCATACCTCAAACTTTTCAATGATAAATATAGGCCATTCACACTGGGGGGGTTTTAATGCCTCCAAATGGACTCCCCTGATATCCACCAGGGTATCTAAGATTCACTGTAAGGACAAATATGTCACCAGAGATACTACCTGAACTTCCATATTCATGTACATTTTTGGCGTGATTTGACCCAGAAGACAGTATCTGGTCTGTTAATGACTATGATTTGTTAAATATGGAGAGTATATTCATACCTAAGTCCTATCAGGACCCCAACAGATATATGTGTAGGAATATAAAGAAATAAAACAATGTGGCCTCAAAAGATACCAATATGTGCCAAATTTGGGCCCACCAACTAAATAATGTATCAAGCCAAATCAACTAAAACCCAGTCATCATCCAAACAAAACAATGTAACCAAAATATTCTTCATTAAGGGCATAGTCAACATTTAAATTATAAGGAGTATAAAGAGAATGTAAAAATAAAAACATAGAGAGGTTTAGTATTATATTAAAGAGGATGCTAAAAATTTAGAGAAAATATGTATAGAGATCTACAACATTGGCCATTTCTTTTACTTCTTCTCCTCTTTCTTCTTTTTAATGAGATCAAAGAAAGTATGTTGTCTAGAGAAAGATAATAGGACCGGGTAAGATACCGATGCCCCCCCTACTGTATTGACTATTGTAATTAAATAAAGATGAGAATGTAATTGATATGAAACAAGGACCAATTCTATTTGCCACTAGGGTTCAAGGAAAAAGTGTCTCATATGTGTTGTTGAATGTTCACTCTAGTAGTTTGAAATGTATTTATTTTGTTGCATGAATCTATGGATCTACGATTTTAGTGCCCACATGATTTTTTTTGTGTATATTGAATACATTTCATGGGAATCTTGTCAATGCTTTGATGTTGAATGTATTTGAGATATCAATATTCTTTCAGAGATTTGGGTCATGATTAATGTTCCCACGCTATTATTTATTTGATTTGTGTTGATTTAAGATGTGTTTGTTCCTCCCTCTTTAAAATAGATTTCAAAGTTACTTCTCAAACAGTCAAGGTCATCTTTTGCAAAACAAACCTTGGTTGTAAATCCAATCAATGCATTGCAAGAATATCCATAGGCACATAGGGTGATCAACTAGGACTCACTACCTTTCAAATTAGGGTATCCTCTGATATGAAAATATTTCATTAACATGTAACCATTATCTCTTAATGATAACAAATATTTTTCAGGGTTAAGATATTTTAAAATGAATATGCTTCTTGCATGAAAGTGATTTCTTGCTTAGCCAAACTTCTTTAACTTAAGGAAGATAACTTTATTAATACATGCCTTTAAAGTGAATTGTGAGATGATTTAAAAAGAGACTAAAGATAAAATCTCAATCACAAGTGCACAATAATATTTTTTAACAGAGTTCACCTGCTTTGATCTATGTCTCTGGGTCCAATCCAATAGTGGGGTCATTCATCATTAGTTTCAAATTGCTTAAAAATTTAAAAAACAAGGCTAAATATCAAACTCTGATATCACCTTTTAATTATGTTGTTCTGGACCAGAAATAGACATCATCCAAAGCTTCTGCAGACAATTCTACAACTCTAAAGTATAAACATGGTTGTACTTTGGTGTAGTTGAATGGGTCCTACAAGCATTTTTTTAAATGGATTATTGGATGAAGAAACAAAATCCAGATTCAAACTCATTGCAAAATTCTACAAATTTTGACTATAAAGTCAACCACCTTCTGAATTGGCCCTTATTACTCCCCATTTAAGCTCAAACATAAAAGTCACTTTGATCTGTACAGTCTGATAGCCTTGGGATCTGTGCTTGTCTCAAACTACATGTAGAGACCACCTTGAACTCCCTGCAACCACCTCAGGATGCACGTAAACCACCTTGAGATATGTTCAAGTCTCCAGTTTCCTACACAACAAAATTTGAACCCAAAATCCGACGAGAAAATACAACAAATTCTGAGGAAATTGACCGTGTTGTCGGATTTCACCTACTTAATTACGAATTTTTCTTATTTTTTTTAAAATTGACCCCAGTAGTCGTCGCATTTTTTACGCCCATCGAAAATCCCACGAACTATGTCGTATATTCGATGAAGTTCGTAGGATTTATGAAGTGTAGGTAATAACGGTAACTATGATAACTTCATCGAATATCCGATGAACATTTATTTTTAGAAACTATAAATTATAGAAACATTCCGACATGTTTTCTATACAAGCAATAGTTTGCGGAAATTATAATATTCGCACGGACTGTTTTCCGTACAAAAATCCATAATTATTTCAATTGTTACTGTGATTAAAAATAGTGAAGTGTGGAGCTTTATTTTTTAAGATCGATAATCATGAGTCAAGATCTGTATCAGAAAATGTCACATAACAATATTCCTGATCCAAACGAACAAAATCGATAATTGCTTGCTAAATTGTGGGACATACTGAAAAGAAAGGGTGATGGGAAATGTTATTGTCCATGTAGTCAATGCAGGAGCTTTAAAAGGATAAGAATAAAGATCACAACAGCCAAAATACATTGTATGGAACATGGACACGTTGAGGGGGGACATGACTATTGTCCATTGGTAAGTTTTTCATTATATATGTCTTTATATTGATCATTTTTGTAAATGTATGTATAATTTTAATATTTCTTATATTAGCTAATATATCTTGATGGTTTCATGTAATTATAAAGAAAATACCTCCTATGGCATATCGCTCGGAGGATGTTCTTTCAGAACAAGTACCGGATGAACATGGAGATATGAATAATGGAGAACAAGTTAATGATCATATTGAAGAAGATGATCATACTGATAACATATGTTAAGATGATGGTACAAATACATTGATCCATGATACATTTAATGTTAGAATGGATGATCATGATCATGATCATGAAAATGATGACATTGATGATGTTCATGATTTACCTCTTCTTGAGACGGCATACGAATCCCTTTATGAGGGCTCCAACACAAATGTTCTCTCTACTATATTGTTGATAATGAAATTGAAGGTTATGAATGGTTTTTCAAACACATCAGTCACATGGATTTTAAGGTATGTAATGTATTCCATCACATATATATGATCGCGATAAAGGTTATCTTTGTTCCTCTAATAATTTGATTTTTAATTCATAAATAAAATTAATACGGATGAAATATGTTTCATTAATATTATTTATATATTATATTAACTAGTTTTTTATTTTAATTTGTTGTAGCCTGATAGCTGATTTTTTGTTACCACCGTCAAATATTTTACCTCGCAAATATTGAGATTTATCTGCCATCATGAAAGAAATTGGAATGCAGTATGAAGCAATTGATACATTCCTCAGTGACCATGTTATATATTATAATCAACATGAATTTGAAACAGAATGTTTGAAATGGCATATCAGTAGATATCGAACAGATCAAGTAACAAAAAAGGTGCCTCGCAATTTTCTTTGTTATATTCCCATTATTCCACGTTTGCAATGACTTTTCAGGTGTTAAAACATAGCGTAACTTATGGATTACCATGCACGAAACATAAGTCAAGATGAGATTATTTGAATGCTTTCATATGGTTTTGCATTTAGAAATATGGAGGAAAAATGGACACACTTTAAAGAAGAACCTCGTAATGTTAGGATTTATTTGGCAACAAATGGTGTCAATCCATTTGCAGAGATGATATATATTTACTCGACGTGGCCTATTTTTGTTATCAACAATAACATTCCTCCATGGTTGTCAATAAAGAGGGAGCACATAATGTTGGCAATGATTATTCCAGGTATTTGTCTACAACAATTTTTTTTTTTTAATATAGTGGCATCTCATTTGTCGCATTTTGTTGCATAATGTCATTTTTTCTTTTCTTTTTCTCTTTTGTATTATTTATATATCTAAATGGTTGTAATAATTATATATTCAATATGTTCAAATCAATTAGGTAAGTACCAAGTTAAATATATGAATGTATATATCAAACCTTTTATTGACGAGCTATTAAATCTATGGAATGGCACCACTATGTATGATGTATCTAGATCAATACGACGAAGGTAATTTCAATTCCATGAAATGCCTGTATGGACAACACATGATTCCCTAGGATTAACCCATTTTTGCGGTTTGTAATTATAACATCCACTTTAATAGTATTTAATTTTATGAAGATGATATATTATGCACGCATGTTTTTTTAAATAATACATTCATTTTATATAATTATTGTAGCTAGTGTTTTCACACCAGCTCATGCCAAAGAGCAGCTACTAAGGATTATGGAACCTTTAGTAGCAGTTCAAAATTAGAAAATATGTGTGAGTGAAAATAAAAATAAAAAATAATCTAACTACTGCAATAAGATAACATATCAACAGGAACCCATGAATAAGATTTGTATTTTTTGTATTATGTTGCAAATAATGATTTACAATCGGAGTTTACCTGAAGTTGAGGAGATGGGTTCTCCCGCAGCTGTACAAAGAGTAACACTCTGGGTCTCCAAGGTTCCTTTCTCTTTTCTGAATGCTCAAATGGTGGCCAAGACTCGACTGAATGGGCACAAAATCTCAAAGAGGTAGGCTAGAGTGCAATAGGAATTTTGGCAGCATAAGGGTAGGAAGAGTGATACATGGATGTTGAATTGGGGGCCTCCATCACCTTTTTATAGAAATTTTGGGTGGTGGAGAATGGACCCATGGTATTGGGAAACCAATAGTATTGGCCAGTGGTATTTGATGTTTTCCCTCCTTTTTAATTTTATTTTTATTTTTCCCCCTTTTCTTTTTATTTTTCTTTTTTGGGGATTTTGACCCTTTTTAATGGGATTTTATCCTTTTTTGAAGGATTTTCATTAATTGATAAGGGAAATGATGATTTTTTCCCATTTGGTTACCAATTTAAGGATTTTTGGGTTTTTGGAGGCCAAAAATGTAGGAAAAAGGGATAAATGGGTTATGTGACAAGGGGGATGAGCTAGGTGAACAATTTTTGGGTGTTAACAGATTGCCCCCTAAAGTGTGAGGGCATGAGCTCATCATATGGACGATAGACATAATAGGTTATGAATTTTTCCAGTGGTGTGAGCATTGTGATGGTGAAGAGAAAAAACTGGTTGGAGACCAAAACACGTGCTTCATACAAATGATAAGGGAAAAAACTGGAAATAAATCACCTTAATAATGGATGAGGAACATAATCTCAAATATATATACGAGGTGGGCATACCCATGCTCGTATCAAGATATACAAATAATAATGAGGCCCAAAGGGGACCTAAACAATACATAGAGAATTGTTGTGTACATCATAATGGTCCCGAGGGGACACAAATCTGGGACATACTCATGAGCCAACCCTGACTGATATGAAGAACTGATACATGGAAACAATGGAATTCATCTTGAATGCAGTATCACAACAACTGATGCTCTGCTGGATCTGAAGGTCTCCAATGAATATATGGACTCAATAACTAAGAGTCAAAATCTCAAAGGTACGCTAAACTGCATCTGAATTGGATACTCTAGGAAGGCTTTTGAACACTGTCTCAAACGCAGCTTGGATAGCCGTGGAAACATACAAATGGGGGGTTCCAAATAGACTCACCAATGTGATAGAGTCAAGGGACATCAGGGGTCTTCGACCAATAAATCAAGGGAGCAATACCTTGCATGAATCTCAACGGTGCAATGATGGAGTTGAAGTTGATAACATGAGAAACAACCATTCTAAGAGGCACTAAGGAATCCTATCAGATGGTCCATAGGAACTCACCACTGATGGAGACGAGTCCAAGGTACAGGGACCTCTGGGTCTATCCTCTGGAATAGATGTGATGGTGTCGATAGAGGGAGATCTGCAACTACCAAGGAAATGATGTTTCCTTGATAGGATCACGATGTGAACAACCAAGAGGGGATAGTACTGGAAGTAAGACTGACATACTGTGGGGGGATACAGGGGTCGCAGAGTAGGAGGAATCAAACTTCCTTTGTTTCAGAGTAAGATGGAAAGGTTGACCTGGAAGCATATGAAACTAACTTCGGGGAAGATAATCATAGGTTAAGGGACTGGGGACTATGACTGCAATGGGGGAGACTTAGGTGGGAAACTGATGAGTGATATTAGGAGACTCCAAGGGCGACACATTGCAAAAAAATATGAATAAAGGAGACCATAATGGGGAATGTGCAAGAATGGGGGGCCTAGGTGTGATCTATTCGAGCACGGGTTTGGGTAGAAAAGGTGTGGCTGGGGAACAGGTTTCAGGCTCAGAAGCGCGCAGACCACGCAGGTTGCATTTGGAAAGGAACACGAAGCGCATGGGTATCAGGTTGGAAAGCGCATGGAGTGCGTGGGTATCGGGATGGAAATCATGCTTGGGGCATGATTTATGGGTCGAAATTCATGCTGGAGCACGGGTTTCAGGTCAGAATTCGCGCTAAGGGCGCAGGTTACTGACAAAAATTCATGCGCTACAGCATGGAAATGTGTCTTTACAGTCGCGGGTCGAGCCGTAAAAACATAACTAATGAAGGGTACTGCAAAGGCAAGGGCCAGATATGCAAGTACTAGGTCCAAGGAAAGGCCAGAAAAGTTAAATGCAAGAAAAACAACAAGTACCAAACTAAAAATAATTGCTGATCATACCAAACCATAGATCGATGGGAATTGACCCGGTTGGAGTTGCCAAAACTATAGCTAGTGTTTTCACACCAGCATGTGCTAAAGAGCACCTACTAAGTATTATGGAACCCTTAGTAGCAGTTCAAAAATAGATAATATGTGTGAGTGCAAATAAAAATAAAAACTAATCTAACTACTACAATAAGATAACAGATCAACCGGAACCCATGAATAAGATTTGTATTTTTTGTATTATGTTGCAAAAAATGGTTTACAATCAGATTTTATGTAATACCCCTAGTTTTGACTTGGAATGTATTTATCCAAAATTATGTAAATGATGTAAATATGCTAGTGCGGAGCTCAAAGCCAAGGCCCGACTAGTGAATGTCTAAGCATGTATGATGTTTATATTTTATTTGGATTGTTTGGTTGGATTTTGCATTGATATAGAATATATGTAAATATTATGTGCATAAATAATAAAATGATCCAACAATGGCTGTGTAAAGAGCACCAAAGGGGATATGATTCCACCAGAGGGGATGTTAGACAGTCAGAATGAAGATGAGGATAAGGAGAGGAGCGAGAGACAATGCCCCTAGAGCCTGGTAGGTGCCCATATACTTCTGCAAGGAAAGAACTCATCCGTGTAAACTTGCGTCTTGACCCGTAGAATGGTAAAATGGCTTAGGAATGGTTATCAGGCTAAAATTCGGGGCTATAGGGGCTACAACGGCGGGATAAAATGGTCATAGAATCCTCGGTTTTTGCCTAACTTTCCTAAGTTTATAACACTTTATTCCTCACCCTGATGCAAAGTGTAAAATTAACTACTAAAAGGTGTCATGGCCTAATTGTACTTTCTACTAGTGTTCCATCTCCAAGCGGTACTAACTGGACCACCCCTAGTGCTCCTAGTCAACCAAAATTCCCCATTTCAAGGAAAGGGAGAACTCTAGTAATTAATGAGGGTGCACATGTGGAGTTTAACTGAGCTGGAGCGCTCATTGAGGTGTGAACACTTCCTTTTAAGTGGCTATTTTGCCCAATTTTGGACTATTCTAAGCATTTAATGCCACCTAGAGCCTCCCACTCAGCTTATTTTGCACACCAACGCACGCCTTTGAGTCATTATTGTTCCAACATGCCTCAACCATGTCCACACCTCCATTCGTGACCATTTGGGATGAGTTGGAGCAAGTTGGACCCACCTAAGGGGGATTGAGGCCAATTTGGCCAATTACTCATGTACACTCATTTTGGGCTTCCTTAGCCTCACGAATTTATCCAAATGTAATATAAACATGTTCATAACATATTTCCATGTCAGAGAGTTAGATAATATCAAGTTTTTGTTCACATTATGTGTGTAAAATTGTTGTTCTTTCATTTTTTTTGCTGGTTTTTGCAAGTAAATTCGATTTGTGAGATTCTCTAAGGCTCCTAGATCTTGTTGTAGATCAAAATTATCACATGGTATTAGATCCTAGTGTATTTTAGTGAGTTTCATATCAATATTGAGTGTTTGAACTTCATTTTTGAGAGAATTTCCAGATAAAATTGAGTGTTTTTTGTAGGACTTTCAACAATTTTCTCACCATTAACGCAAGCAGAAATGGAAGCAAACCACCTGTTGCTTACTCCTTTCAATTTCTTCAAATGGAAGGAAGAAATGGTCATTCAATTGAGATATAAGGGTCTCTACAGAGTTACCATGGGCACAAAAGTGGAGCCAAAATATGCTGTGGAGAAAGCTAAGTACTTCAATAGAATTGATGAAGCCTATGGATTGCTATGCCTGAGTATTTTGAGAGAGCTCTTATTTCATACAGTATAGTTTGACAATCCCAAATGAAGTCTGGGTTAAGCTAGAATCACTCTTTGGGAAAACTGATGAATTGAGAGGACATCAGCTTGAAAACAAGCTCATCAGCTTGATCCCAACGCATTTTGAAACCATCCAGGAGTTTTTCACGAAGTTCAAGTCTCTAGTACTTCAGTTGCAGAAATGTGGAATTGTGAAGAAAGAGGAGCAATTGATACTGTCCATCCTTTCAAATCTAGGACCAGAATTCTCAGTGTTTGTAAGACCTTCCATTCTACAAAAATGACACTTCGAAATTGGAAAATACCATCACTAGCAACCTTCATGGAGTGCCTCACTCAGGAGCAAGATAATCTAGTTCAAATGGGCACCATCAAATCGAAATATCAAGCTTTGGCCATGGGTGTTTCGAATTCCTCCATGGGAAAGCAGAAGGAAAAGAATTCGAAGCAGTAAGAGAAGAGGAAGTTTGATAAACCCAAATCCACTGATGGGGGTTCGAATCCTCCTAAGGAGAAGGGAAAGAAGGGGAAAGAGAAAACCAAATGCACATATTGCCACAAGGGATAGCATCCAGAGAGCTCCTGTATGAAGAAAACCATTGATACCATGGCTCAACTGCTGGAGAAAAACAACATCCCTGTCCCTGATGGCGCAAGGAAGAAAGATGGCACCTCCAATTCTGACAACAAGAAAAAATGTCATGCCTTGGTAGAAGGTATTTCTAATTCCTCATCCTTCATTATTGATTCAGGGGCATCTAGGCACATGGTTTCATCCAGAGATCTCTTCTCCTTTATGGTTATTTTAGTGATGTGATCTATGTACCATCATTGGCTGCAAATTTGTTGTCTGTGTATCAAATGAATCGTACAAGAGAAGCCAAGAGAGTAACATTTACTCTTGATTTGGTAGATATTTCAGAAATTCCTTCAAACCAAGTTGTGGCAATTGGGTATGCATACCACCAGAGAGGATGTACAAGTTCTCGAATTTCTTCCCCAATTCCTGTGAGATTTTCAATTACTAGGAACTAGATTCATAAGACAATTTCACCATGGAATATTTTAGACAATGAGAGAAGAAGAATAGAGAAAATAAATTATGGAAAACACTCTGTATCTTATTCATTGATATGATAGCAATATATAATACATCCTCCATGGAGAAAATCGAATTGCTTTGAAACAATATGGAAAGAGAAAAAAGAAAAGGCTTAGAAAAGACAAAAAACCCCCTGGGTGGCAAAAGTAGTTTCCAAAATTGTGCTAGAGGCTCACGAATTTGGAAAGTATGGTATGGAATCTCATGAGTGAGGTAAATAGGATGTATTGATGGCTTTATAATGTTAGATATGATGTGGAGGTCGAATTGGTCAAGTGGCAAAAGATTCCAATTTAACTAGCTTTATCTTTTCCACTAGAAAGTAGAAAAAGCAGGACAAAGCTAACTAAAACTGGATAGTGTCTTTCTAATTCGGGAATAGAATAAAATCAGACAAAATCCAAGGAAATATTATACAAAATCTATCCAAATTCGTTTTTGTGAATGAGGATAGCATGTGGTCCACTAAAAGACAAAACTGGCCTATTCTACATAGTCAAAACTCAGGAAATTAATCATAAATGATTAATTAATTTTATCCTAAGTTTAGAATGACATAGTGGGTTTTTTAAATGTTCCAAAACCCCCCCTTAAGCCTGACTTTATGTGATTGGAATCAGAAAAATATAAAAAATATAGGGCCCAAGCAACAAGGCTTATGGTCTCCCCAATACAAAAATAACTAGTCCATGTAAACTGAGGAAACAGGGAAAACCTCATGGGAACAAAACCCTCCCTCAAAAATGGACATGCTTGATGTCTTCATACTGTCATGTTGCTCATTTGAATGAGCTGACTGAGCTGAATGAGATGAATGGGCTGCTTCTGAGTAATTGACTTGATGAAGAGATTGTGGATGTCATGATCATGCATCAGTGCATCAATATTGTGTAGGCAAGAACCATGCGTTGAAGCTCTATGAAGCTCATCTTCTGATGATGGAGGAGTATCAAATGAATTTTTCTTGCTGCTGTAACATACATAATCAGATCTGAAAACACAATCAATGATGGAAAGAAGATCTATGCATACTCCTTCCCAAGGAGAAACAATGAAATCAATAGGATCAATTTCTTCTGTAGTTGCAATATGGTGTACTAGTTCTTGTACTTTCTTCTCAAACTGATGTAGAACCTTTCTAATATTTAAAATGAGATCATGCAGCTCTAAAATATCAGAATTTAAGTCATATGGAGCAGAAACCAATAAAGATGTGGAGTCTCCATGATCGAACACAATTTTAGTAGAATTTTTTTGAGAAACTAGATCACCTAGACAGTTGAGCGAGCCTGGAGAGTGTGAGGACTTGAATTTTGAACCATGAGTGATGGGGTCAGGTCCAGATGTGTGGAATATCAGTCCAAATAATTCCAAAACAATGGATTTCCAACCAATTAAATATATGAAAGACAAAAGTGCAACAGAGGCAAGTGACACAGTGTAGGAAAACATAGAATTGTGTAGTTTCTTAACTGGGGAACTTGGGGTTTGTAGGGTCTTTTGTGCATACAACGGTTGGGAATATGACATGGGATATGTAATGACCTTCATATTAGACTGTAAATCATCTTCTAAATCAGAATCTAAAATATTTGAATGATGGTGGAAAGACCTTTCAGAAGACAAGTTAGAAGCTAGTAAAAAATGACTAGTTTTGAGAGTAGACTTGGATGAACTGACTGAAGATTGTTACAAGGAAGAGGTGGAGGTTTCTGATTCTGATATATCAGAATGTGAATCAATATCAGAGACATCAGAATTATATTTCACTCTAGCACTCAAAGCATAAACATTATTACCTTTGGGAGAGGCTTGGAGACAAAGTTCTTGTTCTACAACAAGCTTGCCTTGTTCTTTCTTTGCAAAGTCAGGAACATCTATGTTATGCTCTTCAAGCATCTTGGCCATCATGTCCAATTTCTTCTTGAAGCAAGATTTCTCAGGATGAGTTCCTTTGCAACAATAAGAACACTTGGGCTTCTCCTTCTTCATCTTCTTGGATTTTGAATCTCCATCAGAATCCTCTTCATCTGACAATATCTTCTGTTTGGATTTGTCATTCTTGAAACTCTTTGCTCTATGAGAAACAAGTTCAAAGTCTTTGGAGGGTGATTGATCCCTCATTTGGACCAGCTTGTCCTTTTATTGAGTGAGCGAATCAATGAATGCATCCAAGGTTGGCATCTTCCACTTGGGAACTGCAAGTCTTGTAGAATGAAAAGTAGACACAAATACTGAGTATTCAGAGCTCAGTTTTGATAGAATGGTAAGGATTAATTGCTCATCCTTCTTCTCTATACCGCATTGCTTGAGTTGAAGCACTAGGTTCTTGAATTTTGAGATGAACTCCTCCATAGAATCGAAATTACTTGGACTAAGAGAGATTAGCTCAATCTCCAAAAAATGACCTCTGAGCTCGTCATGTTTTCCAAAGAGAGACTCTATCTGAGCTCGTCATGTTTTCCAAAGAGAGACAAAAAAACCCCTAGGTGGCAAAAGTAGTTTCCAAAACTGTGCTAGAGGCTCACGAATTTGGAAAGTATGGTATGGCAGCTCATGAGTGAGGTAAATAGAATGTATTGATGGATTTAGAAGTTTAGATATGATGTGGATGTCGAATTGGTCAAGTGGCAAAAGATTCCAAGTTAACTAGCTTTATCTTTTCCACTAGAAAGTATAAAAAGTAGGACAAAGCTAACTAAAACTGGATAGTGTCTTTCTAATTCAGGAATAGAATAAAATCAGACAAAATCCAAGGAAATCTTATCCAAAATCTATCCAAATTCGTTTTTGTGAATGAAGATAGCATGTGGTCCACTAAAAGACAAAACTGGCCTATTCTACCTAGTCACAACTCAGGAAATTAATCATAAATGATTAATTAATTTTATCCTAAGTCTAGAATGACATAGTGGGTTTTTTAAATGTTCCAACAATTCTAGTGGCCAAGATATCCTCTCTCATACCAACGAGACCTCCAAGCTATGGCATGAAATATTTGGACACATGAATTACAAGTATCTTCAAGCATTGCACAAAGATGAGATGGTATAAGGGCTTCCTTCAATCAAATCTTCGAATGGATATTGCATTGGCTGTGTAGTTGGGAAGCATACAGAACGCAACTATGAGAAGGGGATGGAAAGGAGATCCACAGAACCACTTGGATTGGTACATTCAGACCTCATTGTTCCTCTTCCCACTGTTAAATTTTCAGAATTTACTTTAATCTGATCTAGGATCTTAACTAAGAGAACAACATGTACAACAAATCTACAGCATATCAATCATGGACATAATAATGCAAGCACACAAGAGACACAGAGTTTACTTGGGGAAAACCATAAAGGTGAAAAACCCCAATAACTTCCTCAGAGATAGATAGACCAATGATACAACCAGAATACAAGAGATAGTCTTCTCCTAGCAGCAGAGCCTCCTCCTCCACAAGTACACTACTCTCCCAAGTGTGAGTGAGAGAATAGAATGTGTAAAATGAGAGAGACACACTCTCTATTTATACACTAACTTGACTTGACATTTACTCAACTAGGTCGGACTCAACTTAAACACTTAACATAATGCTGACTGGGCTAACCCCCACTAGGGTGGTCTAATAACCCTTTGACCCGCATGACTTATATAGGGCCAACCCCAACAAGGCGGTCTAATAACCCATCAAGTATAAGTTACGACACTTACAATATAAATGACAACACTTCCGTATAGAGGAATAATAACATCTCTATAGGAATACAATATACATATATGTGAAATACATTCCGAAGTTACATATACATCAACACTCCCTCTTAAATAGGAAGGTATTTATCGACACAGATCTTCTAGCACAAGTCTTCTTCTCTGCATCATCGTCACTGGATAATCGTCATTGAGTCATCATCATCGTCACTGTTGTTGCTATCTCAATCAATCTCTGAATCTACTCGTCATAGGAAGTTCTACAGAGCCAGTCTTTTTTCATATTGGATGTAGGCCCACCACCTGCAGGTCTTTGTCATCACTAGCCATACTGTGGAATCCTCAGGACTTATTACGTGTGTCACAAAACCTCGAAAGAGCATCCCAGGATGTTACAAGAACACAGCTCTACCTATAGGATCTCCCAGGGCCATATTATATGTGACCTCACCATAAAACCTCACAAGATCATCCCAGGATGTTACGAGCACATAGCTCTACCTATAGAATCTCCCAGGGACAGATTATATGTGGTCACCACAAAAACTCGCAAGAGCATCCCAAGCTGTTACGAGCACACAGCTCTATGTATAGGATCTCCCAGGGACAGATTATATGTGGTCATGGAAAAACCTCGCAAGAGAATCCCAGGACTTATTACGGGCACATAGCCCAACCTACCGGATCTCCTAGGGACATATTATATGCCATAGGACAAAACCTTGAAAGAGCATCTTCCAAATATCCCAGGGCCAGAGCATCTTCCAGATATCCCAGGGCCAGATTATATGCCATAGGAAAAACCTTGAAAGACTATCTGTAGATCTCCCAGGGCCAAATTATATGTCCTCCCAGAGAAAAACCTCGAAAGAGAATTTGTTAAATATCCCAGGGCCAAATTATATGCCATAGCCAAAACCTCGAAAGACTATCTGCAAATCTCCCAGGGCCAAATTATATGCTCATCTGCACAACCTGATCCACGACCATAGAGTATCAACCTGATACTCACCATACATCATCCTAATGTATACATGATCATCCTGATCATCATCATTGCAACATCCTGCTGTAAGTCATCTGGAGCAACATCCTAAAGCTCGTCATCCACGATCATCCTGATCATATCATGCATCTACCTGATGCATACCAAGTATCTACCTGATACATATCATCATACATGATCTACCTGATCATACAATGCATCCACCTGATACATACACAGATACATGATCCACCTGATAATACATGATACATATCAACATACATGATCTACCTAATCATACAATGTATCCACCTGATACATATACAGATACATGGTCCAAGCATCCAACATGATGCATATACAAAATACATACAAATGATCCAATCGATCATATCCAGCATCCAACATGATGCGTACATACATAAATGATCCAACTGATCATATCCAACATCCAACATGATGCATACATACCTATACATATAAATGATCCAACTGATCATATCCAACATCATCCTAATGCATATACAGAGCAGTAACTGGAGCATCATCCTGATGCTCATCATCCAGCACTTACATCCACATCCATGTGAAGGATCCTCCTTCCAACATGCTTGGAATGGCCTCTGCAAATGTGTCCATCACTTCTTCCTCGAAGTGTCATCAATCTGAAGAACACCAAGCCTCTCTCTGAAGTACTCAAACTTCACTCTGGCTAGTGGTTTCATCAGCACATCTGCAATCTACTCATCCGTCGCAATGTACAAGAGCTTCACAGCTCCTCTCTGCACCATATCCCTGATATAGTGATATTTGATCTCTATGTGTTTCGACCTGTCATGAAACACTAGGTTCTCAGACAGCTTCACACAACTCTGGTTATCACAAAAGATATTAGTAGCATCCAATGGGAGATCAAATAACTTAGACAGTAGCTTCCGTAGCCATATTGCCTCACAACTAGCTGAACAGGCTACAACATACTCCATCTCAGCTGTACTTAGTGCTACGCAGGACTGCTCCCTGCTAAACCAAGAGATCACACCTGATCCCATACTGAAGCAGCATCCAGATGTGCTCTTCCTATCTGCAGTACTGCCATCCCAATCTGATTCAACATAACCCTGCAGGTTAAACTTTTGATTCGCTTCATATTTGAGCCCATAATCCACTGTACCCTCAGGTACCTCAGAACATGCTTTACAGCAACTAGGTGAACACTCCTCGGATCTGTCAGGAACTGGCTCAATGTGTTCACCAAAAAGCAAATATCTGGTCTCGTGTTTGTCAGGTACATCAAGGACCCAATCATCTGACGATACATAGAGACATCAACCGGCTCAGATGAAGCATCACAAAGAACCTTCAGATTCAATGCCATAGGTGTGGCCATGGCCTTGCAATCCATCATCCCGAACCTCTTCAGGATCTCTACTGCATACTTCCCTTGTCCAAGGAAGATTCCATCTACACTCTACCACACCTCCATGCCAAAAAAAATAGTGCATCATCCCCAAGTTCTTCATCTTGAACTCGGCAGCAAGCTTCCATTGTGTGTCGGCAATCAATCTATATTCACTTGTAACAAACAGGTTATCCGCATACAAAAGTAGTATCACTGGATTGTCTTCCTCAACCTTGTAGTAAAGGTTGGAATCCACTTTACTCTTGGTAAATCCCAAACTGGATAGAAAGCTGTCTATCCTACCAAGTTCTGCACATATATATGACTACACCATTAAATAAGGTTGTCTTGAAATCCATCTGGTGTATCTTCTATTTCATCACTTTTATATTTCTTTATGCTGCCATCTGCAGCATGCTTAATCTGATAGTTCCATTTGGAAGTCACAACAGACTTCCCTTTAGCTCTTGGGACCGCATCCCAAACATTGTTCTTCATGATTGATGGATCATGGCATTCTTCCCGTATCCTGGGAACTTCAATATCTTCAATAGATAATTTTGTTGCTTGAACAAATGTTGTAGTCCTTCTTTTGTAGGTGAAGGTATACAGTCTTTTCTACAAAACAAGTTAAATTGCATGATTAGAAACATCTCATAATTTTCAAACAAATTCTTACACATAAAGAAATATGTCATACAGTCATGCAATTATCTTAGCCAATGCTTCAATACAACATTTGTCCATGTTCCACAACTTTCTAGATGCCTTCCAGTCTCTACCAGAACATTGTTAAGAGTTTGCACTACTCCCAACATGTCAGCAAAGAGGTTTCATTCTAGATAAGTAGCATTGGAATGTTGTACAGTGCCATAGGCCACTTACCCATCACATGCATATTAGTAGTATATTGTTCATTAATGCAATCATTCTAATATGCACAATACATATCCTAAGTCTAGGAACATGAGCATATACATCATTGAACAATTTTATTTAAACAAACAAATATGCAAGAAATGATAATTAAAAATACTTATCTTTGTTTGGTTGCTGGGTGGACTCCCTCTGAGTCTTTGCTTCCTTGCAGGAGCTGTGAAGTAGCTTCTTCTACACCTTTCTGTTGTGGAATGTAGAAAGATGGTCAACTCCCTCTGAATATCTGCATCCTTGCAGAAACTACTGAAGTGTGCTCCTTTGCTTTCTTGTAGGAACAACTGGAGTGTGCTCCCTCTTGATCTTTGCTTCTTGGATTACATGTCCTTGAACTTACATCCATCCTTAATCACTATGCATACTTATTAGTATCATCATTGTGTTATCCTTGAGGTCTCATACATAATCACACATTTATTAGTATAATCTTAATACTATCAAAAAACAATAATCTTAAACATGTATAGTCATGATCATTCACAAATAATAAACATTAGTATTCAAGGTTTTAGGGAAGTCTTATTTTACTCATGCATATTCTTATTTGATCATAGGACTCTTCTTATTAGTTAAATCATCAATGCATAAACCTGTGATTACTCAAACATATACCTTCATGATTCTTCTGGTTAGTCATATCATCAATTATGGTAAGAAACATAATATGCATACAAACATGACTATTCAAACCTATGACTTCATGAATAATCATTATCAACAACACAATAGTATAAGATCCTAACACAAGGTAGGATTCTAGCTTGATATAGGAAAAACATACTTGGATTAACATGATATCTAGTTATGTATAACATACCCGCATAATGTCTTATAGTTCTCTTCAGTGACTTGTGCTAGTAACCTGCATGTCTCATAAGTTAACCATTGTAGGACCAAGTTATACATACCTCGAAAGTAGATATTCTATGTGATCCATGACAATGGATGAATCTTTGTCTTCATGTCACCATGATCATATGTTCTTGAAGTAGAACATGAATTGTCTTTCTTGGTGTACCTTTTATGTTAGTGAACAACATAAACCTCATATAACATCACAATGCATTAGTACATTCATAAGTGTCAAAACCTTAATCAATGAATATCTTCTATTAAGGTGATACAACAAGTCTAGTAATTAATCAAGAATGTACTGTAATGATATGAAGACAAACATATGATAAAATTAACCATGAAACATACCTGTAAGCCATACCTATCAAGATTGCTTGTAATCTTCTTATGGAAGGCCTTAGCCTCATCTCCCTCTGAGACAGGAACTTCTTCACTTATGTAGGTGACCAATCCATCTTCTTCTAGGATTAACCCAATCCACTTGATTTGCAAGAACTGGACCTAGAGTTGGATTAGGGTTTGTCAAGGAAACCCCAAAAATTCAAACTTCCGAAAGGATAGAAATATTGAGTCTTGATGAGCTGATCAAGTTGGTATATTCATAATTTTAAAACTGCAAGGTTTCACCCCTCGAAACTGCCTTTTAAATTTCTGGATTCACTGGTGAGGACCCTGAATTAGGGTTTGAGTTTCCCGGAGCTTCACCCAACCAAAAGATTTGATTCAAAGCTCTAAGCTTCAATTTTTCTGAGGAGCTTCCAGCCGTGGTCACAGATTTCCAAAATTCCAAGTTTTGCAGAAGTCCTGATTTTCCATCTTTCCGATCAAAGTCCCGAACTGGGGTTTGATCAAGCCCAACCTTCTTCCAAATCAAAAAATCTGATATTGGTCTCTAAATTTTGATTTAGATGAGTAGCATCCAGCCGTGGTCTCCGATTAGAGAAATTCCAACTTTCTCTGAAGCCCTAAATTCCGGAAGCCATGAATGAAGGTGCTCAAAAATAATTCTGTTTTGATAGAAATATGTACCTGATTGTTTCTGGTGTAACTCCAAAAATTTTGATCCAAAGGGTCTGAAAATGTTTCCTGAGATATCCTGACCTATTATCTTTCCATCCCGACAGATCTGACCTCAATTGGATTCTTTGAGAGAGAGTTATGCCAAGTGTCGCAACGTGACTCGTTTATGGGATAATACAGGAGAGCGAACTTGTATGGTGTGCCACGTGTCACTTGTTCAACTTCGGCCTCTGAATTTTTTTTTTGAGATAGCCCAACCTGTTATCTTTCCATCTCGATAGGTCTAACCTCAATTGGATTCTCTGAGAGAGAGTTATGCCAAGTGTCGCAACGTGACCTATTTATGGGATAATATAGGCAAGCGAACTTGTACAGAATTCCATGTGTCACTGGTTCAACTTCGGCCTTTGAACAATTTTTCTGATATATTACAGTCTGTGTACTACCTGTCACTTTTTACGAAATTTCATTTGGAGCTTCCTATCCCAATTTATGACCTTTTTCCCAAGGTCACTTGATTTTGACTCAGATCTGGAAGAGGCGGAAACCCTATATTGTACATATCATAAATCACAAAGTACAATGAATTAGAGGTTTTTCTTTGGATACAAGGTACATGGGGATCTGATCTAAGACCTGTAAAAGTTTCAGATCCGAAAACTTCACCAAAATGGGTTTCTAGCGAAAGTTCTACGATGACTGAGTTTTGCTATATCAAGCCATAGCATCGTAAGTGCAACAAGTGTCATACATGCCATATCATGCCTTCTTTCAGGCTAGCTCTGATACCATGTTAAAGTTTCAGAATTTACTTCAATCTAATCTAGTATCTTAACTAAGAGAACAACATGTACAACATATCAATCATGGACACAATAATGCAAGCACACAAGAGACACAGAGTTTACTTGGGAAAAACCATAAAGGTGAAAAACCCCAATAACTTCCTCAAAGATAGATAGAGCAATGATACAACCAGAATACACGAGATAGTCTTCTCCTAGCAGCAGAGCCTCCTCCTCCACAAGTGCACCACTCTCCCAAGTGTGAGTGAGAGAATAGAATGTGTAAAATGAGAGAGATGCACTCTCTATTTATACACTAACTTGACTTGACCTTTACTCAACTAGGTCGGCCTCAACTTAACCACTTAACATAATGCTGACTGGGCCGACCCCCACTGGGGTGGTCTAATAACCCTTTGACCCACATGACTTATACAGGGCCGACCCCAACAAGGTGGTCTAATAACCCATCAAGTATAAGTTACGACACTTACAATATAAATGACGACACTTCCATATAGAGGAATAATAACATCTCTATAGGAATACAATATACATATATGTGAAATACATTCCAAAGTTACATATACATCAACACCCACTCCATCCTATAGTGGATTAAGGTATGTACTCACCTTCATTGATGACTACTCTAGATTCTGCTGGGTATACTTCCTAAAATTGAAATCTGAAGTGTTTGAGCAATTGAAGATTTGGAAAGCCTTAGTGGAAAATCAAAGTGGGCATAAGATAAAAATCCTTAGGATTGATAATGGGAAGGAGTATGTAAAAAAAAATCTGCAGTATCTTTGTGAGGAATGTGGCATTCAAATGCAACATTCAATTCCCTACACACCACAGCAAAATGGCGTGGTAGAGAGGAAAAATAGATCTCTCAAAGAGATGGACACAAGCATGATTGAAGAAAGGGATTTAAGTCCCAAGCTATGGGATGAAGCCATAAATTGTGATGAACATATTTAGAACAAAGCATTCCACAAATCAGTCAAAGGAAAAACTCCCTACTAGGCATGGTTTGGCCAAAAACCAAATGTCTCGAATTTCAGGATTTTTGGATCGAGAGCATGGGCTCAAATTCCTTCAGAAAAGAGGAAGGCTTTGCAGCCACAGAGAAAGGAATGTCTCATGGTTGGTTATGGTGAGGAAAAAAAGAGTTATAACCTCTTTGGCACATCCACACTCAAAACTTTCATTTAGAGAAGTGTGCAATTCGAAGAGGAACCAATACCAGATTTTGAGCTTGCACCAGGGGAATGCTCTTCTCCTCAACACCTTGATGAAGTAAGTAATGATTCAAGCTATGTATTTTATGATAATTCTGAAAATGATATGTCTAAATATGACATTGTTGTAGATGCGTCACCATCAAGGCCCAAGTGGGCTGAAAAAATCATACAAACTGCAGGTGAATTGGCAGGCAATCCCTAAGAACCTAGGAAGACTAGATTTCAAACTAATAATGCTCCCTTTGCAAGTGAAAGTGGTCTTTCTTATCACTATTATATGATGATTAGATCTTATCCACATTCATATCAGGAAGCTTATCATGATCCAAGGGGGAAAGCAGCAATGGAAGAAGAATTTCATTCTCTCCAAGAGAATGAAACATGGGATTTGGTTCCCCTTCCTCCCAAGAGGAAGCTTGTGCAATGTAAGTATATTTTTCGAACCAAAATTTCTGCTGATGGTTCTGATGTGAAGTACAGGGAAATATTAGTTTCTAACTGCTACTCTCAAGTCCAAGGTGTGGAATACACCGAGACCTTTGCACCGGTTGCAAAGATGGATTCCATAAGACTATCTCTAGCAATTGCAGCTAGTAAAGGTTGGCAAGTGCACCATATGGATGTTAAAAGTGCATTCTTACATGGTGAGCTACAGAAAGAGATCTAGATGCATCAAACTAAAGGTTTCCAAGAGTATCCTTCACTTGTTTGTAAGTTGAAGAAATCACTATCTGGACTGAAGCAAGCCCCCATGGCTTGGTATGCAAAAATGGATGCTTTCTTGCTCTCAATTGGTTTCATTCAATGCAAATCTGATCCAAATGTGTATTTGCAGCAATGTGATGGTATTTTTCAATTCATTTTATTGCATGTTGATGATATTTTAATTATAGCGATCTGCAACAAACAAATTGGTTCAATTAAGGTATCTCTACACAGTGAATTTGCCATTACCGATCTAGGATTGCTAAGGCAATTTTTGGGTTTGGAAATTCAACAATCTGAAAGAGGAATCATTTTGAGTCAACCAAAGTATTCTTTAGACCTGATAATTAAGTTTAAAATGGCTGATTGTAAGGAAGCCAAGTTCCCATTCATTTCTGGCATCAAACTAGGTGAATCTAGTGATTCTCCTTTGGTAGATTGCACACTCTACATGCAGCTAGTTGGTAGTTTATTGTACCTTACACATACAAGACCTCATTTGTCTTATGCTATAAGTGTTGTAGAAAGGTATATGCAGCAGCCACATGAGGTCTATTGGAAGGAAACCAAAAAGATCCTCCAATATGTCCAAGGAACAAAGAGTTTTGGGTACACTATGCAGCCAGTTCTTCACTTCAACTAGTTGGATTTTCTGATTCGGATTGGGCTGGAGATCCCATTGACAAAAAGTCCACTTTAGGTTTTGTTTTCATGTTTGGTGAAGGTCCTATTTTCTTTTCAAGTAATAAACAACATACAATTTCCTTTTCATCAGCAGAGGCCGAGCACAGGGCAGCAGTGAATGCAGCCACACAGTGTGTTTGGTTGCAAGGAATTCTTCGGAAATTTGACATTGCAATTGATTCTCCAACCAACATTTGGGTGGAAAATCAAAGTGCCATCAAGATATATACTGATCCAGTTCAGAGGCAGAAAACAAAGCATATAGAGATCCATATGCACTACATCCAGGGCTTAGTGTATGACAGAGTGATTTCCTTGCAGTATTGCCCATCTACTGAGCAAACTGTTGATATTTTCACCAAGAGTTTCACTGAGAAGACCTTCACTGACTTGAGAGATTTGATTAGAGTGAGTTATGGATGGTGATTGCTACTATTTTGTTGGAGGTTTCAGACCCATGTCCATTTTAGAGGGAAGGTTTTATCCCATGACGTTTTCCTTCTTTTCCTCAATTTGCATGGACAAATAAAATTTATGTTATGTATTGAGGTGACTTGAGGCTTTGTTGCCAAGGCCTCCCACTTAATTTTTCATGAGATGTACTGAGTTTTGGTTAAGGGGGGGGTGTTAGAACATTAATCCACCATTTAGTACCTTATTCTATAGCCTTAGTCAATTTTATTGTCATTTGTGCTTTAATACACTATGGTTTGGACCTAGGTAGCTTAATTGGGAAAATAACCACTTAACAGGAAGTGTTCACACCTACATGAGTTCTCTAGATCAGTCAAAATCCACATCATGTGTGCCCTTATTAATTTCTAGAGTGATCCCTTTCCTTGAAATGGGGAATTGTGGTTGACTAGGAGTGCTAGGGGTGGATTTAGCCCCTTTTTGGACCGTTTTGAGCATTTAATGCCACCTACAGCCTCCCGCTCACCTTATTTTGCACACCAACGCATGCCTTTGAGTCATTATTGTTCCAGCATGCCTCAACCATGTCCATACCTCCATTCATGACCATTTGTGTTGAGTTGGAGGAAGTTGGACCCACCTAGGGGGGATTGAGGCCAATTACTCATGTACACTCATTTTGGGATTCCTAAGCTTCACGAATTTCTCCAAATGTAATATAAACCTGTTCATAACATATTTACATGTCAAACAATCAGATAATATCAAGTTTCTTTTCACATTGTGTGTGTAAAATTGTTCTTCTTTCATGTTTTTTGTTGGTTTTTGCAAGTAAATTCAATTTGTGAGATTCTCTAAGGCTCCTATAACTTACTGTAGATCAAAATTATCACAGGGGAAGAAGAAAGGGGGTCCATGGGTGACTAAATCCTTGTTTCCAAGTGTCAACCTTACAAATCACCCAAAATTCTGTCATGTGATGAGAATAAGCCAATTATCTCCCTTTTTGACCATTTTCAAATCATTAATACATGTGTGTGGTTAGTGGGAAAATTCACCTCAAGTAGTTATTGAAGCATGGGAATGAGTTCACTTTTGTGATAGTTATGTCATGACAGCAGTCAGTATGCAGCTGCCAGGAGTCCTTTCTTCTACTGGAAGAAGTTATCGCAGTTGTCTTTTCACCATTTTATCATATCCTTTGGAGTCAACCCTCATTTTATCTCATTATTTCACGCATATTTAGAGGATACAGATCTATCCCTTGCTGTCCATGAACTTACCATGTTGTTTTGAACCCATAAATTCAAATTTGGAGACCATGCTGCAGATTTGGAAGTGAAAACTATTGGTTGTAGGTGAGCAAAGAGGTTGGGAAAGGTAGGAACCTTTACCCTTGCGTTTTGTTGCTCGTAGGTGCTTGAGAAGCCACAAATTGAGGATACAGGTAGTTATATAGCAGCCAATATAAGGTTGGACTTCTTCTATGCACACACTAGAAGCACCCAGTAAGATGGATCTCCCAAGGGAACCGTGGATCAGTGAATGAGATGCCTAAGTTGGAATGATGTTGTGTGGGGCAGGTATTGTGGAATCCAAGGTTGTGAGGGATGATTGAGACCCATGCAGATATATATATGAGCATTTGGCTAAGTATAGAGAGCAAAATGGGTTGTGGGATGAGAGAGAGAATCCTGTAGGTGTTACCTTCTCCCTCGTGGCCTCATATCCTAGCTTGAGGGTGGCCTTCCAGCATAAAGAGTATATGTTGGACTGAGTGCCTATCGTTGTGTTGCTGCTGCAACCTTTTCCCCTTAATTTACAAAATTATAGGGCCCTTCCTTTTCTTTTTTAGAGTTTGTAGTCTCTCGAAAGTTTGGTTTTTGACCCTTAGTTTTTCTTAGAAAGTCTTCGAGAAAAGTTGTCTTTTTGGCTAAGGAAAAACTTCAAGTCTTTTTGCCAAAACTGGTCGCAGAGTTTTGTTTATTTTTTGCCGATGGCGTCGGGGTTTTTCAGTTTAATCTTGTGGAAATAATCACGTTTTTGTTTTTTCCTTTTACCAAAATGGTCCCAACCTTTCTCGCCGACTAGTCGCGGTTCCTTGGCTTATTTTCACCGACCATTGCGTTGTCTTTTAGCTTAATTTTTGCCGAACATTACGCTGTTTCTTAGCTTATTGTTCGTCGACCGGTCGCAGATCCTTGAGCTAAATTACACTGACCGTTTTGTCGTTTTTATTTTTCACTTTGTCGATCCTTGTATCGCTGACCGGTCGTAGCCAACACCCGAGTGGAAGATCATACTGGCCTTAGCTTGTTTTCCTTGTTTTTTTCCTTTACGAGTTTTCTGCAACCTCTGACGACTTACGCAACTCTCCCGTTCTATCCTTTTCTTGGGGGAATCCTTGGCCGGTCCTGTTGTTTGGAGCCAAGAAAGATTTATCTCTAACAGCGGGGTTTCAACGCATAGTGTCACCTTTAGTTAAAATAGGGTTGTTTTATTTTCACTTTGTTTCTCACTTTTATGCACAGGCACAAGTTTGATTGATTGTGAACAAACTCTCTTTGTTTAAAAAAACATGAGGATTTTAAGTTTTGCATGATTGTTTGTATTTTTGTATAGCGGGTTTTTTGCTTCTCCTAACTGTTCATTCATTAAAGCAAAAGGTAAAATGCATCTATGAAGGACAATTTTGCATTCTGAAATTTCAAAGAGCACCGAGCTACTGTATTTGTCATGCTAAATAATCATGCCATGGTTGACAAATCATATATAAATATTTTCTTCATTGCCTCTTCCTAAGTTTCAACCTTAATGAGCAGTTTTGGAAAAGGAAATTAACACTCATATCGTCTCAAGTTTTGTTCTGCTTAATTCACCGCATCATAAATACTGTACGGTTCATTATGATTCCTTATTTTTTCTTTCAGTGTCGTCACAGGTTTGATATGCACAGGCAGTTCGCCAGAAGTAAAGCTAAGCTGGTCGAATCAGACTCAAACATAGAAATCCTTTTGGACACGTCACTCAAAACGATGTTCGAAGATACTGAAGCTGTGACAGGAGCCGCCCCAGAGTTTCAATGGGGAGAATTGTATAGGGCTATAAGAGACACAAACTTCCCGGATGCAACCATCGAAGAACTAATGGTTTACCAGAATATCAAGAAATATGGTCTTCACAAGGCATCCACTCGCCTAGAGCTGTTTCCGTGCTCAGAAGTTATTGGTTGGATCCTACCCCAAGTAAACACAGACACCAGAATCATCTCAGACATCAGCGGGTAGGGGATCGCATCTTTCCAGCTAGTCTTTATCACTATAGCATATTGTTGTAAGTACAATAGATCCCATGCTTCATCTGAACATGGGAGCCCCAAAATTTTAAATACAAAGGTATTTGGGTAAGTTACTTATTATAATGAGGTCACTAAACTTTGTTTGTTATAATCTCATACCTTTGCTTTTGGTTTGTGTAATTACCTTTTTTTTTCCTTTCAAAAATTTCTAAGTTTTGGTTGTTTTCTTGACTTGTGGAAAGCCTTCAATTCTTTTAAATGTTATTTTATTCCCGCAAACATGCAATCCTGCAATTGCGGATTGCGGGAATGATTGTTCTTTCTTTTCAGAATTGTGTCATCCCGCAACCCACAATTGTGAATTGCAGGAAGACTTTGTTAATATTTTTGGGAAATTTCTATTCTGCAACCTGTAATTGCGGATTGCGGCAAGTTGTTATTTTAATAAATTGCGTTGTGTGTTTCCGCAACCCACAATTGCGGATTGTGGGATGCAGAAAATTTATCTTAATTTTAAAGGTTGTTTCCATTCCCGCAACCCTGCAATTGCGGATTGTGGATTGCGGAAACTCTTTCGTCTGTTATTTTGTAAAGTTGTAATCCCGCAACCCGCAATTATGGATTGCAGATTGCAAGAATAATGAATAAAATTGAAAATAAGACTTGTGACCTGATCCCACATCCTGCAGGGGTTAATCTCAGCCGTTCATTTTTTTAATCCTATGGTCCAGATTTGAGCCGACGAAAAATCGATAAATATAAGATTTTTTCTATTTTTCTTTATCATTTTCATTGTCAGAAATTTACTCTGCTACATGGATTTTACTGTGAATTTGTTACCAGGGGTCATTCTCACCAATTTTTCAGTTATTTTCAGGTTAGGTTTTTGTCATTTCCGCATTTGTTATTTATGGTTTACTTTTTATGATTTAGTTTTGATTTATTTACCAGAATTTCCAAGCTTTGCAAAAATGTCATGAAACACTCGATATAGGACAATTCATAGGGATTTGTTGACCAAAGACCCGAATTTCAGTATCTTCTCAGATACCAGTGAGAGGGTTACTGAAACTTATCAGATGGACCGGTCCAAAATTTATTCAATTTTTGATAATGATGACCTTTTAAACATTAAAGAAGACCAACCTGCATATGATAAAATTAGGGCTTCTCAACTCAATGCTATTGCTGCTCGCCCCCTATTCTTCCTTACACAAATGCAGTTAAATGGATAGTAGATAATGCTAACCCTAAAGACCGGTCATTCAATGACAGTACGGTGTCACAATTGACAACTTTCCACCCTGAAGTTTTTACCATAGCATTTTCTCTTAAGGTAGCCATGCAAATCTATCCTTAGCCCTGAATTCATCCAATCTTCTAAAACCGAGTACAATTTCGACGAAATGTTGAAATCATGAATGATTAAACCTAGCAACATTGTTCCAAAAGCTGATAACCACTATCTGATTTCCTAGTTCAAAGAGCCGTATTCTTTACTGGCAAGCATGCTCTGCAGGATCTATGGCCTTCCAAGTTGTTTAGTCTTTAAGGCTGAATGGTCTCCAATAGCCCATCATGCCTTGACCATAGGTGAGTCTTTTCCTTGGGCATTCATCTTGTCACTGGAGCTTAAAAAAACCATCCAAGAGTATCAAAAAGCACCTACTTTGAGTAAGCCACACTTTTTATTTTCATCCTTCATTATAGATGTCTTTTTCTTAGAGTTCTAGTGTCCCAACATGGGATGGAATTGGACCCCTTTAGCTCCACCAGTCCATATCTATCATGCAACACTATGGGAGAGTAATTTTGTGCCCTTACTCTATGACATTTGTGACCATTTCATGGGTACTATTTATTTCAAGATATTCAAACAAGAGGCTCGTTCCTTTTCAGTTAATGTCGAGACCTTCATCAATACAATTGGTGATTGGTATGTCTATGAATCCTTTTCATATATCAGAATCTGGGGAAGTCACACTGTTCATATTCTACCTAGAATAGTCCCCGACAGATTGGTCATTGAAGAAGTCTCTTATAAGACTGTTACTGATGGTGTCTACAGAAAACTCATTGGTCCCAAGAGAAAGGGTTGGCTTGAATTATCCTTAAACCTTGGACCATTGGTCATTCCAACGTCAAATTAGGCTACAGTGTTGGGGGATAGGACGGCTTCTCTGAAGCTAGGATTCGCTCCCAAAAGAAAGCATGACCCTAAGAAGTTCCTTGATGCTCATTTTAAACAAAATCATGTGAAGATGGACTATGTGCATGAAGAAATTCCTGATGACTCCATCTACCAAGGAGTGAATACCTTTTATGAGGTCCTAGATAGGGCCAAGAGCACAGATGAGCATCATCAAATTATGTAATATCAGAGAGAACTTAAAACTAAATTTTTGAGCTATAGAACAATGGAAATGAAACTGCTTGAGCAAAAGAGAAGGGATAGAGAAGAAAATGAGAACCAACAAGCCAATGCCCCTCTAATGCTTACTTATCCAGATGGGAATAAAGGTAAAAATACTATGGAGAATACTCCATAGGTAAAGACTGTTGAACATGTCAAAGTTTTGTTGGAAACCTCATCAGGTGAAGCAGGAGTTAGCACAGATGTCTTCAATATTGGATACCCAAACAATTGAGCCTCCTAAGCTTACTGTGGATATTCAAGTGACTGTTGCATCTATACAGGTATCTGATGATCTAATAATAGATGATCCAGACCCAACTAAGAGACAAAAAATCATGATTCCTACCTCACAGGTTCCTACTCTTAATAATATTAACAGTGATATTGAAGATGAGCCACATCCTCCAGTGTCTGTGACTGAAGAAGTGATTGAAGACTCACAGGAACTTACAGATCTTTTAGATACTATTGAAATGGATCACTCTGATCATGATCAACAGATATTGGAACTCACCACTGCACCTGATATTACAACTTCAGCACTTTTACTTTCATCTATTCAAAATATTTCTGCTTTGTCTCCAGGGGTGATGCCACCATTTTCCATATCATAACTTTTTCATACTCTGACTTCCAGAGCCACTCCATTTTCAAATAGCTCGGTTCCATTTTCCATTCCCTCATCTATTATTGCAAAGATCCAGTCTTTGACTATCCCTCAACAATCACCCATATCTACTTTTTTATCACCCACCATTGATGAACCACCTTTAGTTCCTTCTTCATCATCACCTACTAATGATGATCATGTTCCACTTTCTGAAGCCTTCACTTCAATCCCTTCTCCAACCCATGTTCCATCAGTTTTTCAGACTATCTCTACCCCTCTGAATACTCCTCAAGTTACCATGTATATACCTATTCCCACTGACACTCAAACAACTTCAATAATTTCAACAGTGAGTGTCACTTCAACTTTTGCAGATTTGGTAACTGAGTATGAAGATTATGTTGTAGTCCCTCTTGGGGATTATTTCTACAATAAAACATCCAGGGCAGTGATGAGGAAATGTAAGAAAAGAAGTAGGGATCAGGGGTGATTGGAAGCACCTGTACCTAATCAAATAATCTGAGCTCGACAAACTAATGATCCTCAGAAAGAAGCAATTGAGACAGCTGTAGCCTTAGGAGAATTTGCTGGTGTAAATTTTGATTCATTTCAGGTACTGAATAGGGAGATTGATCAGAAGAAGGAAGAATTGAAAAGGCTTGAAGAAGAGTTAGTTAAGACCAAGGAACAACATGAGATTTATGTTGTTGATCTCAGGAAAATATGGGTATATAGGTTAGAGGATTTGGAGTGAAGCAACACCTCTCTTCAGACCAAACTTCGTAATGCACAAGTTGAGAATTCTTCCAATACACAGAGGATAGCTATGCTTGAAAAGAAATGCGAGGATGCAATTGAAAGTGCAGCCTCTTCTCATTTCTCTAAGTTTTCACCCCGGGAATTTAAGGATTTGGCCCTTCAGGTCAATGAAGAACATTCTAAATTAATGGAGAAACTGTTTAACACCCTATATGAGATTGGGGATACTCATATGACTTTTGGTAAGATGTATGTTGTCCTTGAAGAACAGAAAGCCAAAAGGTTGCAAGATTCTAAGGAAAGTCAAGACATTGTTGAGTGGCAGGGTTATATCAAGAACATACCAGAAGACATCCCCATTCTTAACAATTTTCAGTTCAAGAAAATCAAAGCTGCATTGAACACTTGGCTTGATCTTAATGATTCAGTTGAAGACATTATTCAGAAAGCACAGTCTATGTGTAGAAAGCAATGGTATGTAGTGGATAATATCATGGAAATTCTACAATTCTCCACCATGGAGCTCATTGAAGATGCTTGCCCACCTAAGTTGATGGTTGAGCAAGTTGAACGCAAGTGTGAGGAAGCCAAGCAGAAAATTAAGCGCCTTGAGGAGGTCAAGATTGATGATGTGGATCAATTAATTAGGAAACCAGTCACCATGGAAGGAAAAATCCACATTTTCATCTGTATTTGGCATAAGTTAGCTAAAAAAGAGATGGAAACATTCACATGTAATGCCCAGCTGGGACTTGAATCAACTAACTATCCGAATGTAGATGAGTTGTTAGGAATATGGGACAAGTGGCAATATTTTCTTGACCATTAGTCCAATTCGAATTGTGTAATCCCTATTCTGTGAGAATTTCCTATTGTATTATTTTGTAACTCTTATTTAAAGGGTTGTTTTGTCATTAAGAGGGGATGGTGGAATTTGGAGGAGAAAATCAGTAAGAGAGACTGGAGATACCCTGTTTGACACAAAGCTTGTAATTTCTTACAGACTTTCATTAATACAGTAAAGTTATTCCCATATTATCTTTTGTCTATTGATCAAGTTTATTTGATGAATGTTGATTTTACTCCAGATTGCTTATCAAATGTTGTTTAAGCCTTTTGCAATTTATTAAGCACAATGATCTATAGTTCTGGTTTATCTTTGCTAATGATCTGTGTGTTCATGATGTTTTGAAAGAGTTTATTTAATTAAATCATTATCAATTTCTGCAAATGGTTTTCTCAGAAAATTATAATTGATGTTAATTTTTAAATTAACAAATTAGTTACAGGTTAATCTTGAACGCATCTAACCCTTAATTTGTTGTTGGTTAATTTTAATTGATTAATGGTAATTTGAGCAGATAAGTGACAAATCTGTTAACATTTATGTTAAGTGGATGAACAATACTTGTCTATTTTTACATCAAGCAGACCTGCATATAAACAAGCCACCTTTTAGAATAGGTCTAACTTAGATAAGGTTCCCTTTCTTAAGTAGATTTGTTTTATAGAATTTTACACTCTTGTTTTGCTTCATTGGAAGACTGATCCATTGATCAAATTTCACCAACTCATAGAGTGCCAACGGAGGCCAAATATTTGTGGTAGATTACTATACCAAACAGGATGGGGATAGAATTGTCCTTGCATAGGATATTTTGAAGCCTTTCAGTTAGGTTTTTCCCCTCTGTTGGGAGCCTTGGAACCCATTCCAGCACCTTGCACTTAACTTGCACATCCAAGTCCTCAACAAATGGTGCTAGAAGGAGGGACATTAGTAAACTATGCCTAAATAGAATACTCAGAAACCTCCTCTAGCAAGAACATCATCGGTTGTCACCTGTAGCCAATCACATGCATCTACATCTAAACAACCGACTGCAATTCCTACTACACCTGCAACTCAACAGGAAGAAAAAAAGGGATATCCTTATCATATCACCTACTAGAAGGCCCCTTTCGCTTGAACAAATACTGAAAAGTTCTAATGATAGTATTGCTAGAGTACAAAAAATAATCATTGATCTACAAAGTAGGGGACTAGCATCAATTCAGCATAACACTATTCCATAGACCAATAACCAAGGAGATCAAAAGACAATAGACCGGAATGCTGAAAATCAATATACACTTAATCATCCAAGACCCCTTGAGTACAAACTTGATTCACTCTTTCAAGAAGTACCACAAGATCAACCTAACGTTACAACTGGTGGACCACCATGCTCTCCTCCTTCATCATCATCTTCCTCATCTGAAAGTGAACACTCTTCTAGTTCTTCATCTGAAGAAGAGGAAGAACAACCAGTGGGTGAAGAAGGCCATAACAAACCTTGGCTTGACCAAGATGCTGTGTTTATACTTGGATATCAACACAGGTTTCCTAAAAATCCTGAGATGTGGCTTCCTAAGTTCAATCCAGACAATAAATCACCTGCATTAGATCACATCAAAACTTTTATGCAGGCCATTAGACTTAGGAGTGTTGTCCATGAAGATGTGGTTTGCAGATTGTTCCCTTATACCTTTGAAGGAAAGGCATCTACATGGTAATTTTCCTTAGAAGCTAGATCCATAACTTCTTGGGATGAGTTTGAAAAATTGTTTATCCAAAAGTTTGGGGATGATAAAACTCCACAAGATCTAGTCTTAGAATTGTCTTCTATGAAGATGAGACTTAAAGAAAGGGTCAAAGATTACAATCAGAGATTTTCTTATTTGAAAACTAGGATCCCTGCCATTCTTCTTCCTGCAGAAGAACTGTTGGTTTCTTATTATGAAAAGGGTCTATCTGTTCCTATTGCAATGTGGGTCAAAAGAGCACATAAAGACAACTTGTTTGAGGCTTATGCTGAAGCCATTCAGGTTGAAAATGATATCTATTGTCTATAAGATAATCCTGATGCTTTAGAAGAGAAACCTTCCACATCTATAAAGAAAAATGATAATGCTCCCAAACCCACTACTCAAAATAAAGATGCCTTTGAAATGACTGATATTAAAAAGTTTATCTAGAAAATGTCAAAGGAGATGGTTGATTTAAAAAAGAATAATAATGAGAATAAAAATAATAACAGAGGTTTTGCAAGGTCACCTTTCAGGAGACCTTATCAACCTCCCGAAAACCCACCACCTTCTAATCCTAATGAAGGGCTAACATCTGAAGAAATTTATTCCATATTCAAAGCTTTGGCCACAGAATCACAAAATGTCCCTGAACCTTCTGAATATCAAACAAACCAAGATCCACAGTTACCGGGAGAAGCAGAAGAAGAAGAGGATCCACAGATTAATACTGTAAGCTATTTTTCTGAACTCCCAATGAATGAAGAAGAAGAAGAACATGAGACAGTGTTCAATGTTCAACATCCTTACAATACTAGATCAAGAGGACAAACCTCTCAGGAACCTTCATCTTCAACAACACCCCCCAACAAAAGTAAAAAAGTTCCTCAAAAAGATACAACCATTCCTGAAATGGAGTACAATTTGGCTGAAGATTTGAAAAGAGTTAAAGAAAATATTTCTTTGTTTGAACTTCTGAAAATACCTTCTATGAGGGATTCTTTACGTAAAAGCATGATAATGAAACAACCAAGGGAATCACAAAACAATAAATTAGATCAGAAATCTGGAAGCAAGAGGACACCTCCTTTCTTGCTTACCTTTGAAATCTTCAACATAAATGTACACAAATTAAATGTGATGCCCCTGTCTATCTGCAGGAAATTAAATGCCACTTGGGAGCCCTATCCTACTCAGATTGTCCAGCTTGACAGATCTAAAGTAAGAGTAGTGGGGAGATTAAGAAATGTGTTTTTGACATTATCTGATGATCCTCGGATTCACCAAACCATAGATATTATTGTGGCTGACATCCTTGAAGCCTATGGAATGTGGCTGAGCAGATATTGGTCAAAGAATCTCAAGGGATACTTTGCCACTGATTGGTCTCACCTATGTCTACCCTACAATGGACAACCAAACAAGATTAAGATTAGTAGGGAACCATTTATGAAGCAAACAGTCACTGACCTTAATGTTTCAAGTGAACCTGCTTGTTATTTCAGTTCACATATTGAGCATTCCACATTTGATACCTTTTTGGGGGATTTGCCAACTAATTCTTCACTAGATGAGAATGTACAAAATGAGTCACAGATTACCAATGTTACTTCTGTACCATTCTCTGGAACTATTGTACATAATTTTTATAATGTTAATACAAATTTTAGGATTTATCCTATTGCATGGAATTTATTCTTTTATGGCTCCAAATCCAAGGATGGAGTTGGTTCAGGTTGTGTCCTTATTGATCCATCAAAAAGGGACTAAAACCATTATTGCTTGTAGACTTGAATTTGAATGTACCAATAATGTAGCTGAATATGAGGCTCTGGTGCAGGGACTCAAAAAGGATATTGATATGAGTGAACAAGTGATAGAATGTTTTGGGGATTCTGAAATCATAGTTAAACAAGTAAGAAAAAAGATACATTGTTTGTCTCCATGTTTAACTAATTATCAAAAAATGGTTAGGGATCTCACTAACTGATTCTCTGCATTCAACATCAAATTAGTCCCTAGGTCGCAGAACTTTGATTATGACCTCTTGGAAAACATTGCATCTAGGCTGATCCCACTAGAAGGCTTGTCACCTCAAACCTTTTCAATAGAACTTATGTACATGCCTTCCATACCTGATAATGTAACAAGGTGGAAAGTGTTTGATGATGACTAGCAAATCCTAGAATTTCTCTCAACTCAATATTTTTTTCAAGACATGGCAATAGATGAGGTTGAGCATGGAAAATATCTTTTTGATCCTACCAACATTATCCCAAAATCATTGATCAACCTAGAGAAATTTTATGACTTGCAAGATAAGTTTAAACACAAGACCAACTTTAAGACACAGATTTCAACTCTGAACTCCGAGCCAGTCAACCTTGGTACTGAACAGAATCCCCGATTCATCAATATTGGGTTTGACTGGTCTATTGATGAAAGAAGATCTTTCATCAGATTGTGTAAAGAGTACAAAGATGTTTTTTCATGGACCTATGACGAACTAAAGAACTTTGATACTATCATTATGCATCATAACATACCAATGAAGCCATAAATGAAACCTTACCAACATAAACTAAGGAAGATGCATCCTAGTTTGGAACCCTCTGTGAAGAAAGAATTTGAGAAATTGCTGACAACTAGAATCATATTCCTTGTCAGACACACACAATGGATAGATAATTTAGTACCTGTTCAGAAAAAGAATGGGGAAATCATACTTTGTGTCGATTTCAGAAATTTGAATAGAGCTTCCGAAAAGGATAACTACCCTATTCCTCCTATGGAGAAGATTTTACAAAAGGTAGCTAGTTCAGATATGTTCTCTCTCATGGATGGTTTTTCAGGATACAACCAAGTCATGGTTTCCCCTAATGACCAACTGAAAACAACTTTCAGAACCCCCTGGGGTACCTTTGCCTACAGGTAAATGCCCTTCATACTGATAAATGCAGGAGCCACATTCCAGAGAGGTATGGATATAGATTTCAGACGTTTGATGCATAATTTTGTCGTAGTATACAGATGATATCACTATCTATTCACAAAAACGACATGAACATCTGTCTGCTCTCAAACAGGTTTTTGAACGCTGCAGGAAGTACGTAATTTTGCTCAACCCTAAGAATTCCATATTTGCAGTAACAAAAGGTAAGCTCCTGGGTTTCATCGTTTCTAAGGTATAATTATTGATCTTGAACGCACTGAATTTATTTCAAATATCGGTTTGTGTGGTTTGCACAAAGCCATGCAATCATTCCTCGGTAAGATTAATTTTGTACGTAGGTTTGTCCCAAATTTTGCAGAAATTGTTAAGCCATTACAATTGTTATTTAAAAAGGATGTACATTTTTGTTGGTCTCGGGAACAAAAAGATGTATTTATTGAAATTCGAAGGGCCATTGCGGAAGCTCCTGCTTTGATGTGCCTAGATTTCAACAAGGATTTTATTCTATATAATTTCGCTACTAATTTTTCTTATGCAGTTGTCTTGACGCAGAAGCATGATAATGATGCTGTGATTCCAATTTCATTCATGAGCTCAATGTTTAAGGGAGCAAAACTTAACTACTCTCAAATTGACAAACAGGATTATGCAGTTTACAAGTCTGTAAAATATTACAGACCATACTTACTAAAATCTCGAACAAAGGTTATCGTGATTTTATACTGCCATTAGAAATGTGCTGGTCCAGAAAGAACTAAGGAGAGAAAAGAGCCCATTGGATGACAACTTTGCAGGAATATGACCTGGAAATCAGACCAACGAAGATTGTAAAAGGACAAGGTTTGTGTCTACTTACCACTCAGCAAACGATCCTGTACAACAACAGACTGAATGGGAGCAAAAGGAAAACGTTCCTTTAGGTTCTATTAATGCCATAGATACTCCAACATCTGAATGGTACGATCATATTAAGTTTTTTCTAAACCATGGGTTTGCTCCTGAAACCCTTGACTTAAAAAAACACAGAGCTTTAAGATTAAATTATGCTCCATATCAATTTATTAATGGATTTTTGTTTAGAAAAAATTATGATGGAGTTTTCCTTAGATGTTTGGAGAAAAATGAGACTAATGACATTCTTTTACAATTTCATGCAGGACCTGCTGGAGGCCATTTTTCAGGTGAAACTACAACACACAAGATCCTCAGAGTTGGGTATTATTGGCCTACTTTGTTTAAATATGCCTATGCTCATGTTAGAAGGTGTGAACCATGTTAGAAGTGTACAGGGAAATTCAAAAAACCTGCTTTTCCTCTGCAACCAGTAACAGTTCAGTTCCCATTTCAGCAATGGGGATTGGATTTTGTTGGACCAATTAATCTTGTTTCCTCCCTGCAACATAGGTATATCCTTACAACAACTAACTACTTTACCAGATGGGTAGAGGAAGTCCCTCTTAGGCAATGTAACAAAAGCCAAGTAATTTCTTTCCTCAACAGCCAGATAGTTACAAGGTTTGGTGCTCGTGAGTATGTTGTCTTTGACAATGCATCCTACTTTTCCTCAATTGACTTAACCTAGTATGCCCTTGAAAAAGGGATCAAACTAAAATTTTATGCCAATTTTTATCCACAGGGTAATGGGCTTGCTGAATCTTCTAACAAGAACTTGATAAACATTTTGAAGAAGACAGTAGCCTCTCATCACAAATATTGGCATACCCAACTTTACAATGCTCTTTGGGCAGATTGAATTACCCCAAAGGCAGATATTGTAAACTCTCCCTATTGTCTGGTTTATGGCAAGGAAGCCATCCTACCATCTAACCTTACCATTCCCTCATTACAACTAGCCTAATCCATTCAAGAAGATGATTTCTCTCCTGTTCAACAGAGAATTGATACCTTGCTTAAGTTGGAGGAAGACAGGGAAATGGCTAAAAATAAATTATATCAACATCAGCAGATGGTTAAAATGTGGTTCGATGAGAAATCCTCTTCTGAGAGAGAATTTTCAGTAGGACATTTGATATTGAGATGGTATAAGCCACATAAGGATAAAAATGATTATACCAAATTTCAACGCCTTTGGCTAGGACCTTTCATTGTTACAGAAAAGATTGGTCCTAGTACTATTCGATTACAGACATTGGAAGGGGTCATTGACACTTATCCAATGAATGTTTCTCGGCTCAAGAAGTATTTTGTTTGAACAATTTGATGCACTCTGTACATAAATTTGGTGTGTTTTTCATTTTCTTTGTTTTGATTGGTTTTCTTTGATTGGTTTTGCTTTTAATAAACTCCATACATTTGGTAATGGTTGATGGTCAGCTTGTCTCAAGGATAGTCTAAACTGAAGTTTTGGAATGCTCTGTCAATCCTGGATTTTCTCAACCTATGTTAGAATTTGTTTTACAAAGAATAGACAGTCATTAATTGCATAACTTTGATTGATACCTTTCCACCTTGTTCATTATCTTATACATGCTTTATTTATTTAATTGAGGTTGTGGAAAGTGATTGGATTTCTTTCCCTATGCTTCATTAGGGTAATACAACATATCTTAATAGCCTGGTCAACCTTTATCTGCTCTGGATCCTATCACAGTCACCCTATCATAGTCACCTTGAAAAATGATATTACTTAATAATTGTGGATTACAGGATGGGGGGTCTTATTACAAGCCAGCCCATTATGTTCATAGATGTGAGTGGAATGACATCTTCACACCAAGCCACCAAACTTGGAAGATTAATTTCAATTTACTGAAAGGTGGAAGATCCTATCATAGGTCAGTCCATTCATGATATGAAAAGCATCAGTGAGTAACGCCACTATCATATGGTCACCAAGCCATGATGGTGTCTTGTAATTCACACCCTAATAAAATTTTTGTTTTACTTTTTTCTTTATAAGACAATGTTGTATATAAGGACAGGGGGTCTTATCACAAGCCATCCTTGCCATGATCATGGGTTTGATTTTGGACTGAAATGATCATTATGTGGTCACCAATCCATGATAATTGCTTTCAGTGTCACAGCTGGAAGACAAGGAGTCTCATTACTGAGCTAGCTTGTTTAGTTTCCAAATCAGGTTTGTGAGTGGCATTGCCAAAATCTAATCACCAAGTCAAGGCAGTGGTCTTATGTCAACAAGGTCTTGTGTACATATTTTAGGTTTAAAATTAAAAAAAAAGAGAGAAAAAAAGGAGAATAAGAAAATGAATAGATTGTTAATAACGCAACTATGTGTAAATAAAGCAAAGCAATTAATAAGTCAAGGTGATTTATGATTTGGGTATCCAGAGTAGTTTTAAGCTTACCCCCAGGTTCATCTAAAAGTTGTCTTCCTCTGATTACATAATGGAAAAAGGTTCCTCTTGTTTCTTAAATCTCCTTATCAGATTTGCATTATCTTTAAATTGATCATGGATGGGAGTATATCAATCTTATGTTTAATTCTGCTTATTTATTGTCCTTTTATAAATATTTTCTAAAAATCTAGGTTGAAAAATCAGTTGGCTGATATACTTTCTTTAATTGAAGTTTTGTTTGCAGAGATAACTGGTTCTTTCCAGCCAGTCGCCATTTGTTGTAAGTACAACAGATCCCATGCTTCAACTGAACATGGGAGCCCCAAAATTTTAAATACAAAGGTATTTGGGCAAGTTTCTTATTATAACGAGGTCACTAAACCTTGTTTCTTATAATCTCATACCTTTGCTTTTGGTTTGTGTAATTACCTTTTTTTTCCTTTGAAAAATTTCTAAGTTTTTGGATGTTTTCTTGACTTGCGGAAGCCTTCAATTCTTTTAAATTTTATTTTCTTCCCGCAATACTGCAATTGCGGATTGCGGGAATTGATTGTTCTTTCTTTTCGGAATTGTGTCATCCTGCAACCTGCAACCCGCAATTGCGGATTGTGGGAAGACTTTGTTAATATTTTTGGGAAATTTATGTTCTGCAACCCACAACCTGCAATTGTAGATTGCGGAAAGTTGTCATTTTAATAAATTGCGTTGTGTGTTTCCGCAACCCGCAATTGCAGATTTCGGATTGCGGGAATAAGGAAGAAAGTTGAAAATAAGACTTGTGACATGATCCCGCATCCTGCAGGGGTTAATTTCAACCGTTCATTTTTTTTAATCATATGGTCTAGATTTTACCCGACGAAAACTCGATAAATATAATATTTTTTCTATTTTTCTTTATCATTTTCATTGTCGGAAATTTACTTTGGTACGTGGATTTTACTGTGAATTTCTTACTAGGCATCATTCTCACCAATTTTTAGTTATTTTCAGGTTGGGTTTTTGTCATTTTTTCATTTGTTATTTATGGTTTACTGTTTATGATTTATTTTTTATTTCGTTTTGATTTATTTACCGTAATTTTCAAGCTTTACAAAAATGTCATGAAACACTCGGTCTAGGACAATTCATAGGGATTTGCTGACCAAAGACCCGAATTTATGTATCTTCTCAGATACCAGTGCGAGGGTTACTGAAACTTATCAGATGGACTGATCCAAAATTTATTCAATTTTTGATAATGACGACCTTTCAAACATTAAAGAAGAAACCTACATATGAGAAAATTAGGGCTTCTCAACTCCATGTTATTGCTGCTTGGCCCGCTATCCTTCCTTACACAGATGTAGTTAAATGGATAGTATACATTGCTAACCCTAAAGACCGGTCATTCAATGAAAGTACAGGTTCACAATTGACAACTTTCTACCTTGAATGTTTTACCAGAGCATTTGCTCTTAAGCCAGCCATGCAGATCCTTAGCCCTGAATTCATCCAATCTTCTAAAACTAGGTACAATTTCGATGAAATGTTGAAATCATGGTTAATTAAACCTAGCAGCTTTGTTCCAAAAGCTGATAACCACTATCTGATTTCCGAGTTCAAAGAGCCTTATTCTTTACTGGCAGCCATGCTCTGCAAGCTCTATGGCCTTCCAAATTGTTTAGCCTTCAAGGCTGAATGGGATCCAATAGCCCATCATGTCTTGACCACAGGTGAGTCTTTTCCTTGGGCGTTCATCTTGTCATTGGAGCTTAAAACAACCATCTAGGAGTATAAAAAAACACCTGCTTTGAGGAAGCCACACTTTTTCTTTTTAGCCTTCATTATAGATGTATTTTTCTTAGATTTCCAGTATACCAACATGGGATGGAATTGGACCCCTTTCAGCTCCACCAGTCCATATCTATCATGCAACACTATGGGAGAGTAATTTTGTGCCCTTACTCTATGACATTTGTGACCATTTCATAGGTACTATTTATTTCAAGATATTCAAACAAGAGACTTCTGCCTTCTCAGCTGATGCCAGGACCTTCATCAATACAATTGGTGATTGGTATGTCTATGAATCCTTTTCATATATCAAAGTTTGGGGAAGTCACACTGTTCATCTGCTACCTAGAATAGTCCCCAACAGATTGGTCATTGAAGAAGTCTCTTATCAGACTATTACTAATGGTTTCTATAGGAAAATCACTGGTCCCAAGAGAAAGGGTTGGCCTAAATTCTCCTTATACCTTGGACCATTGGTCATTCCAACTTCAAATTGGGCTACAATGTTGGGGGACAGGATGAATTCTCTGAAGATAGGTTTCGCTCCCAAAAGAAAGCATGACCCTAAGAAGTTCCTTGATGCTCATTTTAAACAAAATCATGTCAAGATGGACTATGCGCATGAAGAAATTCTTGATGACTCCATCTACCAAGGAGTGAATACCTTTTCTGAGGTCGTCGCTAGGGCCAAGAGCACAAATGAGAAGCATTAGATTATGCAATATCAGAGAGAACTTAAAATTAAAGTTTTGAGCTACAGAACAATGGAAATGAAATTGCTTGAACAAAAGATAAGGGATAGAGAAGAAAAGGAGAACCAACAAGCTAATTCCCCTCTAATGCTTACTTATCCATATGGGAATAAAGGTAAAACTCCTATGGAGAATACTCCATGGGTAAAGACTGCTGAACAGGTCAAATTTTTGTTGGAAACCTCTCATCAGATGAAGCAGGAGTTAGCACAGATGTATTCAGTATTGGATACCCAAACAATTGAGCCTCCTAAGCTTAATGTCGATATTCAAGTGACTGTTGCAGCTATACAGGTATCTTATGATCTAATAATAGCTTATGCAAACCCAAATAAGAGACAAAAAATCTTGATTCCTACCTCACAGGTTCCTACTCTTAATATTATTCACAGTGATATTGAAGATGAGCCACATCCTCCAGTGTCTATGACCGAAGAAGTGATTGAAGACTCATAGGTAGTTACAGATCTTGTTAAGAACCCATGTCAACCCTTCTATTTACTTTGTTAGTATATTGTTGTTGGACACATATGCTTTGTAAGTCGTCCCGTAGTTTTTGTTGATCCATAGTTTGTATTATTGTTGTTGGACGCATATGCTTTGTAAGTCGTCCCGTAATAATTGTTGATCCATATTTTGTATTGGCCCGTGATTTGTATTGACACATGATATTGAACCATGGTATTGGCCTCTAGACTTAGTATATAATTTTGTATTGAGACCAATGAAGGCACCGAGAAGTTATTTGTATTGAGCTTGCTCAAATGAGGTTTCCCCCTCGAAGTGGCCTGTGATCAATATGAAAGTGATTGTGAGTTCTGTTATTTCTACTATATCATGTGTTTTCATTAATTGATTATTGTAGGTTCTTCACATCTGGTATCAGAGCACTTTCTTGGGCTCGTTGGGTGGAATTTCTGCCAAAAAAAATTTCGCATCTGTTGCAAGTTTGGATCTGGGAATAATCCCTATCCGCTTAACTATGGGAAGTGTTCAGGTACACAGTGTACTCCCAAAAGACCGAACACCTAGAGAAACCACTTCACACAAACAGATCACAGATCGATACACCGATGTTTTGATGTGGTTTAAACCCTCTTGAGGGAAACACTCCACGGCTCCGGCCAAATAGCTTCTACGGGACAATTTATTATGCAAAGAAAGAAAGTTACAAATGAGCTTCTCATAATCGATCAACTAAACAATGACCCTCCATGCTATTTAAATAGAGATCATGGACCAATCGGGTTTTAAGACACGGATCAAGGTTAGGTATGATTAAGAGAAGTTGAGCCGTCGGATCACTCTATGTCGGGAGCATATCATGACAGTCGGATTAAGTATTTAGAAATGCATACTAATGCATACTAAAGAAACACACTTTCCCTAACAGATATATTACATAAATTGATCTTAACTAACTCCTAAGTGTCTAAATATCCTAACATCCCCCCTTAAGAACAACTTGGGATAAGATTGAAGGATTTACAAAAGTGACACTATTAGGAGAAGGAAGGAGGCATTAGAGCCTATCCCCCCTTAATGACAAGTTCATGAACTCCTAACATAGATTGAATTTTAGAAAACTTCACTTCCGTAAGAGACTTGGTGAAGATGTCTGCAACTTGATCATCTGTAGGGAAAAAGAGCACTTCAAGGACACGATCATGAACAAGATTTATGATGAAGTGCATATTTAGCTCAATGTGTTTGCTGCGTTGATGTAGAACTGGATATTTGGCAAGCTTGATGGCACTTTAATTGTCACACCAAACTGGAGTAGGCTGTTGCTGCTCGAATCCGAACTCTAAAAGGATCTGTCGAAGCAATAAAGATTCCTGACTGGCATTAAATGCGGCTCGATATTCTGCTTCTGCTGAAGAAAGATCAAGAGCTTGTTGTTTCTTACAAGCCCAAGTGATAGGTCCAAATCCCAGACTGAAAACATAACCTGCAATAGACTTTCGATCATCAGGATCATCGGCCCAATCTGAATCAGTGAAACCAACCAACAAAGGTTTCCCCCCTGTACTGTAATAAATCCCAAACTGAACTGTACCTCGAATATATCGAAGTATTCTTTTAGCTGCTTTCCAGTGACTTTCATGAGGTGTCTGCATATAACGGGCAAAACGACCAACGACAATGAAAAGGTCAGGACGAGAATGAGTCAAGTATAAGAGACTACCAACAAGCCGACGATATAAGGTGGCATCGACTTCAGGTGAAGTACAAGTGGCAGAAAGTTTGACTCCAAACTGGAAGGGAGAAGGGCCTGGTGTGCAATCTTCCATGTGAAAGTGACGAAGAAGGCCACAAGCATACTTAGACTAAGAAAGAAATATTCCTTCTTTGGTTTGCAGGACTTGGAGACCAAGAAAATAATGCAAATGTCCTAAGTCTGACATTTCAAAATTTTGTTTAAGACTGGATTTCACATGGGTTATAAGCTTAGGGTCACTACCAGTAAGAATAAGGTCATCAACATATAGAACAAATATGATTAGATGGTTTCCTACTTTCTTGGTATAGACATTGGGGTCAGAATGGCATCTAGAAAAACCAGTGTCAAGGAGAAAGTTATCCAATTTGGCATACCGAGCTCTAGGAGCTTGCTTAAGGACATATAAGGATTTCTTAAGGCAGCAGACAAGGCTAGAGTTATTCTAAACATATCCAGGAGGTTGTTCCATGTAAATTTCCTCCTGTAAATCACCATGTAAGAAGGTAGACTTGACATCCATTTGATGGAATTCCGAGTTGTGTAAGGTTGCAAGGGAAAGAACAAGATGGATGGAGTTCATTTTTGTGACAGGAGCAAAGGTTTCATTGTAGTCAATCCCTTCAACTTGGGAAAAACCTTTGGCAACTAACCTTGCCTTAAGTATTTCAACACTTCCATCTAATGCATACTTAGTTCTGTAGACCCATTTGCATTTGACAAGTTTTCTTCCTTTTGGAAGAGGTACAAGATCCCAAGTATCATTCACCATTAAGGAACGATATTCTTCATCCATAGCTGCATCCCAATCTGGATTTCCTGAAGCTTCTGCAAAGGTTTCTGGATCATGATTCTTGGAAACTTGAGCCAAAAGAGAAGAGGATCGCTGAAACTGAGAACGTATTCGATGTTGATCTCTAGGATCACCGGCAAGATCACCAGCTGTTTCACATGTTGAACGAACACATCGAGGAAGCACTTGTGTTGGTGCAACTGGAGGAACATGAGCAAGAGGAGGTGGATTTTCATCCTCACTATCATCATCAGAAACTGGAGTTGGAAACCTGTCAAGGAAGTTGGAAGAAGAAGAAGAAGGCACAATCACCAAATCAGGCTCGCAGGTCAAAGATGGCACAATCGCCGAGTTAGGATCGCAGGCCAAGAGACTTTCATCAAATTTAACATCTCTTCTAATTATTACATCATGAGAATGTGGTTGAAGAAGTCTATAACCTTTTACATCTTCAGAATATCCAACAAATATGCACTTTTCACTTTTAGGCTGCAATGATTTCCGTTTTTCATCTGGAATGTGAGCCCATGCTTCACTAGCAAACACACGGAAGTGACTTACATCAGGTTTAGTTTTACTCCATGATTCTTCCGGTGTGATACCTTGTAATGCTTTAGTGGGGGTGCGATTAACTATGTAATTTGCACAATTAATGGCTTTAGCCCAAAATTGAAGACTTAGTCCCTTAGATTGGATCATACAATTAGCCATTTCTTTTAAAGTGCGGTTCTTCCTCTCAGCTACACCATTTTGTTGTGGTGTATATGGAACAGTGTGTTGTTGTTGGATGCCTTGTTCAGTGCAAAAAGTAGTGAACTTTTTGTTAACATATTCTCCTCCATTGTCAGATCTTAACTTAATAATTTGATGACCAGATTGTTTTTCAACAAGGGCCTTGTAGGCCAAGAACATGTTAAATACTTCGCTCTTAAGTTTTAGGAAATAAATCCAAGTGCATCTGGTGTAATCATCAATGAAAGTTAAGAAATATTTGAAACCAGAAAAGGAAGCAGATGGAAGAGGACCACACAAGTCACTATGCACAAGTTCCAAGGGAACTGAGGCATGCTAAGAGGCACATTTGTCAAAACTATCCTGATGATGTTTTCCAAGTACACAACTGGAACAAATACCATCCTTGCAAGATACCATCGGAAGACCTGTCACCATATTTTCTTTACATAGTTGTTGCAATGAGCGATAATTTAAGTTACCAAATCCCTCATGCCAAAGTTTTCTCAATATATCACTATGAGCAACAAAAATTTAAGGAAAAGGTGATGACCCAAAGTTGTTAAACTTGTACAACCTTGTAATATCATCAACAATTATGGTAGCTAGGACCTGTTGAGGATCTTGAAAATCCTTGATTGCAACTTGGTGAGGTGTAAATGTCACAGTTTTACCTTCACCAGAATGAGTGATCTGACATACTGATAACAAATTGCAGGAAATTCTTGGAACACATAGTACATCACTGAAATGGCCATTATCTACTGGAACTGTTCCAGCTCCTACAACACTTAGAGATCTATCATCACCAACAAATATTTGTTTGGTGTTACATTCATGCATAGTAGAAAAAATGGCTTGATCCTTAGCCGTATGATAAGATGCTTCAGAATCAATGAGCTATTCATTTGAAGTAGAAGAAGAAGATGCATGATAAGAATAACCAGAAGCACAAAGTGCATGTCCATGAGAGGTAGATTCTGAAGGTGAATCTAAGCTGATGTGGTGCTTCTTCATTGTTGCTTCCAAGGCTGCCATCTTCTTGAAACACTTAGATTCATCATGATTATCTTTCCCGCAATAGTTGCAATGACGCTCAGTCTTCTTGCCTTTTGGCTTGGATCCTTTGTCATTTTTTAAAGAAGGAGCTGACTGAGAGGGTTTGGGACCCTTGTTTGAGTTATTATTGCGAAAATTTTATTTCTTGGGAGGCTTGGACTTTTCTTTCTGTTGGGACAATAAGGCTTTCCCAGATGTATCTGCATTGTTAATTATTCCAAGATGGATGAGCTTATCTTTCTCTCTAATCAAGGAATCACAAAAGGATTCAAGACTAGGCTCTTGATAGCTAGTTGCATTCAAGGATTCTTTCATGGAGTAAAATGTAGATGCAAAAACAGAATATGCAGGTCCAAGTTTGGAAAGAATATGATAAATGCATTGTTTGTCTTCCCTCTTAATCTTACATTTTGCACATAAGAGTTTAAGAGTTTTTTACTTAGATAAATAATCTTGAATGCATGAAAAATCACTTGGATTTAAATAAATCAACTCATTTTCGAGTTGGTGAACTCGAATTTCATTGTGTTTACCAAACACAGATTCCAACTTGTCCCAAGCAGCATCAGGTTCATCAATTCCGGATATGTGGAATCGCAAATCAGTAGAGATTGACATCCCAATCAATCCAAGAGCTTCGTCACATCTATTTTTCCATTTTATTTTCTTATCATCATTAGTGGGTTCTGTTTCTTTCCCTGAGGTAATTCTGAAAAGTCCCCTACTTCATAGAACATCCTCCATACGAGATTTCCATGAGAAATAGTTGGAACTGTTAAGTAGAATATCACAAGGGGCGGCCATATTTGTAAATTAATGGCTGTAAAAGAAGAAACCAATAGTCTGGATGCGAAGAGCTCGAAAAAATAGGTGGTTAAAAAAAACACGGCATTGAAAACTGACTTCGGATGATGAAGTTATGCTTGAACAAAGAAAATGTTGAAGATGTCCCCAATAGTGACGTGGCACATAAAGAATGACCAGCTAAAAAGAAAGGACCCCCCTTTTCCCAAGATGAATTTTTGACAATCACTTTGCAAGAAAGTTGCTTTAAGTGAATCGCTTTTATAAAATAAGTGATTTCACTTTTACAATGATACTTTAAAGGAACTTAAGTGACTCACTTTGTATTTGTATTTTTTATTATTTAAGTGAGATTCACTTTTACAATAATGTAACTTGAAAATAGAAATTGCAAGCACTTTTTCTTTTAAAAGTAGCTTCCTAAGACTTGAACTCAAGACCTATTAAGTAATAAATCAACTTTGAACCAAGTGAGCTAGATGAAAAGGTGTGTAAAATATGGAAATGAGGAAGATTTTTTTTTAGAAACTTTGAACCAAGTGAGCTAGATTAAAAGGTGTGTAAAATATGGGAATGAGGAAGGTTTTTTTTTTAGCAACTTTGAACCAAGTGAGATAGATTAAAAGGTGTGTAAAATATGGGAATGAGGAAGGCTTTTTTTTTAGCAACTTTGAACCAAGTGAGCTAGATTAAAAGGTGTGTAAAATATGGGAATGAGGAAGGTTTTTTTTTAGCAACTTTGAACCTGTTTTTCTGCAAATCACACGAAAAAAACTTTTCCACACTTGTGGAGTTAGATCTCGCTAGCTTTCCTGGAAAGTCTACGTTTTCTCTCTGTTTCTGATTTGTCGGGATCGCACAAAGGTGCACGGCAAAGAACATACGCAGCCAAGAAAAACCCTTTCCCTTTTTGTTTCTGATTTGCCGAGATCGCTCAAAGTGCACGGCAAAGAGCATACTCAAACAGGGAAAACAACAATCCAAAACAAAAAATCTAATAGCAAAAACTTATAAAATATGATATTTTTTCTTTTAAAACATAAAATAAAAAAATGCGTCACTGTAACATTATACCTTCAATCTGATGAAATACGTGTTTTTGAAGCAACCGGGAACCATTTTCAATCAAACAAAAACTATTTCCCAATGAAAACGGCACTCCAGATGCAATGGAACACCTCCCACAGCCCTGAAATGCACAAAAATACTAGAACCAAAAACCCTTTCGAGTTTCAGCAACAACAGTTCAAGATCCAGATCATAACAGGAAGCGGCTCTTCATAAAAGCTTTGATACCATGTTTGGGTACACATGGTACTCCCAAAATATTGAACACCTAGAGAAACCACTTCACACAAACAGATCACAGATCGATACACCGATGTTTTGACGTGGTTTAAATCCTCTTGAGGGAAACACTCCATGGCCTCGGCCAAAGAGCTTCTACGGGACAATTTATTATGCAAAGAAAGAAAGTTACAAATGAGCTTCTCATAATCGATCAACTAAACAATGACCCTCCATGCTCTTTAAATAGAGATCATGGACCAATCGGGTGTTAAGCCACGGATCAAGGTTAGGTATGATCTAAGAGAAGTTGAGCCGTCGGATCACTCTATGTCAGGAACATATCGTGACCGTCGGATTAAGTATTTACAAATGCATACTAAAGAAACACACTTTCCCTAATGGATATATTACACAAGTTGATCTTAACTAACTCCTAAGTGTCTAAATATCCTAACAGGAAGTACTTGGTCATAAGCCCTAAAACTCATTGTGAGGAGTACCACAGGAACCCCAAAGTAGTTGTCCCATTGAGAGGACCTTCCAGCGAAAAGGGCAATGACCCCTACCTGATTGACTAGTTCCCACTCATGAGGTAAACCAAGAGTTGTCATTTGTGGCAAAGCGATTTTCTGTTTTACCTGAGTCGTGGAGTAAGGGGTACTACCCCAATACGCAAGCCGTTAGACAACATTGGTGGCCGAGTGAAACCCTGAACTGATAGGAATCCGCACATACCTAGGGTCCATATATATTTTCATCTGAACTGTTTTCGATCACTTTCGCGCCATTTCAGATCCATTCCGAGCCATTTCAGATCCAGCTGTTTCAGATCCATTCTGATAGTCGTTCCAGATCCAACCGTTTCAGATCTATTCTGAAAGCTATTTAAGATCCAGCCATTTTTTATCCATTTGGCGTTGTCTGATATCCATCTACCGTCGATCCCTTCAGCGCCGTTGCAGATCTATCTGTTTTCGATCCCTTCAACGCCGTTGCAAATCCATTCCTAAAAAAAAAAAAAACTCGAGTATAAAATTTCATTTTTTCACTATTTTAACTCTGTTTCCCTTGAAACTTTTCGGACACCCCTACAATCCCATTCTACATATTTCATTCCTTAGGGCCCTATCCCAAATTCTACTTCCCAAAGCCAAAAATCCCACATTTGTCTATTTTTAGGGTTTGCCATAAGTTCTTCAATTTTCACCCACTCACCTCCCAATTTATCCACCCAGTTTATTCCCTATTTCTGCTTCTTTGTACCGCTTTGACAAATTTTCTCATTCTTTCACCCCGCTTCTGAAATCCTCATTTTTTGCTTCCCTGCCCATCAGAAAGTGTCCAAAACCTATTCAAACCCCAATTACCCATCTGATTTTTTCCCAAATCCAAATTTCCCTTTACTAAATAAGTTTTTGTTTGTGTTTTTCTATCCATTCCAAAAAAAAAAAAACCTAGTTATGGTTGTCACCTGCGCAGGAGCAAAAACCATGGAGGAAGCACTTGCAGCCATCCAAACCAAACTCCAAGATTTTGATGAAAAATTTCTTAGCCTCCATCTTCAGCATTCATCCATGAACAATAACTGACAGCAAGAATCTTCTGCAGCCAATGGATTCTCTTCTTCCAGCACTTTCCGTGGTCCGAAGCTTGAATTTCCTCGCTTCAATGGTACTAATCTGACTGGATGGATCTATCGTGCAGAACAATATTTCAGTCTGCATAATACTTTTGATGTTCAAAAAGTTCCACTTGCATCATTTCCTTTGGAATAGGAATCCATTCAATGGTACCGTTGGTACATCAAGGCTCATGACGAGCCAAAATGGACAGATTTTTTCCAACTCCTTTTGCACCAATTTGGTCCTAGTGCTTTTGATGACTTCACTGGAGCACTCACTAAACTTCGTCAAATTGGCACTGTGAGAGAGTATCAGACAGAATTTGAAAAACTAGCCAACCACATAGAATGATTGTCTGATGACTTCTACAGGAGTTGTTTTATCAGTGGTCTTAAGGATGAAATCCGCCCAGAGGTCAAAATGTTATGTCCCAACACAATGATGGAAGCCCTAGGGTTGGCTAAGTTGGCAAAAGACAATATTACCGCCCAACAGTCCTCCAAACCCACTTTTGTTCCCTTCCAAAATATGGGTTCTCAATGACCTCCCATCACGTTAGCTCCTCGACCAACTCCTATCAAGCATTTGTCCGAAACAGAGATGTAGGCACACAGAGAAAAAGGCCTTTGTTATAATTGTGATGAAAAATTCACTCGGGGACATAGATGTGTTCAACAAAAGCTCTATCTCTTGTATGTGGATTCTCCGCCCACTTCTGAAGTTGGTGAAGAGGCTCCAAATACACCGGATGATTAGGTCGACATTCAGGAGCCGCCTATTGACCTTCCATCTCAGGAAGACCACCCAGTTAAATAACTGAGACTTATGATTTATGGATTACTATATTAGGGCTCCATTCACTCTCACATAAATGACTGTCTCAGGAAGTTCACTATGATGGACCCACAGAGAGGAAGCATGTCTCACAGACGTATGGTATTTAAAATGATGCCATGCTACAAATCCAAATCCAAAAGAGCTTATATCAAAGAGTCTATTTTCCAAAAAATCTCGCCTCCATTAAAGCATGGTTGAGAAAGCAAAGACATCCAATCAAGAAAGTTGTTCTAATAATCATTCCAATAAGGTTCTTCTCTGTCCGTGAGCATGACAATCAAATAAATCTCTTGCTTGTTAGGATATTCTTATACTTCATCCTAGTCCTAGTAGCATTTTCATTATTTTCATTTCCAGTCATGCATGCACTTTTAGGGTTTGCACGCATTATTTAGGGTTTGCATGCATTTGCATGCATCCCAGTCATCAGTACCAGCACCTAGCCCTTAGTTAGCTATCCCCCGGAGCTTCTTTCCACTCAGTTTCATCCCTCCTAGAGCTTAGTGCGCCCTCCTTTCACTTACTACATGAGAAAGGCGCCCTTCCTTACCTACCATTCAGTTATCTTCAGTTATCTTTAGTTCTTTCCTTGATTTAAGGCTAGACTGACTCTCAACTGTCTGTATCACTCCGATGGACCTCCAGTGAGACTTGACTTCCCATTTTGACTTTAGTTAGCTCCTCATGTGCCCTCCAGTGAGCCTCCTTCATTCAGTTAGTTCCAGCTACATTCAGTTACACCTACCACACTCAGTTAAACTTAGTTTGACTGACAGTTGATAGTTACTTGTGCATTGATGACTCCACTAATGATGATATAGACTACTAGTTGTGCTCCGATGACACTCCAGTGAAGTTTTGATCACTCCATGAAGGCTAATTCGAATTGCCACCTTAGGCATTCGAATCCTCATGCATTGTACTATTTATTTGTCCATATTGTGATTAATTAATTAGTGTGTGTGAAGTATTTTTGCTTCTATCTGAGTTCTACTGTATTATTATTTTGTTGCTCATTATACTGCATTGACCACTCTTCTTCTATTTTATTACTTAATCAATTACTTTCTTGTGAGGTATACATCATCTCTTAGATCTGCTGTGAGGATTTTCACATGGTATCAGAGTATGTTGAGAGTATTGTTTATCTCCATTCCCGAGAGTTTTTGCAGGTTATTACCAAGATTTCGAGTGCAGCAGTTTCTGCATTTTTGCAGCAGTATCAGTTGCAGATATTCTCTATTGTTTTTGTAGGTCTTCTACAGCTTCTATGTATTCATCAGGAATTACTCCTCTTTCTCCATTCAACTATGATGAATGGAAACCACCAATGATAGTACATTTGAAGAGACATGGTCTCTTTGATTATTTTTTTGAAAGAGAGTTCGAATCCTCTGAAGAAGAGTATGACTAGTTAAATGAAGGATAAATAGCTTGTGCATCCATGATGTATGCTATGTCTCGATGCATGTTATATCACCTCCCTGATTTTTCATCTCCAAAAGATCTATGGGCCTACTTGGATGAAAGATTTGGCAGACAGAATAAAGAGATTGGTCCAAACCCCTTCAAGAGCAAGAAAAGTGATGCATTCTCCCTCCTTGATGATCTCATTGATCATGAACTAGTATCAAACACATCTCATATTGAATTTTTTCACAAAGAAGAAGAACTTGCAGATTCTACACTCATGCTCCAAATTTCGTCTCTTTCTGTGCCAGCTCACACTCTAGATATTGCAGAAGTTCCTAAATTCTCTCTTGCACCAGAGTCTGTTGCTTTGCATCATGATTTATTGAATGTTTCGGAGGTCAAATCAGTTGTTGGAGGTAATGCATTTGCTCTCCTCAAGAAATCACCTCTTATTTACTACTATATGATCATTATTCCATGCTTTCAGAAGGTTATTGAAGAATATGGCCATTACCATTCGCTTGGGATAATTTCTCATGCATTTACGAGTTTTGATCTCACCTCTTATGGTTCAAAGGAGATCTCAAGAAACTATGATTCAAGTCTTGGATCTAATTTGGATTATAACCAATTACTACTTGGGATAATTTCTCATGCATATAATGGTTTTTATCTCACCCCTGCTGGTTCAAAGGAGATCGCAAGAAACCATTTATCAAGTCTTGGAGTTGATTTGGATTCCAAGCAATCATTATTATTTGATGGTTCTTTTTGGCATAATCTCACCCATGATGGTTCGAAGGAGAAGACAAAAGACTATCTCCACATTCATAGATTTGATCCTACCTCAGCTGATTCGAATCATAGGTTCAAGGATCATCCTCATACTTTTGGATTTGTTCTCATCACATTCGATCTAAAGAGCAAGTACAAGCACATGCTTTTTTAGCATGATCCACTTCTTCCCAAGAAGAAGATACCTCCAGACATATGACCAAGCATCACACCTACTTGAGTTTGGAGCAATTATTTTTGTGTGTTCCTTACAGTCTATTTTGAGCAGGGGTATTTTTCCCATGAGGTTTTCCCCATTTCCTCGGTTTATTGGCTGTTATTATTCATTGTATTGGGTGACCTTTGGTCTTAGTTACCAAAGCCCAGGATGGATTAAGGGGGGGTGTTAGGATATTCCTATACTCCATCCTAGTCCTAGAAGCATTTTCATTATTTGCATTTTCAGTCATGCATGCACTTTTAGGGTTTGCATGCATTATTTAGGGTTTGCATGTATCCCAGTCATCAGTCCCAGCACCTATCCCTTAGTTAGCTATCCCCCAGAGCTTCTTTCCATTCATTTTCAGCCCTCCTAGAGCTTAGTGCGCCCTCCTTTCCCCTACTGCATGAGAAAGGCGCCCTTCCTTACCTACCATTCAGTTATCTTCAGTTCTTTCCTTGATTTAAGGCTAGACTGACTCTCAACTGACTATATCACTCCGATGGACCTCTAGTGAGACTTGACTTCCCATTCTGACTTCAGTTAGCTCCTCATGCACCCTCCACTGAGCCTCCTTCATTCAGTTAGTTCCAGTTACACCTACCACACTCAGTTAGACTCAGTTTGACTGATGGTTGACAGTTACTTGTGCATTGATGACTCCACTGATGATGAGATAGACTACTAGTTGTGCTCGGATGACACTCCAGTGATCTTTTGATCACTCCATGAAGGCTAATTTGAATTGCCACCTTAGGAATTCGAATCCTCATGCATTGTACTATTTATTTGTCCATATTGTGATTAATTAATTAGTATGGGTGAAGTATTTTTGCTTCTATCCCCGTTCTACTGTATTATTATTTTGTTGCTCATTATACTACATTGACCACTCTTCTTCTATTTTCTTGCTTAATCAATTACTTTCTTGTGAGGTATACATCATCTCTTAGATCTGTTATGAGGATTTTCACATTGCTCACACAAAAGGACATTATGGATGGAAGAACCTAAGTCAAATGTTGAAGATTTAAAGAAGCTATCATGGAAGACCCAGACGACAAAATTCGTCAATAAAGAAAGCATCTAAAAGAAATGCTGACAGCATGGGAATGAGGAACAGATGAATATGTCTGTGGGATTTTGTTACGATCCTGTGGAGTCCTAGTTAGTTGGCAACTAAAAGATGAATTTTAAAATGAACTCCACATTTTGGCCCTAAGAGAGTTGTGGAGAAGTCTAATTCAAATTTTCCTTTTCCCTAATGACCAATACGATAAGAATGATCACTCTCTTTGCAAAATCTAGACTGTGTAGGCAAATTGTTACATATGGGGCCAATAACATGTAAGTGTTCTGCCTTTGGGAAGAATTTTTTCAGAGATCTGTGTTCACCGGTGAATTTCCAATTGTTGTTGCTACAACCTTTTCCTCATAATTTACAAAATTATAGGGACCCTCCTTTTCTTTTTAGAGTTTGTAGTCTGTTGAAAGTCTGGTTTTTTACCCTTAGTTTTTCTCAGAAAGTCTTCGAGAAAAATTGTCTTTTTGCCTAAGGCAAAGCTTCAAGTCTTTTCACCAAAACTAGTCGTAGAGTTTTGTTTATTTTTGGCCGATGACATCAGGGTTTTTCAGTTTAATATTGCCGAAACAGTCGCGTTTTTGTTTTTTCCTTTTACCAAAATGGTCGCAACCTTTCTCATCGACTGATCGCAGTTCCTTGGCTTATTTTTGCCAACCATTGCGCTATCTTTTAGCTTACATTTTGTTGGCCGCTACGCTATTTCTTAGCTTATTGTTCACCTACCGATCACAGCTCCTCGAGCTAAAGTCCACCGACTATTTCGTCGTTTTTATTTTTCGCTTTGTCGATCCTTGTATCGCTGTCTGGTCGCAGCTTTTTAGCACCTATTTTTCCGACCATTCGCTGACTTAGAATTTATCACGTCATTTTCCTCGCTCCGACCAAACATTTTCATTGTCATTTGGCTTAAATCCGCCGACCATTGCGTAAACGTTGAGCTTATATTGACCGATCACCTCTCTCTGCCAAGTCGTTCGCCGTCATCTGGCTTAAATCCGCCGACCGTTTCGCAAACTTTTATGGGAAAATTGCAGTAGTTATCGGTGCAGTTTTGTTTGGAAAGTGCGAAAGTGGACCGGTAGGGACACTTAATAAACCCCGTGCGCATTTATTACTAAGCTATCCGAACCCCGTGTGGTTTAAATGCTTGGAAGTTTATATATAGGGGGCATTTTTAGTGGCTTTTCACCATTTTACAAAGCACAAACGCCGTTCGGAGCACTTTTGGATTTGCCACTAGTCAGAGGGCACCAGGTAGACACCAATCGACAGGTCATTCTCTCGGCGAACCTTTCCGTCATTGATAGGTAGGGGTTTCTCAATGTCGTCCGTATTTTTGTTTTAGCTGTTTAAAAGTGTTGTTTTTAAAATGCCATTTTTGATTAGTTTCGAAGGTTTATGGGAGCAATTTTTTTGTTGGCTTAGCACCTTTGTTTTTTCTATCACCGCCGGAAGCAGGCCAACTTCTCGCTTGGTACTCCCCACACTAACTATCAAGCCCGACCACCCTTATCCTTTTGATCTCGCCGTATTTTTCCCTACCAGAGTTTAAACGCCCAGTGAATAGGCTGGAGACCATTCCGGGCGCAGCTTGTGACTCGCATTCTGGTAGTAGGACTCCCAAAACACCCATGCCTCCAAACTTCCTGTCGGTGGGACTCACGCACCCCTACCATTTCAAAGCACTTTCGGAGGACCCCTTTTACACAGTTCACTTCCCATGATAGGCCTCGTTGACCCTCAAACTTTGCCAAGTTTTTAAGAACCCAACACCTGAGTGGGAGATCGTACTCGCCTTAGCTTGTTTTCCCTGTTTTCACCTTTATGAGTTTTCTGCAGCCTCCATCAACTAAGAAATCCTCCCATTCTGTCCTTTTCTTGGGGGCATCCTCGGTCGGTCCTGTTGTTTGGAGCCAAGAAATATTTATCTCTAACAGTGAGGTTTCATCGCATAGTGTCACCTTTAGTTAAAATAGGGTTGTGCTACTTTCACTTTGTTTCTCACTTTTATGCATAGGCACAAGTTTGATTGATTGTGAACAAACTCTCTTTGTTTAAAAAAACATGAGGATTTTCAGTTTTGCATGATTGTTTCTATTTTTGTATAGCTGGTTTTTTGCTTCCTGTAACTGTTCATTCATTAAAGCAAAAGGTAAATTGCATTTATGAAGGACAGTTTTGCATTCTGAAATTTCAATGAGCCCGAGCTACTGTATTTGTCATGCTAAATAATCATGCCATGGTTGACAAATCATGTATAAATGTTCTCTTCATTTCCTCTTCCTGAGTTTCAACCTTAATGATGTAATGTCCCTTGTTAGGAATTTTATTAAAATTGTAGTTTTCCACTTTTTTTCCCTAGTTCGACCTTTGACTAGTTTTGATCTCTAGGTCCCAAATTCGATTTTGAGTCTCTTTGGCTTATCCAACTCCCAAATTCGCCTTCTTTGAGCCTATTTTTGGGGCTGACATGTCATAGTGGTCAGATGTCAAAGGTCAGGTCTGGAATTTGTCATAGTTGTCATAGATGCTCCATCATTGGTGTCATAGGAGCTAGGGTATCTAGCCCAAGTGTCCACAAACTTCCACTTTGACTCTTTATCTTCCATGGAGGTTACCAATCCTTCCAAATTCGACCTAAGATGCTCAATGACATGTGTTATGACTTACCAACTCACCCAAGAGTGTTCACATTCCCATTAATTCGAATTTGCAAAAGAGAGATACCATGTATTATGAAAAATCAAGCTAGTGTGGGTCCCACATCCTCCATATGTCTCCAAAACCATTTGTCACTTAGGATTTCTCTTGAATTTCTTTATTCACTCTATTTATTAAATACTTGAACCCTTCTATATTCTAAACATCATTTATTATCCCCCTTATTCCAAATCCCAAAGCTTCCACCCCAAACCTAGGAAACTAGTAATTTTCCTCCTTGGCAATTATTTGACCCTTAACATCAATTTTACAAACTCTAATGAATATGGCTAATGTGATTAGGCCATTGTGACCCAATTCCAAATTTGGGACATGACAAATCCTCCCTTACCAATATTGCTTTTCCTCAAGCAATTTCAAACATGGGTGTTGAAGAACCTGCTTTCTGTATAATTCTTTGAAGTTGCCATTGAATTGCCAAACCTTGAGTCTTTGAGTTTCGATGAAGATTTTAGAGAGGAGCCACCATGCTTGCTGCTGCACTACTCTGATAAAAATCACTTTATTAAGTGGGAAATCCATCTCCCATACTTCTTGTTTCCCCCAAAAAATTGAAACCAATGAGATAAAAATTATTCCAGGGTCCCATTGCTTGTATTGCACCCCAACAATGAAGAGTGCTCTCCAACCCATACCATCAGATAAGATGATTCCTGGATCCCATTTTCTTGTATGCATTCTTCAAAACATCATGAGTACAAAATATATATCATCAAAGTACATAACTACATAATGAAAATGTACATCAAGGAGGTGCTTCATCAAAGAATCATGAAAGTGCTTGTACCTCCAAGCAAGTAGACCACGATTTTCCAAGTGCATACAAGCTTCAAGTGACCAATCAAATCTGCTCCAATGACATAGGTGAGGATCCCATGTTCTATAATGCTTCTCCAAAAAGATGTGATATGCATCAAAATATTCAACCATGTATTCTTTCATCCAAGAAGTGAATGAAGAATCTCCACTAAAATCTGAACCAAATAATGAGCAGAAAAAACAAGGAGACTTCAAATGACTCAAAGAAGTCTCACCCATACATCCATGCATGTGAGAATCATAAAGATGTAACAAAGTATGTGGTTGCCAACAAAAATGTTCTCCCATCATAAATCTATTCATCCAAGTGTTGGATGAAGTTCCTCTAACATCAAATGAACCCAGTGTTGAGCAAGAAAAACCATGAGTCTTCAAGTGACTCAAATCCATATCATAGGTGCATCCATGTAGATGTGAATCATCATAAAGTGACAAATTTGCTGCTGAAAATGTGAATAAGAATTTGCTCCAACCATGTCATCATAAAAGTTAAATCTAGGAGTTCCATACTCCTCATGTGGCACCATCAAAAAGAACCCTTTCACCCATACTTCATTGAGACTAATACTGCAAAACATGGAATTGTAGGATGTAGGAGAATGTACTAACTCACCCAAATGATCAAAAAGTTCAGGAGTTTGATCATGGGAAGGATCCATGTGGTTAGTATCATGCAGCTCCTTCAAAAGTGGGAAACCTTTGTCATAGATTGGTTCCAATGTAGAGGAATCATGCTCTTCTTTAAAAATTGCATAAGCTTCATTAAGAGACAATTCAAGTTCTTCTTCCACCACATCAAGTGTTTGGATCTCTTCAAGTTCATCTTCAAACACATTAAGCACATTCAAATTCCCACATTTCTCATGATCCACCATGTCATGAGAATCCTCCAAACAATCTACCATTTGACAATCTGAAACATAGGAGGAAAAACAAGTATCTTGCAACTTTTCAAGAAGTTGCTCATTTTGAATTGCGAGCTTATGAATATCCTCATTATTCTTCAAGTATGCATCATGTAACAATTCATTAAGCTCAAACAAATGGTTTCTATCAAAAAGCAAAGACATGAAATTACCTTTGATGTGGCACATTGCTCTTTGAATCTTCTCCATGTCTTCAAGGAAGGATGTTTCCTCCAATGAAGTAGCTCTCCAACAAGAATTTGACACCAATGCTTGAGTGTCATGGAGAATGCTGAGGGACTCTTGGATCTTATTTTCATTCATCTTTAAGGACCCTTCAAGAAAATGAGGCTCTTTCAAATGAACCTCCTCATCTTCTTCAATTTTGCTTGGACCAACTTTATGAAGCTCAAGTGGTGATGGAGAAGTTGATCTTGGTTCTTCTTCAACTGCTACAAGGTCTTCATTATCATGCTTAATGGAACTTGGGCTTGCAACAACACTTTCAAAAGTGATCTCTATGTCACCAACATAGAGGTGTGAGCACCCATCACTAGGTACTCCTTCTTAGTTTAAGCATCCATCAGTAGATGCTCTTTGGTTCATGTCTAAGCTAGAAGGTGTCTCGAAATTATCTTCCATATTTTCAATAGAGTCTTCTTCATGCTCTTCTAATGTCTCTTCATTTTTATCCTTCAAGCAAGATGATGCATTTTGCCCCTTGTTTTCCTTATGATCAATATCTTTGGAATCTCTTTTTGAAGAATTCCCAAAAGCTCTCCTCAAGTGGGACATAATTTCATGCACACATGTATGATACTTACTCCAAGGTTCTTTACAAGAAGGGTATAAACCTTTCTTTACTAAATCCACATCTTCATGTTTGGGCCTATTTTCAAAAACATGTTCAGCAAAGCACTCAAAAGACATGGTATTTTGTGTATTTTTGCTAAAAGCAAGATATTCTTGATATTTTTGATATTGTTGGGGCAAGGTTTTATATTTTGCTCTCCATCTTTGGAACTCACTTATAGAGTTATCCTTGGTTGGTGTGACACACTCATATTCATCAGATTTAAAGTCATAAGAATAATCTTCATTTCTCTTGAAATTGTAAGAAGTGTTGCATGATGGCATCTCTTCCTCGTACCATTCACATTCTGCTTCATATTGCTCATAAGCATCTGCATATTCCTCATAAGAATTGTACTCATAGGATTCATCATAATAGTAAGACATGGATTCCTATTATTCTTGAATATATGTACCTAATCCACAGGTGCAATGACCATGCTCTGATACCACTATAATGTCCCTTGTTAGGAATTTTATTAAAATTGTAGTTTTCCACTTTTTTTCACTAGTTCGACCTTTGACTAGTTTTGATCTCTAGGTCTCAAATTCGATTTTGAGTCTCTTTGGCTTCTCCAACTCCCAAATTCGCCTTCTTTGAGCCTATTTTCGGGGCTGACATGTCATAGTGGTTAGATGTCAGAGTTCAGGTCTGCAATTTGTCATAGTTGTCATAGATGCTCCATCATTGGTGTCATAGGGGCTAGGGAATCTAGCCCAAGTGTCCACAAACTTCCACTTTGACTCTTTATCTTCCATGGAGGTTACCAATCCTTCCAAATTTGACCTAAGATGCTCAATGAAATGTGTTATGACTTACCAACTCACCCAAGAGTGTTCACATTCCCATTAATTCGAATTTGCAAAAGAGAGATACCATGTATTATGAAAAATCAAGCTAGTGTGGGTCCCACATCCTCCATATGTCTCCAAAACCATTTGTAACTTAGGATTTCTCTTGAATTTCTTTATTCACTCTATTTATTAAATACTTGAACCCTTCTATATTCTAAACATCATTTATTATCCCCCTTATTCCAAATCCCAAAGCTTCCACCCCAAACCTAGGAAACTAGTAATTTTCCTCCTTGGCAATTATTTGACCCTTAACATCAATTTTACAAACTCTAATGAATATGGTTAATGTGATTAGGCCATTGTGACCCAATTCCAAATTTGGGACATGACAAATGAGCAATTTTGGAAAAGGACATTAACACTCTGTTGTTGCAGCAACACCCCTCCCCAAAATTTTGTACATGCTGGGGCCCCTCCTGTATTTTTTGTAGAAAGTTTGCCCGAAGAGCCATACCAGCCGTCAGCTCTGTTTTCAACATAAAATCTTACTTCCCCACTGAGCACTTTGCCATCAATCCTCCCGTGTTTTCCCCAAAGAGCCCAAGAAGAACTCAGTTTTTCCCAACGTTTGGGTGATTTGGACTATCTCCCCGACTTCAAAGACAAACGTCCAATCTTTCCGAAAGAAGGACTGAAATTTTCTTTGTCAAAATCTGCGGAAGCCATTGAAAATTAGTTCCCGAAACGCTGGAAGCTTTCACTCAAGCCTTCCGCAACCGCGGAAAGGTTCCGGTTTTGCTCCCGAAGTTGCGGGACTCATTCACCTTAAGTCTCCCAAAAGACTTGGTTTCCCTTCCGATTAGAAAATGCGGGAACAAAAGGACTTAGAGAACTATTAGTTTCAACCGCCCGAAACGGCGGGGGAATTCAGTGAACCCTTCCTCAACGGCGGGGGAATTCAGTGAACCCTTCCGAAATAGTGGAAGCCACCGTGTTATCTCCCCGAAAAGAGACTTCGATTATCGCCATGGGTTGCGGAAAACACTGGTATAGCCTCGCCGAAACGGCAGAGCGATTCAAGTCTGTCTCCCGAAACGGCGGAAGCCGTTCACATTTGCTTGCCGAAATAACACGAAGAGATTCATGAACTTCTTCCGGAATTGTAAAAGAACTTACAAAGAACTTTTCAGGATAAGCCGAGGAAACTTCGCGGAAACTTTTAAAGATCCCGTTCCGAAACAGTGGAAGTCGCTGAAGAATCGCTTCCGAAACGGCGGAAGCCACTCGGATAAGTCCCGCGGAGGAATTCACGATTACCTTCCGAAACTATGAAAAGACTTAGAATTTTTCAAAGAACTGTCGCGGAGGCCTTCAGCCTTTGCTCCTGAAACGCGGAAGCCTTCGGGCTACCCTTCCGAAACGGCGGAAGCCAATCGCTTAAACCGCCTGGCAAAGGACTCCGAAACGATCCCGGGAAACTGTGCGGAAGAGTATAAGTTTTCCTTCCGAAACGGCGGAAGCCATTCACGAAAGCCTTCCGAAACTAGCGGGAGCCTTCGCCATACCTTCCCGAGAAATCAATGAGACTTTGAAAATTTTGGTTCGCGGAAGCTTTCGCAAAAAAAAAAAAAAAAAAAAAAAAAAAGCCTTCCAAAAAACACCGGGAGCATTCGCTCTATCGTTCCGAAAGGGCGGAAGCTTTGGCGTTACCCGTCCGCTACGCGGCGGTCTTTCGCGGAAGGCTTCGAGTTTGCTTTCCGCAATAAGCCCCGAAACGTCGGAAGCTTTCATTGAACCCTTCCGCAACGGCGGATACGATTCGCAAACTGGCCCCGCGAATGACGGTTGCACAAAAACCAAGATCGTTTGACATGACCACTACGCGCGGTGAATTTAAACCTCGTTTTAACCGCGCCACCTACCGAATTGAATGCTCACACGTGCCTTTTTTTTTATATAATGTGGTTGGGGCTCAAACCAACGCACCACTGTTTCAAATTCGCCAACGAAGTGCGACGCCGTGCAAATCGCTCCAGCTCACCTTGCTCGTCCGTGCTCGCGGCCACCTCGCTCAAGCGATCCCCACGGTGCCAGGTAGGATTCTGACTTGGGATTTCGCCATTGGGTTGTCTTTGGTAGGAAAACATTGGGTTTTAGTGGGATTGTGACGGGCAAAACACCCGTCAAGGGCTATGTTTTGCTCGTCAGATACAGTGAGCGGAGTTTTCGCCATACAAAATCGTCATAGACCTTCGTTAAAACATTAACATTTTATTTCAATGGTGGTGGGTGCGGGCGGTTAATCATGTCCCATTTTTTTTTAAAAAAACCCCGGGCCGCGCCCCTCGTCTTGGGAGAATTTGTCGAAGCCCCATGGGCTTTCCATGTCCCCGGCCGTAAACTCGGACCTAAAACCCTGGGCCCTTCCACAAGCCTCAGCCCTACACGCGAGCCGAAACCCGTGAACGTTTAAGCCGCGCAAGCCGAAAACTGAAGCCATGGCCACCCTAGCACTCCCCGTCAGCATATCCCCGGCGCCGTCACCTTCGCTCGGACTAAAGTATCCCGTAGTGACTCGGCGAGTGGCCGCGCGTGACGATAGCATTCAAATCCCTCACCGAGTCAACCCGCGTCTCCCCGCCATCAACTTCTCCAACCGCAGCTATAACGAAAAAACATCTCCTTCCGCAAGGCGGAACTGGAAGCTAATTGCTTCCGCAAACCGCCTATCGGTCCGAAAACCAGTGGCTTCCGCAACATAGCTGATCCCCTCAGGAGCATTTCAGACTCGTCTTTTAAGAGCTTCAAATGTTCAGTTTATGTCTTGTGTTGAAATAATGTTTTGCTTCCTAAATATTTTTGCTTCATTGACTTATCTCATTGATATTAAAACGATGTTGCTCTCTGCTAAAACCTTACAGCCTGTTGCTCAAATGATGACTTTGATATGGATGTTACCAGGGATAAATCAAGATGCCGAAAACCGGTAAGAAGAAGGCGAAGATGACGGAAAAGAAGCCTGCCCCTCTCAAGATTGAAACCTCGCTCCAGGACACCAAGTGCACCACTGGTGTCCCTCAAGAAATCAGATGGGATGACATATATAGAATGATCAGGGACCAAGAGATCCCAGATATGTTGCTGGAGGAGGCACCGATCTATCAAAATATCAGAGCCTCAGGCATAACTAGACCTGCTACCCGCCCTGAGCTATTCCCCTGTGCTGAAGTGATCGGGTGGATACTCCAACATGCAGATGCTGAAGGGAGAGTGATAAATGACAGCGGGAAAGTGGCTATTGCTTCGTTTCAACCCGCGTATGTTGCGGCGGCCTACAGATTTCCCCGTGTCCAACAAGCTCTGACTGACGAATGGTTGGGCCAAATGGATAACGTCGAGATGGCCAAGAAGCTATTAAGGGGAGGGAAGCATTTGAGAAAGAAGGGAAATGATGAATATGACGTACAGAACCTGAGGGCCCCTTTCAGATTGATCGCTTTAATGCTGTGCAGAATCTTCGGCATGCCCGACGGCACAGTATACAAGATTCAGTGGGTCCCTATCATTCACTATGTGGCATTTCAGGGGACAGTGTTTGACTGGGCCACTATCCTGTCGGATAGTCTGGCCTCGATGATAGCTGCTGCTAAGCCAGGACTGGCCTTGAAGAAGGCTGAATTCTTCATGTCTTCATACCTGATAGATTGTATCTTGGCCAAGATAGAGTTCCCCAAATTGGGGTGTACATGGGATAGGGCCACCGCCCCGGTCTACATCGCATTCAAGATGTTGTGGGCTCAGAATTACAAGCCCAGCTACAAACTTATCTGTGAGGGGTTCATCATGCCCCTATACGAGAAGATCTTCAAGGAAGAACCAAATTGTCTGTCAGAAAATGCTTTGGAAGTCCTTAAGGAGTATGGGGACTTCTACTTTTCAGAACAAGGTACCTACCTGAGAATGTTTGGAGGGACTAAGCCCCCATACATATTGCCGCAGTATGCCACAGACTATGTGGTGCTCAAGGAAGCAGTAAGACAACTCTTCTTGGATGGGGTTGGAGCATTCCTCCACAAGCAACACAAGGCTTCCTTTCCCCCTCTGCCTTTCTGCATCGGCGCTTACAAGTTTTCAGGGGTTGCCTCGGCCAATGAGTTTGTTCAAGAGTTGAAGGCCTTCCACTTCGGTGAGGTCATCTTCCACAGGAACGACAGAAAGGGTAAAGTGGCCGAGCATTGCAAGGGGAACTATGCTTACTTCGAATACTCCCACTACCCTAATGCCGAGGAGGAAGCATTCAGAGGTATCTGCAACATGGCTGAGCTGCGGATCTGTCGCCAAGGTGCTGGAGCAAGTTCTAGCTCAACCAAGGCCCAGAAAACCACCCAGCAAAAGGAGAAAGAAGCTGAGGATGCCCGAGCTCAGGAAGAGCTCAGATTAAGAGAAGAGGCGAAGTTACAGCGGGAAGCCGAGGAAGCAATAAAGCAGCAAGAAGCTGAAAATGAAAGACTGCGGAAAGGGGCTGAAGAGGCCCAAAAGCAGAAAGAAGCAGAGACTGAGCAAGCTGAAGCAAGGAAGAAGGCTGAGGAAGAATCGAAGACAAGGGAAGATACCGAGACAGGTGGGTCCGGTGTCCAAGACATGGAGATAGACACCTCTCAAGCAGGTGTCTCTGGTACCCAAAAGGAAGGAGTAGACCCTGCTCAGGAAGTCCGGACCCCACCCATGGAAGAAGACATAGACATCATCAACCGACCAATTGTCCCGTACACTCCATCTGGGAAGCGTACGGTGTCCAAATGGAATGAGTTTGTCTATGATAAGAAAAGAAAAGCAATGGTCCTCCAATCAGAAGAGAGGATTAAAAGCCCCTTCCATGATGACATCGTTACTCACCGAGAGGTCGCTGTCATGCAGAACACAGATACAGACCCCATCGCCATGGCATCCGCAGTTATAGCAACAGCACAGGCATCATTTTCCAATGTAGGGGTTATAGTTAAAGAAAATATATTGACAAAGAAAAGAGCACGCACGCTGCAACAAAATGTAGCTAATGAGCAAGCCCAAAGAGATCTGGTAGTAAACCAGTATAACTGCTTGTACGCTGAACATAAGGAGCTGTCAAGCAAGTACAGCCAGCTGGAGGAGGAAAAGGACCAGCTAGCACTTCAAATGATGATTGTGGAAGCAGAGAAGAATGGTGCAGAAGAAAAGGCATCTCTGCTAAAAGCAGACAAGCAATCGTTGGCTGAGCGTTTAGAGCAGGCAGAGAGCAGCACCATAGACCTATCCCCCTTCCACGAGCTGTCATGCAATATCCTGCAGCAAGTATATGGATCCCAAAAGCTAATCACTGATGAGGTATGCAAACTGAAGGCCATGGTGGTTAGGCTAAAAGAGGTTAATACGGAAGCCCACAGGCTCAAAGCTAAGAACACCCGTGTCAAGGCAAACGTCATAAGTCAGATGGCATGGAGAGAAGGGAAAGGAGGTTTCCCCCCACATCTACCTTTTAAGGCCGTGGAAGATTTTAATGAAGATATAGCCTTGTTGGAGTTTGGCAGGAACTGTGCCAATAAGCTGATGGCCAGTGTGCAGAGGACAACAGATAGAATCAACAACCTGTACCAAAAGCTCAAAGGATTCCATGACAGCTGCACATTGAATTTCCCTCAGACCCTAGAAGACTTCCCGAAAAAGGAACAGCGGCTGTCTCAACTGAAAGAAGAGCTAGGCGTCCAGATGGAGTATGTGAAAAGGATTGATGTCTTGGCCATGGATGATCTCCAACATTACATCGATTCATCAACACTTCACAACCATCTGCTGAAGGAAGCGCATCAAGTTGCTGAAGCAGAGGTACAAAGCATTAAAGCAGAGCTCGGGAAGAATGTGACTTCTCAGAAAATCCTGTTTCCTGCTGCAGCAAACATAATCATAAGGGACACAGGTGTGTGGCACAGCTACATAGCGGAGGAGGACAGGAAAGCTACAGCAGCAGCGGGAACATCAGTAGAACCGACAGCCTCTCTCCCAGCAGCCTCTTCCCCAGCAATGGCAGAAAGTCTGGCCAGTCCAATGCCCCTTTCCCAATTAGGAGCAGCATCAGCAGGGGATTTGAGGACATCTTCCCAGGCAGCACCACTGACAATCAATTTGGGCGACCCTTTGCCATCGGAAGCTCACGCACAGGAATGAAGCAAACTGAATTCAGCTGAATTCCTCTCTTCAGCCGGACACGTGCCCAGCAGGGAAAGCTTTGGTGTTAGCAAATTTTCTGTTATGTACATTTTAAATATGTAAGGCATAAGCCGTGGGACAGCTGTCCCTAATTTTTGTCACAATATTTTGTAAAGGAAGTGGCCATTTTTGGTGATCGATTACAGTAGAAATCCCTGTAAATGACAGGTGGAACGTGCTAGGTGTCAGCCCAAAGGGCAAAGTTGTAGCTATAAATAGCATCTAGGAAAGATTAAGCGGGACTTTTTGCAGGGAATGAAATTTTGGCAAACGATATGAGCTATCTTGTATCGGGTCCGTAAATTGATTTTTCTAATAGAAGCCACGGGAGATGGACGTTTTGCATGGAATGTTGGATTGCTGTATATTGGACTATTCTAATGACTGCGGTCCTGTACTGTGAGATCATTCTTATCATCCGAACTACTTCTTTGTATTAATGATTTTGCCCCCTTACTGTGCATACGAATTTTTCCCATTTTCATGGACAATGAATGCGTTTCATATTAAATCAGGAGCTACCTGCTGATGCTTTTATCATTGCTGTAGATTTCTCTTCTAGATCGAATGGCTAACTGTTCTTTCTTCAGGATAATTTGTATGGCTCATTGTTCATGCCTTTAAATTGCTCCTTGCAGGGATCTTTTAGTTTAATTCCAGTTTCGTTGCATCTAGATCTGTTTCTTTATTCTTGTTACGTAGATCAAATAATTTTAGCTTTCCTCTGTTTTCTGAGCAATAGATGCGTTCCATGTTGAATGAGAGGCTACCTTCTCAAGATCCTCATCTTGCTGTAGCTTTGACCGTGAGAAATAATAGCTATCTGTTCTTTGTTTACGATATCTGTTACAGCTGATTGCTCTCCCCTTAAGCGTGTTCCCCTGCAGGGATAGATAGGTCTGTGCTAGTTTTAAGTTTAGATCTGTCTTAATTGCATTTAGATTAAGTATAGTTTAGGTACTTGCATATCATATAAAAGACATAAAAAACCCAAAAGAAAGGTGGATCGGTCCATAACCAGTAGAATCGGATTTAAAGTCCAAAACCACGGTTGCCGGAACCGCTAACCGGACGGATTCCCTACACCAAACGGGAGATAGTCTAATTGGGACCGTCTCTCGGGGAGAATCCCTTTCTGATTGATGCTACGATATCCGAGGCATCAACAGTTTTTGGCGCTAGAAGGAGGGCCTGAAGTGCATGGCTGATAGAGGAAAATCTTCCATGGTCATAGATAACACTGAAAACCCGCTTGAAGAAAACTTTTCAAACAGCCCAGATCTTGGATTAACGGATCAAGAACGCCTCATTTCTGACCCTGAGCCTCAGGAAGCTTTGTACGCTGTTCCTTTTGCAGAAATAGAGGACTTGAGAAGACATACTAGATCTTACGTTAGACAGCTAGGTGGTTTAAACGCTGTCAACTTCCTCCCTAAGAAAACTACACCCAGAAAGGAGCCGCAATACACCCGTGATTCAATCCTTGTTCAAAGTTTTGAAGAACTGGTAAATCTGACGTTGGAAGAAATCTCCGGCACTCTTAACAAGACAGACCAAGAAGATCTCGAAGAAATTACCACTCCCAAAAGTACTCCACAGGATTCACCCTACAATTCTCCACCAGGGTCTCCGCATCCAAACCCAAACATGGCTGTACCTGCTTGGAGAGCAAGGGGAGCCCTGAACCTAGCTGGACCATTCCATAATCCCCCTAAAAACCCAGAAAAGGTCTTGCCTAAGTACGATCCGGGGAAAGCCATTTCGGCGGAGGATCACCTCAAGAGTTTTTACTTAGCCCTGAACCTTTTGAATGTACAACATGAAGACGTAGTCTGCAGGCTGTTTCCGTACACATTCGAGCCCAAGGTATCATCTTGGTACTTTAGCCTCCAACCCAGCTCGATCTCTAGTTGGGATGATTTCGAAAAGTGTTTCCTTAAGAAGTACGGGAACCAAAAGACTGTAGCCACGCTTATGAAAGAACTCCTATCCATGAGAATGGAGAAGAAGGAAAAGGTTCAAGACTTTAACCAGAGATTCACGACGCTGTTAAATAACTTTAGTGAGGCTAACAAACCCGCAGAGGAGTCTCTGATCGAATACTACACAACAGCTCTTGAAGGTCCAATCGCAATGTTTGTAAAAGGATCCAAGAAAACTACTCTGATAGAGAATTTTGAGGAAGCTAGAAAGGTAGAGGAGGAGGCTGATAGCATTGCTAAACATGCCTTAGATATGGAACCGAAACCAGCAGCTAGCAAGAAACCTTTGCTCCTCACGAGAGGCAAAGAAGAGCCTTCTACGGACATGGAAAATGTAGTTAAAATGATGCAAAAATTATCTAACAAAATCGTAGATCTCGAGAAAGATAAGGCTGCTAGTACATCTAGGAAACCTTTCAAGCCATTCTACAAAAGAAGGGAAGACGGGGAACAGTCTCATCCACCCATGAACACTGTCCCTGTTTTAAATTTGAATGAGATTGGGATGGAGAATTTCTGCACCTTTCACCAAGAACCACACTCGGAGAAGAGCTGCCCACAATGGATCAATTCCATGAGCTTGGTCATGAATCAAATGTTAGATTCTCAGATCCCAGACCAGGATATTTCTCCAGAGGAGGCGAGCCCTGAGATTGAGGAACCAACCCCGGACACCACTATGGTGCTATGGGATTGGTTACCTATGACTGAATTAGCAAAAGAGGATTCCATAGATAGTTCCCCCTCCACCGTAAATGTTGCTACTCGTAGCAAAGGCCCTATTTCCGATCCCGTGCCAAGCATAGCTCCTCACTAGCCCAAAGTCTCAAAAGATCCGCCTAGGAGGCACATACCAATCATCCCACCACAGCCCAAAGTAAACCAAACAGCGGCCAAACAGCCAAGTGCTGATAACACAGTTCAGCCACCTAGAGTCACAACGAGCAAGACAGACCTGCCAAGTCGAATTGGGAATGAATCTGATATAGGGTATGATATTATCGAAGATATCAAGAAGGTCAAAGCAAACATATCAATATTTGACATGTGTAGCTTGCCCCATCAACGAGACAAACTGCTGCATGTTTTACAACCAAAACCCAGCACTACATTAACAGATTCTCAAGACAATCCTGAAATTAACGAAGCTAGCATCGGTGGGAAATCCAAATCCCAAACATTGCCATTCTTGTTGACATTTGAAATTTTTAATCACAATGTTCATAACTGTCTGGTAGACTCTGGAGCTTCTTCAAACGTTATGCCACTGTCAATTTGTAAGAAAATTAATGGGCAGCCCGTACCATCTCCAGCTCAAATCATACAATTAGACAGGACTGCTGTCAAGGTCATAGGGGAGATGAAAGATGTTCTAATTAGACTGTCAGCCGACCCTAGAGTTTGTCAATTCATCGACATAATGGTGGTCGATATTCCTGAAGCTTATGGGCTGATTTTGAGTAGGGATTGGTCTACCAAGTTGAGTGGCTACTTTGCTACCGATTGGTCTCATCTATGGCTGCCTTATCAGAACAGGAAGAATCAGATTAAAGTTCTTAGGGAACGTCATATGAAACAAAACGTAACCCAACTAGAAGAAAAAAATGAGGCTGTAGCTTTCTCTTCCTCGGTCCTGGGAAATTACTTCTTAGAAATGGGTCCGGGTAACTATCAATCTGAAACCTTTTGCCATGAATCAGACAAACAGTCCGATCTCCTTCATTTCTCTCGGACTGATGAGGTTGATTGTAACATAGTCAATTTAGTTGCTAACATAGACCACAAAGAAACTAACTTAGTTGAATCTAAAGAAATCTTTTGGACATTATACTTTGATGGCTCTAAAACTCTGGAAGGATCCGGAGCCGGTTGTGTTCTAATGGATCCGAAAAGAAACAAGTATTTTTTGTCTTGTAGACTAGAATTTGATTGTACTAATAATACCGCTGAATATGAAGCTCTGGTACATGGTTTAAAGAAGGCCATTGGCTTAAATGTTAAGTACCTGAAGGTTTTTGGTGACTCCGAGATAGTTGTCAGACAGGTAAGGGACACCATTCATTGTCTCTCCCCGCACTTGAAAGGTTACCAGGCTGAGGTATGGGATTTAATCATGTATTTTGACGCTTTCAATATAAAATCAATTCCTAGATTGCAAAATTCTGCTGCTGATTTATTAGCGACGTCTGCTTCTAGATTAGTGCCGTCAAATAATAAATGCTCTATTGAATTGATTTTCAGGCCTTCCATTCCCGATAACATCACGAATTTCAGAGTCTTCGATGATGATGAACAAATTATCAGCTTCCTGACAAACGAAGACAGTTTCCAAGGAGCTGCAATAGATGAAGAAGAGCACGATGCTGATTTGATGAAGAAGGAAGAGGAGAAAGGAAATTTCATGCCAAAAGGGGTAAGGTCCCTCGAAATGCTTTTCGATCTTCAAAATAAGTTCAAAAGACCAGCTAATACCAAGACTAACAGCTCATCAATGCAACATGAGTTGGTTAATTTGGGTACCGAGGCAGAACCAAAATTTGTCAACCTTGGCAAATGTTGTTCACCAGGAGAAAGAGATAGGTTCATTAAGTTGTTTAAACAGTACAAGGATGTTTTTGCATGGACCTATGAAGATCTGAAAACATATGACATTCGCATCATTCAGCATGTTATACCAATGAAAGTGGGTGTCAAGCCATTTCAGCAGCAATTAAGAAGGATGCATCCCACTCTTGAACCACTGATCCAAAAGGAATTAAAGAAGCTCCTAGACGCTAAGATAATCTTCAAAGTTCGGCATTCCGAATGGGTTGCAAATTTGGTACCCGTAAGGAAGAAATCGGGAGAGATTAGGCTGTGTGTAGACTTCAGAAATTTAAACAAAGCTTCGGATAAAGACAACTACCCCGTGCCTTCAATGGAGCAAATCCTACAAATGGTGTCAGGATCTGAATTGTTTTCTCTCCTTGATGGTTTCTCTGGCTATAATCAAGTGTTAGTGGCCGAAGAAGATCGTCTCAAGACTACTTTCAGGACTAAGTGGGGAACTTTCGCTTACAGAAGAATGCCATTTGGTCTGATAAATGCTGGAGCTACATTCCAAAGGGCGATGGATATTGCCTTCCGAGGATTGGGTGGGCAATGTGTTGTTGTTTACTTAGATGATGTGACAGTCTTTTCGAAGAAAAGGGAAGATCATGTTGTTCATCTGAGGCACATCTTTGACCGTTGCCGGAAGTATGGCATTTCCTTAAATCCCAAGAAGAGCGTGTTTGCTGTACCCGAAGGTAAGCTCTTGGGTCATATCATCTCCAAAGGGGGAGTGTCAATCGACCAGGAAAGAGTCCAAGCTATTAATAAGATTCCGATGCCTCACAACAAAAAATCTATGCAGTCTTTTATGGGCACCATCAATTTTGTCCGCAGATTTGTTCCGGATTTTGCACAAATCGTTAAGCCATTGCAACAGATGGTCAAACAAAGCACACAATTCAAGTGGACAGATTTGGAGAAGGACGCATTTAGAGATATCAAGGCAGCTGTAGCTAAAGCTCCTTCCTTAAGAAGTCCAGATTTTGATAAAGATTTCATCTTGTACACCTTTGCTTCGGATGATTCTCTCGCGGCCGTACTCACGCAAAAGGTGGAGTTAGGGGATGAATACCCAATTTCATTTATGAGCACTGGTCTGCAGGGGGCCGAGCTGAACTATCCCGTGGTGGACAAGCACGCTTATGCAGTCTTCAAAGCAGTCAAGCAGTTTAGGCCATACATTTTGAAGAACAGAACTAAAGTCATAGTTCCCCATCCAGCTGTTAGATCCCTTTTCGTTCAAAAGGAATTGGGAGAGAGGAGAGGGAACTGGGTCACAGCTCTGCAGGAGTATGATTTGGAATTTAAACCGGCCACAATCATCAAAGGACAAGGTCTATGCAAGTTACTGGTGGGAAACTCGACTGATGAAGAGCACCATTGGAGAAATGAGGCCGAGCTCAATTCGGTTGAGGTATGCCATATCTTCACAGCTCCCCAGTCATGGTATAGGGATCTAGTGCACTATTTACAGCAGGGATATCTACCCGAACACTGGAATTCTAAACAAAGAAGGGCACTCCGCTTGAAATCGGCACCCTATCAAATCATTGATGGGATTCTTTTTAGAAAAAATTATGATGGAGTCCTTCTCAGGTGTTTGGAAAAGGAGGATGCAAACAAAGTTGTCAAAGAATTGCATGATGGCCCCGCAGGTGGCCATTATTCAGGAGAAACGACAGCACACAAGATACTGAGAGCTGGTTATTACTGGCCCACTCTGTTCCGAGATGCCCACACGTACGCACGAAACTGTGATGTATGTCAAAGAAGCGCTGGGAAGTTACCTAAGGCCGCAGGGCCATTGCAGCCGGTCATCATCTCTGAGCCTTTTGAGCAATGGGGCATAGATGTTATCGGAGAAATAAATCCAAATTCTTCATTGCAACACCGATACATTCTGACGGCTACCGATTACTTCACCAGGTGGACGGAGGCCATCCCGTTGCGCAAGATCAATGAAGACGCAGTCATCAGCTTCCTGAAAGAGAACATCATAACCAGGTTTGGGGTTCCAATTTCCCTTGTTTTTGATAATGATACTTATTTTTCATCTTGCAAGATAAATGAATTTGTTTATGAATGGGGAATTAAGTTGCATTATTCAGCCAATTACTACCCTCAGGGAAATGGATTAGCTGAATCCTCAAACAAGAATCTGATTCGAATCCTTAAGAAAACTGTGATAGAAAACCAGAGAAGTTGGCATGTGGCTCTCCCAAACGCCTTATGGGCAGATAGGGTAACCCCGAAGAATGATTTAGGTGTCTCCCCTTTCACTCTTATCTATGGCAAGGAAGCCATACTTTCCCCAAACATCTTGCTGCCATCCTTGCAATTGTCCCAAGCCTCTCGGGGTTCTGGTAGCCAAGCCTTACAATCCAGAATCAACACCCTGCTTCAACTGGAAGAAGCCCGACACAAAGCTAAAGATCGATTCCATCAACACCAGGATATAGTTAAGAGATGGTTCGATAAGAGGAAATCCGGCAAGAGGGATTTTGATGTCGGGGATTTAGTCCTGAAATGGGACCATAATCATGAAGGCAAAGGAATGCATACGAAATTTCAACATCTATGGGTAGGCCCGTACCAAATTTCTGCAAAATTAGGCCCATCCACTTATAAATTGACAAATCTCGAGGGAGAGGAAGTAGCCCTTCCTCTCAATGGCCTCGCTCTGAAACAATACTTCGCATAGTCTCCTCGAGACTTCCTGTACATAAATAAAGTTGTCTTTTCGCTGTCGCTTATAGCTGTTTTATTTTTTGGCCATGTTCTTTCTTTCTTTACTATTTGAACTTTTCGACAAGTTTTGTTTTCTGAAGGCCCCCCTTTTTTGTTGAGTTTCCCGTTGAAGATAGCTCTCTCAAAGAAAACTCGCAACCCATGAGTCTGGAACCTTGCTCCGTAAAACCGATCCGCTGTGCTCTCGCTGAAATGTTCAAAAGGGGGGAAGCCTACCCTGCTAGTCACACTAATCTTGTTTAATAGCAAAGACCCATGGCCATCTTCACTACTATCGTTGGGCTCCACCCACTCCCACACTTTAAAGGCATCTCAAGAAGGTTACCTAAGTTGGACCCATGGAAAGTGGCACCCCTCGAGGACATAGGGTATTGAGATGACTCCATGCTGCAGATTTAAAAGCCAAAATGGCCTACATTCAAGAGTCTGTTTTCCAGGGATTCTCGCCTCAATTGAAGCATGGCTGAGACAAAAGCAAAAAAGACATGTAAAATCAAGAAGGCTGTCCAAAAGGCCCAGCTCAAAATGGGCTCCTCTCCGTCCGTGAAGTTTGATCAAATCAATAAAATCTCTAACTCACACAAAAGGACATTGTGGATTGAGGATCCCAAATCAAAGATCATGTCCAAAAGAAAAATATCCCTGGAAGGCTCAAACAGCTAAGCTGTCCAAAGTACAAGCATCCCAAAGGGTGCCAGCAGCATGGGAATGAGGAACAAGAAAAATAATGTCCATAAGAAAGTGTTGCTAATCCTGTGGAGTCCGGCAGTAGTGGCCATTCGAGAGACGACCCTCCTAAAATGAATCTCATATGCTGGCCCTCTGAGAGTGGTGAAGATGTCTCGGTCAAAGCTCCCCTTTCCCCAATGGCTAGCAGGAAAAGTGCCTCTTTCCCCCTGCATGAGTATAAAATGCTCAGCTGAGTAGTGCACCCGAGGTGGATGTTTTAATGAGGTTCCAGACCATGTAGGGTATTTTTTTTTTCAGAGATCTGTGTTCGCCAGCGACTCGCCATTGTTGTTGCAGCAACACCCCTCCCCAAAATTTTGTACATGCTGGGGCCCCTCCTGTATTTTTTGTAGAAAGTTTGCCCGAAGAGCCATACCAGCCGTCAGCTCTGTTTTCAACATAAAATCTTACTTCCCTACTGAGCACTTTGCCATCAATCCTCCCTTGTTTTCCCCAAAGAGCCCAAGAAGAACTCAGTTTTTCCCAACGTTTGGGTGATTTGGACTATCTCCCCGACTTCAAATACAAACGTCCAATCTTTCCGAAAGAAGGACTGAAATTTTCTTTGTCAAAATCTGCGGAAGCCATTGAAAATTAGTTCCCGAAACGCCGGAAGCTTTCACTCAAGCCTTCCGCAACCGCGGAAAGGTTCCGGTTTTGCTCCCGAAGTTGCGGGACTCATTCACCTTAAGTCTCCCAAAAGACTTGGTTTCCCTTCCGATTAGAAAATGCGGGGAACAAAAGGACTTAGAGAACTATTAGTTTCAACCGCCCGAAACGGCGGGGGAATTCAGTGAACCCTTCCGCAACGGCGGGGGAATTCAGTGAACCCTTCCGAAATAGCGGAAGCCGCCGTGTTATCTCCCCGAAAAGAGACTCCGATTATCGCCATGGGTTGCGGAAACCACTGGTATAGCCTCGCCAAAACGGCAGAGCGATTCAAGTCTGTCTCCCGAAACGACGGAAGCCGTTCACATTTGCTTGCCGAAATAACACGAAGAGATTCATGAACTTCTTCCGGAATTGTAAAAGAACTTACAAAGAACTTTTCAGGATAAGCCGAGGAAACTTCGTGGAAACTTTTAAAGATCCCGTTCCGAAACAGCGGAAGTCGCTGAAGAATCGCTTCCGAAACGGCGGAAGCCACCCGGATAAGTCCCGCGGAGGAATTCACGATTACCTTCTGAAACTATGAAAAGACTTAGAATTTTTCAAAGAACTGTCACGGAGGCCTTCAGCCTTTGCTCCCGAAACGCGGAAGCCTTCGGGCTACCCTTCCGAAACGGCGGAAGCCAATCGCTTAAACCACCCGGCAAAGGACTCCGAAACGATCCCGGGAAATTGTGCGGAAGAGTATAAGTTTTCCTTCCGAAACGGCGGAAGCCATTCACGAAAGCCTTCCGAAACTAGCGAGAGCCTTCGCCATACCTTCCCGAGAAATCAACGAGACTTTGAAAATTTTGGTTCGCAGAAGCTTTCGCAAAAAAAAAAAAAAAAAAAAAAAGCCTTCCAAAAAACACCGGGAGCATTCGCTCTATCGTTCCGAAAGGGCGGAAGCTTTGGCGTTACCCGTCCGCTACGCGGTGGTCTTTCGCGGAAGGCTTCGAGTTTCCTTTCCGCAATAAGCCCCGAAACGTCGGAAGCTTTCATTGAACCCTTCCGCAACGGCGGATATGATTCGCAAACTGGCCCCGCGAATGACGGTTGCACGAAAACCAAGATCGTTTGACATGACCGCTACGCGAATTTAAACCTCGTTTTAACCGCGCCACCTACCGAATTGAATGCTCACACGTGCCTTTTTTTTTATATAATGCGGTTGGGGCTCGAACCAACGCACCACTGTTTCGAATTCGCCAACGACGTGCGACGCCGTGCAAATCGCTCCAGCTCACCTTGCTCGTCCGTGCTCGCGGCCACCTCGCTAAAGCGATCCCCACGGTGCCAGGTAGGATTCTGACTTGGGATTTCGCCATTGGGTTGTCTTTGGTAGGAAAACATTGGGTTTTAGTGGGATTGTGACGGGAAAAACACCCGTCAAGGGCTATGTTTTTCTCGTCAGATACAGTGAGCGGAGTTTTCGCCATACAAAATCGTCATAGACCTTCGTTAAAACATTAACATTTTATTTCAATGGTGGTGGGTGCGGGCGGTTAATCATGTCCCATTTTTTTTAAAAAAAACCCCGCGCCGCGCCCCTCGTCTTGGGAGAATTTGTCGAAGCCCCATGGGCTTTCCATGTCCCCGGCCGTAAACTCGGACCTAAAACCCTGGGCCCTTCCACAAGCCTCAGCCCCTACACGCGAGCCGAAACCCGTGAACGTTTAAGCCGCGCGAGCCGAAAACTGAAGCCATGGCCACCCTAGCACTCCCCGTCAGCATATCCTCGGCGCCGTCACCTTCGCTCGGACTAAAGTATCCCATAGTGACTCGGCGAGTGGCCGCGCGTGACGATAGCATTCAAAGCCCTCACCGAGTCAACCCGCGTCTCCCCGCCATCAACTTCTCCAACCGCAGCTATAACGAAAAAACATCTCCTTCCGCAAGGCGGAACTGGAAGCTAATTGCTTCCGCAAACCACCTATCGGTCCGAAAACCAGTGGCTTCCGCAACATAGTTGATCCCCTCAGGAGCATTTCAGACTCGTCTTTGAAGAGCTTCAAATGTTCAGTTTATGTCTTGTGTTGAAATAATGTTTTGCTTCCTAAATATTTTTGCTTCATTGACTTATCTCATTGATATTAAAACGATGTTGCTCTCTGCTAAAACCTTACAGCCTGTTGCTCAAATGATGACTTTGATATGGATGTTACCAGGGATAAATCAAGATGCCGAAAACCGGTAAGAAGAAGGCGAAGATGACGGAAAAGAAGCCTGCCCCTCTCAAGATTGAAACCTCGCTCCAGGACACCAAGTGCACCACTGGTGTCCCTCCAGAAATCAGATGGGATGACATATATAGAATGATCAGGGACCAAGAGATCCCAGATATGTTGCTGGAGGAGGCACCGATCTATCAAAATATCAGAGCCTCAGGCATAACTAGAGCCGCTACCCGCCCTGAGCTATTCCCCTGTGCTGAAGTGATCGGGTGGATACTCCAACATGCAGATGCTGAAGGGAGAGTGATAAATGACAGCGGGAAAGTGGCTATTGCTTCGTTTCAACCCGCGTATGTTGCGGCGGCCTACAGATTTCCCCGTGTCCAACAAGCTCTGACTAACGAATGGTTGGGCCAAATGGATAACGTCGAGATGGCCAAGAAGCTATTAAGGGGAGGGAAGCATTTGAGAAAGAAGGGAAATGATGAATATGACGTACAGAACCTGAGGGCCCCTTTCAGATTGATCGCTTTAATGCTGTGTAGAATCTTCGGCATGCCCGACGGCACAGTATACAAGATTCAGTGAGTCCCTATCATTCACTATGTGGCATTTCAGGGGACAGTGTTTGACTGGGCCACTATCCTGTCGGATAGTCTGGCCTCGATGATAGCTGCTGCTAAGCCAGGACTGGCCTTGAAGAAGGCTGAATTCTTCATGTCTTCATACCTGATAGATTGTATCTTGGCCAAGATAGAGTTCCCCAAATTGGGGTGTACATGGGATAGGGCCACCGCCCCGGTCTACATCGCATTCAAGATGTTGTGGGCTCAGAATTACAAGCCCAGCTACAAACTTATCTGTGAGGGGTTCATCATGCCCCTATACGAGAAGATCTTCAAGGAAGAACCAAATTGTCTGTCAGAAAATGCTTTGGAAGTCCTTGAGGAGTATGGGGACTTCTACTTTTCAGAACAAGGTACCTACCTGAGAATGTTTGGAGGGACTAAGCCCCCATACATATTTCCGCAGTATGCCACAGACTATGTGGTGCTCAAGGAAGCAGTAAGACAACTCTTCTTGGATGGGGTTGGAGCATTCCTCCACAAGCAACACAAGGCTTCCTTTCCCCCTCTGCCTTTCTGCATCGGCGTTTACAAGTTTTCAGGGGTTGCCTCGGCCAATGAGTTTATTCAAGAGTTGAAGGCCTTCCACTTCGGTGAGGTCATCTTCCACAGGAACGACAGAAAGGGTAAAGTGGCCGAGCATTGCAAGGGGAACTATGCTTACTTCGAATACTCTCACTACCCTGATGCCGAGGAGGAAGCATTCAGAGGTATCTGCAACATGGCTGAGCTGCGGATCTGTCGCCAAGGTGCTGGAGCAAGTTCTAGCTCAACCAAGGCCCAGAAAACCACCCAGCAAAAGGAGAAAGAAGCTGAGGATGCCCGAGCTCAGGAAGAGCTCAGATTAAGAGAAGAGGCGAAGTTACAGCGAGAAGCCGAGGAAGCAAGAAAGCAGCAAGAAGCTGAAAATGAAATACTGCGGAAAGGGGCTGAAGAGGCCCAAAAGCAGAAAGAAGCAGAGACTGAGCAAGCTGAAGCAAGGAAGAAGGCTGACGAAGAATCGAAGACAAGGGAAGATACCGAGACAGGTGGGTCCGGTGTCCAAGACATGGAGATAGACACCTCTCAAGCAGGTGTCTCTGGTACCCAAAAGGAAGGAGTAGACCCTGCTCAGGAAGTCCGGACCCCACCCATGGAAGAAGACATAGACATCATCAACCGACCAATTGTCCCGTACACTCCATCTGGGAAGCATACGGTGTCCAAATGGAATGAGTTTGTCTATGATAAGAAAAGAAAAGCAATGGTCCTCCAATCAGAAGAGAGGATTAAAAGCCCCTTCCATGATGACATCGTTACTCACCGAGAGGTCGCTGTCATGCAGAACACAGATGCAGACCCCATCGCCATGGCATCCGCAGTTATAGCAACAGCACAGGCATCATTTGCCAATGTAGGGGTTATAGTTAAAGAAAATATATTGACAAAGAAAAGAGGACGCACGCTGCAACAAAATGTAGCTAATGAGCAAGCCCAAAGAGATCTGGTAGTAAACCAGTATAACTGCTTGTACGCTGAACATAAGGAGCTGTCAAGCAAGTACAGCCAGCTGGAGGAGGAAAAGGACCAGCTAGCACTTCAAATGATGATTGTGGAAGCAGAGAAGAATGGTGCAGAAGAAAAGGCATCTCTGCTAAAAGCAGACAAGCAATCGTTGGCTGAGCGTTTAGAACAGGCAGAGAGCAGGACCATAGACCTATCCCCCTTCCACGAGCTGTCATGCAATATCCTGCAGCAAGTATATGGCTCCCAAAAGCTAATCACTGATGAGGTATGCAAACTCAAGGCCATGGTGGTTAGGCTAAAAGAGGTTAATACGGAAGCCCACAGGCTCAAAGCTAAGAACACCCGTGTCAAGGAAAACGTCATAAGTCAGATGGCATGGAGAGAAGGGAAAGGAGGTTTCCCCCCACATCTACCTTTTAAGGCCGTGGAATATTTTAATGAAGATATAGCCTTGTTGGAGTTTGGCAGGAACTGTGCGAATAAGCTGATGGCCAGTGTGCAGAGGACAACAGATAGAATCAACAACCTGTACCAAAAGCTCAAAGGAGTCCATGACAGCTGCACATTGAGTTTCCCTCAGACCCTAGAAGACTTCCCGGAAAAGGAACAGCGGCTGTCTCAACTGAAAGAAGAGCTAGGCGTCCAGATGGAGTATGTGAAAAGGATTGATGTCTTGGCCATGGATGATCTCCAACATTACATCGGTTCATCAACACTTCACAACCATCTGCTGAAGGAAGCGCATCAAGTTGCTGAAGCAGAGGTACAAAGCATTAAAGCATAACTCGGGAAGAATGTGACTTCTCAGAAAATCCTGTTTCCTGCTGCAGCAAACATAATCATAAGGGACACAGGTGTGTGGCACAGCTACATAGCGGAGGAGGACAGGAAAGCTACAGCAGCAGCGGGAACATCAGTAGAACCGACAGCCTCTCTCCCAGCAGCCTCTTCCCCAGCAATGGCAGAAAGTCTGGCCAGTACAATGCCCCTTTCCCAATTAGGAGCAGCATCAGCAGGGGATTCGAGGACATCTTCCCAGGCAGCACCAGTGACAATCAATTTGGGCGACCCTTTGCCATCGGAAGCTCACGCACAGGAATGAAGCAAACTGAATTCAGCTGAATTCCTCTCTTCAGCCGGACACGTGCCCAGCAGGGAAAGCTTTGGTGTTAGCAAATTTTCTGTTATGTACATTTTAAATATGTAAGGCATAAGCCGTGGGACAGCTGTCCCTAATTTTTGTCACAATATTTTGTAAAGGAAGTGGCCATTTTTGGTGATCGATTACAGTAGAAATCCCTGTAAATGACAGGTGGAACGTGCTAGGTGTCAGCCCAAAGGGCAAAGTTGTAGCTATAAATAGCATCTAGGAAATATTAAGCGGGACTTTTTGCAGGGAATGAAATTTTGGCAAACGATATGAGCTATCTTGTATCGGGTCTGTAAATTGATTTTTCTAATAGAAGCCACGGGAGATGGACGTTTTACATGGAATGTTGGATTGCTGTATATTGGACTATTCTAATGACTGCGGTCCTGTACTGTGAGATCATTCTTATCATCCGAACTACTTCTTTGTATTAATGATTTTTCCCCCTTACTGTGCATACGAATTTTTCCCATTTTCATGGACAATGAATGCGTTTCATATTAAATCAGGAGCTACCTGCTGATGCTTTTATCATTGCTGTAGATTTCTCTTCTAGATCGAATGGCTAACTGTTCTTTCTTCAGGATAATTTGTATGGCTCATTGTTCATGCCTTTAAATTGCTCCTTGCAGGGATCTTTTAGTTTAATTCCAGTTTCGTTGCATCTAGATCTGTTTCTTTATTCTTGTTACGTAGATCAAATAATTTTAGCTTTCCTCTGTTTTCTGAGCAATAGATGCGTTCCATGTTGAATGAGAGGCTACCTTCTCAAGATCCTCATCTTGCTGTAGCTTTGACCGTGAGAAATAATAGCTATCTGTTCTTTGTTTACGATATCTGTTACAGCTGATTGCTCTCCCCTTGAGCGTGTTCCCCTGCAGGGATAGATAGGTCTGTTCTAGTTTTAAGTTTAGATCTGTCTTAATTGCATTTAGATTAAGTATAGTTTAGGTACTTGCATCTCATATAAAAGACATAAAAAACCCAAAAGAAAGGTGGATCGGGCCATAACCGGTAGAATCGGATTTAAAGTCCAAAACCACGGTTGCCGGAACCGCTAACCGGACGGATTCCCTACACCAAACGGGAGATAGTCTAATTGGGACCGTCTCTCGGGGAGAATCCCTTTCTGATTGATGCTACAATATCCGAGGCATCAACACACTCATATCGTCTCAAGTTGTGTTCTGCTTAATTCATTGCATCATAAATACTGTACGGTTCATTATGATTCCTTATTTGTTCTTTCGGTGTCGTCACAAGTTTGATATGCATAGGTGGTCCACCAGAAGTAAAGCTAAGCTAGTCGAATCAAACTCAGACGTAGAAATCCTTTTGGACACCTCACTCGAAACAATGTTCGGAGAAACTAAAGCTATGACAGGAGCCGCCCCAGAGTTTCAATGGGGTGAATTGTACATGGCTATGAGAGACACAAACTTCCCGGACGCAACCATCGAAGAACTAATGGTTTACCAAAATATCAAGAAATCTGGTCTTCACAAGGCAGCCACTCGCCCAGAGCTGTTTTCGTGCTCAGAAGTTATTGGCTGGATCCTACCCCAAGTAAACACCAACACCAGAATCATCTCAGACATTAGTAGGTCGGGGCTCGCATCTTTCCATCCAAAATTTATCACTGCGGCATACAATTTTCCCTTCCCCAAAGTCCTACTGAATGATGAGTGGATATCAGGGCTCAAAATTGATTCTTTAGACTGCGCCAAAAGGATGATGATCACTGAAATACAAATGAGATCGAGAACTAGTGGAGAGTACGAGAGTCAGCACTTGAGGACTCCGTACACAATCATCGCCCTGATGTTGAGTTGATTTTTTGGCCTAGCGAATGGAAACATGTACAAAATTGGCTGGGTGCCATTGATGTACTACATTTACACACATGTTACAATGTTCAACTGGGCGTACATCATCTCTGATAGCATGTGCTAACATATAGCTACAGCACAAGGGGGGTTAACACAAAAGAAAGTTGATTTCTTTATGTCCTCTTATCTGGTGGACTATTTATTATCCAAGCACCCTTTCCTTGATTTGGGATGCATCTGGAACTGGAAAGAGTCTCCCCTCTTCGTGGACTACCAAATAACATGGTCCCACAAATACGTGATTCATTACACTCGGATGTGTGAAAGGTTCATTATGCGATTGTATCAGCTAATTTTCCAAGAAGAACCAAACTGTTTGTCGGAGAATGTTATGCCAATCATAGAAGATTTGAGAGATTATTACTTCTCCTCTGAAGGTACATATATCAGAATGAGTGGAGAAACTCGACCCCCTTCTCTATTTCCACTGATTACATCGTGCATAATGAATTCGTGAGGCAACTCTTCCTCGATGGATTTAGTAGGGTTCTCCATGATAAGAAGAAAGCTTCCTATCTGTCGATGTCGTTTACTATTGGATCATACTAGATTCAAAAGGAAAAGGATGGTATAGACTTTGATCAATATTTAGAAGCCTTCCATTTTGGAACAAAAAGCTTCAGGAGACATGATCCTGAAGGTAAAGTTGCTGCCCATTGTTCTTCATGCTGGATCACTTTTGATTACACTCATCTTTTCGACAAAGATGAAGCATTGTTTTGAATCACGAAGAACATGTCCGAATTGGGTAAGCGCTATCACCCCAAAATCAAAGCTAGTTCCAGTTCCAAGGCCAGTACCACCATTGAAACTGATATTAAGAAAAAGGAGGAATCAAAGAAGTAATCTCAGTATGCGGTGTCTGCACAGTTAGCAGAAGCTGAAAAGAATCTTGAAGAAGACGCTGACAGACTGCAAAAAGAGGAAGCAGATAGGATTCAGAAAGAAGAAGTAGTTATGCATCAAAAATAAGAAGCAGATAGGCTTCAAAAGGAGGAAGATGAGAGACTCCAAAGAGAAGAGGCTCCAAGGATACAAGAGATTGCAGAAAAGGAAGCAACGGAACAGGAGAGGAAAAAGGAAGAAGAAGAAAAGTCCAAGGAATCTGTGGAACAAGGAAGCCCGAGCACAAAGGATATGGACATAGATGTATCAAAGACAAAATCACTAGAGGTAATCACTGAAGGACATATCCGTCCTCAAGAACTCACTCTCACCCCGTTCACCCCTTCAAAGCAACACACAATGTCAAGGTTGGATTCAATCTTTTTCGACTCTAAAAAGAAGGCTATCATGAGGAATTTGTAAAAGAGAATGAAATGTCCAACCTACCAATATGTCGTCATAATAACGAAAATCCCGATTTTCGAGGGCACTAACAAGGACCCTTAGTTCGCAGCAGCAGCCAATGTAGCTACAACACAGGAAAGTGTCGACAATGTCAACTAGCTAATAGCATATGTAAAGAAGGGGAAGGAAAAACTCTTCAAGGTAAAAGACAATTTGATGAAGGTGGTACAACAAGGTTTGGAGCTAAAGAGGAAGCATAGTGCCCTCCTGTCTGAACAAGAAAGGTTAGCCGAAGAGAGACAAAATTTTGAAGCTGAAAGAGATGCACAGAATGTTCAGTTAGTAATCACAGAAGGTGAGAAAAAGACTTCGAGGCTTGCATCAAAGAGCTAGAGGAGAGCGAGGCTGATAATAAGCAGCAGTTTGGAATCTATAGGTTCCAATTCGAGAGGATGATAGAGGAAAAGGAGTTTCTGGTGGAGCAAATGAAATTTGTAGATGAGAAGAATCAATACTTAACTCCTTTCCATGAGCAGGCATGTGACACACAGAAGAAAATTCACTGGTCACAAGAACTTATCACAAAAGAAGTCTGCAAAATGAAGGCGATGATTTCAAGGATGAAATAAATCGATGCTGAGGCTCTGAGACTCAGGAGAAAGTGCGTGAGCACCATGGAAGAAATCAAGAAACAAATTGAATGGAGAGAAGGGAAATCAAGATTCTCGGGGAACCTACCTCTCAAGTCCTTGGCCGATTTTTAGCTAGATTCGAGTCTCATCGAGTTCTGTAGAGGATGCATTGTAAACATAAACTCTGGAATCTAGAAAACCATTGGGCAGTGTGTCAGATTCTACCTGAAAATTTGGTAAACCCACGAGAAGTGCTAGATGGTTTTCCCTCAGATCATGGAATATTTCCCTATCTAAGACCAGCGCTTGTCAGAACTGTAAGGTGAGTTGGACACAGACATAGCCTACATGAAGAAGATAGACATCGTGACAATGGAATACCTCCATCGGTTCATTGGGCAAGCTTCCATTCATGCCTACTTTTTAGAAGACATCTCCCAGGCAACAACAGTAGTAGTAAAAGGTATTGAAGCAGAGTTGTATAAACATGAAATATCCCTAAAGATGATGACTCATGTACGCAACAACATTATTGTGAGAGAAACGGGCATGTGGACCAGTTACATAACTGAGGTGAAAAAACCAGCTGAGGTGGAAAAACTAGTTGAGGCGAAAAAGCCAGCTGGAAGTTGATTTTGCATTTAATAAATATTAAAGACAGCTGGAAGTTGATTTATTGTATAAACATTAAGAAAATAGCTGGAAACTAATTTTGTATTATATAGGCACTAGAAGACAAATTTTTGAGATTCCCTAGGGTTAGGGTATGTGAAGAGCCACTAGAGACAATTTTGTAAAGTTATAAATAGAAGAATAGAATAGAAGGAAAGGACTTCTGGTAGGTGAAAGGAATGGACTGTTTTGCACGAGAACTACTTTTATACATTAATAAAGAAGGATCTATTTTCCTAGGAAAAGCGAGAACATCGATTTTGCTTTGGATATGTGGAATGTTATGTGGAATTATTTCTTCACCATTCATGTGCATACTATGAGATTGTTCCTAACCGTCTTGAATTAAATCTTGGTTGTGAATTCTCTTATTTCCTGTGCAAACATTTATGTGTTAAATGAGTAATGGAATGTTTTAATTACATCAGAGTTATCTCTGATATCTTTTATATTCTGTTGTAAATGTGCTTATATTATTGGAACAACTATCTGTGAGATTCATAGGTACATTTCCAGTTTATTACTCATATTTCAGATTTGCCCCCTGCAGGGATAGTTTAGCTTAGATTAGATATTTCAGACTTAATTAGATTAGATTACTTGCATTTAGATAGGGCACTTGCATATCATCTTTAAATATAAAATACATAAACGGTGGATCGGGCCGCAATCGGTGAAAACAAAACTTTAAAATCACATACGGTAGTTGGGTCGTTAACCGGACGGATTCCCCACACCAAACAGTGATTGATCTAATTGGAATTTCTTACCGGGGAGAATCCCTAACTGTTGTTGTTGCAAATTTCGGGGCATCAAAAGGTTGGGTGGAAAAGCTCGCTTACACAACCAGTTGCTTAGATCTGTGTCGGATAAAAATAAGTATTCTTATGCATTTGATTCTAAAGTGTTTTTCTTTCATGCATGTAATGTTATGCTTGTGTATTTGCATGCTAGATGTGTGTGGATAGATTTAAATTCCATTGTGCATGTTTATTTACATTTCTACACACATTTTATTTGTTGAAAAACACATTATATATGGACTTGGGGCAAAATTTGAGAGTCTATATTTGTCCAGTGTCCCCTCTCGATGGTCGGATTGGGTGTGGGGGACATTATAGAGTGGTATCAGAGCTTCTTGTTGCAATACTAGAGCTATATGGGCCAAAAATCACGATTTACAAGCAAAAATCAGAACTAGTTCTGTAGGAAATTTGTTTCTGTAAAATGGCAGTTAAATGGAAGTTAAGGGTCATGGAGTAATTTTGAAATCAATTTCGAAACTTTCCCCTTATTTCCCAATGAAACCTTTGCATAAACCCAAAATTTTGAAAATTGGGAAAATTTAGTTGGGCCCCACTAGTGCCAGGTGGCAGGGTGATGTGGAGCAGCCACGTGGGAGAAAGGTCCGACATGGAGGAGTTGCATGGGCAGAAGGTGCAATGTGGACTACCCACATCAGATCTATATGCGCAAGTAACTATAAGGGATGAAGTGGGAAGGAGGAGAATATCTTACCATTGAGCAGCAAGGCAAATCGATGGTTGATAGTGATTCAGGCTCGCAAATGTGCATGAGAGTTAATTTGCTTTTGCTTCCCTGAATGAAAATAGTTGCGTCCACGTGTCGTCATATGGTGCATTCGGGAACGTAAAAGAAGTCTCGGGAAACTACTTCTTCCAGGAGACTGAAACCATCTTTTGGGTCCAACACGGAGTGACGTGATGTGGGGAGATGTGTCAAGCAGAAATTTAGAACGGATGGGACCCTCGTCATTCATGTCAGTTGTGGGAGATCGTGCAGATCAAGATCAACGACTCACGGTGTCTCAAAGCCTTGAACATGCATGAAGGATAACAGAGATACACGACCTTGAAGAGGTAAACTGCTAGATGACGTCTCGCTCTCTCATGCATTCAGGCTCGCAAAAGCAGGTCCAGGAAACCACTATTCTTAGACCCTGAAACTTCTTTTGGCCTGACGATCAGTGATGTTATGTTGGATCCAAACATAATGTGCGGATATTTCAAGGGTAATGGGACCTGTGGTGATCATGTCAGTGTTGAGGATTGTGCATATTTGATCGACGGATGAGAATGATTAAGGGCCTTGAAGATGGATGGAGGTTAATCCATTTTCACCACCCTGAAAGAAAACCACCCCATCCATGTGTCACCATCCTGTGCATTCAGGAACGTAAAAGCAGTTTCAAGAAACCACTCTTTTGGGAGCCTGAATCCACTTATCATTAATAGTGGTAAGGCAATGTAGGCAGCATCTAAAGGGTGTGGATCAAGGGAAAAGCGACATTTTTCATAGTTGAATTTATGGTTCCCGAGATCGAAAAATGCAGTCGATATTATGTGTTAGATTGCGTGATATCGAAGGATTTACAACAAAAAAAACAAGCGCGTTTCCCTCGACCCACCCTGCAGTGGCACAAGGAATCCATAAGAGGGCAAGCCCCCTTGACCCCCATCGCCCCCCTCATATTTCGTTGAGTTTGAGAAATTTATGTGATTTTCAATATGGGTTGTTCCTAGGTTGCATGAAGATTAATGTTGTAATTTTATAAGACTGTAATAAATATAACAAATATTTTTATAAACACTTTTGCAGATTCAGAATCCTATTAGTGAGAGTTAAGGATCAACATTTCATTATAATGTAGATGGAAAATTTTGATCTTGGTTGGACCAAGGAAGAAGAGTATCATCATGGAGGGTGCACAAGATCCTTATGAGGTTGAGGAAGATGCAATGGGAGAGAATGTACAGGTTGATAATGCAAAGACATAATCTAATGGTAGAAGAAACCAAGCAACTCCCCCAGACATTGTTGAAACCATGAGGAGCTTAAGGGTGGAACTGCAAAGTTACATAGTAGACAATGTAAGGCTGATTACATCCCAAGAGGAGCAGAATCAGTTGAATACTGATATGCTTCAAATCTTGATAGACATTCAAAAGAAGATAAACCATGGGCATAATTCATAAAATCGAGAAAAGAGTGGGGTATCTCAGGGAGGCATTCCTATAAGAGATCCCATAGTTCAAGAAGGATTTATAGAGATAGGACATATATTCTAGAAATATCTTCTAGTGAGTCATCTGAATCTAAAGACTCCATTTAATTCTCAAGTTCTTCATATCATAGAAATAAGAGGAAGAGGTTTTCCAAGAAAAACTCTCATGGAGAATTTAAGAAGGCCAAACCTCCCACTTTTGATGGTGAGGTTAAATCTGGTCAAGAAGTCGAGACTTGGATTCTTGGGATGAGGAAGTATTTCCAAGTCCAAGAGTATTCAGGAAATATGAAGGCAAGATTTGCTATCTTCAATCTGAATGGAAGATAATCTATATGGTGGGAACACCTTAGGAAATTAAAGAGGATCAATGAAAGGAAGATTTTGTGGAAGCAGTTCAAGAAGTACTTCAAGGAAAAGTACCTTTCTGACAGGTACTATGATGGAAAAATCAAAGAGTTCCATGATTTGAAATTGGGACAAATAAAAATGGAAGAATATGCAAACGAATTCTTGGAGCTGTTGAGATATGTTAAATATATCAGGGATGATAAGGTGAAAATTCATCATTTTCTAAGTGGAATTCCCTATTCATATAAAGATAGAATTGAGTTTGATGAACCTCGAACTCTAGAAGAGGCCACACAAAAGGCCAAGTATTGTTATGATCAAAACAAAAGAAAACCAGAATTCCATAAGTCATGGAAAGATAAGAAAAATGAAAATTTTGACCAAAGGAGGAAGGGGTTCAATCCTCCTCAATTCAAAAATCATCCAAGGAAGACACCATAGGGTGTGACTAAGCCAACTAGGATGTTAGGAGACAAGCCAAGAGATATGCGAGAGCCACTTCAATGTTGGGGATGTGGAGGGGACCACATTCTTAGGAACTGTCCACATTGGAATGAGAGTGAAAAGCAAGTTCACAACATCCAAGGATCTGAAACAGTGGGTCAAGTGGCAAGAACTGTCCCTAGAATTTATGCAACACTAGAAAACCACCGAGCAAACCATCAATCAATTGTGGTTGAAGTTGAAGGTAATATTGCTAAGCAATCTATTTCTATTTTGATTGACCCTGGATCTACTCACAGTTATATCACTCCTAAATTTGTTGAGATTTGTGCTTTTAAGAAATCAAAGCATAGTAAATCATGGTTAGTTCAACTAGCCAGTGGAACTAAGAGGAAGGTTAGTGAAATCGTGGAGAAATGTCCATTGGAAATGGGTGGAATGTCCACCAGGGAAATATTTAGGGGTGAATTTTCACCAATTGGCTATTTTGGGGGTTTTTTTCAAAAACTAAATTTGCTATTTGGTCATTTTTAGTCTCTAATATCGCCTATATTTACATAAAATATGCTTTTTATCATAATATTCGCCAAAATTTACAAGTTTTATTAGTAAATTGTATGTTTCATATTTAGTATTTGCCTAACAATCTATATATATGTTTTTTTTAATCCAAAATAATCGCCTAGAATACTATACTTAAGTATACTTTTATCATCCTTAAAAAAATACCCTGTTGTCCATTTTTGCAAATCTGAATGTTTTTCCAATTGGTTCCTATGATATTCTCATTGGAATGGACTAGTTGGAAGCTCATAGAGTTCAACTTGATTGCTACAACAAGACTTTTGAGTGTATTGATGAAGAAGGAATCCCAAGGGTTGTAAAGGGAATTCCAAAGGTTGTTTCTGTTAGGCAGATTTCAACCATGTAGTTGAAGAAATTCTGTAGGAAAGGTTGTCAATTGTATGCAGCCCATATTCTGGAGAAAATAGGAAATGAAACTCCCAAGTTGGAAGGCCATTCTTTTTTGCAAGAATCCAAGGATGTGTTTCCTGATGAAGTTCTAGGACTTCCTCCAAAGAGGGACATTGATTTTACAATTGATCTTGTTCCAGGAGCTGCTCCAGTTTCCAAAACACCTTACAGGATGAGTACACCATAATTATTAGAGCTGAAAATGCAACAGCAAGAGTTGTTGGAAAATAAGTACATAAGGCCAAGTGTGTCTCCATGGGGAGCACATGTACTTTTTGTGAAGAAGAAAGATGGAATGCTTAGGTTATGTATTGATTACAGGAAACTTAACAAGGTTATAGTCAAGAAAAAGTACCCCTTTCCTTGAATTGATGATATTTTTTAACAAATGAGAGGGGAAAAGGTGTTCTCAAAGATTGATTTGAGATCTGGTTATCATCAAGTGAGAATCAAGGAATAATACATTCACAAGAGAGCCTTTAGAACAAGTTATGGGCAATATGAGTTTGTGGTGGTGCCATTTTGTCTCACCAATGCACCAACTACATTCATGTGTCTCATGAATAGTGTTTTCAACAAGTATTTGGACAAGTTTGTTCTTGTATTTCTAGTTGAAATTCTTATTTATTCCAAGAATGAAAAAGAGCATGAAGAACACTTGAGAATGGCTTTGCAATTGCTAAGGGAGCATAAGTTGTATGCAAAGCTAAGCAAGTGTGACTTTTATAAAAATAAAATTCATTATTTGGGTCACATTATTTCTAAGGAAGGAATATCGGTGGATCCCGAGAAGATTGAAGCCATCATGAATTTGTCAACCCCAAGAAATGTGACATATGTAAGATCTTTTATGGGTCTTGTTGGTTACTACAGGAGGTTAATTGAAAAATACTCCAAGGTTTAACACCCAATCACTTCTTTGAAAAATAAGAGGATAAAGTTTGAGTGGACACCAAGATGTGAAGAAAGGTTCCAGCTTTTGGAAAAGCTTCTCACAAGTGCTCCAATTCTAAAAATTGCAGATCCAGAAAAAGATTTTGTGGTATGCATAGATGCATGTAAAGATGGACTTGGAGGAGTTCTTATGCAAGATAACCATGTGGTATGCTACCAGTCAAGGAAGTTGAAAGAACATGTTAAGAACTATGTTACTCGTGATTTGGAGCTTGCAGCCATAGTGCACTCTTTGAAGGAGGTACTGTTTAATGGGCAAAAAATTTGAGCTAAGGACAGACCATTATGGTCTGAAATATTTTTTTGAGCCACCAATATTAAATGCTAGGCAAGATAGATGTCTAGAATTTTTATGTGAGTTTGATTTTGAAATCAAACACATAAAAGGTAAGGAAAATAAGGTGGTTGATGCACTTAGCATAAAAGTACATGAGATGCATGTAGAATCCATTAGTACTTGCCAATCCGATTTGAGGCAGCATATACTAACTATATTACTGAAGATGAACTGTATGTGGAAATAAAGGACAAATTGCAGCAACATAATTTGGAAAATAGGTATGAAGGTTACCATTTGGAAGGTGATGGACTTCTTGTTCTTAAAAACAGAATTTCTATTCCTAATGTGGCATATTTGAGAAGGATTGTTATGGATGACATCCATAAAATACCATATTCCGGTCACCCAGGATACCAGAAAACAATTTCTATAGAGAGAAATCGATATTTTTGGTCGGAATGAAAAAGGACATTGTTGAGTATATTTCTAAGTGTATGAAATGTCGGTAAGTAAAAGTTGAACATTAACACCCAGCAGGTTTGTTGCATCCTTTTCCAATTCTAGAATGGAAATGGGATGTGATTTCCATGGATTTTATTATAGGTTTTCCAATGACAGTGAAACAACACGATTCCATCATGGTTGTGGTGGATAAATTATCTAAGGAAGCACACTTTATACTGATTAAATCCACATATAAAACTGATGCAATTGCAAAAATAATTATGAAGGAAATTTTCAGGTTGCATTGTTTTCTAAAGCAATAATTTCAGACAGGGATACTAAGTTCACCTCAAATTTCTGGAAAATGCATTTTGATGATTTGGGTACGTAGTTGAACTTTAGTACCACCTACCATCCACAAACAGATGGGAAAGTAGAAAGGGTAAATCAGGTGCTTGAAGACATGCTACGCATGTCTGTAATGGACAAACTATCCAAGTGGGAGGAATATCTACATTTGGTAGAGTTTGCATACAATAATGGGCAACAAGCATTGTTGGGCATGAGTCCATTTAAAGCTTTGCATGGCAGGAGGTGAAGAACACCAGTTACATAGGATAATCCAGTGAACAAAATTGTACTTGGGATAGAATTGCTTAAGGAAATGGAACAAGAGGTTGTAAAGATTAGGAAAAAATTAAAGGCAGCCTGAGATAGACAAAAAAATTATGTAGATAAGAACTGAGTGCATAGATAGTTTCATGTTGGGGATCATGTTTACCTTAGAGTGAGGCCAAGGAAGAGTTCCTTGAAGCTTGGAAGTTTTTCCAAGTTATCGCCAAGATATTGTGGGCCATTTGAAGTGCTTGAGAAAATATGACCAGTTGCATATAGAATTTGCATTTCCTGCTAACACTAGAGATCATAATGTTTTTCATGTTTATTTGATTAAGAAATATGCACATGATCCTAACCATGTGATTGATTCGGATGTGATACAGGTTGAACCCAAGGGAGAGTTCCAAACCGAGCCACTTTGCATCCTAGACAGGAAAATCACATTGCTCTAAAACCGAGCCATCGGATAGGTAAAGGTGCAATGGAAACACTTTGGTCCTGATGAGTGGGAGTTGGAGGATGCCATGAGAGAGGCATATCCATTTTTGTTCTAAATTTTGAGCAAACACCGAGGATGGTGTTATTTCAAGGGGAAGGGGATTGTAATACCCCTATTTTTGACTTGGAATGTATTTATCCAAAATTATGTAAATTATGTAAATATGCTAGTGCGAAGCTCAAGGCCAAGGCACGATTAGTGAATGTCTAGGCATGTATGATGTTTATATTTTATGCTGATCAGAATATATGTAAATATTGTGTGCATAAATATTAAAATGGTCCAACAATGGTTTTGTAAAGAGAACCAAAGGGTCTATGATTCCACCAGATGGGAAGATGAAAGGGGGTCAATGGGTGACTAAATCCTTGCTCCCAAGTGTCAACCTTAGAACTCACCCAAAATTCTATCATGTGACGAGAATAAGCCAATTATATCCTTTTTGACCATTTTCCAATCATTAATGCATGTGTGTGGTTGGTGGGAAAAGGCACCTCATGTAGTTATTGAAGCATGGGACTGACTGCACTTTTGTCACAGTTATATCATGACAGAAGTCAGTCTGTAGCTTCTAGAAGTCCTTTCTTCTACTGGAAGAAGTTATGTCATTTGTCTTTTCACCATTTTCTCATATCCTTTGGATTCAACCCTCATTTTATCTCATTCTTTCACACAGATTTGAAGGATGTAGAGCTCTCCCTTGCTGTCCATGAAATGATCATGTTGTTTTGAACCTAGAAATTTGAATTTGGAGACCATGCTGCAGATTTGAAAGTGAAAATTGTTGGTTGTAGCTGAGAAGAGAGGTTGGGCAAGATAGGAACCCTTACCCTTGATTTATGTTGCTTGTAGGTGCTTGAGAAGCCACATATTGAGGCTACAAGTGGTTCTATAGTAGCTAATATCAATTTGGACTTCTTCTATGCACACACTGGAAGCACCCATCAAGATGGATCCCCCAAAAGAATCATGGATCGGTGAAGGGGATTCCTGAGCTAGAAGGGTGTTGTGTGGGGCAGGTATTGTGGAAGCCAAGGCTGTGAGGGCCGGGTGATACCCCTGTAGATATTTGTATGAGCATTTGGCTAAGCATAGAGAGCAGAATGTGTTGTGGGATGAGAGACAAAATCCTGTAGGTGTTACTTTCTCCATGGTGGCCTCCTAGTAGAAAGAGTATATGTTGGATTGAGTGCCCATGGTTGGTTGGAAAAGCACTCTTACACAGCCAATTGCTTGGATCTGCGTTGGATAAAGATAAGTATTCGTATGCATTTGATTTTGAAGTGTTTTTATTTCACGCCTGTAATGTTATGCGTGTGTATTTTCATGCTAGATGTGTGTGGATATATTTTAATTCCGATGTGCGTGCTTATTTACATTTTTGCACACATTTTATTTGTTGAAAAATGTATTATGGACTTCGGGCGAAATTTGAGAGACCAGATTTGGCCAGCGTCCCCTCCCGATGGTCGGATTGGTTGACGGGAACATTACAATTTACCTCATAAGTTGAGGATATGGGGTCCCTCACAGTTATATGAAGAGTACCGCTCTGGGTCTCCAAGCTTCTTTTCTCTTCTCTGAATGCTCAAATGGTGGCCAAGACTCGACTAAATGGGCACAAAATCTCAAAGAGGTAGGTTAGAGTGCAATAGGAATTTTGGCAGCATAAGGATAGGAAGAGTGATACATGGATGTTGAATGGGGGGCCTCCATCACTTTTTTATATCAATTTTGGGTGGTGGAGTATGGACCCATGGTATTGGGAAACCAATAGTATTGCCTGTTGAGATATTGTAACTTCAAAGAATATTATATTTGTACTTTATTATTCCCGAGATGTTTCATTCCTCCGTGAAGATCTTATTGTATATCCAGAGATGTTTATTCCTCCGTCAGAATGTGGTAACTCAGGCTATTAGAATTCCCTAGTGGGGGTTGGCCCTGTATGTGTCATGTGGGTCAAAAGGTTATTAGACCACCCTAGATGGGTCGGCCCAGTCAGTTGTAGTGGGGTATTTAACCCATTGGTTAAATACGAGCCTACGTGTACTTGTGTAAAAGATATGTCAGATTAGTGTATAAATAGAGGAGGTGTGTTCCTCATTTGACACACACACTCACTTGAGAGAGAGGCACACTTGTGGAGGAGAGGTCTGCTATGGTGGAGGAGGAGATCATGTCTTTGGTTTGCATCTTTGTATATTGCTGGTCATCTATATTGAGGAAGCTTTACTGGGTTTTCTACCCCATGAGGGTTTCCCAGGATAAATCTGTGTCTCTTGTGTTTATGCTATGCTTGTTGTTTCTTCAGTGATCTTGTATATGCTATTATTGTGAAATGGAATGTAATGCTGCTATTTCCTGTCTTAGCATATTAAATCTTAACATGGTATCAGAGCTAACCTAAAGGAAGGCAAGGTATGGCACTTACGACACTTGCTTTACTTACGACAATTTGAAGGTTAGGGTTTTACATAGCAAAAACCAGTCATCGTGGAACTTTCGCTATAAATCCATTTATGCGAAGTTTCAAGGTCTGAAAAGTTTAGAGGTAGAAGATAACATCCCCAGGTACCTTGTGTCCAAAGGGAACCCTTAGATTCGTTGTACTTTATGAGTTATGATCAGTACAAGTTAGGGTTTCTGCCTCTTCCAGATCTCAGTCAAAATCAGGTAACTTTGGAAAAAAGGTCATAACTTGGGATAGGAAGCTCCAAATGAAATTTAGTAAAAAGTGACAGGTAGTACACATACTATACTATCTCAGGAAACGTTTTCAGAGGCCGAAGGTGAACCAGTGACGCGTGGAACGCCGTACAAGTTCGCTCTCATGTTTTATCCCATAAACAGGTCACGTTGCGACACTTGGTATAAATCTCTCTCAGAGAATCCAATTGAGGTCAGACCTATCAGGATAGAAATATAACAGGGAAAGATATCTTAGAAAAAGTTTTCAAAGGCCGAAGTTCAAACAGTGACACGTGGCATGCCGTACAAGTTCGCTCTCCTGTTTTATCCCATAAACAAGTCACGTTGCGACACTTGGCATAACTTTCTCTTAGAAAATCCAATTGAGGTCAGACCTATCAGGATGGAAAGATGACAGGTCAGGATACTGCAGAAAAAGTTTTTAGACCCTGTGGAGCAAAAAAATTAGAGTTATAGCAGAAACAATCAGGTGCATATTTCTGTCAAAACAAAATTATTTTTGGAGCACCTTTATTCATGGCTTCCGGAATTTAGGGTTTCGGAGAAAGTTAGAATTTTTGGAATTGGAGTCCACGGCTGAATGCTACTCAGGAAAATCAAAATTTAGATACCAAGATCGAATTTTTTGGTTGGGTAGAAGACCGGGCTTGATCAAACCCTAGTTCAGGATTTTGATCAAAAAGATGGAAAATTAGGGCTTCAACAAAAGTTGGAATTTTTGAAGTCTGTAACCACGGCTGGAAGCTCCTCAGAAAAATAAGAGTTTAGAGCCTTGGATCGAACCTGTTGATTGGAAAAAAGGGTGGGCTTCATCAAACCCTAGTTCGGGTTCCTGTCCAGAAGATCCAAAAGTTTCGAAGGCAATTTTGAGGGGTCAAATTTTGGAGATTTCAAAAGTGAAGTATGCTAGTTTGATCAGCTCAGCAAGACACATCTTTCCATCCATTCAGAAGCATGAAAGTCAAAGATTGAATTTTTAGGGTTTCTCTAGCAAGCCCTAATCAAGCTCCAAATCAAGTTTCAGGGGGAGTTGAGACTAAGGCCTTACATAAGAAGACTACAAGAAGTCTCGACAGGTATGACTTAAGGAGGTTCAGGTATGTCTTGAAATATGATTCTTGATTAAGTTCATAATGTGTTTGTCTTCATATTATTTATTAGTACAATCTTGATTATTGTTAGAATTGTCTTATCACCCTAGTAACAGTATGAATGCATGTGAATGATCGAAGGCATTCATTGATTAGGGCTATATGATTGTACTAATGCATTATGGTGTTGTGTGAGGTTGATGTTGTCTGCTAACAAGATACATGTACATCACAAAAGACAAATAAAGTTCCATGACGATGACAACATGAAGACAAAGACTCATCCATAATATTTGTTCTACTTACGAGGTATGTATGACTTTGTTATATTATGCTTAACCTATGAGACATGCAGGTTCTAGCTCAGGATCTCTAAATCATTGAAGAGATTGTTTAGGTATGTTGTACATAACTAATCCAGATATGTTTTCTTATGTCAAGTTAGAATCTTACCTTGTGTTAGGATCCCTTATATAAGTATACTTGATATGATTGGTTATGCTTATTCATCAAGTTAGTAATCAAGGGTTTATGCATATTATGTCTCTTGTCTTGATGATTTAATTAACCAGAAGAGTACTATGATCAAACAAGAATATGCATGAGTAAAAGAAGACTTCCTTGAAACCCTGAATACTAATGATCATGACTATACATATTCAAGATTATTTAGAATTAGAATGTTTGGAGAATGTACTAATGAACGTATGTTTGTGTATGAGATCATGAGGATGACACTAGTGCACACTTGAGCATGCACAGTGGTACAGAATGAATACAAGTTCAAAAGACATATAGAAGATCAAGCGGGAGGCAACCACACAAACATAAAAGATAAGTATTTGAGTTGTTATTTGAAATAGTAAATGTTATTGCTTGTATGCATATTTGTATTCCTAGAATATATCATGCTGAGTGTAAACATTCATAGAGCATTGAACAGTATACTACTAATATGCATATGATTGGTAAGTTGGACAAACATTCTATTGTTGCTTGTCTAGAATGAAACCTCTTTGCTGACATGCTGAGAGCTGTGCACACTCTCGATAGTATGTTCTGGTAGAGATGGAAGGCATCTAGATAGCCACTGTATGCATACAGGATATGGGAAAGTGTTGTGCCAAAGTATTGGTCAAAATAGTTGTATAACTATGTAAATGATATCTGTATGCATAATAGGTTATCATGTCAATATGATTTGATGATTATGAAGTATTACTAATCATGTACTTAATTTTGATTTGTAGGAAAGATCATGATGAATGATGAACACTGAACAAGCGATGGATGTTAAACAAAAAAAAAAGATTTTCAAATCAAACACACTATAGAAGGCTTGTGGCTAGAATATTCTCTTAGAAAGAAGAAGAGAATCATGATGAGATGTTTGCTCCAAGTGGCTAGATAAGACCATTCTCTTAATGGTGTAATTAAAGAAGAAGTGTGAATCAGGTTCTGTATGGGTTCCCAGGATCGATAGTAATTGATGAGAATACATGTGAGGATTGCATCATCCTTGAACACAAGTTCTAAAGTGAGCCATAGACAAGTGTCTCCGAGAAAGAAGAGGGATTGTATCATCCTTGAACACTTGTTCTAAAGAGAGCCGTAGATGTATGTCTTCGAAAATGAAGTCCTTGATGGACATGAGAGGATTGGATCATCCATAGACTTCAGTCTGAAAGAAGAGCCGTAGACGTATGTCTTCGAGAATGAAGTTCTTGGTGAACATGTGAGGGGATTGGATCATCCCTGGACTTCAGTCCGAAAGAAGAGCCGTAGACATATGTCTTCGAGAATGAAGTTCTTGGTGAACATGTGAGGGGATTGGATCACCCCTGGACTTCAGTCCGAAAGAAGAGCCGTAGATGTATGTCTTTGTGAATGAAGTTCTTGGTGAACATGTGAGGGGATTGGATCATCCCTGGACTTCAGTCCAAAAGAAGAGCCATAGACGTATGTCTTCGTGAATGAAGTTCTTGGTGAACATGTGAGGGGATTGGATCATCCATGGACTTCAGTCTGAAAGAAGAGCCGTAGACGTATGTCTTCGATAATGAAGTCCTTGGTGGACGGTTGAGGATTAAGTCATCCTTGGACGTAGTCCTAAATGTACGATTGAGGATTAAGTCATCCTTGGACGTGGTCCTAAATGTACGGTGGAGGATTAAGTCATCCTTGGGCGTGGTCCTAAATGTACGGTTGAGGATTAAGTCATCCTTGGACGTAGTCCTAAATTTATGGTGGAGGATTAAGTCATCCTTGGACGTGGTCCTAAATGTACGGTGGAGGATTAAGTCATCCTTGGACGTGGTCCTAAATGTACGGTTGAGGATTAAGTCATCATTGGACGTAGTCCTAAATGTACGGTGGAGGATTAAGTCATCCTTGGACGTTGTCCTAAATGTACGGTGGAGGATTAAGTCATCCTTGGACGTGGTACTAAATGTACAGTTGAGGATTAAGTCATCCTCGGACGTGGTCCTAAATGTACGGTTGAGGATTAAGTCATCCTTGGACGTGGTCCTAAATGTACGGTGGAGGATTAAGTCATCCTTGGACATGGTCCTAAATGTACGGTTGAGGATTAAGTCATCCTTGGACGTGGTCCTAAATGTACGGTTGAGGATTGAGTCATCCTTGGACGTGGTCCTAAATGTGCGGTTGAGGATTGAGTCATCCTTGGACGTGGTCCTAAATGTGCGGTTGAGGATTGAGTCATCCTTGGACGTGGTCCTAAATGTACGGTTGAGGATTGAGTCATCCTTGGACGTGGTCCTAAATGTACGGTTGTGTATTAAATCATCCTTGGACAGTAAATCTAGTAATTCTGAAAGGAAGGATAGTCCTAAATGAATTGAGTGGATTAAATCATCCTTGGACAGTAAATCCAGTAATTCCGAAAGGAAGGATAGTCCTAAATGAATTGAGTGGATTAAATCATCCTTGGACAATAAATCCAGTAATTCCGAAAGGAAGGATAGTCCTAAATGAATTGAGTGGATTAAATCATCCTTGGACAGTAAATCCAGTAATTCCGAAAGGAAGGATAGTCCTAAATGAATTGAGTGGATTAAATCATCCTTGGACAGTAAATCCAGTAATTCCGAAAGGAAGGATAGTCCTAAATGAATTGAATGGATTAAATCATCCTTGGACAGTAAATCCAGTAATTCGAAAGGAAGGATAGTCCTAAATGAGATTGAGTGGACTAATCATCCTGTAAATAGATTGGGATTGCCTCGTCCCTAGACATGGTGAGATGTCTTAAAGTGATAAGGACTAATCATCCTGTAAATAGATTGGGATTGCCTCGTCCCTAGACATGGTGAGATGTATTAAAGTGATAAGGACTAATCATCCTATAAATAGATTGGGATTGCCTCGTCCCTAGACATGGTGAGATGTCTTAAAGTGATAAGGACTAATCATCATGTAAATAGATTGGGATTGCCTCATCCCTAGACATGGTGAGATGTCTTAAAGTGATAAGGACTAATCATGCTATAAATAGATTGGGATTGCCTCATCCCTAGACATGGTGAGATGTCTTAAAGTGATAAGGACTAATCATCCTGTAAATAGATTGGGATTGCCTCGTCCCTAGACATGGTGAGGTGTCTTAAAGTGATAAGGATTGATCATCATGTAAGTTGATCTGGATTGCATCATCCATAGACATGAGAGTTGTCTTAAACTGAGAGGGACTGATCATCCTGTAAGCGGATCAGGATTGTATCATCCTTGGACCTATGTCCTAAAGTGAGAGGGATTGATCATCCCGTAATTGGATCTTGTGTGTTGCAGGGTATGCTGCTATTGTGTATACTTGTATTGATGAGGATACTTGTATTGATGATATGTATACTTGTATTGATGAGGATACTTGTATTGATGATGTGTATACCTTTATTGATGAGGATACTTGTATTGATGATGTGTATACTTGTATTGATGAGGATACTTGTATTGATGATGTGTATACTTGTATTGATGAGGATACTTGTATTGATGATGTGTATACTTGTATTGATGAGGATACTTGTATTAATGATATTTATACTTGTATTGATGATGTTGTTGATCGTGATTATCTAGATGATAATGTTGTTGATCGTGATGATCTAGATGACGATGCTGTTGATCGTGATGATCTAGATGACGATGCTGCTGATCGTGATGATCTAGATGACGATGCTGCTGATCGTGATGATCTAGATGACGATGCTGCTGATCGTGTGATGACGATGCTGATGATCATGTGATAACGATGTTGATGATCGTGTGATGACGATGCTGATGATTGTGTGATGACGATGCTGATGATCGTGTGATGACGATGCTGATGATCATGTGATGACGATGATGATGATCGTGTGATGACGATGCTGATGATCCTGATGCTGATGACGATGTTGATGATCGTGTGATGACGATGCTGATGATCGTGAGATGATGATGCTGATGATCGTGAGGATCCAGATGTTGATGTTGCTGTAGTTTTTCGAGTGCTGCAGAAGATAAAGACTCAGTATTGAAGATGTTGATGTTCCAGTATTGAAGATGTTCCAGTAACTGGTTGAGTTACTGATGATGTTGAGAAAGCTTCCAATGATTTATAGATGTATCATGTATGATGTTGATGACTCCTTGCTCGTGCAGATGCTGTTATAATATCCTTCTCGTTAAGGGGGAGTGTTGAGATATTGTAACTTCAAAGAATATTATATTTGTACTTTATTATTCCGGAGATGTTTCATTCCTCCGTGAAGATCTTATTGTATATCTGGAGATGTTTATTCCTCCGTCGGAATGTGGTAACTCGGGTTATTAGACTTCCCTAGTGGGGGTCGGCCCTGTATGTGTCATGTGGGTCAAAAGGTTATTAGACCACCCTAGAGGGGTCGGCCTAGTCAGTTGTAGTGGGGTATTTAACCCATTGGTTAAATACGATCCTACGTGTACTTGTGTAAAAGATATGTCAGAGTAGTGTATAAATAGAGGAGGTGTGTTCCTCATTTGACACACACACTCACTTGAGAGAGAGGCACACTTGTGGAGGAGAGGTCTGCTATGGTGGAGGAGGAGATCATGTCTTTGGTTTGAATCTTTGTATATTGCTGGTCATCTATATTGAGGAAGCTTTAATGGGTTTTCTACCCCATGAGGGTTTCCCAGGATAAATCTGTGTCTCTTGTGTTTATGCTATGCTTGTTGTTTCTTCAGTGATCCTGTATATGCTATTATTGTGAAATGGAATGTATTTCTGCTATTTTCTGTCTTAGCATATTAAATCTTAACATTGTCCAGTCGTATTTGATGTTTTCCCTCCTTTTTAATTTTATTTTGACTTTTTCCCCTTTTTCTTTTTCTTTTTTGGGGATTTTGATCCTTTTTATGGGATTTTCTCATTTTTTGAAGGATTTCCATTAATTGATGAGGGAAATGATTATTTTTTTCCCATTTGGTTACCAATTTAGGGATTTTTGAGTTTTTGGAGGCCAAAAATGTAGGAAAAGGGGATAAATGGGTTATGTGACTAAGGGGATGAGCTAGGTGAACAATTTTTGGGTGTTAACAATTATAATTGACATAGTTAATCCATATCTTTATGTAGGTATTCAAACAAAGGGAAAATTTGCATGTCCAGTTTGTGGTCCTAATATCAAATCTCGTCTTTCAAAAAGTTTAGGAAATGAGGTATTTGATGAGTATAGGCACTTCCTCTCTAAGAATCATAGGTATGAAACTACTGAAAAACATCTATTCAATGGGAAGCAAGACACTACATTAAAACTACAGAGAATGACACCTCACTTATGAAAGTTTCAATATAATGGAAATCATCAAGGTACGTACAATTCAAATTGTGTATCTAACATAGTATATGAAATGTTTTGAATTATTTTTTTATTCTGTGTTGTTTACTGTAATTGACATTGATTTCTGTAATTTATTTATAATCTATGATTCATGATGGATGTCATGATCATGAAGGCATTAATGGGCTTCCACGAGGAATGAAAATTTATTCTAAACAATTCAGTAGGTTTCCCTACTATGAGCACCTACAAATTTCTCATATGTTTGATACAATGCATATCGGAAAGAATGTGATTGAAATATTATGGTGCATATTAGATGGAAGGAGTGACAAAAAAAATTTTCAAAATTTGCAATGACATTCAGGAAGCCAACCATGCAATGAAAGATGTCATTCAATTACATAGAAATGGAGACCAAATTAATATAAATGTTAGGAACCTGTGTCAACCCTTCTCTTCACTTTGTTAGTTAATTGTTGTTGGACGCATATGCTTTGTAAGTCTTCCCATAGTATTATATATTCCATGGTAGTGATCTATAGTATTGGACGCATATGCTTTGTAATTAATCCTGTACTATTATATGCCCCATGGTATTGATCCATAGTATTGGTGCGTAGACTTAGTATATAAGTATGTGTTGAGGCCAGTGAAGGCACCGAGAAGTTATTTGTATTGAGATTACTCAAAGAAGGTTTCCCCCTTGAAGTGTCCCACAATCAATAAATCGATTCTGAGTTCTGTTATTTCTGATAAGTTGTGCATTTTCATTAATTAATTATTGTAGGTTCCTCACATCTGGTATCAGAGCACTTTCTTGGGCTCGTTGGGTGGAATTTCTACCAATTTTTTTTTTCCCATCTGTATTTGTTCTTATCAAATGCAGGTTCAGATCTGGGAGTAATCCCTATCCGCTTAACTATGGAAATTACTTGGGCATAAGCCCTAAAACTCATTGTGAGGAGTACCACAGGAACCCCGAAGTAGTAGTCCCATTGAGAGGACCTGTCATCGAAAAGGGCCACGACCCCTACCTGATTGACTAGTTCCCACCCATGAGGTAAACCAAGATTTGTCGTTTGTGGAAAAGCGGTTATCAGTTTTACCTTAGTCGTGGAGTGAGGGGTACTACCCCAATACGCAAGTTGTTATACAACATTGGTGGTCGAGTCAATCCCCTAAACCTTTAGGAAGCCGCACATACCCATATCTATTTCCAGTCAATAAATCACAGATTACATCTATCCAGAACTGTTTCTGATCACTTCTGCATCGTTGCAGATCCATTCCAGAAAAATAAATAAATAAATTGGTTTTTCACCATATCTTCCTTGTTTTAACTTCGTTTCCCTTGAAAATTCACAGACACCCCTGAAATCCCATTCTACATATTTCTTTCCTGAGGACACTATCCCAAATTCCACTTCCCGAAGCCAGAAATCTCACATTTGTCTATTTTTAGGGTTTACCATAACTTCAATTTTCACCCAATTGCCTTCAAATTTTTCCACAATGTTCATTTTCTATGTTTGCTTCTTTGTCCCTCTTTGAAAAAATTTCTCATTCTTACACCCTGCCTCTGAAATCCCCATTTTCTACTTCTTTGTCCATTAGAAAGTGTCCAAAACCTAGTCAAACCCCAATTACCCATCAAAGTTTTTTCCAAATCCAACTTTTCCTTTACTAAAGAAGCTTCTGTTTTTGTTTTTCTACCCATTCCAAAAAAAAAAAAACTCCTGGTTATGGTTGTTACCAACACAGGAGCACAAATCATGGAGGAATAAATTGCAGCCCTCAAAACCAAACTCCAAGATCTGGATGAAAAATTTCTCAGCCTCCATCTTCAACATTCAACCATGAATAATAAACGACAGTTAGAATCTTCTGCAGACACTGGTTTATCTTCTTCAAGCAATTTTCGTGGGTCGAAGCTTGATTTTCCTCGTTTCAATGGTAATTATCTGTCTATATGGATATATCGGGCAGAACAATATTTTAGTATGCATAATACTTTTGATGTCCACAAAGTTCCAGTTGCATCCTTTCATTTTGAACAGGAAGTCCTTCATTGGTACCGTTGGTACATCAAGGCTCATGACGAGCCAAAATGGACAAATTTTTGCCAACTCCTTTTGCAACAATTTGGTCTTAGTGCTTTTGATGACTCCACAAGAGCACTCACTAAACTTCGCCAAATTGGCACTGTGAGAGAGTATCAGACAGAATTTGAGAAACTTTCCAATCACATAGAAGGATTGTCTGATGAATTCTACAGGAGTTGTTTTATCAGTGGTCTCAAGGATGAAATCAACTAATAGGTTAAAATGTTATGTCCCAACACAATGATGGAAGTCCTAGGGTTGGATAAGTTGGAGGAGGAAAAGATCACAGCCCAACAGTGCTCCAAATCCACTTTTGTTCCATTCAGAAATATGGTTTCCCAATGACCTCCCATCACGCCAACTCTTCGCACAAATTTTATCAAGAATTTGTTTAAAGAAGAGATGCAGGCACGTAGAGAAAAAGGGATTTGTTATAATTATGATGAGATATTCACTTGGGGACATAGATGTGTTGACCAACAACTCTATCTCTTGGATGTGGATTCTTCGCCTACCTATGAACTTGGTGAAGAAGCTCCAGATACAATAGATGATCAGGTCGGCATTCAGCAGCCGCCTGTTGACCCTCCATATTTGGATGACCACCCAGAGATATCTCTCCATGCTTTAGCTGGAGTCACCACCCCACAAATAATGCAGGTCAGGGGTTAATTCAAGAAGCTCCCTCTTACAATACTCATTGATTCTGGTAGAACTCATAACTTCATTGACCCTCGGATCGCCAAACAGGCTGATTTTTTCGTCCATCCTTGCTCCAACTTTGAAGTCATGATTTCCAATGGGGGCACGTTACCTTGCAAGGGGAAGTGTTGCAATGTGCGTATCTACATGGAATATTATAACCTGCGCTCTGACATGTTTTCTTTATCCTTAGGCAGATGTGATGTGGTTTTGGGCGCTCAGTGGTTATGCACACTTGGCCCCATCTTATGGGATTTTGTTGAACTTTGGATGCATTTTTCAGTTAATGGGAAAAAACACACATTTACGGGCTTGCAACCAGGGTCTCTTTGTATCATCAATTCACATCAACTGGAAAATATCCTTAAGAAGAATTCACATGGTGTCATCACTCAGCTCCATTCCATTCAGATGCACCCATCAACAGTCTCCACAACTCCCTTGGATAGATATGCAGGTGTCTTTACTAAACCAGTGGGATTGGCACCTTCAAGATACCTTTCCGGTAAGAATTTAGCCACCTCTACATCCGAGAAGGAAATGATGTCCATTTTGCATGCAGTACATAAGTGGCATCCATACCTATTAGGGAATTATTTATGCATCAAGACTGATCTCCAGAGTCTGGAAAATTTCCTGGAACAATGGGTCTCCTCCCCAGCACACCTGAAATGGGTTAGAAAACTCATAGATTATGCCTATGAGATCACTTACAAGAAGGGTAAGGACAATCTGGTGGAGGATGCTCTTTCTCGCACATTTGATGAACCAGTTTCTCTTTCAGCTATTTCTATGTGTGTTCCAAATTGGTTGCAATCTGTTCAACGGGGCTATGTCTTCTATGAACTCCATGCTTCTCCATCAGCAAGGAGCTCTGGGTTCCTCAAAACGTATGAGCTGGAATAGTGTAACTTCTTTTGGCAGGGACTGGAAAGGACAATTCAATAGATGGTGGCTGAATGTGATACTTTTTAGGTCAACAAGGGTAAAACAACACTCCTTTCGACATTGCTCGAACCCTTTCCCATCCCTACATGGATTTGGACAAATATTTCTATGGATTTCATTGAAGGGATCCGGTGGTACAATACTGCATCTAAAATGACTCCATATAAATCAATCTATGGTCGGGCACTGCCAGTTCTTCTTCCATACACCCTCAGCAGTTCACCAGTTCATGAAATTAACTCGATTCTTCGAAACCGCGATCAGATTCTTCGCATTTTCTAGGACAATATTCACATGGAAAGAATTCGAATGCAACAACAAACCGATCAGCACCATTCTGAGCGCACTTTTCAAGCAAGTGATATGTTTTTTCATCATCTACAACCTTCCAAGCAATCCTCCCTAAAATGCAAAGGGCCTCATAAGCTCGCTCTAAAGTTCTATGGGCCCTATAAGGTTCTTCATAATATTGGGTCCATTACTTATCAATTGGAATTTCCTCCTTCTTCCCGCATTCATCCAGTATTTCATGTCTCTTGTCTGACGAAAGTTCTTGGAACCAACATTAGAGGAAAAAATATGTTACCAAAACTGGATAATGAAGGATCTATCATTTTGGAGCCGGATGCCATCCTCAATAGGCGCACTCGCCATATTCGCTCTCGATCTACCATAGGGGTATTAATTCAATGGCACGAAATGCAACCATAGGATGCTACATGGGAACCACTCCTTCAGATTCAACATCAATTTCCACATCTAAAGCTTTGAGGACAAATCTTTTTTTAAGGGGACGGGGATGTTAGGAACCTGTGTCAACCCTTCTCTTTACTTTTTTAGTTAATTGTTGTTGGACGCATATGCTTTCTAAGGCATCATGTAGTATTATATGTTTGTATTATCCCATAGTATTATTTGTTCCATGGTATTGATCCATAGTATTAGACGGATATGCTTTGTAAGTCGTCTCGTAGTATTATATGTCCCATGGTATTGATCCATAGTATTGGTGCATAGAATTCGTATATAAGTACGTGTTGAGTCCAATGAAGGCACCGAGAAGTTATTTGTATTGAGCTTTCTCAAAGGAGGTTTCCCCCTCGAAGTGGCCCTCGATCAATAAATCGATTCTGAGTTCTGTTATTTCTGATATCTCGTGCATTTTCATTAATTAATTATTGAAGGTTCCTCACAATAAAATCACTTCCACGGTTGTTAATAGATTAGCAAAGTAATGTTGTAAAAGAAGCCATGCGAAAAAATAAATTTCCCATCGTATTTTGTTCAAACATGAAGAATATCGTAACAAAGAAAGGTGATTTTGCGGGGGTGACAACACATGATTGGAATATCTTCATCAAGGTAATTTTCCACCTTGTGAGCATTAGCACTCTTTGTCCTGCAGGATCCATTTTACTGACTCAGATCCACTTTATATCCTTCAGACACACTTTTTTCCCTTGTACGCTAGCTGCATCACTACAGTGGGCGTACCCACTAGTTGCATCATTATAGCCGGGTAGCATGTAAAATGGTAAAAATCACTACTTAATTACTTTTTACTCCCAAAAAGAGGTCATAGGGTGACCTTTGGCCCTCCATTTTCCCCAAAACGCCTCGATGTGTCCTTTCACTTACCTTTGGGAGGACTATATTGTAATGTCTCTTGTTAGGATTTTTATTAAAATTCCAATTTTCCACTTTTTTTCCTTGGTTCGACCTTTGACTAGTTTCGATCTCTAGGTCCCAAATTTGCCTCAAATGATCCAAATATTCTGAGAAGGTATATGAATGATATTAGAACATAAATATGTGTTTTAGGGATGCCTTTGTACCTTCAAAACACTTCTGCAAATACTCTTTCAATTCTGGTCAATGTAGGTAACTTTACTAGTGATTTCCCTTTAACTAGTATTGGTCTCTAGGTCTCAAATTGACTCCAAATGCCTTCAAATATTCAAGGAAAGTGTATGAATGATATTAGGAATTGAATATGATGTTCAGGGATAACATATGGCCACCAAAAGACCTCTGCAAACTCTCTTAAGATTCTGGACCAAGTATGCAATTTTACTAGTAATTTGGGGTTCAAATCCCCCTAAGGTAAGTACTGAAAATGGCTTCCCAAATGCCTCCAAACCCACTCAAATTTATGAACAGAGGTATGTAATGTGTTAAGTATGTTATTAATGTCTCATATGCACCATTAATGGTTTATTACAACTGTTCTCACCCTCTCCCATTCAACTGCAAAAATCACCAATTCGACCCTTGGGGAAATGGCACTATTTCTTCTCCCAATGCAATTAAACTGAGTAAAAATACTTCAAATGCTCAAGTACAGTACATGAAACTTGTAAAATACATCCATTTCATTCCATTAATCACAAATTCATCATAGAATCATCCATTCATTCGAAATCATCATCAATACATTGGTTCACAACAAGGTAGTGGGGAAATGGCATTGTTCTTCCATTAAAAATGAGATTTATACATTTCTACTTGGAATTTTGACCTGAAACTTTCTGGAGATGAAGAACAGAGTATTTAATTCATATTACAAAAGAAATGGGGCATTAGAAGCTCCCCCAAAGAGTACAATAGCTCACCAAAAACGCCCTCCCTCAAGGATCAAGAATATGCCATCAAAACTGGAAATGGTTGAAGGAGCGAGCTGCAATAGAAGAAACCATGAGCTGCCCTGTAGCTTAAACCTGCAAATAAAGAATCCATTAAAGCTCCAAATGAAAGGTCTGAATGGCCTTTCCAATTTCCAACTTGGATGGGAATCTTTCACCCTCGAAATTGGCTAAGGCAAGAAACTAGTCATCCACTAGCTCTCCCTCTTCACAAATGCAATTGCAAATTCTACAAATGATCAAAAGCCATTCTCATACTTCATTTATACATTTTATAACCAACATTAGCCTTCTAAGGGTCGAAATCCTCTCAATAGATTCAATAGATTTACATTTAGGAAATATTCCACATTTGCCACTTGTCTCCTAGTTCCAACCTTCCATCTTCTCCCAAATTCGATTTTGAGTCTCTTTGGCTTCTCCAACTCCCAAATTCGCCTTCTTTGAGCCTATTTTTGGGGCTGACATGTCATAGTGGTCAGATGTCAGAGGTCAGGTCTGCAATTTGTCATAGTTGTCATAGATTCTCCATCATTGGTGTCATAGGGGCTAGGGAATCTAGCCCAAGTGTCCACAAACTTCCACTTTGACTCTTTATCTTCCATGGAGGTTAAAAATCCTTCTCAATTCGACCTAATATGTTCAATGACATGTGTTATGACTTACCAAATCACCCAAGAGTGTTCACATTCCCATTAATTCGAATTTGCAAAAGAGAGATACCATGTATTATGAAAAATCAACCTAGTGTGGGTCCCACATCCTCCATATGTCTCCAAAACCATTTGTCACCTAGAATTTCTCTTGAATTTATTTATTCACTCTATTTATTAAATACTTGAACCCTTCTAATGTCTAAACATCATTTATTATTCCCCTTATTCCAAATCCCAAAGCTTCCACCCGAAACCTAGGAAACTAGTAATTTTCCTCCTTGGCAATTATTTGACCCTTAACATCAATTTTACAAACTCTAATGAATATGGCTAATGTGATTAGGCCATTGTGACCCAATTCCAAATTTAGGACATGACAAATCCTCCCTTCCCAATATTGCTTGTCCTCAAGCAATTTCAAACATGGGTGTTGAAGAACCTGCTTCCTGTATAATTCTTTGAAGTTGCCATTGAATTGCCAAACCTTGAATCTTTGAGTTTCCATGAATATTTTAGAGAGGAACCACCATGCTTGCTGCTGCACTACTCTGATTAAAATCACTTTATTAAGTGGGGAATCTATCTCCCATACTGCTTGCTTCCCCCCAAAAAATGAAACCAATGAGACAAAAATTATTCCAGGGTCCCATTGCTTGTATTGCACCCCAACAATTAAGAGTGCTCTCCAACCTACACCATTAGATAAGAGGATTACTGGATCCCATTTTCTTGTATGCATTCTTCCAAACATCATGAGTACCAAATATATATCATCAAAGTACATAGCAACATAATGAAAATGTACATCAAGGATATGCTTCATCAAAGAGTCATGAAAGTGCTTATACCTCCAAGCAAGTAGACCACCATTTTCCAAGTGCATACAAGCTTCAAGTGAGCAATCAAATCTGTTCCAATGACATAGGTGAGGATCCCATGTCCTATAATGCTGCTCCAAAAGGATGTGATATGCATCAAAATATTCAGCCATGTATTCTTTCATCCAAGAAGTGAATGAAGAATCTCCACTAGAATCTGAACCAAATAATGAGCAGAAAAAACAAGGAGACTTCAAATGAATCAAAGAAGTCTCACCCATACATCCATGAATGTGAGAATCATAAAAATATAACAAAGTATGTGGCTGCCAACAAAAATGTTCTCCAATCATAAATCTATTCTCCCAAGTGTTGGATGAAGTTCCTCCAACATCAAATGAATCAAATGTTGAGCAAGAAAAACCATGAGTCTTCAAGTGACTCAAATGCATATCATAGGTGCATCCATGTAGATTTGCATCATCATAAAGTGACAAATAATGTTGCTGCAAATGTGAATAATAATGTGCTCCAACCATATCATCATAAAAAGTAAATCTAGGAGTTCCATACTCCTCATGTGGCACCATAAAAAAGAACCCTTTCACCCATACTTCATTGAGACTAATGTTGCAAAACATGGAATTGTAGGATGTAGGAGAATGAACCAAATGATCAAAAAGTACAGAAGTTTCATCATGGGGAGGATCCATATGGGTAGTATCATGCATCTCCTTCAAAAGTGTGAACTCTTTGTCATAGTTTGGTTCCAATGTAGAGGGATCATGCTCTTCTTTAAAAATTGCATAACCTTCATCAAGAGGCAATTCAAATTCCTCTTCCACCACATCAAGTGTTTGGATCTCTTCAAGTTCATCTTCAAACACATCAAGAACATTCAAATTTTCACATTTCTCATGATCCACCATGTCATGAGAATCCTCCAAACAATCTACCATTTGACAATCTGAAACATAGGAGGAAAAACAAATATCTTGCAACTTTTCAAGAAGTTGCTCATTTTGAATTGTGAGCTTATGAATATCCTCATTATTCTTCAAGTATGCATCATGTAACAACTCATTAAGCTCAAACAAATGGTTTCTATCAAAAAGCAAAGACATGAAATTACCTTTGATGTGGCACATTGCTCTTTGAATCTTCTCCATATCTTCAAGGAAGGATGTTTCCTCCAATGAAGTAGCTCTCCAACAAGAATTTGACACCAATGCTTGAGTGTCATGGAGAATGCTGAGGGACTCTTGGATCTTCTTTTTATTCATCTTTAAGGACCCTTCAAGAAAATGAGGCTCTTGAAAATGAACCTCCTCATCTTCTTCATTTTTGCTTGGACCAACTTCATGAAGCTCAAGTGGTGATGGGGAAGTTGATCTTGGTTCTTCTTCAACTGCTACAAGGTCTTCATTATCATGCTTAATGGAACTTGGGCTTGCAGCAACACTTTCAAAAGTGATCTCTATGTCACCAACATAGAGGTGTGAGCACCCATCAGTAGGTACTCCTTCATATTTTAAGCATCCATCAATAGATGCTCTTTGGTTCATGTCTAAGCTAGAAGGTGTCTCGAAATGATCTTCCATATTTTCAATAGAATCTTCTTCATGCTCTTGTGATGTCTCTTCATTTTTCTCCTTCAAGCAAGCTGATTCATTTTGCCCCTTGTTTTCCTTAGGATCGGTATATTTGGAATCCTTTCTTGAATAAATCTCAAAAGCTCTCCTCAAGGAGGACATCATTTCATGCACACATATATGATACTCGCTCCAAGGGTTCTTACAAGAAGGGCATAAACATTTCTTCACTAAATCCACATCTTCATTTTTGGGCCTATTTTCAAAAACATGTTCAGGATAGTACTCAAAAGACATGGCATTTTGTGTATTTTTGCTCGAAGCAAGATATTCTTGATATTTTTGATATTGTTGGGGCAAGGTTTTATATTTTGCTCTCCATCTTTGGAACTCACTCATAGAATTATCCTTGGTTGGTGTGACACATTCATATTCATCAGATTTAAAGTCATAAGAATAATCTTCATTTCTCTTGAAATTGTAAGAAGTGTTGCATGATGGCATCTCTTCCTCATACCATTCACATTCCGCTTCATATTGCTCATAAGCATCTGCATATTCCTCATAAGAATTGTACTCATAGGATTCATCATAATAGTAAGACATGGCTGCCAATTATTCTTGAATGTATGTACCTAATACACAGGTGCAAGGACCATGCTCTAATACCACTGTAATGTCTCTTGTTAGGATTTTTATTAAAATTCCAATTTTCCACTTTTTTTCCTTGGTTCGACCTTTGACTAGTTTCGATCTCTAGGTCCCAAATTTGCCTCAAATGATCCCAAATATTCCGAGAAGGTATATGAATGATATTAGAACATAAATATGTGTTTTAGGGATTCCTTTGTACCTTCAAAACACTTCTGCAAATACTCTTTCAATTCTGGTCAATGTAGGTAACTTTACTAGTGATTTCCCTTTAACTAGTATTGGTCTCTAGGTCTCAAATTGACTCCAAATGCCTTCAAATATTCAAGGAAGGTGTATGAATGATATTAGGAATTGAATATGATTTTTAGGGATAACATATGGCCACCAAAAGACCTCTACAAACTCTCTTAATATTCTGGACCAAGTATGCAATTTTACTAGTAATTTGGGGTTCAAATCCCCCTAAGGTAAGTACTGAAAATGGCTTCCCAAATGCCTCCAAACCCACTCAAATTTATGAAAAACGGTATGTAATGTGTTAAGTATGTTATTAGGGTCTCATATGCACCATTAATTGTTTATTACAACTGTTCTCACCCTATCCCATTCAACTGCAAAAATCACCAATTCGACCCTTGGGGAAATGGCACTATTTCTTCTCCCAATGCAATTAAACTGAGTAAAAATACTTCAAATGCTCAAGTACAGTACATGAAACTTGTAAAATACATCCATGGCAGTCAATTAATCACAAATTCATCATAGAATCATCCATTCATTCGAAATCATCATCAATACATTGGTTCACAACAAGGTATTGGGGAAATGGCATTATTCTTCCATTAAAAATGAGATTTATACATTTCTACTTGGAATTTCGACCTGAAACTTTATGGAGATGAAGAAAAGAGTATTTAATTCATATTACAAAATAAATGGGGCATTAGAAGCTCCCCCAAAGAGTACAATAGCTCACCAAAAACGCCCTCCCTCAAGGATCAAGAATATGCCATCAAAACTGGAAATGGTTGAAGGAGCGAGCTGCAATAGAAGAAACCATGAGCTGCCTTGTAGCTTACACCTGCAAATAAAGACTCCATTAAAGCTCCAAATGAAAGGTCTGAATGGTCTTTCCAATTTCCAACTTGGATGGGAATCTTTCACCGTCGAAATTGGCTAAGGCAAGAAACTAGTCATCCACTAGCTCTCCCTCTTCACAAATGCAATTGCAAATTCTACAAATGATCAAAATCCATTCTCATAATTCATTTATACATTTTATAACCAACATTAGCCTTCTAAGGGTCGAAATCCTCTCAATAGATTCAATAGATTTACATTTAGGAAATATTCCACATTTGCCACTTGTCTCCTAGTTCCAACCTTCCATGTTCTCCCAAATTTGATTTTGAGTCTCTTTGGCTTCTCCAACTCCCAAATTCGCCTTCTTTGAGCCTATTTTTGGGGCTGACATGTCATAGTGGTCAGATGTCAGAGGTCAGGTCTGCAATTTGTCATAGTTGTCATAGATTCTCCATCATTGGTGTCATAGGGGCTAGGGAATCTAGCCCAAGTGTCCACAAACTTCCACTTTGACTCTTTATCTTCCATGGAGGTTAAAAATCCTTCCCAATTCGACCTAATATGTTCAATGACATGTGTTATGACTTACCAACTCACCCAAGAGTGTTCACATTCCCATTAATTCGAATTTGCAAAAGAGAGATACCATGTATTATGAAAAATCAACCTAGTGTGGGTCCCACATCCTCCATATGTCTCCAAAACCATTTGTCACCTAGGATTTCTCTTGAATTTATTTATTCACTCTATTTATTAAATACTTGAACCCTTCTAATGTCTAAACATCATTTATTATTCCCCTTATTCCAAATCCCAAAGCTTCCACCCGAAACCTAGGAAACTAGTAATTTTCCTCCTTGGCAATTATTTGACCCTTAACATCAATTTTACAAACTCTAATGAATATGGCTAATGTGATTAGGCCATTGTGACCCAATTCCAAATTTAGGACATGACATATATATTGAGCACATATGGCATATGGACGGGAGGAGAAAGGACAGCAAGAGAACTCTAGTGGATTTTTTTCCCTATCTTGAGTCTACACTCATTGATCCTTGTAGTTGTGAACCCTTTATGTTCACCTTCCAAACTCCTATCATAATTTGAGTTTTCCATTCCATGGAGGATTGAAGTGGTGGAGGCACAAGTGGATTGACCTAGATCATGGTTCAAATTGGTTGTCGGAAAGAGGTCGTATCACATTGTACTTCTCATTATTTATTAATATAAATACTCATATTCTCTCCCATTAATGTTGTGAACGTTGTTTATATTACATTGGGTTGCATTTACTTATAATATCATGGACCGTCGCTATTGATGATGTTAATGTCGTTTATATATTATATGCGCTTGTTGTATATTGGCTGTCAAGACTAATTTGCAGGTTCAAGTGCACGAGTTGAAAGCTCCAACGAGGATCTACATCAAACGTTTGGATCGAGGTTGGTTATATTCTTCATTATCTTAGCATTGTCATTTATATAGAATAACACTGAGAATTGAGTTAGTTTCAGGTAGTCAGGTCTCTGTTGTGGTCCACCCCAAGCCATAGGAAGTTTTCTCCAACACAAAAATGGCGACTCCGCTGGGGAAAACATCCATTTTTTGGGATTTTTAAGCATTAGTCCTTATTTAGAGTTGTTGTGTGTCGAGTCTCTGTGTCATTGATTGGCCATTGGGATACTCTATATAAAACATCTTTTTTTTGAGCCACTGGATTCTTTGTTTTCTCATTTGCTTTTCCCTACCAGGGTATTTTTTAAGGATTCTAATAGTATACTTAAGTGTAGTATTCTAGGCGATTATTTTGGATTGAAAAAAACATATATATAGATAGGTAGGAGAATATTAAATATGAAAAATACAATTTACTACTGAAAAGTGTAAATTTTGGCGAATATTATGATTAAAAACATATTTTATGTAAATATAGGCGATATTAGAGACTAAAAATGACCAAATAACGAATTTATTTTTTGAAAAAAGACCTAACAAATAGCCAATTGGCAAAATTTCGACCCTAAAAATTACCCTGTTCCCTACCTGCGGGTGAGACTAGCTTTGCCCGCATCTGTCTACCCTATAGCCTACGGGTATCCGCGGGTATTCCTTCGACAGTAGCGTACAACTCCGGGGGTGATTTGTTTATGACCTTTGGTTGTTGCTGGGTTGATTCTGAGTGTTCCCGAGTCTTCTTTGGCCTTGTTCCTGACTGTTCCAAGCCTTGGTTGTGACCAGAACTCCTCTTTTCTCTTGGTTTTGAGCCTCATTGGTTTTTACCCACTTTCAATTTTATAGCTCATTCCATCGGCTGAGCCTTACTATTTAGGATCTGCTAGGTTGTCTGAGTGATTTCCTTTGCATTTCTGTAACTAAATAGTAGGATTTTGCTTGCATTTTTCATTTCATTATATTGAAAAATACAAAAAAAAAATAAAAATTGCATTTTCCTTTTGCTTATAAGAGAAAATACAAAAAAAAAATTACTTTTATGTACTGCATTTTGCATTGACTGCTTGTTGCTTTCATTTAGGTTCTGCTTGTGCATCGACAATATAAAAGAGTTGCATTTTTATTTCGAAACCGTTGGATTGATTTTAATTCTAGTGGCATTTTTTTTCCTGGATAGATGAGTCTAGAGTTTGACAATTTTGCATACTATTGATTCATATAAATCACTAGTTTCACGACCATATCCTTTGAGTAACCACAACCATTAAAATTAACACTTAATCTTAAAATTGAATAAAACGATTTTATTTATAGGGTACACCAATTAGCATAGGTTTAGAGTCTTGGAATAGATCATTGTGAGTAAACAATCCAAGACTACTAGATGAAACATTATGTGTTTGACCAAGGAGTGGTGAAATCCATGGTACACATCGGTGTTCTCAGGAATCTCTACTCAGACTAGAGTTAAGCACGAGGTCACGGGAGGTTGGTTGCGGAGATATCCCTCCAATACCGGCTGAATGTGGGAGATATTTCCAGGGTTTGTTCATATCTGGGGACTCTTGGGGGATTTGACCCTCTTGAGTTTCAAGCTTAGCTACCCTGCCCATACGACGGATCCCACCTGCGACTGTCCCCCTAATAATTGGTTATATTGCGGTGACCATAGTTTCCTTACCTAGGTATCTCATAGGGTACCTGCATTGGTTATACTGTTTGTGTCCTGAGTCAGATAGGGATCGGACAGCACAGTTACCGTTGTATAGGGACTTGACCCTGTGCATGCAGTGAAGTCTAGGAGTCGTTATAACTGATTTTGTTACCTCCAGCGATAGTTTGGGAATCTCAAGCCTCTCCTAGGTGAGACATACCAGCTCTAGTGTCGGGAGATCATTTAGCCACTCTATTTGTCTGCTCTTGGTTGTAGTTTCTCTAGGTGTGTGCTCTTGATTTACTATTTTTGATCGATAGTTGGCCATTAGGGGACACAGTGATTTTATTTTCTCTCCAGAGATATCATGGCGCGGAGTCCTACTCTCCCTCGATCCTGTCGGTTGGCTGGTTTATAGCCTACCGAACTTTCACGCCGTGTTGCTAGGGGACGTCGGTGGGATCCCTCCAAGTCTTTGGATTCTTACAAAACATACGTCCTATACGTCATGATGGTTGCACACTCTATCATGGCAGAAATCCCTATGAATCCATTGGGTAGATTCAAACACACTTCAGACACCCCTACTCCTCGTGAGGCGTGGGGAGGTGATCCACCTGAGACCCAACCTAGTTTATTTGGTCCAAATCTAGCCGAGACCCGACCTAGTTTGTTCGATCCAGATCCACCTGAGGATGACCCGTTCGATCCTTCGTTTCCACATAATTATTTATACGGGATGCCATAGTTACATGATGACCCAGGCCTTACGGTCAACCCTACTTCATTCTCATATGGTGAGCCTAATTACAACACAGTTGATCCTTCCACTGCTTTTGGTAGTCATGTTGGAACTAGTCATGGTGTTAGCAACACTACACCCACTGGGGGAAATACCCTCATCGTGGACACCACATTGTCCACTCACATACATAGTATGGGGACCGGTCATATTCCTCCTAACATTGCTAATGTTGGAATACGGCCACCTCCTAGGGTTACCCAACCTAATAGGAATAGTGTTCACAACACGACTCGCCATCCACAACCTAATACACATGCCGCTACCCGTCAACCTAGGACCACTTTCACGAATTTTAATGCTCCTCCAAACCATAGGGGTGGACATATACCACATACTTTTGCGTACGCTGCTACTACTAGTAATGCTAATGTAGGAGGTGGGAATATACCTCATCCTCATGGTCATAACGTCACCATTCCTGCTACTAGTAACACCAATGTTGGGATTGGGAATACATCTCATGCTTATGGTCACCACACAACTACTCACGCTAATCCTAATTATTACGCTGCGGGTGGGAACATACCTTACCATCGCAGTCATTACAACATGGTTCCCGCTATGAATAGTATGTATATGCCCCATAATTATGGTGGAAACCCTTACTACAACATAGTCGATGTTGGACACCAGTACAACCCACCTCAATATGGTGCCCAAAACACATATATACCTACTTACCCTCACATGGGTTAGGTTGGAGGAGGTTATCAACCTTATGGCCATTGTCAAGCTTATGGTCAGTCACGTCCGTATAATCAACAGTTTAATTCTCATGGTCAAACGTTTGGTCCATCTTATAATTCGGTTCCGTACAACCAACCTTTTATGGGGGCTTATAATCAAGATTTCTAGCCGCAGCTCCCGTTCCTTGCACATTTGAATCTTCTGGATCTTTCGAAGCTCGCAAATGATCTAGTGTGTCACGAACCTAATTGGCCTCTGGTGCCTACCAAGCTCACTTCGGACATTCCTAAGTTTGAGGGGAAAGGTGGTGAGGATCCAGGTGATCATGTCACAATGTTTCACCTTTGGTGCTCTTCCAACTCATTGAATCACGATTTTGTTCGATTACGACTATTTCAATGCACCCTCACAGGGGCAGCTGCGAAGTGGTATGTTGAGTTTCCTGGGAACACTTATAGGGATTTCAATGAGATCGCTTTGGTTTTCTTGGATCATTTCCAGTTACCAGTTCGTTACGATACTGGTACTGAACTTTTGTCTACCTTCCGTTAGAATAAGGCCACACATATTTCTGACCACGTTCAAGAGTGGTGTCGATGGAAGAGGTTAGTGAAAGCCAACATTCCTCCAGAGTTCCTATTGGAATGGTTCCTCAATTCTTTACTTCCATATATTGCTAAGGATGTTTCGATGTCTGGCATTTTGTACGACATTATTCCTGACGCACCGCGAACATGACACGAGCCCAATTTAGTTCCTGGACCACATGCCGATGGCATTGTAGGATCCGTAAGTACTCACCCTGTATACTTGGTGGCTAATCAAATGAAAATTTTGTCGCTTAACCAGTCTACTCCCGGACAGGTCCACACCTTGTCCACTTCCACCCCGTCGTCCGATGTACAGAGCGTGCAATCGACGAACCCATCAGGTAACCAATAACCTGGGGGTAAGAATAAGGGGAGAAACAACCGTAAGGGTGGAAACAATGGGAACAATAATAGTAATCGCAATACCCCTCGTAAGGAGAATTCCAAACCTCCTCGGGAAGGTGGAAATGATAGCGAGGATCGTAAACCTAGGCGTAAGGTGAAATTTCCTTGTAAGATTTGTGGGGAAGATCATCTTACTCACTTGTGTCCTCGAATCGAAGAAGCATCGAAGCATCTTGCACAGAGCCCAGCTGTGTTGAAGGATCCCCTTCCTCATCATCAAAGCATGGCTTCACATGCTCCCGCCACTGGTTATGGACCTAATGAGACTGCAACGTCTTCTTCCAATACTAGTGGTTATGGATGCGTGAATAGGGTTCAATCGGAGGTTAGTGTTGCTACTCGTCAACGCGATTATGGTGCATCACAACTGTTGGTGGGAAAATCTACCCTATAGCAACGAAACTAATGCTATCAAATGGAGTGGGGTGACAGGTAAGTGTATTGATGATATTACAGAGATATTTATGAAAAGAAATAAGTTATGGATCTTGAGAACACACCTTTCAATCGAAGTTCGATCCTAGCCTTTACTTGATCTTGTTCTCAACCTTCGAATCCACCTTCCTTTCAGTCAACCTGCAATAACAATACCTTTCTCAAAGCATCTTGGGAAATATATAAAGCTTGAAAGAAACAAAAACAATGTTTAACATTCAATATTGACCAAAACATATCCAAATTAAGATATCATTTCAGAACACATTTAAATTGGAACAAGAAAGACACTTCAACCTTTATTGTCAAAAGTAAATTGATGTACAAGTATACCTAACTCTATGACAGGCTCCTGCAACTTGATTCTGGGCTCTTGCTCTTCTCTGGCTTGGATATCTTCAGCATCAACTCCTCCAATGCAAGCTTCTTCTTTAGATCTCTATGTCTCAAAGTTTCTCTATTAATCCATCTAACCTTTCTCTTTAGTCTTCCTTGTATTTATAGGATTAGAGAAGTAGTTCAGGTCGATGTATGGTTATGGAGGAAGTTGGGGAAGTTGGGAAATTACCAGCAATTAATCCTCCTCGAGAAAATTAATTATTTTTTAATCATCTTTTGATATGTACATGACTATTATTCAGTGAAGTAGCGTATAGGCGCTACTTTAGTGCTTACCAACTAGCGCTCATTCAATTTTAAATGTTGAGCGCTACTATGCTGAGAAGGAGTAGCGCCCATAAGGCTTTGGCAGCTACTATTGTACACTGGAGTAGCGTATGGGCGCTAGTCTCTTTGAGTAGAGTAGCGCTCATATCTCAGAATGATATGTTTAGGGTTTTTCCCAGTGAAATTAGGAAATGGAGTAAGTCAAAGTATCATCTAAGGTCAACATGCTCCTCCATCCAAGTTGTCCTTTTGTGTGATCAATAGTTCAAGGTGATCACGGACGGAGAGGTGCAAGTTTAACCTATAACAGATGCCCTCTAATGTGTGAGGTCAGAGGGAAACGATGTCCGAAATACATTATAATCCAAATCCAGAGGAGGAGCAAAGAACCGCAGAAAAAAAGTCGCAAGAAAACTTGTAACAAAGATCAAGGTCAGCGAGCAATTACAACTTTGACACCATATAGATGTGCAGTGTGATACAACATGTTCTACGATACATAACAAGGAGATGTATATAAAGCATGGCCACTTGGAATACAAGTGTGGATCCATGTCACACTAAGAGATCATATCCATAACAACAATCTGGATCTATGCCTCATGGAGAGCCAAATATAAGTGGGGCTCAGTCTTGCGCAACTTGGGTGATAACAAAATGAGGTATTGTCATCCAAAATCCCAAGGTCTTCATCCGAAACAACTCTAGGTACAAACCCTAACCATGTGAATAGATGAGCCGACAGTCGAACATGGGGGGTATCGTTTGATTACCGGTCATTGATGTATACCGTTAACAAACACGAGGACTTCCGCCGATAATGATGATGGGGTCCAAGGTACCAAGTACGATCCGCCAAGTGTGAATAGATGGACTTGGAGTCGAACACTTTGGAATTCTATCGAAGAAGAGACATTGATGTATTCTCATCATTCAACAGCGAGGAAAATTGCCACTGGTGACTGCAATCTCCAAGGTACTAACCGAAAACTCTAAACGTCATTCCCACAGCAATGAGTTGATGTCGATGGGAAGAAGTCCGTTGGAAGGGAGGCCTTAAGGAATCCTCCATCATCCAACTTGAGGAACACTCAATTGGTAAGAGCTGATATGGAATAATATGTAACAAGACTGACACTAGGAAGGCCGACACATGAGGTCAAGGTAAACTGCAGAATGGCCGACACAGGGTATATCCTTGAACATTGAGCACGACACAAAGTGACTTAGGCAATTTCTGACATAATGGGGTAAATAATAAGTCTAAAATGTAAGAGACATTAGCAGACCCTCCATATGGTTGGAAGAATAACCAACCGGGGGAGTAAATAACTCGGAGGAAAGGTTCACCCTGAGGTCAAAAAACTAAACCCAACCGACAAGATAGACTCAACTAGGTGCTGTGTTCAAGGATAGAACTGACTGAACTGCCTTTGACAATGAAGATATGATATGTCTTTCCCGTTCCTTATTCTTTTTAGATAAAAGAATACCCCTCTTGTTGTTTTAATGAGTCCAAGAAAGAATGAAAACTCAATAGCTCCAACCATGTAAACAGTTTAACGAGCCCATGGGAGGAAGACTCAGGACCTTCTTCATTATTTATAGAGTTTGAAGAAGAGATAGAAGATTACTCTATATTACTGATCTCTGGATTTTAATATCGAGCCGAGATCTGTTCTTGCTCGCCGGTGTTTTCAATTTTAAGGAGTCTGAAAAACTTAAACAATAACTCCATATATCTACTCGTGGATTTTAGTATCGAGCCCAAGCAGATTAATGCTTGCCGGTGTTTTCCTATTTATAGAGTTTGAAAAACTTAAACAATCCTCTTTTCACCTATCTGTGGATTTTATATCGAGCCCGGATTGGTCTATGCTCGGCAGTGTTTTCTTGTTTATAGAGTTGAAAAACTTAAACAGTCCTCTACTTACCCTCTCGTGGATTTCACATCGAGCCCGAGTAGGTGAATGCTCGCTTGGCATTTTCATGTTTAGAGAGCCTGAAAACCCTAAAGAAAGGCTTCAAAAGGTCCTTTTTCATGCAGTTAGTCTCCTCCCCCGAAAAAGTATAAAACAATGGAAGAAGAACTCTTCTAGCGCATACAGGAGTATACCTAGAGTATACCTTTTCCGTAGTTAATCCACCTAGGCCCGGAAAAGGGGTAATTCTATACCTGGGTGGATGAGCATTCGATTACTTTAACGAGCTCGAAGAGGAAAAGCTTTCTCGTCAATCTTGTTTAGGTTTAAATAGTCCAAACAAGAGCTTAAAATGACTTAAAGGTCAGCTTCTAGGATCATAGCTTCATACTCTGCCAAAACTAGGTCTTCAACAAAATATTAGTCGATGCGGCAAAAATATCGAATGATATATGAATTTGAACTATTTAACTAGTTGACAAGGTCTAAAGAGTTTTTAAACTTAGGAGATGAATCCGACAAAAATTAAATGGAAATTGAGCTTGGATTAGTATTGTACCATATGTGTGTTTCAATTGATTAATTAGGGATTTTTTGAAAATTTTGAAACTATAGAAAATTAAACAATGGTGGGTAAAAATCAAAATCAAATTCATATATATAATTTCATTTTTAAAAATCAATTTTCAATTTGTTTTGTAGGGCAAAGATTGGGGCAACCTTTTGCAATTTCAAATCTCCATGGCGATCAAACCAAGCATCCAAACGTTGTTATTCCTCCACCAAGTAAGTTAAAATTTATCCTACTTGCATTTTCATGCTTTAGTTTTCATTTTTTGAGCAAAAAATGGCTTGCAACGTGATGCTCACAAGCTTTGTTGCGCGGGCGCTACTGTGTAACCATAACAGTAGCGTGTAAACGCGATGGGTGCTACTGTGCTCAAGAAGAGTAGCGCCCATACGTGACTGTGTAGTATACACAGTAGCGCTCACTCATGAAAACCTACATACAAGCGCTAGGACTCAAAAATTTTCATTTTTTGTGCAGGATGGTTCTTCAATGGAGGGATAGAGAACATGAGGACATGGATAGGTTGGCCATGCAAGATCCGGCCACTCTCCATGCTCTCCGAAGTTGCGGTTTATTGAAGTTTTACCGAACCGTAAACATGAGGGCTTTAAACAAACTGTTTCAAAGACTTATTCAGTACTGGGATGTGGATACCAATACTTTTGTCATCTGTGGGGAAACTTTGGAGCTTACAGTTGATGACATATATTTCATTACTGGTCTCTCACGGAGAGGAGATGTAATCAATCTGAAAGAGTCTTCTCGTGTGGGTGTAAGGTCTGTGCAAGAGTACGTGAATACATATTGTATTGCCGGAGCTGAGAAATCGGGAAGCCAAGTCTTGATCTCAACCATTGACGGTCTCCCTTTGAAAGTGATAGTGAGCATGATCAACCGAGTGGCAGGTAGTGCATCACAACACTTAGCTTCCAGGCACTCTATGCATATTGGTGTACAATGCTTACACGGTCATGTCTATGATTGGTGTACTAATTTACTAGCGAGTATGAAATCTCAATTGACAGGCTGCAAATCCGGCACAATGAAGAATTTTGGGTACGGTAGCATTTTGTGTACTTTCTTCTTTGAGAGGATGCCTGCTATCAGTTTGGGGATGCCTCTACCTCAGGTTAACCCCCGTGAGCCTAGACTAGGCCATTGGGGTGACATATTCCTCCGCCAGGGTGGTGGGGAAAGTCACTACTGTTATCATACTGATGATTTCTGGGGGAGGTGGGAAAGGCAAGTGCCCTCTTTCGAGCAGTTTCCATATGCTGGATTGGATTTCCATCATGATCCAGAGATGGTGCTTCCTCCAGGTGGAGCCGGGGGAGATATTGGTATGTTTAAATTTTGAGGTTTATTTATTTTTTTCAAACTTTTTCAAGTATTTGATTTTTATGAATGAGTTTTGAAGTTCTAATCAAGTGTCATATGCAGATCTGGGGCCTGTTCGTCCTGAGGGACATCCTACCATCTTTGTGAGGCCAGCTGATATTGCTACAGCAGATGCTATGTTGGGGACCTTAGAGAGAAAAATGAATCAGTTGACTCATGAAATTCCTGCATGTCGTATGGATCAGATACCTATTGATATGCAGGAAGATGTTGTTGGGGTGCCCCCAGCATGGCTTAGGGTGCTGCGAAAGATAACTAGGCTAGTCATATGCTATCGCAATGCAGTAGATGATGATGATGTCCCTCCTTCTCCATAGGAGAGGGATACATTCTATGTATATATTTTTGAGGCTACTATGCCCAGTTTTTGTACTTTTATGACTTGACTTGATAGACTTTTGACTCAAAACTCATATATTTTTTTGATATGGTATCGGCTATTTACAGTATTGGTTATTTACATGTGTATGTGTGCAATGTGTGCAATGTTGTTTATGAAAATGTATGATGCAAATGTTAGTCTAACACATAGTTTGCTAATGAATCAGCTAATGTGTTTAAACTTCTTGGAATGTGTTCATATATAATAGAATGAATTTTTCTTTCCAAAAGTCTAACTCGTAGAAACTGGCGTAGCAATCTCGGATCCCTAATCTAATAGACACCTGTTAACTGAAATACAATTAATTGTGAGTCAAGCCTTACCTCCAAATGTGAAATGCCATGACTGAGAGCATCTCGGAGAAGTTCTATAACTGCACTGTATTCAGCCACATTATTCATGGTAGGACCCAAACAAACCCCCCCCCCCCGAAGAGACAAGTTGGCCAGCGGGTGAATAAATGACCCAAGTTGTTGCAGCCAACTGACAGGTGTGGTGACTGGTGCCATTAGCAAATCCTAAGAAATGTTCGGTTGACATCTGGTACACGAAACGAAAAACACACATAAGATTAACTAACGAGCATAACAAAACTAGCTTTACAAAAATATACAGCTATGTTACAAGAAAAAGCACTTCAGCCTAAGCGTAGTACTTCTTCAGGTAGAGCCCATTTCTAGGCTCGGCCAACTTATTACCTTCGTAATCTACCAGTTCATAGGCACCTTTCTTCAATACTTTGGAAATTATAAAAGGTCCGAGCCACTTGGATTTGAATTTACCAGGTCCTATGGGTTCTTTGTCTTGATCCCAAAGTAAGACCAAGTCTCCTTCACTAAAAACCCTAGGTTTGACGGATTTGTCATATTGTCCTTTGACTCATTTTTTGTGGACCTCGTTTTTTGTGAGCGCGTCACGGCGCCGTTCATCCAAATGTTCTAAGTGTAACAAACGCTCTTCTAGTATTGAAGTATCTGGTAGTAAATGAACTGCTAGTTTTAGCGAAGGAATCTCGCATTCAATCGATACGACTGCTTCTATCCCATGCACAAGTTGGAAGGGAGAGAAACCGGTAGTAGTCTTAACATTGGCTCGGTAAGCCAAAAGAGCCGAGTACAGCATGATGTGCCAGTTATTTCGATTGGCATTAATAGTTCTCTGCAAAATAACCTTTAAATTTTTGTTCACGGCTTCAACTTGTCCATTTGCCTCTGGATAGTATGAAGACGAATGTTCTTGTCGAAAACCAAGCATTGTATACAACTCATTCATCATGCTATTTTGGAAATGACTGTCATGATCAGTCACTATCTCTTTAGGTATGCCAAACCGTGCAATAATCTAATTAAACACAAAATAAGCGGCAGTTTCTCCATCTGCCTTAACAGTAGGCATTGCCTCTGCCCACTTAGTAAAGTAGTCAACGGCAACAATGATGTAATGGTGTCCTCCAGCCGAAGCTGGATTGCACGTCATGTAATCAACCCCCCATTTTGTGAAGGGGCCTGCTGTAATTATAGGATGAAGAGGAGTTGGGTGTGCCCTCATTTTCTTAGTGAAAAATTGACATGGTCGACAGCGTTTCACCGCTTCCACACAATATTTAAAGATCGTGGGCCAAAAATATCCGGCACGCAGTATCTTCTGAGCTGTTGCCAACCCGGAAAGTTGTCCCCCACAAGCTCCACTGTGGGCATCATTTAATACTGCTTCAGCTTCTTCCCGAGTTAAGCAGCGTCGTAAAATGGAATCTACCCCATGTCAATATAAAGTATCCAAGATGATAAGGTAGTTCTTCGCATGGCTTTTGAGCTTGTGTTGCTCTTCTCGAGAAAAAGTAGTAGGACACCTCAAAGTATGGAGATATACTAACATATATCCGTACCATGGGTCAGAGGAAACAATGAGGAAGATATGTTCATTTGGGAATGATGATTCTTCTTCAACGTATTCTAGGCCACCTAGAAATTCTGAGATTAACTTAGCGAACACTAGTGATTTCTTCGACTTGGTTGATTGGAAGACCAAATCAAACTCCTGTAGGATTACAATCCATTTATTATATTTCCCACCGATGATTCATCGGGTGAGAATGTACTGGAAAGGATTGACTTCTGCTATCATAGTAGTAGTTCGTAAAAGTATATAGTGACGAAGACTCTGTACCACATAGACTGCGGCAAGTGCTAACTTCTCAATGTGCGAATATTTAACCTCAGAGGCTATCAATGCGCGAGAAATATAGTAGACAACATGCTCTTGGAGCATATCATCTTCCTGAACCAAAACTATACCAATTGTATTAAGAGACGCAGCCAGGTATAAAAGAAAATCTTTTGAGTAGTCTGGCGGACTCAACAAGGGTGCTGAAAGGAGTGCCTTTTTTAAAGCTTCAAAGGATGCTTGAGCAGCTTCATCCCACACAAAGTAGGAGTCTTGTTTGAGTAGCCTCATAAAACCTTTGGTAATTTTAGCGTAGTTTATGATGAATCGCCGTAAGAAATTAGACATGCCTTGCAGACTTTGAAGTTGTCACAAGGTACGAGGAGGAGGCAGATTTATAATCACCTCTACTTTCAGCGGGTCGACCATTATGCCACGACTGGAGACAATGAAGCCCAGTAGACGCCCTGATTCGACACAGAACACACACTTATTAGGATTCAAACGAATCTTATATTTTCTGCATCTTTCAAACACCTGTCTAAGATGAGCTGGATGATCCCGTCTCTTTCGAGATCGCGCCAGGAGATCATCCAAGTAAGGTTCCACAATGTGTTTGATATCATGAAAAGCAAAATTCATCGCACGCTGGAAGGTAGCTCCAGCATTCTTCAAGCCAAATGGCATTTTTCGATAAGCGAAGGTCCTCCATGGCAAATGAAAGTTGTTTTATTCTGGTATTTGGGTTTGATTTCTATTTGATTGTATCCCGAAAAACCATCCATGAAAGAGAACATCTCATGTCCCGCACAAGCATCTATAATTTGATCGATAAATGGTGTGGGATAGTTGTCTTTCGGACAAGCTTTGTTCAAATCCTGGAAGTCAGTACAGACTCTAATAGTGCCTTTCTTCTTATCAACCGGAACGGGGTTTGAAATCCATTCCGTCATATCAATCGGATAAATGAAACTGACTTTGAGCAACTTTTCAACCTCCGCCTTGATGGCGGCCACTTTTCTAGGGTTCACGGGATGGAGCTTTTGTCTCACAGGTTTTGCGTTAGGTTATGTCGTGATGACATGCTCCATGATGGCTAGGTCAATACCTGGCATCTCCTCATATGACCAGGAAAAAACGTCGCAGAATTATTTAAAAAAAATTGTATACAAAGCTATCTCTTCTGGAGAACAGTTTGCACCAATAAAAATGTTTTCCATGACCTCGGGTTTGGTGGAAATGTTGATTGGAATTGTTCTCGATATATTGGCCATATTTCCTTTAGCACAAACAGCTCTCGAAGTAGAAGGAAAAGATGACAAATCAACCAATCCACCGGGTCTCACAGGGAATTCTCCTCTTTCAATCCTGTCTAGATCAGGAAGCATGTAGGACCTATGATGCATATGTTCCCAAGGTTGGTCCAGGCCCATCATGACTTCTAAGATGGCTTCATCAGATGGCAAAACCGTATCTAAACAATCGAACGAGTAAGTAGAATTCAGTGACCATACTTGAGCATAGTCCATATCTGACTCAACAAAGACTGGTGGAGTCATGATATGTTCCATTGTAGTGTGTTGTGTTTCCATATAGGCCACTTCTGCAATGGACGTAGGCACAAAAGGTTCTGATGTAGTAGGAAGGATCCAAGGATCAGTTCTTAAACCAAATGTGAATGTTTCGGTAGCAGTACCCACATCAGAACGCATAAAAAGGAAAGGGGAGGGGAGGTCGAAAGTTCCTATTAACAACCCATACAGCCCTGCTCCTAAACTCTCCTTAACTGGGGCGGTTTGATCAACTAATGGAATTGTGGTCTCCAAATAATTCTGGTTGTTTCTCTAAGTGAAAGAAATTTGATCGACTGTAACGATCTTACCTTCAAATGGGAACATGACAACTCAAAAAATTGCTGATGCAATGGCTTGCATGGCATATGTCCAACTCCTACCCAATAACATATTGTAATCAAGCGGAGCGTCCAAAACTTCTACTTCAACAGCAACTGTCTTACCGGCCAATGTGACATCAAATGATGGAAAAACTCCATGTGGACAGAAAGTTCTGCCATCAAATGCAGTAAGCAGTGTGTTAGAAGGGGCTAACTCGGGGGAGCCTAAAGCTTTCCAACAGGAAATTGACATTACGCAAGTCGACGCGCCCTCATCTACTACAACTCATCTGATGGTCATTGGACCATGAACGACTTCAATTTGAATGGCAACGTGATAGGGAAACCGGTATTTGACATCAGTCATATCAAATCGCGCAGACATGCTAGAGGATTCCATACTTCCAATGGCTGCCAGAAGTGCATTCCGTTGTAAAGGACAACTTTGAAAGACTTCTAAAGTAGACATGGCACAAGGGGTCTGGGCTAAATCTTCAACCACATTGTAATTGGAAGCGGCCCGAGTGTTGGGATTGTGCGATGCCCGTTTCAAGACACCTTTCGGGATCTTGGGCATTGGGTCCACAGGTATGTGGAGTGGAGTGGAGGATTATGGAATCTCTTTATCTTTTTTCTGTGCGCCTGGGGTATAGTTCCTGGCTCTAGTTTGTAAGAGTGCATCAGAATTAACCATGTTGATAAAAGTTTGATCAACCGTAGCATGTGTAGTGCCCCCAGTATTGGAGGTGCCAGAATTTGAGATCTGTCCTTTAGGGAATGGATCTTTCAGGACGACAGGCTTCTTTTCTCTTAAGAGATTCTGGGCTTCTTCAAGCAGAGGGCATTGGTGACTAAGGTGGTTCTACTTGCAAAGTTTACAAGGGAACTTAACCTTCTTTTCCTCTTTGTTACCCTCTTCAACATTCTCTTTTTTGTGCTTTTGTTGGTTCCCCTCTCCTTTCTTGCCCTTCTTTTTGTTATTGGGTTGCCGAGGGCCCTTTTGATTGTTCTGAATCTGGTTAACAGGCTCAGAAGTAGAAGGAGAGGTTGTGACGGAAGAAACATTTGCAATCGATTGTTTGACTGATAAGGCATGAACCTGTTTGGTCAATGATTCAAAAGCTGCAGAGTCAACTGAATCCACTATGTTGTCAGCATGTGGTCCAGGTTTAGGTCTACTCAGATCGGTGTTCAATCCCGGTGCATCAAGTATAATCTCATACAATAACCCAGATTGCACATAAACGAGATCTAACTGCTGGGTCCGTAGGATGGCTTCTTCCTCGTTAGATACTCCAGATGTAGCTACTTCCTTAGAAATATAAGGAAGGAGTGATTTCAAATACCACTCAAGAAGGAATTCTGGAGGTATGTTGGCCTTAATGAGCCTCTTCTGCCTTCGCCACTCCTGAATGTGGTCAGATAAATGAGTGGCTTTATTTTGCCTAAATGTAGACAAAAGGTCTGTTCTGGCATCATACCTAACATGAAGTTGGAAGTGATTCAAAAAGAGAGTGGCGAGATCTCCAAAATTAGAGAAAGTGGCTGCAGGTAACTCAATGTACCATTTGGCTGCAGCACCAGTTAAGGTCCTTTGAAACAGTCTCAATCTAATGGAGTCTTCATTTAACGAATTCGAGGAACACCACAAGTGGAAAGTAGTGACATGGTCACCCAGGTCTTCACCTGCTTTACCTTCGAACTTTGGAATGTCCGAAGGTAACTTGGTGGAAACTGATGGCCATGTAGCATTATGACACACTGGATCGTTGGTCAGTTTAGAAAGATCTGGAAAATTTAAAGTTGCCAGAAATGGTAAACGAGGCCGGTAAGGCGGTACTTGATAAGTTGGGGTCGAAAAAGGGGAACCACCCATAGTTTGACCCATGATCTACTGGTAGGGGTTGCCCCCATCCGTCTGCTAGTAGGGGTTTCCCCCAACCATATGTTGATAAGGGTTTCCCCTGGCCATATGCTGATAGGGGTTTCCACCTACCATCTATTGATAGGGGTTTCCCCCAGCTACTTGTTGGTAGGGGTTTCCCACTGCCATCTGTTGTTGTATGAAATAGTTATTGAAATTTCTCCACCCATATGAAAGTGGATTAGTGCTCTGTGGGTTTGTCCACTGCGGCTGGGTATTAGCGCCACCATATTGCTGGTTAAAAATATTACCCCCTCCCCCTGAGAATAAGGAAAAAGGGACATTACCTGCAGGAATATTACATTGATTCATGTTAGGGCCTGCAAAGGTATTGAAACTAGTGGAAGCTGATGTAGACGGTGCAGGCATGGTACTCATGACTGGCATGGTTGCAGAAGCACTTGGTCCTACAGGAGGTGTGGAAATCCAAGTACTAGGTATCTGATATAACAGTTGAAAAGAAGGAGGTGGTGCAAAGTTGGGTGTACTGCTAGTTCCAACAGTAGGTGTAGGGATAGATGCCATCGTTGTTGCACTTGGCATACCTAATGTACCATTATTGAAACTGAAAGACGGAGTAGACACAGAGGTTGTTTGTGCCTGACTTGGCGTAGCAGTAAAAGAAGGATTTACCGTGTTAGTGTTCATACCTATAGTGGGAGTTTGGGGAACTCCCTGTTCACCTCCTAAAGTAGACATCAGATGTCCGAGCAAGGAATTATCTGCACTGAAATGGGGCTGCTGGAAACCAACAGGTGACAGAAGTGGAATTCTAGTATTGGTCAAAGGAGGATTGAAAGGAGTGCTATACTCTGCAGAAGTAAGATCTTCAACCTCAACTGAACTAAAGTGTCGCTGATCTGGGGTACCTGGTAGTGGTTCCTCGGGAACCTCTATTTCAGGGTTTTTTGTTGCAAGAATTTCCTCAGGAAATTCTGTTTCAGGAGTAGTTTCTGAAGAAATACAAAGGTTTACCCGCTGTCGCCTAGCTAGCTGTAAAGGTTCTGTTCTAAGTGGTGGAAGGTTTTGAAACCTTCTCGATCTACGAAGCTCTTGATTCTCCATGATTATATATATAAAATAACATACTAGAACCTAGTGGCCACTACAACTAGGGGGCAAATAGCACGCCAACTAAAAAGTCCTAAGTATGCAAACCAGGCAAACAAAGATGCCTTCCGGAGAAGAGCCTGGGATGATGAGGGCCCAGAACAGGTCAACGAAGGAAGAAAGACAGTTACCCGGGGTCCACAATACAATGACTAAGGGTGCAAGCGCTGGAATCACCCAACCACCCTCCCAAAGAACTGCAAGGGGTTTCCTCCCACGTCTGTCTTAGGTACAACAGATATACCCTCTGTTGTCACCTGTGTATGAACCTAAAGTCAAATACTAAGGATACCACAACACTGAAAACTCCTGGGGGAACAATCACGATCGAATCAGAAAGCGTGGGCAGGGTAACTAAGCCCGAAACTCTAAAGAGTCCCCAAACGCAATCCAATCCTAGCGTATGCTCGAACAGAAAGTAGGAGGAGTATTCCCAACAATCTGATCTCGCAATGACCTGCTGCATAGATCCCGGGCAAGTTTTGAGTGAAATGGATTTACCTATGATAGTCTAACTACGATTTTTGCGTAATGTGTGATCTTGAGTGGTTTAAGGTGATTTAAACTCAAGATCCTAACCAAGACTAGTTGGTGTAGTGTATCCCTAAAAAAGGAAAAATTGTTTCTAGTTTATTTTATAAAAATATTTTTTAGGGCTGTTATTACTCAAAAAGGGTAGTGCTTTTGTGTGGCGTGGTTGCAACAAGAAAACAAAAGTGCATAAAATCAAAACTTTCTACAACAAAGCTCTTTTCATTTTTTCATTTACTTCTTTCCAAAACTGAAAATCTGAGCAAATCTACTAAAAAAATTTTGTTTTCTTTTTTGGAATTGTACAAAATATCCTATGCTATCTTGTAACAAAAAAAATAAGTCTAATTAAACTTATACTACCAAATTTTTTATGCTTTTTCTATAAACGAAAAAGAACTATAAAGATGGAAAGCAAGATAAAACTTATGTGCAATGTGTGTAAGTATGGCTAAATTTTTTTTTTTAAGCTTATAGCTGTCAAGACACTAACTCAAAAAAAGACTTGATCTACAGGTTTTTTGCAAAGAAAAATCCTCTAAACTCAGAAACAAAGTGGGAGAAAACAAAGGAGATAGATACAAGAGGACTGACCTAAAGCATCTAACCCTAGCAAGACCACTATGCCAAGCAAAAGTAGACAAGCAAGCTACCAATTACCCTACTAACACAAAGAACTGGGAAATGAATCAGCCTAAAGCACTTTCAAAAACACTTGAAACCAGAAAAAGACAATAAGTCTAGGAAGATTGGAAATCAACAAAATCGGAAGATACCCTAGAGGCTCTAAAATGGACCAAACCCTAAAACAAAGGATAGGATGAGTAGAGAGCAGACAAACGTTGCCACAAAAAACAGATACAAAAATATGCAGGTTTGTAAACTAGCAACATACAGTCAGGGCCTAAAAAGCGGAAGTGTTCACCACAAGACACAACCTAGTCTTCCAAAAAGTCATAAACAGTCCAAACGTTCCAAAGGTAAACAAGCGATTCAAAATATGAAAAAAGACTCAAAGAAAGGTTCTATGACTTAAACAAAAGATAAAAACCTCATACACCAGTCAAGAAGACCTAAAAGCAAAGTCAGCAAACCACCAAAAGGTTAAAAACTCAAGCAGACCACTAACAAACAGTTTCAGGAAACGTACCCTACTATGCAGTAGGGAAACTCGCGCCCCTGCAAAGATGGGCGCTACTATATGTATAGTACAATAGCGTATGGGCGCTACTGTATGTATAGCAGAGTAGCGCTCATATCTCAAAAGCTTAGAAACTGACTTTGAAAGATACCAAAAGACTGATGGAAGCAGAAAGAAACAGGCAGGGGATACCTACAGGGTTTCTCAACACATCAAAGGAGTCAAAACAATTCTGGGAAGACACACAAGAACAAGTTTTCCTAGAGAAAAAACTCAACTTTCCCCAGTGGAGTCGCCAGTCTGTTGGCGGGAAAATCTACCCTATAGCAAGGAAACTAATGCTATCAACTGGAGTGGGATGACAGGTAAATGTATTGATGATATTACATAGATATTTATGAAAAGAAATAAGTTATGGATCTTGAGAACACACCTTTCAATCGAAGTTCGATCCTAGCCTTTACTTGATCTTGTGCTCAACCTTCAAATCCACCTTCCTTTCAATAAACCTGCAATAACAATACCTTTCTCAAAGCATCTTGGGCAATATATAAAGCTTGAAAGAAACAAAAACAATGTTTAACATTCAATATTGACCAAAACAGATCCAAATTAAGATGTCATTTTAGAACACATTTAAATTAAAACAAGAAAGACACTTCAACCTTTATTGTCAAAAGTAAATTGATGTACAAGTATACGTGACTCTATGATAGGCTCCTGCAACTTGATTCTGGGCTCTTTCTCTTCTCTGGCTTGGATATCTTCAGCATCAACTCCTCCAATGCAAGCTTCTTCTTTAGATCTCTATGTCTCAAAGTTTCTCTATTAATCCATCTAACCTTTCTCTTTAGTCTTCCTTGTATTTATAGGATTAGAGAATTAGTTCAGGTCGATGTATGGTTATGGAGGAAGATGGGGAAGTTGGGAAACTACCAGCAACTAATCCTCCTCGAGAAAATTAATTATTTTTTAATCATCTTTTGATATGTACGTTACTATTATTCAGTGAAGTAGCGTATAGGGCGCTACTTTAGTGCTTACCAACTAGCACTCATTCAATTTTAAATGTTGAGCACTACTATGCTGAGAAGGAGTAGCGCCCATAAGGCCTTGGGCGCTACTATTGTACACTAGAGTAGCGTATGGGCGCTAGTCTTTTTGAGCAGAGTAGCGCTCATATCTCAGAATGATATGTTTAGGGTTTTTCCCAGTAAAATTAGGAAATGGAGTAAGTCAAAGTATCATCTAAGGTCAACATGCTCCTCCATCCAAGTTGTCCTTTTGTGTGATCAACAGTTCAAGGTGATCACGGATGGAGAGCTGCAAGTTTAACCTATAACAACAACCTAATATGGGAAGTGATCCTACCTGTTGGAGCCTAGGCCGCAGCTATGGTAAAGCTGCGAATTTTGAGGAAAAAAGCACAAGTGTTGAAGGGAAAGTGCTAATTTTGAATAAGCACCAATTTGGGGCAGAAGTAAACGGTGCGCAGTACGGTGCCAGATGGATGAGCTCAGCGCAGATTATGGACCGGAATTCGCGGAGCTCGCGCGCACATGTCAAAGGAGAATTAATGTGGCCGAGTAGAGAGCTCAGCTACCACAATAAATGAAGCGACAGAAGAGAGGGATCAACTACCCTCATTAAGGCTAAGTACAGAAGTTATGGTTGCTATGATCAAGGAAGAGCAACGGACCAAAGCATTGAAGGCGAAGGACAAAGAGCAGTGAATGATGAAGCGGCGCCCATACCCGCAATCTGCGCCGGAAGTCACAGAACCTGCAAGAAACGGCGACGTGACTGCAAGCGGCGCCTACAGTACACCTAGCCATGTCCATGGTTAGGGTTTTTGGGGATTACTGCTGGGAAAGGCCCATAGTTTTGTAAAGGTGCGACCGTCATGGCCACCTATATATATGTGTAATTGTAAGGGAGAAAGGGTTGGGCTATTGATTGTTTTCTATTGTGTGTTAGAAGACACGAGTTAGTCGTAAGCTAGCTGTTTGAGATAGGTTAGCGAGTCATTGTGTTGCAGACAGTATGAGTCGATGTCTGAACTATTGTAACCTCTGTAGAGGAAGAGACTAGATCGAGAGAAGGGCTCCCAGCTGTGTGCGTGGAGTTTCCTGGAAAGATCTAAGGCTGCAGCTATGTGCGCAGCATATTGTGTAATTCCTTCTCTGATTAATACAAGACACTCCCGTGGACGTGGTTTCCCCGTGGAGGTGAATTACCTAATTCTCTCGTTGTGACGCTGTGTTGTGTGATTGCATGTTTTAGTTCACTATCTGTGTATACATGAACATTGCGTTATCTTTATGAATATGTTAAGTAAGTTCTCAAAGCTTCTTTGGTAGTTATAATCGTTAAGTGTCGAAGGAACCTGTAGAACGATGTCGCTGCGGTGATAGAGGAATGCGTTACTGCACTGGGCGCGCAAGAAGAAACGATACATAGAGTATCGACGCAGAGGATAATTTCTTCGTGCGCAGGAGTGGAGATATCACGCAGCTAGGCTGTCGAGTGAGAGCTTCAGCGCAGTTGCACTGAGAAGTCTGCGAAAGAGTAAGATGTTCTGCTTTGAGGAATCCTAGAGGAAGAAAGGGAGAAGATTGCAGTCTCTGCGTCGCCTCGGTTAAGGAAGCCTGATTCCTTAGCCCCCCCATAGCCACTTCGGGTGAGACCTCGAGCTGCTGCGCAGCTCATTGCCGAGAGGGCAAGTGCACCAAGGGGTTTTGTTGCTGCGCTTCATTAAAACCCGGCTCTGTCCAAAAAGCAGTCAACAAATGGTTCCGTTGCCTTATGACTTATTGCCTTAAGATTTGTTATCCCAGCGACGTGTGAGATATTGCAGGAGTCAACAAATGGTTCCGTTGCCTCGTGACTTGTTACTGTGAGACTTGTTATTTGGGAGACACACGAGATTGATGCGAAACCCAGAGAAAGAAGGAGCCAAAAAATGGTTCTGTTGCCTTGAGACTTGCTCAGCCAACAAATGTGTTACTGGAATCCTACAGCTAAAGAGATTCAAGACTGGTTTGATTTAAAGACTAGAGAGTTCGCTGAACAAGAAAATAGAAGCTCTAGGCTTCAAACAAAAGACTGGTTGCAGAAGTATATCTATACTGACCTTCACGAAATTTTCTTTGCCACATTTGCATTGGATTTGCATGCATGGGTAGCTAAGTTAGCAGATACTAGACCCACTATGCATATTGATCGACCCGTTGTTTGGACGCCTGAGCTAGTCAGTAGTTTGAAGTGGGTAGATAATTTTGTGTCCTGTGCAGTAGACTTTTGGTTGAACAGTCTGCTGGAAGGCTTCATCACCGAGTTTGCAGTAGATACAAGAAAGAGTTTCAGCGAAGCTGAGAGGAGCTTCTTCCAAGCGCACAGAGGTAAGTTCTTAAATTCTCTGAACTTATGGATTAAAATGCTTCTGTATGAAAAAGCAAAACTATGCATAGCTTCCGATGAATAGCATAGACAAGTAATGTCCGCAGATTCTGATAGTGATCCTGAACTGATTGGTTGCACTCGTAGTGGAAAACAGTATAAAGTAGGCATTGACCAGCATTCTTTTGAGTCTATCCCAGAAGATAGTCAAGTTCCTAGAGCAAGCCATATAGAGAGACAAGGGAGTGTTCATATCCCTCATCACCCTTTTACACCACAAAAGCCAGACAGAGCTCAGTATAACCCCGCAGTAACACCTTCTAGTAGCCCACACGGTACTTCTAGTACCTCTATACCACCTTTGTTTAACCATCCCGGAGGCAGTGCTACATCACCTCCACCTCAACCTAGCGCAAGAAGGATGGGTGATGACATGAAACTACCAACTTTTAGAGGAACAGGGATAGAAGACCCTGAGCAGCACTGGTTCCTATGTGAAGCCATTTGGACAATTAAGCAAATTAATGATGATGCTGTTAAACTGGTTCAGTTAGCAACCACACTAAGAGAAAGAGCCTTAACTTGGTTCATGAAATACTCAGCAGCACAGAATAGGATGCTTGCTGATGTCAGAAATGCTATGATTAGAGAATTCAAGAAACCTAAATCAAAATCACATTGTATAACAGAACTCAAAGACATAAAACAGTTACCTATAGATTCAGTATGGGACTTTGACCAGAAGTTCAAAGCCTTGATAGATCAAGTAAGCTTTGAGTTTGCACTGCAGCAGCATAAGGAATGGTTCATTGCTGCGCTGCTCCCACACATTAGACTTCCTCTTATCCAACAGAATCTCACTACTCAGGAACAAGCTCTAGAGATGGCTATGAAACTAGAAGATTCACCAATTGCTGGAACAAGCAACGATGTTGCGCAGTTGCAGAACCAGTTAGCAAACTTAACCTTGCAAGTGCACGATATTAAGAAAGGCAAGGAGGTTAAAGAAGAAATTTGGTGTACAAAATGTAAAGCGCAAGGTCATTCAAAGGACCATTGTCCCGTTTTCATAGAAAATATTGCAACTGGAGCACCTAATCCTTTACCACAGGACCAGGGGCCTTGGTGCGAAATATGTAGAACAAGAGGTCATAGACCACAAGAATGTCACTTGTTACAGAAATATGTACAAACTCCAAAGAATCTATATTGCACTTTCTGTAAATCAGTAGGCCATGATGAGAGCAATTGCAGAGCATATGATCTTATGATGGAAAGAAAACATGATGTTTATAGAGTACAGTCAGAAACACAAGGACCCACAGTAGGTCCACAGTATGACCAAATTCGCGACGGCCGAGGAGGAAATTATAGGGGTCATGGACGCGCAACAAATTTTGGTCATGGAAGAGGACAAATCACTTGTTATAATTGTGGAGCGCAAGGTCATTTTGTAAGGGATTTCCAAAATCCTACAACCATTTGCAGATATTGTAAATCTTATGATCATATCATTGAAGAATGCCCTCAGTTGATGGCTAAGATGCAAGCAAAGATGCCACAGGTCAATCAGAATATTCAGCTGATTGGAGCAGAAAAAAGAGAACCAGATCCTACAGTTAATATAGTAACGCGCAGTGGAGCAACCACTGGTGCGCCGGAGTTTGGAACTGGAAAGCAAGCGACGCAATGGGTGCGTCGCGCTAATATTAAACCAGCCCCGCTCGACCTGCAGAAGCAGAAAGAAGCATTCAAGCAAGCTCAAGAGTATTTCTCAAATCCGAGAGCTTCAAATTCTGTCGCAATTTCGCATAATGATACCAGATCGCAAGTGTTAAGACAAGAGAACCTGGTACAGGAACAAGCCACTACATCTGGAAGGCTTGATGATGAAGATGCACTAGGCAGTGTCCATACTTTTCTGAGGAACTGCTTAAAGTTGTTGCGCAATGAAAAAGAAACTATGGAACTTCAACACTTATTGGATAAGTGTCAACAATCTGCTTCGATGAACACACCGCAGCGTGCTGTTCACCAGATTGGAAGTCATACTAGAACTGGAAAAGAGATGAGACTCACAGCGCAGATTGGAGCATTTGAAATGGATGAAGTCATTTTAGACTTGGGCTCAGAAGTTAATGTTCTCACCATGCAAACATGGGAACAGATGGGTAGCCCTCAACTTACAAGATCTCCTATCCAACTAACACTCGCGAATCAGCAACGAGTCTCTCCATTGGGCAGATTACCCAATGTACCTATTGATATTGAGGGAGTAATAAGTTCTGCAGACTTTGAAGTAATCAAAATTCTGGACGACAGTAGACCTTACCCAGTACTTTTAGGCATAGACTGGGCATTCGATAATTTGGCTGTCATTAATTTGAAGAAAAGACAGATGACCTTTGAGGATGACCAGATTAGGGTCATTGCACCACTTGATCCCATTCAAGGACCAAGGTATATTGAACCTATTCGGGCAGAAGAAGAAGTGTGCCACATGGAAATTTTGTATCAGATGACTGCTAGTCATAGTGACTATGTCAATCCCACAGCAGACGGCCATATCAGCTGGCGATGCGATAGTTCGTGCACATCAGATTCAAAAGCAAGATTGGAAAACTGGCAGAATCGCTTACATGAGGTTTCTGCAAGGCGTTGCGCCATGATGACTAAATCCATTTGATGGATTGGCACAGAAGTAACTGACACTCCAATTTTTGATGGTTTAACTGAAGTAAGTGAATTCATACATACATATGAACAACAAATTCCAGATGAGCAACGCATACAAGTATTGGATGTAGCATTGTGTGCTACACCCGCAAGATGGTGGGGTGCGCATAAAGAGAACATTCACACATGGCAAGATTGTCGCAGATTGATACTATGCAGATTTCAGGGAACTACAGCAGAAGTGTTGCACAAATATGATGGATAGAGTGACCCCAGGTCACACGTTGAAGCATGTATTCAGCAATGGTAAGATATTTCAGAAGATGAGTGGGTTCACCTATTCATCCACACATTGGATACAGTTCCAAGGAACTGGTACACTGAAACAGAATTGCGCAGAGGTACTATCACTTGGCCTCTTATGATAGAAAGTTTTCAACTTACCTTCAGCTTTGAGTCAGAACATCCGAGCATCGACCACGCTTTAAAGTGTATTAAAAAGAAGGTATTTGAACAATGTCCATTACCATAATATTCCCAACCAGATTGGGCTGTCCAGATAGAACATGCCCTCGAATGCTATAATTTCACCACTGGAGAAGAGGAAGATGATCCTCGCAACGTCAATATTCCAGAATCAGAAGGGATGTGCAATGTTGAAGGTCCTCAGCTTGATATCCCTGCCATTACAGAACACATCAAGCTCAAAAAGATTAACATTGGTACAGAAGCCGAACCCAAGTTTGCTTCTATAGGAGATTATTGGGATGATGAAACTGTTGGGCATATTTCAGATTTATTACGTGACTACCATGATATCTTTCCTACTAAGTTCACAGAAATGAAAGGCATCCTAGGATATTTAGGAGTGATGCGCATACCTCTGAAAGCAGACGCCAAGCCTGTAAAACAACGCCCGTACAGATTGAATCCACGATATAAAGAAAAGGTTAAAGAAGAAATTGATAAGATGCTCGCAGCAGGTATTATTGAGCCCGTAGAGGAAAGTGATTGGATTAGTCCTATGGTGGTACAAGAGAAGAAGAGAAAAGGTGAAATAAGAATCTGTGTAGACTTGCGCAAGCTGAACGACGCATCAGCGCATGATCCATTTCCTACTCCATTTACAGACGAGGTTCATGATAATGTCGGAGGACAAGAGGCTTACTCCTTCACTGATGGCTTTTCGGGATACCATTAGATCAGAATCCATCCAGACGACCGCCATAAGACGACTTTTGCGACTGAATGGGGCTCATTCCAGTATACGGTAATGCCCTTTGGTCTTAAAAACGCTCCTTCTATCTTCTCTCGAGTCGTTGTTTCTATATTTAAAGAGTTCATTCATAAGTTTCTAGAAGTCTATTTTGATGACTGGACTGTGTTTGGTTTACTAAAGAACCATATAGGGAATCTGTGCATGATGTTAGAAAAATGTAGACAGTATCAGATTTCCCTTAACTTGAAAAAATGTATCTTTTGTGCTCCTTTTGGTATTCTCTTGGGTCATATTGTATGCAGACAAGGACTCCTGACGGATCCTGCGGAGGTTTCCATCATTGCTAATCTACCTGCGCCCAACTCAGTCAAACAATTGCGCACTACATTGGGACATACAGGGTACTACAGAAAATTTATCAAAGGTTATGCAAAGATCACAGCACCTATGGAAAGATTGCTGAAAAAGGATTCGAAGTTCCAATGGACAGAAGAATTCCAACATAGCTTGGATACACTTAAAGAAAAGATGATCACTGCGCCTATTCTAGTTTTCCCAGACTGGGGAAAACCCTTTCATGTTCATGTAGATGCTTCTTCCATAGCATTGGGGGTTGTGCTTACACAGCCGGGAGAAGGAGGTATTGACCACCCCATTGCTTACTCCAGCAGAAAGCTGTCCACAGCCAAGAAGAACTACACCACCACAGAAAGAGAAGGACTAGCTATGGTGTATGCCCTATAGAAGTTCAGACACTACCTATTGGGCGCACATTTTAAAATGTATACTGACCATTCTTCTTTGAAATACTTGGTAAATAAGCCAGTGTTAGGGGGAAGAATTTGCAGATGGCTACTGCTCTTCCAGGAGTATGATTTTGAGGTTATTGTAAAGCCAAGTAGATTGAATGCAGGACCTGACCACTTATCTAGGCTAGAGTCAGGGGAGGAACCTACAAATCTGGAGGACAATCTGCCTGATGCGCAACTGTTTTCTGTTCAAGTAGCAGATGAATATTACTTTGATATTCTTGAGTTTCTCACTACCGGGCAAGCGCCACTTGAGTTTACAATCCAGCAGAAGAAGCAACTTGTTGTCAAAGCCGCAGACTTCACTTTGATAGCAGGCCAGCTCTACAAGTTGGGCCCCGACGAAGTCTTGCGCAGATGTATCCTACCGCATGAGAAGAACTCCATCATCGCAGAAGCGCACTCAGGAACCGCAGGAGGTCATTTCGCAGGAAAGCCGACTGTGCAGAAGATCTTAGCCGCAGGTCTTTGGTGGCCGACATTGCACAAGGATACTAAGGAATTCTGCAAATGTTGCGATGTGTGCCAGCGAACAGGAAAACCCTCAAGGAGAGATGAAATGCCGCTAAGACCCCAGATAACACTGTGTGCTTTTGATAAATGGGCCATTGATTTTGTAGGACCTATCAACCCACCAGGAAAGAGAACCAGCGCAAGATACATCATTACAGCTACTGAATACCTCACCAGATGGGCTGAGGCTAAGCCAGTTAAGAACTGCGACGCTGTCACTGCCGCGCAGTTCATTTTTGAGAACATTATCACTAGGTTTGGATGTCCACTAATTCTAATGAGTGATCAGGGTACACATTTCCTGAATGAAACTATAGAGGCCCTTACTGAAGAATTCCACATTATTCACCATAAGAGTACACCCTACCACCCTCCAACTAATGGTACGGTGGAGGCATTCAATAAGATTCTCGAGAATGCCCCGACGAAGATCTGTAATCAACAAAGAGATGATTGGGACCTTAGAGTCACAGCTGTATTATGGGCTTACAGAACCACATGCAAGAAACTAACAGGTCACACACCTTTCAGTTTGGTGTATGGACAAGAAGCAGTTATGCCCATGGAATACATTGTTCCCAGCTTCATAATTGCGCAAATTATAGAAATGGCAGATACTGATACTATGAGTGAAAGACTCTCACAATTGCTTGCCTTAGAAGAAGACAGACTTTTAGCCGGATTCCATCAACAAGTACAGAAGGCAAGACAGAAAGCTTGGCATGACAGGCATATTAAGAATAAACACTTTGAAGAAGGAGACTTGGTACTCCTCTATGATAGTAAATTCATCAAGTTTCCAGGCAAGTTTCATGTGCATTGGTTAGGACCTTTTCGGATCATAAAGATAACAGAAGGAGGAGCAGTTCATCTTGCGAAGCTTAATGGAGAATTGCTGCCTACAATGATCAACGGGAGTCGGCTCAAGCTTTATCGCGACGGCCACTCCGCCCTGTCGACTTCATACATTGCTAAAGAAGTGCAGATGTCTAGTGTAGTTGAAAGAGGCATCGCATTATCACAGTCTACACAGAAGTTGCGAGACACTTAGTCTCTGGGTTCCCGCGCAGTTCCTTGAAACATCCGCACATGACAGTAAAGTTTGTTTGAATGAGTGATTTGCGCTCTTGCGAAGTTTTTCCGGGTCGTCGAACCGTCGCTCTTGCGGAGTTCCCTGTGTCAAGTTGCCGCTTGAGGGGTTCTCGTTGTGGACCCCTCTATATGCACAGTTACCTATGCTGAAATGACCCGCCGAAAAATTTGAATTACAGTAGTCCTATAGCCGCTTTGAATATTAATGAAGGATAAGCTCGCCATTTAATTGTATCCGCTCTGACATAGTTGGCTTGATCTCCCTAATATTTGCATTTATGTCATGCGCCGAAAGCTTTAGCTTCTCCCGGAAGGCTGTCAGATCCCGTCCATCACAATTAATGCACCGCAAAGGCGCGGGGGTAGGAGTCTTGTCAACTCATGCAGAGTCGCCTACAGCTAGTAACCCCACTTGTCCGCATTTACTACCGCCTTTAGCTATAAATACCCCACACTTGTATATTTTCGGGTTACTTTTCTCGAGTTGCATAGTCTTGTTTGAGAATCTAAGTTATTGTTTTCAGAGCCGAGTTGTGCAGAGTGCTTCCTTTGTTTTCAGTGTTCGTAGCCTACGTTGTTCCGCCATTTGTCTGTTCAAGTCCTTGTTGTCTATACCAGTTCACAACGGAGAACCTCTCCACTGAAGAAATTGTTCGTCAATTTAAGCGCATAGGCTTAGATTTCGGCATGACTACCCCGGTGACGACCTCGGCTTACATGCACCCTTGTTGGACTGATCCCAGACAATCTCCTGGAACGAGGGCATCTCAGTAGCAGCAGCCGGACGAGCCCATTCCAGAGCCGTTGGCCACTATGGTGAATTACATTCCGCCGCGTCCAGATGATGCACCAGAGGTGTATATTCCGAAAAATGCAAAGTATCCGATTCCGTTGCCTCCATTGCCGGAAGGCGTGCGACAAGAAGGGTCCCTGCTTGGACACCTTCCACTGGTCAAGTTTTCTGATTTTAACTTGGGCGAATATAGAACATATCCTCAGTTTGCGCCAGATCGCTATCTGACGATAGTCCACAATCCCACCAGAAAGGTTGATGAATTCGTCCCCAAGGAATTCGCAGCAAATTTAGAGAAGTCTGGACTGTTGAACTTGTTGAAGCTACCACACTTCGGGCATAGCAACAAAGTCAATGCAGTTGTTAAAACACTGCTATCCTGCGTTCATGGTGGTTACCTTTGGCTGGGGAGGTCAATCGATTTGAACGTCGACTTGATTCATCGCGTTACCGGACTATCTAAGGTTGGTAAGGACCCCACTATTCATTTTGTTGGAAAGGACAAAAACAGAAAGTTAGCTACACAGTTGGTGCAGAAGTACAAATTGACAAGAGGAGGTCAGGATTATGACCTCACGATCGTTGAGGATGAAGCACTTAGATTTACAGGCAGTCTGCTTGCAGGCAGACTTCTCACAATGTGCAGACCGAAAGAAGTTACTAGAGCTGTTGTGGAGCTCGCTATCACAGCTGCAGAGGGAGAACAGTACAATTGGTCTCTCTTCCTCCTCAATTCTTTCTTGGAAGATTGCCGGAACGTCCAAGACACCCCCGATCAGTTGTTCCATTTTTCTTGGCTTTTAATTTTATGCGCCTTGGTCGGGTGGAAGGAGCCCCCGAACACTCAGTTCCTTCCGCGTCGCGCAGGAATGCGATATGTCAACCTATGGGATTCTAGCAATCCCGTGAAGCACAAGATGAACCGCGCTGTATTTTTTGAATACTACCATCTCCTCAAAGACACCATTCAGGAAATGTCGAGGCTGAGTGAGGAGATAGCGAAAATATATGAAGGAAAGTTGGTTTTTTCTGCCAACTTGCATGAAATTTACCTTCGCCCTTGCGCCATTCAAGAAGAATGGGCCGTAGGCCTTTACAGGATGACCACTGAAGATGTTGAAGAAACTATCAAGTCTTGGTCGGATGAATGGAGGGAGGTCACTGAAATCGTACCCACGATGCCACCTCCTGGTGTGCAAGAGAAGGATAAGGGAAAGGAGGCACCTGAGCAAAGAAGTGATGAAGGTTCGACAGAACCAGCGACCAAGAAGCAAAAGGTGTCGCATCCCTCTGAGACCATTCCCTCGGGGATCGACCAGTACTTGAAGGAACAATTTCACGAGCTGCGGACCACACACGCTCACATCAGAAGTGCTCTGGACCTGCAGTTCGTCGAGTTAAAAGGTCTCGCAGGAAGAGTTACGCAGACCCATGCCCTAGCATCTACTTCGCAGGTGCCACAAGCAACCACAAATACTGAGCAAGTTGAAGTAATTGTAGAAAGGCATACTATCGTGCACATCCCAACTACAAGCATGACACTTTCGGATCCTTTGGCTGCACTGCAAGTAAGTGCAGTCGGCCCCATTGAAGTAAATTTGTCTTTAATTCCCATAGAGACTCTGCAGTTAGTGCAAGAGAAGGTCTCTATCGAGATGAGAGCTAGAGAGCTCTCCACATTCCATGCAAACCAAAGACTGCAATCACAGGAGATAGAGCTGAAGGAAGGCTACAAGAATATCTCTGAGAAACTTGCACTTTATGAGGCACAAGATACTGGGATAAGAAATGTAATTGATGAAATTGCCCAGGAGTTGCCGGCCTGCGAGATTCAACCAGACCTTCCTCTGGTTGAGAAAGTTCAAATTATTGGAGGAAGGGTGAAAACCCTAGAGCAGGAAATAGTTGCTATGGCTGAAGACCATAGAACGCAGATCGTTGAGTTAGAAGCTCGTGTTGCAGCGCACTCTACAGATGATAGGCAGGAACAATTTGAAGCGCTGCGCAGAACTTCCACACAAATGAACAGCAGAGTAGATGAAGCCGAGAACCTGATGACCCAAGCTATGGAGGCTTGGACGGAGCTTGAGAAGCTCCCTTTCAAAGTTGGTCTTTTGGAACAGGTACAAGCCGCAGAACAGTCCCTAACTGTTCTGACTGAAGAAGCTAAGGCCTTAGAATGCTTAGCAAAAATGAGGAAAATGAGTGAAGTGCGCAGAATCCAACAGCAACTGCACAAGCTCAGAAACGAAGATGCTAAACTCACAAATAGCATTCAGCCATTTATGGATGAGTATGCTAAACTTGCTGCCCAAGATGAGGCAAAGATTAAAGAAATTACAGAATCTCAACAGATGGTTGATGGCATAACTGAAGAAGAAGCCACTGCAGAGATGGTGCAGACAGCTGTGGAATGCGTCGATGAAATGGACTTAGCTATTGCACAGTGGAAGAAAACATTTGCTGAGACCCAAGCAAAAGCAGATGCGCAAGTAAAGCAACCACACACTAGTGCGAGTGGCTCGAGAACGAGCCACAAGTAAGTGTTAGGGGCCTGTTGGAGCCTAGGCCACAGCTATGGTAAAGTTGCGAATTTTGAGGAAAAAAGCACAAGTGTTGAAGGGAAAGTGCTAATTTTGAATAAGCACCAATTTTTGGGCAGAAGTAAACGGTGTGCAGCACGGTACCAGATGGATGAGCTCAGCGTAGATTATGGACCGGAATTTGTGGAGCTCGCGTGCACACGTCAAAGGAGAATGAATGTGGCCGAGTAGAGAGCTCAGCTACCACAATAAATGAAGCGACGGAAGAGAGGGCTCAGCTACCCTCATTAAGGCTAAGTACAGAAGTTATGGTTGCTCTGATCAAGGAAGAGCAACGGACCAAAGCATTGAAGGCGAAGGACAAAGAGCAGTGAATGATGAAGCGGCGCCCATACCCGCAATCGGCGCCGGAAGTCACGGAACCTGCAGGAAACGGCGACGTGACTGCAAGCAGCGCCTACAGTACACCTAGCCATGTCCGTGGTTAGGGTTTTTGGGGATTACTGCTGGGAAAGTCCCACATTTTTGTAAAGGTGCGACCGTCATGCCCACCTATATATATGTGTAATTGTAAGGGAGAAAGGGTTGGGTTGTTGATTGTTTTCTATTGTGTGTTAGAAGACACGAGTTAGTCGTAAGCTAGCTGTTTGACATAGGTTAGCGAGTCATTGTGTTGCAGACAGTCTGAGTCGACGTCTGAACTATTGTAACCTCTGTAGAGGAAGAGACTAGATCGAGAGAAGGGCTCCCAGCTGTGTGCGTGGAGTTTCCTGGAAAGATCTAAGGCTGCAGCTGTGTGCGCAGCATATTGTGTAATTCCTTCTCTGATTAATATAAGACACTCTCGTGGACGTGGTTTCCCCGTGGAGGTGAATTACCTAATTCTCTCGTTGTGACGCTGTGTTGTGTGATTGCATGTTTTAGTTCACTATCTGTGTATACATGAACATTGCGTTATCTTTATGAATATGTTAAGTAAGTTCTCAAAGCTTCTTTGGTAGTTATAATCGTTAAGTGTCGAAGGAACCTATAGAACGTTGTCGTTGCGGTGATAGAGGAATGCGTTACTGCGCTGGGCGCACAAGCAGAAACGATACATAGAGTATCGACACAGAGGATAATTGCTTCGTGCGCAGGAGTGGAGATACCGCGCAGCTAGGCTGTCGAGTGAGAGCTTCAGCGCAGTTGCACTGAGAAGTCTGCGGAAGAGTAAGACGTTCCGCTTTGAGGAATCCTAGAGGAAGAAAGGGAGAAGATTGCAGTCTCCACGTCGCCTCGATTAAGGAAGCCTGATTACTTAGCCCCCCATAGCCACTTCGGGTGAGACCTCGAGCTACTGCGCAGCTCGTTGCCGAGAGGGCCAGTGCGCCAAGGGGTTTTGTTGCTACGCTTCATTAAAACCCGAGTCTGTCCAAAAAGCAGTCAACACTCCCCCTCCTCTTAATAATTCCTTGCATATCGAGAAGCCCTCTATTATATCATGGATACCGAAAGGTGTTCTTTAGCGCTCTATGCATAACCCCAATGCTCGAGCTACCCAAAACTACTCCATTGTAGACGATTTGGGCCAAACTCCGTGTGCCATGTTGGCTCTTGAAGTTTTACAAGCATGTCCTTCTCAAAGGCATGCCCTTTTGAGTGCGTTAGGAGTTCAAGATGGGGTGAGTTCCAGTGTTATCAAGTTTGACACTACTGATGTTCAACCTTGCTTACCTTAACACGTGGCTTTTCAAAACCATGTGGAGTGCCTTCAGAATTTCGTCAGGAGAACGGTGGTTGACAAAGGTGCTTTTGCGTCAGTTATGTCTTTAACTTGTTGGAAAGCTCTCAGATCTCCTCCTCTACTCACATCTAGAACCATGCTCACTACATTTGACGGTCGGTCATTTAAGGGGCATGGGATTATCCCTTCCCTTGTTGTCCACTTGGGAGGTAAACCTATGCCTATTGAAGTCAAATTGGTTGATGCACCCATCGACTACAACATTTTACTGGGTTGGAATTGGATGTACGCTATGAAATTTGTCGCGTCTACTGTATTCAGAGTTATTTTCTTTCCACATAAAGGAAATATTGTGACCATTGATCAGTTGGATTTCGTTAATCCTCCTCCCACAACATCCACAGGATTCGTAGTCCCGCAGGTTACAGATTCTCAACCGGCAACTGTGAACATGGGTGTTGGTATGTACCCTTCATTGATGGGATCTTATGATTTCCCTGCACCTATTAATTTTATTGGAACCATTTCCGACAATGCGTCTCCTCCATTTCATAATGTATCATTCTAGACTTCATATTTTGATGATCCATGGACTTTACCGTCCATGAGTTCTATGTCTGGAGACATTACGCACGTCGGTATGTCTATGCCACTGTCTGTAGCTAAGCTTTCTTACTAGGATATTCAACAAGCCACTGTAGAGCCGGATATCTCTTCTTCTTGGACAGATGAGGAAGATCCCGTTACACTTCCAGTTTGGGCAGCCGACTCATCTTGTTCACACGATTTCCTTGATGGTACTTTACCTTTGGATGAAGCTATTATCAAGGCCATGTGTGGTAGTGAGAGGCCTTTGGAGGATATGCACCATCGCTCTTATTTCCTTCCCAACCTCGATCTCGCCGAGCAAGAATATTTTAGGACGACTCTTGCCAAGATGGTTGGTCACCCTGTGGCTCTTTTGGGTTCATATGAGATTTTCGCGGAGGGGAGCATGGCTAATATTTCCCTGACTATACCGATCAACATCTCTCACACTCCCGGAAAGATTGAAAATGTTTACATCGGCGCTGATTTATCTCCTAAGGAGGTTTCCATCTACACCAAATTGTTTACAGAACTTAGGGAAGCTTTTGCCTGGTCATATGAGGATATTCCGGGAATAGACCCTAGTATTGTCAAGCACGAGATTAGAACGTATCCTCATGCTAAACCAGTTCGAGAATGGCTTCGTGCTATTAACCCTAAGAAGGAGGCAACTATTAAGGCAGAGGTGGAAAAAATGCTCAAAGCTGGTTTTATCTACCCTATTCCCCTTATCGAATGGGTGTCAAACCCCGTTCCTGTGGATAAGAAGAAAGGAACGATCCGCATATGCACTGATTTTAGAGACCTAAATCATGCATGTCCGAAAGACAACTTCCCCATGCCATTCATTGATTAGATCTTGGATGCTTGTGCGGGAAGTGAGATTTTTTCGTTCATGGATGGCTTTTCAGGGTATAACCAGATTCAAATCAAACCCGAGGACCAACATAAGACTGCTTTCATTTGTCCTTGGGGTACGTTTGCATACCGTAAAATGCCCTTTGACCTTAAAAACGTCGGAGCTACGTTTCAGCGTGCCATGACCTATGCCTTTCATGACCTTAAAAGTATAATGGAGGTTTTCTTGGATGATCTTACCGACCATTCTCGCAAGAGAATGGGTCACCCCAAGCACCTCCGTTGGATTCTCGAACAATGTATACGCTACAAGATCTGATTGAATCCCAATAAATGCATCTTTGCAATGAGTTCAGGTTGCCTTCTAGGATTCATAGTTTCGAAAGAGGATATTAGAGTTGATCCTCTTAAAGTTGAGGCAATACTTTGGTTTCCTCCTCCGCGCAACTTGTTTCAACTTCAGAGCCTCCAAGGGAGAGCTACTTTTCCACATCGCTTTGTAGTCAATTATGCTAATCTTACCAAAGGTTTCGCATTCTTGTTGAAGAAAGACACACCGTTTATCTAGGATGAGCGAGCCCAGCAGTCTTTCGATGCCCTTGAGAAATATTTGGTATCAGCCCCTGTGCTTAGTCCACCCGACTTCGCACATAGATTTTATACTTTATGTGGCTGCATCTCAAGAGACTATTGGCATGGTCTTAGTTCAGGTTGATGATATGCTCGTCAAGCATGTGATCTATTACCTTAGTCGAAATCTAGTAGACGTTGAACTGAGATATACTCACGTGGAAAAGCTGGCACTTGCGACTGTCCATGTAGTCCAGCGGTTACGACACTATATTTTGCATAGAACAACCACAGTTGTAGCGCATATCAATCCATTTCAGTTCATTCTATCACGACGCCTTATAGGGGGGAAGAACAATAAATGGATTGTGATCCTTCAGGAGTTCGATCTCTATTTTGCTTCGGCGAAGTCGGTGAAATCATTGGTATTTGTTGAGCTAATGTCAAACCTTATGAGACTTGATGAGGATGTCATCCATGAAGATTCCTTTGTGGATGAACACTTATTTCTTATCTCGTCAGAGGACCCTTGGTATGGGGATGTCATTGTATATCTCCAAACTTTGAAGTTTCCTTCGCATTATTCACAGGACGAGCGACGGCGTGTGAAACATCACGCTAAATATTATACTATCATCGGTGACACTTTGTATCGCCGAGGAAAGGATTCTATTCTCCATCGTTGCTTGACTCACGAAGAAGTGGAGTGTGTCCTTAATGATTGCCATGCTGGGGCATGTGGTGGTCACTTATCCGGGCTTGCTACAGCCTAACGTATTATGCGAGCTGGTTACTTTTGGCCTTCAATATTTAAGGATTGCATTAATGCTTTGAATATATGCCACCCTTGCTAGGTGTTTTCTCGGAATATACACTCGCATCCAGTGCCCCTTCATCCGGTCGTCACCGTCGGTCCATTCACCAATTGGGGGGTGGATTTCATGGATTGCAAACCAGTTTCAGCTGGGGGGAATCACCATATCATAGTGGTCATGGACTACTTTTCCAAATGGGATGAGGCCATGCCTACAGCAGCCCATTTCGTGTTCAATCAGATTATTACTCGGTTCGGTATTCCGAAAGAGATTTTCACTGACCATGGCAGTCACTTTCAGAACAAAATGATGGAGGATTTGTCCCTCAAGCTTGGGTTTCATCAAGAACACTCATCTTCTTACTATCCCCAAGCGAATGGTCAGGTTGAAGTAGTCAATAAGTCTTTAAAGACCATTCTCCAACGTACCATCCAACAGAGCAAGAACAACTAGCATATTATGTTATATCATGCTTTGTGGGCATATCAAACAACAGTCAAGATTGCCACATGGCTATGGGTTCTCACTGTTTCAGTTGGTACATGGTGTGGAGTCAATTTTACCCTTTGCTTAAATTGGCCATAGAACTCATTTATGATACAACGGGTATTGAGCAACATTTGATCCACCTTGAGCAACTTGAAGAGCAACGTCAATATGTTGTTGTGGCTATAGATGCCAATAAACATTGTGTTAAGGTTCAGTATGATAGGTCTGTTCATCCCCGGAAGTATTTTTAAGGTGACTTGGTCCTTTTATATGACCAAGCTAAAGAACCCCTGGGGGAAGGAAAGTTTAACCCCATGTGGCATGGTCCTTACATTGTGAGGCGTGTCCTGAAAAAAGGAGCCTATGAATTAGAAGACTATGAGAGGAACGTCTTGAAGGATCCTAGGAATGGGCTCTACCTCAAGCGGTATTATGCTTGAACTTCTAGTTCGAGCTAATACTTTTGTACACTATTGTATAGTTGCTTCTGTACATAGCTTAGATTTCTTTTGGTTTTTGTGTCTACTGATTTGATTCCGTTTGATTGACAGATGTCAACGGAATCTCCTATGTTCTTAGGGTTCATGGATGGTGCTAGTCGTCATATGCAGCAGCTTGCTTCTGTTGCCTGGGTTATTTATTCACCTGACCATCTAGTTGTGTCTTCAGGAGGTGCTTATCTTGGTCCTACATCTAACAATGTGGCTGAGTATAGTGCCGTGATTGAGCTACTTCGGGATGATATTTCACATGGCATCCAGTCTTTAGAAGTCTGCCTAGACTCACAACTAGTTGTGTCTCAATTGAATGGTCAGTACCATGTGAGGGTAAGACTCTAGGAACGACATTTTGTTGCAATTACATACATTCATGTTGTGAGAAGTTTTAATCACATATCTAATGCATACGCTAACTATGTATTAGATTGGCATTTTTCACATTCACAATGAAGTACACAAATAAAAGAGATATTCATACATTTGTACATACACACATATAGTAGAACCGGAGAACCATAGTTTTTAAAAATCATATGTCCAAAATGGTAGTGTCATAATACAAAAATGGAGCCCGTAGCCCTCAAAAATATACATATCGATACAAAAATAGGACTCTAATATGTCTAATCCCTACAAAGAGTCCTAGGTGCCGCCCCGACAGGATGTGTCTGATAATAATATTGTACTACATTTGCTATACGCTGTAGTAGTCGTACCCAGTTACCTGGAACCCCCACGACTTGGCACTGCATCTCCTCTAGTAGTCGTGCCACCTCTATCTATGGTACCCTTGTGGTCGTCCGTGATAGGTTTCCCCGTAGAGTCTAGAGTGTACGCTCTGCTGCAGCACCCCTGCCCCGGCAACGATGTCTCGAGAAGCCCCCAGGTCTCACTAGGCCCTTATCTGCGAGCAAACAGTAAAACATTAATATATGATACTACCCCCAAAAATATTTTTTCATTTACATCTATAATGAAAAATCCATAATAATTTAATATACAAAAACATAAAATAGTACTCACCAATGTCTCCGAACGTTGCATCTAGTGGAATCGACATGTCACAATCCTAGAAGAAGTCTATCCCTGCATAGGGGTAGTCATCTATAGCTATGACCTGTCGGTCCCACTAGTGAAAGAACTCCTCTGTGTACAGCGATTCCCAATGGACACCACCCTGTCACGTCAAGACCTCTACCCACCAGTTCAGGGCTGGGTCGCGGAGACTATGAGGAGGGACCTCAACCCTCGGATTGAGCCACGGAACTCGCTCAAAGAAGAAACTACATAAGATGCTTCTGTATCCGAATTTTTTTGCCTCCCCTTGCTTGCACTCTGTCAATTGGGTCTTCATGGACCCCAGTATCATTGTGCACCAGTCAAATATCATGGGCTGCATACACTGTGACGCATACAACATCACTGGCCTGGATGCCTGGTGAAGAGCTTTTGAACCAGTAATCCACACTAAGGTAGCCACTATAACCTTCATGCTCAAATTGATTATGGCTCTGATGGGAACCTTACTCCCCACTGCCCGAGTATTTGGAACCCAATACCGCTCTATATAGTCGGGGATGGTGATCCCACCACCCACGGAACAAGATAGAAGGCTTGCCACCTCACCTCGACGGGACAAACCAGTAATGTAGTAGATATCTTCCACTTACAGAGTGAGTATTTGCCCATCTAGATTGAAATTCTGTGCATCTATGTCCCAGTAATCTATCAAACGACGGAGAAATAGGTTTTGGGCCCTCAAACCCACTATAATCCAAAATTTGTATAGCCCACATGCTTGTAGCACTTGTTGTGCACGCACATCATTACGGATGGCCTCATCCACAAGCTCATGTTCCCTCTCTCTCCACTCTAGAACCATCCTAGAGGGAGAAAAACCAAAGAGTTTAGTCAATTTTATTTGAAAAACTAACTTCACGGTCATACCCGTGGGAAATTTTGCTCATAGAGGTGGGTACCCGCGTTCAACACATGTGCTGACTACGCGTACCTTTCCCTATCTGCAACCCACATAGTAATAGCCCGTGGGTAGCGCCGTGACCATCTAGGGCTTGGCCACATAAAAAATCCAACTGATGAAAATCAAAATAAAAGCATTGAAATGAAGGGTATGGATGAGACTACCAACCTGCTCCTGACGGTTCAATGATCGGACTCCCGTAGCTCCCAGAATCAACAGTTGAACTTCAAGGTTAAAACTAACCACAAAAATCCAAATAGGTGAATAGTAAAAATGGATTGTAAATTGTAAATTTTTATTACTATTTATAATTTTTGAAACCCACTTGTATATAGTTTTCACCCTTTCAAGTTGTTTTGGACTAATATAATGTATTGGAGTAGCTTTTTTGACTAGATTTCTTCGGCGGGAGTTGTTTTGGACCATTTCGCGCCTACGGCGGGTATATTTCGCACCTCGCATATAGGTTAGATGTCATTTTCACATGCATTATGCATTTGACCTTTTGACCATTTTCATAAACCCTAGGTGCGACCCCACTTCTTAACCAACACAGAACCTTCACACTATTACAAAAGTGTCATTATGTGGTGATAGGGCCTTTCCGAACATGGGTACCCTAGTTAGAACCCCTTTTTGCATTATGGTGCCCATGTCATTGTTTGTCCTTAGGATCGGGAGTCCTTTGTAGTTACGCCATGACTTTACGATAAAAGATTCATACTCTACTTTGTCTTATGCTAGCCATCTCCCATGAGGACTCCCCCAGTTATATCAAGTTGTGATTGCATTGCATCATCCTGCTTGCTGCTTGAGCCTTGCGCCGGCTCTCGCTTATTCAGTTGTTAGCCTGGTGCTTGAGCACTTTTCCCTGTCAAGCCTTGCAGAGCTTCCATTTTCCCTCCACAATTTAATGACCTTTTGACCCTAAGGGAACACCCCCTCGAGTGTCCACATCCTGCATGCTTCCTTGCATTGATCATAGGTATGTTCCACTACTTGAGACTAGTTTGCTCACTATTTGACACCCGTTACCTCACTTATTGTATTATAAGCAATTTTATTCTTTTTCAAGCTTTTCCAAATATGAAAAAGCCAAAAAATCAAATATTCCAAAAAGCTGGACGGGATTATGGTTACTACTTCTAGTTGGCAGTTGTTGTGTCCCCTTTGAACAGAGCATTCATTCCACTCCATACATTATGAGTCAGGACTATAGTTGGACCTTAGGATATGTACTTGTTTCTCAGTTTACTCCATCGATTGGTTAAGCTTAAAGTCATTATGGATCCATTTGTGGTGCCTCCTACATCACACAGTCTATATTGAGTCTATGTTGCCTGAGTCTATCCATCTGCTCATGCTCTTGTTCAAAGGAAGTCCTAAAACCAGAGTCGGCCACTCCTCAGATTTCTTGACTATTGCATGTCAACCATACTTATTGAGTCAGTTTGTTTCACCTGATATCTTCCAAATATTTCGGCGTAGCTTGTACCTCGTGCCGGTTTATGGGGGATGTCTTAATTCCCTCCTTCCAGTGAGTCTAGTTCCTTCAACTTCAACCCATTTATTCCGGGACTTGAGACTTAGAGTTCGGTTGAGTACCTTGAGGCTTGCAGTCATTAGTGGCAGGTTCTCTCACCATCGACAGTTTTTGGAATACATCAATGTCCCCTAATCGATGGATTCATCTTAGTGTTCAACTTCAACACATCTATTCACACTCTAATGATTGTACTCTGTGCCTTGATGCACATTTTCATTATTGGTGGGTTATCTCGTGTCTATTAACGGTATGCATCATTGACCGGTAATCTGACGATGTCACATCAGGTTTGACCTCAACTCCTTTATTCACTTGATGGGACTTGTACCGTCGAGGACTCATGTAGAATACCCCATGAGATAGTGGCATTCAGTATGCTACTTATGGTTATGACTTTACATCTGAGATATCACCTCTCAGATATCAGCAATTTGTACCTCTAGTTTGTACCAGTTGTTTCCTTTTCAGTAGGAGACCATATCTTACTATAGAGGGATCATGGTTGTGATCAATTATGGCATGCATTTACTATGTACTGCCTATTCATGGCCATTGTATTATATTGTTGTACTATACCGACATGTATTCAAGGATACTATTGTATTATGACGAGTGAGCTGCTCCTTCCACTTGTGTCTCCATCACTCCACTTCTGAGATTTATAATGTATTTCGGCCATCGTAGCATCAGTCTCTGACCTCACACATTAGGGGGCATTTGTTACAACGTAATTTTCCACCTTGTGAGCATCAACACTTTTTGTCCTGCACGATCCATTTTACTAACTCGGATCCACTTTATATGCTTCAGACACACTATTTTCCCTATTTTTTCCCCTGTACGCTAGCTGCATCACTACAGTGGGCGTACCCACAAGTTGCATCACTATAGCCCGTGGGTAGTGTAAAATGGTAAAAATCATTAGTTAATTACTTTTTACTCCCAAAAAGAGGGCATAGGGTGACCTTTGGCCCTCCATTTGCCCCGAAACGCCTCGATGTGTCCTTTCACTTAACTTTGGGAGGATTATATATTGAGCACATGTGGCATATGGACAGGAGGAGAAAGGAGAGCAAGAGAACTTTAGTGGATTTTTTTCCCTATCTTGAGTCTACACTCATTGATCCTTGTAGTTGTGAACCCTTTATGTTCACCTTCCAAACTCCTATCATGGTTTGAGTTTGCCATTCCATGCAGGATTGAAGTGGTGGAGCTACAAGTGGATTGACCCAAATCTTGGTTCAGATTGGTTGCCGGCAAGAGGTCGTATCACATTATACTTCTTATTATTTATTAATAGAAATACTCATATTCTCGTCCATTAATGTTGTGAATGTTGTTTATATTACATTGGGTTGCATTTACTTATAATATCATGGACCGTTGCTATTGATGATGTTAATGTCATTTATATATTATATGCGCTTGTTGTATATTGGCTGTCAAGACTAATTTGCAGGTTCAAGTGCACGAGTTGAAAGCTCCAACTGGGATATACATCAAATGCTTGGATCGAGGTTGGTTATATTCTTCATTATCTCAGCATTGTCATTTATATAGCATAACACTGAGAATTGAGTTAATTTCTAGTAGTCAACTTTCTGTTGTGGTCCACCCCAAGCCATAGGAAGTTTTCTCCAACACACCATGCTTGTTAACGAAGCAGCAAAGTAATGTTGTAAAAAAAGTCATGCAAAAAAATAAATTTCCCACCGTATTTTGTTCGAACATGAAGAATATAGTAACAAAGAAAGGTGATTTTGCGGGGGTGAAAACACATGATTGGAATATCTTCATTAAGGTAATTATTATGGTATATATATTGCTATATTTTTTTATTCTAGTGCATATTGTTGGTATTTTTTTATCTACTTTCTGTAAAAAATAATGAAATGATTTTTATATTGTTACAATATGTTCTACCTCTATCTCTCCCAGACAATTTCGACAACATTGTCAGATAAGTTATATATAATCTTGGAAAATACATTAGGTAACTAGCAATATTTTGCATGCAGAAAGTGTTTGTTTAATTCATTTTAGAACTTATATTTGACATTTGTTTTACTAATTGTTATGTAATATAATGTTTTTTTTTTTTAATCTCGTGATTGGTTTGCATCACTTGTAGATGGTTTTAATCTAAAGAAATCCATAAAGAAGATATAAAGTATTGGAGGAGAGAAATTCCTCGTCTCATGTGTGAAATGCAAAAGAATATGCCTTCGGCATTTTTCAATGCACAAGAACACTACCTCATACACCAAGTTGAGGAGATTGAATTGCATGGACCTGTACACTCAAGGTCCATGTGGATGGTTGAGAGGCACTTGAAATTTTTTAAGGGTTTGGTTAGACAATGAGCACGTCTTGAGGGTTCTATGGTGGAGGGATATATGGTATACCATAACATGATGTATATTAGTGAATATCTTCCTAAATTAGCGTCAAGGATCAATTTAGGTCACATTTGTGATCCCGAATCCAATAACAATTTTGAAGGGGAGTACCTAAAGGGGAAAGATAGATTGAGGAAGGTGAAAGGTAATTATTAGCTAGTGGAGATTAATTATAGTACATTTTACTGTTGATTTTTATGTATATATCATACTTATTCATTTTTAATATTCAATATGCATCAATTAAAAGTGTATACCATGTTAAGTGAATATACATTTGTACTAGATTTTAATTTTATTTTCATCAAGTAGTTGGTCGAGAGTGGGATGCACTTCATTTGTACATCGCAAACAATCTTGATTGGATGAAGGTATGGATTGAACGATGTGAACAATCTGTTCATGGAATATCATGGGAAGGTGTGGCTTCATTAGTTAATGCATCTCATCGAAATGGAGATACCAATATTACACAAAGGGAAATCTATTTAGCATATGGTTTAAAAGATAAGAATGCAAGCATATTAATTAGCCATACTATTTGATTTTTTTGCAAACATATTGATGTACACGTTGATTTTTTTCCCTACAGAGCATAAACATGCACTTAATCATCAATTCATGATGTAATATTTACGTGTATGGCTTGTTGTAGGTAAAACACCATAAGTCTATGTGGTCCAATGGTTGTAAATTTTGCATCAAAAAGTCGGATGAAACAAAGAAAACATCAGATTGTGGGATAAATGCAGTCTTTGAGGTGACCAATGTTTCCTCTAGAAGTGACAGACATCCAGAACTCTCAGAAAATTGATATTATGGGTATTTGGAATATATTATTCAGTGTGACTTTAAATCCTTCAAATTAGTTCTGTTTGTTTTCAAATGGTACAGGTTACGATTGAATCAACGTGATCCCTATATTACTATTATTGAATATGATAATGGATTTATCATGGTTAATAAAATGTTGTTTGAACCAGGAATGGAGCCCTATGTTCTTCCAAGACATTGTGAATAGGTATTTTACTCATAGGTTTCGGGTAGAAGGGGTTGGTCTTTTGTTTTGAGACACAATCCAAGGGGAAGGCAGGTAAAGTATAATGTAGAGAAAGATAATGAAGAGGTTCTTGAAGAAGAAGATGATCATGTTGAGGATGATCAAATTGAGTTAGTCGATGATCATGTTCTAGATGAAGAAGTCGAATAATTAGTTGAATCGGATGATGTAGCAGACAATGTCCATGAAGATGATATCGACAATGTTGACGTAGCGTCTATCGATAGGGGTTCACTCTGCACTGTCGCCAACAAACTATCAACCCAAACTCCCTTATACACCATCCTGGAAAGGTGTAACACTTCCCAGCAATACTTGCGGAGCAAGTGCAGTCTCACCCGAGGAGGATAAGAGGGCTGCTGGAACCAAGTTTTCGCAGTTGTTTAGAGGATATGCACACCTTACCTTCGCACTAACCAGAGGTCATAACATACTCTTAACTTATCATTCGTATCTTAAGTCATTCACAGTTTCTAACACATACATTCAGAATAACATACTCAACATACGTATTCAAATTATGACATATTCACATTAATCAACAGAAAACATTCACATAACCCATTATTCATCATCACATCATTGCACAAAGACAGAATTCATATCATAACCGAACATCTCCATTCATTCATCAAACCTACAGAATTAACCTCACAGAAACTGTCAAGACATCATACCGCAGATACAAAATGAACCCAAAATATAGGATTAATCTCCAAAACTTTGATGCCCTTAGGCTTACAATCCTACTCTATTTATATGCTTTTGTCTTGTTACAAAATGGTCCACATGATCGACTTAACTAATCTAACAATTCTAGTGCTCCGTGAATACCGTGAATGATCCTTCTTTCATGGAATGGCCCCTTTCACGTCTGTCGGCTTCTGCACTTCCTATGGATCTATCATGTGCCAACAGGCCCCCAACACAAACTTGTGGCTCATCCCGAGCCACCTCAGATAGCTACCACTAGTTTGTACCCATCCATTGATGTGCTCTGTTTCTGAAATTGTTCTTGTTGTCTGGAACTCGCTATTGTGTACTTCTCATCTCCGTCCATCGATTTATGGTTCATTGTCATTTACTTATTGCACTCATCCTCCAGTCTCTAGAAACCTTGATCATCTACCTATTCGGAGTCTATTGGTTTGCTTCATGTTCGTTCCAAGATGGGTACAAATTCATTGACATCGCCAGTGGGAAACAAGCCAATTGCTCCAGCGCATTTGTTCCACACCTTGTAGTGCTTCCTACTGGGGCCGTCGCCCCTCTCAATTTGGTGGTCACTGGGACCACATAGCTTTGAACTACTACCACATACCTAGACATCTCGGATGAAACTTCGCCTTTGTGACACCCATGTTCCCACACCTCTTCCTTCTTAGGACGCTCATGCACACTCGTCGTTCGTGCCCACAGCACACTTGGTGAGCTACCACACAAAATGAAATGGATCATTTCCACGGCCTCCTTGGAATTCCTAACTTATCTAATTACCTAACCTACTTGCAGCATGTATTTCTTACTTATGGTAAATACCACTTTTCTCCGCTAGCCTCTGGTGCCTATATTTATGCATTTCCATCTTCCGGGACGCCTACCTCGAAAAATCCTCCGCGAATCCATTCACCTAAGGCGTTGATTCTTTCATCATTTGTTTACTGTGAGTGGTGACCAGAATTCCTACATGCGCGATTGGTGACCATACTTCTCCCAGTTGCTCTTCCTATCACAACCGTGCAAACCATCATCCGTGGTGCCAACGGCCATGCTGCCACGGTGTGTTTCCATGTGCCAAACATGCCTAGTGTCGGCGCTGATCCAGGCCAACTAACGATCATACCTGTCATCTGAAAAAGTACCATCTACTGATGATTCAGAATGATTATTGATTTGATAGAGTCGCAATCCTGTCGTTTTCGTAGTCCAAACCCCAAACTGCGATACGACCCCTCCCTTTTGCACATTCTCTTCCAGCTGGTGCGCCATCTGCCACATCGTATATTCTATATATATATATATATATATATATATATTACCCTATTGGTCCTCATCCGCTCTGTGTTGGATCATGGTGATAGGGCTTCAACCTATTCCCATTGACTAATTTAGGTAACAGTACTCCATCCAAGCTCTATAACTGTACTGCGCCTCCGTTGGTGATAAAAATGATAACATATGGTCCCAACCAGTGCATTTGCAACTTACCAGGGTGTTTTGCAAATTTACTATCATACAACATAACTGTATCCCCATTCTGGAGGTGTTTCATCTTGACATGGTGGTCGTGCCACACCTTTTGGCGGTCCTTTTCTACCTTCTAATGAAACCCTACGACGAATCGATCTTCATCAAGCTATATTAGTTTTGCCAATCGTTCCTCCAATGCCCCATCGATGCTCATCCCTGTTACTACGACGATTCGCAAGCTCAGTACTATGTATTCCATTGGAATCACTGCTTCCTGGATGTAAATGAGTTTAAATGGGATCTAGCCAGTCAATCTCTTGCATGTGGTGCGATATGCCCAAAGGACCGCTGGGATTTTTAGGTCCCAGTCGTCATGGTTCACATTGCACACCTTGGTGAGAGCATGCTCCAATATATTATTGAAAGCCTCAACTGTCCCATTTTCCTGAGGGTGGTAAGGTGTACTCTTCTTATGCTAGATCTGAAACTCTTCTGTCATCATGATGATTCTTTGGTTGACAAAGTGCGTCCCCTGGTCGCTTAACAACACTTTTGGGCACACAAACCTAGTGACCACGTTGTCGAATAAGAATCGTGCTATAGTCGCAGCAGAACAATCTTTCACTGGTGCAGCTTCCACCCAATATGTCAAGTAGTCTGTTGCAGCTGTCAGGGATAAAAATAGACTCCAAGATGGCACTCAAGGGTGTTAGGGCAGCTAAGATGCTTCCACATGTGATTTGGTGGAAGTGGGAGACTAGGAATTGTTGTACAAGTGGCGTCCTTTGGAATCTCTTCCCAACTTGAGTTGGCATGAGGCTCTTGGAAGGAATTCGACCCATGGAGGACATTAGAACTTTATAAATGTCAGTAACAAAGAATGAAACCATCTTTTGATCATTTTTAGAATTTGCAATTGCATTTGTGTAGAGGGAGAGCTAGTGGATGACTAGTTTCTTGCCTTAGCCAATTTCGAGGGTGAAAGATTCCCATACAAGTTGGTAATTGGAAATGCCATTCAGACCTTTAATTTGGAGCTTTAATGGAGTCTTTATTTGTATTTTTAAGCTACAGGGAAGCTCATGGTTTCTTCTATTGCAGCACATTCTCTCAACTATTTCCAGTTTTGATGGCATATTCTTGATCCTTGAGGGAGGGCGTTCTTGGTGAGATATTGTACTCTTTGGGGGAGATTCTCATGCCCCATTTATTTTATAATTTGAATTAAATACTCTTTTCTTCATATCCATAAATTTTTAGGTCTAAATTCCAAGTAGAAATGTATAAATCTCATTTTTAATGAAAGAACGGTGCCATTTCCCCAATACATTGATGTATAGCATGATAGTGCCGATGATTTCGAATGAATGGATGGTTCTATGATACATTTATGATTAATAGACTGCCATGTATGTATTTTACAAGTTTCATGTACTGTACTTGAGCATTTGAATTATTTTTACTCAGTTTAATTGCATTGGGAGAAGAAATAGTGCCATTTCCCCAAGGGTCTAATTGGTGATTTTTGCAGCTAAATGGAAGAGGGTTGGAACAGAGATAATAATAAATTAATGATGAAAATGAGACCTTAATAACATCCTTGAGACATCCCCTACCTATGTTCATAAATTTTAGTGGGTTTGGAGGCATTTGGGAAGCCATTTTCAATACTTACCCCAGGGGGATTTGAACCCCAAATTACTAGTAAAATTGCATACTTGGTCCATAATATTAATAGAGTTTGAAAAGTTATTTTGGTGGCCATATATCATCCCTGAACATCATATTCAATTCCTAATATCATTCATACACCTTCCTTAAATATTTTAAGGCATTTGGAGTCAATTTGAGACCTAGAGACCAATACTAGTCAAAGGGAAATTACTAGTAAAGTTCCCTACATTGGCCATAATTGAAAGAGGATTTGAAGAATTATTTTAAAGGTCTTAAAGCATCCCTGAAACAAATATTTATGTTCTAACATCATCCATATACCTTCTCAGAATATTTGGGAGCAATTGTATCAATTTGGGGACCTAGAGCTCAAAACTAGTCAAAGGTCTAACTAGGAAAAAAAGTGAAAATTTGCCATTTTAATAAAATTCCTAGCAAGGGACATTACACCCCTCCTTGGGATAACATAAAGAACTCATGGTCTGATCAAATCTTAGAACTTTGGATAAGAGTAGATGCTCCTGTAGCACATACAGTTGGAGATGGAACATTAATGGGTGGTTAAAAATATGGTGCCCCAATTTTTCATTGACACTATGTTATCAAGTTGGTTGGTGGTTGTAACAAATAACAAAAATATCATATGGTTGGAACACATGGGGTTTGACCCCTTTTCTACCTTTCAATTATTTAAGCGCCCTCATGATGGATACAAATGGGGGCAAGTATTTTAAGAGGACACAAGTCATGGGATGAGAAGTCACAACGTAGGATACAATTCACAATTCAAGCAAGCCATCGAAGAAGTAAGCCAAGGAGCAAAAAGGGTTCTAATCCCATGAATTGGAAGTGGGTTGAAGAACTTTGGTAAAGGTTTTTATACCCTTTGAAGAATAGTTCTCTCTCTTATTATGCTGAGAGGGTTTTTTTATTTATTTTGCAAAACTTTTAAAAAACCCATGCATTGAATGATGCACCTTTCCCCCTTTAGTAAAGTAGGTTCACATTATAGTTTCAAACTAGTGAAACTCTAATTGTATCACTATGGATTTCTATTATACTTTTCATGTGTAAAACTATTGAAGCCCAAAATATGTGGTTAAGGGTCTATCATTATAGCTTTTAATTTGTAAATTATTGAAATCCATTTGTAATGTTTTCCATATGGGTTTCACAAGCAAGGGGAGTTTTAGGAATTGTTATGTGCACATTGTATGGTGGATTATGGAGCCATGGGGTGTTCCGCCAAGAAATTGTAATAGTCATTTTTTACTTATTTTCATGCACACATGTTGTAAGTGGATTTGAGACCATTGAAGTCTACCACTTGTGCACTTTTATTGTGACTTGAAGAATATTATTTCCATGATTGTAATGGCCTTGTAGCCACTTATTATGAGAGGCATTGTTTTTCCTAAAGCCTATGTTGGGAAACTTCATAAACTTGTCCAAGTTTTATAAATCTATTTTGGGACAATGAGGCAAGTATGGGATTCCTTGAATCTTGTATTCTTGTGATCGTGTGATTACCAACTACTACTATGCACATTGGTACAAATGTCATCCTTTGACATTCTCCGTCTGAAGAACAAAGTTGGAGGACTTGGAGATTGTGGTTTTTCATAGAAAATTGTTGTGTAGAAGAAGCAAGTACATATTTGCATATCGATACAGATGTTAGCCTTCAACATTCTCAATCCAAAGTACAAAGGTGAAGGATGGATTTTCAAAGGCACTTGTTATGCAGTCCAGATAGTGAGCAATTGGTAAAGAATTCTTTCAAGTGAAATCCATTTGTGATGTAATCATCTTTTATGCATTATTTTCATCGTATTAATGGATTTTCCATTCCTTTAGAGTAGGCCCAGAGATGTAGCCAGTACATTTGGTGAACTCTGTTATCACATGTGTGGTCTGGGTTGTTTCTCTCACTTGGTTGATGTGGTTAAATATGCTCATAATTATGATTTTCTCATGTTCACATGCAAATAATTGTCAGTAAAATATCCTTCGTCGATTTTTTTTGTTTGAGAAAATTCTCAGATCAGGCATGTATGTTCTCAGTGTTAAATTTTGAGCATTAATTCACAATACTCTAGGATATTTACTGAGAGAATAACATGTACAGTATATCAATGCATAACAATCATAATAAGCATGACAAACATCATAAGAATCAAAAGCATGAGGGACAAGAGACACAGAGTTTTCGTGGGGAAAACCCTAAGGTGAAAAACCCAACAACTTCCTCAGAGATAGAGAGAGAAATGGCTCAACCAAAATACACTGAGATAGTCTCCTAGTAGCAGATGATCCTCCTCCTCACTAGTGCACCACTTTCTGAGTGAAAGAAGTATGAGTTTCTGAGTGATCAAATAGAGATCTCCCGATCTCTATTTATACTTAACCTGTTTGCCCAGTTACACTATGGGGCCGACTTGTCTAGCTAGGTATATCCACAATATAATATATATTTCAGGGCCGACCCCACACATGGTGGTCTAATAACCCATCGGCAAGTACACACACTTGCGACACTTGTCAATACACATGATGACACTTCCTTATAGAGGAATAACACATCTCTTATAAGGGTACAATAAGTATATATGAAGTAAATAGATTAAGTAAATAGATGAAGTACATAGATGAAATACATTTCGAAGTTACATATACATCAACACTCCTTCTTAACTAGGAAGGTATTTCTCGACACAGATCTGCTAGTACAAGTCTTCTTCTCAGGATCATCGTCATCGATGCATCATCATCATCATCGTCACTGCTGCTGCTATGTCAACCAATCTCTGAATATACTCGTCATAGGAAGTTCTATAGAGCCAGTCCTTTTTCATACTGGATGTAGGCCCACCACCTGCAGGTCTTCATCACTGACCATACTCTGGAATCCTCAGGACTTATTACGTGCGTCACAAAACCTGGCGGTAGCATCCCAGGCTGTTACGAGCACAAGCTCTACCTGTCAGATCTCCCAGAAGCACATTACATGTGACCCATCACAAAACCTAGCTGAAGCATCCCAGGCTATTACGAGCACACAGCTCTACCTGTCGGATCTCCCAGGAGAACATTACATTTGATCTCACCACAAAACCTGGTTGAAGCATGTGAGGCCTTTTTCATCCTGTCCAAATTTCCCAGGAGCAAATTACATGTGGTCATGGAAAAACCTAGTTGAAGCATCTGAGGCCTTTTTCATCCTATCCAGATCTCCCAGGAGAAAATTACATGCCATATGACAAAACCTCGCAAGAGCATCTCAGGATGTTACGGGTACACAACTCCGACTTGAATATCTCCCAGGGCACAAATTAGATGTCCTCCCAGAGCAATGTCTCGAAAGAGCATCCTATGCTGTTACGGGTACACAACTCCGACCTATAGGATCTCCCAGACATGCTCATCTGCACAACCTGATCCACGGCCACAAAGTATCATCCTAATACTCACCATACATCATCCTGATGTACACATGATCATACTGATCATACAATGCATCCACCTGATGCATACCAAGTATCCACCTGATACATATCATCATACACAGTGTATCCACCTGATACATAGATACATGATCCACACAATGTATCCATCAACATACATGATCTACCTGATCATACCTGATATATATCAATATACATGATCTACCTGATCATAAAATGTATCCACCTGATACAAATATAGATACATGGTCCAAGCATCCAACATGATGCATATACAAAATACATATAAATGATCCAACTGATCATATCCAGCATCCAACATGATGCATACATACGCAAATGATCCAACTGATCATACAGAGCAGAAACTAGAACATCATCTAGTTCTTACATCCGCAGCCATGTGAAGGATCCCCCTTCCACCATGCTAGGAATGGCTACAACAAATGTCTCCATCACTTCTTCCTCAAAGTATCATCGATCTGAAGAACACCAAGCCTCTCTCTGAAGTACTCGAACTTCACTCTGGCTAGTGGCTTCGTCAACACATCTACAATCTGCTCATCTGTCGCAACATACAGTAGCTTCACTGCTCCTCTCTGCACCATATCCCTGATATAGTGATATTTGATCTCTATGTGTTTCGACCTGTCATGAAACCTTGGGTTCTCAGACAGCTTCACACAACTCTGGTTATCACAGAAGATACCGGTAGCATCCAATGGGAGATCAAATAACTCAGACAGTAGCTTTCGAAGCCATACTGCCTCACAACTAGCTGAACAGGCTGCAACATACTCTACCTCAGCTGTACTCAGTGCTACGGAGGACTGCTTCCTACTAAACCAAGAGATCACACCTGATCCCATATTGAAGCAGCACCCAGATGTGCTCTTCCTATCTGTAGCACTGCTTGCCCAATCTGAATCAACATAACCTTGCAGGTTAAACTTTTGATTCGCTTCATACTTGAGCCCATAATCAACTGTACCCTTTAGGCACCTCAGAATATGCTTTACAACAATCAGGTGAACACTCCTTGGATATGTCAGGAACTGACTCAGTGTGTTCACAGCAAAGGAAATATCTGGTCTCGTGTTCGTCAGGTACATCAACGACCCAACCATCTGACGATACATAGAGAAATCAACTGGCTCAGATAAAGCATCACATAGAAGATTCAGGTTTGATGCCATAGGTGTGGCCATGGCCTTGCAATCCATCATCCTGAATCTCTTCAGAATATCTACTGTGTACTTCCCTTGACCAAGGAAGATCCCATCCGCACTCTGCCACACCTCCATACCTAGGAAATAGTGCATCATTACTAAGTCTTTCATATCGAACTCGGCAGCAAGCTTCCTCTTAGTATCTGCAATCAATCTGTCATCTCCTATTACAAATAAGTCATCCACATACAGGAGTAGAATCACAGGATTCCCTTCAACCTTGTAGTAAAGGCTAGAATCCACTTTACTCTTGGTAAAGCCCAAACTAGATAGGAAACTATCCATCCTACCTGTTGTTGCAGCAACACCCCCCCCAAAATTTTTTGTACATATTGGGGCCCCTCCTTCTAAACTTGGGAGATCCTTTGCCTCAAAAGCCATCCCAGCCGTTATCTGTGTTTTTCAGCATGAAATCTTGTTTCCCAACAAAAATTCTGGCCATAAACCTTTCCTTTTTCCCCCAAGGAACCAAAAGGGAACTTAGAATTTTTCCTAACGTTTTGGAGTCTCTCGGGCTATCTCCTCGCAGTTGCGGAAGCCAAACATCCAACCTTTCCGAAAGAAAGACTTAGATTTTATTTTGCAAAATCGCAGATCGTGAGAAAGAAAATTGCAGAAACCTTCGGGTTTTCTTCCCGAAACGGCGGGAGAACTCAGCGAAAACCGCCCGAAACTTGCGGAAGCCGCCACGATATCTTTTCGAAAAGAAACTCAGAATTTTTCCCATACGTTGCGGGAGCCATTAGCAAATTCTTTCTGAAACAGCGGAAGGGTTTAAGATTTACTCCCGAAAAGGCGGGAGCCATTCGTCTAAACCGCCGAAAAGACTTAGAAAAGTCTTCGTTAAGTAATTGCGGAAGCCGCTGAAGAATTGCTTCCGAAACGGCGGAGTTGTTCAAGTTTTCTCCCCGAAACAGCGGAGGTGATCGTCATAAGTTTTCCGAAAAGGGGAGTTAGGCTTCGTTGAAACTTTGCGGAACGCGCCAGGAGAACTTTGCGGAACCTTTCATCTTTGTCTCCTGAAATGGCGGAAGCTTTCGCTGTGTCGTCCCGCAGTGGCGGAAGCCGCTTGTTTAAAAATCGTGAAAAGAACTCAGAAAATTTTCCAAAATATTGCGGAAGAACTTGAAGAAGCTACCCGAAACTTGCGGGAGCCATCCGGTTACCTTCCCGGGAGCCGCTGAGCGTCTAAGTTTTCAAAAAACTTGTGAGGTCTCGAAAGTCGCGGAAGGCATGTGCCAAAGCCTCTCGCAACCGCGGAAGCCTTCACAGAACCATCCCGAAACAGCGAAGGATGAACGCGTAAGCTTTCCGAAATTACTTGCCGAAACCCCGCGAGAGTTAGAAATTTTTTGATTTGTGGGAGCTATTGGCGAGTTGCTCCCGAAACGGCGGAAGCCTTGGCGTTATCCGTCCGCGACACAGGTTTTCTTTTACGGAACGTTGTGTGTTTTCCTTCCGCGGCACGCCCGGAATGGCGGAAACTTTCGCTTTATCTTTCCGCAACAGTAGATAAGATTCACCAATTTGTCTCGTAGAAGGTGGTCGCACGCGGATCGAGATATGTTGACATGACCGCCGACGTACCAGTATTTAAACCAGGACTAATTGCGCCACCTACCTAACTAAATACTCGCACGTGCCTGTCTTTTATAAATATACGGTGGGGGGCTCGAGCCAATATACCATTTGTTTTCGATTGGCAAACGACGTGGAACGTCGTGCAAATCGCTCCAGCTCATCTCACTCGTCCGCGTTCGCGGCCACCTCGTTCAAGCAATCCCCACGGTGCCAGGTAGGATTTTAACCTTGAAATGTGCCCCTTTCACGGTTTCCAATTGCTATCGGGTTATCTTTCTTTTGAAAATGATGGGTTTTGGTGGGGTTTTGACGGGCAAAACGCCCGTCATGGGCGATTTTTGCCCGTCAAATACAAGTTGAATTGAGTTCTGCTCGTCACATAAAATAGAGACAGGATAAAATTGTTTTGTGGGTGGAGACAGCTAGTTTGGACGGTTAATTTTTTTCCTTTTTTCTCCCCGGGCCGCATGCCTCGTTACTTCAAAAACCGCCGAAGCCCACAGACTTTTCATATCCCCGACCGAAGGCTTAAGACATAAAACCCCGGGCCTTTTCGTAAACCTTAGTTCCAACATGACCTCTACCCAATTCAAGTCCTCGAAACCGGCGCCATTGCCCTTGTTCAAACCTCGTAAGCGTTCAAGTTGCGCGAGCCGAAACCCAAAATTATGGCCATCCGAGCCTTTTTCGTCAGTATGTTTCCGGCGCCATCACCCCAGTTCGAACAATGGCATTCGAAACCCTCGCCGGGTCGTAGATACGAAACGCCCCCTTATTTCGTCAGCTTTTCCAACCCGAGCTTACCCACCATTAGCCTTTCAAACCGCAGCAGTGACGAAAGCTACCCTTTCCCCAGAGCTAAACCGAAAGGACGTTGCTTCCGCAACGCGCTGATCTCCACAGGAGCATCCCAAACCTGCCCCTTTAAAGAATGAGGATGGCTAATTTTTATAATCATCTCCCTGCTAAAACGAAGATCATCATAACTCCCAGGGCAACCCGAGAGCGGATTGTTCCGCGACACACCTATCCTCTCGGGAGCATTCCAAATTCGTCCCGTTTAAAGATTCAAATGTTTAAATTTTTTTTTCATATTGGAATGGTGTACTCTGCTTCCTAAACATACAACTCCCCATTGTTTTTTTAAATTTTCAGTCACATATCAAAACAATGGTGCTCTCTGTCAAAAACTCATAGTATGTTGCTCAATATCATGATGAGTTGTATATGGGTGTTATCAGGGATAAGTCAAGATGCCGAAAACCGGTAAGAAGAAGGATAAGATGACAGAAAAGAAGCCTGCGCCACTCAAAACTGAAACTTCACTCCAGGACACTAGGTGCACCACCGGTGTCCCTCCTGAAATCAGATGGGGTGACATCTACAGAATGATCCGGGACCAAGAAATCCTAGATATGTTGCTAGAGGAAGCACCAATCTATCTCAATATCAGAGCCTCAGGCATAACTAGAGCCGCTACCCGCCCTGAGCTGTTCCCCTGTGCTGAAGTGATCAGATGGATACTCCAACATGTCGATGCTGAAGGAAGAGTGATAAATGATAGCGGGAAAGTGGCTATTGCCTCATTTCAACCCGCATATCTTGTGGCAGCCTACAAATTTCCCCGTGTCCAACAAGCTATGACTGATGAATGGTTAAGCCAGATGAACAACATCGAGACGGCCAAGAAGCTACTGATGGCAGGCAAGCATTTGAGAAAGAAAGGGAGTGATGAATATGACGTACAGAACCTGAGAGCTCCTTTCAGATTGATCGCTTTAATGCTGTGCAGAATCTTCGGCATGCCCGATGGCACGATGTATAAAATCCAGTGGATCCCTATCATCCACTATGTGGCATTCAATGGAACTGTGTTTGACTGGGCCACTATCCTGTCAGATAGTCTGGCCTCGATGATAGTTGCTGCTAAGCAAGGACTAGCCTTGAAGAAGGCTGAATTTTTCATGTCTTCATATCTGATAGATTGTATTTTGGCTAAGATAGAGTTCCCCAAATTGGGTTGTACATGGGATAGGGCCACCACCCCGGTCTATATCGCATTCAAGATGTTGTGGGCTCAGAATTACAAGCCCAGCTACAAACTGATCTATGAGGGGTTCATCATGCCCCTATATGAGAAAATATTCAAGGAAGAACCAAGCTGCCTATCAGAGAATGCTTTGGAAGTCCTTGAGGATTATGGGGATTTTTACTTTTCGGAGCGAGGCACCTACCTGAGAATGTTTGGAGGGACTAAGCCCCCATACATCTTGCCGCAGTATGCCATAGACTATGTGGTTCTCAAAGAAGCAGTAAGACAACTCTTCCTGGATGGGATTGGAGCAATTCTCCACAAACAGCACAAGGCTTCCTTTCCCCCCCTACCTTTCTGCATAGGTGCTTACAAGTTTTCAGGGGTTTCCTCGGCCGATGAATTGGTTCAAGAGCTGAGAGCCTTCCACTTCGGTGAAGTAATCTTCCACAGGAATGACAGAAAGGGAAGAGATGCTGAGCACTGTAAGGATATCTATGCTCACTTCGAGTACTCCCACTATCCTGATGCCGAGGAAGAGGCATTCAGAGGCATCAGCAACATGGCTGAGCTACGGGTCTATCACCAAAGCACTGGAACAAGCTCTAGCTCAACCAAGGCCCAGAAGACCAGCCAGCAAAAGGAGAAAGAAGCTGAAGATGCCCGAGCTCAGGAAGAGCTCAGATTAAAAGAAGAAGCGAGGTTACAGCGACAAGCTGAAGAAGCAAGAAAGCAGCAGGAAGCTGAAATGGCGAGAAAGCAGCAAGAAGCTGAAAATGAAAGACTGCGGAAAGAGGCTGAAGAATCCCAAAAGATGAAAGAAGCTGAAGCTGAGCGGGCTGAGGCAGAGAGGAAGGCGGAAGAGGAATTGAGATCCAGGGAAGATGCTCAAGCCAGTGGGTCCGATGCCCAAGACATGGATATAGACACATCTCAAGCAAGTGGCTCTGGTACCCAAAATAAGAGCGTGGACCCAGCTCAGGAAGTCTGGACCCCACCTGAAGAAGACATAGACATCATAAACCGACCAATTGTCCCGTACACGCCATCGGGAAAGCGTACAGTGTCTAAGTGGAATGAGTTTGTCTACGATAAGAAAAGGAAGGATATGGTCCTCAAATCAGAAGAGAGGATAAAAAGCCCCTTCCATGAAGACATCCTTACCCATCGAGAGGTCACTATAATGAAAAACACGGATCAAGATCCCTTTGCTATGGCATCCGCAGCTGTAGCAACAGCAAAGGCATCATTTTCCAATGTAGGGGTTATAGTTAAGGAAAATATATTGACAAAGAAGAGAGCTCGTGCGCTACAACAGAATGTGGCTAATGAGCAAGCCCAAAGAGATCTGGTAGTGAATGAGTATAATTGCTTGTACGCTGAGCATAAGGAGCTATCAAACAAGTACAGCCAACTGGAGGAGGAAAAGGACCAGCTAACACTCCAAATGATGATTGTAGAAGCAGAGAAGAATGGAGCAGAAGAAAAGGCATATCAGCTCGAAGCAGACAAGCAGGCATTAGCTGAGCGGTTAGAGCAAGTGAAAAGCAGAACAATGGACATGTCTCCCTTCCATGAGCTGTCATGCAGCATCCTGAAGCAAGTGTATGACACTCGGGAGCTAATCACTGATGAGGTTTGCAAGCTCAAGGCTATGGTGGTTAGGTTAAAAGAAATCAATGCAGAATCCCATAGGCTCAAAGCAAAGAATACCCGTGTTAAGGCCAATGTCATCAGTCAGATGGAATGGAGAGAAGGAAAAGGGGGTTTCCCCCTGCATCTTCCATTTAAGTCAGTGGACAGTTTTAATGAGGACGTGGCACTGTTGGAGTTTGGTAGGAACTGTGCCAGTAAGCTGATAGCCAGTGTGCAAAGAACAACAGATAAAATCAGCAGTCTCTACCAAAGGCTCTAAGAGGCACATGACAAATGCACATTGAGTTTCCCTCAGACCCTGGAGGACGTTCCGGAAAAGGAGCAGCGTTTGTCCCAACTAAAGGAAGAATTGGGCGTTCAAACAGAGTATGTGAAGAGGATTGATGTCCTGGCTATTGATGACCTCCAACATTATATTGGGTCGTCATCACTCCACAACCAGCCGCTGAAGGAAGTGCATCAAGCTGCAGTGACGGAAGTTCAAAGAATTAAAGCAGAGCTCGGGAAGAATGTGACTTCTCAGAAAATCTTGTTCCCCGCTGCAGCAAACATAGTTATAAGGGACACAGGTGTATGGTACACTTACATAGCAGAGGAGGAAAGGAAAGCTGCAGTAGCAGCAGGAGCATCAGCAGATCCAGGATCTTCTCTCCCAGCAGCCATTCCAGCTACAGCAGTGGGCTCGATTCCCTCTTCCCCAGCAATTGCAGAAAGTCTGGCCAGCTCAATCCCTCCTTCCCAGCTAGAAGCAGCATCAGCAATGGGATCGAGTGTCTCTTCCCAGGAAGCATTAGTAGCAATTAACTTGGGCGATCCTCTGCCAGCAGAAAATCACGCACAGGAATGAAATAAACTAACTGCAGTTGAGAAGCTCTCTTCAACCAAACACGTGTACAGCAGGGAAAGCGTTGGTGTTAACATTATTTCTTCTATGTATATTTTGTTAAACTTTCGAGCATGTAAGGCGTAAGCCATGGGACAGCTGTCCCTATTTTTTGTCAAAACAATTCTGTAAAAGAAGTGGTCATTTTTTTTGGTGGTCGGTTACAGAAGAAATTCCTGTAATTGACAAGTGGAAGGGGCTAGGTGGCAGCCCAAATGGCAGAATTGTAATTATAAATAGAAGATAGGAAGAATAGAAAAGGACTTTTTTGTAGGGAAGGAAATTTGGAAACCCATACGAGCTATCTTGTATCGGGCCTGTAAAATTGAATTTTCTAATAGAAGCCAGGGAGATGAACGTTTTACATGGGGAACGGAAGATGAATGTGCGTTGGACTTTTCTGATGACATCTATACTGTAATGTGAAATCTGCATTGCGATTTGAACTATTTCTTGGCAACAAATGATTTTGCTTATTTCTGTGTGAACGATTTTTTCCATTTTGTGAACAATGAATGCGTCTCACATTAAATCAGGAGCTACTTGCTGATATCTTTATCATTGCTATAGATTTCTCTTTTAGATCGAATGGATAACTGTTCTTTCTTCAGGATAACTCATGTGGCCCATTGTTCATGCCTTTAAATTACTCCTTGCAGGGATCTTTCAATTTAATTTCAGTTTGTTTGCATTTAGATCTGTTTCTTTATTCTTTCTACGTAGATTAAATAATATTTTGCTTTTATGTTTTAATGAGCAATAGATGCGTTCCGTGTTGAATTAGAAGCTATCTTCTAAAGATCATTATCTTGCTGTAGCTTTAATTGTGAGAATTAACGGCTATCTGTTCTTTCCTTACGTTATTTGTTACAGCTTATTGCTCATCCCTTAAGCGTGTTCCCTGCAGGGATAGGTAGATTTACTCCATCTTCTAGACTTAGATCTGTTTTAGTTGCATTTAGATCAAATATAATTTAGGCACTTGCATCTCATTTAAAAAACATAAAACCCAAAAGAAAGGTGGATCGGGCCATAACCGGTAGAATCGGATTTAAAACTCCAAACCCACGGTTGCTGGAACCGCTAACCAGACGGATTCCCTACACCAAACGGGAGATAGTCTAATTGGGACCATCTCTCGGGGAGAATCCCTTTCTGATTGATGCTGCGATATCCGAGGCATCAATAGTTTTTGGTGCTAGAAGGAGGGCCTGAAAGTGCATGGCTGATAGAGGAAAATCTCCCATTGCCATAGAGGACACTGGAAACCCGCTAAAAGACAGCATTTCGAACAGCCCAGATCTTGGATTAACAAATCAAGAACGCCTCATTTCTGACCCTGAGATTCAAGAATCTTTGTATGCTGTCCCTTTTACAGAAGTAGAGGATTTAAGAAGACATACCAGATCCTACGTTAGACAGCTAGGTGGTTTAAGCGCTGTCAACTTCCTCCCTAATAAAATTACACCTAGAAAGGAGCCACGGTACACCCGTGATTCAATTCTCGTTCAAAGTTTTGAAGAACTGGTAAATCTGACTTTGGAAGAAATCTCTGACACTCTTAACAAGGCAGATCTGGAAAACTCAGACAAAATTTCAGACCAAGAAAACCTTAAAGAGATTACCACTCCCAAAAGTACTCCTCACAATTCACCATACAATTCTCCACCCGGGTCTCCACATCCAAACATGGTTGTACCTGCTTGGAGAGCAAGGGGAGCACTGAACTTAGCTGGACCATTCCATAATCTTCTTAAAAACCCAGAAAAGGTCTTGCCTAAATACGATCCAGGGAAAGCCATTTCGGCGGAAGATCACCTCAAGAGTTTTTACTTAGCTCTGAACCTTTTAAATGTACAGCATGAAGACATAGTCTGCAGGTTGTTTCCGTACACATTCGAGCCAAAGGTATCATCTTGGTACTTTAGCCTACAACCCAGCTCAATCTCTAGTTAGGATGAATTCGAAAAGTGTTTCTTAAAGAAATACGGAAACCAAAAGACTGTGGCCACAATTATGAAAGAACTCTTATCCATGAGAATGGAGAAGAAGGAAAAGGTTCAAGAATTTAATCAAAGATTCACAACGCTGTTAAATAACTTCAGTGAAGCTAATAAACCAGCAGAGGAGTCTCTGATTGAATACTACACAACAGCTCTTGAAGGACCAATCGCAATGTTCGTAAAATGATCCAAGAAAACTACCCTGATAGAGAACTTTGAGGAAGCTAGAAAGGTAGAGGAAGAGGCTGATAGCATCGCTAAACATGCCTTAGATGTAGATCCAAAACCAGCAGCTAGCAAGAAACCTTTGCTCCTCACTAGAGGAAAAGAAGAGCCATCTACGGACATGGAAAATGTAGTTAAGATGATGCAGAAATTATCTAACAAAATCGTAGATCTAGAGAAAGACGAGGCTGCTAGCACATCTAGGAAACCTTTCAAGCCATTTTATAAAAGAAGGGAAGATGGAGAACAGACTCATCCACCAATGAACGCTGCCCCTGTTTTAAACTTAAATGAGATTGGGATGGAAAATTTCTGCACTTTTCACCAAGAACCACATTCGGAAAAGAGCTGCCCGCAATGGATCAATTCCATGAGCTTAGTCATGAACCAAATGTTAGATTCTCAGATCCCAGATCAGGATGATCCTCCAGAAGAGTCGAGCCCTGAGTTAGAAGAACCAACCCCGGACACTACTATGGTGTTGTGGGATTGGGTACCTATGACTGAATTAGTAGAAGAAGATCACATAGATAGCTCTCCCTCTACCATAAATGTTGCTACTCGCAGCAAGGGCCCAATTGCGGATCCTGTGCCAGTCACCGTTCCCCATAAGCCTAAAGTTTCAAAAGATCCACCTAGGAGGCATATAACAGTTATCCCATAACAACCCAAAGTTAGCCAAACAGTTACCAAACAGCCAAGCGCTGACACCATAGTTTAGCCACCTAAGGTCACAATGATCAAAACAAATCAACCAAGTCGAATTGGGAATGAATCTGATATAGGATATGATATTATCGAAGATATCAAGAAGGTTAAAGCGAATGTGTCAATATTTGACATGTGTAGCTTGCCCCATCAACGAGACAAAATGCTGCATGTTCTACAACCTCAGACCAGCACTCCATTAACAGATTCTCAAAACAGTCCCGAAATTAATGAGGCTAGCATCGGTGGGAAGTCTAAATCTCAAACTTTGCCATTCCTATTGACGTTCGAAATTTTCAACCATAATGTTCACAACTGTTTGGTAGATTCAGGAGCATCCTCAAACGTTATGCCACTGTCAATTTGTAGGAAAAATAATGGGCAGCCTGTGCCATCTCCAGCTCAAATTATCCAATTAGATAGGACTGCTGTCAAGGTTATTGGGGAGATGAAAGATGTTTTAATTAGACTATCAGCTGACCCTAGGGTCTGTCAATTCATTGACATAATGGTGGTCGATATCCCTGAAGCCTATGGGATGATTTTGAGTAGGGATTGGTCTACCAAGCTAAGTGGCTACTTTGCCACCGATTGGTCTCATCTATGGCTGCCTTATCAGAACAGACAGAATCAGATTAAAGTTCTTAGGGAACCTCATATGAAACAAAACATAACTCAGTTAGAAGAAAAGAATGAGGCCGTAGCTTTCTCATCCTCGGTTCTGGGGAATTATTTCTTAGAAATGGATCCGGGTAAGTATCAATCTGAAACCATTAGCCATGAATCAGATAAACAGTCTGATCTCCTTCATTTCTCTCGGACTGATGATGTTGATTGTAACATAGTCAATTTAGTTGCTGACATAGATCACAAAGAAACTAACTTAGTTGAATGTAAAGATATCTTTTGGACATTATACTTTGATGGTTCTAAAACTCTGGAAGGATCCGGAGCCGGTTGTGTTCTAATGGATCCAAAAAGAAACAAGTATTTTTTGTCTTGTAGATTAGAATTCGATTGTACTAATAACACCGCTAAATATAAAGCTTTGGTACATGGATTAAAGAAGGCCATTGGCTTAAATGTTAAGTACCTGAAGGTCTTTGGTGACTCTGAGATAGTTGTAAGACAGGTAAGGGACACCATTCATTGTCTCTCACCTCACTTGAAAGGTTATCAGGCTGAGGTATGGGATTTAATCATGCATTTTGACGCTTTCAATATAAAATCAATTCCTAGATTGCAAAATTCTGCTGCTGATTTGTTAGCAACATCTGCTTCTAGATTGGTGCCGTCAAATAATAAGTGCTCAATTGAACTGATTTTCAGGCCTTCCGTTCCCGATAACATCACAAACTTCAGAGTCTTCGATGATGATGAACAAATTATCAGCTTCCTAACAAACGAAGATAGCTTTCAAGGGGCTGCAATAGATGAGGAAGAACATGATGCAAATTTAATGAAGAAGGAGGAGGAGAAAGGAAATTTCATGCCCAAGGGAGTAAGGTCCCTCGAAATGCTGTTCGATCTTCAAAATAAGTTCAAAAGACCAGCTAATACCAAAACTAACAGCTCATCAATGCAACATGAGTTAGTTAATTTGGGTACCGAGGCAGAACCAAAATTTGTCAACCTTGGCAAGTGTTGTTCACCAGGAGAAAGACATAGGTTCATCAAATCGTTTAAGAAATACAAAGATGTTTTTGCATGGACCTATGAAGATCTGAAAACATATGACGTCCGCATCATTCAGCATGTTATACCAATGAAAGCGGGTGTCAAGCCATTTCAGCAGCAGTTAAGAAGGATGCATCCTACTCTGGAACCGCTGATCCAAAAGGAATTAAAGAAGCTCCTGGACGCTAAGATAATATTCAAAGTTCGGCATTCTGAATGGGTTGCAAACTTGGTTCCCGTAAGAAAGAAGTCGGGAGAGATAAGGCTATGTGTAGATTTCATAAATTTAAACAAAGCCTCGGATAAAGACAACTACCCCGTACCTTCAATGGAGCAAATCCTACAAATGGTGTCGAGATCCGAATGGCTTTCTCTCCTCGATCGTTTCTCTGGCTATAATCAAGTATTGGTAGCCGAAGAAGATCGTCTCAAGACTACTTTCCGAACCAAGTGGGGAACTTTCGCATACCGAAGGATGCCATTTGGTCTGATAAATGCAGGAGCTACATTCCAAAGGGCGATGGATATTGCCTTCCGGGGATTGGGTGGGAAATGTGTTTTCGTTTACTTAGATGATGTGATAGTCTTTTCGAAGAAAAGGGAAGATCATGTTGTTCATCTAAGGCATATCTTTCATCGTTGCCGGAAGTATGGTATTTCCCTGAATCCCAAGAAGAGCGTGTTTGCTGTGCCCGAAGGTAAGCTCTTGGGTCATATCATCTCCAAAGGAGGAGTGTCAATTGACCAAGAAAGAGTCCAAGCTATTAATAAGATTCCAATGCCCCGCAACAAGAAATCTATGCAGTCTTTTATGGGCACCATCAATTTTGTCCACAGATTTGTCCCGGATTTTGCACAAATTGTTAAGCCATTGCAACATATGGTTAAACAAAGCATACAATTCAAATGGACAGATTTGGAGAAGGACGCATTTAGAGATATCAAGGCAGCTGTAGCTAAGGCTCCTTCCTTAAGAAGCCCAGATTTTGATAAGGATTTCATCTTGTATACGTTTTCCTCGGAGGACTCTCTCGCAGTTGTACTCACGCAAAAGGTGGAGTTGGGGGACGAATACCCAATTTCGTTTATGAGCACTGGTCTGCAGGGGGCCGAGCTGAACTATCCCGTAGTGGACAAGCATGCATATGCGGTCTTCAAAGCAGTCAAGCAGTTTAGGCCATACATTTTGAAGAGCAGAACTAAGGTCATAGTTCCCCATCCAGCGGTTAGATACCTTTTCGTTCAAAAGGAATTGGGAGAAAGAAGAGGGAACTGGGTCACAGCTCTGCAGGAGTATGATTTGGAATTTAAACCAGCCACGATCATCAAAGGACAAGGCCTATGCAAATTACTGATGGGAAACTCAACTGATGAGGAACAAAATTGGAAAAATGAGGCTGAGCTCAATTCGGTTGAAGTATGTCATATCTTCACAGCCCCTCAATCATGGTATAGAGATCTGGTGCACTATTTACAGCAGGGATATCTACCTGAGCACTGGAACTCTAAACAAAGAAGGGCACTCCGTTTGAAATCGGCTCCGTATCAAATCATTGATGGGGTACTGTTCAGAAAGAATTATGATGGAGTTCTTCTCAGATGCCTAGAAAAGGAAGATGCAAACAAACTTGTCAAAGAATTGCATGATGGCCCCGCAGGCGGACATTATTCAGGCGAGACAACGGTGCACAAGATACTGAGAGCTGGTTATTATTGTCCCACTCTGTTCTGAGATGCCCACACATATGCACGAAACTGTGATGTATGTCAAAGAAGCGCTGGGAAGTTACCTAAGGCAGCAGGACCATTGCAGCCGGTCATCATCTCTGAGCCTTTTGAGCAATGGGGCATAGATGTTATCGGAGAAATAAATCCAAATTCTTCGTTGCAACACCGATACATCCTGACGGCGACCGACTACTTCACTAGGTGGACGGAGGCCATCCCGTTGCGCAAGATCAATGAAGACGCAGTCATCAGCTTCTTGAAAGAGAACATCATAACCAGGTTTGGGGTTCCAATTTCCCTTGTTTTTGATAATGCTACTTATTTTTCGTCTTGCAAGATAAATGAATTTGTTTATGAATGGGGAATTAAGTTGCATTATTCAGCCAATTACTACCCTCAGGGAAACGGATTAGCTGAATCCTCAAACAAGAATCTGATTCGAATCCTTAAGAAAACTGTGATAGAAAACCAAAGAAGTTGGCATGTGGCTCTCCCAAACGCCTTATGGGCAGATAGGGTAACCCCGAAGAATGCTTTAGGTGTCTCCCCTTTCACTCTTGTCTATGGCAAGGAAGCCATCCTTCCCCCAAACATCTTACTACCATCCTTGAAATTGTCCCAAGCCTCTCGGGGTTCTGGTAACCAAGCCTTACAATCCAGGATCAACACCCTGCTTCAACTTGAAGAAGCCCGACACAAAGCTAAAGATCGATTCCATCAACACCAGGACATAGTTAAGAGATGGTTCGATAAGAGGAAATCCGGTAAGAGAGATTTTGAAGTTGGGGATTTAGTCCTGAAATGGGACCATAATCATGAAGGCAAGGGAATGCATACGAAATTTCAACATCTATGGGTAGGCCCATACCAAATTTCTGCAAAATTAGGCCCATCTACTTATAAATTGATAAATCTCGAGGGAGAAGAAGTAACCCTTCCTCTCAATGGCCTCGCTCTGAAACAATACTTCGCATAGTCTCTTCGAGACTTCCTGTACATAAATAAAGTTTTCTTTTTGCTTTAGCCTTTAGTTGCTTTATTTTTTTGGCCATGTTGTTTCTCTCTTTGTTATCTGATCTTTTACGACAAGTTTTGTTTTCTGAATCCCCTTTTGGTTGAGATCCCCGTTGAAGATAACTCTCTCTAAGAAAACTTGCGACCCATGAGTCTAGAACTCTGCTCAAGTAAATCCGGTCTGTTGTGCTCTCACTAAAATGTTCAAAAGGGAGGAAGCCTACCCTTCTAGTCACACTAATCCTGTTTAATAGCAGAGACCTATGACCATCTTCACTACTATCGTTGGGCTCCACCCACTCTCACACTTTAAAGGCATCTCAAGAGGGTTACCAAAGTTAGACCCATGGAAAGTGGCACCTCTCGAGGACATAGGGTATTGAAATGACTCCATGCTGCAGATTGAACAGCCAAAATGGCTTACATTCAAGAGTCTATTTTCCAATGATTCTCGCCTCAATTAAAGCATGGCTGAGACAAAAGCACAAGACATGTAAAATCAAGAAGGTTGTCCAAAAGGCCCAACTCAAAATGGGCTTCTCTCCGTCCGTGAAGTTCGATCAAATCAATAAAATTTCTAACTCACACAAAAGGACATTATGGATTGAGGACCCTAAATCAAAGATCATGTCCAAAAGAAAACATCTCTGGAAGGCTCAAACAGCTAAGCTGTCCAAAATACAAACATCCAAAAGGATGCAAGCAGCATGGGAATGAGGAACAAGATCAATAATGTCCATGAGAAAGTGTTGAAAATCCTGTGGAGTCCGGCAGTAGTGACCGTCTGAAAGATGACCTTCCTATAATGAATCTCATATATTGGCCCCTTGAGAGTGGTGAAGATGTCTCGGTCAAAGCTCCCCTTTCCCCAATAGCTAGTAGTTAAAGTGCCTCCTTCCCCTCACATGAGTCTAAAATGCTCAGCTGAGTAGTGCACCCGAGATGGATATCTTCAATAAGGTTTCGGACCATGAAGAGGAATTTTCCAGAGATCTGTGTTCGCCAGCGACTCGCCATTGTTGTTGCAGCAACACCCCCCCCAAAAATTTTTGTACATATTGGGGCCCCTCCTTCTAAACTTGGGAGATCCTTTGCCTCAGAAGCCATCCCAGCCGTTATCTGTGTTTTTCAGCATGAAATCTTGTTTCCCAACAAAAATTCTGGCCATAAACCTTTCCTTTTTCCCCCAAGGAACCAAAAGGGAACATAGAAGTTTTCCTAACATTTTGGAATCTCTCGGGATATCTCCTCGCAGTTGCGGAAGCCAAACGTCCAACCTTTCCAAAAGAAAGACTTAGATTTTCTTTTGCAAAATCCCAGATTGTGAGAAAGAAAATTGCGGAAACCTTCGGGTTTTCTTCCCGGAACGGCGGGAGAACTCAGTGAAAACCGCCCGAAACTTGCGGAAGCCGCCACAATATCTTTTCGAAAAGAAACTCAGAATTTTGACCATAAGTTGTGGGATCCATTGGCAAATTCTTTCCGAAACAACGGAAGGGTTTAAGATTTGCTCCCAAAACGGCGGGAGCCATTCGTCTAAACCGCCGAAAAGACTTAGAAAAGTATTCGTTAAGTAATTACGGAAGCCGCTGAAGAATTGCTTCCGAAACGGCGAAGCTGTTCAAGTTTTCTCCCCGAAACAGCGGAGGTGATCGTCATAAGTTTTCCGAAAAAGGGAGTTAGGCTTCGTTGAAACTTTGCGGAACGAGCCAGGATAACTTAGCGGAACCTTTCATCTTTGTCTCCCGAAATGGCGGAAGCTTTCGTTGTGTCGTCCCGCAGTGGCTGAAGCCGCTTGTTTAAAACTCGTGAAAAGAACTCGGAAACTTTTCCAAAATATCGCGGAAGAAATCGAAGAAGCTACCCAAAACTTGCGGGAACGCCGAAACCCCGCGAGAGTTAGAAATTTTTTGATTTGCGAGAGCTATTGGTGAGTTGCTCCCGAAACGGCGGAAGCCTTGGCGTTATCCGTCTGCGACACGGGTTTTCTTTTACGGAACGTTGTGAGTTTTCCTTCCGCGGCACGCCTAGAACAGCGGAAACTTTCGCTTTATCTTTTCGCAACGGCGGATAAGATTCACCAATTTGTCCCGCAGAAGGCGGTCGCACGCGGATCGAGATATGTTGACATGACCGTCGACGTACCGGTATTTAAACCGGGACTAATTGCGCCACCTACCTAACTAAATACTTGCACGTGCCTGTCTTTTATAAATATACGGTGGGGGGATCGAGCCAATATACCATTTGTTTTCGATTGGCAAACGACGTGGAACGCCTTGCAAATCGCTCCAGCTCATCTCACTCGTCCGCATTCGCGGCCACCTCGTTCAAGCAATCCCCACGGTGCCAGGTAGGATTTTAAACTTGAAATGTGCCCCTTTCACGGTTTCCAATTGCTATCGGGTTATCTTTCTTTTGAAAATGATGGGTTTTGGTGGGGTGTTGATGGGAAAAACGCCCGTCATGGGCGATTTTTGCCTGTCAAATACAAGTTGAATTGAGTTCTGCTCGTCACATAAAATAGAGACAGGATAAAACTGTTTTGTGGACGGAGACAGCTAGTTTGGACGGTTAAGTTTTTTCCTTTTTTCTCTTCGAGCCGCATGCCTCGTTACTTTAAAAACCGCTGAATCCCACGGACTTTTCATATCCCCGGCCGAAGGCTTAAGACATAAAACCCTGGGCCTTTTCATAAAACTTAGTTCCAACATGACCTCTACCCAATTCAAGTCCTAGAAACCGGCGCCATTGCCCCTGTTCAAACCTCGTAAGCGTTCAAGTTGCGCGAGCCGAAACCCGAAATTATGGCCACCCGAGCCTTTTTCGTCAGTATGTTTCCGGCGCCATCACTCCAGCTCGAACAATGGCATTTGAAACCCTCGTTGGGTCGTAGATACGAAACTCCCCCTTATTTTGTCAGCTTTTCCAACCCGAGATTACCCACCATTAGCCTTTCAAACCGCAGCAGTGACGAAAGATACCCTTTCCCCAGAGCTAAACCGAAAGCACGTTGCTTCCGCAACGCGCTGATCTCCACAGGAGCATCCCAAACCTGCCCCTTTAAAGAATGAGGATGGCTAATTTTTATAATCATGTCCCTGCTAAAACGAAGATCATCATAACTCCCAGGGCAACCCGAGAGCGGATTGTTCCGCGACACACCTATCCTCTCGGGAGCATTCCAAATTCGTCCCGTTTAAAGATTCAAATGTTTAAATTTGTTTTTCATATTGGAATGGTGTACTCTGCTTCCTAAACATACAGCTCCCCATTGTTTTTTTTAATTTTCAGTCACATATCAAAACAATGGTGCTCTCTGTCAAAACCTCACAGTATGTTGCTCAATATCATGATGACTTGTATATGGGTGTTATCAGGGATAAGTCAAGATGCCAAAAACCGGTAAGAAGAAGGCTAAGATGACAGAAAAGAAGCCTGCGCCACTCAAAACTGAAACTTCACTCCAGGACACTAGGTGCACCACCGGTGTCCCTCCTGAAATCAGATGGGGTGACATCTACAGAATGATCCGGGACAAAGAAATCCCAGATATGTTGCTAGAGGAAGCACCAATCTATCTCAATATCAGAGCCTTAGGCATAACTAGAGCCACTAACCGCCCTGAGCTGTTCCCCTGTGCTGAAGTGATCGGATGGATACTCCAACATGCCGATGCTGAAGGAAGAGTGATAAATGATAGCGGGAAAGTGGATATTGCCTCATTTCAACCCGCATATCTTGTGGCAGCCTACAAATTTCCCAGTGTCCAACAAGCTCTGACTGATGAATGGTTCAGCCAGATGAACAAAATCGAGATGGCCAAGAAGCTACTGATGGCAGGCAAGCATTTGAGAAAGAAAGGGAGTGATGAATATGATGTACAGAACCTGAGAGCTTCTTTCAGATTGATCACTTTAATGCTGTGCAGAATCTTCGGCATGCCCGATGGCACGGTGTATAAAATCCAGTGGATCCCTATCATCCACTACGTGGCATTCAATGGAACTGTGTTTGACTGGGCCACTATCCTGTCAGATAGTCTGGCCTCGATGATAGTTGCTGCTAATCAAGGACTAGCCTTGAAGAAGGCTGAATTTTTCATGTCTTCATATCTGATAGATTGTATTTTGGCTAAGATAGAGTTCCCCAAATTGGGCTGTACATGGGATAGGGCCACCACCCCGGTCTATATCGCATTCAAGATGTTGTGGGCTCAGAATTACAAGCCCAGCTACAAACTGATCTGTGAGGGGTTCATCATGCCCCTATATGAGAAAATATTCAAGGAAGAACCAAGCTGCTTATCAGAGAATGCTTTGGAAGTCCTTGAGGATTATGGGGATTTTTACTTTTCGGAGCGAGGCACCTACCTGAGAATGTTTGGAGGGACTAAGCCCCCATACATCTTGCCGCAATATGCCACAGACTATGTGGTTCTCAAAGAAGCAGTAAGACAACTCTTCCTGGATGGGATTGGAGCAATTCTCCACAAACAGCACAAGGCTTCCTTTCCCCCCCTACCTTTCTGCATAGGTGCTTACAAGTTTTCAGGGGTTGCCTCGGCCGATGAATTTGTTCAAGAGCTGAGAGCCTTCCACTTTGGTCAAGTAATCTTCCACAGGAATGACAGAAAGGGAAGAGTTGCTTAGCACTGTAAGGATATCTATGCTCACTTCGAGTACTCCCACTATCCTGATGCCGAGGAAGAGGCATTCAGAGGCATCATCAACATGGCTGAGCTATGGGTCTGTCACCAAAGCACTGGAACAAGCTCTAGCTCAACCAAGGCCCAGAAGACCAGCCAGCAAAAGGAGAAAGAAGCTGAAGATGCCCGAGCTCAGGAAGAGCTCATATTAAGAGAAGAAGCGAGGTTACAGCGGGAAGCTGAAGAAGCAAGAAAGCAGCAGGAAGCTGAAATGGCGAGAAAGCAGCAAGAAGCTGAAAATGAAAGACTGCGGAAAGAGGCTGAAGAAGCCCAAAAGCGGAAAGAAGCTGAAGCTGAGCGGGCTGAGGCAGAGAGGAAGGTGGAAGAAGAATTGAGAGCCAGGGAAGATGCTCAAGCTAGTGGGTCCGGTGCCCAAGACAAGGATATAGACACATCTCAAGCAGGTGGCTCTGGTACCCAAAATAAGAGCGTGGACCCAGCTCAGGAAGTCCGGACCCCACCTGAAGAAGACATAGACATCATAAACCGACCAATTGTCCCGTACACGCCATCGGGAAAGCGTACAGTGTCTAAGTGGAATGATTTTGTCTACGATAAGAAAAGGAAGGCTATGGTCCTCAAATCAGAAGAGAGGATAAAAAGCCCCTTCCATGAAGACATCGTTACCCACCGAGAGGTCACTATAATGAAAAAAACGGATTAAGATCCCTTTACTATGGCATCCGCAGCTGTAGCAACAGCAAAGGCATCATTTGCCAATGTAGGGGTTATAGTTAAGGAAAATATATTGGCAAAGAAGAGAGCTCGTGCGCTACAACAGAATGTGGCTAATGAGCAAGCCCAAAGAGATCTGGTAGTGAACGAGTATAATTGCTTGTATGCTGAGCATAAGGAGCTGTCAAACAAGTACAGCCAGCTGGAGGAGGAAAAGTACCATCTAACACTCCAAATGATGATTTTAGAAGCGGAGAAGAATGGAGCAGAAGAAAAGGTATCTCAACTCGAAGCAGACAAGCAGGCATTAGCTGAGCGGTTAGAGCAAGCGAAAAGCAGAACAATGGACATGTCTCCCTTCCATGAGCTGTCATGCAGCATCCTGAAGCAAGTGTATGACACTCAGGAGCTAATCACTGAAGAGGTTTGCAAGCTCAAGGCTATGGTGGTTAGGTTAAAAGAAATAAATGCAGAAGCCCATAGGCTTAAAGCAAAGAATACCCGTTTTAAGGCCAATGTCATCAGTCAGATGGAATGGAGAGAAGGAAAAGGGGGTTTCCCCCCGCATCTTCCATTTAATTCAGTGGACAGTTTTAATGAGGACGTGGCACTGTTGGAGTTTGGCAGGAACTGTGCCAGTAAGCTGATAGCTAGTGTGCAAAGAACAACAGATAAAATCAACAGTCTCTACCAAAGGCTCCAAGAGGCACATGACAAATGCACATTGAGTTTCCCTCAGACCCTGGAGGACGTTTCGGAAAAGGAGCAGCGTTTGTCCCAACTAAAGGAAGAATTGGGCGTTCAAATGGAGTATGTGAAGAGGATTGATGTCCTGGCTATTGATGACCTCCAACATTATATTGGGTCGTCATCACTCCACAACCAGCTGCTGAAGGAAGTGCATCAAGCTGCAGTGACGGAAGTTCAAAGCATTAAAGCAGAGCTCGGGAAGAATGTGACTTCTCAGAAAATCTTGTTCCCCGCTGCAGCAAACATAGTCATAAGGGACACAGGTGTATGGTACAGTTACATAGCAGAGGAGGAAAGGAAAGCTGCAGCAGCAGCAGGAGCATCAGCAGATCTAGGATCTTCTCTCCCAGCAGCCATTCCAGCTATAGCAGTGGGCTCGATTCCCTCTTCCCCAGCAATTGCAGAAAGTCTGGCCAGCTCAATCCCTCCTTCCCAGCTAGAAGCAGCATCAGCAATGGGCTCGAGTGTCTCTTCCCAAGCAGCATCAGCAGCAATTAACTTGGGCGATCCTCTGCCAGCAGAAACTCACGCACAGGAATGAAATAAACTAACTGCAGTTGAGTAGCTCTGTTCAACCAAACACGTGTACAGCAGGGAAAGCGTTGGTGTTAACATTATTTCTTCTATGTATATTTTGTTAAACTTTCGAGCATGTAAGGCGTAAGCCATGGGACAGCTGTCCCTATTTTTTGTCAAAACAATTCTGTAAAAGAAGTGGTCATTTTTTTTGGTGGTCGATTACAGAAGAAATTCCTGTAATTGACAAGTGGAAGGGGCTAGGTGGCAGCCCAAATGGCATAATTGTAATTATAAATAGAAGATAGGAAGAATAGAAAAGGACTTTTTTGCAGGGAAGGAAATTTGGAAACCCATATGAGCTATCTTGTATCGGGCCTGTAAAATTGAATTTTCTAATAGAAGCCAGGGAGATGAACGTTTTACATGGGGAACGGAAGATGGATGTGCGTTGGACTTTTCTGATGACATCTATACTGTAATGTGAAATCTACATTGCGATTTGAACTATTTCTTGGCAACAAATGATTTTGCTTATTTCTGTGTGAACGATTTTTTCCATTTTGTGAACAATGAATGTGTCTCACATTAAATCAGGAGCTACTTGCTGATATCTTTATCATTGCTATAGATTTCTCTTTTAGATCGAATGGCTAACTGTTCTTTCTTCAGGATAACTCATGTGGCCCATTGTTCATGCCTTTAAATTGCTCCTTGCAGGGATCTTTAAATTTAATTTCAGTTTGTTTGCATTTAGATCTGTTTCTTTATTCTTTCTACGTAGATTAAATAATATTTTGCTTTTCTGTTTTAATGAGCAATAGATGCGTTCCGTGTTGAATTAGAAGCTATATTCTAAAGATAATTATCTTGCTGTAGCTTTAATTGTGAGAATTAACGGCTATCTATTCTTTCCTTACGTTATTTGTTACAGCTTATTGCTCATCCCTTAAGCGTGTTCCCTGCAGGGATAGGTAGATTTACTCCAGCTTCTAGACTTAGATCTGTTTTAGTTGCATTTAGATCAAATATAATTTAGGCACTTGCATCTCATTTAAAAAACATAAAACCCAAAAGAAAGGTGGATCGGTCCATAACCGGTAGAATCAGATTTAAAACTCCAAACCCACAGTTGCCGGAACCGCTAACTGGACGGATTCCCTACACCAAACGGGAGATAGTCTAATTGGGACCATCTCTCGGGGAGAATCCCTTTCTGATTGATGCTGCGATATCCGAGGCATCAACACTACCATACCAAGTTCTGGGAGCTTGCTTCAATCCATACAAGGATTTCTTCAATCTGTATACATATGACTCCTTGTCATGTATTTCAAACCCGAGTGGTTGCTCCACATAAACTTCCTCTTCAACTACACCATTCAAGAAGGCAGTCTTGACATCCATCTGGTGTTTCTTCAATTTCATCGCTGCAGCCAGGGCAAGTACTGTTCTGATGGAAGTGTACCTGGCTACAGGAGCAAAAGTTTCTTCATAATCTATTCCCTCTTTCTGAGAGAAGTCACGAGCTACAAATATTGCCTTGTATTTCTCTATGCTGCCATCTGCAGCATGCTTGATCTCGTAGATCCATTTGGAAGTCACAACAGACTTCCATTTAGGTCTTGGGACAACATCCCAAACATCATTTTTCATTATTGATTGGTATTCTTCGACCATGGCCTCCTTCCATTCTTTCTTTTTCGCTGCTTCTTCATAACTGGAAGGTTCTTTATTCATGATGTCACAGAGTAAAGAAACATAGCTGGTATGTGATCTGGTTCTCTTATTTGCTATGTGTTCTTCTTCTAGAATGCCAAATCTTTTTACATCTTGAATGAGCTCTCTAGCCCATGCAGGTTTCCTCTTGTGGGAGTTATCCTCATGGGGTGGATCTACAAGTTCTTGCGGATCTTCAAACTCATGAACAACTTCTGGAATTGCTTCAGACATGGTAGTGTCTTGAAATCTAGTTTCCTTAGGTTCTTCATAAACTTCGATAGGTGCCTTCCTTGATTTGATGAATGCTGAGTTTTCATCAAATGTTACATCCCTGTTGACATCAATCTTCTTGAACCCTAGAAAGTATATTATGTAAGCCTTCGAGCTTTCACTGTAACCCACAAAGATACCCTTCTTTCCTGAAGGATCTAGTTTGGTCCTCTTTTCCTTTGGGACATGAGTGTATACTGGACAACCAAATATTCTGAGATGGCTGACTTCAGGTTTCTTACCAGAAAAGACTTCTTGTGGTGTCTTGTTGTCCAATATCTTGTGGGGTGTTCTATTCTGTACATATACAGCTATTCTAGCTGCTTCTGCCCATAGATGCATTGGTAGATCCTCATCATGTAGCATTGCTCTTGCTGCTTCCATGATTGTTCCGTTCTTCCTTTCTGCAACTCCATTCTGTTGTGGATTGTAAGGAGTAGTCAACTCCCTCTTAATCCCTGAATCACTGCAAAGCTTCTTGAAGTCACCTGAGGTGAATTCTCCACCATTGTCGGATCTGAATGTTTTGATCTTCTTGTCAGTTTGATTTTCCATCAAGGTTTTCAATTCCTTGAACTTATCAAACACCTCATCTTTGTTTTTCAAGAAGTAGACCCAAGTCTTCCCGGAGAAGTCATCTATGAAAGAATCATAGTAAACATACCCACTCAGAGAACTGGATGACATAGGACGACATACATCTGAGTGGATGATTTCCAAGATATCTTTTGCCTTGCTTTCACTGCTTGGAAATTCCTTCTTAATGTTCTTTCCTTTTGCACATCCTTTGCAAACACCTTCATGTTTGGTCTTGATTTCAGGAAGACCTTCTACAGCCTTACTTGCAATTGGTAATGCCCTGTAGTGCATATGTGCAAGTCTTCTATGCCAAAGTTCACTTGGCTCCATGGATTCATGTACCATGGCATGTTCAGGTTGTCCCTTCAATTTATACAATCCTCCCTCTTGCTCTCCAATCACTACTACATCATCAATAGTTTTACCTTTTGGCCACATTAGGACTTGGCCATCCACAAATGCAACCCTCATACCTTTTGCATCCAATGCAGATATGGAGAGTAGATTCTTCTTGAGCCTAGGTACATACAAAAAATCTTTCATCTTCAAAGAATTCCCAGAGTCTAGATTGTAGGAGGTCTCACCACTTCCTTTGATAGGGTATTGGTAGTCATCCCCAAGTTTCACCTTATGGGGTGACTCATGTTCAGATAGGTTAGCAAAGGATTCGTTTAAACCCAGTCATGTGTTTTGAATCCCCACTATCAATTAACCAATCATTACAACCATGGGAGATAGTACCCGTGAGAGCAGAGATTAGAACATACTCTTCTTCGCTTGATGAGTTATCATCATCACTTTCTGCTCTAGCCTTCTTCTTGGGAGGTTCATCATCCTCGGCAGCATGAGCATGAAACCTTCTTTTGTTGCCCTTCTTCTTCTTGTTGAAGTTGTTGTTGTCCTTCTTGTTCTTGGGACAATTTATGGCAATATGTCCTTTTTCATTACAGGTGAAGCATATTCTTCTTTCTTTATAGTAATGTGAAGATTTCTTGGAGTGAGATGTCTCTCTCTTGGACTTCCCTCTCTTGATGTGAGCTGTGAGAGCTTGATCTTCATTCCCCATCTTTTCTTCTTGTTCCACAAGCCTTGCTTATTCTTATGAGCATTCTTCCCATAGTTTGCTGAAGGATACCAACTTCTTTCTTGCACAGATTCCTTGAATAAAGGAGTCCCATGACCTAGGTAGGCCATTCAGAGTGGTCATGACAACTTCACCATTCTCCAGCATTTCATCCACTGCTTCTATTTGTTCTTTGATCTGGGAGACCCTAGAAAAATAAGATTGAATGGATTTGTCATTTCTAAGTTTTACCCCTTTTAATTGGTTCCGCAGAGTTATCTTCTGATTTATGTTCTTCCCTTCAAATAGCTTGGATAGTGAATCAAACATTTCTTTGGGTGTCTTCAAAGATGACACATGGGGGATGAGATGGTCTTTGATAGAATCAACAATGATTCTCTTTGCCTTGACCAAGTTCTTCTTATGCAAAATCTTAGCCTCTTCATCCTCTGGGATAGGGATGTCTTCTTTTACATATGAGTCCAACTCATTCTCTTCCAGGATTAACCCAATCCTATACTTCCAGGCTCAGAAGTTATAAGCCCCTTCAAGCTTATCCTCAAGCTTGGTGTGGTGAGACATCTTAAAGAGTACTTCAAATGGAAATAGAAAATATTTAGGTCTTACCACTTGAATTGCTAAAAACTGGATCTGGTCCCGGATTAGGGTTTCTCAGAAAAAACCTAAAAATACAAAGTGTGAATTTCAAATTTCTGAAAGGATAGAAAGATGTGCCTTGATGAGTTGATCAACCTGGTGTATTCATAAATTGAGATCTGCAAAGGTACACCCTTCAAAATTGCCTTTTTGTCTTCCCGGGTTCACTGGGAGAGCCCTGAATTAGGGTATGCGTTTCCCGGAGATCTACTCAGCCAAAAATCTCAATCCAAATCTCTAAACTTCGATTTTTGCAAGGAGCTTCCAGCCATGTCTTCATATTCCAGAAATTCCTATTTTTGTGGAAACCCTAATTTTTAGGGCCAAATATGAAAATGCTCAGAATTGAATTCTGATTAAACTGATAGATTCTCCTTGATGAGTAGAGTCAATATACTATACTACTTTTCCAAAATCTGTGGAGAGAAACCCAATAAACAAGAAACCCAAGTTTATGTCACTGCACAATGTCTTCTTCTCAGGTTAGCTCTGATACCATGTTAAATTTTGAGCATTAATTCACAATACTCTGGGATCTTTACTGAGAGAATAACATGTACAGTATATCAATGCATAACAATCATAATAAGCATGGCAAGCATCATAAGAATCAAAATCATGAGAGACAAGAGACACAGAGTTTCCGTGGGGAAAAGCCTAAGGTGAAAAACCCCACAACTTCCTTAGAGATAGAGAGAGAAATGGCTCAACCAAAGTACAACAAAATACACTGAGATAGTCTCCTAGTAGCAGATGATCCTCCTCCTCACTAGTGCACCACTTTCTGAGTGAGATAAGTATGAGTTTCCAAGTGATCAAATAGAGATCTTTCGATTTATACTTAACCTGTTTGCCCAGTTACACTATGGGGCCGACTTGTCTAGCTAGGTACATCCACAATATAATATATATTTCAGGGCTGACCCCACACATGGTGGTCTAATAACCCATCAGCAAGTACACACACTTGCGACACTTGTCAATACACATGACGACACTTCCTTATAGAGGAATAACACATCTCTTATAAGGGTACAATAAATATAGATGAAGTACATAGATGAAATACATTCCGAAGTTACATATACATCAACACTCAGGCTATTTGTATTGGTAAGCTAGCTTGTAACAATACTTCATTGCAAGCTTCTCGTAGCTTATTGTGTGACTCTTTTGCAGTCGTTTGTTCCAATTCTTACAAATGCAGAAAAAAAAAAGTATCTTGGTATTCGTGTATTAAATCTTGTTGTTTAGACCCAGAGTTACCGTTTTCCTCCATTTTAGGTTTTTTGTTGGTCAAAATGTCAACTTTGTTTGTCTGTAGTTCTTTTGATCCGTTAGTTCACTGGTCTCCTTCCTTAGATGTTGTAAGGTTAGTTAGGGACTCTTTATGCTTGTCATTGTCTTCATTGGTTTTGCTAGGTATTTTTATGACTGGTTCCATTAGGTTGTGGGATAAGCTTTTCCCTATTATGTGCTCCTTCTCTATAGAAAGATGATTTGGACTATGATCCAAATTTTTGGCAGTCATGGCTATCTTGAAATTGAGTTGGTATTGTTTATACATTCATCTGTAAGGACTAATTTCTTCGGTGGTTTTTTTATTTGCTTTGCTTCTTGGGAATCTTCTTTTAGGCATCCTTCAATAAAATTTGTTGAGGCACTTGTCCATATTTGTATGCACGCCTAATAAGTGTTCCATTAGCGAGTCGCCTATCCGATAATAGTTTATGTGAAGCTTTGTAGGAAAATTTGTTTACCGGTGTTTTCCTATGCTTGATCAATATGCAGAGTTAGTGATGCTTGTTCTTTGTACCCCGATGGAAGAAGTTTTGTTAGTTCACTTATTGTTGGTATAGGCAAGGAATACCCCCTTGCTTTATTTTCATACACTTTTGGTATGGTATGTGTTTGTGCCAGAAATTGTTTCTAAGGCCAAAGAAACAAGCCAACACAATCTCAAATGTAAAACTCAATAAAATTAGGGTTGAGGGTTTGTTTAAAAGATTTTTAATGGTTGTAAGCTTTGGGAACAATCAGGGAATACATCCATGAGCCAGATAATAACTAAATCATAAACAGAAAATGATAAAGATGCATAATATATCACACAAGATCCAACAGAAACAATATGCTGAGGTTCATTCATAAAAGACAAGCATCACTAGCAAATACACGTAAACCAGTAATGAATATATCAATTAAGAAACTAAACAAGTTCAATAATGAAGCCAACACATAAAACTGAAGGGGAAAAATTTCATATATATCATAACTTCATCATCAAATGCATATAAGAGTCTTGGTACTTAACTCCTGAACAAGTGTGAAGACAATAGCAGTCTGAAGACCTCCTGAAAGCTCCCCAAAAATCGAACCCTCTCAATGACTTTCTAACCTCCCTAAATACTAATCTTTACAAAATCGGTTAGGGATCTAACCCTAACTACCTTCCATATATTTGATGAGGTAAAGTAAAATGTACAATATTTACAAAATTACAAAATATGCTAAAAATAGTAAATCACTAACTATATGTGTTTATCAACTAGTGACAACTAACTAAATGAACAACTGACTTATAGATCTTTTGCTGCTTCAGCCAGCAAAGCGATACCATCTGATGCTTGATCTTTCTTATTAGCTTTTTTCTGCTCCTGCTCCATGTCATTTATCTTCTTGATGAGCTCCTTGTTTCTCTGCTGCAGGTTCTGAACTGTCTTCTCCAACTCTGTGCAATGCATGTCAGTAACTCTTTTTCTCTTTAGTGCTTCCTTTGCTTCTGCTATCAACTCTTGAAAATGATCATTTACATCCTGTAGGTCTTCTCTCAACCTTCTGTTAGCCATCATTAATCCATCATTAACCTCTTGCATGTAACTCATCTGATGTTTTAACTGCTTAACAGTTTTCTGCAAATTCTCTCTGTCAGAGTCAATTAATTTGTCTATTGCAAGATCTTGTTCCTCATCAGGTCTCCAAGGTATATCAAGTTTTTTGAAGATTTATGCCTCTTCAATTAAGAGATTTGCAGGAGTGTCTTCAATACTAGGATTTTCCTCACCTGTTGCTTCAACTAAAGGAGATTCTTCTTTTGATTGTGACTTCTTTTTGTCTAATTCTGGTTTATCATCCATGGAAACCTCATCTAGGACAGTAACTTCATTTGTATTTAATCTGGGATTGAGCAATTTCTTCATGTTCAGTCTTAGCTTGTTCTTTGACCTAGTTTTAGGTCTCCAAAATAATGCTACCTCTCCCATCATTTTCAACTCCTTTCCTTGATGCTGGATAGCAGCCAACTCTACTACTTCAAGTTTATTCCTTTTTCTGTTAGGTTTTGTTGTTTTGCTGTCTAAAGTAGGGATTTCTTTTCCTGTTTCAACCTTGACTTCTATTTTGGAGATGGGTTGCTCTTCCTCCAATAAATATCCCTCATCATCTGAGAGAATGGTGATAGGGATTCTCTGTTGAGTTTGAATCTCCTCCTTAGGTACATCAACCTCTCTTATATCAACAGTTTTCTCTTCATGAGAATCCTCTGCAGGTGCCAAATTCTGTTCAGGTTGCTCTTTCTCATCTACAAACAGTGAATACTTGCCTTTAGTATTGGCTGAGAACAGTTTTGGTTCATTATCCTCCTCCACATGCTCTGATGCTTCCTCAACTTTGACCTCTTCCTTATCTTCAAGTTTTAGCTTCTGACCTAATTTTCTCATCAAGACCTTACCTTTGTCTGCTTGCCTCTTGTTAAAATTCAATATGCTAAGACAGAAAATAGAATTACATTCCATTTCACAATAATAGCATATACAGGATCACTGAAGAAACAAGAAGCACAGCATAAACACAAGAGACATAGATTTATCCTGGGAAACCCTCATGGGGTAGAAAACCCAGCAAAGCTTCCTCAATATAGATGACCAGCAATATACAAAGATGAAACCCTGAGACATGATCTCCTCCTCCACAATAGTAGACCTCTCCTCCACAAGTGCGCTATCCTCAAGTGAGTGAGTGTGTGTAAAATGAGGAACACACCCCCTCTATTTATACACTACTCTGACACATCTTTTACACAAGTACACGTAGGCTCGTATTTAACCAATGGGTTAAATACCCCACTACAACTGACTGGGCCGACCCCTCTAGGGTGGTCTAATAACCCTTTGACCCACATAACACATAAAGGGCCGACCTCCACTAGGGAAGTCTAATAACCCAAGTTACCACATTCTGACGGAGGAATAAACATCTCCGGATATACAATATGATCTTTACGGAGGAATGAAACATCTCCGGAATAATAAAGTACAATTATAATATTCTTTGAAGTTACAATATCTCAACACTCCCCCTTAACGAGAAGGATATTATAACAGCATCTGCACGAGCAAGGAGCCATCAACATCATACATGATACATCTATAAATCATTGGAAGCTTTCTCAACATCATCAGTAACTCAACCAGTTACTGGAACATCTTCAATACTGGAACATCAACATCATCAGAGTTGATAGTACTCAATCATCAGCATCGTCAACACACGATCAACAGCATCGTCATCACACGATCATCAGCATCATCATCACACGATCATCAGCATCGTCATCATACGATCATCAGCATCGTCATCATACGATCATCAGCATCACGATCAACATCGTCATCACACGATCATCAACATCACGATCAACATCGTCATCACATGATCATCAGCATCATCATCACACGATCATCAGCATCGTCATCACACGATCATCAGCATCGTCATCATACGATCATCAGCATCATCATCATACGATCATCAGCATCACGATCAACATCGTCATCACACGATCATCAGCATCACGATCAACATTGTCATCACATGATCATCAACATCGTCATCACACGATCATCAGCATCGTCATCATACGATCATCAGCATCATCATCACACAATCAATCCAGTTCTCTATGTCCAAGGATGATGCAAACCAGTCATGTACCTTTTGAACCAAAGTCCAGGGACAATCCAGTCCTATCATGTACCTTTTGAACCGAAGTCCAGGGACGATCTAGTCCTATCATGTTCTCGGAGACCACATGTCTACGGCTCATTTTATAGGACCAAAGTCCAAGGATGATCCAATCCTTACCGTACATTTAGGACAGCGTCCAAGGATGACTTAATCCTCAACCGCTCATTTAGGACCACGTCCGAGGATGACTTAATCCTCCACCGTACATTTAGGACCACGTTCAAGGATGACTTAATCCTCCACCGTACATTTAGGACCACGTCCAAGGATGACTTAATCCTCCACCGTACATTTAGGACCACGTCCAAGGATGACTTAATCCTCCACCGTACATTTAGGACCACGTCCAAGGATGACTTAATCCTCCACCGTACATTTAGGACCACGTCCAAGGATGACTTAATCCTCCACCGTACATTTAGGACCACGTCCAAGGATGACTTAATCCTCCACCGTGCATTTAGGACCTACGTCCAAGGATGACTTAATCCTCCACCGTGCATTTAGGACCTACGTCGAAGGATGACTTAATCCTCCACCGTGCATTTAGGACCTAAGTCCAAGGATGACTTAATCCTCCACCGTGCATTTAGGACCTACATCCAAGGATGACTTAATCCTCAATTGTGCATTTAGTACCTACGTCCAAGGATGACTTAATCCCTCAACCGTGCATTTAGGACCTACGTCCAAGGATGACTTAATCCCTCAACCGTCCACCAAGGACTTCATTCTCGAAGACTTACGTCTACGGCTCTTCTTTAGGACTGAAGCCCAGGAATGATCCAATCCCTTCAGATGTTCACCAAGAACTTCATTTTCGAAGACATACGTCTACGGCTCTTCTTTAGGACTGAAGTCCAGGAATGATCCAATCCCTTCACATGTTCACCAAGAACTTCATTTTCGAATACATACGTCTACGGCTCTTCTTTAGGACTGAAGTCCAGGAATGATCCAATCCCTTCACATGTTCACCAAGAACTTCATTTTCGAAGACATACGTCTACGTCTCTTCTTTAGGACTGAAGTCCAGGAATGATCCAATCCCTTCACATGTTCACCAAGAACTTCATTTTCGAAGACATACGTCTACGGCTCTTCTTTCGGACTGAAGTCCAGGAATGATCCAATCCCTTCACATGTTCACCAAGAACTTCATTTTCGAAGACATACGTCTACGGCTCTTCTTTCGGACTGAAGTCCAGGAATGATCCAATCCCTTCACATGTTGTATACCAAAAACATGTATTCTCATCATCAAAACATGTATAACCACAACATGTATCATCATCATCAAAACATGTATAACCACAACATGTGTCATCATCAACAAAACATGTATAACCACAACATGTATCATCATCATCAAAACATGTATAACCACAACATGTATCATCATCATCAAAACATGTATACATCTATCATCAAAATCATCAAAAGTATCTATCATCAAAACTAACATCAAAAGCATGTATACATCTATCACCAAAACTAACATCAAAAGCATGTATACATCTATCACCAAAACTAACATCAAAAGCATGTATACATCTATCATCAAAACTAACATCAAAAGCATGTATACATCTATCATCAAAAGAATATAAGAGTCCTAAATCTAAATAATTCTAGGTAACTGAGTGCAGTAAATAGGTAACCTCATCATCGATGAGATAGACTTGATGTCGGATACTGTGCTACTCCCCCTTTCGAGGAGAGTCCTTCTAAACTACACCAAGCTTGTCTCGGAAGTGTTCAAACTTTACTCGAGACAGAGGTTTGGTCAATATATCATCAATTTGATCCTCAGTGCTTATATACTCGAGCTTGATAGCTCCTCTCTACACCATACCTTGTATATAGAAGTATCGGATCTCAATGTGTTTTGACTTATCATGGAATACAAGATTTCCTATCATCTTGATGCAGCTTTGATTGTCACACATAATCACAGTGGAATCCATTTCTAAGTCAAACACTCCATATAATAGCTTCTGAGGCCACACTGCTTCACAGCTGGCAGAGCAGACAGCTATATATTCTGTTTCAGTAGTACTGAGAGCCACACTAGATTGTTTCTTTCTAAACCATGATATCATGGTAGATTCAAGACTATAACATCCACCTAATGTACTCTTTCTGTCTAAGACACTTCCTGCCCAATCAGAATTTGAGTAACCATGTAATCTGAGTTCATGACCTCTAAGATTATATAGACCAAAATCTAAAGTACCTTTTAGGTACCTCACTACATGCTTTGTAGCTATTAAGTGAACCTTTCTAGGTTCTACTAGATACTGACTTACAGTATTTATAACAAAGCATATATCTGGCCTAGTATTTGTTAAATACATCATTGGCCCAATGATTTGTCTATATAGGGTTAGGTCCACTAAATCCGATGAGTCATTAACTAATAACTTCAAGTTGGAGTCCATGGGAGTGGCCATGTCTTTACACTCCAACATATCAAATCTTTTTAGAAACTTCACAGCATACTTACCTCGATTTAAAAGATTCCTTTTGGATCATGCCATACTTCTAGACCTAAGAAGTAGTGCATTAATCTGAGATCTTTCATTTTTATTTCTGCAGCCATTTTCATGATCTGTTTCTCATTCCTTGTCAGAAAGAGATCATCGTCACATAATAATGGTATGATAGGTTCATCATCCATCATGATTTTTCCTACAAATCAAAATTAGGTACATGATTAGTAATACTTCATAATCATCAAATCATATTGACATGATAACCTATTATGCATACAGATATCATTTACATAGTTATGCAACTATCTTGACCAATACTTTGGCACAACACTTTCCCATATCCTGTATGCATACAGTGGCTATCTAGATGCCTTCCATCTCTACCAGAACATACTATCGAGAGTGTGCACAACTCTCAGCATGTCAGCAAAGAGGTTTCATTCTAGACAAGCAACAATGGAATGTTTGTCCAACTTACCAATCATATGCATATTGGTAGTATACTGTTCAATGTTCTATGAATATTTACACTTAGCATGATATATTATAGGAATACAAATATGCATACAACCTATTACAGGCAATATCATTTACTATTTCAAATAACAACTCAAATACTTATCTTTTATGTTTGTGTGGTTGCCTCCCGCTTGATCTTCTGTATGTCTTTTGAACTTCTATTCATTATGTACCACTGTGCATGTTCAAGTGTCATCCTCATGATCTCATACACAAACATACACCCATTAGTATGTTCTAAATGTTATCAAAACATTATAGTTCTAAATAATATTGAGAATGTATAGTCATGATTATAGTTAATAAACATTAGTATTCAAGATTTCAGGGAAGTCTTCTTTTACTCATGCATATCATCAATCAAGATAAAAGATATAATATGCATAATCCCTTGATTACTAACTTTATGAATAAGCATAACCAATCATTCCAAGTATACTTATATAGGGGATCCTAACACAAGGTAAGATTCATGGGAAACATACCTGGATTAGTATACCTACTTGGTTATGTACAACATACCTAAACAATCTCTTCAATGATTTAGAGATCCTGAGCTAGAACCTGCATGTCTCATAGGTTAAGCATAATATAACAAAGTCATACATACCTCGTAAGTAGAACAAAGATTGTGGATGAGTCTTTTTCTTCATGTTTTCATGGTCATGGAACCTGATTTGTCTTTTGTAATGTACCTGTATCTTATTAGCGGACAACATCAACCTCACACAACATCATAATGCATTAGTACAATCATAAGTGTCAACACCCTAACCAATGAATATCTTCTATCATGCATTCATAATTTTGTTAAGGTGATACAACAAATCTAAAAATCAAGATTGTACAAACATACCATAAACTTAATCATGAACAAATATCAAAACATACCTCGATGAGTCATACCTGTCGAGATCGCTTGTAATCTCCTTATGTAAAGCTTTAGCCTCATCTCCCTCTAAAATAGGAACTCCTTCACTTATGCAGGTGACCAATCCATCTTCTTCTAGGATTAACCCTATCCACTTTATTTGCAAGAACTGGACCTGGAGCTGGATATGGGTTTGTCAGAGAAACCCCAAAAATTCAAACTTTGAATTTCAAACTTCCGAAAGGATAGAAATATGCGCCTTGATGAGCTGATCAAACTGATATATTTAGAATTTGAAAACTGCAAAGTTTCACTCCTCAATTTTGCCTTTGAAACTTTCGGATTCACTGGACGTGACCCTGAACTGGGGTTTGATGAATCCCACTCTTCTACCCAATAAAAATGTTTGATCCAAAGCTCTAAGCTTCTATTTTTCTGAGGAGCTTCCAGCCATGGTCACAGATTTCAAAAATTCCCATTTTTACAGAAGCCCTAATTTTCCACTTTTCTGATCAAAGTCCCGAACTAGGGTCTAATCAAACCTGGCCTTCTGCCCAACCAAAAATTCTGATCTTGGTCTCTAAATTTCTATTTTGATGAGTAGCATCCAGCCGTGGTCTCCGATTACAAAAATTCCAACTTTCTCCAAAGCCCTAAATTCCGGAAGCCATGAATGAAGGTACCAAAAAATAATTCTGTTTTGACAGAAATATGTACCTGATTGTTTCTGGTGTAACTCCGAAATTTTTGATCCACAGGGTCTGAAAAGGTTTCCTGAGATAGAATGACCTGTTATCTTTCCATCCTGACAGGTCTGACCTCAATTGGATTCTCTGAGAGAGAGTTATGCCAAATGTCGCAACGTGACCTGTTTTGGGATAAAAACAGGAGAGCAAACTTGTGCGGCATGCCACATGTCACTGTTTCAACTTCGGCCTCTGATAAAGTTTTCTGAGATAGCTCGGCCTGTTACCTTTCCATCCTGACAGGTCTGACCTCAATTGGACTCTCTGAGAGAGAGTTATGCCAAATGTCGCAACGTGACCTGTTTATGGGATAATACAGGAGAGCGCACTTGTACAGAGTGCCACGTGTCGCTGGTTCAACTTCGGCCTCTGAAAAAGTTTTCTGACATAGTAAAGACTGTGTAATACCTATCACTTTTTACTAAATTTCATTTGGAGCTTCCTAGCCCAAGATATGACCTTTTTCCCAAGGTCACCTGATTTTGACTCAGATCTGGAAGAGGCAGAAACCCTATATTGTACAGATCATAAATCACAAAGTACAACGAATTAGAGGTTTTCCTTTGGACACAAGGTACCTTGAGATTTAATATTCATCCTGTAACAATTTCAGATCCGAAAAATTCTCTAAAACGGTTTTATAGCGAAAGTGCTACGATGACTGGTTTTTGCTATATAAAACCCTAGCCTTCAAATTGTCGTAAGTAAAGCAAGTGTCGTTAGTGCCATACCTTGTCTTCCTTCAGGTTAGCTCTGATACCATGTTAAAATTCAATATGCTAAGACAGAAAATAGAATTACATTCCATTTCACAATAATAGCATATACAGGATCACTGAAGAAACAACAAGCACAGCATAAACACAAGAGACAGAGATTTATCCTGGGAAACCCTCATGGGGTAGAAAACCCAGCAAAGCTTCCTCAATATAGATGACCAGCAATATACAAAGATGAAACCCTGAGACATGATCTCCTCCTCCACAATAGCAGACCTCTCCTCCACAAGTGCGCTATCCTCAAGTGAGTGAGTGTGTGTAAAATGAGGAACACACCTCCTCTATTTATACACTACTCTGACACATCTTTTACACAAGTACACGTAGGCTCGTATTTAACCAATGGGTTAAATACCCCACTACAACTGACTGGGCCGACCCCTCTAGGGTCGTCTAATAACCCTTTGACCCACATAACACATAAAGGGCCGACCTCCACTAGGGAAGTCTAATAACCCAAGTTACCACATTCTGACGGAGGAATAAACATCTCCGGATATACAATAAGATCTTTACGGAGGAATGAAACATCTCTGGAATAATAAAGTACAATTATAATATTCTTTGAAGTTACAATATCTCAACACCTCTTAGATTTCTGATCTTCAAAGCCAGAACAAAAGATGAAAAAATCCCATGTCTTCCCTTCATGCTGCAAAATAGTGCTAATAATCAACTTAATTAGCCCATGGTGAAAGATAGATTGAGAAGAATGATCTATCTGCCCTTTCACCTTGTTGGACATCTTTTGCAATATTTTCAAAAAGAAGAATGGTAGGTTCATCTTGGACACCCCCACCATGTGCTGAAGGAATCTGAAATGGTACTTGTATACATAAGCATACCTGCCCTCACAAGTAACATAGCTCTGCAGTATTCTGATTGGCTCAACCCATTCCTTTCTGAAATTTTGAATAAGGACGCCTTTATTCCAATCAGAGGTGACATTTGGTAAAAGATATCTTTGTGGATCAAAGTCAAAAGGCAGTTTCTTAAACCATGGTTCACCCTCATTCTTAATTCCTGTAGCTTCTAAAATCAACTTTACTGTCAGCCTAAATTTAAGAGTATCAAATATCACCGTGTCATTTTTAAAACCATGAGCAAACTTACAGGACACCTCTGCATTATACCCATCGATCTTCTTGAAAAATTCCATCCAACCAGCTTGTTGAAACATCTCAACACACCCAGGGATTTTTTCAATCCATCCTACATCAGTAGGTTCGGCTCTGTTTATCTTACCACTCTTGCCCATTCTTCTTCAAAAAATGAATAACTTATAGGGTTCATAAATTCAGTTTATTTTAGCTGTCAAGAATCTTAGTATCAAAATGACAGTAAGCTTCATACACTCTCAAGTCTTTAGCTCCTCACTGCCTCTATCTCACTACAACCTTAGCTTTGACAGAGCATCAAAAATAGCTATTTCTCTGGCCGAAATTGCATTTAAAAGCACAATTTAACCTTTCCTTTGATCAATTTCGACAGAGTAAGCCGCAGCGAAAAAAACCCCAAATTTGTAGTTATATTGGCTTTTCAGGAAATACCTTTAAATTTCTCAACTGCAGCTATTTAAAATCACGACCTTAGTTGTCAAATGAGTCACCTTGGATGTACAGAAATCCTTCAATGTTCAATTTAACTGCTAGCAACGAAATTAGGAAGCCCTAATTTCCCGTGAAGCCATCAACAACTCTCCTTTGTTCAGCAGCGACAATGTCCAGTTTTTTAGTGGTTATGGCTACTCCACTAAGTCCTTCGTCTTTGAATGTGCCTGTAAATGACAAATTTATCCCACATTTACCTCAAACCATACTGCTACCTGTCAAAAGGAATTGTATCTAGGCTCATGATGAGCACGATTTCCTCACAATGTCTAACCACTTGGAATCATGATGTTCCCTGCATCAGCACGTAACGAATTCTCCAGAACATGTAATTAGTCATTCATCATTTCAAACATGCCAAGATTTGCTAAAAGATCGGAGGAATTTGGAGTTGCGATATTCTTGTAGCGCGCCTTTGGTGATTTTGAGCTCCAGCGCTACAAGAATAATTTTAACACTGTTTTGGTGCTTTTTAATAGCTTTTTGTCATTTTGCATAGGGTTTTAAAGTTGTCAGAGTGATGATTATACGTCACTTATACTTAGAGTATTGTTTATGAACCCACTATTTGATATGGTTACTTTTAACCCCTTTAACAAAAACAAAGCTAAAGTTTAAAACTTGAATTTCAAAAGCAAGCCCAAAATTTCATATAAAAACTAAAGAAAACTTCCTAAAAGAGGGTAAAATCAAATTAAAGCAAATAAAAATCTTATAATAAAATGCAAATAAAATAAAAATCAAACAAGATTTGAGGGGACAAATTACTGACTTAACATCTGGCTCCAGCTGCGGGATGAAGACCTCCCTGCGAGGCTTCAAGAACCTATAGACCAATGCCTTCTGTCTGTTATCTTATCTATCTATCAGCAAAAACTTCCATTGGGATATGGAGTCTTATTGTAATTCACTCACCGATATGTACAATGATTAGTGAAAATGCTCCTATAAACTGTAAAAATGCTTAAGGAGTCGCCCATTAACAGGGTTGGACATCTCCTCACCTTCCAAGGACTACAAGATAAAAGTATTGTTCTCTAAAACTTTTGATACCAGAAAAGGGCCAAACCAAAGATTGTCAAACTTACCATGCTTACCCTTTTTCTCCTTTCTTGCATCCCATCTTAGAACCATCTCACCTTCTATGAAAGTACTTTCTTTAATATTCCTGTCAAATATGTTTTTAATCTTGGATCTGTACAACTGTGCTTTTTCATCCACCTTCTCTCTACTTTGTTGTAACTCTATCATTTCAAAGATTCTCCTTTGCATATCATTCGGTTCCTCTTGAGAGTTCTGGAGGAATTTCATCACTGGAATCCCCAATTGAATAGGGAACACTGCCTTTGTACCATAAACTAGCTGAAATGGAGAAGTCCCAATTGTCTGTTTCACTGTAATCCTATTTGCCCATAATGCATACTTCAGCATTGAATCCCAAGACCTTTTGTTATGCTTCAGCAGTTTCTTGATGCTCTGTATGATGTTCTTATTGGAAGATTTAGCTTGACCATTTCCCTGAGGATAATAGGGAGTTGAGTGCTTCAGAATGATGCCATTTCTTTCACAAAAGGCCACCATTGCCTTGGATTTGAATGCCTTTGCATTATCTGTTATTAATCTCTATGGACAGCCAAACCGGCTCAAAATATTTTCTTCAATGAATTCCATGATTACCTTGTCTGTAGCATTCCTTGTGGGAATGGCTTCCACCCATTTTGTGAAAAAATATGTTGCAGTCAGAATCCAGTGATGTTGTCCTGAAGATGTTGGATTTATTTCTCCAATAAAGAGACCCCACTGCTGAAAAGGGGCATTGACTGCAATAGGATTTAAAGGCAAATACAATAATTTATGTTTACCTGCAAATTTCTGACAAGGAATGCAGGCTCTTACCTGCTGGTAAACATCTGTGAACAAGGATGACCAATAATATCCAGCTCATAAAATTTTGTAAGTTGTTGCTTTCCAATACTTGTGCCCTCCACAGGCACCTTCATGAGATTCTGAAATCACCTCTCCTATTTTAGATTGATCCAAACACCTGAGCAAAATACCCCCTGGGTCTTTCCAAAACAATTGATCCTCAACTAAACAGTATTTAGTAGCTTTGAGTTTTAAAGATCTAACAGCCTTCTTATCCAAATGTTCAGGACATTGCAGAAATAACAGAAAATGAACAATGTCTGCATACCAGGCTGATGATGAATAAAAATCCATGATCTTTTCTTTTTCCATAAGTGCTTGATCTTCTTCAGGAACTGATTCTTCAACCATGACATAAAGTCCAAGAGCCTGACAATTTGATTCAGCCAACAGCTTGGCTAAACCTTATCCCTTGACAAGCTTCGTAGGCCTAATCTCTATATCATATTCCATAATCTTCGCAATCCACCTACCTCTCTTTCCTTCACTATCAGGCTGAGTTAACACATATTTCACAGCAGAACTAGGTACAAAAGAAATTACTTTTGAATGCAGGATATAAATTTTGAAAAATTTCAAAGCCTTCACCAGAGCATAAGCTTGATTTTCCAATATACTGTACTTCAGCTCAGAATCTCTGAGGGTTTTGCTGAAGAAAGCAATAGGCTGTTCCAATCCTTCTTTATTCTTCTGAAGTAAAACAACTGCAATTGTGTCTTCTGATGCAAATGAAAAAGTAAGGAATTCTTTGGTAAAATCAGGACTTACCAATACAGGTGCTTCAGTAAGAGCTACCTTGATTTTCTCAAATGTTGCCTTTGCTTCAGCAGTCCACTTTACTTCCTGATCTTTCTTCAACATGGCTGTGATTTGTTTAATGATTTCAGCAAAGTTGGGAATAAACCACCGCAGGAAATTTATCTTGCCAATGAATGATTGAACATCTTTTTTACTTCTAGGTAAACTAATCTTCAGTATTGCTTTCACTCTTTCAGGATCTATTTTGATGCCATCAACAAACACCAAGTGACCAAGTAGTTTACCTTCTTGCACAGCAAAATGTGACCTTTTGGGGTTCAGGGACAGACCAAATTTTCTGCATTTTAGGAATGTTTGCCTCAAGTGCTTCAAGTGTTCATCATCGGATTTTGAGAATACAGTAATATCATCCAGATAGATAACCACAAACTTATCTTTTTCTCCCACAAATGCAATATCCATGGCTCTCTGAAAGGTTGCTCCAGCATTCATCAAGCCAAAAGGCATCTTGTCATACATGAATGTCCCCTAGGGGGTTGTAAAGGATATCTTTTCCTTGTCATTAGGGTGCATGGCAATCTGATTGTACCCTGAGAAACCATCCACCATAGAGATCCTCTAAGCTCCAACTACTTGTTGCAAAACTTGTTCAATCTTGGGAAGAGGATAGTTGTATTTTAATGACGATCTATTCAGATTTCTGAAGTCAATACATAATCTAATTTCCCCATTCTTTTTTCTGACAGGAACCAAATTAGCAACCCAGGAAGAGTACCTGAGAGGCATTATTATCTTTGCATCCAGCAGCTTCTTTATTTCTTTTTCAATTACAGGCAACAAAGCTGGATTGATCCTTCTTAGTTTCTCTCGGAAAGGCTTAACATTAGGCTTCAAAGGGACCTTGTGCTAAATAATTTCTCTATCATAAGTTCTTAGTTCCTAATAAGACCAGGCAAATACATCTACATGTTCTTTCAAAAGCTTGATATATCTATTTCTCTGTTCAGCTGTCAGAGATTTAGAAATTTTTACCATCTTTGGATGTTCTGCTGAACCAATATTGCTTTCTACCACATTATCTTCTGAATATTGAACCACTGGCTTTGAAGGTGTATCATCCTTCGTGAATATTCTTTCTAAAGGAACTAGACCCTTTGGAATGAAGTTGCTTTTCAACTCAATGATTTTATGACCTGCTATCTCTTCTGCAGCAAATTCATTTAACTGTTCATCTCCCTCATCCTCTTCCTGATCAATTTGAGCATTTGAAAACTCATCTGTAAGCTCAAGAAATTTTTTGATTTCAATTTCATCTTCAAAAACTCTCCAGTGCTTCACATTATTAGGCACGGATGGTCTATACCTTACCTCTGTGGGATACCTTAGTTGAGTTGTCTTAGGGATTCTGAAATGTGTGGCAGCCAAAGCTAATGAGTCTGCAGTCTCATTATGATTCCTTGGAATATGAGTGATATTAAATGCTATAAAATAGTTTTCAAGCATATCCCATACCTCATTCCAATATACTTTCAGCAAACCCTGCTTTACTTGATATTTTTTCTTCACCTGCTGAACAACTAGTTCGGAGTCGCCAAATGCAGCAATCTGCTGAATTCCTAAATCTTTAGCAACCTTCAATCCCAGTAGCAGAGCTTCATACTCAGCAGTGTTGTTAGAGGTAACAAATTCCAACTTATACATGAGTTTCACAGTTTCACCCCCAGGGGAAATGAGTAAAACTCCAGCTCCAGCACCCTCTTTGCATGAGGATCCATCAAAGTACAACTGCCACAGTGCATCTTCTTCCTCTCTGCTGTGTTTTATTTGCTGTTCTTTTTCCACTTGTAACAGACCAGCAGAATTATCCTCCTCACTGAACTGTAATATGCATGAACCAAGATCTTTATCAATAGAGTACAATGGGTGATTGGTGGGGTTTTTATCATCTGCTACTATGTAAGCAAGCTGCAGCTCTCTGTAAAGTCTTCTGTTTTCTCCACCAAAAATAGGAATGGTGGCATAAGAGAGGTCCATCTGTAAGGTTCCCCCAACCTTCTTGGGCCATGACCTAGAAAGGAGCAAGCCAAACTTTGGTGTGATATCAGCTACCACAACATCCATTATCACACTTTTCATGGGCAATTGAGCAAGGTTGACAACCATATCTTTTATTACTCCTAGACACTTCACATCTCGAGAGTCAAAGGCATATAAATCATGGTAAGGTTCGGTGATACTGAGGCCCAGGGCTTCCATTACAGCTTTTGGCATTAAGTTATGGGATGCTCCTAAATCTAACAGGAAATTGTGAATCATTTGCTCACGGACAGTCAAGGTTACATAGAAAGGAGGAGAAGCACCAGCCTCATTTTCAGTCTTCTCAGCCAGAGCTGATCCAATGAAGATTCTAGGGTTTTCTTCCTGCAAGTTAACTATATCTGAAACAAACTGATTACTGGGTACATTCATCACTTTCAGAACTATTTCTTTATATGATGGATTTTTTATTAACTCAGTCAAAGGTACAAGAATCTTTAATTTCCCTATTTCATTCTCCAAACTAAAATTCTGGACAGATTTATTTACCTCTTCAACTTCAACATTCTTCTTTGATTTTTCTGCAGATTGCTTCTTCTCTATAACAGGATCAGTTATTTGTTTAGCAGGAACAGGTGCAGTAGGAATAGCTGCCTTCTTCCTCGGGGCTTGGACCACTTGTTTTGGGCCTGATCTGAGATTTATGGTCTTCTTAGGTCCATTCTGAGGAACAACAGCAGCTGCAGCAATATTTTCCAAGCCTAAATCATCTTCAGTTTCAAACATGTCAGCATCATAGTATTCTGCATTTAGAAATTATTCCTTAGTGACAAAACCTTCAGACAATCCCTCTCCAAAATGATTCACATCTTGATCATTCTCTTGAAAGATCAACTCATCATCAATTTCTTCTTCATCAACCATATTGTTTTGAAAAGGTGGTGGCACTCTTTGATCCTCATTCTCTCTCCTTTCTCACTGGATATCATTGTTCCTGCGCTCTCTTGGTATAAATCTAGGAGCAAATTGCCTTCTGAACTGATTCTGGTTATTTGGATTTCGTTCAGCTTCTGGAGAAGGTTTATTAGAATTCTTCTCAAGCTCTAATTTATTTAATTTTGTAGTAAGAATCTTCACCAGCTTAGCCATCTCATCTATCTTGGTTTCAGCAGATTGAGCAGCAGCACTTGCTGAAACAACTTCCTTCTTTCCTTTTCTTTCAAAAAGCTGCTGGGTTGTTTATTTCTTAAGTATGTTTGAAGCCATCAAATTGGATTCTACCTCCAATGCTGCATCTTGCATGTTCAGCAGGGTGATAGATATTCTCTCTCTCAGTAATAAAGAAAATTCGTGATCAAAGGCATTTGCATAAGTAAGTTTAGCTGATGTTTCAGTAGGCTTAATTTCTGTTGGAATCTTACTATACATTTTGTTAAACCTTTTGGAAAAATCTGCAACAGTCTCATCTTCCTTATTCTAAGAGCTCCAAACTCAGTTATATAATAGGTGTGGTCCTTTGTGTCTCCCCATTGCCTCATGAAAATATCACAGAGCTCTTCAATTATAGTGATTGAGTTGGCAAGCAACTCTCCGAACCACTTCCTTACATCCCCATCAAGGGTCTGAACAAATACCCTCATCCATACATCTTTGATCTCAATGTTTTGATTGTCAGCATAACTTAGGAAAGCCTCCCAATGTTCCTCAGCAGTGATTTCCCCCTGTCCATTGAACCTAGTCATATATTTATGGTAATCACCTCCAGGCAATGCATGTAAAGGCTGAGGTAAAACTGATGGTGCATACCTAGCTGCAACCATCCGGTCCATCATATCCATGGGTGCTGCCATTTTTGTACTGACTGGATTGGAAAATGTAGAAGCTTGGATGGAACTTGTTTGAAAAGGATTATTTCCTACTTTCAGCTGAAAGATAGGTATTTTACCAGGAGAAGCAGTCTTAGCTTTCAAAAAGCTTCGAGGGTTAGTAAAAACCTGAAAAGTGCTCTCAGGGATGGTAGGTTTTACCCAAGGTGAGGTTTCAGTTGAATGTAATGAAACACCCAACTGATTAGGATCAAAGGAGGCTAGTAAAGATTGAGACCTTCTGATTTTTCTTGTTGTTTTTAAGATCTGTTCAGGGTCTGTCACACCCAATTTCAATGGAGAAGTAGGTCTGTTCCTGGTTCCAATTCCTTTAGAAGCCACTGTGACAAATTTTTTGGTGAAAATAGCCTTCAAAAGAGCTGATTTAAGTCCACCTCTTAAACAAGTAAAACTGATAAGTATCCCAGGGAAGATATGCTTCAGCTTCATCCCCAGCAACGGCGCCAAAGATGTTTGTGCCAGAAATTGTTTCTAAGGCCAAAGAAACAAGCCAACACAATCTCAAATGTAAAACTCAATAAAACTACGGTTAAGGGTTTGTTTAAAAGATTTTTAATGGTTGTAAGCTTTGGGAACAATTAGGGAATACATCCATGAGCCAGATAATAACTAACCATAAACAGAAAATGATAAAGATGCATAATATATCACACAAGATCCAACAGAAACAATATGATGAGGTTCATTCATAAAAGACAAGCATCACTAGCAAATACACATAAACCAATAATGAATATATCAATTAAGAAACTAAACAACTTCAATAATGAAGCCAACACAGAAAACGGAAGGGGAAAAATGTCATATATATCATAATTTCATCATCAAATGCATATAAGAGTCTTGGTACTTAACTCCTGAATAAGTCTGAAGACCTCCTGAAAGCTCCCCAAAAATCAAACCCTCTCAATGACTTTCTAACCTCCCTAAATACTAATCTTTACAAAATCAGTTAGGGATCTAACCCTAACTGCCTTCCATCTATTCGATGAGGTAAAGTAAAATGTACAATATTTACAAAATTACAAAATATGCTAAAAATAGTAAATCACTAACTATATGTGTTTATCAACTAGTGACAACTAACTAAATGAACAACTGACTTATAGATCTTTTGTTGCTTCAGCCAGCAGAGCGATACCATCTGATGCTTGATCTTTCTTCTTAGCTTTTTTCTGCTCCTGCTCCATGTCATTTATCTTCTTGATGAGCTCCTCGTTTCTCTGCTGCAGGTTCTAAACTGTCTTCTCCAACTCTGTGCAATTCATGTCAGTAAATCTTTTTCTCTTTAGTGCTTCCTTTGCTTCTGCTATCAACTCCTGAAAATGATCATTTACATACTGTAGGTCTTCTCTCAACCTTCTGTTAGCCATCATTAATCCTTCATTGACCTCTTGCATGTAACTCATCCGATGTTTGTACTGCTTAACAATTTTCTGCAAATTCTCTCTGTTAGAGTCAATTAATTTGTCTATTGCAGGATCTTGTTCCTCATCAGGTCTCCAAGGTATATCAAGTTTTTTGAAGATTTCTACCTCTTCAATTAACAGGTCTGCAGGAGTGTCTTCAATACTAGGATTTTCCTCACCTGTTGCTTCAACTAAAGGAGCTTCTTCTTTTGATTGTGACTGCTTTTTGTCTAATTCTGGTTTATCATCCATGGAAACCTCATCTAGGACAGTAACTTCATTTGTATTTAATCTGGGATTGAGCAATTTCTTCATGTTCAGTCTTAGCTTGTTCTTTGACCTAGTTTTAGGTCTCCAAAATGATGCTACCTCTCCCATCATTTTCAACTCATTTCCTTGATGTTGGATAGCAGCCAACTCTACTACTTCAAGTTTATTCCTTTTTCTGTTAGGTTTTGTTGTTTTGTTGTCTGAAGTAGGGATTTCTTTTCCTGTTTCAACCTTGACTTCTGTTTTGGAGATGGGATGCTCTTCCTCCAATAAATATCCCTCATCATATGAGAGAATGGTGATAGGGATTCTCTGTTGAGTTTGAATCTCCTCCTTAGGTACAGCAACCTCTCTTATATCAACAATTTTCTCTTCATGAGAATCCTCTGCAGGTGCCAAATTCTGTTCAGGTTGCTCTTTCTCATCTACAAATAGTGAATACTTGCCTTTAGGACTGGCTGAGAACAATTTTGGTTCACTATCCTCCTCCACATGCTATGATGCTTCCTCAACTTTGACCTCTTCCTTATCTTCAAGTTTTGTCTTCTGACCTAATTTTCTCATCAAGACCTTACCTTTGTCTGCTTGCCTCTTAGATTTCGGATCTTCAAAGCCAGACCAAAAGATGAAAAAATCCTAGGTCTTCCCTTCATGCTGCAAAACAGTGCTAATAATCAACTTAATTAGCCCATGGTGAAAGATAGATTGAGAAGAATGATCTATCTGCCCTTTCACCCTATTGGACATCTTCTGCAAGCTTTTCAAAAAGAAGAATGGTAGGTTCATCTTGGACACCCCGACCATGTGTTGAAGGAATCTGAAATGGTACTTGTATACATAAGCATACCTGCCCTCGCAAGTAACATAGCTCTGCAGTATTCTGATTGGCTCAACCCATTCCTTTCTGAAATTTTGAATAAGGACACCTTTATTCCAATCAGGGGTAACATTTGGTAAAAGATATCTTTGTGGATCAAAGTCAAAAGGCAGTTTCTTAAACCATGGTTCACCCTCATTCTTAATCCCTGTAGCTTCTGAAATCAACTTTACTGTAAGCCTGAATTTAAGAGTATCAAAGATCACCATGTCATTTTTAAAAGCCTGAGCAAACTTACAGGACACCTCTGCATTATACCCATCGATCTTCTTGAAAAAGTCCATCTAACCAACTTGTTGAAACAACTCAACACACCCAGGTATTTTTTCAATCCATCCTACATCAGTAGGTTCGGCTCTGTTTATCTTACCACTCTTGCCCATTCTTCTTCAAAAACTGAATAACTTATAGGGTTCTTAAATTTAGTTTATTTTAGCTGTTAGGAATCTTAGTATCAAAATGACAGTAAGCTTCATACACTCTCAAGTCTTTAGCTCCTCGCTACCTCTATCTCACTACAACCTTAGCTTTGACAGAGCATCAAAAATAGCTATTTCTCTGGCCGAAATTGCATTTAAAAGCACAATTTAACCTTTCCTTTGATCAATTTCGACAGAGTAAGCCGCAATGAAAAAAACCCCAAATTTGTAGTTATATTGGCTTTTCAGGAAATACCTTTAAATTGCTCAACTGCAGCTATTTAAAATCACGACTTGAGTTGTCAAATGAGTCACCTTGGATGTACAGACGTCCTTCAACGTTCAATTTAACTGCTAGCAACGAAATTAGGAAGCCCTAATTTCCCGTGAAGCCATCAACAACTCTCCTTTGTTCAGCAGCGACAATGTCCAGTTTTTTAGTGGTTATGGCTACTCCACTAAGTCCTTCGTCTTTGAATGTGCCTGTAAATGAAAAAAATTTCCCACATTTACCTCCAACCATACTGCTACCTGTCAAAAGGAATTGCATCTAGGCTCATGATGAGCACGATTTCCTCACAACGTGTAACCACTTGGAATCATGATGTTCCCTGCATCAGCACGTAACGAATTCTCTAGAACATGTAATTAGTCATTCTTCATTTCAAACGTGCCAAGATTTGCTAAAAGATCGGAGGAATTTGGAGTCGCGATATTCTTGTAGCGCGCCTTTGGTGATTTTGAGCTCCAGTGCTACAAGAATAATTTTAACACTATTTTGGTGCTTTTTAATAGCTTTTTGTCATTTTGCATAGGGTTTTAAAGCTGTCAGAGTGATGATTATACGTGACTTATACTTAGAGTATTGTTTATGAACCCACTATTTGATATGGTGACTTTTAACCCCTTTAACAAAAACAAAGCTAAAGTTTAAAACTTGAATTTCAAAAGCAAGCCCAAAATTTCATATAAAAACTAAAGAAAACTTCCTAAAAGAGGGTAAAATCAAATTAAAGCAAATAAAAATCTTAAAATAAAATGCAAATCAAACAAGATTTGAGGGGACAAATTACTGACTTAACAGTATGTATCAAATAAAATCTTTGTATTTTTTGGTGAGGGATGACTTCCATCAGCCGGAAGTATGTCGCATGTGCCTCGTAATTTCTGACTTTCCAGTCGTACAATTCTAAGTCTAAATTTTGCTCAACCAACATGGGGGAGCTCCAATGATATTTTTTCCATTAATTTGGTTTTATTGAGTCCTCATTTTCTTGCATGACTGGGTATAATTGTCTTATATCTCTGTCGATGTCATATGGATTAGCCCAAGGTTTCCCTTGAGATGGATTAATAGGTACTATCACCTTTTTACCTTCGTCTTTCAGCTTTATTCTATATTTTTGTAAAGAGATGGAAGATTTCATTTTTTTACCCCAAGGATGACCAACTAATGCTAGGAAGGATTTGGATCCCTCTCTTCGGTCGATAATTTCAAAATCAATATGAGTGCTAATACCCATTATTATATTGTTAACATTTTTCCAGACACCGATGGGTTCAATCAACCCTTGATCATTGAGTTTAATATAGATGCCTGAATTGACTAGTTGGGGATGAACAAGACTTTCCCAAGTATACCTCAACATTATATTGTCATGGGATCCTAATTCGAGGACAACTTGTGAGATGTGGAAAAATTTGACTTCAAGATCGATGAGGGGGTCGATGTCGATTTTTTCCTTTTGATTTAAACTGTAGAGGTTTTTTGCAATCTTTTCATTCCCTGAGTTATTTTTAATAAGATTCATTAACTTGATTAGATGTGCAATGGATTCTTCTTTCGTTAATAGTTGCAATAACTCATTAAGCATTTTATTTATGGATTATGCAATAGTTTCTTCAGCAACAATTTCCTCAAATATTTTTGTAGCATTGTTAAATATTTATTTTTCTTTGCTGGATTGGCATAGTTATCCTCTTTTCTTTGTATTCTTGTGACTTGAGGGTTATCCCATCCAATATTTGTGCCTTTCCTGGTAATTATTTGCAACTATTTAGTGTTTAACGCTTCATGTTTAGGAACATTATACAAGAGATTAACATTCCTTTTATTACTAAGTGCTTCCAACATGATGGGACATTCTTCTAAATTGTGCTCTCCCACTCCACATTTTGTACAAAATTTGATATCTGTTATATCCTTCCATGGGCAGTCGGGACTCAAGTGCTCTTAACTATAGCAGGTGAAGCATCATTACTTTCCTTGGCCTACTAGGTGGCTCTCTTGATTGTTGTATCTTCCACGGTTGTTGTATCTGCCTCGTCGGTTGTTTTCGTTGTTGTGTTGATTGTTGTTGTGGAAGTTGTGACCATTTTGGTCGACAATCTGTGTCTAGTACAGTATATGGTGATTAGATTTGGTCTTTAGATTCTTGATGCACTCTGCAATCATATGCTGAGTTGTTAGACATATGCCACACCATTTTGGTTTTACATTGTCGACATTATAGGGGTAGTATATTGTTGAATGGGGTTCAAATCTTTCACAAATGTCACAAAAGTAACTGGTTTGAGTCGTGTGAAAGTTCTCTGGTCTGCACTCTTCTAGGAATGGCCTGCGATCATCATGAAATTGTCTCCTTTCCTCCTGGTATGCATTCTTGTTGTCCTAGTATCTCTTTTGTTCATTGTAATGGTAGTTATCTTTTATATGGCCTTCTATCATGCACATGGTACACCATAGACCATTATGCCTCATGATGAGATGCTGAAGTGACCATTGTAATGTTTTGATCTTTTCTTCCAGTTGCCTATCGACTTGTCCTATTGAGTAGTCTAAATTCAACTCAACTCTTAAATATTTATTTAAGATGTCATCATATGTCATGTATTCATGCAGTAGTAGTGGTGTCTTGATTCAGGGTTACAGACTGGCAACAAAGAATTGGATTATGATAGCTTGGTCCATTTTTTATGGCATTTGGCTGAGGAGATATTTGAATCTTCTATCATATTCTCGTACTATTTCTCATATTCTTTGCTTGATTTCTTTTAGTTCGTGTCCAGCTAGATGCTAGGTATCATATGCTTTGAAAAGTTATAAGAAAATATCTTTTATTTGTGGTTTCGTCTTAGGACATTCTTCCATGAGGTTCATGTACCAAGTGAGAGCTCTATTTCGGAGACCTCCTGCAAACTGTGCAATTTGTTGGTTCTCATCATTGATGAGGTTAGCTTGCCAATGGGCTTCAAATACAAACCGGTGTTTCTTGGGGTCTCCATGCCCTTAAAAAATAGGAGTATTTACTGGGATCTGATAATTCATGTTGACTAAACTGGGATTTTTGCTTTGCTTTTGAATGTTTATTAAAGTAGAATAATTTACTAACCAACTTACTATTTGACATTCACTATTGACTTCTTGTGGTTGTGATTTGTACCACCACTTGCATACTTCTTCTACATATTCTTCATCACTAGGTCGGATCTCTGATGGGTTTGTCTCTTCGATTAGTAATATTGATGGCAGGGGGGGTACCTCCATGTGGACTGAATAGAATAAGTTAAAAGAGTGTCTTCCAAACTCGGGTGTGAAGGTAATCTAGTTACCATATGGTGGTCATTAAATCATTAGTCGATCTATAATTTGTCCACAATGATCTAGTCGACTCCATATACTCTTGTTTCTCGGCCCCAGTCCCATGTTGCACTCGACGATTTGTCTAATGCTCGGCCTAGTGGTAATTATCCTTGGTATAGACTCAACGAAAGTCGAGGCATCTAGTATTGCAATGTGAAAATATTACGGGGTCGTACCATCACGTGCAACTGTTCTACCAGCGTCGACACCTCACCTTCTCTCTCTTTTGGTTGACTTTCCCTCGAATCAAGAAAACCTTTTAGTTGTTCGACCATCTCAAGCGGTTTTTTCTTTATACTTCTGTTTTCATGCAAAGGACTTGCAATATATCTCAGTTTCTCTCGTCCCTTTTACCTTTTTTCTCTTTCTAATATTTGAGTGTTTGTTATTTGGTTGTGAGCATCTGCGAACTTATTTAGTCGGAGTGGACTTGACTTCTTGGAGGGACTCATTCTTGTATTTTTCTGTCAACTAGCATCATTTTTCAATTCAGATCACGTGGTCGGTGACCCCCCCATTTCCGACCTAACTCTTACTATTCGACGGAGGTGGGTTCAGCAATGGGTTTCATTTACTCAGAAAGTATACCCACCCGCGTTATTTTATAAAATGATCCCACTCTCTTTTCTTTTGTTCCCAATTTGACAAGGCAAGCACGTCTAATAAAGGTCGTGGCTCGACTATGTGTCCAAATCTGTTTTCAATTAAAAATTTATGCAACAAGCTTGATATTGAATAGAAAAATCCTTCGTGAAGATCAATATTAAAATTTGCGTCGAACTTGGTCGAATCAAATCCTTTCTTCTATGGCTTGTTCCTCGCAGAATCCTTCCCATATCTTGTCAAGCCATTCATATAGATTTTTTCTTCCTCCATTGTAGATTTTGTGCATTAACAGTCTTTCATTATTGGTGTCCAACTTGCTCATGAACCACATTTAGGAATTTATTTAACTCTTGGGGAATGTTGGCTTACAACTTCTTTCCTTAACTTTCTCTTATAGACCCGGGTTCTTCGCACTTATGGGGCCAACAACGCCACTTCTTCACTGGCCCTTCTAGCAACAGTCTGCGAACAGATTGAGGTATCACCCGAGGCGAAGCTATGGGGGATTACAGAAGCAGGTTTCTGTAATCAGGTGATGCACAGTTATGGAACTGATGTGAGTGAAGTCCTTCCGACTTCGCATATACTGAAGGTTATTGCGCACTTACGGGACTGCGCACTTCACAAACTCACACAGTATGAAGAAATGTAATACACAATGCAACTTCAAGACTGCGCTTCCAGGGAATCGCACTTAACACAAACTTCGTTGACTTAGTGTTTACCCGATTACTCATGCATTCAACGTAACCAGAAACACTTGTTCATTCTACCAAATGTGTTCAAGACTTAGCATATTATTCTCCTTTGGCACATATGAACATCCAAATGAAATTGTGAATACACATAAATGTAAATATGATTGTAAACATAAGCATAAACAAAATCACACATTCAATCACATAACACAGCTATTTACGTGGTTCAACCCCAGGATGGGAGCTACGTCCACGAGAACTGTTGTTGATATTAATGGGAAGGGTTCAACAGTTCCAGTCTGCACAATCAGCTACAGACTCTTCTCTCTATAGTAGGCCTCTGTGCACACAGCTGCAAATCCTCTTTCTCTCTATAATGGGTCTCTTCACACACAGCTGTAGAGCCTCTTACAATGCTTATCAACAAATATCAATGTCTATCAAGATCACAAAAATATCAATACAGTTCAATCATAGATCAACCCTTCCCTTACACAAATGCCCCTTTTATAGATCGTGCCCGAAGGTCACGTCTTTACAATGAGAGTGGGAAAACATTCCTATCATACCCCAAAATCCCTCGCGGGTGGTGTAGTTATCCCACTACCCCGACCTGTCTCCATTGACAGCTGCTTCACCAAACTTCTATCACCTTTATGTGTCACCTGTGGCTCTAACGCTTCTTCTAACGGCTACAGCTCTGGCAGAATGGTTCTGAATTTTAACTGACAGGTCCTATTTAGTTGCTCTGCCCCTTCTGTCACCGTCGATCATCCACTCTTCTTCTAATACCCTTCCGTCGCCCATGCTGCCTTGATCCTTAGTCTATACTAAGGTGACAAGTCACTTTCCACCAATTCCACGCTGCTCCTTACCCAACTCCCAGGATTTATGGAGTCTCTTACCAAAAATAGGTCGCTTTCTTGGAACTATGCATTATCAAACTATACTATGCTTAGACTTCGCATTTCCACTGCGCTTTACCCAGACTACGCTTCACCAAAACTGTGCTACTTGGACTTTACTTCCAAAACTGTGCCACTTGGGCCACGCCCAACAGGCCCCTAACACTTACTCGTGGATCATCCCTAATCCACTTCTGCTTGGTGACTTCAGCTACGCACCTCCAAAGGTACTCAACTTTGCAGTGAATTTTTGCAAAGTAGCACTGAGCTTTGCAACTATTTCCTTTGCCTGATGCTCAAATTCTTTTATGGTCCCCAGCATCGCTTGCGAGACTTTTTCTTGGGCTTTCTCTTTCAATGTTCCCTCCGTGGACTCAATTTCTATGAACTTTCTATCAATGTGCTCCATCAACACGAGCGCTTCTTCCTCCATCGGCTGCAACTTCGCAGAAGCGACAACCTCTCTTTCCCTGATAAATTTCAATTCTTTATGTAGCTCTTTTTCCTCCACAAACTTTTGTATAATTTGCCTTGGTGGCAAATTCTTCATTTCCGTGTTCATGGCGTCAAGCTCCTGCTGCCTTTGTTGTAGATCATTTTTCAACTTCTGAAGGTCTGGATCTTCCTACAATGCAGTCAACATTGTAGTGGTTGTTTGCAGTAGATCATGACATCTCGCTACCTCAGTGAAGATGCTTCCTATTGTGGCATTCACTTCTTCACTTGGAGCCGCGCGATCGTCTAGAGAGATGTTAGGTCTTCGAAACTCTAAGTCTACAATTTTTTGTTTGAAGGTGATCTCCATGTCCATCATCTCAGCTGTAAGATTTTCAACTCTAGCCCCAATCTTGATTATAGTGGCTTCAACCTCCTTCTCTTCCTTGCACTCAAGAATTTTGGTGCGGGATGCTGACATTGTTTCCTTCAGCCTGTGGTTCCTCTACTGTACATTGGACAGTTCTCTGCTGCTTCGAGATGATTCAAGTTTCAACTCGTCATATCTCTTCTGTAGCTTGATAGTCTGATCATGGGAGGCAAGGCCTCTTTCTTGAATTTCCTCTATGACCATCATGTGGAGATTATGCAGGTTCTCAATTGGAAACATCTCGACATTAAGGTCGAGATGTTCTAATTGCCTCACTTCCTCAGCCATCCGCTCATTTGGAAATAGAATGTTCGTTGGTTTGATATGTACCAGAAGAGGTTGCAAGTTCAAAGCAGGTGACTTCCTCTTCTACCTATTGGACCCACCTGACCTTCCCTCGGAATCTGAATCTCGAACCAAGTCCTGCTGGACTTGTCTTATCTTCGCAACCATGGTCTTTATTGCTTCGAGGTTCTGAACAAGGCTTTCTTGTGCCTCATCTTGTTTGGCTTGCTTCGCAACAAATGTATCTTCCCGGTACTCATGTACCTTTACTGTGATGCTCTCGCAGTAATCTTCATGCAGTACTGGTTGTAGCTTCAGCTTAATGCATTTGTGCTTCTTTCGGTGCACTTGCGTTGATCCTGAACTTTCAGTCGCTTTCCTTTTTCCTTTATCATGTCCTTCATCCTCATCCTTCTATGCACTTTTTGTGTCCTTGCCCTTTTCCATGTTCGCATCTTTGGATTCCTCGAAGGTGGACTTAACATCCTCTGTTTGGTGCAACTTCCATTCCGCCATCCAATCTTCAAACATCTGGTCTATTTTGACAGCATCTAGCTAATAGAACCCTGGGTACCATAACTCTGTCTCTAAATCATCCCTTGCATGAATGTATGTGGAATGCATATCGGCCCTGAACCTGAGCTTCCCCCTGTTCGCACTTGTCACTTGCTGTAATATGCGCGTTGTTCGCCGAATAACATTGCACAGTTGCTCATAATACGTGTAAAACATCTCATTATTTTTATGCTACCTATCGGGATTCGCATTTGCCCACAAGTTAGAAAAACGCGTTCCTCGTCATTCTCCTATGAAGAGTGGAAGTCCCTGGTAGAAAACTGGCTCTTTCCAACCCACGAACGCAATTAGAACTAAGATCCAACTGTAATGGAATGTGGTCCCCTTCTCTTGAGTTTATTAGACATCATCCAAGAACTCATTCAGCATATACTTTTCCCAGTTATATGGAGTTTCGTTCTTTGCTTGTGAACTGAGGAGGACTGTCGCGGCCGGCACCTCTACTGGTTGGTATTTTCTCAATATTTTCCCCACTAAGAGATGAACTATGAAGCGCATAGCGTCTTCTTGGAGAGGGGCTGTAGTAAAGCCACATTTTCCTTTTAGCAAGCCAAATTTTTCTTTCATCCTTAAGGCGAGCTCTTTGTCTTGCATTTTTCCTACAAAATCGTTTGCAGGATTTGCGCCTCTCTTGTTTAACAGTGTGATCCCATATATCAAATCGATGTTTATATCGATTCTCTTATCCAAACATAGATATCTTGAGTGTGTGCATGAGAGAAAGGTTCACACGACTGCAAAAAGCTCTGGACTTTTATCGAAATGAGGAATGTGTATTAAATTAAGAAACCCAGATAGTTCTAATGCTTTAAGCCATCTCTACACATGCAGAGTTTCGGCGCCTGAATTCTCATCAACCTGGAGACGCATATATTGGTTAGGCTGAAACTGTGGGTATCTTTTTGGCTTGGACTCTTTCCCTTCCAGCAAGTCACAATATATAAACTTGCAATCCTGCAATTTCCCTAAGAGGTTTCCTTCAACCTTCACATGACTCGAGATCGGAGGCAATGGGATCTCATATTGGGCATTCTTCTCAAGGTCAATAATTGGTGCATCATCTTGTCACGGTTAATTATAGTCATGCACGAGATGAATCGGCTGCTCATGAGGTGTTGATGGTGGCGGTGGCTTGGGCGCATTTGTTGCCTTCGACCTCTCCTCTTCTTTGGCCGGGTGCTTATATTTCTTCATCTTGGTTGTATTCCTTGTAGAGCTTCGGGATGATGTGCCCTTCTCTGCTATAGGATTCTGGGAAGGCGTCGACATTACTCCCTGTAGACCTGATTTCTTGAATATTCTCAGAACTTCGTCGATGGTGAATGGCTCACTCATTCACTTGCAGAACACTCGGCTTGCTTACTATTAAAATCAGAATGCACACACAAGGAGGATAGAAAATCACAATAAAAACCTGCAATTGCTTAGCTAATAACTATTTATAGATGTCGCTGGCCTGATACTTACCGGTTACCGATTGCTTGGTCATTGAATTTCGTGTCCTTTGGCCAGATCTCGATTGATATATCAGTCTTTTTCGTTATTAATTATCTTTGATCGAGCAATATTTCTTTAAATGCTGAGATCTATCAGTTCCACCAGGCTGTTTAATAGTTAAATCAAGCATTAACTGCCATGTCCGTCACCGGATCTCGCTGAGATCTCGGTCTTTTCCATCATTCAATATGCTCGAATGGAAAATATTCTCTTTAAATGCAAGGATTTGTCGGTGTTGACATTCTGGATAACGACTAACTAACCGACCGACAATTGTGACAGTTATCTTTTCCGTCGAAGTGCGCTAGCGGTTATATGATATGCACAGTTCACTGTGTAGTGTCCTTTCTTTCCATGCATTTGTTTCTGTAGTGCAGACCCTTTCTAGTAGCTGGCACAAGTGAATCTCGAGGTGAGCTGCGCATTATTCCTTGCTTGTTCTGAACTTCGCAGTGCGAGTGTTCTGGTACTTCGCATTTTAGATTTATTCTTGTGCAGTGTAGTATAGTTTTGCTTCCTTTAACCACTTCGCATTTTACCAACATGGTGTGCAGACTCTTACTGTTACATTCTTAGTGTCCAATTTCAACTGCACTTGACACTTAGAATTTTCTTCGCTTTTGATCACTGAAGGTCGAGCAAATTAGGACTATCCCTGTAGGGTTTTATTCTACTTCCATTAATCAGACCTGGTAGGTTTTCTCCAGCTAATGTGGCTAGCTGAACTGCGCCACCATTAGTAACATACTTGACAATTATGGTCCTAGCCAATGCATCTTAAATTTTCCAGGAAATTTCATGAATTCACTATCATAGAGGAGAACAAGATCTCCTACCTAGAAGGACTTGTACTTAATATGGAGATCATGACATGCTTTTTGTCTGTCATTCTGCACTTGTTGGTGAAATCCTGCAATGAAGCAGTCTTCTTCTAAGCCAACCAAGTGTAATAGCATTTCTTCCATTGTCTCATCATCTGTCATTCCTGTGAAAGCTACAATTCTCAGACTTGGTACTATATAGTCCATTGCCATCACATCTTCATGTCCATATTCTAATTTGAAAGGTGTATGGCATGTCAACTTCTTGAAATTTGTCCTGTGTGCCCATAACATAGTGTTGATGTATATGTAACTTCAGAATGTATTTCATCTATGTATTTCATATATATTTATTGTACCCTTATAAGAGATGCGTTATTCCTCTATAAGGAAGTGTCATCATGTGTATTGACAAGTGTCGCAAGTGTGTGAACTTGCCGATGGGTTATTAGACCACCATGTGTGGGGTCGGCCCTGAAATATATATTATATGGTTGATGTGCCTAGCTAGACAAGTCGGCCCCATAAGGTCATTGGGAAAACAGACAAGTATAAATAGAGATCGGGAGATCTCTATTTTGATCACTTGGATACTCACACTTCTCTCACTCAAAAAGTGGCGCACTAGTGAGGAGGAGGATCATCTGCTACTAGGAGGATATCTCTGTGTATTTTGGTTGTACTTTGGTTGAGCCATTGCTCTCTCTATCTCTGAGGAATTTGTGGGGTTTTTCACCTTAGGGTTTTCCCCACGGAAACTCTGTGTCTCTTGTCTCTCATGCTTTTGATTCTTGTGATGAATGACATGATTGTTATGATTGATATGCATTGATATACTGTACATGTTATTCTCTTAGTAAAGATCCTAGGGTATTGTGAATTAATGCTCAAAATTTAACATTGCATCAGAGCTAACCTGAGAAGAAGACATTGTGCAGTGACGGAAACTAGGGTTTCTTGTTTATTGGGTTTCTCTCCACATCTTTTGGAAACGCAGTATAGTAGATTGACTCTACTCATCAAGGAGAATCTATATGTCCAATCAGAATTCAATTCTGATCATTTTCAGATTTGGCCCTAAAAATTAGGGTTTCCACAAAAATGGGAATTATTGGAATCAGAAGACATAGTTGGAATCTCCTTGCAAAAATCGAATTTTAGAGCTTTGGATCAAGATTTTTGGCTGGGTATATCTACGGGAAACTCAAACCCTAATTTAGGGCTCTCCTTAGTGAATCTGGGAAGACAAAAAGGCAGTTTTGAAGGGTGTAGCTTTGCAGATCTCAAATTCTGAATACACCTGGTTGATCAGCTCATCAAGGCGCATCTTTCTATCCTTTCAGAAAGTTTAAATTCACATTTTTAATTTTTAGGGTTTTTCTGACAAACCCTAATCCAGGACCAAATCCAGCTTTCAGCAATTTCAAGTGGTAAGACCTAAATATTTTCTATTTCTATTTGAAGTACTCTTTAAGATGTCTCACCACACCAAACCTGAGGATAATCTTGAAGGGGTTGATAACTTCCGAGCTTGGAAGTATTGGATTGGGTTAATCCTAGAAGAGAATGATTTGGACTCATATGTAAAAGAAAACATCCCTATCCCAGAGGATGAAGAGGCTAAAATATTGCATAAGAAGAACTTGGTCAAGGAAAAGAGAATCATTGTTGATTCTATCAAAGACCATCTCATACCACATGTGTCATCTCTGAAGACAACCAAGGAGATGTTTGACTCTTTGACCAAGCTATTTGAAGGGAAGAACATAAATCAGAAGATGACCCTGCAGAATCAATTAAAAGGGGTCAAGATGTCAAATGGAGAAACCATTCAATCCTATTTCTCCAAGGTCTCTCAGATCAAGGAACAATTTGAAGTTGTAGATGAAATGGTGGAGGATGGTGAAATTATTATGACCACTTTGAATGGCCTACCTAGATCATGGGACTATTTTATCCAAGGGATCTGTGCAAGAAAGAAATTAATCTCCTTTAGTAGATTGTGGGAGGAATGTTCTCAAGAAGAAGCAAGGCTTGTGGCAAGAGAAGAAAAGATGGGGAATGAATATCAAGCTCTCACAGTACACACCAAGAAAGGCAAGTTCAAGAGGGAGCCATCCCATCACAAGAAGAAATCTTCTCACCCTTATCACAAAGATAAGAAAGATCTAAGTTGTTTCAATTGCAATGAGAAAGGTCACCTTGCTTCAGAATGTCCCAAGAACAAAAAGGATAACCACAACAACAACAACTCCAACAAGAAGAAGAAGGGTAACAAAAGAAGGTACCATGCTCATGCTGTTGAAGATGATGAACCTCCAAAGAAGAAAGCTAGGGCAGAAAGTGATGATGACTCATCAAGTGAAGAAGAGTATGTTCTAATCTCTGCTCTTACAAGTACTATATACCATGGTTGTAATGATTGGTTAATTGATAGTGGGGCTTCCAAACACATGACTTGGTTTAAAGAATATTTTGTAAATCTATCTGAACATGAATCACCCCATAAAGTGAAACTTGGGGATGATTATCAATACCCCATCAAAGGAAGTGGTGAAGCCTCCTACAACCTAGATTCTGGAAAATCATTGAAGATGAAAGAAGTCCTTTATGTACTTGGGCTCAAGAAGAACCTACTCTCAATCTCTGCATTGGATGCAAAAGGAATGAGGGTTGCATTTGTGGATGGCCAAGTCCTAATGTGGCCAAAGGGTAAGACCATAAATGATGCAGTAGTAATTGGAGAGCAAGAGGGAGGTTTGTATAAATTGAAAGGACAACCTAAACATGCCATGGTGCATGATTCCATGGAACCAAGTGAACTTTGGCATAGAATACTTACACATATGCACTACAGGGCATTACCAATTGCAAGTAAGGCTGTAGAAGGTCTTCCTAAAATCAAGACCAAGCATGAAGGTGTTTGCAAAGGATGTGCAAAAGGTAAGAACATTAAGAAGGATTTCCCAAGCAGTGAAATCAAGGCAAAAGGTATCTTGGAAATCATCCACTCAGATGTATGTGGTCCTATGTCATCCAGTTCTCTAAGTGGGTATGTTTACTATGTCTCTTTCGTTGATGACTTCTCCAGGAAGACTTGGGTCTACTTCTTGAAGAACAAAGATGAGGTGTTTGATAAGTTCAAGGAATTCAAAACCTTGATGGAGAATCAAACTGATAAGAAGATCAAAACATTTAGATCTGACAATGGTGGAGAATTCACCTCAGGTGACTTCAAGAAGCTTTGCAGTGATTCAGGGATTAAGAGGGAGTTGAATGCTCCTTACAATCCACAACAGAATGGAGTTACAGAAAGGAAGAACAAAACAATCATGGAAGCAGCAAGGGCAATGCTGCATGACCAGGATCTACCTATGCATCTATGGGAAAAAGCAGCTAGAACAGTTGTATATGTGTAGAACAGAACACCCCACAAGATATTGGACAACAAGACACCAGAAGAAGTCTTTTCTAGTAAGAAACCTGAAGTCAGCCATCTAAGAATATTTGGTTTTCCAGTATACACTCATGTCCCAAAGGAAAAGGGGACCAAACTAGATCCTTCAAGAAAGAAGGGTATCTTTGTGGGTTACAGTGAAAGCTTGAAGGCTTACAGAATATACTTTCCAGGGTTCAAGAAGATTGATGTCAGCAGGGATGTAACATTTGATGAAAACTCAGCATTCATCAAATCAAGGAAGGCACCTATAGAAGTTAATGAAGAACCTAAGGAAACTAGATTTCAAGACACTACCATGACTGAAGCAATTCCAGAAGTTGTTCGTGAGTTTGAAGATCTGCAAGAACCTGTAGATCCACCCCGTGAGGATAACTCTCACAAGAGGAAACCTGCATGGGCTAGAGAGCTCATTCAAGATGTGGAAATATTTGGCATTCCAGAAGAAGAACACAGAGCAAAGAAGATAACCACATCACATACCAGTTATGTTGCTTTACTCTGTGACATCATGAATAAAGAACCTTCCAGTTATGAAGAAGTAGTGGAAAAAAAAGAATGGAAGGATGCCATGGTCAAGGAATACCGATCAATAATGAAGAATGATGTTTGGGATGTTGTCCCAAGACCTAAACAGAAGTCTCTTGTGACTTCCAAATGGATCTACAAAATCAAACATGCTGCAGATGGAAGCATAGAGAAATACAAGGCAAGATTCATAGCTCGTGGCTTCTCTTAGAAAGAGGGAATAGATTATGAAGAAAATTTTGCACCTGTAGCCAAGTATACTTCCATCAGAAAAGTACTTTCCCTGGCTGTAGCGATGAAATGGAAAATACACCATATGGATGTCAAGACTGCTTTCTTGAATGGTGTAGTTGAAGAGGAAGTATATGTGGAGCAGCCACTTGGTTTCGAAACACATGACAGAGAGTCATATTGTGCATATTGAAGAAAGCCTTGTATGGCTTGAAGCAAGCTCCCAGAACTTGGTATGGTAGGATGGACAGTTTCCTATCTAGTTTGGGCTTTACCAAGAGTAAAGCAGATTCCAACCTTTACTACAAGGTTGAGGAAGGAAATCCTGTGGTTCTACTCCTATATGTGGATGACCTGTTTGTAACAAGAGATGACAGATTGATTGCAGATACAAAGAGGAAGCTTGCTGCCGAGTTCGATATGAAGGACTTAGGGATGATGCATTATTTCCTAGGTATGGAGGTGTGGCAGAGTGCAAATGGGATCTTCCTTAGACGTGGGAAGTAAGTAGTAGATATCCTGAAGAGGTTCAGGATGATGGATTGCAAGGCCATGGCCACACCTATGGAATCAAACTTGAAGCTTCTTTGTGATGCTTCATCTGAACCGTTTGATGTCTCTATGTATCATCAGAAGATTGGGTCCTTGATGTACCTGACGAACACGAGACCAGATATTTGCTTTGCGGTGAACACATTGAGCCAGTTCCTAATGGATCTGAGGAGTGTTCACTTGGTTGTTGTAAAGCATATTATGAGGTACCTGAAGGGTACAGTTGATTATGGGCTCAAGTATGAAGCGAATCAAAAGTTTAACCTGCAAGGTTATGTTAATTCAGATTGGGCAGGCAGTGCTGCAGATAGGAAGAGCACATGTGGGTGCTGCTTCAATATGGGATCAGGTGTGATATCTTGGTTTAGCAGGAAGTAGTCCTGCGTAGCACTGAGTATAGCTGAGGCAGAGTATGTTTCAGCTTATTCAGCTAGTTGTGAGGCAATATGGCTTTGGAAGCTACTGTCTAAGTTATTTGATCTCCCGTTGGAAGCTGCTGGTATCTTCTGTGATAACCAGAGTTGTGTGAAGCTGTTTGAGAACCCAGTGTTTCATGACAGGTCGAAACACATAGAGATCAAATATCACTATATCAGGGATATGGTGCAGAGAGGAGCAATGAAGCTCCTGTATGTTGTGATGGATGAGTAGATTGCAGATGTACTGACGAAGCCACTAGCCAGGGTGAATTTCAAGTACTTCAGGGAGAGGCTTGGTGTTCTTCAAATCAATGACACTTTGAGGAAGAAGTGATGGACACATTTGCTAAAGCCATTCCAAGCATGTTGGAAGGAGGATCCTTCACATGGCTGTGGATGTAAGCGCTGGATGATGAGCATCAGGATGATGTTTCAATTACTACTCAGTATATGCATCAGGATGATGTTGGATATGATCAGTTGGATCATTTATATGTATATGTATGTACACATCATGTTGGATGCTGGATATGATCAGTTGGATCATTTATATATGTATGTATGCATCATGTTGGATGCTGGATATGATCGGTTGGATCATTTGTATGTATTTTGTATATGCATCATGTTGGATGCTGGATATGATCGGTTGGATCATTTGTATGTATTTTGTATATGCATATGTATCTGTATATGTATCAGGGGGATACTGTTTATGATCAGGTAGATCATGTATGTTGATATATATCAGTGAGATGCATTGTGTGGATCATGTATCTATGTATGTATTAGGTGGATACATTGTATGATCAGGTGAATCATGTATGATGATATGTATCAAGTAGATACTTGGTATGCATCAGGTGGATGCATTGTATGATCAGGATGATCATGATGACGAGCTTCAGGATGTTTCTCCAGATGATATGTACCAGGATGGTACAGTGATGATGATCAGTATGATCATGAGCATCAGGATGATGCTTCATGCGATGATGATCCGTTGGATTATGAGTATCAAGTTGATACTTGGAGGTCAAAGATGATATGTGGCAGGTTGTGCAAATAGCATGTAATCATTCCTCATATATCCAATAGGTTGAGTTGTGTGCTTGTAATCAGTCCTGGGATGAGGTATTGCTATGTAGTATGTAATCAGTCCTCAGATATCCGATAGGTTGAGCTATGTGCTCGTAATTAGTCCCAGGATGAGGTATTACTACGGAGACATGTAATCAGTCCTGGAGATCCGATAGGTTGATTTGTGTGCTCGTAATAAGTCCTGGGATGCTCTTTAGAGATCCTGTCGGTCGTGCTGCGGCACATAAATGTTCCTGGGATGTTCTTTAAAGGTATTATCTATTCACATGTAATCAGTCCTGGATATCCGAGAGGTTGATCTGTGTGCTCGTAATAAGTCCTGGGATGCTCTTTAGAGATCTTGTCGATCGTGCTGCGGCACATAAATGTTCCTGGGATGCTCATTAAAGGTATTGTGAAGGAGATGCATGTAATCAGTCCTGGGAGATCTTTCCGGTTGTGCTTAGGTACATAAATGTTCCAGGGATGCTCTTTCTAGTATTGCATCCGCACATAAAATTAGTCCTAAGAGACCACCTCTATCAGACAGTTCGCACAGATGATGAAAACTTGCTGGTGGTGGGCCTACATCCAGTATGAAAAAGGTCTGGCTCTGTAGAACTTCCTATGACGAGTAGATTCAGAGATTGGTTGAGATAGCAGTAGCAGTGACAGTGACGATGATGGTGCATCGATGACGATGATCCAGAGAAGAAGACTTGTGCTACCATATCTGTGTTGAGAAATACCTTCCTAGTTAAGAGGGAGTGTTGATGTATATGTAACTTCGGAATGTATTTCATCTATGTATTTCATATATATTTATTGTACCCTTATAAGAGATGTGTTATTCCTCTATAAGGAAGTGTCGTCATGTGTATTGACAAGTGTCGCAAGTGTGTGAACTTTCCGATGGGTTATTAGACCACCATGTGTGGGGTCGACCCTGAAATATATATTATATGGTTGATGTACCTAGTGTTGATGTATATGTAACTTCGGAATGTATTTCATATATATTTATTGTACCCTTATTAGAGATGTGTTATTCCTCTATAAGGAAGTCTCATCATGTGGATTGACAAGTGTCGCAAGTGTGTGTACTTGCCGATGGGTTATTAGACCACCCTATGGGGTTGGCCCTGAATTATATATATTATAATGTGGATGTACCTAGCTAGACAAGTCGACCCCATAAGGTCACTGGGCAAATAGATTAGTATAAATAGAGATCAGGTGATCTCTATTTATATCACTCGAAAAAGTATCTCACTCTCACTCAGAAAGTGGCGCACTAGTGAGGAGGAGGATCATCTGCTACTAGGAGAGTATCTCAGTGTACTTTGGTTGTTCTTTGGTTAAGCCATTGCTCTCTCTATCTCTGAGGAAGTTGTGGGGTTTTTCACCTTAGGGTTTTCCCCACGGAAACTCTGTGTCTCTTGTCTCTCATGCTTTTGATTCTTGTGATGCTTTTCATGCTTATTGTGATTGTCATGCATTGATATACTGTATATGTTATTCTCTCAGCAAAGATCCTAGAGTATTGTGAATTGATGCTCAAAATTTAACACCTAGCTAGATAGGTCGGCCCCATAAGGTCACTGGGAAAACAGAAAAGTATAAATAGAGATCGGGAGATCTCTATTTTGATCACTCGGAAACTCACACTTCTCTCACTCAGAAAGTGGCGCACTAGTGAGGAGGAGGATCATCTGCTACTAGGAGACTATCTCTGTGTATTTTGGTTGTACTTTGGTTGAGCCAATACTCTCTTTATCTCTGAGGAAGTTGTGTGGTTTTTCATCTTAGGGTTTTCCCCACGGAAACTCTATGTCTCTTGTCTCTCATGCTTTTGATTCTTGTGATGATTGACATGAATGTTATGATTGATATGAATTGATATACTCTACATGTTATTCTCTCAGTAAATATCCTAGAGTATTGTGAATTAATACTCAAAATTTAACACATAGCTGGTATTCTCAAGTCCCAATCATCCTTGTTTGTGTTACACACTTTGGTCAGCGCATTTTCCAAGACTTTGTTAAATTCTTCAATAGTGCCATTGGCCTATGGATGATATGGTGTGCTCTTCTGATGATAGATCTAAAATTCCTCAGTCAGGGCTTCAATAGTTCTATTCAGAAAGTGGGTTCCCTAATCACTCATTAGGATCTTTAGACATCCAAACCTTGTGAGGATGTTCTCAAAAATGAACTGCGCGGCAGTAATTGTGCTACAGTCCTTCACTGGTTTTGCCTCTACCCATCTGGTTAGATAGTCTGTAGCTGTGATAATGTATATCGAACCAGTTTGCTTTCCCGGTGGGTTGATAGGTCCCACAAAATCAATAGCCCATTTATCAAAGGCTTGCAATGTCAACTGTGGCCTCAATGGCATCTCATCTCTACGAGATGGATTCCTTGTTCTCTCGCAAACATCGCAACTATGAAATTGCTCGTTTGAATCCTTGTGGAGTGTAGGCCACCATAGTCCTGCTCTTAATACCTTCTGCGTAGTGTATCTTCCTACGTAATGGCCTTTCAACACCCCTGAGTGTGCTTCAGTGAGTATCAATGGTTTCTCATGTTCTAGCACACATATGCGTAGTACTTCATCCAGTCCAAGATTGTATAATTGTCTTGCAATGATAGTGAAGTCTGCTGCTTTGACTACCAGTTTTTTCTTTTGCTGCGTAGTAAATTTTGTAGGTGCCAAACCTATGGTCGATAATTCTATGATATCCTTATAATATTCATTTGCTATCTGAATAGAAAACAACTGTGCATCTAGTAGATTATCTTCAAGGTTGGTAGGTTCTTCTCCTGATTTAATTCTAGAAAGATGGTCATGTCCTAAGTTCAGTCTTCTGGTCTTAACAACAATTTCAAAGTCATACCCTTGAAAGAGTAACAACCATCTCCAAATTCTTCCCCCTAACACTGGTTTATTGACCAGGTATTTCAAAGTTGAATGGTCAGTAAACATAGAGAAGTGTGCACCCAGCAAATAGTGTCTGAACTTTTGCAGTGCGTGCACCATAGCTAATCCTTCTCTTTCTCTCGTGGTATAGTTCTTTTCCGCTGAGGATAGTTTCCTGCTTGAAAATGCGATAGGATAGTCAATACCTCCCTCACCTGGATGAGCTAGCACAACGCCAAGTGCGATGGATGAAGCATTTACATGTACATGGAATGACTTAATCCAATACGGAAAAACTAAGATAGGCGCAGTTACCATCCTCTCTTTCAATGTGTCTAACCCTTTTTGACAATCCTCAATCCAACTGAACTTTGATTCTTTCTTCAAAAAATTTCCATAGGTGTAGTTATCTACTCGTATCCCTTAATGAATTTCCTATAGTAACATGTATGTCCCAATGTGGTGCATAGTTGCTTTACTGAGTTTGGTGCTGGAAAATTAACAATAACTGCGATTTTTGTTGGATCAACCATCAATCCCTATTTGCAAACAATGCCTCCCAGCAGAATTCCATAGGGCACACATAAAACACTTTTCTTCAAGTTCAGGGAGATCTGATGTTGTCTACACTTCGCTAACATCAGTCTCAAATTGGAAAAATGGTTCTTCAGTAATCTTAATACTGTCCAATCATCAAAATATACCTCTAAGAATTTATGGATAAAATCCTTAAATGAAGCAACGACCACTCTAGAGAAAATAGCAGGTGCGTTCTTCAGACCAAAGGGCATAATTGTGTACTGGAACGAGCCCCATTCTGTGGAAAATGTGGTCTTGTTCTCGTCTGCTGTATTGATTCGGATCTAATGATATCCCAAAAATCCATCAGTGAAATAATATGCCTCAATCCCTCCAACATTGTCTAGTACTTCATCTATAAACGGAGTTGGGAATGGATTATGTAGCGATGTGTCGTTTAGCCTTCTCAGATCTACACAGATCCTAATTTCACCTTTTGTTTTCTTTTCTTGGATAACCATGGGACTTATCCATTCTAATTCTTCTACTAGTTCAATGATCCCTGCATCGAGCATCTTATCCAATTCTGCTTTTACTCTTTCTTTATACCTTGGATTAAGTCGATAAGGTATCTACTTTATGGGATTCGCATCTGGCTTGAGAGGTATCTTCATGACTCCCAAGTTTCCCAAAATGCCTTTCATTTCAGAAAACTTTGTTGGAAATAAATCTTGGTATTCATGTAGTAAATCCATTATTTGCGCAACCGTTTCCTCATCCCAGTAATCTCCTATAGAAGTGAACTTTGGTTTGTTAGGAGTTCCAATGTTTACTTTCTGAGTTTTCACAGGACTACTCAGATCTGGGATTCCCAATGGTGGTCCTTCAAATTCGCGTTGTCCTTCTGATTCAGGTATGTTGATATTGTGTGGATCGTCATCCTCATTGCTTTCCTCTTCATCTTCATTTAATGCGAAATTATAACATTCCAGGGCATGTTTTATCTGTGCTTCTCATTCTAGTTGTTGATACACGGGTGGTGATGTGTCACTGAATACCTTATTTTTGATAACCTGTAATGCCTCATTTATACTTGGGAATTCATCCTCAAAGCTGAAAGTTGCAGTGAAATTCTTAGTCATGGTAGACCATTCCACTATCTCTCTGCGCAGTTATGTATCTGTGTACCAGTTATGTGGAATCTTCTCCAGTTTATATAGAAAGCGATGGACCCATTCTTCTTGCGGTATCTTCGTCCATGCTTTCGTACAAATATCTATGTGATCCTTAAGATCAGTTTATCCATTGTACTTCACCTGTACATAGTTAGTATGTTCTACAAATATAATCTACATCATGTGCTTTCATTGTTCCCATGTTGTTAGATGATGCTTATGCGCAGCCCACCATCTAGCAGGTGTGGCACGCAGTGTTGTATCTAATGTAGTTAACTTATATTCATATGAAACTAATATAGTATATTCTTGAAAAAATGAATGAATATTATTCAAACCATCATAAGAAGGGATGGGACTTACCTCTGTTCCTATCCAGCGCAGTGATCTAGTGAGATGCGCACATCTTAGTGCTGATACTTCATGCATTTTGCTTTTCCAATTCTCCAGTCATGCTTCTGAGTCTGATATGCAAGAATTGTCGCATCGCCAACTCAAGGTTCCATCATCCATTGGGTTGACGTAGTTTGCCTGATTTGTCATCATCTTATAGATATGATCAAGATCCTAAGCTCAGCATTCTTCTCTGATAGGTTCAGTTTATCTAGGTCCTTGTGTAGGGTCTAAAGGTGTGATGACCCTAATATCTTTTCCTTCAAATATCATCTGCTTCTTTTTCAAATTGATAATCGCGAGGTTATCAATCGCCCAATCTATCCCCAATAGTGCAGGATATGGGTTACTATCATCGATAATTTAAATAACTTTGAATTCTGCATGACTTCGCACTCCCTCAATGTCAACTAGGACACTTGATAATCTCCCAAAGGGTATAACCTTTTGTTGATTCGCTAATATCAACTGTATGGTGACCATGATAACGTTGGTTTCCCCATTTGTTCCCATGTCTACTTCATTAATACATTCACTTCTGAGCCTAAATCAAGGATAATATTATCCATTTCAAATTCTCCAATCTGTGCAGTGAATCTCATTTCTCTGTCAGTTCTCTTGTGACTCTTAATATGATGAACCACTCTGTGTGTTTCATTCACCACATTGTGCTGCTCATAATGACTCGGCAAGATTTTTAGTTCTGCTAAGGCATTCTCATGTTTTAATAACTTCATGCAGCTCTGTAAAATCTGCGCAACAGGACTCACCGAGTGTGTTGCAGTACGTGATTGATCATACGAGGCTGGAATATCCCTCACAGCTACGGTCTCACTTTACAATTGGATTCTTGGAGTTACAGGTGCTGGTTCTTTAAAAGTTTCCCTTACTTCCATGAATACTTCTTTTTCTTTGTGCAGGTTGAACCTAGGTGTTTTTCCAGTCGCTTTTCTTATCCAAACCCCTTCATTAGGCTCTGCATAGAGTGGTAATCCTCAGAAGTCGAAGCTCCATCAATTCTTCGATCTTCGCTTGTGGTAGCTCCACTTCACGTCATAGCATTGATGTTACAGTTTGTACTCCTATTTTCTACTGCTATCATCTGTACATTCGGATTTTTTCCCTCTTGCCTTCTTTCCTACATTTTCACTTGTAGAACAGGGCATTCTTCAATGATGTGATCAAATGACTTACAATATTTACAAGTTGTACAAGAATTTGTGCAATATCTAGATAAATGTCCAGGTTGAGCGCAGTTATAGCATACTATCTGACCTCTACCTCTTCCTTGTCCTTGTTAAACATTTCTTCCTCTTCCTCTGAATCCGCCACGTCCTTTGTACGTACCTTGGTCAAACTGCGCATTCTAATTTTTATCTTGTGTTTCTCCTTGCACTTTGTAGACATCATGTTTCCTTTCTATCATAAGTTTGTATGCCCTACAGTGGCTATCATCATGACCCACTGATTTACAAAATGTGCAGTATAAGTTCTTTGGGGTTTGCACATATTTCTGAATCAGGTAACAGTCTTCTAGCCGATGTCCTCTACATCGACAGATATCATACCAAGGTCCTTGCTGTTGGTTTAATGGGTTTGGTTCTCCACTAATGAGGTAATCTTTAAATACAGGACAAATTTCCTTAGGGTGTCCTTCTCCTTTACATTTTGTATACCAGACCTCTTCTCTGGTCTCTTTTCCTTTTTTCATGTCTTGCAGTTGTAGTGTCAGGTTTGCTAACTGGCTCTGTATCTGAACCATACCTGCGCTAGTCTCTCCGATGGGTGAAGCCTCTAGTTTCATTGCAATCTCTAGAGCCTTTGTCTGCGAAGTAACTTTTTGTTGCATCAATGGCAACTTGATGTGTGGCAATAGTGCACCTATGAACCACTCTTGGTGTTTTTGCGGTGCGATGTCAAAACTAACTTGATCTAGCAATGCTTTGAATTTCTGGTCAAATTTCCACACTGACTCGCTGGGTTTCTACTTAATCTCTTTGAGATCTATGATACACTATGACTCGGACTTAGGTTTCTTAAATTCTCTTATCAGCACAAGTCTGATATCCACTAGAGTCCTATTCTGTCCAACAGAATACTTCATAAACCAATTCAAGGCTCTATCCCTGAATGTTGTAATTAAATGCGCTTGTCTAATAGCGTCACCGTGCACCTATTTAATGTTCCACATGGCTTCACAAAGAAACCAATGTTGCTCTGGGTCCTCAAGATCAGTTCCTTTGAATATTGGCAGCTTGATGTCCTCTGTCATTCTTCTTCTAGGTGGTGTAGTATTATGCGATGTGTTAGGGATACTACTAATTGGAATGATTTGAGTACTTCCTCCTACGGTGTTACTACTACTATTGTTTTGTGGATTAGTAGTATTTCGTTCAACTAGAGGTTTCTACAGAGTAATAGGCTGACAGGGAGTTTCTCTAGGTTCTCCTTCACTATCAGTCTCAACCTGATACAAGTCCCTATTACTTCCTAACTCGGTCTCTATAGAAGTGTGAGGTTTGTATTCCTTAAACCTCTTCTCGGTATTATACTTATATATTTTACCACTTCTTAATATGTAGGTATCTTCTTCAGTGTCATTGTACGTGTTACTGAACATTACAGATGCAATTTCCTAGTGCTTTTATTGCATTCTTAAGACACTTTTCTATGCTAATAACATTTTAATATACATACTGAGGTTGTTCAGGTACTTACCTTTCAATCCTTTGAATAAATCGGCCTCAGCTACGCTGTAAGACTTCCGACTATCCACAGCAAATTCTCTCACGTAGCCTTCTAGTATATTGTCTAGCCAGAATTCCACTGCTCTTGAGATCGGGCTATCTACTGCTTTGAGTCTTTGAATCAGTTCCGGAGTCCACTCTATAGGTTCTCCACCTTGATAGCAATTTTTCTACTATGTTAGTCTTGCTAGCCACTGATATAGATCGTTGCTAAAGAATGCGAAGAAAAATTCGTAAATATCGGAATATAGGTATCTCTGCAACCACTCAACATCAGAGAAATGTAGATGTCTGTTCTCATTTCTAGCAAACTCCTTTTCTGTATTATCCACCTAATTCTGTATTTTTGTCCTCTCAAGATTCCAATATTCTGAACACATCAATAGTTCAAGCGCGGCAATGGAACCATTTGTTGGCTTACAACTTCTTTCCTTAACTTTCTCTTACAGACCCAGGTTTTGTGCACTTATGGGGCCAATAAAACCACTTCTTCGCCAGCCCTTTTGGAAATAGTCTACGAACAAACTGAGGTCTCACCCGAGGCGAAGCTATGGGGGGTTATAGAAGCAGGTTTTTGTAATCAAGTGATGCGCGATTATGTAACTGACGTGAGCGAAGTCCTTCTGACTTTGCATATACTAAGGGTTATTGCGCACTTCACAAACTCACACAATATGAAGAAATGTAATGCATAGCGCAACTTCAAGACTACGCTTCCAGGGAATCGCACTTAACACAGACTTCACTGACTTAGTGTTTACCCAATTACTCATGCATTCAACATAACCAGAAACACTTGTTCATTCTACCAAATGTGTTCAAGACTTAGCATATTATTCTCCTTCACCACACATGAACATCCAAATGAAAGTGAGAATACAAATAAATGTAAATATGACTGTAAACATAATCATAAACATACACAATCACACATTCAATCACATAACACAGCTATTTACGTGGTTCACCCCCAAGATGGGAGCTACTTCCACGGGAACTATTGTTGATATTAATGGGAATGGTTCAATAGTTACAGTCTGTGCACTCAGTTGCAAACTCTTCTCTCTATAGTAGGCCTCTACGCACACAGCAGCAGAGCCTCTTTCTCTCTATAATGGGTCTCTGCGCACACAGCTGCAGAGCCTATTACAATGCTTATCAACAAAGATCAATGTCTATCAAGATCACAAAAAGATCAATACAGTTCAATAAGAGATCAACCCTTCCCTTACACAAATGCCCCTTTTATAGATCATGCCCAAAGGTCGCATCTTTACAATGAGAGTGGGAAAAGATTCCTATCGTACCCAAAAATACCCCACGGGTGGTGCAGTTATCCCACTACCCGGACTTGTCTCCATCGATAGATGCTTCACCGAACTTATGCCGCCTTTGTGCGCCGCTTCTGGCTCTGACGCTTCTTCTGACGGCTGCAGCTCTGGCAGAATGATTATGACTTCCAAATGACAGGTCCCATTCAGCCGCTCTGCCCCTTCTGTCACTGTCGATCCGCCACTCTTCTTCTAAGGACCTTTCGCCGCCCATGTTTCCTTGATCCTTAGTCTATACTAAGGTGACAAGTCACTTTCCACCACTTCTGCACCGCTCCTTACCCAACTCCCAGGTTTCATGGAGTCGCTTACCAAAAATAGGTCATTGTGATGGAACTGCGCATTATCAAAACTACGCTATGCTCAAACTTCGTATTTCCACTGCGCTTTTCCAAAACTATGCTACTTGGACTTTACTTCCAAAACTATGCCACTTGGGCCACACCCAACAGGGAACAACTTCTTTAAATCGTTCATGGGACTTAGTGAAGAAATTTTCTCGATCCTGTGCAAGTCTCAACTTGTTCCTTCTAGCATAATTTTGGATATGATTCGCTACTTTTCTATTCCACCATTCTTTGATTTCTTTCTATGCTATAATCTATGGAGATATGGTCATCTCATTATCCCTATGTTAGTACTACTGGCAACATAACCAATGTTGTAATCTATGAGATTACATTAGGTTACTGATAGCATATCAAATCATATAACATATAAGATATGCACACATACATAGAGATATGAGAAAGAGAACAGGAAGTGGTGGTACAAGCAACAAGATATCCTTTATTATATGATCATCATGTACATAAGCACACTCTTTATCTCCAGCTCACTATCCTATTTATACAAGATATGAGGTATTTATACAGTTATAATTGCTTGACCAATCAACTAACTACCCGATAGACTAGACTGACTCGACTATGATCGGTCAGGAGGACCTAGTTGACGAGCCGACTAGGATCCTCCAACACCTACCAAAATATGCCCTTCGGCCTGATAAATGTAGGGGCCACTTTTCAACAAGCTATGGATTTATCCTTTGTTGACATCGAGGATCAATTCATTGTGATTTACCTAGATGATTTAACAACTTATTCCAAGAAAGCATAGGACCATGTGCAACATCTAAATATTTTTTTTGAGAAATGCAGGAGCTTTGGAATATCCCTAAATCCTAACAAGTATTTTTTTAGAATGGAGGAAGGGAATATCCTAGGTCATATGGTATCATAAAGAGGTGTAAAAATAGACCAGCTAGAGTAGAAGCTATCAATACCATCCCTCTTCCTAGGAACAAGAACGCTCTATTGTGGAAAATTCATTCCAAATTTTGATGAGGTTACTAAGGGTATGAATCAAATGTTGAAGAAGGATGTAGATGTTAGATGATGTGATGAAGCCAAGGAGGAATTCGTTGCGATTAAGAGATCCTTGGGAGAATTCCCTATTTTGGTGAGCCTCGATAATAAGAAATATTTATGATTCTTTCATTTTCCTCGAAACACTCAATATCTGTAGTATTGCTACAAAAGAATGATGATGATTATGAGCATCATATTGCATTCTTAAGCAAATATTTAAGAGATGTTAAATTGAAATATAACATAATGGAAAAGGATTATGCCTTAGCCAAACCCTTCAAAGCTTTTAGAGAATATTTGTTGTAGGCACAAATCATGGATTTTATCCCACACATAGAAGTTAAGGAGATATTTTGTCAGGCTTTGGCAAATGGAAGGTGGGGTAAATGGATCACCAAGATTCATGAATTTTATTTGGTGATTAAGCCAACCAAATTGGTAAAAGGAAAAGTCCTGGCCAAACTAATGACATAAGCAAATCTACATGTAATTGTGTGTAATTGGGGTGAACATGGTGTATGCATATCAAGAGGAATATTGGAACATGGAGGTAAATGATTATGTCTATACATGCTACTATCAATATGATTAGTAAAATGACATTGTACTCTTGCTGGAAATAGGTACTTGTCTCTCAGGGATAGACAAGTCACAAAGAATATATCTAAAACTCAAGGCAATCAGGTATTATACCATAGGCAAGGATTTGCATTGGAAAAATCCTAAAGGTCTTTTGCTCAAATGTTTATTGGAAGACAAAGAGGAGACATTGGTCAAGGATATGCATCAAGAGATTTGTGGACATTTTGTTGCAAGAATGAAAAATCATAAAATTCTCAAGTTTGGATATTATTGGCCTAACATGTTCTTTTATGTACATAAACGTGAGAGCTTGTGTCCCTTGTCAAACCTTTTCTGGAAAGAAAAACCTGCCAACCCTACCCCTAAATCTTGTTCAAGTTGAAGAACCTTTATAGCGATGGGGTATGGACTTCATTGTAGAAATTCACTCCCCATCTAGTAGCCAACACAGGTGGATCTACTTTACTAAATGGGTGGAAGCAATACTGACTAAACATGCCAGTGACCTAGTAGTAATCAAGTTCTTTGAAGAAAATATCTCATCTAGGTTTGGTTTCCTGAAAAATATTGTAACTAATAATGCCATAGCCTTCAATTCCATTGCGATGATTTCCTTCTGTCAAAATTTAAATATCCTCCCGAGTCACTCCTCCAACTATTACCCTTAAGAAAATGGTCAAACTGAGTTTTCCAATAAAATCCTCATTAAAATCATAAAGAGAACTCTTTCTGAAAATAAGAAATCATGGGTGTTGGGAATGTTATATTCTTTGCATGTAAATCGACTGGCAAAGTTGATAGTATAGTAGTATAAGTCGACTCGAGTCAAAGGAAACAGATGGTGGTAGTATGGTTGGTTGGACGACTCGAATACTTGTTTGGTCAAAGTAAAACAACTGGACGGCATGAAGTTGACGGAACGACCAAAGCTCAATGGGAAATTGAGCAAAGTTTACCTAGTTAAGTAAACTATAACAGAATAACTAAAAGTGGTTAGGAATTTATGGATTGTCATTAATGAGCAGTTGGTTGTATTGTAACTTAAATAAGATTTAATGGCTATGAAGTATGATCATGACATGATGTTATGAAGTGTGATGTAATGAACTGTGATTTGTGGGCTAGCAAGTCACAATCATAAACACCTATTTTAGAGTGTTTGATTAATAGATGAGAGAAAGATCACTAGTTTTTTTGTTTTCCTCTAGGAGAGAGGTTTCCAAGGTAATTTATGTGTAATGCATTGATGTTGTTGTGTGACATTACTTATGTTTCATTGTGTTTAACTATATGAATCAATTTGTAAACTTGTTGTAATTAGTATTAGAACCAACAATTGGTATCAAATTTGTATTTGGTTGCACGGGGACGCCTTTGTTGTTGAGGGTTTGGCTTGATCCTTGATCTTGGGAATACCTGTTATAGTGGGATATTTATGAAAACATTGATTTATAATTAGATGTTAATTTTTGAGCAACAATTCAAAATACTATAGGATCTTTACTGAGAGAATAACATGTGCAGCATATCAATCACAATAAGCAATCACATAAGACAATACACACAGAGTTTCCATGGGGAAAACCATAAAGGTGAAAAACCCCACAACTTCCCCAAAGATAGAAAGAGCAATGATACAACCGAAGTACAAGAGATAGTCCTCCTAGCAGCTACTCCCCCTTCCTCACTTGTGTGCCACTCTCCAATGAGTGTAGAAGTGAATAATGAAGTGATCAAATAGAGTGCCTCCCACACTCTATTTATACATGACCTGACTTGCCTAATAAACTAGCAAGGCCGACTTGTCTAACTCAATCTAATAACCCATGGTAATACTAATCAGGGTCGACCCCACACTTGGTGGTCTAATAACCCATCACATGTAATTTGCGAAACTGGCGACACTTGTCAATACAAATGATGACACTTCCGTATAGAGGAACAATACCATCTCTATAGGAGTACAATATACATATGTGAAATACATTCTGAATTTACATATACATCAACACTCCCTCTTAACTAGGAAGGTATTTTTCGACATAGATATGCTAGCACAAGTCTTCTTCTCTATATCATCATCATCGAATCATTGTCATCATCATCGTCACTGCTGTTGCTATCTCAATCAATCTCTGAACTACTCGTCATAGGAAGTTCTATAGAGCCAGCCCTTTTTCATGATGGATGTAGGCCCACCACCTATAGGTCTTCATCATCAGTGGCCATACTGTGGAACCTAGGACTAATTACGTGTGTCAACAAAACCTAGCGCAGACTATAGGATATTTTACATGTTGACCTTCACAAAACATTTAAAGAGCATCCCAGGATGTTACGAGCACACCGCTCTACCTGTCCAGATCTCTATAGAGCATCCCAGGATGTTACGAGCACACCGCTCTACCTGTCCGGATCTCTAGGATATTTTCTATGTGAAATTTCACAAAAACTGTTCAGAGCATCCTAGGATGTTATGAGCACACCGCTCTTCCTGTCCAGATCTGCAAGATCTTTTCTATGCGAAACTATAGCAAAACCTCGAAAGAGCATCCCAGGTTGTTACAAGCACACCACTCTACCTGTCCGGATCTCCCAGTATCTTTTCTATGCTACCTGCAGAACCTGTCCATGGCCATAGAGTATCAACCTGATACTCACCATACATCATCTTGATGTACATCATCACATGATCAACCTGATCATCATCATAGCGTCATCCTAATGCATATCATTTGGAGCAACATCCTGAAGCTCGTCATCCACAATCATCTTGATCATACAATGCATCCACCTGATGCATACCAAGTATCTACCTGATACATATCCTCATACATGATCCACCTAATCATACAGTGTATCCACCTGATACATACATGATCTAGCTGATCATACCTGATACATACATAAATACATGATCCACCTTATCATACTAAACATCCAACATGATGCATATACAAATGCATGATCCAACTGATCATATCAAGCATCCAACATGATGCATATACAAATACATGATCCAACAGATCAAAGCATCCAACATGGTGCATATACAAATACATGATCCAACTGATCATATCGAGCATCCAACATGATGCATATACAAATACATGATCCAACTTATCAAAGCATCCAACCTGATGCATATACAAAGCAGTAACTGGAGCATGGTCCTGATGCTCATCACACAGTGCTTACATCCATAGCCGTGGGAAGGATCCTCCTCTCACCATGCTTGGAATGTCTCCTGTAAATGTGTCCATCACTTCTTCCTTGAAGTGTCGTCCATCTGAAGAACAACAAGCCTCTCTCTAAAGTACTCAAACTTCACTCTGGCTAGTGGTTTCGTCAACACATCTGCAACCTGCTCATCTGTCGCAACATACAGGAGCTTCACTGCTCCTCTCTGCACCGTATCCCTGATATAGTGATATTTGATCTCAATGTGCTTCAACCTATTGTGGAACATCGGATTCTCAGACAATTTCACACAACTCTGGTTGTCACAAAAGATACCAATAGCCTCCAACGGGAGATCAAATAGCTCAGACAATAGCTTCCGAAGCCATACTGCCTCACAACTAGCCGAACAAGCTGCAACATACTCTGCTTCAACCGTACTCAGTGCTATGTAGGACTTCTTCTTGCTAAACCAAGAGATCAGACCTGATCCCATTCTGAAGCAGCACCCATAAGTGATATTCCTATCTGCAGCACTGCCTGCCCAGTCCGAATCAACATAACCCTGCAAGTTAAACTTTTGATTCGCATCATACTTGATCCCATAATCAATTGTACCCTTTAGGTACTTCAAAATATGCTTTACGGCAACCAGGTGAACACTCCTCGGATCTGTCAGGAACTGGATCAATGTGTTCATGACAAAGAAAATATATGGTCTCGTGTTCATCAGGTACATCAAGGACCCAATCATATGCCGATACATAGTGACATCAACCAGCTTAAATAAAGCATCGCACAGAAGATTCAGGTTTGATGCCATAGGTGTGGCCATGGCCTTGCAGTCCATCATCCCGAACCTCTTCAGGATCTCTATTGCATACTTCCCTTGTCCAAGGAAGATTCCATCTGCACTCTAACATACCTCCATGCCTAGAAAATAGTGCATCATCCCCAAGTCCTTCATCTCGAACTCAGCAGCAAGACTCCTCTTGGTGTCGGCAATCAACCCGTCCTCACCTGTAACAAACAGGTCATCCACATACAAAGGTAGTATCACAGGATTTCCTTCCTCAACCTTGTAGTAAAGGTTGGAATCTGTTTTACTCTTAGTAAAGCCCAAACTGGATAGGAAACTGTCCATCCTACCATACCAAGTCCTAGGTGCTTGCTTCAAGCCATACAAGGATTTCTTCAATCTACACACATATGAATCCCTGTCATGTGTCTCAAAATCGAGTGGTTGCTCCACATACACTTCCTCCTCGACTACACCATTCAAGAAAGTTGTCTTGACATCCATCTAGTGTTTCTTCAATTTCATCACTACAGCCAGAGCAAGTACTGTTATGATGGAAGTGTATTTGGCTACAGGAACAAAAGTCTCTTCATAATCTATCCCCTCTTTTTGGGAGAAGCCACGAGCTACAAATCTCGCTTTGTATTTTTCTATGCTGCCATCCGCAACATGCTTGATCTTGAAGATCCATTTGGAAGTCACAATGGACTTCCCTTCAGGTCTTGGGACTACATCCCAAACATCATTCTTCATGATCAATTGGTATTCCTCGACCATGGCATCCTTCCATTCTTTCTTTTCCGCTGCTTCTTCATAATTGGAAGGTTCTTTGTTCATAATATCACAGAGTAGGGAAACATAGCCGGTATGAGATCTAGTTCTCTTCCCTTCTCTGTGCTCTTCTTCTGGATTTCCATATCTTTTTGCATCTTAAATGAGCTCTCTAGCCCATGCAGGTTTCCTTTTGTGAGAGTTCTTCTCACGGGGTGGATCTATAGGTTCTTGCGGATCTTCAATTTCACGAACTGCTTCAAAAATTGCTTCAGTCATGGTGGTATCTTGGAATCTGGTTTCCTTTGGTTCTTCATGATCTTCAACAAGTTCCTTCTTTGATTTGATGTAAGCTAAGTCTTCATCAAATGTTACATCAATGCTGACATCAATCTTCTTGAACCATGGAAAGTATATTCTGTAAGCCTTCGAGTTTTCACTGTAACCCATAAAGATGCCCTTCTTTCCCGAAGGATCTAGCTTTGTCCTCTTTTCCTTTGGAATATGTGTATATACTGGAAAACCAAATATTCTGAGATGGCTGACTTCGGGTTTCTTACCAAAGAATATCTCTTCTAGTGTCTTGTTGTCAAGTATCTTTTGAGGTGTTCTGTTCTACACATATATAGTTGTTCTAGTTGCTTCTACCCAAAGATGCATAGGCAGATCCTGGTCATGCAGCATTGCCCGTGCTGCTTCCATGATTGTTCTATTCTTCCTTTCTACAACTCCATTTTGTTTTGGATTGTAGGGAGCAGTCAACTCCCTCTTAATCCCTGAATCACTGCATAGCTTCTTGAAATCACTTGAAGTGAATTCTCCGCCATTGTCGGATCTGAAGGTCTTGATCTTCTTATCAGTTTGATTTTCCATCAAGGCTTTGAATTCCTTGAACTTATCAAACACTTCATCTTTCTTCTTCAAGAAATAAACCCCAAGTCTTCCTAAAGAAATCATCAATGAAAGAGACATAATATACATACCCACTTAGAGAATTGGATGACATTGGACCGCATACATCGGAGTGGATAATTTCCAAGATTCATTTAGCTTTTCTTTCACTACTTGGAAATGCCTTCTTAATGTTCTTTCTTTTTTCACATCCTTTGCAAACACCTTCATGTTTTGTCTTGATTTTAGGAAGACCCTCTACAAGTTTACTTGCAATTGGTAGTGCTCTATAGTGCACATGTGCAAGCCTTCTATTCCAAAGTTCACTTAGCTCCATGGATTCATGTGCCATGGCATGTTCAGGTTGTCCCTTTAATTTGTACAATCCTCCCTCTTGTTCTCCAATTACTACAGCATCATCTATGGTCTTACCCTTGGGCCACATGAGTACTTGGCCATCCACAAATGCAACTCTAATTCCTTTTGCATCCAAAGATGATATGGATAGAAGATTCTTCTTGATCCCAGGTACATATAAAACATCTTTCATCTTCAAAGACTTTCCAGAGTCTAGTTTGTAGGAGGCTTCACCACTTCCCTTGATAAGGTATTGATAGTCATCCCCAAGTTTCACCTTATGAGGTGACTCATGTTCAAATAGATCTACAAAATATTCTTTAAACCCAATCATGTGTTTAGAAGCCCCACTATCAATAAGCCAGTCATCACATCCATGAGATATAGTACCTGTGAGAGCAGAGATTAGAACATATTCATCTTCACTTGATGAGTCGTCACTTTCTACTCTACCCTTCTTCCCTGGGAAGTTCATCATCCTCAGCAGCATGAGCATGATATCTCTTCGTGTTGTACTTCTTCTTCTTGTTGAAGTTGTTGTTGTTGTCTTTCTTCTTCTTGGGGCAATTTGAATCAAAGTGCCCTATTTCATTACAATCGAAACATTGAATATGAGAGAGGTCTCTCTTCTTATGATGGGGATGAGAATGTTTCTTGTTATGAGATTTCTCCCTCTTAAACTTGCTTCTCTTGGTGTGTGATGTGAGAGCTTGATCTTCATTCCCCATATTTTCTTCTCAGGGCACAAGCCTTGCTTCTTCTTGTGAACATTCCTCCCATAGTCTACTGAAGGAGATCAATTTCCTTCTTGCACAGATTCCTTGGATGAAAGAGTCCCATGACCTAGGTAGGCCATTCAATGTGGTCATAACAACTTGACCATTATCCACTATTTCATCCATAGCTTCAAGTTGTTCCTTGAACTGAGAGACCTTATAAAAATAACATTGAATGGTCTCTCCATTCTGAAGCTTTACTCCTTTCAATTGATTCCGCAGAGTCATCTTTGGATTTATGTTCTTCCCTTCAAATAGCATGGTCAGGGAGTCAAACATCTCCTTGGGTTTCTTCAGAGATGACACATGTGGTATGATATGGTCTTTGATAGAATCAGCAATGATCCTCTTTGCCTTGACCAAGTTCTTCTTATGTAAGGCCTTAGCCTCTTCTCCCTCTGGAGCAGGGACCTCTTCACTTATGTAAGTATCTAATTCATTTTCTTCCAGGATTAACCCAATCCTATACTTCCATGCTCGGAAGTTATCAGCCCCTTCAAGCTTATCCTCAATCTTGGTGCGGTGAGACATCTTAAAGAGTACTTCAAATGGAAATAGAAAAGAATTAGATCTTACCACTTGATTTGCATAAATCTGGATCTGGAGTTGGATTAGGGTTTGTTAGAGAAACCCTAAAAATCAAAATGTGAATTTCAAATTTTTGAAAGGATAGAAAGATGCGCCTTGATGAGATGATCATCCTGGTATACTCAGAAATTGAAAACTGCAAAGTTTCACCCCTCAGGAATGCTTTTCAATCTCTTCAATTCACTAAGGAGGACCTTGAATTAAGGTTTGAGTTTCATGGAGTTTCACACAACCAAAAAGTTTGCTCCAAAGCTCTAAAATTCAATTTTTCCAAGGAGCTTCCATCTATGGTCTCAGATTTCAGAAATGCCACTTTTTGTGGAAACCCTAATTTTTAGGGGAAAAAATGAAAGTGCTCAGAATTGAATTCGGATTGGACAGAAAGATGCGCCTTGCTGAGGAGAGTCAATATACCATACTGCCTTTCAATATCTGTGGAGAGAAACCCAATAAACAAGAATCCCTAGCTTCCGCAACTACACAGTGTCTTCTTCTCAGGTTAGCTCTGATACCATGTTAATTTTTTAGCAACAATTCAATATACTCTAGGATCTTTACTGGGAGAATAACATGTACAGCATATCAATCACAATAAGCAATCACATAAGACAATAGACACACAGAGTTTCCATGGGGAAAACCATAAAGGTGAAAAACCCCACAACTTCCTCAAAGATAGAAAGATCAATGATACAACCCAAGTACAAGACATAGTCCTCCTAGCAGCTACTCCCCCTTCCTCACTTGTGCACCACTCTCCAATGAGTGTAGAAGTGAATAATGAAGTGATCAAATAGAGTGCTGTTAGAACAGTAACCACACTTAGTACCATAATCCATAAATTTTTAATTGCCCATGTGCTTAATTAAACCATGTTTTGGATTAAGTGACTATAGTTGGTCAAAAACCCACTTTGAGAGTGTTCACACCCACTTCTGAGCAAACCAGTTCACCCAGCCTCCAGTTTTGTCCACAAGTGCGCCCTCATTTATTGCTGGTGCGCCCTCTCTCCTTGTTTTGGGGAATTTAGTTGACCAAGGGCGCTAGGGTGGATTTTTGCCCACTTTTGGCTAGATTTGGAGCATTTAATGCTCCCTTGGGCCCCCAAACCTCCTCTATTTGCTCACCCACGCCTGCTTTGAGCTAATTAATGACTCAGCATGCTTCAGCCACCTCCACACCAGAATTCGTAGCTGTTTGGGGTGATTGGGATTGAGTTGGACCCACCTAGGGGGGATTGAGGCCAATTTGGCATTGATGACTTGTACACTCAGCTTGAGCCACCTAATGCTCTCGATTTTCTCATGGATGTAATAAAAACCTGTTACTAACATTTTCACATGTTAGACAGTCAGTTAATCAAAGGTTTTAGCATACATTGTGTGTAAATTTATCTCTTTTTTCAAGTTTTTCCACAGTTTTTGCAAATTAATTCGATTTTGTGAGGTTCTCCATAGCTCCTCGATCTTCTGTGATCAAAATACTCACAAGTGCCTCCCGCACTCTATTTATATATGACCTGACTTTCCTAATAAACTAGCAGGGCCAACTTGTCTAACTCAATCTAATAACCCATGGTAATACTAATCAGGGCCGACCCCACACTTGGTGGCCATCACATGCAAGTTGCAACACTTGCGACACTTGTCAATACAAATGACGACACTTCCGTATAGAGGAATAATACCATCTCTATAGGAGTACAATATACATATGTGAAATACATTCTGAAGTTACATATACATCAATATTAGAATGGGTAACACTTCGAGGATATAAATTGAAAATTTTGATGGAGAAAATTTGAGCCTTGGAAGCTTGAAATGGAGGATCTCCTTGTAGATTGAGAGCAATGGAAATCTGTTGACCCGGGAACAACTCCGGCTGGTATGTTGAAGGAAAACTAGCAAAATATCGATAGAAAGGAAAGGAGTACAATCTAACTTTGTCTATCATATTATGTATTGTTTAATGTCTTGGAAGAAGACACTGCAAAGAATCTATGGGAAAAGTTGAGGAACTTGTACCAGTTTAAAATCTCTAGTTAACAAGTTGTTTTCTTGGAAGAAGTTATACCTTCTAAGGGTGGGTGAAGGTGACTTGATTACAAAGCACATGAATGCATTCAACACTATTATTAGTCAGTTGTTGTCCGTGGATATTAGAATCATTTAGGAGGAGAAATGCATCAGTCTGTTGTGTTCTTTGTCGGATTCCTTAGATAGACTAGTCGTGGCTATTGGAAGTAACAATACCACATTGAAGATCAATGATGTGGTTGCATTTGTATTGTCAAAAGATATGAGAAAAATGAACATGGAAGGAGAGACCCATGAATCCTTGATGGTAAGAGATTGATCGGTTGAAAAAGGAAAAGGTAAAACCTCCAGTAGAAATCCAAAGTTGAGGGGTATATCTAAGACTAGATCGCTTGGTCCAATGACAAAAACTGTAATGTCCCCAGCTTGACCCTATTGCATTAATATTGTAAATGATGTAAATATTGTTATTTAGCCATGGTGAGGAGCTCAAGTCCAAGGCCCCGCCATTGATTTATCGTTCTATGTATCGGCAATTAGAATAGATGCATAGAGTTCTTGTGCTAGCTGTGCACAATGTAAAATCAGACATCATTTAAATATACAATTTTAATGAAAAACCCACAACCAGCTACGCAATGCAACAAAGATATGGGGGTATGATCTTTACAAGGAATAGGGAGGAAAAATAACCAAACCCTTGAGCCATGGTGTTAAGCCATTTCATTGAGGAAACCCATGAACTCTCAACTACCCATTTGGTCTCATGCACCCAATCATTTAATTCTTCCAAAAATTGGTTGGGACAATTAATGCCTTGGGATGGGAGAGGTATGGCTGTCAATTTTCGTGTATGGGCAAGACAACAACCTGGGAAAATGAGTTTTTGGTTTTGCTGGGCAAGAAAACCCCCACGAAATTGTGCCCAAATCCATTCTTCACCCATGGCATTCATCCTCTCACGCAGTCTGAGCTTGTTGGGGTTTTATCCTTCACGTTTTTCACCATTTCCGGCATTATTCCATGTCTGCAAACTCATTTTTGGTTAGCTCAGTGGCTGGGAGAAGAGAGCCACGATTTTTTTTGGGGTTATGGAGGCCGTTTCTGCCCACGATGCCCATGAGCATTTTTCTGAAAATGATTCTGCTCTCCTGGGGTTGATTTCCCATTTCCTCCTTTTCGTTTTTGGTTGCCCACGTTTTTCTGGAAATGGTAGAAACCCATTGTTGAGAACTTCACTGTACAAGCGTTTTTCTCATGCCCAACACTTATGCTTTTGATGTTATATGCATCCATCTCTTAACAGCCTGAGAAACCCAATTGCTGATTGGATTGGCTGATTCTTGTATACCTTTGGCTATGTGAGAGCCTACTTTCCCCTTTTCCTTGTGGAGATCATGCCCATCTCAGGGGTGGCAGTGGTGCTGAGAGATTGAGGAGCACACTGGCCTACGGTTGGGTGGAACGTTGCAGAAGCGTAGCTGGTTTCTCAGGGACTACTTGGTTTAAGATAAGTATTCTCATTTGATAATTTGATATGGCTTAACTGATGAATGACATGAAAATCTGGAATGTATGATGAATGTGTAATTAATATTACTTTCGCTGTGTTTTTCTTGTAATTATACATTTCCATATGTTAGCTGAATGCTTACTTAATAAGTTCATGGGCTAGATGCCCGGTTTTAGCATCATGATCCTCTCTATCATGCTGGTATGATAGGAGGGGACATTACATTTGGTGTCAGAGCTGTTGGTTGCAGCATTGGGCCTCTATGGGCCAAAACCACTTACAGTCATCTCTGGCAGAAAGAAAGATTTCAAATTTTTCCTAAGTATGATTTTGAAAAAAAAGAATTTGTTTAAAGAACTGTTTAAGTCTGTTTCGGAAAGAATTCCCGAATGACTTTCGAAATTGCGGAAGCATTTGGCGAATTGCTCCGAAACTGCGGAAGCATTCCGTGAGTTTTTCCGCAACGCGGAGGAGTTCGGGAAGTCGCCCCAAAATTTGCGGAAGGAATTCCCTTCCAAAATTTGAGGAAGGATTCCGCGAGTTGTCCCGCAACGCGGAAAAATTCGGCAAATTGCTCCGAAAAAGCAAAAAAATTTCTAAGCGTTCGGCATCGAAAGGAAATTTTCGGAAGGAATTCTCTTCCGAAATTGCGAAAGGATTCCGCGAATCGTTTCGCAATTGCGGAAGACTTCGGCAAATCGTTCCGCAACTACGGAAGACTTCGGCGAATCGTTCCGAAATTGCGGAAGCATTCCGCGAGTCGTTCCACAATTGCGGAAGCACTCCGCGAACCGTCCCGAAACAGTGGAAGCCTTCGTCGAATGGCTCCGCAACTGCAGGAGCCTTCGCCGAATGGCTCCGCAATTGCAGGAGCATTCGGCGAACCGCACTGGAAAAATAAATAAATAAATAAATAAAAACAAGTGACCAAAACTTGATTTTTGGATAGAGGGAGCATCCGGGCTCAGAATGGGATGATTCCTGTGGGGATCAGAGGCCATTGACGAAGGCCATGAAAGAACCAGTGAAGACCCAGAGCCCATTACTCTCCGAATTGACAGAAAATGGGGAATAGTGACTTTTGAAGGATGAAGTCCCGAGGCTTGACAGAAGGTCGGTTTGAGCTGAAATTGATCAGGCGCGGCCATGAAGCAGGCACAATGTTAACTTCAGAATCTTGGAGCCAAACTCCAAAGGGTGTGGAGTCGGGGTGATCAAGAAAGCCAAAAAGCACTATTCCAAGCCACTTTTTCGGGATTTTGAAAAGCTGAGGGACAGTAAAAGTGACCCTAGATGTGGGAATCAAAAATTTTACTGAACTAGACATTTCATATTCTCATTAAGACGGACAGTTTTCATTAGACGAAGATTCCCCAGAAATGCACCGTTTGGGAGATAGCCATTTTTGGCCAAAATTTTGGAATTTTGGAAAAATGTGAAAAGTGAGAAGTAGTAAAACCCAGAAATTCATAGAAGATGAATGGTGCATCGGAATTGAAATCCGGGAATTGCTGAGTGTTCCTTGTTATATGTACTAACTTCGCCCAATAGATAAGTTTTTGTGATTCCTCATAGATTTTCTTCCGCAGGTGGCTAAAGTTGGCATTCTGGACCAAAATGCAACTGTGTAAAATGTGCAGAATTGGAGTGAAAGTTGTCATTTTTGAAGAGATGCAGTTCGCACACCCGATGTCGGAATGGAGCATGAAGACTGGCATTGGAAAGCTTGTCCAGCAGGGAACAATGATGCATGACAAGAGTTTGAATGAGGTCTACATGTATCATAGATATCTAGTGCAAAAGAGTGCCAGCGGTTGTTTTGACAAACAAATTTTGTTGTCAATATGGGCAATTTCTACAATTGCATGATATGGAAGAGGAATTCCATGTTACGATGAGGGAAGGGAAGAATTCCTTAAACCCCTGTTTGTTATCATACTTATAATTATGAAATTGTCATATGGCATAAAAATGTTAGAAATGTAAGGGATTACATAGATGTATATGCACTAGATGGCATCTTGTCAAACATTACATAGGGCATATGGAAATGCTTGTGCATAAATGGGATATTGCATATTGGTAAAATAATGAAGTCTACATATGCAATGAACCACTAATGGAGAATATTGTGGTTGCTAATCACTATTGATGTTGGTATTGGTTGTAGGACCAAAGATAACAAAGAGCATGGCTAAATGTGTGGAGGATGTTGTTGCATGAAGCCAACAACCTTATGAAGAAAGGATGGTACAACAAATCTATGATCATAAAGTTGGAAAAAGGACTTAGCAACCTTGGTAAGAGGCCAACTGATCAGGTAACATCAAGCGATGTTAATGGTAACCATGCAGGTAATGACTATTGGTTCCAAATTGCATGAATGTTGAAAGAGGATTTGGTAAGATCTCTTCAACTATGTTTGAGCTATGTTGAGTTAGTTTGCATGTGATATTGAATACCGATTGGGACTTTTAACCCACCAAGCTTGGTGAGGTGTGGGTAAGTGAAGGAAATGATCCTTACACCCTATGACTATTTAGAAATATCAATGCATTCATATGAATTTATATCCTGCCATGTGTATGTTGGTTATGTACTCATGAAACAATGCAAGGTAGCATTGAGTAGATGTACATTAAGAGATTTTATAAATCTTGTGATGCATTGTATGAATGCATAGGGATGATGCATATATTATTGCAAAATAAATCATGAATGAAATGATGAATTGATGATAATTCTAGGATCATTTCATGGGTTGTTATGAATGCAGAATAGTAAGTGCATGAAGAGCCCAATCATGATCGATGGGCTGCTAGAATGCTCTGTGGAAGGACAGAGTTGTATGAATGATATGACTGTGAAATTTGATCTAAAGCTTATGAGAAGGAATCTCATGGTTGAGAGCTCTAAGTTATGTTAGTAAGAACAGTTGTAAATCTCAGATTTGTAAATGTTTCAGATTTGAAATTTTGCTAATAATTGCTAATGATTGTTTGGCTTATATGAAAATGTGTCAGGAGGACATGTTGTAAGTGGATGCTCATGGATGGCAGCGGGCATAAGACCATAACGGGCAGAGTGGTGTCACTTACAGGAGCCAAACAATATGAGGATAGCCTCATGGATAAGAAAACCAATTTCTGTAGTAGACAGAATTGTAAATTCATATTGAATTTAATTATTAATGCTATTGATTGGTTATGGAACAATCATATTTGAAGCTTATTGCTAAATGTTGCTGACTGTTTGGCTATTTGATAAAGTGTGCCAGGATGACACATTGTAGGAAGATCATGTGTGATGGCCTGCAGAAGCCAAACCAGATGGGAAGGACCCCATGCTTTGGAAATGGGTTGCGGGTGAAACGTCATTGATAATGTCTCAGCCAAACCGCATGACGGTAAACCATGAAAGTGAGATGGTAAAGCTATGCCCAGAAGGCATGTGAAACACATCTGCAAAATGAATGAGTATTCTGTGACCCTAGACAGGAACATTTATGTCTAAATTATTAGGGTTAATATGCAGAGCATGCTCTATCTTATTTATATCATTGCAGACTGCTTGAGTATGATTAGGGCCTACATGGCGCACATCGAAAAGGGGGTGCACACCTTTTCTGGTGCTGGGTCATGATAGGGTTTTCAATATTGACTACACCCTAAGGGAATGGACGCATTCCTGGTGTTTCAATTGTTAGTAGTGAATGATATGGAATGTGGTTAAGAATTGAACAGCAATACTAATGAGCTTACTTATCCTTCTTGTGTTGTCATCCTACACAGATGCAGATTGATACTACACATTAAAGGGAAAAGTGAAGAAGGGTACGCAAAGAGACTGTATGGGAATTAGCAACCTATCTATGCTCACGTGAAATATTACCAGAAGTGATGGACAGGCTTGAAGAGCTGTGTAATAAGAGAAGGTATCATCCTTGTGTGAGTAGGGTTCATGTTAACCTGCAGTCAAGAAAGTCACCTATAAAGTTCCTAAAAGGAACCACCGATTTCCACAAAAGAAGGAGTGGCGTCCTTGTATAAATGAAGAGCTGATGTGTGTGAAGGGTTACAGTGCAAGAAGGTGTGGTGGCATTGGTAAAGGCATAAAATCTCTACTGGGATAGTAGTGGGAGGGAGGGCGCCGAAGACTGACTGGAAACCCTGAGATGCCTATTGGGGTCAGCAGTGGGAGGGCGAGCGCCGAAGACTGACTGAAAACCCCGAAATCTCTATTGGGACAGTAGTGGGAGGGCAGGCATCGAAGACTGACTGGAAACCCTGAGATTCCTATGGCTCCATAGTAGAGCCTTGACCTATAACGGTCGGTGGCGCAGTTTCCTTCCATTGGTCGATGACCCAGACGAATGTGCTGGCTCGGCACTAGAGAGGGCCAACCAGGTATGGGACTGGTTGGGCACCACCAAATACTTGGTAAATCTGGCCGATGGGGAGGCGTACTGGTTAAGCATTAACTATATCCAAGTCCATAGGCGATCCCAAGGCTTGCAAAGTGAAGCAGGATCCTGTGGACTAGAGGGGAAACGCACAATACAGATAAGTATTCATTTTCATTTATGACTTGTTTCGAATAATGAAGATTACAGGTATAAGTCTTATAACAGCTAAGCTGATACACTGTTGTTTCTTGTTGGAAACCTTGGTCATTGCAGGAAAGCAAGACCCTGAAAGACTATAAATTGCTGGTGAATCCAAAGAGTAAATGAGTGGGCGATATAAATTGACTGGTAAATCCAGAGAGTAAATGAGTGGGCGATATAAATTATTAAGAAATCCAAGGAGTAGCTGGTTGAACGTTGTAAAGTTCTTGATAAGTCCAGAGAGTGACTAGTTGGGCATTAACTACTTGATATGGTAAAGCAACGTGTACGCTGGCCCAACACCCCTTAAACAATTGATAAAACCAATCGGAGCACTGGCCTAACATATTGCTAAAGGGAATGATTGATAAGCCCAGTCGACGTACTGGCTTGGAATTGCCTATTCGAATGGTTGTGGAGTAGCCTGCGTGCTAGCCCAACATTCATTGTTGTATCCACGGGAAATCCAATGCTTGGAAAGCAAAGAAGGATCCTGTGGGATAAAGTGAAGACATCCAATAAAGATAAGTGTTTAGTTACCTTGCAACTCTTGCTTATGAATATACATGTGCATATGATTTAATTATGATTTCTTAAATTCTCCTTTGGAGATAAGCCCTATGAGAATACACTAAACATGTGAATTGACTCAATGTTTGAGTGTAGGTATTGCTGGAAGTAAGGACTATGAAAGCATCTGGAAGATGCATGTGGACATATGACTGTCCTAAAGAGCTCAGTATGAGCAGTAATGAAAGATGGTGCTAGTGGAACTATGTGGGTCCTAGCAGCCAAAGGTTCTGTAAGCAGCAACGGGGAAGGGTTCCCTAGTTGAAAAGCATTAGACAGACCCTAGACACTAAGTGTCATAGCCAAGAAAGGAAAGTCAAAGCATTCACATTGAAGTGAAAGAGACTAAGGAGCATGAAACCACAGCGATGGTGTAGCTCCATAATAGAACAAGACTAAGAGGGAGAAACCCCTACTCTTCTCTTTCCTTTTGATTGATGCATTTATAAAACAAAAGATTGTTGAGTGCATATCATGGCTGAAAATAGATTGTGTTTAAATTGCTTGAGATGAATTGTGAATGCTGAAATAGTAAATTTTTCCTGTGAAAGGATGAACATGAATGAGTTCATGTGTATGTTGGGAAAGCATGAAAGAATGGAAGTCCCATGAATAAAGCATGGACGTTCCATGTCAATTAGGCAAATAATTGACTAATTTTAACATTGTGTTATGCTTGTCCTAACAGGAATTGCCACGATAAGTCTCACAGGAGAGACATTGAAAGCCATTGTTGCAGCTGTTACTAACCAAATGATTGCCCATGAGAAAAGCAGGAGCCAGTTGTGCACATTGATCCTGGAAGCAAGCCAAAAGCTATTTGTTTTGGCTGGAAGTCTTCCTTAGATAGTTGCTGGGACAATAAGAAGGATGGCATCCATGAAATTCTAGACTCGTGGATCAGCTAGAAGGTGAATAAAGGAAAGGAATTGCTCTGGAGCAATGTTCACCTGAAGAGCTGGAAGACCAAAGCTAGCAGGAGAAGCCTGTGGAAGCTAGAGGACTTGATCCGGAAAGTTCAAGTAAAGAGATGAAACGCAAGATAGACCTGCCACCAGTCGTGAATTAAAGAGGAAGAAATAGGAAAAAAATTGCATTTTGCTGAAACTATGGCTAGGTATGAGAAGGAAACCTCAGAGGATAGGGAAGTATTTACTAAACTCGTGAAACCATTATTTGAATACATGACAAAACAGGTCATGAAAGGGTTCGAATTTTTGTCTAGTCAACTTGGGAGCAAAGGAGTAATAGGAGGTAGCAGTAGTTCTCATTCTGAGGAAAAGAAGGCAATGGGTGAGCATATTTTCTCAAGCACAGGACCCCATAATAGACCTAATGAATTTAATATCACACCAAGGCCTACTAAACCAAAATTTCTTGAGTTCAAATAAGAGACTAACACCCAATTTGATATGCAAGAAGTGGTGACAGAATGGGAAAAGTTGAGTGAAGATTGTAGAAGAACTCTACCATTTGACCAATTCTTTAATGTATGAAGCAAACTCAAAATGAGGGAAGGTAATAAGACTCCATTTAAGAATAAAGAATTGAATTTTTCCATTGGTAAAATTCCCCTTCCCACTTTTGATGGCTCACCCCAAAGTTCTGCAAATACTTGGGTACAAAAACTAGATGTTTATTTTCAGCTGAATCCAATGGTGGAAAATGATGCTTTGAAATGGGCTATTTTGCATGTAGAAGGAGATGCCAATGATTGGTGGTTCCATGGTATGAAAACTTTGGGACATGATCAGGTTACAACCTATGGAGAATTTGTTGACAGGGTACTAGAAATATTTGAGCAAAAATACCTAGAATTGCCTTTCAAAGAACCAGCCCAATTGAAGCAAGTTGGAACCCCTGTTGAATATATGTTGGAATTCCAAAAATTATTAGTTAAGGTGGCTGATATATCTATGGTAATATTAGTATTGTTGTTTACTGAAGGTTTTTTTGAACCCTTAAAAGGTTTAGTTAAGGCCCACAAACCCAATTCATTGAAGGATGCAATGAGCTTGACAAGAGATCTACAAAATGTGCTACCTAGGACAAGGTTTCCTCCCAAGCCCAAATTCCCTTCCCAATTCAGATATGAAAAGAAGTCATGGAAAGAAGATGAATGTGGAAAGGATAAGAAAGAGGGACTAAACAAGGAAGAAACTATGTTACTCATGCTTCCAACCATGGGTACTAGGACATAAATGTGCTAAGGGAAAGGCCAAATTCATGGAAGTATTTTGTGATGATGAGTATGAAGGGGGCATGGAGGAAGGAGTACATATTTCATCCCAAGAAGAGGGATATGCCACAACAGAAGAAGAAGAGAAAAAATAAGAAGATCATCCATTACCTGACAAAGGGAGACTAGCAGTGCCTTCAGGAGTGCCTCGTTTCCACACTATTCGATGCCAAGGAGCTGTACAAGGACAAAGGGTTTCAGTATTGGTAGATGGAGGAGCCACACATAAATTCATTAATGAATCCATGGTGGAGAGGATAAATATACCTACTAAACCATTCAAGGGATTCACAATCATCATTCTAGGTCACCATACTATGGAGTGCAAAACATGGATTCCAAAGCTACAACGCACCATAGGTTATTACACACTTTTTGATAGCTTTTATGTGGTTGATGTTGCTAATACTAATGTGGTCTTGGGAGTGCAATGGTTGTACTCTATAGGGGAACATACAGTGAATTATCAAATCCCTGAAATGAGATTCAAATATTTGGAGGGAAAACAAAGGGTATTGAGAGGAATGCACACCTATCTGAATAAGGTAGTGTCCTCCCACATTATGAAACACAAGAATGAAAAGGTTTTGGGAGACATTCCTCATGGAAGGCCACCTGATAGAGGAGGAACAATTTTGTAGTATACTAAATTGATATTTCTTGAGGGCAAGCAATCTTAGGTGGGGAGGACTGTAATGTCCCCATTCAAATAAATATTAAGTAGGGAAAATTCCACCAACCTACTAGTTTCCTAGGTTGGGGTGGAGGCATTAAAATTGGAATGAGACTAATAAACCCAAATGGAATTTGGTTTGGGCATAAATATATTAATAGGGGAAAAATAAATATTTATGGTGAGAAAATAAGATGGCACTTGGTCATGGAGACACATTGGTCGTGTGGGACCCCCAAAAAGCTAGATGCCCCTTGCCACATGGAATTCCACTCTCACCCATTTGAATCCAAGGTGCAGTCCACTATTCTTGGGGTAGTTGGAAGGGAATATTACTTGGCATGACTCAATGAGGTCGACATGTAGAGGAAGAGTAACTTCTATGGGAGAGGAAGAGGCATTTTGGAGCTAATGGGACACTTGGGCTAGATTCCCTAGCTTCTATGACACCAATGATGAAGATGCCTATGAAATTTCTGAAAAATTAGACCTGATGGATGACATATGACATACATGACATGTTAGGGATAAAAATATCCTCCAAGAAGGCGCCCAAGTGAGTTATGGCAGCCAAAGAGACGCCAATTCGAATTTTGTGAAGGAGGAGACTAGAATTGGAAGGACAAGTGGCATACTTGGGAATATCTTCCCAAATTGAGTTGGCATGAAGCTCATGGATGGAATTCAAATTGGGGAAGCCTTATAAAGTTTATAAAAGTCAGGAACAAAGAATAAGACCAACTTTTTGATCATTTTACATTTTTCATTTTGCATTTGGAGAGAAGAGCTAGTCTACTTTCCTTAGCACCAATTTCGAGGGTGAAGGATTCCCATCCTAATTGGAAATTGAAGAGGTCATTCAGAACTTTCATTTGGAGCTAAAATGGAGTCTTTATTTACATTTTGAAGCTACAGGGAAGCTCATGGTTCATTCATCTACAACTTGTTCTTACTTCTCTTTCACACTTTCTTTCATATTTGGGCCCCTAGAGGAATTGCGCCTTTGGTGAGATGCGGATCTCTTTGTGAGAGTCCAAGAATATCCATTTATTTGTATTATGATATATATACTCTGTATTTACTTCTTAGAAGACTCTCAATTCGAAATACTAAGTGAAACTATGTAAAAATACCAAACAATGCATAAATGATGCCATTTTCCATATATCTTGTTGTTGGAGCTTGAAGAGCCATTATTTCGAGATGTATCGGTCATTCTCTGTGATTTTGTTGATGTATGAAGTGTCATTAATGTTCTGAAGAAGTTTCATTAGCATTTCACAATTCCTTGCCACGTAAAATTTGAATTTCATAACATATGGTGAAAATTACTAGCTCCCCCCCCTATGTGAAGACTTGCATATAAACATTTGATTTAAGGGAGTTGCAGAGAGACATAAGAACTAATTGATGATACATTTGGGAGATAATTGAAGTCATTTATCAGAACCATACCTCTGTTCTGAAATTTGGAATGGTTTAATACCATTTGGAGAACCACCTTTGACCATTACCCTTGGGGGATTGAAGCTCGATTTGACTAGTACATTTCCCTACTTTGTCCAGATTGTAAATGAATGTTGCAAAAGTGTTTTAAGGGTTGTTAAGCATCCATAAGCCTCTCTTATATGTCTGAATACATTCCAAACTCATTTAGACCCCATTAGGAAGCATTTGGAGCCATTCGGAAGCAGTTGGGTTAAGACTAGTCTAAGGGTCGAATTGGTTAAAATTTGCAAGTTTACCTAGTTTGTGCAAATTCTTAAAAAGGGACACTACAGAGGTAGTCGACACAACATGTTACTTTTTGAATTGGTCATCATCAAAAAATCTAGTCAACAAGCCTCTGTATGAGGCATGGGCTACTAAAAATCCCTCTCTTTCACATCTCAAAGTGTTTGGGTGTGATGTCTTTGTGCATATTCGAAAGGAGAAAAGAACCAAACTCGATAGCAAGTCGGAGAAATGCGTCATCATTGGATACAAGGATGGAGTGAAAAGTATAAATTGTGGAAACCAATGATTAAGAAGGTATTTTATAGTCGATATGTGATCTTCAGAGGCGTCAAAGGAACTTCCAGGGATGAAGAGGTTAAAAGGGAAAAACTAGAAAAGAAAGAGTTTGAAATGAATAGCGATATTTTGGATTTAGTCGAGTCACATGAATCCAAAGAAGAGGTGGAATAGCAGACTTTAGACATTAGGAGGTCTGGTCAAGAAAGGAAACAACTAGAAAGGTATAGTCCACCTGAATTTCACTATACTTTTGTGTTATCTTCCACAGAAGATGATCCTAGGTCACTAAAGGAAGTGATTGAATTAATAGAGGGTAAACTCTAGAAAAAGGTTGTGGAAGAAGAAATGGCTTCCTTGAAGAAGAATGAAACATGATATCTAGTCACATTACCATATGGAAGGAAACCCATTGGCAGTAAGTGGGTGTTCAAGAAAAATTTGAATGCAGCAAGACAAGTCAAGAAGTACAAGGCTCGATTAGTAGCGAAAGGGTTTTCTCAAGTCGAGGGATTTGACTTAAGTGAAATTGAATCTCTTGTTGCTAAGATAACTTCCATAACGGTATTAATGTACATAGATGCAACATTTGATCTTGAGATAGAACAGATGGCTGTAATGACAACGTTTCTTCATGGGAATATTGAATAAGAAATCTATATGAAGCAACCTGGAGGTTTTACAGTGGAAGGATAAATTAAGGAGTTGGTTTGCAAGCTCAATAAGTCTCTCTACAATCTAAAACAATCACCTAGGATGTGGTATCAAAATTTTGACATGTATATCCAGTAGCTAATGTTTGTGAGAAGTCATGTTGATCACTATGTGTATGGGAATAAATTCAGTGGTCATTTCATATATGTGGTTCTAGAACATGTCGACGACATTTTGTTGGTCGAAAATAACATGGATCTAATAAAGGAGGTGAAACTGTAGTTATTTCCAAGTTCGACATGAAGGATCTTAGAGCAACAAATTTCATTCTTGGAATGGAAATTCAAAGAGATCGTGTAGGTAGAAGCCTCTAGTTAAGTCAAAGAAAATATGTTGAGACAATTTTGAAATGTTTCAACATGCAGGAGAGTAGACTAGTCAAGGTCTCTATTCCTATAGGATTCAAGATATCTACTTAATAGTGTCCAAATACACAAGAAGAGATAGAGTACATGTTATGTGTGCCCTATGCGAGTGTTGTAGGTAGCCTGATGTATCCTATGGCTTGTACTTGAAATGATATTTCCCATGCAGTGGGAGTATTGAGCATGTACATCTCTACACCTAGAAAAGCATTGGACTTCAGTCAAGAGAGTATTTAGGTATTTGCACGGCATTATGGATTATTCAATCTATTATGGAGGAGAGCCCAAGAGAAACAAGAAAATTAATGTACATGGTTTTGTTGATTTCGACTGGGTTGGAGATATCAACCGCAGACAGTTGACCAGTGGATATGTTTTCAATATATTTGGCAGAGCAGTCAATTGGATGAGGAGGAAGTCAGTCATTCCATTTTTGAATACTGATGCTTAATAAATGGAAACTACTCATGCATGTAAGGAAGTTGTTTGGTTGTATAGGTTGTGTTCAGATGTTGGGTTTGGATGGCATGCTACTAGGTTGGATTGTGACAATTAGAGTACAATCTTCCTAGCAAAGATTCTATCATATCATTCAAAGGAGAAACACATTGATGTTCAATACCATTTTGTGAGGGAAATGATGGAGAACCAGAAGGTATTACTAGAAACGGTAGACACAGCGAAGAATGTAGTAGACTCATTGACCAAGTCAGTGAGCATAGAAAATTTTCTTGGTGTAGGGAAACGATGGGCTTGTCAACCCTACTAAAGTGAACTGAAGTTCTAAATATCTTGTTTATGGAAAGAAGACAACACGTGAGATCATGTTGGTAATGTTATATTCTTTGCATGTGAATTGACTGGAAAAATCAACAGTCAACTGGTATAAGTCAATTGGAGACGAAGGTGACAGATGGTGGAATTCTAGTCGGGCCGACCAACTAGACTAGTTTTTTGGTCGAAGGAAAATGATTGGTTGATGGGAAGTCAACGAAATGAACAAATATCAAAGGGAAATCGACCAAAGTTGACCCAGTCAAGTCGACTATAATATAATAACTTAAATTGATTAGGAAGTTATGGATTTCCATTAATGAGCATTTGGTTGTATTGCATATATAACTAAGATGTAATGGCTATGAAGTATGATCATGGCATGATTTAATGAAGTGTGATTTGTTGTCTAGAAATTCATAGTCATAAGCACTTGTTTTAGAGTATCTGATTAATAAATGAGTGAAATCTCAAGTCTAGTTTGTTAGCTTTCCTCTAGAAGAGAGGTTTCCAGGGAAATTTTTGTGTAATGTGTTGATGTTGTTATGTGTCATTGCTTATGTTTAATTGTGTTTAACTATATAAATCAATTGGAAAACCTATTGTAATCATTATTAGAACCAACAATGGGATTCTTAGTTGAGATATGCCTTATGGGATGTCATAATATCTACAAAAAGAACCACAGGTAAATCTCCTTTTCAACTAGTTTATGGGTTGGAGGTGGTCTTTCCTATACAACTAGAACTTCTCACCATGAAGATGTTCAAGACTTAATAGTAGATCCAAACAAATTTAAGAGATAAGTAAATCAACTGGTGGAATTGCAAGATCAAAGAAGCATGGTGTAGCAAGATTTCAAAGGATATCAAGAAAAAATGAAAGTTCTCTTTGATAAAAAGGCCAGATATAGAGAATTTGTAAAGGGGACCTAGTTTTGATGTGGCACAAGAGGCATGAAGACCCTGGAAAGAATGGGAAATTTGACAATATTTGGATTGGGCCTTTTGTGATTGAAGAAAATATAGGTCTATTACCCAACACTTTTCATCTTACAAATATGGAAGGGAAACCGCTTTACTAACTGATCAACGATAAGTACCTGAAACCCTTCTTCTCTTTCTGAAAGAAATGTGCATACCCTGTATTATAGTTTCCCTTCCATTTTTTTTATTTTCCCTAATGCATCACAGTATGAGATACCATCTGCTCCATTGAGCAAATAATTCGAAATCCACAATTGACATTTTGTTGCCAAGAGGATGCTTCTGTAAGCCCTCAAAAATTTTGACCTGAAACTTAAATTAACTCCATGGACCAATGGATAAGGCACTGGTATGCTCACCCAATATATCTCACCTATATTATTGACACCTCATGAGGAGGAGTTTGTGGATCACTGATATGATAGCCAATTCAAAGCCTTCAAAACAAGATTCTTACTTTATTCTATCAATCTGGTATCGTACAAACTTCAAAGGTGTTGGAACTATATGTGCAACTTTAAGAGGATCTAATCTACTGAGGGAATAAGGTGATGGCTTAAGGGAAATGGAATGTTAAGGCATATATGAATGGTGAAGGTCAAATTTATCTAAGTAGCAACTACCTATCCTAATTCTAAATGTATGAAATGGAAATGAAAACCTGACTCTGAGAGCAATTGCCAAATTAACCTTTTCATAAAACTAATAACAAAACTAAATATTTGGAATTCAAATCACGATTCTGAAACACTGAAATAGCTAACTATAAAAGCAATATAACCCTATGAAAGTAACTACTTATTTAACCATTTTATTCTTCACTACCAAACTGGATGCATCGGAGAGTAATCTGATGTGAAACTACAACATTATATAAACAACACTACACAAATTGTTAATCTTCGCTACAGAAATAATAACCAAAATTTTAATGAGATCCCAATTCATTTATCTTCAAGAATTACTTAGCTATGAATATTTAAAAATGACTAACTACTCTACATCGATTGTAATTAGAAACTTCATGAAATCAAATCACCATCTACTTAAAGAATTACTAATCTACCTTATGTTTTTTGGCTCCAAGAATTCGATTCGAAGGAGTACGTTTGGTTGCAAGACTGATGGCGTGAGGTTGTGAAATGGGCTCCAATACGAATCGACGGAGTACTTTTGGCTTGCTGTTGGAGGGATCCTGAGTGCGCAGGTATAAGGCAGAGAACTAGTGCCAAGATAATGTGTAGGCCAGCCGATCCCCTTCAGACACTGGACTGATGCAAGGCGAGCTCGATTTACTGGAAATGGGTGTGGAGAACGTGCATATCTGAAGACCTGGGCATACATTCGCTGGAATTGCTGAGCATTGACTGATTTGGAGCTGGAAGGCATTCTGATGGGGATAGCAGTGGGATTAGAAACCTTGCTGTGGCCGATTCGGTGCTGATTGGGTGGGGGATAGGGCTCTGGAGACTCTTTACTATCTGTCCTGTTGATCTGGGGTGTAATGGCAAGCAGTTATGAGCAGGAGGTGGACTACACCTCGGATGGAGAATGTGCCAGAGGGATTTTCGACCTTGGAACATACGCTGCAGTGGCTTCTGGGTCGAGGGAATCAACGGGATCACCTTTGCCTGGCAGGGCGACAGGGTTCTTTCCTGGGCCTGAGGATGAACGGCCAGACTTGGCGGACCTGTTAGGACGGACACTACAACCACGATTGGGGAATTTCACAAACTTCCCAACCTGCTCGGATACCTTATGTGTGGAGGGGATGGACACTATGACTAGAAGTGGCAGACGGAGGAAGGATCTGGGTGGTGGTGTGATATCAGATGGGAATTTGGCTCGGTCTGTGGAATCTGGTGATTCCGTTGACAGGGGACAGGGTAGGGGAGGATTGGGTTCCTCTTCCAGTGGACACGTAGCGGGAGTAACTGGGGGTGGAGATGCCTCCATACTAGCTCCTCGTGCCGGGATTTCTACGAAGGCAGAATTACACAAAAACACTGCTAAGAAGGTCAAGGAACGGAAGCGGAAGGATAAGCTAGTGCTGGGCGTGGATGTATCGATTGAGGAGGCTGAAGATTTCTCAAAAATTGCAGTGGTTGGCCATGCCCGTGGTAAAAGACTTGGACAAGGTTCTCTCCAGCGTTGGGCAGCCGAGCAGTGGAAAGATATCGTGGCTACTGCACCTATTGTTCGGGTTTTAACGAAAGGATGGTTCTCCTTCATCCTTTCGAATATTGGGGAGGTTGATGCTGTCTTACGCCGACATTGGTCAATGTTGGGCGTACCTATTATCCTGAAACGTTGGTCTCCTTTCTTCGATTCCAAACAGGAGAAAATTGACAAAGAACCGTTATGGGTGAAGCTTCCGGGGTTTCCCATGCACCTATGGAATGAAACACGGTTTGCAGCGATTGGGAACTACCTTGGAGACTATGTATGCTCTGATTATTCCCATATTGAAACAGGCATTTACATAGTGGCAAAGATTCTGGTTAACATCGATCTTCGATTGGGATTAACAGCTGAGATCAATGTACAAACGAAGGATGGGGCTTTCGTTCAAATACTGGACTATGTGGGTGTACCGTTTAGGTGCCACCGCTGTCACACATTTGGACACTTGGTTGCCTGTTGCCCACTTTCATTTAGGGGCAGACCGAAGGTTATGGCAGCAGCTGCTGACTGCACTGAAAAGGTGGTGCACACATCGGCGATGGGAGATGCAACTATCGAGCCTCCATCTGGCAATTGGACAGAATCTCCGGTGGTACCCGATGTACTGAGTGGGCAGCAGGGATCCAAGGAACTTTCTGCAAACAAGGGGTTGGATGTTCCTGGGAACATGGAAACCGCTGAAGCAGGGGCAAATATGGGTACCACGACACCATTGACGCGGGCAGCATCCAGAAAGCTCCAGGAGAAGCTAACTATCCGCCGGGGCTCATCTTCGAACAACTTGGGTTTGCCTCCTTTAACCGCTGCTGTTCCTTTAATTAATGACCCTATTATTTTGAGGGAGGATTGTCTTGGGACATCTTCTCCGGATCGATCTGCTCATTGTACTATTCTGGATAGTGTATACACACCGTCCATTGTTTCTACTAAACACTCTCCCAGCACTGGACGTAGTATCCGATATGCTCTCCGAAACAGGATGATCAATGCTGATGGCTCGGGGGGTAAGGGACTTGCTGAAATGGCTGGTAGTGTTGGGGGGAAAGGGCAGGGCAGAAAATCTCATTTGTCAATAGCTCAAGAGCGGGCAAAAGTTGATCTAGTCATGGGTACACAATCCACTATCGAATGGGCACTTAGAGCAGCGAAAACCCAGGAAGGGGGTTTCATATGAAATTATTGTCTTTCAACTGTCGTGGGTTGGCGAGTCCCATTAAAAAATCGTCACTTCGGAGGTTGGTGGATTTAAATCAACCGGATGTCCTACTGTTACAAGAAACTTTGGGTGGCAGTGAGGAGGTTGTTAGGGCACTGGAACTATTGCTACCTGGTTGGAAGTTTGTTGGTGTGGATGCTCGTGGACGCTCTGGAGGGATGGCCACAGGGTGGAAGATGAATAGCTGCAGATTTGATAGCTCTTGGGGCATTCCCTCTGGTATTGGATTGGAAGTTTGGGATGCATCGTTGGGGAGGAGGATCATAGTTCTCAATATCTATGGGCCCTATCTCAACAGGGTTGGATTCTGGGACTCTTTGTTTAGTATGGACATCTTTGATGGAAGGGATGTGATATTGGGTGGGGATCTCAACCTTTCACTGGGGACTTCTGAAGTTTGGGGGCCTCGGGCTGCTTCGGATCCACTTGCAAATTATTTCATACAAGCCTTTGCAAGGCTGGACCTCCTTGACATACAACCTACCAGGATAACCCCGACATGGAGGAATAAGAGAACAGGGGATCAACGGGTGGCTAAGAGGCTGGATAGGTTTCTGGTAACTGATGTGTTGGCTTTGGGAGTTGATGTGGTCAAGCAATGGGTTGGGACTAGGGGGGTTTCAGACCACTGCCCAATCCTGCTGGAATTACGAGGAGGTAGAGAAAAACCCCCCAGCCCATTCAAATTCAATCCTAGCTGGTTGAAGGATGCGGATTTTCTCAAATTAGTACAGGATCAGTGGGTTCATCGAACACCGGAGTCTCTGCGGCATGCGAGGGAACACTTTCAACACAATCTCAAGCGAATTAAAGAGGTCACCATTCTCTGGGCCTCTGAAAAACGAGGGAAGGATGAACAAAAGTTGAGGGAGGCTGAGATGAATATCGATAGACTACTACACTGCAGGGGCTTGGGTTATCTGGATGAAGTGCAGAAAGGTGAGCTGTTGAATTGGGAATGCTGCAGAAATGTGATTCTGTCTGATAGAGAAGAGATGTGGAGAATGAAGAGCAGGGCGCTCTGGCTACATTGTGGGGACGAGAACACAAAATTTTTTCAAGCCTATGCAAAGGGGAGAAAAGATACAAACTCTATCTGGAACTATCCTCTTCTGAAGGGGAACTGATCTCCAGCTTTGATGGTCTGGCTGATATGGGAGTAAGACACTTTGGAGAATTATTCACAGCACAACCTGGGGCCTCTATTGCTGAGGTCATACGAATGGCTCAGCTCTTCCCTCGTTTTGTGGGAGAAGAGGAGAACATTATGTTGATGGCAGAGGTGTTGCCGGATGAGCTTTCGCAGGTTATGCACTCCTTCCAGAAAGATAAGAGCCCGGGGCCCGATGGGTGGCCTATTGAATTTTTCTTGGGTTTCTTTGATTTGTTCGGGGAAGAACTTTTGGATGTGGTGGAAGAATCTAGAAAGGCTGGATTTATTCATGGACCCTTCAATTCGACCTTTTTAGCTCTCATACCCAAAACGGACAAGCTTGAAAGCTTTGATGCATTCAGACCTATTTCTCTCTGCAACTGCATCTATAAGATTATTTCAAAGGTTATGGCGAGGAGACTTAAGATTATCCTGTCTCAGCATATCTCTAGTGAACAGTTTGGGTTCTTGGAAGGCCGGCAAATTCACGAGGCCATTGGAGTTGCACAGGAAGGAATACACACTATGAAGGTGCAGAAGCAGAAGGGTGTTGTGATCAAAATTGATCTCTCCAAAGCATTTGATCGGGTTAGCTGGCTCTATATCCGATTACTTCTAACACACCTGGGCTTCTGCTATGAATTTATACGATGGATTATGGCCTGCATCTCCACAGTGAGCTTTGTTGTTCTGATAAATGGTTCAACGAGTCCATTCTTTCACGCTGGCAGGGGCCTACGACAAGGATGCCCATTGTCACCGCTTTTATTTCTCCTTGTAGCTGAAGGACTCAGTCGATTTATTTTAAAAGCAAAAGCTGAAGGTTCTTTTCGTGGCATTTCCATCTCACAGGTGTTGTATATTACTCACCTCCTTTTCGTTGATGACATCCTGATTTTTTGTGATGGATCGAGACAGGATATCGATAAGGTCGCTGAAGGTCTCATTTTGCTACAAAAGGCAGCGGGTATGTTAGTTAACAATGAAAAATCAACGATCTCGTGCTCTCATCTAACCGAGCTGGAGATTCACAGATTGGCATTGAGACTACCCTACAGGACTTTTGATTTTGATGCTGGTTTAAAGTACCTTGGCTTTCACTTAAAACCGAATGCATATTTGAAAGCTGACTGGCACTGGCTCATTGCTAAACTAGAACTGAGACTTCGTGGATGGAGTCACAAATGGCTATCGAGGGCAGGGAGGCTGGTTTTGGTTAAATCAGTGTTGGAAGCGATTCCTGTGTATTGGATGTCACTCGCATGGATTCCCAAAGGAGTCTTGGAGCTGATCCGGAGGTTGTGTTTTGCCTTTCTATGGAAGGGTAAGGGTGATAACCGTGCTTTGGTGTGGGTCAGATGGGATAAGATCGCGGTCCCCAAAGCACTGGGAGGATGGGGCCTAAAGAATATTTTCCTTTTTGCTAAAGCCTTGGGGGCTAAGGTGGCATGGCGTCTCATACAAACTCAGAGCCTCTGGACTAGAGTGGTGTACCATAAATATATTGCTCCATTAACTCTTCTCGAATGGATTCGGCAGGGCAATAAGACGCGGGGAAATTGCTCTTTGGTCTGGAAAGCGGTGGTGCAACATTTTCATCTGATTGGGTCTGGCTTAGTTTGGAGAATCGGCAATGGGAGATACACTCGAATTGGACTGGATCCCTGGGTAGGCTGTAGCGGTGGACATGTCCTACCGGAGGCTTTAAGGAATTTTCTGGCAGCCAGAGGTTGTCACTTTCTGGCTGATATTGAACAACCGGGATCATCCACTCTATGGCAACAGGGGTGGATCTCTGCACAGCAACTTGAGATTCCAGATGACTTGCTTGGTGCTTGGGAGAATTATATTCGGATTTTAAGATACACTAATATTCGCCTCACAAATCGGATTGATGAATTAATCTGGGAACACCATCCATCTGGTAAATACACAACATGGATATATTCAGCTGAATGTGAATATACATAACAGGGATTTGGTGTGGTGGTGGAAACATCTGTGGACACTTAAGTGCCCGGGGAAAGCTAAACTACTCTCTTGGGCTATATTGGAAAATAAGGCACCGACATGGGACATTCTGCAGCAGAGATTCACTCAGGGGCCGGGGTTCTGTCCTCTTTGTAGGGAAGCAGAAGTGTCAAATTCACATATATTTGTTCACTGTAGTTTCACACAAGCTGTATGGGCTGCCACTTGCAAACATCTGGCGCTCAATGTGAGTTGGTGGGGAGTGGACTTTCCCGACGCCTTTCAACAGTGGTGGACATCTCTCAAGCATCCCACTTTTCGGGCTGTCCCCTGTATTCTTGCCTGGGGCATTTGGATCACTCGAAACAAGATCATATTTCAGGATTGTCGGGTCCCTCTGGAGCAGGTTGTGGCACAAGCGGTGGCTGTTTTACTACACTTCAAGTCATCCATAAAAGCGATTAGCATTAGACCTGTGATCATGGAATTCATAGATAAATCCATGCCGTGGGATTATTTTGATGGCTCATCTATTAACCAACAATCAGTGTGTGGTGGAGGTGGTGTTCTACACAAAACAGAATCCCATTATTTTCATATAATGGCTGGTTTGGGGAGTGGTTCAAATAACTACGCTGAACTTATGTCACTTAAACTACTGATGCTTTTCGCACTTGAACAAGGATGTCTAACACTCCAGATTTTTGGAGACTCTCTAATTGTTATCGAATGGGCCATGGAGCGCACACAATGTCATGTGATGATACTCTTACCAATATTGGAGGAGATATTACGGTTAAAACAGGCTTTTAACTGCATTACATTCACCCATGTCTACAGGGAGCGAAATGGGACGGCTGACCAGCTATCTAAAGAAGCACAATCTTTGATTTTTGGCACATGGAGGATCACGATTCATTCTACAGAAGGCATCTACAGCTATACCCACAGGCCCTTCTTTGGGGAAATTGTGGACCATATGGAGAATTAGACCAAATTTTGACAGAATTTAAACAACTGCTGATTGGATACATTTTTGAGACAGAATATATGTTTGTTGTATTGACAGAAGTTAAATGCTTGCGGATTGGATAAATATTTATGAGACAGTGATTGTGGACAGTATAATCTTTGCGAGCTGTAGTGGATACAGATATTGGACAGACATCAGTTTGGAATGTATCGAGTATGGACAGAATATTTGTTGTATGAGTTTTGTTCTTTTGTGAGAGCGAGTTTATTTCTGTTGTATGAGTTTCTTTTGTGAGTTTCTTTTGTGAGAATATTTCTGTATTAGATTGGATACAGACAGTGTGACTGTAGCGAGATAATAACTCAGATTTCTGCTGAGTTTCAGAGTTCTTTGAGAGCGATCTGCGGCTTATTGGCTGTAATGCTGATTGGATACAAACAGTGTGGACTGTAGCGAGATGTAATAACTCAGATGCTGAGTGACTACTTTCAGATCTGTGATATTGTAAGGGACAATTGACAGTCATTCGGTGGACTGATTGGCCTTATGGACAGTATATGTTGACAATGTAGGGATCTCTAAGATTCTATTACATGTGCAGAATGTAATTTTGTTCTCTAATGAAATAAAATTATGACTTTTTCCCAGGAAAAAAAAAAAAAAAGAATTACTAATCTACGCTACAATAATCATAACCAAAATTCAATGGAATCAAATCATAGTTTGTGCGCACATCTAATCTACTAAATGATCTAATTAAACCAAGACTCATGTTATCACAATGAGGGGGGCCAACATCATAGCAACACATGATCGAATTAAAAATAAGTACTCGCAGATAGAAAACATGTCATTCAATAGAAAGTTCATTCGTTGTTCATTTCCATGCAAAACATATCAGATCACAAAAATTCAAGTTATCTATATTTGCCAAAAATATTAACGAAGAAGAAGAGTATAATTGCACCTGAAGGCTTACATATAAGTCTTTACATAGAATCATAAAAATATAAACCTACTACTGAAAATTACACTCAGTCACAGCTGAGCCCTCATCCCTAAAAATGTTGAAGATAACTAATAAAGAGCTAGGGTCTCTAAATGTTGTGGAGGCTAGTGCAACTTCCTTAAACTGGCTATTCATTTCTTCATTAACCTATGGAACTCCAAATATTAGTTAAGTCTCTATAAGTGACCTCAGTTGTGCTTGAATCGCGACTGGAGGTGGAACTCAAAGTGGTGGATCTTCAAAGCAACATCGATCTTTAGTTTTCTTCATGATGTGATTTCTTGTAGTTCACAATGAGATGCTAATACCACACATTAGACTCCTTTAATCAAGTTTTGAAATGAATCAAGCAAAAGAAAAGATAAGAATTCATATGATCACCATTCCATTCATTAAATACTTAATCAACCTCAAAATATGTGTTCAACCCCTTAGAGAATGCCCCATTGGGCTATGAGTGCACGATTTACCTACCAAAATTGAGACTCATCAGGAGTCATCTTGCAGAAGTAGCCGATGTTGTCCCCCTTTTATCCCATGATGCTACAAGTGGCTCTTAAGACGATACCCTTATGCGAATGACCAAGATCAAACCATGCATCTTCCAACAAAGGATATGAGCAGTTTGCAGTGATGAAGTTGCATTGTGAGATATATGGGAGACCCATGCATGAACGACTAAGATTAGAAGGTGCACCTTTCAGCAGTGCATCTAGGTCGTCTACAACAATAAAGTTGCATGGTGAGATATAAGGTGGACTTGTGCGCGAATGACTAATATTAGAAGGTGCACCTTTCAGTAGCGCATCTGGGTCGTCCGCAACAATCAAGTTACATGATAATATACAAGGGAGACCCTCGCACAAATGGCTGATATGAGATCGAGAAACTTTCAACGGAGCATCCAGGTCATTCGCGGCAATGAATTTACATGATGAAATGACAAGGGGACCCTTTGATCCATTCACGATAGATTTGATCCATTCGCTTTGACAAGAGCCACATGATGAATTGAAAAGTATTAGCCCCGCAGATGGTCATGATCATACCTCAACCTTTTTGATGATAAATCTAGGCCATTCGTACTGGGGGGAGTTTCCATCGCCTAATGGATTCCTTGGAAATCCACTAGGGTATCTAAGATTAACTCAAGGGACAAAGATGTTACTGGAGATACTGCATGAACTTCCATATTCTTGTACGTTTCCGATTTGAGTTGACCCCAACAATTGGATCCAGTCCATTAAACACTATGATTTTCTATTTATGGAGAGATTCATACCTAAGTCCTCCCAGAACCCCAAGAGAGAGATGCATCAGAAGGTAAAGAAATAAAGCGACGTGGCCTCAAAAGGTATCGATATGTGCCATATTTGGTCCCACTAAGGAAATAATGTATCAAGCCATCTTAGCTAAAACCCATTCATCACCCAATCATAACAATGTAACCAAAATATTCTTCATAAGGGGCATAGTTAGCATTCAAAGAAAGAGTATAAAGAGAATGGAAAAATAAAAACACAGAGAGTTTCAATATTATATATAAGAGGATGCTAAAAATTCATACAAAATTTGTACATGGATCTACAACATTGGCCCTTTCTTTTACTTCTCCTCTTGTTTTCTTTTTAATGAGATCAGAGAAATTATGTTGTCTAGAGAAAGAAAATAGGACCAGGGAAGAGACCAATGGGTCCCCCCTGCTGTGTTAACTGTTGTAATTAAAGAAAAATGAGAATGCAATTGATTTAAAACAAGGACCGAGATTATTTGCCAATGGGGTTCAAGGAAAAAGTGTCTCGATGTGATGTTGAATGTTCTCTCTTGTAGTTTGAAATGTCTTTATTTTGTTCCATGAATATGTGGATCTACAATTTTAGTGCCCACATGATTTTATGTGTATGTTGAATGCATTTCATGGGAAGCTTGTTAATACTTATGTTGAATGTATTTGAGATATTACATCTTCTTTCATAGAATTGGGTCATGATTAAGGCACCCATGTTGTTCTTTATTTGAGTTGTGTTGCTTTAAGATGTGCTTGTTCCTCCCTATTTAAAATAGCGTTCAAACTTTACTTCTCAAACAATCGAGGTCATCTTTTGCACCATAGACCTTGGTTCTAAATCCAATCAATGCATTGCAAGAAGATCCACACACACCTAGGGTGATAGTTTAGGACTCACTGCCTTTCAAATTAGATACCCTCCCTTGGTCCGAGGACTAGCTTAATGACCTAAAGTGGCACGAGAGTGGTGCATCCTACACAACCCTCCTAGGCCTTGTAACCCTCTTAGAGTACCAACTATGTTTTATGTGAAATATACCCATATCCTTAGAAGAGAAATGACCATCAACTTGAGGGGTGCAACCTAAGGAACGACACTCTCCATGATCATTACGAGTGAGATACTCACTATTTGGGGTGTCTGACCAAGTTACAACAAACAGGCTCAGCTATAGACTCTATCTCTTCCTTTGAGCAATTAGCCATCCGCATAGAGAACTTAACATATTTTTTCTATAAAGAATGTTTCATTTGTGGCCTCAAGGAGGAAATTCGAGCACAAGTCAGAATGCAATGACCTGCTACATGGTTAGAAGCATATCAGAGGGCTCTAGAAGCAGACACAGTGATCAATGTGCATACCAACAAACCACCATTCATCCCTCGCGCACACCCTATGCAGTCAATTCCTCAAGAAAAATTCGTTCTTCTCCCTTAAAAGTATAGAGGTTATCTCCAATAGAAATGGAAGAATGACAAAGATGGGGACTTTGCTATAATTGTGATCAAAAGTATGCTCCATGTCATAAATGTAAAGAAAAAAATTTATTTTGAATTGATGACTGCTCCTACCCATTTTGAAGAAATCATTGTGGAAGAAACTCCTAAGTTTGAGTATGTTGACAAAACACCCTCTATGCAAGAAGAATTGGAGCTCGAAGTCAATCAAGAAGAAGCACTCATCTCTCTTCATGCTTTATATGGTATTTCATCTGCACAAACATTGAAACTTCTTGGTTACATCAAGCACCACAAAGTGGTAGTTTCGGTTGATAGTGGAAGCACCCACAACTTTATTCATAGTAGAGTGGCTAAAGAACTCCACTATTATGTCCACCCACTACCCAAATTTCAAATTACGATATCCAATGGCGGGATGATGAAATCTGGGGGGTGCTATGAAAATGTGAAACTCTAATCGGGTGACTATAATCTCAAAACTCATATGTTGTCCATAGATATGGGTGGTTGTGATATAGTTTTAAGGGAAGAATGACTATGCACATTGGGTCCAGTGACAATGGACTTCAAGGAATTATACTTGATTTTTACCCAAGACATTCATACTCACACCCTTAAAGGTCTTCAAGTGGGCTACCTTGAAATCATAATTTCTCATCGGATGGAAAAATTATTGAAAAAATGCCACACTGAAATTATTGCTCAATTCATGCCATCCAAGCTCTAGATAACACTACACTGGATATCCAACCTGACTAATAGAGATTTTTGGACAAACATCAATAGGTCTTTGAGACACTGAAGTGTTTACCCCCATCTAGAGGCAAGCATGATCATGGTATTCCCTTGATTTCGGGAAGTCAACCACCAACTATAAAACCATATAGGCACCCATTTGCACAAAAGAATGAAATTTAAAATATCATTCAAGAGCTATTGGAGACATGATCCATTCATCCCAGCACTAGCCCATATTGATCCCCAGTGGTCATCGTTTTAAAAAAAAGAAGGCAAGTGGAGTATGTGTCTTGATTTTTGGGCGCTCAACACGTTAACAATAAAGGACAAATTTCCGATCCCAATTATTGATGAACTTCTATATGAAGTCCACAGTGCTAAATTTTTCACTAAACTTGACCTTTGTTTAGAATACCACCAAATCAGGATGAAAGAGGTCGACATTCCAAAGAATTTTTTTTGGAGAAACAAAGTCCATTATGAGTTCTTGGTAATTCCCTTTGGACTTTGTAATGCCCCCTCTACTTTTCAAAGCCTCATGAATAAAACTTCAAGGCTATATATTCATAATTTTTTGCTAGTTTTCTTTGATGACATTTTGATTTACAGTAAAACATGGGATTCCCATGTACACCATGTTGATAAAGCCTTGAAACTCCTTTGGGACCATCAATTATTCATCAAATTCTCTAAATGTTCTTTTGGGGAATTAGAGGTTGAATACTTGGGTCACATTGTTGGACAATATAGGGTGAATGTGGACCCCAAGAAGATTGCAAGAATAGCCCCGCCCTAAAACCTTAAAGAGATTACATGGGTTCTTAGGCCTTACGGGCTAATATAGGAAGTTTGTGAAGAACTATGGTAGAATTGCAGCCCCATTGACAACCTTACTTAAGAAAAAGGCCTTCGCATAGAATGAAGTGGTAGAACAAGCATTCTTAGTTCTAAAGCAAGCCATGTGCACCACACCATTCTTAATTATGCATGATTTTACTAAGGCTTTTGTATTGGAATGTGATGCTTCTGGAAAATGCTTGAGTGTAATTTCAATGCAAGAATGAAGACCCTTAACATTCACAAGTAAGCATTTGTGTGACAAGAACTTGGGGAAGTCTACCTATGAGAAATAAATGTTGTCCATCCTACATGCAATTAACACATGACGATTGTATCTCATAGGGAAACGCTTCAAGATCAAGATAGATCATCATAGTCTAAAGTATTTTTTTTAGCAAAGGATTTCATCCCTAAAACAACAGAAATGGGTCACCAAAATGGTTGGACATGATTATGACATCATCTACAAAAAGGGAAAATACAATGTTGTGGTAGATTCCTTGTCAAGGAAGTGTGAGGAAGAGGAATCACTCTTTTCTGTATCCTCTCTAGTTCCTATATGGTTATAGGTAACATAAGAAGAATGTCTAACGAATGTTGCTACATATCAACTCATCAAGTTCCTCCAGGAGGATCCCAACCCTCCCCAGGGCTACACTTAGCAGCAAGATACATTTGTGATATAAAGGTCGTCTTTGTATGGTACCTAAATCTTCCTTAAAACAAACAATATTAATAGAGTTGCATTCATCACCTCTCATGGGTCACTCGAGATTTTAGAAAACTTATGCACGCATCAGAAACTCGTTCTTTTGGGAAGGCATGAAAAAGGATATCCTTAATTTTGTAGCAGAATGTGACACTTGCCAAAGGAACAAGGGTGAGATAGTAAAGACTCCAGGGGCATTGCAACCATTACCAATCCCAACCATTATTTGGACCAATATTTCCATGGATTTTATTGTTGGTATTCTAAAAGTGAGCAACAAATCAGTCATCATGGTGGTAGTTGATCGGCTTTCCATCTTTCCAAATATGCTCATTTTTGTGCTCTCCAACATCCATTTACCCTAGTAATGGTTGCCCAAAATTTTTTATACTAGATTTTGAAACTCCATGGCATGCCTACCTCCATTGTGTCAAATTGTGATCCCACATTCACCAACAAGTTTTGGAAAGAACTATTTAAACTACAAGGCACCCAATTGCAAATGAGGACCTCGTATCATCCTCAAACAAATGGTCGAACAGAAGCAATCAACAAGTGTCTTGAAACTTATTTGAGATGTTTTGCATTTGAAAAGCAACATCAGTGGGAACAATGGTTACCTTTGGCAAAATGGTTGTATAATACCACTTATCATGAGGCTACAAAAACGACACTATATGAAGTATTCTATGGCCAGCAACCACCCTCCATGGTTTCTTATCTACTAGGTACTTCCAAGGTACATGTAGTTGATAGTTTGCTTCATAATCATGATGTCACTCTTTGCACGCTTAAGGAAAATTTAGCAATGGCTCAAAACCACATGAAGCAACACGCAGACCAACACCACTTAGAGAGTTCATTTGTAGAAGGAAACCAGGTGTTCCTTCATCTCCAACCTTATAAGAAGACCTCACTCAAAGTTAAAAGACATTAGAAGCTTGCACTAAATTTTTATGGCCCATATCATATTTTTTAATGCATTGGTCAGGTGGCCTACAAATTAGTGCTCTTGACACACTCCAAGATCCACCCAGCATTTCATGTGCCATGTTTGAAGAAGGTAGTGGGTCAAAATTGTCAATTTCAAATTACATTACCATAACTAGATGAAGAAGGAGTCATTTCACTCCAAGCACAAACAGTTTTGGAAACTTGAGAGCGTGAGCTACATAATGTAGCGACCTGTCCAGGTCCTTAATTCATATCACTAAATACAATTTATAGTTTTGTCATATCTTTGATTATGCTAAGTTAATGTGGTTCTATCATCTTGTCATGTCCTTGATTCTGCTAAGTTTATCTGGTTCTATTTAGTATTTCTATGATTTTTGTGCAAGTATGGATCAATTTGAATTACTTATGTGCATATATATTGTGTTAATGTTTTTGTTTACTGTTTGTTTTTAACTACAGGTGCAAATAAACAAAGTGCTAAGGTAAGATTTTGTTTTTAATTACAGGTGCAAATAAACAAAGTGCTAAGGTAAGATTTTTTTTTAATTACAGGTGCAAATAAACAAAGTGTTAAGGTAAGATCTCTAAGATACTAGTTAGAAATACAATAAACTTTTCCAAAGTGCTAAGGTGAGATCTCTAACATAGTAGTTAGAAGTACAATAAAGTTTTCTTAGAAATATTTCTTAGAACATGTACATAAATTAACTTTCTAAATATAAAATTTAAGTAACATTTCAAAATATCAAATTACCTATAAGGTAGAAAGGTACACCAGTTTATCCATGCTCCCAAAGCCAGAAAAATCAACTTCCCAAACAGGTTTTTCCACCCTGCCAACTAGGAAAGTGTAACGCCCCATATTTTGACTAGGTGTGTTTATGAGTTAGACACCTTTCACCTTATCTGCTTGTTATCTGTTCGACTCAGCTAGACGGAGTGAACTATATTTTCGGCATGTTAGACATGATGATATGCTGCTACTATGTTTAGGATGTTACTATGTCCATGTTGATACTACAAAAATGATGGTACTATATTCATGCAGTTATTAAGTTATGATTATCATGAGGTTCATTGCTTTTATGATGAGAATATATGTGTTAGCGTTTTCATTGATGAAATGTGAAATATATGATGTCGTACGTGAGTGCCATCCTATGATGAAATTGATAGAACTGTTATCTTCCATGCACACCTGTGATGAAATTGTGACGTGAAATAAAATGATGTTGATGATATGGATCAATTGTTGATCGAATGGAAATGCCTGTTATAAAATATGTATTTTGCGGAATACTAACCTACAGGACTCAGGGGCTACGGGATAGCCGAATACTTGATATGATATATAGATAAGAACCTATCCATGCAGTACACCTTAGCAACCGAAATTGATGATACGATGGCATGGACCAATAATGTCGATAGCAGCAGAGTATGATTTGATAAGGGCGTAGGCCCAGTATGTTGAGAGGGATGGATGTATTTCCCACCCTATGTTCCTATGATACCCGAGATCGTGGGAGGGTCGTGCTGAGACACACTCCCCATGTATGTTGTGATGACGATGGTCGGATGCCTGCTAGGGGAGGATAGGTCCGTTGTTCAGCCGACGCTATCGCTCTCAAGTTCTATGTGGTTAGGTCGGTGAGTCCGACATCCACTTTTATACTAGCAGAGGAAGGATAGGGAGGATGTGGACGTAGGTTAGGATGGGAGGATATGATAGTGGCACTGTTGAGGGTTGGGTATTCGTTGATCTTGAGTTAGTGGTAGTAGGTAGCTTTCCTTGTACCTGATTGATTGAACAAATGTAATCATAAAGATAATGAAATGAAATCTTAAAGGTTAACTGATAAAATAACCGATGATGTTTTAGTAATATTATGATGAATGTATACCTGTTCAGTTTGCATAAAGTATTATTGGTATTAGTTAGCTATTATGCATAGGAAATATGACGTATGTTTATAGTACATGTCTGTCTTGTGCATACGCTGGCCACGCATGCACATTGTGCCCATGCACGATAATATTGGTTTACAACATACTTATCAAGATTTAACAATGATCTAAGTATCATAGATAACTCAATTAAGTATTTAGTGAATGACTTAATTAGTAAAAGATTATCAAAGTTCTAATGTGTGAAATAAGTTAATTAGTCCTTGTATGTAAACATTGTAAGGAACAATTAAAATAAGTGTCATTAATTGCAAGTAACCTCAAATGAAGGTGTCTTCAATGTGAAGTATAAAAGTTAAACATTAATACTAGAAGAGTGTGCTATATAATTGTTGATCATGATTAATTAAACCATTAATTATATTTCATTAATTATACCCAGAATTACTATGTTGACACTTATCGATTAAACAAATAAATACTTTAATTACTATTCACAATTAATTTAGTTACTATTATTGTTAATTATTATTGTTATTATATTTACTATTTAATTAATAATAATAATGATAATAATCCTTTTTATAAAGCATAGTGGATGGAATAATTTATTAAATAGATTTTTCATTTAATTAATTTACATAATCATTCCAAGTGAATTAAAAGGATTGTTTAAATAAATTATTGAATAATCCCACTGCTCGAGAGAAACTTGGATAATTTAAAATAATATATATAATCATCATTTTACCTTAAAAAGGGGGTTGCATTAATGATTTGTACTTCCTAGACCACGACAGCTAGGGCGGTGGAGTGATAAGGAAGTTATGAATTTATGGAGGAAAATAATTCTATAAAGAGGAGTTTTAACCTAGTAGTTGGGGGTTGGTTTTGGAGGAGAGGAACACTTAGTATTTTGTGAAAAGGGAGGAATGCCGAGGAGGGGGTTAACTCGAAGCTTTGAGGAGGTGGGAAACTCAAAGAAAGTCTGAGGAGGGGGTTAACTCAGCGAATTATTACCATGGAGCTATGGAAAGAAACTAAGGAAGGTTGCTCTCGAGATTATCGGTCTGTGGGCTCGGGGGCTAGGAAATCCGTTGATTTCCTAGGGTCAGCAAGATAATAGCTGATCGGCAGGGTGGACACATCATTTCGGGTTGCTAAGGTAACCTACAGAACCCACTACAGGAATCTTCTTACCTTACTCCAAATCTACGGATCCAGGTATTTTACTGAGCTAGCTTAAATGAAATGTATTTTCTGTTATTTTGAAATTATGCATGTTAAAATAACAGAGTTAAAATGAAAAGTCTTAAGTTGTGTTTATTTAATTGCAGAAGACATAGAAACATTTAGAAAACAGAAACACAGACGGTCGATTCTTTTCTTTCCTTAGAAAACAAATAAGGGAAAAACTTGATATTTACAAGTAAATGGAAAAGAGACCCTGTGCCTAGCAAGGGCACTGCAGAAAGCCTCGTCGACTTCCTATATTCAAGAAACACAATTCCTTGGACCCCCGAGCCCAAAACCTGAGTACAACCATCCCAACCAGTGCAATGTGTTTCTCTCAAAAAATAATAGAAAACAGAAACTCCTCTGTTGTTTTCCCATGTGATCGAATCCCCTCCAAAATCCTTTTCCTCCTCTCTATATCCTTTCCCATCACCGCCCTCCCTCATTTACTGCCTTATCCACTCCTTAATGTTTTTCCACCTACCATGTCAGTCCCATCCCATCCAACCATAATATATAAATATATATATATGTTCAACATTTATTTATTACACAACTCATCATCCTTTACAATTCAACTGACATTCCTTTTTCCGCACAATTTATAAGTAAAAATTATATATAATTTCGTCAATAGATATTCAACCGACATTTATTTTCGACACAATTATAAATAATTATAATTAAAATTGATCAATATATATTTATATTAATTAAATGATATTATTTATGACTAAAACATAACTCGTTCACCTAGTACCATATTAACTACACCTTAGTTTATAATTAAAAACTAATTAATAATTATTACTCAAGTTAATAATAATCTCATTAACACTAATTAACATTATTAACACACAATTAATTTTAATGAATCAAGTTAATAATAATCTAATTAATATTACAAATACCATTATCCTTTTAAATCAAGGTCTTGAACTAATTAAGATCGGTAATACTTATTTAATCATTTGAATACCCAGGTACTTCAATTAACAATTAAGTTAACAACAACCTTATTAACATTTTTAATCATCATTAACATTTATCGACCAAGTTATTAACCAACATGTTGACACCTAACTCATATCATTAGCATTAATTCACCTTTATTGACCATAATTAATAATTAACCCTAATCACATTTAACTAACCATTCATTTATACTTGACGTAATAGTTTTATTTCACATCTAAGTAGGTAATAGTAATTATAACGTGATCATTCATAACCACAATGCATCCAAGCCAAGTTTGATAGTATAATAATAATTCATACAACATAGGTAGACGAGTTATGTAAGTGTATGTTATAGAACTTTCTTCCTACGGATAACAAGAGGTTCTCTTAGGCTAGACTAGGATGTGACTATTTCTAATCTAAGACAATTAGGAAACAAATGCTACCTTGAATCCTGAACTAAGCTTATACAACAAGATTAAATGTATTTGGTAGTGATGGAAGGGTGTAACTCACCTTCAATTAGATGTTTGTCCCACTTCCAGTTTTAATCTCGAAGCTCCCAAGTAGAACCTGTCAAGATCAAACAAGAGACAAACACACAATCTCCCAAATACCTTGAAGTAAAGGTTAGACTCAAATCTTATTAGATACACTTCATGCCAAAGATTCACACACAATGCACATGAAATGGGAAACAAGGCAAGTTATCTTTATAGAGGCTTGAAAACACTTACATAGGGTTGCTTGATGTCCAAGTCAGCTCCAGCTCCAAGACTTCCTCCCTCTAGCTATCTCTACAAATCTCCTAAGATCATAGGCTGGATGCCCCAAGTAGTTACCCCATGGCTCATGGATGACCTCTCTTTTATAGCACTTGAGGAGTTAACCATAAGGAGAGGAAGGTGTATCTAGTGAGGGTTTAGTGCATCAGCCAAGCTAAACAAAGAGAGGAGGTTGGGATCGAATCAGGGGTGTCAATCCCAAGGTAATATCTTGGAAGGTACAGATCCAAAATCCAATGCCAAGGGATAAATTAAGATTTTCACGCCCTAGACACTGAGCATAACATGAAAATTTGATGATTTTTGCGGGGAAAGAGTTATGCAGGGCACAAAAAAGGGAGTTTTTCACGGGCTGATAGATATGCAGGGAACAAAAATCAAGGTCAACTTGGAATGACACTTGGTTAAGTAGGTTGTGTCTTGACCAACTGTTAACACCCAAAAAGTGCTCACTACCTCATCTACCCCATTATATGACTCATTTGTCCATATTTCCTACCATATTTACCTCCAGAACCTTAAAATCCCATTAAAAAGCCTCCAAAAGGCCAAAAAAACCATTAAAAAGGCCTCCAAAAGGCCAAAAAACTCCTTTTCCCCCCCAAAATAATCCAAAATTCCTCCAAAATAGCAAAAACCCTCTAAAAAGGGAATAAAAAATATAAAAAAAGAGGAAAAAGAGGGAAAAATGAGGAAAAAAACCCTATACAGCTGACCTAAACCATATGGTTCCCTAAACCATGGGCCAACACTCCACCACTAAAAACCTATAAATAGGTGATGGAGGCCCCTCATTTCATATCCACAGTCAAATACGCCCTTACTCTGCCAAAATCACTCTTGAAACCCTAGCTCACCCTTGAGTGCCCCTTTTGGCCCATTTCCAACCCTTTGGAGAAAGAGAAGGAGCAAAGTTGGAAGCTTGGAAGCAACCCTCCTGGACTGCTGCAAGGGCTCCACCAACCTTCATATTGGAGGTATAATCAATACAAAAACCCTTTTTATTATCTTGTCTTTTCTGTTTTATGCACATGTTTAGAATAATTACCATTTTGTTGTATTGTCTTTCATTTAATGTTTTTCTGAACTGCTACTAAGGAGTCCCTTCTCCTTAGTAGGTGCTCATTTGCACAAGCTAGGGTGAAAACCTTAGCTATAGTTTTGGCGACTCCCCTTGTGTTCCTTTGAATTTCTGGTTATATTTTTAAAGTTTTAAACGTTTTCAATTTTTTGCAATATTTTCCTATTTTTTCCTTTCGGTTGTCCCTTTCAGCTGCCGTAAACCATGTCTTTTACCCCCGCAGTTGCGTTCCGACTGCATCTTTCAGGCATTTACCTGCGATCCGACCGCGACTCTCAGACTATTTCCGGCGACCTACCGGCAGATTCTAGTCTGTTACCTGCGATCTGACCGCGGCTGTTAGCTTATTTGGTACGATCCAACTGCGGTTGTTAACCCTTTTCCCGCGTCTCGCTTGCGGCTTTCAGCCATTTTTCTGCAACCCGCCTGCGACTTTCAACCATTTTTCTGCAACCCGCCTGCGTCTTTCAGCCATTTTCTCGCATCCTGCTTGCGGATTTCAGCCATTTTTCTGCAACCCGCCTACGTCTTTCGGCCTTTTCCCATGTCCCGCTTGTGGCTTTCAGCCATTTTTCTGCAACTTGCCTGCGTCTTTCGGCCTTTTTCCCGCGTCCGGCTTGCAGCTTTCAGCCAGGTTTCTGCAACCCGCCGACGTCTTTCGGCCTGTTTCCCGCGTCCCGCTTGTGGCTTTCAACCATTTTCCTGCAACCCGCCTGCGACTTTCGACCTTTTTACCGCGGTCCGACTACGTCTTTCAGACAAAATCCCGCAACCCGATCGCGACTGTTGAGCTGTTTCCCATGGTCTGACTGTCGAGATTTGCCACCGACCCGCGGTCTGTTTTCTACACTTTTTTTCCCTGTTTTGAAACCAACACTTTGCTGCAATATTTTCTGCACCTGCACAGCCATCTGTCTGTCATGTCCCAAATTTGGCATTGGGTCACAATGGCCTAATCACATTAGCCCTATTCATTAGAGTTTGTCAAATTGATGCTAAAGGTCAAATAATTGCCAAGGAGGAAAATTACTAGTTTCCTAGGTTTGGGGTGGAAGCTTTGGGATTTGGAATAATGGGGATAATAAATGATGTTTGAACATTAGAATGGAATAAATATTTAATAAAGGAGCTAAATAAATATATACAAGTGAAAATCAAAGTGGCATTTCATGATGAAGACACATGGAGGAAGTGGGACGCACATATGGCTAGATTTCCCCCACTACATTTGGCATCATTCTCTCACCAATTCGAATTCAAGGTGAATGGTAACATACTTGGGGGAGTCCAAAAGGTATTATTCATTGCATGACTCATCCAAGGTCGAAATATAGAGGAAGAGTAACTCCCATGGAAGAGGAAGAGGCAATTTGGAGCTAGTGAGACACTTGGGCTAGATTCCCTAGCTCTATGACAACAATGATGAAGATGCTATGACACCTATGACACAAATCAGACCTGAAGGCTGACATATGACATATATGACATGTCAGGGCTAAAAATAGACTCCAAGAGGGCGCTCAAGGGTGTTAGGGCAGCTAAGATGCTTCCACATGTGATTTGGTGGAAGTGGGGAGACTAGGAATTGTTGTACAAGTGGCGTTCTTTGGAATCTCTTCCCAACTTGAGTTGGCATGAGTCTCTTGAAGGAATTCGACCCATGGAGGACATTAGAAGTTTATAAATGTCAATAACAAAGAAGGAAACCAGATTTTGATCATTTGTAGAATTTGCAATTGCATTTGTGAAGAGGGAGAGCTAGTGGATGACTAGTTTCTTGCCTTAGCCAATTTCGAGGGTGAAAGATTCCCATCCAAGTTGGTAATTGGAAAGGCCATTCAGACCTTTCATTTGGAGCTTTAATGGAGTCTTTATTTGCAGGTGTAAGCTACAGGGCAGCTCATGGTTTCTTCTATTGCAGCTCACTCCTTCAACCATTTCCGTTTTGATGGCATATTCTTGATCCTTGAGGGAGGGCGTTTTTGGTGAGATATTGTACTCTTTGGGGAAGATTTTAATGCCCCATTTCTTTTTTAATATGAAGTAAATACTCTGTTCTTCATCTCCAAAAAGTTTCAGGTCGAAATTCAAAGTAGAAATGTATAAATCTCATTTTTAATGGAAGAACAATGCCATTTCCCCACTACCTTGTTGTGAACCAATGTGTTGATGATGATTTCGAATGAATGGGTGATTCTATGATGAATTTGTGATTAATGGACTGCCATGGATGTATTTTACAAGTTTCATGTACTGTACTTGAGCATTTGAAGTATTTTTACTTAGTTTAATTGCACTGGGAGAAGAAATAGTGCCATTTCCCCAAGGGTCGAATTGGTGATTTTTGCAGTTGAATGGGAGAGGGTTGGAACAGATATAATAATCAATTAATGGTGCACATGAGACCTTAATAACATCCTTAATACATTTCCTACCTCTGTTCATAAATTTGAGTGGCTTTGGAGGCATTTGGGAAGCCATTTTCAATACTTACCCCAGGGGGATTTGAACCCCAAATTACTAGTAAAATTGCATACTTGGTCCAGAATCTTAAGAGAGTTTGCAGAGGTATTTTGGTGGCCATATATCATCCATGAACATAATATTCAAGTCTTAATATCATTCATACACCTTCCTTGAAGATTTGAATGCATTTGGAGTCAATTCGAGACATAGAGACCAATACTAGTCAAAGGCAAATTACTAGTAAAGTTACCTACATTGACCAGAATTGAAAGCGTATTTGCAGAAGTGTTTTAAAGGTACAAAGGCATCCCTAAAACACATATTTATGTTCTAATATCATTCATATACCTTCTCAGAAGATTTGGGATCATTTGGGGCAAATTTGGGACCTAGAGATCGAAACTAGTCAAAGGTCGAACCAAGGAAAAAAGTGGAAAATTGCAATTTTAATAAAATTCCTAACAAGGGACATTACAGTGGTATCAGAGCATGATCTTGGCACCTGATGTGGTATAATATTCATGAGGACAATAATTCAGGTACCACCATTAGATATTGAAACCAAAAGTGCTTTTGTTGAAGAAAAAAAAAAAAAAGGTAGGAGAAGAAGAGCAAATTTTTTGAGGAAACTATGACTAGGGATGAAAAGGGAGCCTCATATGATGGTGAGGAGCATATAAAAATTATGAAAACAATATTTGAAGATATGACCAAGCAACTTAAGGAAGGATTCGAATTGTTTTCTATCGAACTTGTGGAAAAAATTATTGATTTTAAGGAAACCAAGGGGAAAAATGCATCAGCTTGCTTGAAGGAGAAAAAGGAAGAGACATCACAAGATCATGAAGAAGATTCTATTGAAAATATGGAAGATCATTTTGAGACACCTTCTAGCTTAGACTGAACCAAAGAGCATCTACTGATGGATGCTTAAACTATGAAGGAGTACCTACTGATGGGTGCTCACACCTCTATGTTGGTGACATAGAGATCACTTTTGAAAGTGTTGCTGCAAGCCCAAGTTCCATTAAGCATGATAATGAATACCTTGTAGCAGTTGAAGAAGAACCAAGATCAACTTCCCCATCACCACTTGAGCTTCATGAAGTTGGTCCAAGCAAAATTGAAGAAGATGAGAAGGTTCATTTGCAAGAGCCTCATTTTCTTGAAGGGTCCTTAAAGATGAATGAAAATAAGATCCAAGAGTCCCTCATAATTCTCCATGACACTCAAGCATTGGTTTCAAATTCTTGTTGGAGAGCTACATCATTGGAGGAAACATCTTTCCTTGAAGACATGGAGAAGATTCAAAGAGCAATGTGCCATATCAAAGGTAATTTCATGTCTTTGCTTTTTGATAGAAACCATTTGTTTGAGCTTAATGAATTGTTACATGATGCATATTTGAAGAATAATGAGGATATTCATAAGCTCACAATTCAAAATGAGCAACTTCTTGAAAAGTTGCAAGATACTTGTTTTTCCTCCTATGTTTCAGATTGTCAAATGGTAGATTGTTTGGAGGATTCTCATGACATGGTGGATCATGAGAAATGTGGGAATTTGAATGTGCTTAATGTGTTTGAAGATGAACTTGAAGAGATCCAAACACTTGATGTGGTGGAAGAGGAACTTGAATTGTCTCTTGATGAAGGTTATGCAATTTTTAAAGAAAAGCATGATTCCTCTACATTGGAACCAAACTATGACAAAGAGTTCATACTTTGAAGGAGCTGCATGATACTACCCATATGGATCCTTCCCATGATGAAACTTCTGTACTTTTTGATCATTTGGGTGATTTGGTTCATTCTCCTACATCCTACAATTCCATGTTTTGCAACATTAGTCTCAATGAAGTATGGGTGAAAGGGTTCTTTTTTATGGTGCCACATGAGGAGTATGGAACTCCTAGATTTACTTTTTATGATGACATGGTTGGAGCACATTCTTCTTCACATTTGAAGCAACATTATTTGTCACTTTATGATGATGCAAATCTACATGGATGCACCTATGATATGCATTTGAGTCACTTGAAGACTCATGGTTTTTCTTACTCAACACTTGATTCATTTGATGTTGGACGAACTTCATCCAACACTTGGAAGAATAGATTTATGATTGGAGAACATTTTTGTTGCAAGACACATACTTTGTTATATCTTTATGACTCTCACATTCAGGGATGTATGGGTGAGACTTCTTTGAGTCATTTGAAGTCTCCTTGTTTTTTCTGCTCACTATTTGGTTCAGATTTTAGTGGAGATTCTTCATTCACTTCTTGGATGAAAGAATACATGGTTGAATATTTTGATGCATATCACATCCTTTTGGAGCAGCATTATAGGACATGGGATCCTCAACTATGTCATTGGAGCAGATTTGATTGGTCACTTGAAGCTTGTATGCACTTGGAAAATGGTGGTCTACTTGCTTGAGGTATAAGCACTTTCATGACTCTTTGATGAAGCATATCCTTGATGTACATTTTCATTATGTTGTTATGTACTTTGATGATATATATTTGGTACTCATGATGTTTGGAAGGATGCATACAAGAAAATGGGATCCAGGAATCCTCTTAACTAATGGTGTGGGTTGGAGAGCACTCTTAATTATTGGGGTGCAATACAAGCAATGGGACCCTGGAATAATTTTTATCTCATTGCTTTCAAATTTTTTTTGGGGAAACAAGCAGTATGGGAGATGGATTTCCCCACTTAATAAAGTTATTTTTATCAGAGTAGTGCAGCAGCAAGCATGGTGGTTCCTCTCTAAAATCTTCATGGAAACTCAAAGACTCAAGGTTGGGCAATTCAATGGCAACTTCAAAGAATTATACAGAAAGCAGGTTCTTCAACACCCATGTTTAAAATTGCTTGAGGACAAGCAATATTGGGAAGGGAGGATTTGTCATGTCCCAAATTTGGCATTGGGTCACAATGGCCTAATCACATTAGCCCTATTCATTAGAGTTTGTCAATTGATGCTAAAGGTCAAATAATTGCCAAGGAGGAAAATTACTAGTTTCCTAGGTTTGGGGTGGAAGCTTTGGGATTTGGAATAATGGGGGATAATAAATGATGGTTTGAACATTAGAATGGAATAAATATTTAATAAAGGAGCTAAATAAATATATACAAGTGAAAATCAAAGTGGCATTTCATGATGAAGACACATGGAGGAAGTGGGACCCACATATGGCTAGATTTCCCCACTACATTTGGCATCATTCTCTCACCAATTCGAATTCAAGGTGAATGGTAACATACTTGGGGGAGTCCAAAAGGTATTATTCATTGCATGACTCATCCAAGGTCGAAATATAGAGGAAGAGTAACTCCCATGGAAGAGGAAGAGGCAATTTGGAGCTAGTGAGACACTTGGGCTAGATTCCCTAGCTCTATGACAACAATGATGAAGATGCTATGACACCTATGACACAAATCAGACCTGAAGGCTGACATATGACATATATGACATGTCAGGGCTACAAATAGACTCCAAGAGGGCGCTCAAGGGTGTTAGGGCAGCTAAGATGCTTCCACATGTGATTTGGTGGAAGTGGGAGACTAGGAATTGTTGTACAAGTGGCGTTCTTTGGAATCTCTTCCCAACTTGAGTTGGAATGAGTCTCTTGGAAGGAATTCGACCCATGGAGGACATTAGAAGTTTATAAATGTCAATAACAAATAAGGAAACCAGATTTTGATCATTTGTAGGAATTTGCAATTGCATTTGTGAAGAGGGAGAGCTAGTGGATGACTAGTTTCTTGCCTTAGCCAATTTCGAGGGTGAAAGATTCCCATCCAAGTTGGTAATTGGAAAGCCATTCAGACCTTTCATTTGGAGCTTTAATGGAGTCTTTATTTGCAGGTGTAAGCTACAGGGCAGCTCATGGTTTCTTCTATTGCAGCTCACTCCTTCAACCATTTCCGGTTTTGATGGCATATTCTTGATCCTTGAGGGAGGGCGTTTTTGGTGAGCTATTGTACTCTTTGGGGAAGCTTTTAATGCCCCATTTCTTTTTTAATATGAAGTAAATACTCTGTTCTTCATCTCCAAAAAGTTTCAGGTCGAAATTCAAAGTAGAAATGTATAAATCTCATTTTTAATGGAAGAACAATGCCATTTCCCCACTACCTTGTTGTGAACCAATGTGTTGATGATGATTTCGAATGAATGGATGATTCTATGATGAATTTGTGATTAATGTACTGCCATGGATGTATTTTACAAGTTTCATGTACTGTACTTGAGCATTTGAAGTATTTTTACTTAGTTTAATTGCACTGGGAGAAGAAATAGTGCCATTTCCCCAAGGGTCGAATTGGTGATTTTTGCAGTTGAATGGGAGAGGGTTGGAACAGATATAATAATCAATTAATGGTGCACATGAGACCTTAATAACATCCTTAATACATTTCCTACCTCTGTTCATAAATTTGAGTGGCTTTGGAGGCATTTGGGAAGCCATTTTCAATACTTACCCCCATGGGGATTTGAACCCCAAATTACTAGTAAAATTGCATACTTGGTCCAGAATCTTAAGAGAGTTTGCAGAGGTATTTTGGTGGCCATATATCATCCGATGAACATAATATTCAAGTATTAATATCATTCATACACCTTCCTTGAAGATTTGAATGCATTTGGAGTCAATTCGAGACATAGAGACCAATACTAGTCAAAGGCAAATTACTAGTAAAGTTACCTACATTGACCAGAATTGAAAGTGTATTTGCAGAAGTGTTTTAAAGGTACAAAGGCATCCCTAAAACACATATTTATGTTCTAATATCATTCATATACCTTCTCAGAAGATTTGGATCATTTGGGGCAAATTTGGGACCTAGAGATCGAAACTAGTCAAAGGTCGAACCAAGGAAAAAAGTGGAAAATTGCAATTTTAATAAAATTCCTAACAAGGGACATTACACTGTCCTACCTACAGCCATACTTCCCTACAGCCTTCTATGCAGTTTTCTTTCTGTTCCATTTACAGAATATTTTTTAAATTTCAGCATTTTAATTGTTAAGAGAAAATTTTGCATTTCAAAGTTTAAATTCTGTATTGTTATTTTTAGTTAGAGAGTTCACCCGTGGCACTTTTACTTGGGTTCATCATCTCACACGCACACACTCTGTCACCTAATTCAAGTGAACCCTAAAATACTACTTAACACAACCAACATTCTAACCCCACTTGGGGAACACATAAGAATTTTTGTAGTTAGGTAGGATCGGGGGGGATAGGCATCCAAATAACACCCCTCGATTGCTTACACTTGAGACATAGCTGTTGTCCATTAGGGAACCAAAATCCCCTAGTATTTTTTGGCACGGTCACAACCAATTTATCATAGGGCCTCTCCCCTAGGAGGGTTGAAGTCGCCAGACTGGTTCCGGAGGCCTGAGTGGAATACCGCAATCCATTCAGTAACCGAAGACTACCTTTTGCAGTTCTCGGGGTATCACCCATATGGGGATACCGCAACGATAGAACCAAATGGCAGATTCACCTTTTCTGGACGTGTCATGAGAAGGGTATCTTAGTTTCCTTTCTTCTAGGATTGACTACCTGGTGTCCCTCCCAGTAGGGGGATAATCTTTAGCCACTTGGCTTTACTATCCATATTGTCTGACTTGGATTTCATCACCTTGCAGAGGATATGTATAGTTGAGTAAGAATACTATTTATCTAGGTGTTTGCATGCTCCCTTACCTCCTTTTGGTCTAGCGAGTCCACTATTTTTATTTTTATTAAACTTGCTGCTTGTTGGCATTCTGACCATTTCTGTTGATACTCCACTTATTGTAGCATATCTGTTACAGTAAGTCTTTTGAGTTGGTTGTTGGCCTGAGTGCCATATTTTTTGAGCTCTCCTTCTGCACACTCGATTGCATTAGGGTTTTTGAGTTGTTTTTCACTCAAACACAACCCCCAGATATTTGACACCATCTGTCACCATTGAGTCCCCCGAGACATTCTCAGCACCTCCAGGGCGAGCCCCCACAGCACGGTTCACTTGACACCACCCATCATAGACATAGATCTTCATCACGTGATACCACTCATCATAGATCTCAAGCATTGTCACTTGACTCCACTCGTCAACGGCATAAGAACTCCGTCACCCGAGCTAGACACCACCTTATTTTACCTATAATTCTGAGGCAGAGTTCGAGAACGCCATTTACACTGCACCAACCAGCCCCATGGTTGGCATGACTCCCACCCCTTTTCTTTGTAGGGACCATTGGTGGAGCATCCACCACCACACCAGCTACCACCCCTGCTTTGGGTATGCCCTCGATGGGGACCACATCTACCGTTTCGATCACTGTACCCATTCCAGTAGCTAGAATGCCTATTCCCACTCCATCAATGACTCACACTACCCTTGGCGACGCAGGATCATCCCATAAGACTTTCGTCCCTCCACTTGGGGGAAACATCCCAAACCCTGCCCCTACACTTGGGGGCATTGGCCCCAACATGGTCACACCCACTAGTATGTCACATCCTTCTACTAGTTTGTCATTCATGGCTAGCCTCAATCTTCCTAACCTAGCTAGACTGACTAATGATCCCATCAGACACGACCCTGCATGGCCTCACATGCCCACCAAGCTCCCCTTTGACATCCCTAAGTTTTAGGGCAAGGCAGGTGAGGACCCCCAGAACCATATTATGTCCTTCCATCTATGGTGTTCCTCCAACTCCATAGTGGATGACTCTGTCCGCCTCCGTCTGTTATAGCACACCCTTACTGGCTCTGTAGCTAAGTGGTACATCGAGCAGCCCCATGGGACCCATGCCACCTTTACTTCCCTTGCTTTGACTTTTCTGCAGTTCTTTCAGTTACCTCTCCGCTATGACGCAGCAGTTGAGATCCTACTATCTTACAGACCGAACACAGCTACCCACATCACTAACCACATTCATGAGTGGCGTCGACGCAGCAGCCTCTGCAAAATCAAGTTAGACAACCATATCTTCTTAGATTGGTTTCTCAAATCCCTCCTTCCTGTCATTGCCAAGGATGTGGCGTCCGAATGACCCCAGTCCAAAGAAGAGGCCATCCTCAAAGCCCAGCAATTTGACCTCATTTACGCCCAGTTGGGCTATCTGTATACCATCATACCTGACTCCCCTCGCGGCGATTCCTCCCAACACGATGTGCTGGGGTCATCCCATGCCACAAACAGCATCATTGGCCATGTTGCCTCGCATCCCCAACCCTTTTCCATAGCACGTTCTAGCCATGGCCCTGACCTTTCGCGGGCTACATCTCAATCTGGAGCAACCAATTCGTATGCTCCCATGACACATCACCACCATTCCCATGGACCCTCTTGTCCACCTCAGTGCTTTGGTCATGCATCCCCCGCTTACGCCCCCCCGGTCGCACCTCAACCATATTACCACCCACAGGCTGCACCAGCTCTTGTTTCCTCTCAAGCCCAACCTGCTTATTACCCACCATAGGCAGCCCCTGCGGTAAACCCACAACCCATTTTGTAGACGTATCAGCAACCCCCACACAGTTCAGCACCTGCGCAGCCTCCCCCTACTTATTATCCACCGCAGCCTGCTCCTGCACCTGCACAACACCAGAACCCACCTGCTGCCCAAGGGCAAGTATACGCCCAACAGAATCCGAAGCAGAACCAAAATAACCAGTGCCAATAGGGCCAGTGAAACCGTGGAAAAGGCCGTAACCGTGGGAACAACCCCCCTCCAGACCAAGGCAGTCAACCTCCCAATCCCCCAAACAACAATAACACGGCACCTGCCAACCAGAACCCTGATCAGCCGCCCAAGCAGGCCAAAAATCCTAATTTGCGAGCAAACCATCCTTGTTCTATTTGCGAGGTCTATGGCCACTATACACATGCTTTCCCGCATTTGGAGCAAGCTCGGCAACTCTGGACTAATGATGCCCATCACCAAGGGCACGCGGCTCCTCAGGTGCCACCCAACCCCCCACACCCTCAGTAGCAACCTTTGGTGCTACAAAACCCCTTACCAACCCAAGGCGTAGTGAACACTCAGCTGTTGGCTCCCCCTCAAGGAAATGCGCCACCACAACAACAGATCACTTATGCCGCTCCTGATCAACCCATGTTAGACTCAGGTACCCACCACTTGTTAATGATGTCATCCGCCGATGTCAACCTCCAAACCCGTCGGAACCAATATGGCTCCACCCCTGAATCCTCTCCCGCCAATAAAAACACTAACGTTCATCCCACTGATCAGACGTTACGTACACCTCTGGCTCCACTCGATGGCGCCTCCAAAGCACCTCGCTTCCCACTTCGTTGCGTCAACAATAACCCCAATGCTCGCGCTGCGTCAAATTACAACATTGTAGATGGCTTAGCCCAATCTCCCGCAGCCATGTCTGCGTTAGAAGTCTTAAAAAACTGTCCTTCACAGCGCAAGACTTTACTCTCCGCCATTGGTGCTATTGACCCAAATGATTCACAATTGATGGCCTTCGATTCCACTTTAGCATTCCAAGTTTTTGTTTTCATTCGGAATCTTGTCATCCATCGGCGCATTATCAATGAAGGTGCCTCTACATGCGTTATGTCCACATTCGTTTGGCAGAAGTTGGGATCCCCTACCCTCCAATAGTCCACCACTGCATTGCGATCCTACGATGGTCGTTCAGCTCAACCCGAAGGTCTCCTAGCTAATGTCCCCGTCCAGTTGGCTGATAAAACCGTGCTCATTGACATAGAGGTCATCAATGCTCAACTTGATTATAACCTCTTAATTTTCCACAGCTACATGTATGCCATGTGGGCGATTTCCTCATCTGTTTTTCGTACCATGATGTTCCCCCATGGCGGACACGTGGTCAAGGTCGACCAACTCACCTATTACAATCCCAATGCCCCCACTGCACCCAAAAATGTTCTCCCCATGGTTTAACAACCTGTTTGTGGTGCAACTACCTCATTTGTTTCCTCCGTGGGACCCGGACTTTACTCACATACGTCGATGACTTCCACATTCCAATCCATTCCACCCCCGTCACCCGCAACTAAAGTATCTGACCTATGTACCCTTTCTCACAATACACAAACACCCAACAATCAACCGCCCTTGTTACCCAAACCACCATTGGTACCTAGTCACATTGGTGTTACACCCATCCACACAATCCCCTTCATATTCCCTCCCTCAGGCGTAGTAAGTGCCCCGGTTATGGCTACTCTTAGCCTCCTCGGGTTAACCTTGGGATTACTCGTGTGGTATATTTCGCCTCCCGTTTCCCCGCCGACACCAAATGTCGTCTTACAACCAGTGCAACCCATTGCCACTACTAGTCAACCACCTCCCGGTGTCACTACCCCTACGTCATCTACGAATCCCCCTCCTCTTATCAATCCCACTGGGGGAAAAGTCCCACAACCATACACTGCTGTACCCCCGCCCAAATAAATTAACCCCCCCCCCCCCGCCGTGTTTCGTGCTCCTCCCAAATGCTCGTTGTGTGATGAGTTAGGCCATCCGACTCATCAATGTCCACAATTACCTGCATTACAGGAACACATGCAAATGCTTGACGACGATCCTAACATCCCGGTTGTCGAACTCGATCTAACCCCTAAGCCTCGTGATAAATCACTGCGTACCAACCACCCTTGTGCAATATGCGGTATTTATGACCATTACTCACATCATTGTCCTGATCTCCTAGATTACAGAGCAGCTCTCTATGAGATGAATAATTTGGATCTTGAGACGGCACCCCCCACAATTGAGGAGATCCACCCTCCCGTATCACCCCCCTATGGAGAGATTAACACCATTTATATGATCTCTTCGACTACCACTCCCTCGTCAACCGATTTGACAACTCAAAGTTTCTGCAGTGATGAGGAGATTTTAGAGGTTCTCACTGCCCCGGATTATCCCTGGGATGACATGCACCATCGTTCCTATTTCCTCCCAAAAGACTCCTCCTCTACCACAGCCACCCAATTTGCGGTTGAGTCCAAATATTTCCTTCCCACCAAAGTCGATTGGTTTAAGGATCCTATTCCCGCTCCCGATGCTTCTGAGGAAGGTAGCATAGCCAACATCTCACCCGTCATCCACATAGATATCTCTGACCCACCTGGTGCTCTTGAAATCATTACCTTAGGAGCCTCCTACAATGAGTATGAGATTGAAGCGTACAAAAAACTTTTCCAAGAGTTCCGTGATGTCTTTTCTTGGTCCTATACCGAAATGCCTGGTCTCGACCCCGCTATTATAGAGCACCACATTGACATATGGACCAATGTACCCCCGTTCGCCAGAAACAGCGCCCTATTCATCCTTCAAAGCTCCCCATTGTTAAAGCAGAGGTTGAGAAACTTCGCAAAGCAGGATTCATTTATCCTATCGCATATACCACCTGGGTTTCAAACCCCGTCCCTATTAACAAAAAACAAGGCACCATTGGAGTATGTACTGACTTCCGCGATTTAAACCATGCCTATCCCAAAGACAACTTCCCTATGCCATTCATTGACCAACTCATCGATGCGTGTGCGGGACATGAAGTCCTATCTTTCATGGATGGTTTTTCCAGATACAACCAGATTCAGATCTGTAAGGAGGATCAGTACAAGAGCGCCTTTACCACCCCATGGGGCACCTTTTCCTATCGCGGCATGCCTTTCGGCCTCAAAAATGCTAGTGCCACATTCCAGTGGGCCATGACCTATTGATTTCACGACTTGGTCCATATCCTGCTAGTCTATCTTGATGACCTTACAACTCGTTCCCGGAAATGATCAGACCACCTTAACGACCTCCGGCAAGTTTTCCTGCATTGTTGCAAATATCAAATCCGCTTGAACCGACACAAGTGTGTATTTTGCATTCTGGCAGGGCAGTTGTTGGGTTTCATTGTTTCCCAGAAAGGAATTGTTGTTGATCCCCTGAAAGTCCAAGCCATCTTAGACCTTCCCTCTCCTCGCACGCTCTGGCAGCTCCAAAGTATGCAGGGGCGACCCAATTTCCTTCGTTGGTTCGTTCCTGATTACGCCACTACCGTTCATGGTTTCTTACGCCTAATTCGTACCCACCTACCCTTTGTTTTGGATGAGAAATAAGAAGTTGCATTCGCAGCCCTCAAGAAAGCTCTCACACAAGCCCCTTTGACCTCGCCTCTGGATTTCTCTCAGGACTTCATCCTTTACGTCTCAGCATCCGATCATGCCGTGTCCGGAGTCCTTGTTCAAAAAGATGCCGCTCTCCAGGAGCATGTCATTTATTACATCAGCCAGACCTTGTCTGGACCACCCCTATGTTACCCATATGAGGAGAGACTAGCCCTAGCTGTGGTCTTTTCCGTCCAAAAATTGCGACACTACATTTTACTTAGTCATACCACAGTTGTCGTCGACTCCAACCCCATGGTCTATCTATTAAACCGGCGGCTCCTGCAAGGTCGTGTTGCTAAATGGGTCATTATCCTCCAGGAATATGACCTCACTTTCCGAACCCCTAAGAGCACTAAAGCCCTCGCGCTTTCCCAGCTCATCACCGATCTCCCCTCCCTTCTGCCGTCCCCACAAATCTCTGATGAGTTACCCGACAATCACTTGTTCATCATCTCGTCTGATGACCCATGGTACGGTGATATTTTGTTATACCTTCGCACGCAGAAGTTCAGACCCAACATCAATCGTGATGGACGTCGTCGTATCCATCACCAGGCCTCTCAATATCTCCTCTTAGGCGATGTCCTTTACCGGCAATGGGTTGACATGATTCTCCGTCGTTGCCTTACACACGAGGAAGCCAAACACATCCTCAATGACTGTCATAGCGGTGCCTACGGCGGCCATTTCTCTGGGATGGCCACCGCCCAAAAGGTCGTCCGCGCCGGATACCTATGTCCCACACTCTTTATCGACTGCATCACAGTGGTTAGACATTGTCATAATATCCAACTTTTCGCCCCCAAGGCCCGGACACCACCCACTCCGTTACACCCAGTCGTCACCGTTGGTCCCTTTTGTAAGTGGGCCATTGACTTCATGGAATGTAAACCCCCATCTGCCAACGGCCATAAATACATCATTATCGTCGTCGATTACTTCACCAAATGGGGGGAAGCCATGCCCACAATTGTACAGCTAACACTGCTGCCCGTTTCTTTTTTAACCACGTTATCACTCGATTCAAGGTCCCTAAACAGTTGGTATCAGACCATGGTTCACACTTCGAAGATTCCCTTTGGCGCGAGTTATCCACCCTACTAAAGTTCGGACATCAGTACTCCTATGCTTACTACCCCCAAGGGAACAGCCAAGTAGAGGCCATTAACAAAATTTTAAAAACCATCCTCCAACGCACTGTTGACCGGCATAAGTCCAATTGGCACCACATGTTATTACCTGCCTTATGGGCTTACCGTACATCCACCAAAACTGCCACCGGTTTTACCCTGTTTCATTTGGTTCACAGTGTAGAGTCTGTCCTCCCCATCGAGTGTCATATACCTGCCTTCCACATCACCGTCGAGCTTCTCCCAAACACCTCCCCACTCGAGCAACGTCTGCTATCACTAGAACAAGTTGATGAAGACCGTCGTGCCACTCTCCATACCATTGAAGCCACTAAGAACCGCTCCAAAGCCAGTTACGACAAACATGTACACCCTTGAACTTTCCATGAAGGGGACCTCGTCCTCGTGTGATGAACCTGCAATAATTAACTAATGCAATTACACGAGATATCATAAACAATAGAACTCAGAATCACTTTTATATTGATCACGGGTCACTTCGAGGGGGCAACCTCCTTTGAGCAAGCTCAATACAATTAACTTCACGATGCCTTCAATGACCTCAACACACACTTATATACTAAGTATATGCCCAATACTATGAGTCAAAACCATGGGACATATAATACTACGGGACGACTTACAAAGCATATGTGTCCAATACTATGGGTCAATACTATGGGCTAATATAAACTACAGATCAACAAATACTACGGAACGACTTACAAAGCATATGCATCCAACAACAATGTACTAACATAGTAAAGATAAGGGTTGACATAGTTTCCTAACACCTCGCCTATGACCAAGCCCACGACAAAACTGGTAAAGGAAATTTTGAATCCATGTGGAAAGGCCCTTCCATTGTGCAGACCTACCTAGGAAATGGGGCATACATTTTAACTGACTCAGGAGGTCACCCTTTGCGCAACCCCCGTAATGGGTTGTATCTTAAACGCTTTTATCCCTAAATAAACCCGTGGCCCCATTGGTCCGTATTGTACAATTTGCTCTCTTTTTTTTCACCTTTTTTACCGCAATCTTACATTCATCATTTTTGCATGACCACAGATGGACCATCTTCCACCTCATGACATTGGCTTCACCGATGGAGCAAGTCGTTGGTCTCCCAACCTGTCTTCTGCAGCATGGGTCTTATATTCCCCTTCACATGAATTGATTCACCTTGACGGAATATGTATAGGCGTTGATACCAATAACCAGGTGGAGTATGATGCTGTGACTGGTCTCCTGACTACTTCCCTCCAGATGGGCATATGTCACCTTCATGTGTTCTTTAACTCCTAGCTACTTGTCTCCCAGCTCAACAACTGCTACCAAGTGCGTGATCCCTGCCTCTTTAGAAAATTCCTACACACAAAACAACTCAGCCGACAATTTGAATCCATAACATTCACCCATGTCCCAAGAACTCAGAATAGTGTCACAGATCAAATGGCTAACAACATCCTAGGTTGGCACATCAATCACACCATGTAAAACCTCCATCATGCATCATCATCCAATAACATCTCATCAAAAATATATAAAAAGCCAAAAAGATTGCCAGGGGCATCCACGTGCCTAATCCTACATACATCATGTTGCATCACATAAAATACACAAGGGGCATCCATGTGCCCAACACCCTATGCTACTTGCATCCACGTGCAGTACACACATATAACAAACCATAAGCGCATCCATGTGCGTACACTAAATCCTCATCGCAAAAAGGTGCATCCATGTGCATATATATATATCAAAAAATACATGTCCCTATGCTACACATGTCCTGAGTACCCCCATACTCAGCTATACAAAAAATATCTATACATCCATACGCCTCATAGAATACATGCCGTAGCTACAAAATCGGGGGGAGTCCCCTGCACTCCCTAGTGAGAGTCATACACTGCATCACTACCTGCATCAACTTCCTCCGATTCCTCACCTCACTCCTCCTCCGACAGCTCCTCATCCCCTGCGGGCTCCTGTGCCCGACCCCTATCCGCCAAGATAGCCACCCGGATCGCGATCGACCGGAACTCCTGTGGCGCCCTTAGAGAGTCCTGAATCACTTCTGGATCCACGTCCCGCCACCCATAATCAATTACTCCAACCAGTAACCGATCTAGAAGCATCCGTACGGACTCTAGAGTCCCCTCAGCGTCCCATCGACGCACCTCCCCTCAGCCTGGAAGGGCTGGTACCGCCACATGCCCCCTGCATGCTACATGTCCTGGTGGTGGTCTCGGGCCAACATCTGTAGATCACACATCAGTCAGTAACAGTATATCAAAAAACTACCATACATAAGACTCAACATCCATAACATGCAATCAAAACCATACGAACCATCTGGTCCCCACGCCTGCCCTAGCGACCGTGGTGCCTCCGGATCCCCGATGTAGTCCATATCTCTGTATGGATAATCATCCAGTGTCAGTGGCATCTGCAACCACTAGAGGTAGAGCTCCTAAGTAAAGTACCTCCCAACCTCACCGCCACCTCGGTGGCGCATCATCTCTCCCCACCGCACCGCGGCTCCCTCAGTCCTCCTGCCCTGGTACCCGCGGTCGTAGTGTAGGTACCTGCTCCATGAAGAAGGCACACAGAAAGGATCCATAACAGAATCCCTTTCCAGATTCCTTCACCGATGTCAGCTGCTGTTGAACACAAGTGAGGAACATCTGGCCCCAAGCATAATAAACACCATCCAGCACCCGCTCCACCAGCTGCATCTGGCCCCTGGACACCTTCTCTGGTGATTGGGACCCCAAAACTCGAACCACGCATGCCACGATAGCCTGTACTGTTGGCTCCTGCAGGTCCACCAACCGGAGTGCATTCCTCTGCACCCTAGCCTCTGGAACACAGTACCGCTCCAACATATCCTCCATATCCACATCTACGGATACTCATGGCTACGTATCTACCACCCTACCCAGACAGGGCAACCCTTCCAGGAAGTATACATCTACGAGGGCGAGATCCATCCTCTCTCCCTGCACCCTGAATGCTTGAATGTTCAGCTCCCAAAAGCTCACCAATCGGTTCAGCAGCAACGCTGCTGAATGCATCATAGGCACCTGTGCGAACTTCAGCAATCCGCACAACCCCAATGTAGACCGCACATGCTAATCCCTCCAGATGACATCAGACTCATGTCAAAGAAGTAAACCTGCCCCCCCCCCCCCCGGGGAAACCCTAAAAGCTCGATCCCCATCGCGGCTTTAGGGCCCCTTGCCGCAGTTTCTGACCGCAGCTGTCAGGGCTACAGTCGCGGTCCGAAACCGCGCCTGTAGAAGCGAAACTCGCGGTCCCAAAGCATGTGTCCAGCCTCAGAACGCGCAATACCAGACCACGTATTCCGACCCGAACCTCACGGTCTTCCTCCGCATGATCCACCCTGGAACCCGCGGTACCCGACCGCGGTTCCACCTCACAAACCCGTGGTCCACCCCACGTGGACCGTACAAAAAATCCCCTGGGACCCACTACCCCCCCCCCCCAAACCCAATGAAATGCAAGTATGAGTTTTTCGGAATTCCTGTAACTCCCAAATCTGAAAACAGCCAGTCGGATCATGCAGAAACACCAACTCAGCTCTGGTCCACTCTGATCATTAGTCAAAGTCAACAAGTCCAAATGACACTTATCATGTTGGACCCACTCACTATTTATAGTCCGTTGACGTTTTCTTGTTTTGGCCATTCTAAACCCATACGGAGTCCATTTTTCAAACCGTTTCCACCACTGGAATCAGCACGACGAGACCGTCATGATGATCCACTTATTTTATTATTTTTTCTACATCAGTTTTTGAGCATTTTTCAGACACCACTAGTCGCCTTGATTTGCGTGCCACTTCGGCTGCTCTCCTTTTTTTACACTTTTTATATTGTCGGATTCCTTTTTCCGAGCTCGTGATGATGCTTGAGATCATTTCTTGCTCTCACTTGGTACAGTTTCAACATTGTGTCCCGACACCTTGCTGCCTCGATTTGCGCACCACATCGACCGCCATCGAATTATTCCACATTTTTACATGAGCCCTTCACTCCTGTCATACTGCAATTATTTCGTTATTTTTCCACCATTCATTATCCCGCAAGGAGGCCCACCAGTGTTCCCCCCTACCCTCGTTCTTGGTCATCATAAATATTCTTTGATTGAACACTTCCTCCTTACCTAGACATTCCTTTTGTTCGGTATACTTTTATACCTTTTTCAGGCCGGACAAGTCCTTTACGAAAAAGGCACTTAGGGAGTTTCTGTTAAGCTCTTTTCTGACTCCTAAAACAATGAAAAGATCGACGAGCAATCTTGCTTCCTTTCATGCTTGTTAAAGTACCTGAAAGGGCGTCTATCTGGTATAAGTTTAACCCTTTTCCGGACCTGGTAGACTAATTACAAAAATGGAATACTCTAGTCACACCGGCTAGAAGAGTTCTTCATGGGAATTCCCGCCTCGTCCATATGTTCAAATTATTCCTCATTCATTATTGAGGTCATGTACTTTTAGTTTTTGCAGTTTGTTCGGGACCGTTGTTCTGGGCTCTAGTTCATTTCTTCTCTTCTCCACACCCCAGGAAAACCATAAAAGACTTATGATGTCTATCGGCCATACGATGAGCTCCTGCCCTCACACATCAGGGGGCAATCTGTTAACACCCAAAAAGTGCTCACTACCTCATCTACCCCATTACATGACTCATTTGTCCATATTTCCTACCATATTTACCTCCAGAACCTTAAAATCCCATTAAAAAGCCTCCAAAAGGCCACAAAACCATTAAAAAAGCCTCCAAAAGGCCAAAAAACCTCTTTTTCCCCCAGAATTCCTCCAAAATAGAAAAAACCCTCTAAAAAGGGAATAAAAATATAAAAAAAGAGGAAAAAGAGGGAAAAATGAGGAAAAAACCCTATACAGCTGACCTAAACCATATGGTTCCCAAAACCATGGGCCAGCACTCCACCACTAAAAACCTATAAATAGGTGATGGAGGCCCCTCATTTCATATCCACAGTCAAATACACCCTTACTCTGCCAAAATCACTCTTGAAACCCTAGCTCACCCTTGAGTGCCCCTTTTGGCCCATTTCCAACCCTTTGGAGAAAGAGAAGGAGCAAAGCTGGAAGCTTGGAAGCAACCCTCCTGGACTGCTGCAAGAGCTCCACCAACCTTCATATTGGAGGTATAATCAATACAAAAACCCTTTTTATTATCTTGTCTTTTCTATTTTATGCACATGTTTAGAATAATTACCATTTTGTTGTATTGTCTTTCATTTAATGTTTTTTTCTGAACTGCTACTAAGGAGTCCCTTCTCCTTAGTAGGTGCTCATTTGCACAAGCTAGGGTGAAAACCTTAGCTACACCAACAAAGGGTGAATTTGTCTCCAAGGTGTCCAGATGAGACCAAGGAGCATATCGACAACACATAACATTCATTAGAGAGAAATGTCGCTAGGTCACATGGTACAAAGATGTGGCACTAGAACTCGAAGTGTAACTTTGAGGTATGAGATATGCCCCCTAAGGTGTGAGGTCAGAACAAACTGATGGTCGAAATACTTTACCAATAAATTTCGCAGAGATAGCATCAAGGGAGTCGGAGAGGAGCTGAAAGGAAACAAGATGTCAAAATACCACCGAGGCGGGCATACCCATGCTCAGAACAACTGACTCAAAGCATGGCTTCCTACCAATAAACTGCAGATCCATGAGGACTAAGATTATATAGACTGTGGACAAATCATGGCTACTATGAACAATCGTAAATCCATGAGACGACAATAACACAGCCACAACCAATCCAATGGTGGATCTGTGTGACAATACAATACTGAGGTCATCAACATGATGTGCATGTTGATACCTACTCAATAGTCTCCATCGCAACCTGGACATGGAAATAGTATCAGGAACATCCAGGGTCTTCTACTCGAGCTCAAAATGATACGAATCTGACCATGTGATTACAATGTCTTGAAGTCGAACATGGCAGAAACTACTTAATTACCAGCCAATGATTTAAGTTGTTAACAAGTACGAGGGCTTTTAACCAATTTTGACAGGATCCCCATAATCTGTTCACACTGGCGATATGACGTTGTTTTGATCTTCACTCGAGCTAACTTTATATTTTTCATGCTCTGGACCTAAACCTGAAAAAGATTCCAAGCGCTTTTTCATACCTATGTCGTGCTTGTGAAACTTAAGAAAACCGGTGTCGAGCTTAGTCAACTTTATTCGTGCTCGTAAAACGATGAGGAAAGTATCATTTTGGTATTATATTATTCCTTTTTCAGCCCAAGATTATTAACGTTACAAAAACAGACCTTTGGAGTTCCCTTTAATCTCTTTTCAGGCTCCTTCATTATGAAAAGATTGCCAAGTACGCTTGTCTCTTTAACACTTGTAAAAGTATTTGAAATGACGTCTATTCAATGATAGGATACCCCTTTTTCGGCCCATCTAAACTGTTTATGAGAAAGGTATACCTTAGTCAACCTTTGACTGGGAGAGTTCTCTCATGATTCGTTTTACACTTTTTCTGGTCTGAGGGACTAACCTTACAAAAAAGTACATTTTGGAGTCTTCTTTAAGTTATTTCAGATTCTCTAAACATGAAAAACTGTCGAGTTTTCCCTCTTTAGACTCGCTAAAATTCAACATAAAAGGGCCCACATTGGGAAGAACCCCTCCTTTCTCAGGTTCGTAATGTTATTTTTCATCATTTAATTCAATATGATCTAGGATATTAACTGAGAGAACAACATGTACAACATATCAAACACAAGAGACAAGAGACACAAAGCATTTCACCGGGGAAAACCAAGAAGGTGAAAAACCCTGCAACTTCCTTAGAGATAGAATAAGCACCAATACAAATATCACAAAGATGAAACCCCAAAATATAGATGTCTCCAATAGCTACTCCTCCTCCACTTGTGCACACTCCTCTCTCTCAACTATGCGAGTTGGATGTGTGAGTGAATGAGAAAATAGAGTGGTGCAACCACTCTATTTATAGTTTAACTTAACCTTCCTTTTACCCTAACTGGGCTGACTCCCTAAGGGATTCTAATAACCCTTCCAATTAAATCATACAGGTCGACCCCACTAAGGTGGTCTAATAACCCATCAAGTATAAGTTATGACACTTACAATATAACTTGCGACACTTGCAAATACAAATGACGACACTTCCAATCGGAGGAATAATACATCTCCGTTGGGGATACAATAAAGTACAAATGTAATACATACAATATACAAGTGAATATCTTCTGAAATTACAAATACATTAACACTCCCTCTTAACTAGGAGGGTATTCTCTTGACACAGGTCATCAATACATATAGGCACAAGTATTCAATATTGGAGCTGGATCATCGTCATTGTTGTTGTACTCGTCATCTCGATCACTGGTGCTATCTCTCAATTCTTTTCGTCATAGGAAATTCTACAGAGCCATCCCTTTTTCATGTTGGATGTATGCCTAGCCTCCATGTAGGTCTTCATCATCTCTGTGAGTAGGCCATCCAGTGGAATCTCAGATTTGATTATGTGCATCTTGCAAAACCTCGAAAGAGCATCCCAGGACTAATTACGTGCGATGCACAACCTGCAAGATCTCCCAGGGTGTTATTATATGCAAGCAAGCAAAACCTCGAAAGAGGATCCCAAGACTGATTACATGCAAAGCACAACCTGCAAGATCTCCCAGGGCGCTATTATATGCCACGGACAAAACCTCAAAAGAGCATCCCAAGACTGATTACGTGCAAAGCACAACCTACAAGATCTCCCGGGGAGCTATTATATCTCCCTCCAAGCAAAACCTCGAAAGAGCATCTACTAGATCTCCCAGGGAGCTATTATATGCCATAATCAAAACCTCGAAAGAGTATCTGCAAATATCCTAGGGTGTTGTTATATGCTATCGCACAACCTGACAAGATATCCACTACCATGACATCGGATCATCACCTGAATGCTCATCATCATACACGGTTCGTCACTCAGATGCACATGATCATACAGATTATCATCATACGGAGCATCACCCGAATGCTCATCACACAGCACTTACATCCACAACCATGCTGAGGACCCACCTACCACCATTCTCGGAAGGGCTCCTCCATCTGTGTCCCATCACTTCCTCCTGAAAGTATCTTCAATATGAAGAACACCAAGCCTCTCTCTAAAGTACTCGAACTTCACTCTGGCTAGTGGATTAGTCAACATGTCTACTATCTGCTCATCCATCGCAACATACAGGAACTTCACTGCTCCTCTCTGCGCCATATCCCTGATATAGTGATACTTGATCTCGATGTGCTTCGACTTGTCATGGAACACCTGGTTCTCGGACAACTTCACACAACTCTAGTTGTCACAGAATATACAAGTAGCATCCAACTAGAGATCAAACAAATCAGACAATAGCTTCCTTAGCCAAACTGCTTCACAACTAGCTGAACAAGCTGCGACATACTCTGCTTCGGCTGTACTCAGTGCTACGCAGGATTGCTTCTAGTTAAACCAAGAGATCACACTTGATCCCATACTAAAGAAGCACCCTGAAGTACTCTTCCTATCTGCAAAACTCCCTGCCCAATCTAAATCAACATAACCCTCCAGGTTAACCTTTTGATTCGCATCATACTTGAACCCATAATCAACCGTACCCTTCAGGTACCTCAAAATATGCTTTACAGCAATCAAGTGAAGATGTCTAGGATCCGTCAGGAACTGGCTCAAAGTGTTCATAGCAAAGCAAATATATGGGCTCATGTTCATCAGGTACATTAAGGACCCAATCATCTGACGATACACTGTGGCATCAACCGACTATGATGAAGCATCACTCAATAGCTTCAGGTTCGATGCCATAGGTGTGGCCATGGCCTTGAATTCCATCATCCTGAACCACTTCAGGATCTCTACTGCATACTTCCCTTGTCCAAGGAATATTCCATATGCACTCTACCACACCTCCATGCCTAGAAAGTAATGCATCATACCCAAGTCCTTCATCTCGAACTCGGCAGCAAGCTTCCTCTTCGTATCAGCAATCAACCCAATCTCACCTATCACAAACAGGTCATCTACATACAGTAGAAGTATCACTGGATTGCCTTCCTCAACCTTGTAGTAAAGGTTGGAATTCGCTTCACTCTTGGTAAATCCCAAACTGGTTAGGAAACTGTGTACCATGTCCTGGGTACTTGTTTCAAACTGTACAAGGATTTCTTCAATTTGCACACATGTGACTTCCTATCATGTGTCTCAAACCGAGTGGTTGCTCCACATACACTTCCTCTTCGACTACACCATTCAACAAGGTTGTATTGACATCCATATGGTGTATCTTCCACTTTATCACTGCAGCCAGAGCAAGTACTATTATGATGGAAGTGTATCTGGCTACAGTGCAAACGTTTCTTCATAATATATCCCTTCTTTCTGGGAGAAGCCACGAGCCACAAACCTTGCCTTGTATTTCTACCATCTGTAGCATGCTTGATCTTGTAGATCCACTTGGAAGTCACAACATACTTCCCATATGGTCTTGGGACCACATCCCATACATCATTCTTCATGATCGACTGGTACTCCTCGATCATGGCATCCTTCTATTACTGCATCCCTGATCTTGGGAACTTCAAATTCTTCAATATCTTCAATAGGTAGTTTTCTTGAACTTTGTCGCTGGAACAAATGTCATTGTTTTGTAGGTGATTGTACATGATCTTTCCTACAATTCAAATTCAATTGCATGATTATAAACATCTCATAGTTTTCAGAACAAAATCTTACGCATAAGGACATATGTCATACAGTCATGCAATTATCTTAACCAATGCTTCAATACAACATTTGTCCATATCCTGTAACCTTCTAGACGCCTTCCATCTCTACTAGAACATTGTTAAGAGTGTGAACTACTCCCAACATGTCAACAAAGAGGTTTCATTCTAGATAAGTAGCAATGGGATGTCATACAGTACCATAGGCCACTTACCCATTACTTGCATTTTAGTAGTATCTTGTTCATTAATGCAACTTTTCTAAAATGCCTAATATTCATCCTAAATCTAGGAACATAAGTATGTACATGATTCAACAATATCATTTAAGTAATCATATATACAGGAAATAATAGTTCAAATACTTATCTTTGTTTGGTTGTTGGGTGGACTCCCTCTCAATATTTGCTTCCTTGTAGGAACTATTGGATTCTCTGATAGTGTGCACCTTAACCAATGCTGAAAATGAATGAGAGGTTCTTCCATAGATTATTTGTATTTTGGAGTCCAACTCTACAGTAGCTTCTTCTTCATTACAATACATATTCTTCATTACTTGAAGAATCTTCATTGTCTTCCCTGGTTCTCTTCCTTGGAGGTTCATCATCCTCTACAGTGTGAGCATGATGTCTTCTCTTGTTGTTCTTCTTCTTGTGGGAGTTGCTTTTGTTCCTGAGACAATCTCTGGAATTGTGTCCCTTATCATCACAAGTATAACATCGAATGTGAGAAAGATCTCTCATGGATCCTCCAAAGTTCTCCCTCAGATTCTGGTGGTGGTGTTTACCCTTCTTGTGATGAGGATGCTCCCTCTTGTAGTTATTCTTCCTGGTGTATGCTGTGAGAGCCTAGTCTTCATTATCCATCTTTTCTTCTTGAGCTACAAGTCTAGCTTCTTCTTGTGAGCATTCCTCCCACAGTCTACTAAAAGAAAAAAAATTCTTTCTTGCACAAATTCCTTGGATGAAGGAGTCCCATGACCTAGGTAGGCCATTCAAAGTGGTAATCACAATTTCTCCATTCTCCACCACTTCATCCACAGCTTCAAGTTTTTCTTTGATTTGAGAGACCCTAGTAAAGTAGGATTGGATGGTCTCTCCATTCTGGATCTTCACACTCTTCAATTGGTTCTGCAATGTCATCTTCCAATTTATATTCTTTCCTTCAAACAGTTTGGTCAAGGAATCAAGCATCTCCTTGGGTGTCTTTAGAGAAGACACATGTAGTATGAGATGGTCTTTAATAGAATCTACAATGATCCTCTTGGCCTTTGCCAAGTTCTTCTTATGTAAGGACTTAGCCCCATCTCCCTTTGGAACTAGAACCTCTTCACTTATGTAAGTATCCAATTCATTATCCTCTAGGATTTGGTGTGGTGAGACATCTTAATGAGAAACTCAAATGGAAATAAAAGATTTAGGTCTTACCACTTGATTTGCTGAATCTGGATCTGGAGCTGGCTAGGGTTTGTCAGAGAAACCCTAAAAATACAAACTTGGAATTTTAAACTTATTTCTGGACAGGGAAATGAAATTGACTGAGGCGAGCAAGCTGGTGTGCTCAGATTTTGAAAACTCCAAAAATTGACCCCTCAAAATTGACCTGCGAATTTCGGATCTACAACTTCTGTCAAAATCTAGTTTTCTGGTTTTCTAGTCCAAAACCCGAACTAGGGTTTGATAGATCCCGAGGTTCTACCCAACCAAAAACTTTGATCTTGGTCTCTAAATTTCAATTTTGATGAGGAGAGAAATCCTGTGTTGAGACCAATCCAAAATTCAACTTCTGTCAAAAGCCCTAATTTCCTGCAGTAGTGACAAGCCAAAAATGAAAATGCTCAGAATCCAATTATGTTTTGACATAAATATATGCCATATTATTTCTTATGCATCTCTTAAATATCGGATCCTCGGGGTCTGAAACTCCAACCTGTGGTAGATTGACCTGTCATCTTTCCAACCCCATAGATCTGAGCTTCAATGGATTCTCTATGAGATAGATATGCTAAGTGTTGCAACATCACCTGTTTATGGGATGAAACAGCATAGAGAACTTGTACGGAGTTCCACGTGTCACTGTTTCAACTTAGGCCTCTGAAAATCGGACCTGTGAAACTATAGTCCATGCCCTAATTTCCATTTTTTATGGAATTCCATTTGGATCTTCCTAGCCTGAGATATGACCTTTGTTCTTAGGTCACCTATTTAGGGCTGCATTCTGGAAGAGGCAGAAACCCTAACTTGTATGAATCATATCTCACAAAGTACAATGAATCTAAGGCTAAAATTTTTACACAGGGTACATCCATGTCTGATATTCGACCTGTAAAAAATTCAGATCCTGAACCTTTGTCAAAACTTATTTATAGTGAAAGTGTCATGATGACTATTTTTACTATACCAAGCCCTAGCTTCCAATTTGTCACGGGTGCAACAAGTGTCGTAAATGCCATACAATGCCTTCCTTCAGGCTAGCTCTGATACCATGTTATTTTTTCATCATTTAATTCAATATGATCTAGGATCTTAACTAAGAGAATAACATGTACAAAATATCAAACACAAAATACAAGAGACACAAATCATTTCACCGGGGAAAACCAAGAAGGTGAAAAACCCCGCAACTTCCTCAGAGATAGAATAAGCACCAATACAAAGATCACAAAGATGAAACCCCACAATTTAGATGTCTCCAGCAGCTACTCCTCCTCCACTTGTGCACACTCCTCTCTCTCAACTATGTGTGTTGGAGGTGTGAGTGAATGAGCAAATAGAGTGGTGCGACCACTCTATTTATACTTAAACTTAACCTGCCTTTTACCCTAATTGGGCCGAATCCCTAAGGGAGTCTAATAACCCTTCCACTTAACTCATACAGGGCCGACCCCACTAAGGTGGTCTAATAACCCATCAAGTATAAGTTGCGACACTTACAATATAACTTGCGATAGTTGCAAATACAAATGACGACACTTCCAATCGGAGGAATAATACATCTTTGTTGGGGATACAATAAAGTACAAATGCAATACATAAAATATACAAATGAGTATCTTATGAAGTTACAAATACATCAACACGTAAAACATGTGAGATCAGACTCATCCGTCATATGAGTTATATCGAGCATCTGTTATCCTCTTCAAGCTCGTAAAACAACAAAGAGGTACTCGTCATTTATGATGGGGGGAAATGGGAAATGAGTCAAGTTTACCCTTTTTGGCAGCTTGAAAGACATCACCTTTGAACATGGCATGCATCCACACCTTTTCTTCTTTTGGGTATTCAGTCCCTTCTGATGAGTTATAATCACAGTCATGAGTCGTATCCTTGGTATTGAGTCCACTCGCCTTGTGGTTGTTCCTTTATAATTAAATTCATGCTGCCAAGCTCTGCTTCATGTTGTTATATGTTCAAAGGATCAAAATTGCTCTAATTCAACCATATGTCAAACCTTCCATTGTATCAGTACATATCCTTTCGATCCATTGCTTCACATCTCTCTCTCATGCTGATTTCATGTCGATGATGATGGATTCATTATTGCCTGCCTTCGACAAGTCTATTCCTTTCGACGCCAACTCACTATCCAGGAATTAGGCTTAGGAATCAACAATTAGTACCTTGGTACCTGCATGCCTTAATGGCAGGTTTCCTCACATCCGACAGTAGGTTTTCATCATTGACCTCTGATTGAACTTGAGTCATCAGTTTTTGTTATAGATCTTTCTTCCTACGGATAAGAAGAGGCTCTCATAGGCTATACTAGGATGTGAATAGTTATAATCTAATACAATTAGGAAACAAATGCTACCTTGAATCCTGAACTAAGATTATACAACAAGATTGAATGTATTTGGTAGTGATGGAAGGGTGTAACTCACCTTCAATAAGACGTTTGTCCCACTTCCATCTTTAATCCCGAAGCTCCCAACTAGAACTTGTCAAGATCAAACAAGAGACAAACAAACAGTCTCCCAAATACCTTGAAGTAAAGGTTAGACTCAAATGTTACTAGATACACTTCATGCCAAATATTCACACACAATGCACATGAAATGGGAAACAAGACAAGTTATCTTTATTAAGAAGCTTGAAAACACTTACATAGGGTTGCTTGATGTCCAAGTCAGCTCCAGCTCCAAGACTTCCTCCCTCTAGCTATCTCTGCAAATATCCTAATATCATAGGTTGGATTCCCCATGTAGTTCCCCCATTGCTCATGGATGGCCTCTCTTTTATAGCACATGAGGATTTAACCATAAGGAGAGGAAGGTGGATCTAGTGAGGGTTTAGTGGATCAGCCAAGCTAAACAGAGAGAGGAGGTTGGGATCAAATCAGGGGTGTCAATCCCAAGGTAATCTCTCAGAATGTACAGATCCAAAATCCAAGTCCAAGGGTTAAATCGGGATTTTCACGCCCTATACATTAAGCATAACGCAAAAATTTGATGATTTTCACAGGGCAAGGGTTATGCAGGGCACGAAAAATGGAGTTTTTCATGGGCTGATAGATGTGCAAGGTGCGAAAATCAATGTAATCAATGTCAACTTGGAATGACACTTGGTTAAGTAGGTTGTGACTTGACCAACAAAGGGTGAATTTGTCTCCAAGGTGTCCAGATGAGACCAAGGAGGGTATCGACAAAACGTAACATTCATTGGGGAGAAATGTCTCTAGGTCACATGGTACAAAGATGCGACACTACAACTCGAAGTGTAACTTTGAGATATAATAGCGTAGCTATTGCTTACATATCTCGTGTAGGTACACTAATAGTACTAACACATACATACAACATAATCACATAAGTTATTATATGTCAACGCATACTTAAATGTGAATTTGAAATGTCTAGCCACTTTTACTGACTCAATCATAAAAACTTATGAAACAAACATAACATATTGAATTACGACACAAGAATCAAGAAAAGGTTTTCAGTTTCCACACAGTAAATTATGTTTCCCTTTAAACTTCCACGAAATTCCTATCTACCTACCTCCTTCTACCTATTTCACAACTAAATTCCACATCCTATCCTTCCTCTGTTGGAATAACCTAAAGTGTCATGCCATGACCAGCTCCAATTAGAACTCGTAAGCAGGAGTGTCATCTACATCGACCAATATTCCCCAACAGGCACCCACTAGTCATCATCACACACCTTGGGGAGTGCATTGTAGTGCGACCCTCCCATGACTCCGGGTTTTGGAGGATAAACGATGCGTAATGCCTCTACTATTCGATTACACAGGGTACTCCCAAAAGACCGAACACCTAGAGCAACCAATTCACACAAACAAACAACAGATCGATACACCGATGTTTTGACGTGGTTTAAACCCTCGTGAGGGAAACACTCCACGGCCCCAGCCAAATAGCTTCTACGGGACAATTTATTATGCAAAGAAAGAAAGTTACAAATGAGCTTCTCATAATCGATCAACTTTCCAATGACCCTCCATGCTCTTTAAATAGAGATCATGGACTAATCAGGTGTTAGGCCACAGATCAAGGGTAGGTATGATCTACGAGAAATTGAGCCATCGGATCACTCTATGTCAGGAACATATCGTGACCGTCAGATTAAGTATTTACAAATGCATACTAATGCATACTAAAGAAACACACTTTTCCTAATGGATATATTACACAAGTTGATCTTAACTAACTCCTAAGTGTCTAAATATCCTAACATCCCCCCTTAAGAACAACTTGGGATAGGATTGAAGGATTTACAAAAGTGACACTATTAGGAGAAGGAAGGAGGCATTAGAGCCTATCCCCCCTTAGTGACACGTTCCTGAACTCCTAACATAGATCGAAGTTTAGAAAACTTCTCCTATGTAAGAGACTTGGTGAAGATGTCTGCAACTTGATCATCTGTAGGACAAAAGAGCACTTCAAGAACACAATCATGAACAAGATTTCTGATGAAGTGAATATGTAGCTCAATGTGTTTGCTGCGTTGATGTGGGACTGGATCTTTGGCAATCTTGATGGCACTTTGATTGTTGTACCAAAGTGGAGTAGGCTACTGCTGCTCGAATCCAAACTTTGAAAGGATCTGTCGAAGCCATAAAGCTTCCTGACTGGCATTAACTGCGGCTCAATATTCTGCCTCTGTTGAAGAAAGAGAAAGAGCTTGTTGTTTCTTACAAGCCCAAGTGATAGGTCCAGATACCAGACTGAAAACATAACCTGCAGTAGAATTTCGATCATCAGGATCGTCGGCCCAATCTGAATCAATGAAACCAACCAACAAAGGTTTCCCCCCTGTACTGTAATGAATCCCGAACTGAATTGTGCCTCGAATATATCGAAGTATTCTTTTAGTTGCTTTCCAATGACTTTCATGAGGCATTTGCATATAATGGGAAACACGACCAATGACAAAGGAAAGTTCAGGACGGAAATGAGTCAAGTATAAGAGACTACCAACATGTTGACGATACAAGGTGGCATCTACTTCAGGTGAAGGACAAACGGCAGAAAGTTTGACTCTGGACTAGAAGGGAGAAGGGGCTGGTGTACAATTTTCCATGTGAAAGTGATGAAGAAGGTCACAAGCATACTTAGATTGAGAAAGAAAGATTCCTTCTTTGGTTTGCAGGACTTGGAGACCAAGAAAATAATGCAAATGTCCAAAGTCTAACATTTCAAAATTTTGCTTAAGACTAGATTTCACATGGGTTATAAGCTTAGGGTCACTACCAATAAGAATAAGGTCATCAACATATAGAACAATTATGATGAGATGGTTTCCTACTTTCTTTGTATAGACATTGGGGTCAGAATGGCATCTAGAAAAACCAGTGTCAAGGAGAAAGCTATCCATTTTGGCATACCAAGCTCTAGGAGCTTGCTTAAGGCCATATAAGGATTTCTTAAGGCGACAAACAAGGATAGAGTTATTCTGAACATATCCAGGAGGTTGTTTCGTGTAAATTTCCATCTGTAGATCACCATGTAAGAAGGAAGACTTGACATCCATTTGATGGACTTCCCAGTTGTGTAAGGCTGCAAGGGAAAGAACAAGGCAGATGGAGTCCATTTTTGCGACAGGAGCAAAGGTTTCATTGTAGTCAATCCATTCAACTTAGGAAAAGCCTTTGGAAACTAACCTTGCCTTAAGTATTTCAACACTTCCATATGATGCATACTTATTTCTGTAGACCCATTTACATCTAAAAAAATTTCTTCCTTTTGGAAGAGGTACAAGATCCCAAGTATCGTTCGCCATTAAGGAACAATATTCTTCATCCATAGCTGCATCCCAGTTTGTATTTTCTGAATCTTCTGCAAAGGTTTATGGATCATGATTCTCAGAAACTTGAGCCAAAAGAGAAGAGGCTCATTGAAACTGAGAACGTGTTCGACATTGATCTCGAGGATCACCGGCAAGATCACCAGCTGCTTCACATGTTGAATGGACCCATAGAGGAAGCACTTGTGCTAGTGCAACTGGAGGAACATGAGCAGGCGGAGGTGGATTTTCATCCTCATTGTCATCATCAGAAATTGGAGTTGGAAACCTGTCAAGGAAGTTGGAAGAAGAAGAAGAAGGCACAATCGCCGAATCAGGCTCTGTTACACCCAAAATCTACCCATCATGAGATTCAGTGTATACACCCCTGAAGATATCTTGACTGAGTAATTAACCTGGGATGATTTGTACCCAATTGTACCAGGTTTTAAGAGGTCATCGCAAGTTGCACTCATGCAATATGCGACGTCGCATCTTGCTTCACTGCAGGGTGCGACGAAGTCAGTTAATGGGAAAAAATAGCTTCTTCGAGGTTCTTCTTGAAACTTGTTGACTTGGGGCCTTATCCCTGACCTCTAGGGGAGTTGGTACTCGATTCCTAATACCTTGGGAAGATCCCCTATCTCTCTCCTACCATATCTCAACCTATCCTATCCATACCCTATTCACTTAGTCCTATATAAGAAAAGCTCTACTCCTCTCCAAATGGAGGAAGTCTATGGTGTCTACATGCTGGTGAAATCACTCTTGAGAGATCTCTACTCATCCTTGAGAGAGTCAAGCTTCCTTAGGAGGAAATGGCAAACGAATTTGTTGGAGAAGGCCTGCAGCATTAAGCCTTGGTTGTAGTTCTATATCTCTGCTATGTACTTCCCTATTTTTACAGCAATACAAATGCTTTCCACCAATATTGTTCATGTGTGTAATGATACTGAGTAGTTTACCTGCTTAACTGTTCACTTAGATCTCTTATTGTATAGATGCCCTTTACTTGTTTCTCTTGTTTCTTATCTTGACAAGTCTTGCATCTTGGATCTGACGACCGTGAGACGCGAAGCAGCATTCAAGAGAAAGGATAGCGAAGTGAAAGGTAAGACATCTAGTACTCGATCCTTAAGTAGATCTAGGAAATGCATTCGTAGCATGTTCTATTTGTTCTAGATTCGCATTGAGCTAGGGAGATCCTGCTCGCGTCCGCTCGAGTGGATTGTCCGATAAACTAATATGGTGACCATACTGGGGAGGTACATGTCTGGTTCTGTAATTGCCTGAGAGTCATTTTCAGTTGATTGCTTGACACAAGCCTTCTATTTGTCATTTGCTTCGTAAGTTGATTTCACTATCATATCTTCATATTGAAGACTTTGATCTGCTTCCTCTAAGTTTATACAACTCATTTTCAAACCATTCCATGGTTCATTGCTTGGAGATCTGATTCATTTTTTGACTTAGATCTCGCCCGTCGCACTTGGTTAGTGGAAACAGAGTGACATTGTGTCATTTTTGGCCTATGTTCTTTACATGTTAGTGACTCGTCGCATCCCTTTCATTGGTAAACGACGACGTCGTTGCACTTCCCATAGCTTCCAATTATGTACTCACCTCATGCATTCACCTAACTGTCCAAGATAAAATTAATGGTAGAACTAGGTAAAATTTTTAGCAACTTGTGTGTAAGTTAGAGACATGTTCCGGTGTCGTTAAGCATGGCAGTTGTCATTATTTTCCAGCACTGTATCCCAGGGGTATTGTAGTCTTCCACGTACTTATCGGTATATCGATCTCTTTCACGTACCCACCAAGTACCATAATCCGTACTTAGCGTATATCAAAGGGTGTATCACATACTCGGTAGTATATCGGAAGGTCTCTTGCCGAACGGTTGTGCATTAGACAACACCAATATGGATTTGAGCTCCCACATACATTTCATATATCGGGAGACACCACTAGGATTCCTGAAACCAATTGAGTTAACCATTTGGCCGTCTTTGCAAAGAAATACACCGAGAACAGCACTCGGGGAGATTAGCACGCACGTACTGTCCAGGTAATCGGGTATGCAGACAAGGGTACGATCGCAATCCTCCTTGTCACATCATATTATTGGACCCTGCAGTATATTTTGGTTTGCGATGCCTTGATAATCCCATGAGGTTCCAGACTTTTGAATCCACTCTGTCACATAAGTCTGCTTGTTGCCTTAGTTTGAGTAGGTTTTTCTGGATTGCTTTTCTTTTTAGCTTACCCTTAGGAGAAACGTTGTTTCAGCCACTCTGGCTGAATTTCCTGACGCTCTGGAGGATTTTCCCTGGAGAAGATCCCATAGGATCTTAAACTTATCACCTGAATATCCCCTTAATCTGGAGGTTATTTCAAGGGTAAGAATGGATCAGCATAACACGGTCGTAGTTACTGAAGTGGAAAACCCCACTCTGAATGTTGGCGGACTTTTGTTTCCACAAACTCCTCTGGATTCACCTGCCTCTCATCCCCCGCGGGATGCAGGATCACAAAACCCCGCTTCATAAGACCTTTCTCCCATCATCCCAGGAGAACCTGGATCGTTGGAATGAATAAACCAACCCCAGGACAACCCTACAGTTTTTGGTCCTTCAACATCTTACTAGACATCTTCTACTGGTCACCCAGTGGCTCATTTTTCCATCACATCAACACCCAACTAGACTACTCCAGAGTTCTCTAGACCCTCCTACATGCTCGACCCCGCCGAAGTCTTTGCACCTATTCAAGAATGCTTGGATCAGTTACGTACTAAAGGTAATGAACTTCGAAGACAAAGTCTCAAGCAAAGACCCGGGTATAGAGATACCTCAATTCATCTGATATCTTTTGGATCACCGGAACAATCTTCCCATCACGTGACCATTAATGAGACTAGACAACCCTCTCAAGAGTCCAGTCCTACACCTCAAGTGAACCAACCAGTGGAAGGACAACAGTCCAACACACTTGTTACTACCATGGTTACTTTACCAGTTCCTCCCCCACCTCAAAATTCAAGGGGAGGATATTCCATTCCCATGGATTATCCCATTGGTAATGTTATTACTACGGTAGCTAATCAACAACCTACATTGGTTCAACCTTTGAATAGTGATCAACCTATTGTGGCTGGGGGGAAACCCCCGTTCCTAACCAGAACGTAGGCAGTTGAATCCCCAACAGACCTTCCGTCGGACCTCCCCAACCCGCTAGACCATCCACCATGGGATTATCTCATGTTGGGGGTCCATCCAATGTAACCCTACCCTCATGGAGTCAAGCGTATCCAGGTTCTGTTAACCCTGCGTCGGGCCAATCTAATCCCGGAAATGCACCATACGGGATACCTTATCCCAGGATTCCATACACTCTTTGGGGGAAACAGCCAGTGTTGCAACACGGACCCCAACCGACTATCCCTCAAGCACCACCACCCCCGATCAGTCCTCCCCCACCTCCTGCTGGAGGCAGTGGGCCCCCACCTAACTTTGGTGGAGGCCCACCTCATTTTACCAACAATATCCCTCACCCTTCCAGCGGTGGTGGGAATGGTCCACCACCCCCTCCAAGCAAAGGAGGCGGGGGACCACCCTATTATGGTGGAGGAGGACATTTCCCTTCGGGTGGTGGAGGTGGTCCACTACTCCCCCCGGGCAGAGGCAGTGGAGGACCTAATTACCATGGTGGCGGTGGTGGTGGTCGAGACTCTCATCCTTCCGGCGGCGGAGGTGGTGGGGGCCCCCATCCTTCTGGCAGTGGAGGTGTTCCACCACCCCCTCCAGGCGGAGGCGGTAGTGGGTCGCCTTATTACGGTTATGGACCCCCACCTCCTCCCATTGGTGGCGATGGACCTCCACCTCCTCCTAGTGGTGGAGGTGGACCCCCACCTTATTGGAATGGACCACCTTATGGTGGAGGACCCCTTTACGGTCTGGGCGGCACACCCCCCTACGGCTAGTTTCCTCCTGGTACACCTTATGGTCATACTGGTCCTTACACGCCTTATCTATATTATCAATACGTGCAGCCTAATCCATAGCTGCCCATTTTGGCTACCTTGGACCTACCTGACCTATCTCGTTTAACCAACGACCCCATTTACCATGGAACTAATTGGCCACCTATTCCGGTGAAACTTCTGTCTTATATCCTGAAATTTGACGGCAAGCCGGGTGAAGATCCTAAAAACCACGTGATGACTTACCATTTATGGTGTTCATCTAATTCCTTAATGGATGACTTGATTCGTCTTAGATTGTTTCAAAGGACTCTCACCGGTTCGGCTGCCAATGGTACATTGAGTTGCCACCCCATTCTTTTCCTGATTTTGGCTCTCTTGCCATCAACTTTTTGACTCATTTCTAGCTGCCTATACGGTATGAAACTGGTACAGATCTTTTAACCTAGCTTTGTCAGAACACTGCTACTCATATTTATGATCATATCCATGAGTGGCGAAGGACATGTCATCTCATTAAAGCTCCCATTCCAGATTAACTTCTAGCAGACTGGTTTACAAAGTCACTCATCCTGGTCATAGCAAGATATGTCGCCATGCAAGGTGCTGTCACCGAAGAACAATCCATCGCGAGTGCCCACGTACTAGACTTAGTCTACACTCAATCTGTCACTTTGTTTGATATTCTTCCTTACGCACCCTGTGATGCTAACGATCCTGCAAAACCACTTAAGGGACCCCAAGCCGATGGCATCATTGGATCCCTTCACACCCAGCCTCCTTATCAAACTGTTGGTTTTTCAAACCCCCAAGGTTCATCCCCATTACCAACACAGGCTGGTCTCAGCACCACCAAGTCATCCGCTCCTATTGCTACTGAAGAAGTTAATTCTGTCCCATCAGCTTCACCTCATAAGACTGGCAGTAAGAAGAAAAACAAGGGAAAACCTAAGAAATATTTTTCCCAGCAGGAACAAAAGAGCACTCCTGATGACGCCAAACAGAAATGGAAGCTAAAATATCCTTGTTTACTGTGTGGAGATGATCACTTCTCTAAGGATTGTCCCCATAAAGTCGAAGCAAAAACATTTCTTAGGGGAAAACCCACTCCCGCAGTCCTCAACGATCCGTTTCTCGCTTAAAACAAGCAGATGATTGCTCAACCTCCCCCAACCCAGGGGGAATCATCCAATACCGTGCGTGTTCTCATGGTGCGAAATGAGATGATCAATTTGAACACTCGCTCACGGTCATATGACGCGGTCCCTTTGAAGGAACCTGTTGGGAGTAATGTTGAAAAAGCTTCCAACTCCTTACCTGATGTCACTGTACCATCAACTTCTCTCACCATTGAGAAGCCATCCTTCGATTCGATATTGCGACTGCCCAAGGGCACGATTAGAAAAACTATTTTTAATCCTAATGCTCGGGCAGCACAAAATTACAATATCGTAGAAGACTTGGCACAAGCCCCTTACGCCATGTCCACGCTGGAAGTTTTGCAGAATTGTCCCAATCAACACAAAACTCTCCTCGCAGCGATCGGTGCAGTTGACCCTGATTCTTTGAATACCATCATGTTCCGACTTGACCATTTCCAGCCGAGGCTTTCCCATCAGCTCGCATTTCAAGTAGCTGCAAACCTTGCTAGGGAAATTGTCCATCATACCCTTCTAGACGAAGGCGCCTCTACGTCTGTCATGTCGATCGCATATTGGAGAGCCATCAGCTCTCTCGAATTGAATCGCTCTCCCACCACGTTGAAAGCATTTGACGGGCGTGGATTTCAACCTCATAGGATCTTACAAGCTCTCGTAGTCGAGCTAGGAGGAAAGACCGTAACCATCAATGTGGAAGTGGTCTCTGCCCCAATAGAATATAATCTCTTGCTTAGTCGCAATTGGTTTTACGCCATGCAGGCAATATCTTCTTCAGTCTTCCGCACGGTGCAATTCCCCCACCAAGGACAAATTGTCACCATCGACCAATTAGATTTTTGCACACCGGACACTACTACTCATCCCCGTGACCATGTTCCTTCCATTGGACAAACATCAAAACAGTATGAGAGTATAGGGGTTGGCCTTTTGAAAGATTCATCTCTCATGGGCGTTTTTCCCATTTCGGACCCCCCTAATCATGTTGCCTCGATGAACATAATCTCCGCAAAGATTTCATCTCGCTCTACTGATACTTGGCTTGTACTGGATGAAGCCACAACACACCTGATTGGAGACGCAATGCCTCTTTCACCCACTGAACATATTTACGAGGTTATCCAATCAGCACCGGACGAGCACCTAACCATGACCTCCCCATCTTGTTCTCTACAATAGGCATCATCCCTACCCGACCTCTTACCTCAGACTTTTCATTCAGATGAGTCCATCATGGAAGTTATGAATGTTGATTATGGCCCGTGGGATGACCTTCACCATGGGTCCTCTTTCTTCCACCTTTGTAGTACATAGAGAACAACATTCACGCCATCTTTCCACCAGATATCTACCCATTCCCCCAGTCCCCCGTACTTACATGTCTTTCCCACACTGAGGGTAACTTGGCCAACATTGAGCCTACCACCCCGGTAGACATCTCGGTAAAACCTGGTGTAGTGGAACACATTCGCATAGGCCAGAAGTGTTCACCTAAAGAAATAGCTATGGGTACGGCCTTATTTAAGCAATTTTGAGACGTATTCACTTGGTCCTATGAGGAGATGCCTAGGATAGGCCCCGCAATTGTTTCTCACGAGATAAAGACCTGTCCCGACATCAAACCTCTACGTCAAAAGTTTCGATTGATACACCCCTGGAAGATTGCAGCGATCAAGGAAGAAATTGAAAAGCTCTTAAAGGCTGGCTTCATCTATCCTGTCCTGTTGACGGATTGGGTCTCAAACGTCGTCCCTGTGAACAAAAAATAGGGCACCATTCACGTCTCTGTCGATTATCGAGACCTTAACAAGGCTTGTCCAAAGGACAATTACCCAACCCCATTCATTGACCAGATTATCGACAATTGTGCCAGAAGCATCATCTTTTCATTCATGGATGGATTTTGTGGTTACAACCAGATTGAGATCAACCCAGCCGACCAACATAAGACGGCTTTCATCTGTCCTTGGGGAACATTTGCATATCGCAAACTCCCATTTGGCCTTAAAAACGTTGGCGCCACGTTCCAGCGAGCCATGTCATATTCCTTCCATGATATTAAGGACTTTTTGGAACCTTACCTGGACTATCTCCCTGCTCATTCAAAGCAGCGTGAGTTCCACATCGATCATCTGACGACCATTTTCCTCAGATGCAGATGGTACAACATCCATCTGAAATCCTCGCAAGTGTATCTTTTGTGTTGAATCCGGATGCCTCTTAGGATTTATAGTCTCGAATGATGGGATCCGCATTGATCCCTTAAAGGTGGAAGCCATTGTCAACCTCCCACCTCCCATCACTGTGTTGGAACTTCAAAGTCTGCAAGGGAAGGCGACTTATTTACGGCGTTTTGTTTGCAACTTCGCAGAAAAGACTAAGGGGTAGATGAGATTGCTTAAGAAGGACGTACCATTCATTTGGGGTGATCAAGCTCAAAAATGCTTCGACGGCATCAAACATGCCTTCACGCATGACCCTGTAATCCAACCACTGAATTATTTCTGAGATTACATTTTATATCTCGCTGCTTCTGCTACCACTATTGCCATGGTTTTGGTACAAGAGGATCAAAACGCCCAGGAACATGTAATATACTATGCAAGTAAGGGTCTCACTGACACTAAAACTAGATATTCACATGTCGAAAAACTTGCTTTCGCGACAGTCATCGCCGTCCAAAAGTTCCAAAACTACATCCTGCTCCGCACCACCACCATCATTGCAAACTTGAACCCCATGTACCTCGTACTGACACATCGGGTGCTTGGGGGCAATTATTCACGCTGGATCATGATACTAAAAGAATTCAATTTTCTTTTCAAGAAATCCAAGTCCATAAAGTCCTTGGTGTTTGCTGAGCTAATTTGTGACTTTCCCCGTGCTGATGTAGAAGTTGAGCACAATGACTCCTTTCCAAATGAGTCACTGTTTCTCATCAGTATGACCGATCCGTGGTATGGAGATATTTCTTTATATCTTCAAACCCAATGCTTCAACCCTCAACTCTCTCGAGATGACCATCGTCGAATTCGTCACCATGCAAAGTATTATCTGATCATAAATGGTACTTTGTACCATCATGGCATCGATTCCATTCTTCGACGTTGTCTAACTCACGATGAGGCTGAACGCGTTCTCAATGACTGTCACACTGGGGCGTGTGGCGGTCACCTCTCTGGGATGGCTACAGCCCAGAATATTTTGCGCGCAAGATATTATCGGCCTACTATCTTCAAAGATTGTATTGAGGCCGTGAAAAGATGTCCTCCATGCCAACACTTCCATACGAAGAAGCGCACCCATCCCGCCCCGTTACACCTGGTTATTTCCATGGGCCCCTTTGCAAAATGGGGCATCAATTTTATGCATTGTAAGCCTACCTCGTCCAGGGGGCATAGTTACATCATCGTAGTTGTGGATTACTTCACAAAGTGGGCCAAGGAAATGCTTACATACCAAAACAACGGCAAAACCGTCGCACACTTCATGTTCAATCATGTAATAGCGCAGTTTGGAGTTCCTCAGGCTATAGTTACCGATCATGGTTCTCACTTTCAAAACCATATGGTTTATGAACTGAGCGATAGATTGGGTTTTCTACATGAAAACTCAACACCTTACTACCCGCAGTCCAATGGACAGGTCGAGTCCATTAACAAGGTCTTGAAAACTATGGTCCAACGGATGGTAGGTACGCACAAGTCCAACTGGCATAATATGCTCTTTTCAGCATTATGGGCCTATAGAACCTCCGTTAAAACCACCACAGGGTTCACTCCTTTCCAATTGGTGTATGGATTGGAGGCTGTCCTTCCTATAGAGTGAGAAATTTTGTCTCTACAACTCGTTTTCGAACTTCTTCCTACCACTACTGTCGAGGAAGAACGTTTCCTGTACTTAGCAAAACTTAACGAGTCTCACTGAGATGTTGCTCTTGCTAATGAAGCACACAAGAAACTCATCAAAGCTCAATACGACAAGTCATTTGAACCCCGTATCTTCAACGAGGGTGACCTGGTCCTCACATACGACCAGAAGCATGACAAACTAGGAGCAGGAAAGTTCGAGTCCATGTGGCAGGGACCTTACATCATCAAACATGTTTTGGAAAAGGGAGCTTACGAGCTTGAATATAATGACAGAATATCTTTGGTTGAACCCCGTAATGGGCTTTACCTGAAGAGGTACTATGCCTGACCCTCTCATGCATAGATTTTCTTGTATATACTGTACATGGCATGCTTGTGTGTTTTTGTGTGGTGTGACGCACTTGTTTCTGAGTGTCTTTAGATCTTGTTTTCGCTTCTCATACCATGTTCTGTCTACGTGTGCAAATGGCAATGTGCTATGGATTTGTGGACGGTGCTAGCCGACATACCCATAACCTTGCTTCAGCAGCCTGGGTACTGTATTCCCCAACAGGTGAGCTCATCAGCTCAAGAGGAAGCTGCCTTTGATTCGCAACCAATAATGCCGCAGAGTATATGTCGGTAGTTGGAACCTTAACCGATGCATTTTCCTTGGGTATGAACCACATTGTCATCCACATGGATTCTCAACTGGAGGTTTCCCATCTTAACCGGGTCTACGCTATCCATGATCCTACCCTACTCTGTCTCATTATATGGGTTCGTCTCTTGGAAAGGTTGTTTGAAACAATTCAGTACCTGCACATTCCACGAGAGTTAAACACAGTTGCTGACTTGATGGCCAACTTTATCCTAGATTGGTACATCGCACACACATGATACTCATAATATGAAAAAGCATTCACAACATGTAAATAATGCACTGTATAGAAGCAAGCATATAGACAAGATCACATCATTAATTTTTGAAACACATAATGTATAAATCGTCGGACTGTCTGTATATATATATATAATCTCAAAAAGGTAGTGCTGATACAAAAATATGAAGCCCAATAGCTTTTAGTAAGTCTCTACAAAATCTGAAGCTTCGCAGCTTTCAGTACTACAAAATCTGAGGCCTCTATGCTCTCAGTACACACACAATGACAACATGTGGCCTATCGCTTGGCCCTTACAACCCTAGGTGGTCTAACAGCCCTGGCCGGCTGAGTCTAGAAATAGTCCACTGCTCTCGCAACCTTGCGAAGCAGTGCGTTGAAGCGTGCAGTCGCTCCAACCGTGTGTACCTGCATGGGTCGCGGCACCTCATCTACCATCGGCTTAGGAACATCCAGTGTCAACCCACTCAGGTTGGCGTAGACTCTGTCCATCTCTACGATAGCAGCATGCACAGCTGGATCCACCATCGCTCCCTCTCCTCTCTCTCTCCTAGCCAGAAGAGAGGTCCCCACTGGTCATATAGGCCCCACATCTGCACACACATGTTGTTCACTTGTCAGCACTATATCAAAAAAAATCATAAATGCACAAAACTTAAAAAGTTCAAGGTTTGTTTGTTCTTACCGAGGTCTCCCCATGTTTCTCCCTCAGGCAGCGGCAAGTTTGGATCATCTGTGAAGTCGGTGTCACTATATGGAAAGTCCTCCACCATCAGTAACTGGCCTGCCAGCCAAGTGAAGAACTCATGAGGAAATCCGATGATAGGACCCCCACCAAGTTGACCCATCACATCGGTCCACCTAGCCATGTGTGGATCTCTGAGGTCCCTATCCTTTAGCGGTACCTGAGGACACAAAAGGGGAACTCATTCCAGCAAGAACGAGATCACTATAGAACCATAGCCAAACTGTTTGAGCTCTCCCCGCCAACACTTTGTCAACTGAGCTCGTACGTTTGCGAGGACCCCCTCACACTAGTTGAAGATATTTGGGGACAAACAGTCCTCCGCATAAAGAATTTGTGCTCTGGTGGCTAGGTGAGGAGCTTGAATCCCCGCCATCCTTGTAATGGTTAATAGAATGGCCCACAATGGGCACTCCCGTACATCTTTAATGCAAATCTTCCTGCTAGGTGTTGAGACCACAATGTTGTCGGATCAAATCTTCCACGGTTTGATCACTCCCACATGATGCAGTGAGTGTCACATTGTCCCCCTGTCGGGACAAACCAGTCAGAAAATAGATGTCCTCGACATCTATGTGAAGCTCATGCTCACCAATCAAAAAGTACTGCTCGGACCGCATCCCAACATTGGAGCATAGGGTTCAGTAGTGGAAGCTGGGATCTCATCCCCTGAATGTGAAAGAACTTGAGAAGCCCACAGTTTCTCAAAGATTCCACACAATGTGGATCGTTTGCAGCTTGTTCATCATCTAATTCATGTTCCCTTTCCCGCCATTATAGAACCATTATGGATGCTTGGAACCTGACAACAAGGAGTTTTTAATAATTTTAGGACTTGCTTCACCCACTGAAAGTCCCTCTTTTGAGTTGCGTTTGAGTTTGGGGATGGACGTCGCCGTCATCGCACCCCATTTTTTCAAATAAGGCGACGTTGTCGTAGTCCATGTATATTCCATTTGCGACAACACGGTCTCGTCGCAGTTCCCGAAAAGGTCAACTGCGACGAGCCGAGGGTGCAATGGCCCTTCCCAAATCAACTCAAAACCCCAAAAAATGACTGAAAATCAAAATTATAAACCACTACGATTTTGTTGGCTGAAGTTTAGGGTTACCTGTTCCTGACGGCAGGTGAAACGGCTGATCGTAGCTCCCAGAATCGACAAGTGAATATCTAGCAGCAAATGGCACTATTCCTCCCAAATTTGGAAAATAGAACAATGGTGACTATATTTGGTTTTTATTTATATTTATAGAACAAATGGAATATTCCTTTTTCAAATATTTGATGTCGTTATGCTATTTGCTATAGTTTGGATCAGTTTTATTGTATTTGAACATTCGGTTGACTATTTGACCTAGTTTCTGAGTGTGCAAGAGTTGTGAAGTGCCTTTCTACGCCATTTTTATATTGGAATGGTTATCTCAGGTATGAACACCCCTTGTGAGTTTTTGTCGTTTACCCATTTTTTCATAGATTGCAATTAATGAGCTTACTCTTTGTTCTTTCTCGTGCTCTTGAAACTATGAGAATACGTTACTGAGTTACGATTTATCACTTTTCCGGGATCGTTAAACTCCTACGGAAAAGGAACCCCCCGGAGTCTACCGTTAAGCTCTTTTCAAGCTCTCAAAATATGAAAAAATTGCCAAGCAAACTTGTCGCATTCACGCTTGTAAAAGAATTTGAATGGTCATCTTCCTGGTGATAGTTTACCCCTTTTTCGGACCAGGGGGCACTACTTACGAAAAAGGTATACTCCAGCCGATCATGACTGGAAGAGTCCTCTCCCGCATTGTTTTATCCTTTTTCAGGCGATGAGGCTAACTTTACGAAAAAGGATCATTAGAGTTTTCTTTAGATCTTTTCAAACTCTCTAAACATGAAATGACGATCAAGTTTACCTTCTATGGACTCGTTAAAGTCTTACATTGAAGGGCCCACCATGGGACGAACCCCTCCTATCCTAGGTTTGCAAAATATTTGGGATTGGACTCATCTATGAGATGAGCTATACCGAGCATCTGGTTACCCTCATCAAGCTCATAAAAAACACATGAGGCACTCATCATTCATGATGGGGAAAAAGGAAAGATTTTGTGTTACGTACTTTGTTAGTGGCAATATGTAGTCGTTCTTGAACATGGCACTCATCTGCATTTGCATACAGCACTTGGATCATCTGTTTGTCCTCGAGTTCCACTTATTTCCTGAGTCTTGTTACTCCTTTGAATCATTCAAATAAAGCTTCCATCATCAGTCACCTTAAGAATTTGTGTCACACTCGTCATGTCAATACTCCCAAGTCATGCCATGCCCATGTTCAAGAATATGTCTATCATTTAACATCTGCAGTCAGTACACCAGCCATCATGTCAGTCTCCTCTGAGTCAGTCTTGCATGTTACTGTACCATCCGATCTACTCTATACTTTTTTGTCGTGTTTCGTGTCGATTGATGAGGGATCCATCATGGCCCTCCTTCGACAGATTCATCCTTGTCGACTTCAACTGATCATCCGAGGATTGAATCTAGAAACCAATGAAGTACCTTGGCTCTGCATGCCTTAATGGCAGGTTATCTCGCTTTCAACATGAGTTTACATCATTGACTCTTGATTAAAAGATTTCGTCTTGCATTCGACGTCAACTCATTTATTCGCACTTCATGATATGTACTATGATACCTTGGGAATCATTGACATCAATGGTGATCTACCTCACACTTGTTAATGGTTTACATCAATGGCCATTAATCAAGTGGTTTCTACCATGTTCGACATCAAGACATTTGTAATCACATGGATAGATTCGTATCATTATGGGTTCAACTTGAAGACCCTAGGGATTCATGTTTACCCAGGTTGCGATGGAGTTTGTATTGAGTTATATCACACGGATCCACATTTGTATTGGTCGTGGTTGTGTTATCATCTCATCATGGATCTACGCTTGTATCTAGTAGCCATGATTGTGTTCAGTCAGTCATTACTACCATGGATCTGCATTGTATTGGTCGTGATCCAGGTGGATATTGGTGGCCACCCACCTTTCCAACTGGCTCAAAACAGTTTTATGGCAATTTTGGTATTGTACTATTTTTAGCAGTTTTTCGGGTTCTGAACTTCCGGGGCCATTTTGAGGCCCTAAACGACCTTTTTTGGAAATTTGGGGGGCCAAATGGTTGCCCTAGGCATGCATTTGGCCCCAGTCGAAAGTTGTAAATCTCGGATAGACCTTTCCAACGGGCTACCGAGCGCCCCAAACGGAGATCGTATGCAAAAGTTACGACCCCGGGAAGTTGATGTACTAACTTACCCAAACGGGGCCCACATGACTTTTGGCGCTTCATCTCCTAGGGTTAGGTTTTTGGATGTCTAGGGTTTTTGACATTCCTGTTTATTGTAAAAAGGCCTTGAGAGCCTCATTGTAACCATCTTCTTGCGAAATGAGAGCAGCCATCACATCTCTTCTCAGAGATAAGCCGCCACCATTCCAGCAAGCTTGTTTTCCGCTGCATTTTACAGTTCTAGCTTATTTCCTTATTGAATAGAAAACCAGTTTTACTGTATCTCTGTTATTCTGTGTTAAGCATCTGATAATAATCTGTATTCATTTCGTTCTGCTCATAAAATCCGGATCAGTGGTATCAGAGCGGTCTGCTCCTTGTCGTCTTAATGCATGTCCCCAACGAGGTCAAGGTACAAAGAATTGGGTCTCGAGCTTGTTTCTCTTGAGGACAAAAGCTCTCGCACGCCCAAGCGACCTCTCATGGCAGGAGAAAAGAAAGATGACGGGACAGGAGATCCTATCAAAATGTTGCTTGAGGAAGCCCTCACGCAGCAAAGGAACGAGATGATGGATAATTTCGCGCAAATCCTTCGGCGACTACCAACAAGCGACGCATCTTCCTCGAGCGGAGGCGCCGCCCCCTTCAAGGTACAAATCAACTTTGATATCCCTATATTTGAAGGACAGATAGACGCAGACGCTGTAGATAAGTGGTTGAATCTACTAGAAGGGTATTTTTCTGTCCATAACTTTTCGAATAAAGAAAAGATTACTTTTGCGCTCCTCAAAGCCGTTCCCCATGTCCAAGATTGGTGGGAAACATTCTGCGAGCAAAAGGACACAGAAGAAGGCTCATTATTTTCAGTCACGGCCGCCTGGGAATCCTTCAGGGATGCTATTAAGGAACAATACTACCCTGTTGGAAGTTATGACGATTTGTATACCAAATGGACCACACTGCGACAAGAAAGAGACCAAGCAGTGCCAGAGTTCACAAATATCTTCCATACCTTGCGCACCAAGCTGGGTATCAAAGAATCAGAGCGACATCTGGTGCTCAAGTATCGCGGTGGTTTGCATAGATACATCCAGACCGAAATGGAATTTCTGGACATCTCTTCCTTGGGCGCGGCCTACCGATATGCTGTCAAAATCGAGCAGAAGCTCAAACAAAAGACACGGCAATTTGGGCCTGGGAACCCTTCACAGCAAAAGACAGGAAAGGGCAGCCCCAACCCACAGAATAAAGGACAGAGCAAAGATGGACAGCATCAGGACAACCAGTCCAAGCCGCAAGCAAAGAAGGACACTGGAAAAACAAAGAAAGATACCGGGAAGTGGTGCGACTTCCATAAGAGCCCTTGGCATAACACTGCTGATTGCCGCTCAAAGCAGTCACTGGTGGCCGAATTGAAAGCATCTGAATCAGATGCGGGTTCTGACTCTGAGTCCGAACCAGAAAGGGGAAGACGGATCATTGACGCGGAACCCAGTGCCACTGTTGCCACCACCAAGCTCCAGCCTGATGAACCAGACGAGCCAGAAGAAGGAGAACGCCTCTTCCATTCACAGATGTGGGTAAAAGGCACCCCGCTGCATTTCATCGTTGATAGCGGTAGCCAGAAGAATCTCATCTCAGCAGAGGTCGTCAAGCGCCTGGCCCTACCGACAACGCCGCACCCACAACCCTATACCATTGGATGGCTCCGCAAAGGAAGCGATCTCCGCGTCAGCCAACAGTGCCGACTGCCATACGGCATCAAGCCCTTCAAGGATGAGGTATTGTGTGATGTTGCTCCTCTCGAAGTTTCAGATGTTCTTTTGGGCCAACCTTATTTATGGAAACGTCATGCTGTATATGAGTCTAGGCCTCGTAGTGTTATTATTTCTTTGAACAGGAAATTGTACAGGATACCCGAGGCAGTACCTCCTAGTGCTATTTCCTTGATCTCTGCCAAGCAATGCAGGAAGGTCATCTCTCAGACCGGGAAATTTGTCTTCTTCGTGATTCGCTCTCAAAGTGAAAGAAAGATCGCAGCCACATCCCGGGCCTCCGCGACCGATCTATCCACACAACAGAAGCAAGTGGATAAGGTGGTGGAAGGATACTCAGATATCTTCTCCTCTCCGACCGGGGTACCTCTGCACTGTCAGGTCAAGCATCCCATCGATCTGACCCCAGGCGCACCGCTACCCAATGGGCCAGTCTATCGCCGCTCTCTGTTGGAAAACGAGGAGATTCAGAGGCAGATCCAAGAATTGCTCCACAAGGGGCACATCCGTCCCAGTTCATCACCTTGTGGGAGCCCAATCGTGCTGGTGCAGAAGAAAGATGGGACCTGGCGACTCTGCATTGATTACCGGGCCCTGAATAAAATCACAGTCCGTAACCGGTACCCGATTCCCCGAATCGACGACCTCCTTGATCAGCTCACGGGGGCCAAATACTTCAGTAAGATTGATTTGAAGTCGGGCTACCACCAGGTCCCAATAGAACAGACAGATGTATGGAAGACTGCCTTCAAGTCAAAAGAAGGTCTTTTTGAATGGCTGGTCATGCCTTTTGGTTTGACAAATGCTCCGGCAACTTTTATGAGGATGATGGACGATATCCTACGACCTTTCACCAACAATTTTGTAGTGGTGTATCTGGATGACATACTCATCTACAGCAAGACTTGGGAGGAACACTTGCAGCATATTCAGCAGGTTCTGCACACCCTGCGGAAGCACAAACTATATGCAAACTTGGAAAAATGCTCCTTCGGCATGGACAGGGTCCATTACTTAGGCTACATCGTTGATCGACATGGTGTGCATGTGGATCCAGCCAAGATCCAGGTCATCCGTGACTGGCCAGCCCCAACCACACTCACTGAACTTCGGAGCTTCTTGGGCCTCGCCAATTTCTATCGCCGGTTCGTGCTGGGATTCTCTCATATCGCATGGGCCCTCAGCCAAGTGACCAGGGGTGGTGGTAAGGAAAAATTTGTGTGGGGCCTGTCCCAACAACAAGCCTTCGATGACTTGAAGAAGCGTTTGTGCTCATCGCCGGTACTCTCATTATCGAACCTGCAACATCCCTTTGAGATTGAGACAGATGCTTCAGATTATGCTGTGGGTGCCGTTCTCACTCAACACGGACACCCCGTGGCATATCACAGTGAGACACTATCAGATGCTGTTCGCAAGTACCCTACCTATGACAAAGAAATGTACTCCATTGTACAAGCCTGCCGCCAGTGGAGACATTACATTCTTGGGAAGGAGACAGTCATCCACACTGATCACAAGCCACTACAGTTCATGCAGACCCAAGGAAAGTTGCAGAATGACCGCCATCAGAAGTGGTCAACATATTTACAGCAGTTCCACCTCAACATCAAATATAAAACAGGGAGTACCAACCGAGTTGCTGAATGCCTCAGTCGACCTCCAGTCGCGGCACTTACCACGGTGCTAGACTCTTGTGGCCACGAGACCTCCGGATGGCCTCACCTCTATGAGACAGACCCTGACTTCTCCGCCACCTATCAAATGTTGGGCACCAACTCAGTGGTTGCTAATTTCCATCTTCAGGACGGGTTGTTGTGTCATCTGGGCCATCTCTGCGTCCCATCAAGCGAGCGTGCGAAGCTGATTTGGGAAGCTCACTATAGTCGGGTGGCAGGACACTTTGGCGTCGAAAAGACAGTGGCAGTGTTGCAGAAACATTTCTACTGGCCGAAACTTCGACAGGATGTCGGCAAGTATATCAGGTCCTGCACCGCTTGCGCTATTGCCAAACCGACCACTAAGAAACAGGGCCTATACACCCCTCTGCCTACTCCTGACAGGCCGTGGGAATCCATCTCAATGGACTACATGTCGGGCCTCCCGTCCACCAAGAGGGGAAACGACTGTGTTTTCGTGGTTGTTGATCGCTTTTCCAAGATGGCGATTCTAGCCGCTTGCAAGAAGAACATCACAGCAGAAGCCACTGCCAAGCTCTTCTTTGAACGAGTATGGGTACATTTTGGGATCCCACAGACCATTATCTCAGACCGTGACAGTCGGTTCCTCAGCTCATTCTGGTCAAGCCTCTGGTCACTGTTGGATACCAAGCTCACCAAATCCACTGCCTTCCACCCCCAGACCGATGGACAAACGGAGGTCGTCAACCGTATGGTCGTACATATCCTGCGCATGTACAATTCAACACACCCCCGCACATGGGATGAGAGTCTCCCCTATGTCCAACATAGCTACAACCGAGCCTTGCATAGCTCAACTGGCCACAGCCCCTTTCAGGTGGGGTTGGGATTCCAACCATTGGGCCCCATGGATGTTGCACTTCCCCTTGCGACCACCTCGGCCGACTCGTCCCCAGAAGCTGACAAAGCCGCCCGGTTCATTGAACGGATCCAGCATATCCGCCAACAGGTTCAGGATATTCTACAGAAGTCTAATACCAAGTACAAGCAGCGCCATGATCAACATCGGGTGCCACATAAGTTTCAGGTGGGCGACAAAGTTTGGTTGCATTTACAGAAAGAACGCCTTACAGGGCCCCATCGAAAGCTTCGCCCACTCCGTTATGGGCCATACACCATCACCAAGGCGGTGGGTGACAATGCTTTTGAGCTCAACATTCCCCCCTTCCTGGGTCTGCATCCAGTCTTCAATGTGGCTCTCCTTCGGCCATATTTCCCACCACTGTTAGACACCTCAGAGATAGCAGAGAAGTTGACACCAACAGAGCTCAACCCTGATTGCCTACAACAAGCATCCAGTGATCATATTGCAGACACACAGATCAAGGGCACTCGACATCAAAGGATCCAGCTTTATCGAGTTGTCAAAGCAGGGCAGCTCCTGCACCAAGGCAAGTGGCTCACCCAAGGCCAAATTCAGCAGAAATTTCCTCATCTGATGGGGGAACTCAACGCAATGGAGACCATTGCTTCCTAAGGAGGGAGGATTGATCCAGGTGGATATTGGTGGCCACCCACCTTTCCAACTGGCTCAAAACAGTTTTATGGCAATTTTGGTATTGTACTATTTTTAGCAGTTTTTCGGGTTCTGAACTTCCGGGGCCATTTTGAGGCCCTAAACGACCTTTTTTGGAAATTTGGGGGACCAAATGGTTTCCTTCGGCATGCATTTGGCCCCAGTCGAAAGTTGTAAATCTCGGATAGACCTTTCCAACGGGCTACCGAGCGCCCCAAACGGAGATCGTATGCAAAAGTTACGACCCCGGGAAGTTGATGTACTAACTTACCCAAACGGGGCCCACATGACTTTTGGCGCTTCATCTCCTAGGGTTAGGTTTTTCGATGTCTAGGGTTTTTGACATTCCTGTTTATTGTAAAAAGGCCTTGAGAGCCTCATTGTAACCATCTTCTAGCGAAATGAGAGCAGCCATCACATCTCTTCTCAGAGATAAGCCGCCACCATTCCAGCAAGCTTGTTTTCCGCTGCATTTTACAGTTCTAGCTTATTTCCTTATTGAATAGAAAACCAGTTTTACTGTATCTCTGTTATTCTGTGTTAAGCATCTGATAATAATCTGTATTCATTTCGTTCTGCTCATAAAATCCGGATCAGGTCGCCAGCCATGTTGTACTTCATATGAGATTGTCAATTCAGAGTCAGTTGTACTACAGCAGTGTCCTTCGTCCAACAAGTCTATTGCCATTTCTTCTATCAAAGCACTTCACATGTCTATCTTAAACAGCTTTATGCTTTGGGGGGCATTCTGTTACACCCAAAATCTACCCATCATGAGATTCAGTGTATACACCCCTGAAGATATCTTGACTGAGTAATTAACCTGGGAGGATTTGTACCCAGTTGTACCAGGTTTTGAGAGGTCGTTGCAGGTTTCACTCATGCAACATGCGACGTCGCATCTTGCTTCACTGCAGGGTGCGACGAAGTCAGTTAATGGGAAAAAATAGCTACTTCGAGGTTCTTCTCGAAACTTGCTGACTTGGGGCCTTATCCCTGACCTCTAGGGGAGTCGGTACTCGATTCCTAATACCTTGGGAGGATCCCCTATCTCTCTCCTACCATATCTCAACCTATCCTATCCATACCCTATTCACTTAGTCCTATATAAGAGGAGTTCTACTCCTCTCCAAATGGAGGAATTCTATGGTGTCTACATTCTGGTGAAATAACTCTTGAGAGATCTCTACTCATCCTTGAGAGACTCAAGCTTCCTTAGGAGGAAATGGAAAATGGCTTTGTTGGAGAAGGGCTGCAGCATTAAGCCTTGGTTGTAGTTCTATATCTCTGCTATGTACTTCCCTATTTTTACAGTAATACAAATGTTTTCCACCAATATTGTTCATGTGTGTAATGATATTGAGTAGTTTACCTGCTTAACTGTTCACTTAGATCTCTTATTGTATAGATGTCCTTTACTTGTTTCTCTTGTTTCTTGTCTTGACAGGTCTTGCAGCTTGGATCTAACGACCGTGAGACGTGGAGCAACATTCAGGAGAAAGGATAGCGAAGTGAAAGGTAAGACATCTAGTACTCGATCCTTAAGTAGATCTAGGAAATGCATTCGTAGCCTGTTCTATTTTTTCTAGACTCGCATTGAGCTAGGGAGATCCTGCTCGCGTCCGCTCTAGTGGATTGTCCGATAAACAGGATCGCAAACCAAAGATGGATCAATCACCGAGTTAGGCTCGTAGGCCAAGAGATTTTCATCAAATTTAACATCTCTTCTAATGATTACATCATGAGAATGTGGTTGAAGAAGTCTATAACCTTTTACATCTTCAAAATATCCAACAAATATGCACTTTTCACTTTTAGGCTGCAATGCTTTCCGTTTTTCATCCGGAATGTGAGCACATGCTTCACTACCAAACACACGGAAGTGACTTACATTTGGTTTAATTTTACTCCATGCTTCTTCTGGTGTGATACCTTGTAATGCTTTAGTGGGGGTGCGATTAACTATGTAATTTGCACAATTAATGGCTTCAGCCCAAAATTGAAGACTTGGTCCCTTAGATTGGATCATACAATTAGCCATTTCTTTTACAGTGTTGTTCTTCCGTTCAACTACACCATTTTGTTGTGGTGTATATGGAACAATGTGTTGTTGTTGGATTCCTTGTTTAGTGCAGAAAGTAGTGAACTTTTTGTTAACATATTCTCCTCCATTGTTAGATCTTAACTTAATAATTTGATGACTAGATTGTTTTTCAACAAGGGCCTTGTAGGCCAAGAACATGTTAAATACTTCGCTCTTAAGTTTTAGGAAATAAACCCAAGTGTGTCTGGTGTAATCATCAATGAAATTTAAGAAATATTTGAAACCAGAAAAGGAAGCAGATGGAAGAGGACCACACAAGTCACTATGCACAAGCTCCAAGGGAACCGAGGTGTGCCAAGAGGAATGTTTGTCAAAACTGTCCCGATGATGTTTTCCGAGTACACAACCGGAACAAACACCATCCCTGCAAGATACCATCGGAAGACCTGTCACCATATTGTCTTTACATAGTTGTTGCAATGAGCGATAATTTAAGTGACCAAATCGCTCATGCCAAAGTTTGCTCAAGTTATCACTATGAGCAACAAAAACTGAAGGAAAAGGTGATGACCCAAAGTTGTTAAACTTGTACAACTTGGTAATATCATCAACAATTTCGGTAGCTAGGACCTGTTGAGGATCTTCAAAATCCTTGATTACAACTTGGTGAGGTGTAAACGTCACAGTTTTACCTTCACCAGAATGAGTGATTTGATAGACTTATAACAAATTGCAGGAAATTCTTGGAACACATAGTATATCACTGAAATTACCATTATCTACTGGAATTGTTCCAGATCCTACAACACTTAGAGATCTATCATCACCAACAAATATTTGTTTGGTGTTACATTCATGCATAGTAGAAAAGATGGCTTGATCCTTAGCCATATGATAAGATGATCCAAAATCAATGAGCCATTCATTTGAAGTAGAAGAAGAAGATGCATTATAAGAATAACCAGAAGCACAAAGTGCATGTCCATGAGAGGTAGATTCTGAAGGCTAATGTGGTGTTTCTTCATTGATGCTTCCAAGGCTGCCATATTCTTGAAACACTTAGATTCATCATGATTATGTTTCCCGCAATAGTTGCAATGACGCTCAGTCTTCTTTCCTTTTGGCTTGGATCATTTGTCATTTTTTAAAGAAGGAGCTGACTGAGAGGGTTTGGGACCCTTGTTTGACTTATTATTGCGAAAATTTTGTTTCTTGGGAGGCTTGGACTTTTCTTTCCGTTGGGATAATACGGCTTTCCCAGATGTATCTGCATTGTTAATTATTCCAAGATGGATGAGCTTATCTTGCTCTCTAATCAAGGAATCACAAAAGGATTCAAGACTAGGCTCTTGATAGCTAGCTGCATTCAAGGATTCTTTCATGGAGTAAAATATAGATACAAAAACAGAATATGAAGGTCCAAGTTTGGAAAGAATATGATAAATGTATTGTTTGTCTTCTCTCTTAATCTGGCATTCTTCACATAAGAGTTTAAGATTTTTGTACTTAGATAAATAATCTTGTATGCATGAAAAATTACTTGGATTTAAAGAAATCAACTCATTTTCGAGTTGGTGACCTCGAATTTCATTGTGTTTACCAAACACAGAGTCCAGCTTGTCCCAAACAGCATCAGGTTCATCAATTCCAGATATGTGGAATCGCAAATCATTAGAGATTAACATCACAATCAATCCACGAGCTTCATCACATCTATTTTCCCATTTTATTTTCTTGTCATCATCAGTGGGTTCTGTTTCTTTCCCTGAGGTAATTCTGAAAAGTCCCCTACTTCGTAGAACATCCTCCATACGAGATTTCCATGAGAAATAGTTGGAACTAGTAAGTAGAATATCACAAGGGGCGGCCATACTTCAAATTAATGGCTATAAAAATAGAAACCAATAGTCTGGATGCGAAGAGCTTGAAAAAATAGGCAGTTTCAAAAAAAACGACACTGAAAACTGACTCCGTATAATGAAGTTATGCTTGAACAAAGAAAAAGTTGAAGATGTCCCCAATAGTAACGTGGCAGATAGAAAATGACCAGCTAAAAAAAAGGACCCTCCTCTTCCCAAGATGAACCTTTGACAATAACTTTACAAGAAAGTTTTTTTAAGTGAATCACTTTTGTAAAATAAGTGATTTCACTTTTACAATGATGTTACTTTAAATAGTGCAGCAATAAAAAGGAACTTAAGCGACTCACTTTTTATTTTTATTTTTTATTATTTAAATGAGATGCACTTTTACAATAGAGTAATTTGAAAATAGAAATTGCATGCACTTTTCTTTTAAAAGCAACTTCCTAGGTCTTGAACTCAAGACCTATTAAGGAATAAAGCAACTTTGAACCAAGTGAGCTAGATTACAAGGTATGTAAAATATGGGAAAGAGGAAGGGGGCTTTTTTTTTTTTTTACTCTTCTTGCTCGGTTTCCGTGCTTGCATTTTCCCTGCAAATCACACCAAAAACCAAAACAAAAACAAAAAATCCACACTTTTGGGGTTAGATCTCGCTAGCTTTCCCATAAATTCTACGTTTTCTCTCTGTTTCTGATTTGCCGAGATCGCACAAGGTGCACAACAAAGAGCATATGCAGCCAAGAAAACCCTTTCCCTTTATGTTTCTGATTCGCCGAAATTGCACGAGGTGCATGGCAAAGAGCATATGCAGACAAGGAAAGCAACAATCCGAAACTAAAAAAAATCTAATAATAAAAACTGATAAAATATGAGTTTTTTTTCTTTAAAACAAAAATAAAATAAAAAAGCGTCACTGTAACATTATACCTTCAAATCTGATGAAATACGCGTTTCTGAAGAAACCGGGAACCGTTTTCGATCAAACAAAAACTATTTCCCAATGGAAACGGTGCTCTGGACACAATGGAACACCTCCCACAGCCTAGAAATGCACATAAATACCATAACCAGAAACCCTTTCAACTTTCGGCAACAACAGTTCAAGATCTAGATCATAACCGAAAGCGGCTCTTCATAAAAGCTCTAATACCATGTTCGTGTACACAGGGTACTCTCAAAAGACCAAACAACTAGAGCAACCACTTCACACAAATAGATCACAGATCCATTCACCGATGTTTTGACGTGGTTTAAACCCTCGTGAGGGAAACACTCCACGGCCCCGGCCAAATAGCTTCTACGGAACAATTTATTGTGTAAAGAAAGAAAGTTACAAATGAGCTTCTCATAATCGATCAACTTTCGAATGACCCTCCATGCTCTTTAAATAGAGATCATAGACCAATCGGGTGTTAAGCCACGGATCAAGGGTAGGTATGATCTAAGAGAAGTTGAGCCGTCGGATCACTCTATGTCGGGAACATATTGTGACCGTCGGATTAAGTATTTACAAATGCATACTAATGCATACGAAAGAAACACACTTTTCCTAATGGATATATTACACAGGTTGATCTTAACTAACTACTAAGTGTCTAAATATCCTAACATCTACCCCTCCTATGGAATAAGGGGCTATGTCTACCTCGACATAGTTACTGTATTGCGACTCTTGTACTCAAGTTTTGTCATTGAATAACAAATTTGGGCGGTTGAATTTCTTGAAACCCCACATCTACCCATACATCATGATAATAATACAATACTCATGCTAAACAATAATGCATCACTTGCATACCATTATCTTTCAGAATCCATGTCACCAAGATACTCTCACCTCGTAGGATCTAGCTACCACTTAGCTCTTTTAACTTGGAGGATAGTCTCCAAACACACAATCGAGAATATCATGCAATCATTAACATGCATATATATTTCATTAATAAGGAACAATACTGCAAATCATATATATGTACCATGCACCTGATATCATATCCATCCATTCAACATATAACTTTTAACTCAGTATCCATGTACCCATCATTTCGTTGATGTATATGTAACTTCAAAATGTATCACATATATGTATATTGTATTCCTATAGAGATGTTAGTATTCCTCTATACAGAAGGTTCGTCATTTATATTGTAAGTGTCGTAACTTATACTTGATGCGTTATTAGACCACCTTGTTGGGGTCGGCCCTGTATAAATCTTGTGGGTCGAAGGGTTATTATACCACCCTATTGAGGGTCGGCCATGTGGGTCAAAGGGTTATTAGACCACCCTATTGGGTGTTGGCCCATTCAGCATTGTGTTATGTGGTTAAGTTGAGGCCGACCTAGTAAAGGTTATTAGGAAAGTCAAGTCAAGTATAAATAGAGTGCGAGAGGCACTCTATTTCATCATTCTATTCTCACATACACTCTTTGGAGAGTGGTGCACTTATGGAGGAGGAGAAGCTACTGCTAGGATATGTTTATCTCTTATGCTTGGGTTGTATCATTTCTCTATCTATCTATGAGGAAGTTATTGGGGTTTTTCACCTTTATGGTTTTCCCCAAGTAAACTCTGTGTCTCTTGTGTGCTTGCATTAAGGTGTCCATGTTTGATATGTTGTAGATGTGTTGTACATGTTGTTCTCTCAAAAAAGATCCTAGATCAAATTGAAGTAAATTCTGAAAAAACTAACATGGTATCAGAGCTAGCCTGAAAGAAGGCATGGTATGGCATGTATGACATTTGTTGCACTTGTGATGCTAGGGCTTGATATAGCAAAAGCCAGTCATCGTAGAACTTTCGCTATAAATCCGTTTTGGTGAATTTTTCGGATGTGAAACTTTTACAGGTCAAATATCAAATCCCCATGTATCTTATGTCTAAAGGACAACTTCTAATTCATTGTACTTTGTGTTTTATGATCTGTACAATCTAGGGTTTCTGCCTCTTCCAGATATGAGTCATAAATAGGTGACCTAGTCAAAAAGGTCATAACTTGGGATAGGAAGCTCCAAATGAAATTTCGTAAATATTGACAGGTAGTGCACGGACTGTAATTTCTTAGGTAACATTTTCAAAGACCGAAACTGAACCAGTGACAAGTGGCACATCGTACAAGTTCGCTCTCATGTTTTATCCCATAAACAGGTCACGTTGCGACACTTGGCATAACTCTCTCTCAGAAAATCTAATTGAGGTCATACCTATGGGGTTGGAAAGATGACAGGTTGGGATACCACAAGTAGAAGTTTCAGACCCTGTGGATCAGAAAGTTCAGAGTTACACCAGAAACAATCAGGTACATATTTCTGTCAAAACAGAATTATTTTTTGAGTACCTTCACTCATGGCTTCGGGAATTTAGGGTTTTGGAGAATGATGGAATTTTTGTAATCGGAGACCACGGATGAATGATACTCATCAAAATTGAAATTTAGAAACCAAGATCAGAATTTTTGGTTGGGCAGAAGGCCAGGCTTGATCAGACCCTAGTTCAGGACTTTGATCAGAAAAGTGGAAAATTAGGGCTTCTGCAAAAAATGGGAATTTTTGAAATCTGTGACCACAGCTGGAAGCTCTTTAGAAAAATAGAAGCTTAGAGCTTTGGATCAAACCTTTTTATTGGGCAGAAGGGTGGGCTTTATCAAACCCTAGTTCGGGGTCATGTCCAGTGAATCCGAATGTTTCAAAGGCAAAATTGAAGGGTGAAACTTTGCAGTTTTCAAATTCTGAATATACCGACTTGATCAGCTCATCAAGGCGCATCTTTTTATCCTTTCAAAAGTTTGAAATTCAAAGTTTGAATTTTTAGGGTTTCTCTGACAAACCTTAATCCAGCTCCAGATCCAGTTCCTGCAAATCAAGTGGATTGGGTTAATCCTAGAAGAGAATGGATTGGTCACCTGCATAAGTGTAGAAGTTCTTATTTCAGAGGGAGCTGAGGCTAAGGCCTTACATAAGAAGATTACAAGCAATCTCGACAGGTATGACTTATAGGTATGTTTCGAATTCTGTTCATGGTTAAGTTTATGATATGTTTGTCTTCATATCATTACGGTTAGTACAATCTTGATTAATTACTAGACTTGTCGTATTGACTTAGAAAAATTATGAATACATGATATAAGATATTCATTGATTAAGGTTTTGACACTTATGATTGTACTAATGCATTGTGATGTTGTATGAGGTTTATGTTGTTCGCTAACATGAAAGGTAAACCAAGAAAGACAAATCATGTTCTACTTCAAGAACATATGATCATGGTGACATGAAGACAAAGATTCATCCATTGCCATGGATCACATAGAAGATCTACTTACGAGGTATGTATAACTTGGTTCTACAATGGTTAACTTATGAGACATGTAGGTTACTAGCACAAGTCATTCAAGAGAACCAGAAGACATCATGTGGGTATGTTAGACATAAGTAGCTAACATAGTAATCTAGGTATGTTTTTCCTATATCAAGTTAGAACATTACCTTGTGTTAGGATCCCTTATATAAGTATACTTGGTATAATTGGTTATGTTTATTCATAAAGTTAGAGATGTAAGAAATCAAGGATTTATGCATATTATGTCTCTTATCTTGATTGATGATTTGACTAACCAGAAGAGTCCTATGATCAAATAAGAATATGCATGAGTAAAAGAAGTCTTCCCTGAAACCTTGAATACTAATGTTTATTATGTGTGTTTGAAATGATCATCACTATACATGTTTAAGATTATTGTGTTTTGATAGTATTAAGATTATATTAATGAATGTGTGATTATGTATGAGACCTCAAGGATAAGACAATGATGATACTAATAAGCATGCATAGTGATTGAGGATGGATATAAGTTCAAGGACAAGTAATCCAAGAAGCAAAGATCAAGAGGGAGCACACTCCAGTAGTTTCTGCAAGGATGCAGATATTCAGAGGGAGTCGACCACTTCTCACAATCTACGTCAGAATGGAGTTGCAGAAAGGAAGTAAAGACTAAGATGGAGTCCACCCTACAACCAAACAAAGATAAGTATTTGAATTATCATTTCTTGCATATTTGATTGTTTAAATAATCCTGTTCAATGATGTATATATTGATGTCCCTAGAATTAGGTTGTGTATTATGCATATTAGAATAGTTGCATTGATGAGCAGTATACTACTAATATGCATGTGATGGGTAAGTAGCCTATGGCACTGTACAACATTCCATTGCTACTTATCTAGAATGAAACCTCTTTGCTGACATGTTGGGAGTAGTGCAAACTCTTAACAATGTTCTGGTAGAGATTGGAAGGCATCTAGAAAGTTACAGGATATGGATGAATGTTGTATTGAAGGATTGGCTAAAATAATTGCATGACTGTATGACATATTTCTTTATGTGTAAGAATTTGTTCTGAAAACTATGAGAAGTTTCTAATCATGCAATTTAACTTGTTTTGTAGGAAAGATCGTATACAAGCACCTACAAAAGAAGGACTACAACATTTGTTTCAGCAACAAAGTTATCTATTGAAGATATTGAATATATTGAAGTTCCCAGGATTCGGGAAGATTGCCATGATCGAGGAGTATCAGTCGATCATGAAGAATGATGTTTCGGATGCAATCCCAAGACCTGAAGGGAAGTCTGTTGTGACTTCCAAATGGATCTATAAGAGCAAGCATGTTGCAGATGGTAGCATGGTGAAATACAAAACAAGGTTGAGGAAGGAAATCTAGTGATACTACTTTTGTATGAGGATAACCTGTTTGTTACAGGTGAGGATATATTGATTGTCGACACGCAGCGGAAGCTTGCTGCCGAGTTCGAGATGAAGAACTTGTGGATGATGCACTAATTTCTAGGTATGGAGGTGTGGTAGAGTGCAGATGGAATCTTCCTTGGATAAGGGAAGTTTGTAGTAGAGATCCTGAAGAGGTTCTGGATGATAGACTGCAAGGCCATGGCCACACCTATGGCATCGAACTTGAAGCTTCTATGTGATGCTTCATCTGATCCAGTTGATGTCACAGTGTTTTCTCAGATGATTGGGTACTTGATGTACCTGATGAACACGAGACTAGATATTTGCTTTGCGGTGAACACATTGAACCAGTTCCTGACGGATCCCAGAGGTGTTCACCTGGTTGCTGTAAAGCATATTCTGAGGTACCTGAAGGGTACAATTGATTATGTGATCAAGTATGATGCGAATCAAAAGTTTAACCTGCAGGGTTATGTTGATTTAGATTGGGCAGGCAATGCTGCAAATAGGAAGAGCACTTCTAGGTGTTTCTTCAGTATGGGATCAGGTGTGATCTCTTGGTTTAACAGGAAGCAGTCCTGTGTAGCACTGAGTACAACTGAAGCAGAGTATGTTGCATCTTATTCAGCTAGTTGTGAGGCAGTATGGCTTCAGAAGCTACTGTCTGAGTTATTTGATCTCCCGCTGGAGGCTACTGGTATCTTTTGTGACAACCAGAGTTGTGTGAAGTTTTCTAAGAATTCGGTGTTCCACGACAGGTCGAAACACATTGAGATCAAATATCACTATATCAGGGATATGGTGCAGAGAGGAGCAATAAAGCTCCTGTATGTTGCGATGGATGAGCAGGTTGCAAATGTGCTGACGAAACCACTAGCCAGAGTGAAGTTCGAGTACTTCAAAGAGAGGCTTGGTGTTCTTCATATCGATGACACTTTGAGGAAGAAGTGATGGAGACATTTGCTGAATCCATTCCAAGCATGTTGGAAGGAGGATCCTTCACATGGCTGTGGATGTAAGCATTGGATGATGAGCATCAGGTCGATGCTACAATTACTGCTCTATATATGTATATGCATCATGTTGGATGTTGGATATGATCAGGTGGATCATGTATTTGTATATGTATCAGGCAGATACTGTGTATGCATCAGGTGGATGCATTGTATGATCAGGATGATCATGGATGATGAGCTTCAGGATGTTGCTCCAGATGACATGCATCAGGACGATGCAGTGATGATGATCAAGATGATCATATGTGATGACATGTATCAGGTGGATACATTACATAATCAGTTGGATTATGTGTGATGAGTTCCGAAGACACAGATGCACATGATATTTTCAGACATGGTTGTAGATGTGTTCTCCCATGGTCGCAATGTAATTGCTGGGATTTTCCGACATGGTGGAAGATGTGTTCTCCCATGATCGTGATGTAATTGCCAGGGCCATTTTAGCATGGTTGTAGATGTGTTCTCCCATGGCTGCGATATAAGTGATGGGGCCATTCGAGCATGGTTGTAGATGTGTTCTCCCATGGCTGCAATATAAGTGTTGGGCCATTCGAGCATGGTTGTAGATGTGTTCTCCCATGATTGCAATATAAGTGTTGTGCCATTCTTGCATGGTTGTAGATGTGTTCTCCCATGGCATAGATATAAGTGTTGTGTGATGTGCATCTGGGTTGTGCTTCATGATACTCTGTGGTCGTGGACAGGTTGTGCAGATGAGCATATAAGTAGACCTGGGAGATCTGGACAGGATGAAAAAGGCCTCATATGCTCTTTCGAGGCATTGCTATGGGATGAAATATAAGTAGACCTGGGAGATATGGACAGGATGAAAAAGGCCTCAAATGCTCTTTCGAGGCATTGTCCTATGGCATGTAAGTAGACCTGGGAGATCTGGACAGGATGAAAAAGGCCTCAGATGCTCTTTCGAGGCATTGCCATGACCACATGTAATAAGTCCTGGAGATCTGGACAGGATGAAAAAGGCCTCAGATGCTTTTTAGGGTTCTTGCTTGACAAGACACTCTTTTAAGGTTTTGTGGTGGGGGTCACATGTAATAAGTCCTGGAGATCTGGACAGGATGAAAAAGGCCTCAGATGCTCTTTAGGGTTCTTGCTAGTCAACAAACTCTTTTAAGGTTTTGTGACAATCACATGTAATGTGCTCCTGGGAGATCCAACAGGTAGAGTTGTGTGCTCGTAACATTCTGGGATGCTACAGCCAGGTTTTGTGACGCACGTAATAAGTCCTGAGGATTCCACAGTATGGCTAGTGACGATGAAGACCTACAGATGGTGGGCCTACATCCAGTATGAAAAAGCACTGGCTCTGTAGAACTTCCTATGACGAGTAGATTCAGAGATTGATTGTGATAGCAACAGCAATGATGATGACGATGATCTAGAGAAGAAGACTTGTGCTAGAAGACCTGTGTCGAGAAATACCTTCCTAGTTAAGAGACAGTGTTGATGTATATGTAACTTCAGAATGTATTTCACATATATGTATATTGTATTCCTATAGAGATGTTATTATTCCTCTATATGGAAGTGTCGTCATTTATATTGTAAGTGTCGTAACTTATACTTGATGGGTTATTAGACCACCTTGTTGGGGTCGGCCCTGTATAAGTCATGTGGGTCGAAGGGTTATTAGATCTCCCTATTGGGGGTCGACCATGTGGGTCAAAGGGTTATTAGACCACCCTATTGGATGTCGGCCCAGTCAGCATTGTGTTATGTGGTTAAGTTGAGGCCGACCTAGTAAAGGTTATTAGGCAAGTCAAGTCAAGTATAAATAGAGTGCGGGAGGCACTCTATTTCATCATTCTATTCTCACATACACTCTTTGGAGAGTGGTGCACTTATGGAGGAGGAGAAGCTGCTGCTAGGAGATGTCTATCTCTTATGCTTGGGTTGTATCATTGCTCTATCTATCTCTGAGGAAGTTATTGGGGTTTTTCACCTTTATGGTTTTCCCCAAGTAAACTATGTGTCTCTTGTGTGCTTGCATTAAGGTGTCCATGATTGATGTGTTGTACATGTTGTTCTCTCAGTTAAGATCCTAGATTAGATTGAAGTAAATTCTGAAAAACTAACACATTTAGTAAATGTGCATGTTAGAGACATGATCAAAACATGCATACAATTCATAACATTAAGATCACACACATATATATAATCTTTGCAAAACAATAAAACCATATGTCCAGAGTGCCATCAAACTGACAAAGTCCCACAATAATAAGAAAATACAACATATAATGGTAGTTCAGGTAATAAGGTCAAAACGGGGCATTACATACACCCACCCTTCGGGAAACTTTGTCCTGAAGTTATGACCAAAATAGTGTGGGAAAATCACGACGCATGGTCTCGGTATCCTTATATTTTATTTAACATTTGCTTAGGTTGATGGTTCGACCTATTCAAGGTTAGTTTCTATACTTAATCCATAGAATAATTAATATCATTGTTAAAGTACATTGTATATTCTATAATGCAATTCATAAGAATACCTTGTATTATGTATAATTTTAGTTGGACCCCAAGGCATTACCATGATTATGTCATTTAACTTGCACCATTTTCCTATCAATGTATTACATTACGTGACACTTTCAAAGGACTTCAACTTTTGCATCACGCGATATACCCCCCTTTGGTTACAACTTAAATTTGAAACAAGGTCACTCGCTTCTAGGATACCATCACTCCATCATGAATTTCTAGCATGTCCACATATGTTACTCATAAAAATTTATGATTTGACAACCCCATGCATTGTTGATCAACTTTTAATTCATCCTTACAGGGTCAAGATGAAGAACATGTCTTTACTTGAAATACGAAAATTAATCTTATGTATCCCCGCAACTAGACACCATGTGCACATATTTATTCTATTATGCTTTACTCCTTGTTATTATTGTTACATGTTATATTTTGCACATTATTGTATCATTAACTTACTAATACATTACGTGTCTTTGTACTCTCACTTGCAAGGACTAAGTTATATGCCCTAAATGCATTTGTGTTACCTTGCACTATTGCTACCTCATACCCTTATTTGTTTGATATCTATATGCTTCACACATTTTAGACATAATGATAATGCCACTTATATTTTGTTATTCATAGTTATTACATGTACATAATTCATCAACTATTGATCCTTATTTGATTATCTCATCGTTTATATTATTACCAACTCCTTTCCCACCCACGATTTGAGTACTTTTCTTACTTAACTCTATCCACTGATGCGGTGATAGTTTTGTTCTCTACCTTCATTACAACTCTCATCTCTCATATTACTTCTATAATGTCATACAACAATTACTACATATTTATTAGTAACATTAATAATGGACACACCTTCTATATTATTTCGTTTAGTTGCTAGATTTCATGTTTTCCATATCATTTTGTCATAAGGAAATTTAAATTTCATTTATCCATTCACCTCATTTTTTTTCTAGGTTTGAAATACTTCTTCCTTTTGTACCACTCTTTCTATCACTAACACTCTTATGGTAATTATGTGTCATTCAAACATATTGTCTTTCGCCTACTTGAATTTATGTTGGCTTTACTTATCTCATATATTTACCTACTTATATCATTATCACTTTTGAACCTCTTGGTCCCTACCAATTTACATGTATAATCGTTATATTGCACCACTACATTTAATGCTCTTCAAAATGTACTATCCTTAGTACTTTTAATGTTTTCATTAGTTCACATGCTACCTCACCCTAACAATAGAACATATGGCATCCCTGTTGTTCAGGAATTCTACCTTATAGCGAGGAAAGGGACACTACCAACTTCTGGGGTGACAGGTAAACACATTGATCATATTACATAAGCGTCTATAAAGGGAAAGAGATCAAAGATCTTGAAGACATACCTTATTAACGACATTCGATCCTAGCTTTGCTCGATCTTGCGCTCAATCTTCAACTTGATCTTCCGCTCAATAGATCTGCAATGCAAAGATACCTTCCTCAACGTATCTTGACTGATATAACAATGATGAAATTGAAATACAATTTAAACATCAAGAACAATCAAGCATTTAACCAAACAAACACACAATCCATTAGACATTTGATTGGTATAGGAAGGATGTTTCAACCTTTATTGTCAAAAGCAAATAATCAGTACAAATTATACCTGATCATTTAGAGTGCTTTTGCAACCGGATTTTGGGCTCCTGCTCTTCTCTAACTTTGGAATTCTTCAAACATAACAACCCTTAATGCAAGTTTCTCTTCTTGTGAATGAGAGTATAAATGTGTCTAACCCCTCTCCTCAATCCTCCTTGTATTTATGGGACAAGGTAGGCAGTTTAGATCTAGAGGTGGTTGAATTGGGAGGTTGGGGAAGTTGCAAAACCAACTTCAACTAATCCCAATTCGTCAAATTAATATATTTTTAATCACATTTCAAGATATGCGCGCTTTTTTCACAGTGGAGTAGCACCCAATATGGAGTAGAAACCACAGAACCAAGTCACAGAAACACCTGAAACAAAGATCAAGGTCAGCGAGCAATTACAATCTTGACATCATATAGATGTGTAGTGTGATACAACATGATCTCCGATACATAACTATGAGATGTATATATAGCATGGCCACTTGAAATACAAGTGTGGATCCATGTCAAACTGAGAGATCATAGCCATAACAACAAACTGGATGGAGATCCGAAAATGAGTGAGGCTCAGTCTTGCACAGCTAGGGTAATGACATAATGAGGTGATGTCATCAACATCCCAAGGTCTTCATCCAAAAACAACCCAAGGTACAAACCCTAACCATGTGAATAAATGAGTTGAAAGTCGAACATGGGGGGTATCATTTGATTACCGGTCCTTGATGTATACCGTTAACAAATGCGAGGGCTTCCACTGATAATGATAATGGGGCCCAAGGTACCTAGTACGATCCAACAAGTGTGAATAAGTGGACTTGGAGTCGAACACTTGAGGAACCTGTCTAATAAGAGACATTGATGTATTCTCATGATTCAACAGTGAGGAAAATTGCCACTGGTGACTGCAATCTCCAAGGTACTAACCAAAACTCTAAACTTTGTTCCCAAAGAAAAATGAGTTGATGTAGATGGGAAGAAGTCCATCGGAAGGGAGGCCTTAAGGAATCCTCCATCATCCAACATGAGGGACACTCAACTGGTATGAGCTAATATGGAGTAATACATGTAACAAGACTGACACTAGGATGGCCGACACATGAGGTCAAGGTAAACTGCAGAATGGCCAACACGAGCTATATCCTTGAACAGTGAGCATGACACAAAGTGACTTAGGCATTTTTCAACATAATGGGGAAATGATATAAGCCTGTAATGTAAGAGACATTAGCAGACCCTCCATATGGTTGGAAGAATAACCAACTGGGGGAGTGAACAACTCGGAGATAGGTTCACCCTAATGTCAAAAACTAATCCCAACTGACACGATAGACTCAAGTAGGTGTTGTGTTCAAGGATAGGACTGACTGAACTGCCTTTGAAACTGAAGATATGATACATCCTTCTTATCCCTTATTCTTTTTAGATAAAAGAATACCTTTCTTGCTGTTTTAATGAGTCCAAGAAAGAATGAAAACTCAATAAGTCCAACCATGTGAAAATTTTAATGAGCCCATGGGAGAAAGACTCGGGACCTTCTTCATTGTTTACAGAGTTCGAAGAAGAGATAGAATATTACTCTATATTACTGATCTCTGGATTTTAGTATCGAGCCGAGATTTGTTCTTTCTCACCGGTGTTTTCAATTTTAAGGAGTCTGAAAAACTTAAACAATAACTCCATACACCTACTCGTGGATTTTAATATCGAGCCCAAATAGGTTAATGCTCGCCGGTGTTTTCCTATTTATAGAGTCTGAAAAACTTAAACAATCCTCTATACACCCTCCATTGGATTTCACATCGAGCCCGAGTAGGTGAGTGCTCGCTTGGTGTTTTCATATTTCGAGAACCTGAAAACCCTAAAGAAGGCTCCACAAGGTCCTTTTTCGTAAAGTTAGTCTCCTTCCTCGAAAAAGTTTAAAACAATGGAAGAAGAACTCTTCTAGCGTATACCAGAGTATACCTAGAGTATACCTTTTCCGTAAAATATCCACCAAGGCACGGAAAATGGGTAATTCTATACCTGAGCGGATGGGCCTTCAGTTCCTTTAACGAGCTTGAAGAGGACAAGTTTGCTCAGCGATCTTGTTTAGGTTTCAATAGTCCAAACAAGAGCTTAAAATGACTTAAATGACAGCTTCCAGGATCACGGCTCATGACCTGCTAAAGACTAGAATCTCAACAACCATGTTAATAATGACGACAAAAAGTCTTTAATGATATATAATTTTAACCATAAACTACTTGAAATGGTCTACCATCAAGAAATTTAGTCTTAATAAATTGATGCTATGAAAAACTAGTGAAAATTTGAGAAATATTAGTTGAAATTACCTTACTATCATTTGTAGTTGTCCAATGATTAAATAGAACATTTTGATGAAATTTGAAACTATAGAGTTTTTACAAAAGTGGGTAAAAATCAAATTCAAATTCATATATGTAATTTCAAATTGAAAACTCAAATAGCACATTTGGAATTTTAGAATAGGTTTTTGGAGCAAACCCTTGATCTTCAATCCTTCGTAGTGATCAACTCGGGCCACCATTCAACTTATTTCCTCCACCAAGTAAGTTCTATTCATCCCTACTTGCATTTCCATACTTCATTTGTCAATTTTTATGCTCAAAATTGATTTTGGGGCCATGTTCAACTCGTTGATTGCATGTGTGCTACTCTGCAAGAGGCAAAGTAGGGCATACTGGAGGTATGCACTACTATGCTCAAGCACAGTAATGCCCATGCGTGACTGTGTGGCTATAGAGTAGCGCACACCCTTGAACATGGTAAAAAAAAAGTGTCGAGACTCAAAATTTTGACCTTCTTGTGGCAGGATGGTACTTATTTGGAGGGAAAGAGAACATGAGGAGATGGATAGGGTGGCTATGCAAGACCCGGCAACTCTCCATGCACTTCGAAGGTTTGGTTTGTTGAAGTTTTATAGAACCGTGAACATGAGGGCACTCAATCGATTACTTCAAAGACTCGTTCAATATTGGGATGTAGATGCCAATGCATTTGATATCCGGGTAAAAACCCTAGACCTTACTATTGAGGACATATACTTTATTACCAGTCTCTCTATGAGGGGAGATGCGGTAAATTTAAAAGGATATTCTCGCAATATGGGTACTATGTCAGTGCAAGAATATATAAATGCATACTGTGTGGCGGGAACCGAGAAATCAGGAAGTCAAATCCTAATCTCTACTATTGATAGCCTCCCTTTGAGGGTTATTGTAAGTATGTTGAACCGAATGGGGGGAAGCACCACACAATATTTAGCCTCAAGTCATTACATGCATATCGGTATCAGATGCTTGCAAGGCCATGTATACGATTGGTGCACTAGTCTACTAGCAAATATGAAGCTTCAACTCTCGGGTTGTAAGGCCGGGAGTATGAAGAACTTTGGATATGGAAGCATCCTTTGTACCTTCTTCTTCGAGAGGGTACCTTCTCTTAGCTTGGGCATGCCTCTACCTCCAGTCATTCCTCGTGAACCGAGATTAGGCCGTTGGGGTGACATTTTTCTCCGCCGGGGTGGTGGTGAAAGTCACTTTTGCTATCATATTGATGATTTCTGGGGATGGTGGGAGAGACAGGTGCCGTCATGATCCAGAGCTGGTACTTCCTCTAGGTGGTGCCTGGGGATATGTAGGTATGTTTATGTTTTGAAAATTATTTATTTTTTTCAAATTTTCAAGTATATGATTTTTATGATGATTTTTGAAGTACTAAACAAGTGTCATATGCAGATATTGGACCGATTCGTCCTGAGGGAAATCCTACTATTTTTGTAAGGCCAACAGATGTGGCTGCAGCTGATGCTATGCTAGGGACTATAGAGAGGAAGATGAGTCGGTTGACTCGTGACATTCCCACATATCGTATTGAGCAGATGCCTCTTGATATGCAGGAGGATGTAGTTTGTGTGCCCCCAGCATGGATTAGGTTGCTGCGGAAGATAGCTAGGTTGGTCATATGTTATCGAGAGGCAGTAGATGCCGATGAGGCCCCTCCTTCTCCATAGGAGATGGATATTTTATGTATATTTTTGAGGCCACCGAGCCTAGTTTTGTATCTTAGGACATGACTTGTGATAGACTTATGATCCAAAACTCATATTATGTTTTTTGATACAGTATCGGATATATATACAGTATCGGTTATTTACATGTGTGTGTGTTTAACTTTATCTGTGAAATGCTATTTATAGAAATGTATGATACAAATGCCAATCTAAAACATAATTTGCAAATGAATTAGCTAATGCATTCAAATTTCTTGGAATGTGTTGATATATAATGGAATCGAACTGTCTTTCCAATAATCTAACTCACAAAAACTTTCGTAGCAAAACAGGATCTCTAATCTGATAAACACCCTTTAACTGAAAAACAACTAGTTGCGAATCAAGTCTTACCTCAAAATGTGAAATGCCATGAATAAGAGCATCTTAGAGAAGTTCTATAACCGCATTGTATTCAACCACATTGTTTGTAGTGGGACCCAAACAAACCCCCCCCTAAAGAGAACAGTTGACCAATTGGTGAGTAAATGACCCAAGCTGCTGAATCCAACTGTCGGGTGTGGCGACTGGCGCCGTCAGCAAATCCTAAGAAATGTTCAGTCGACATCTGATACACGAAATGAAGACGCACATAAGGTTAACTAACAAGCACAAGCAAAAACTAGCTCTACAAAATATACAGCTATGTTACAAGAAAAAGCACAAATGCCTAAGCGTAGTACTTCTTCAGGTAGAGCCCATTTCTAGGCTCAGGCAGCTTATTACCCTCGTAGTCTGTTAGCTCATAAGCACCTTTCTTTAGTACCTTAGAAATTATGTAGGGACCGAGCCACATGGACTTGAACTTGCTAGGTCTTAAAGGTTCCTTGTCCCAATCCCAAAGTAGAACAAGGTCTCCTTCGAGAAACACCCTAGGTCTGATAGACTTGTTGTACTGTCCTTTGACTCATTTCTTATGAACTTCGTTTGGTGTGAGCGCGTCGCAGCATTGCTCATCTAGATGCTCTAAATGCAACAAATGTTCTTCCAGTGCTGAAGTATCTGGTAGGAGTTGGACAGCCAACTTCAACAAAGGAATCTCCCACTCAATCGGAACAACTGCTTTTATCCCATGCATGAGCTGGAAGGGAGAGAACCCAGTAGCAGTCTTTACATTCGCTCGGTAAGCCTAAAGAGCAGGGTATAGCATGATGTGCCAGTTATTTCGACTGGCATTAACAGTTCTTTGCATAATTATCTTTAAATTTTTGTTAACTGCTTCAACTTGTCCATTCGCCTGTGGATAATATGAAGACGAATGTTCTTTCCGAAAACCTAACATCGTGTACAAATCGGTCATCGTGCTATTCTGAAAATGACTGTCGTGATCAGTCACAATTTCTTTGGGTATGTCGAACCTTGTAATAATCTGATTGAATACAAAATAAGCGGCAGTTTCTCCATCTGCCTTAACAGTAGGCATTGCCTCAGCCCACTTGGTGAAGTAGTTGACGGCAACGATGATATAATGATGTCCTCCAGCCGAAACTGGATTGCAAGTCATATAATCAACCCCCCATTTTGTGAAGGTACCTACTATAATCACAGGATGAAGAGGAGCTGGATGTGCTCTCATTTTCTTGGTGAAAAAATGACACAGACGACAGTGTTTCATAGCTTCCACACAATCTTTAAAGATTGTGGGCCAAAAATACCTGGCACATAGTATTTTCTGAGTTGTTGCCAACCCAGAAAGATGACCCCCGTAGGCTCCACTGTGAGCATCATTCAATACTGATTCTGCTTCTTCTAAATTCAAACAACGTCGTAAAATGGAATCTATCCCACGTCTGTACAAAGTATCAGAGATGATGAGATCATTTTTCGCATGACTTTTCAGTTTGCATCGTTCTTCTCTAGAAAAAGTGGTAGGACACCTCAAAGTCTAGAGATATACTAAAATATCCCCGTACCATGGGTCAGAGGAGGCTATAAGGAAGATATGTTCATCCAGGAATGATGACTCTTCCTCAACATGCACTAAGTCACTCGAAAACTCTAAGATTAACTCAGCAAACACTAGTGATTTCTTTGACTTAGCCGATTGAAAAGCCAAATCGAACTCTTGTAAGATTACAATCCATTTATTATACTTCCCACCGATGATGCGTCGAGTGAGAACATATTGGAAAGGATTGACCTCTTCTATCATAGTAGTTTTTCATAAAAGGATGTAGTGACGAAGTCTCTGCACTGCATAGATCGCGGCTAGTGCTAACTTCTCAACATGTGAATACTTGATCTCAGGAGCTATCAATGCGCGCGAGAGATAATAAACAACATGATCTTGGAGCGTGTCGTCCTCCAGAACTAGTACTATGCCAATTGTATAAATAGACGCCGCCAGATATAAGAGAAAATCTTTCGTATAATCAGGCGGGCTTAACAAGGGGGATGAAAGTAGTTCCTTTTTCAAGGCCTTAAACAATGCTTGAGCAGCCTCATCCCACAAGAAGTAGGTATCTTGTTTAAGCAGTCTCGTGAAACCTTTTGTGATTTTAACATAGTTTATGATAAAGCGTCGCAAGAAGTTAGACATGCCTTGCAGACTTTGAAGGTGTCACAAGGTGCGAGGAGGAGGCAGATTTACAATCGCCTCAACTTTTAACGGGTCGACCATTATGCCATGACTGGATACAATAAAACCCAGTAAACATCCTGATTCGATGCAGAATACACACTTATTAGGATTCAATCGAATCTTATATTGTATGCATCGTTCAAACACAAGTCTCAAATGAGTTGGATGATCTCGTCTCTTTTGAGATCGCATCGGGAGGTCATCCAAGTAGGGTTCAACTATGTGCTTGATATCGTGAAAAGTGAAACTCATCGCTCACTGGAAAGTAGCTCCAGGATTCTTTAAGCCAAAAGGAATCTTTCGATAGGAAAAAGTTCCCCACAGGCAACTAAAAGTTGTTTTGTGTTGATATTCGGGTTTGATTTGAATTTTATATATCCCGAAAATCCATCCATGAAAGAAAACATCTCGTGTCCCGCACAGGAATCTATGATCTGTTCGATAAATGGTGTGGGATAGTTATCTTTCGGACAAGCTTTATTCAAGTCCCGGAATTTGGTACAAACTCGGATGGTACCTTGTTTTTTATCAATCGGAACAGGATTTGACACCCATTCTGTCATGTCAATCGGGTAGATAAATCCGTCTTTAAGCAATTTTTCAACCTCTGCCTTAATGGCGGTCACTTTTCGAGGATTCACAGGACGGAGCTTCTGTCTCACAGGTTTTTCATTAGGGTATGTTGTGATTACATGCTCAACGATGGTTGGATCGATGCCTGGCATCTCCTCATCAAACCAGGCAAAAATGTCGTGGAATTCTTTAAAAAGTTTGGTATACAGAGCGATCTCTTCTGGAGAACAATCTGCTCTAATAAAAATATTTTCCACGACCCCGGGTTGGGTGGAAATGTTAATCGAGATGGTTCTCGATATATTAGCCATATTCCCTTCAGCGTAAACATCTCTTGAAGTATAAGGAAAAAAGGACAAATCAACTAATCCACCGGGTCTCATAGAGAACTCTCCTCTCTCTATCCTGTCTAGATTTGGAAGCAGGTAAGACTTGTGATGCATATGTTCCCATGGATGGTCCAGGACCATTATGGCTTCCAAAATGGCTTCATCAGAAGGTAAAACCGTGTCTAAACAGTCAAAAGAGTGGGTAGAATCCACTGACCATGCAGGAGCATAGTCCATATCCGACTCAATAGAGACTGGCGGAGTCACGATATGTTCCGTTGTAGCGTGTTGTGCTTCTATGTATGTTATTTCTGCGACGGTTAAAGGCACTAATGGTTTTGATACAGTAGGAAGGATCCACGGATCAGTCCTTAAACCAACCATGAAAGTTTCAGTGGATGTACCTATATCAGAACGCATAAAAAGAACAGGAGAGGGTAGGTCAAAAGTGCATATTAATGACCCGTAAAGCCCTACTCATAAACTCTTACTTACTGGGGCATATTAATCAACTAAAGGAACTGTGGATTCCGATGAAATCTGGTTGTTTCACCGAGAATGAAAGCTGATCGACTGTGATGATCTTACCTTCGAGAGGGAACATAACCACTCGAAAAAATACTGATGCAATAGCTCGCATGGCATATGTCCAACTCCTGCCTAATAACATGTTGTAATCAAGCGGAGCGTCCAGAACTTCAATCTCTACAGCAACTATCTTACCGGCCAGAGTGACGTCAAATGATGGCAAGACTCCGTCTGGACAGAAATTTCTGCCATCAAATGCGGTAAGTAGTGTGCTAGAGGGGGCTAACTCGGGAGAGCCTAAAGCTTTCAAGCAAGAAATGGACATCATGCACGTCGAAGAGCCCTCATCTACAATAGCCTGTCCAATGGTCATGGGACCATGAACTACTTCTATCTGTAGGGAAACGTGCTACGGTAACCGATACTTGATATCAAACATATCAAAGCGTGCAGTCAAGCTGGGTGATTCTATACTTCTAATCGTTTCCAGAAGTGCATTTCGTTGTAATAGACAACTTTTCAAAACTTATAAGGTGGACATGGCACAAGGGGTCTGGGCTAGATCTTCAACCACATTGTAATTGGAAGCAGCCCGTGCGTTGGGATTGTGCGATGCCCATTTCAAGACACCTTTCGGGATCTTGGGCAGTGTATCCACAGGTATGTGGAGAGGAGTGGAAGATTTTGGAATCTCTTTATCCTTATTCTGCGCATCCGGGGTATAATTTCTTGCTCGCGTTTGCAAAAGTGCATCCGCGCTAACCATGTTAATGAAAGTTTGATCAACTGAAGCATGAGTGGTGCCCCCAACGTTGGAGGTGCCAGAAGCTGAACCCTGCCCCTTAGGAAATGGATCTTTAAGTATGGCAAGTTTCTTTCTTGAAGCATCTTCTGGGATTCTTCGAGTAGAGGGAATTGATGAGTGAGGTGATCCTGCTTGCAAAGTTTACAAGGGAACTTAACCTTCTTATTTTCTCTATTACCCTCCTCGGCATTCTCTTTATTTTTGGGCTTTTGCTGGTTCCCGTCTCCTTTCTTGCCCTTCTTTTTATTGTTGGGTTGTCGAGGGCCCTTCTGATTGTTCTGAATATGGTTTACAGATTCAGTAGTAGAAGGAGAGGTTGTGATGGAGGTCGCTTATGCAGTCAATTGTTTGACGGATAAGGCATGAACATGCTTAGGTCAATGCGTCGAAAGCTGCAGAATCAACTGAACCCACTATGTCGTCAGCATGTGGTCCAGGTTTAGGTCTGCCAAGATCAGTGTTTTATCGTGGTGCATCTGGTATAATCTCATAAAGTAGCCCAGACTGCACACAAACTAAGTCTAGCTGTTGGGTCTATAAGATGGCTTCTTCCACTGAAGACACTCCAGAAGTAGCTACTTCCTTAGAAATGTAAGGAAGGAGTGATTTTAGATACCACTCTAAAAGGAATTCTGGAGGTATATTGGCTTTAATGAGCCTCTTCTGTCTTTGCCACTCCTGAATGTGATTAGATAAGTGAGTGGCCTTCTTCTGTCTAAATGTAGACAAAAGATCTATCCTGGCATCATACCGAATAGGAATCTGGAAGTGGTTCAGAAAAATTATCGTGAGATCCCAAAAATTAAAAAATGTGGCTGTAGGTAACTCAATGTACCATTTGGTTGCAACACCAGTTAAGGTTCTCTGAAAAAGTCTCAACCTAACAAAATCTTCGTTTAACGAGTTCGAAGAACACCATAAATGGAAAGTGGTAACATGATCACCAGGGTCCTCACTAGTTTTTCCTTCGAATTTTGGAATGTCCAAAGGCAGCTTAGTAGGAACAGGTGGCCACGTCGCGTTATGGTACACCGGATCATTCGTTAACTTGGAAAGATCTTGCAAATTCAGAGTTGCAAGAAATGGTAAACGAGGTCTATAAGATGGCATTTGATAAGCTGGGATCATAAAGGGGGAACCACCCATATTTTGACCCATAAACTGTTGGTTAGGGTTTCCCCCAGCCATTTGCTGGTAGCGGTTTCCCCAAGCCATATGTTGGTAGGGGTTTCCCCCAACCATCTGCTGGTTGGGGTTACCCCCAACCATCTGCTATTGTGTGAAAGTGTTGTTGAAATTCCCCCATCCAAATGAAAGTGGGTTGGTACTCTGTATATTCATCCACTGTGGCTAGGTGTTAACCCCGCCATATTGTTGATTAAGGATGTTACCCCCTCCTCCAGAAAAAAAAAAAAAAAAAAAGGGTGTTTCCTGTAGGTACATTATTTTGATTCATGTTGTAACCTGCAAAGGTGTTAAAACCAAGGGTAGTCGAGGTGGATGGCGCAGTCATGGTACTCATGACAGGCATAGTTGCAGAGGCATTTGGCCCTACATTGGGTGTGGAAATCCAAGTACTAGGTATATGGTATGATTGTTGAGTTGCAGGAGGTGGAACGACATTCACTGTATTACTAGGTCCAAAAGTAGGGGTAGAGGCGGATGTCAAAGTTGTTGAGCTTGGCATGCCTAACGTACCAATGTTAAAACTGAAGGACGAAGTTGAAACAGAAATTGTCTGAGTCGAACTCGATGTAACAGTGGAAGGCGGATTTATAGTATTTGTATTCATACCTATTGTGGGAGTCTGTGGAACTCCCTGTTCGCCTCTCGGGTTAGTCATAATATGCCCAGGTGTGAAAAAATATGCACTATAATTAGGTTGATGGAAACCAACAGGTACCAGAAGCGGATCGTTAAGTCCGATCAGAGGAGGATTAAAAGGAGTATTAAACTCACCAGAAGTGAGATCCTCAATCTCAACTGTATTAAAAGCTTGCTGATCCGTGGTCCTAGGTTGTGATTCACCAGGAACCTCTATTTCACTAGTAGTTTCAGAAAGACCACTGGAGTCTGTTCTCTGTCGTCGTCGTGGCGATAGTGGTTCCACTCTAAGTGGGAGAAGGTTTTGCAACCTTCGAGACCTACGAAGCTGTTGGTCTTCCACAATTATATAAAAATAAAAACTAAGTAAAAAACCTAGTGGCCACTAAGACTAAGGGGCAAACAACATACCACTAAAAAATCCTAAGTATACAGATCAGGAAAACAAGATGCCTTATGGACAAGAGTCTGGGATGATGAGGGCCTAGAACATATCAACGAAGGAAGAAGGACAGTTACCCGGGGTCCACAATACAATGAGTAAGGGTGCAAGCGCTGGAATCACCCAACCTCCCTCCCAAAGACCTGCAAGGGATTTCCTCCCACGTCTGTCCTAGGTACAGCAGATATAATCCTCCGTCGTCACCTATGTATGATCCTATAGGTCTGATACTAAGGCTATCATAAGTACGAAATATCCTGGGGGACAGTCGTCAGCCTGATCAAAACACGTGGGCAGGGTAGCAAAGCCCAAAGTCCGGATGGACCCCCGTACGCGAATTGACCTCGGTTTATGGTTGAAGGGAAAGTGAGTGGATATCCTCAACAAATCCAATCTTCCACGGCCTCGTGCTTAGCTCTGGCTTCAGTAGAGTTTCCCAGGAATATTTGATACAGATTGGTTTACCTATATGAAAGTCGCACTACGATTTTTTAGCAATGAAACAAGCTTCGAGCAGTTTAAGGTGTTTTAAGCTCTAAACTCTACCCTAAGCTAGTTGGTGTCGTGTATCCCTAGAAAGAAAATCATTTCTAATTGATTTTATTAAGGTTCTTTTTAAGGTTAATTTTTACTCAACGGGGTAGTGCATTGTGTGGTGTGGTTGCAACAGAAAGTAAAGTGCGAGAAATGAAACAACTTTCAACAACAAAAGGACTCTTTTTCTTTTTTGTTTATGCTCCTTCCAAAATGAAGACTAAGCAAACCTAAACAAAGTTCTCTTTTTTCATTTTCTTTTCAATTTCACAACAAAGTAAACTATGCTACTCTGAAATGATTATAAGTCTTACTACTCTAAACTACCAAACTCATTTTTTGCTTTTTTGTTATATGTAAAAGAAAAAGTACTCGAAAATGGAAGCAAGTAAGACCTATAAAATATATGCAAGTAAGGAAAAAAGACTCTAAAGCTCACAACAATCAAATTGATGACTTGATAAAGACTTGTCCTACAAAGTTTTTCAAATTAAAAAGCTTCGAACTTGGAAACAAAGTGGAAAGAAAACAGGGATGAGAGACACTTATAACCGGAAAGCAAACCTCTACAGTTGCTCCAAAGCACCAAACCCTAAACAAAAGCACTAAGCCAAGTAGAAGGTAGGCAAGTGAACTAAAGATGACCTTACTATCACAAAGACTCAAAAGGAAACAAACTAAGATACTCCAACTTGCTTGAAACTGAAACTACCAATGAGATCAGGAAGTGTCGGGACTCAAAAAGTTTTTTGAAAGACACCCTAAAGACTCCAAAGATGGGCCAAACCCTAAATCAAAGGATAAGACACCAACAGAGCATACTAGTGTTGTAACAAACAACAAATGTTATGTACAAAGGTTTGTATACCTGCGACACACTACTAGGGTATGGGCGAGCAGTTATGTCTACTAACGGACAAAGCACGGTCTTCAAAAAAAAGTCGCAAAGAAGCAAGACACCTCAAAAGTACTCAAACAAGCAAAATATGACCAAAGGGACTTAGGAGAGGCTAACGGGACTCAACAAAGGCTTACACACCTCAAGGATCAGTTAAGAAAGCTAAGTACAAAGCTAGAAATCAAACCAAACAAGCGGAAATCCAATCCCCACATCAAACAGAGAGTTACAGGAGTGTGCTCTACTGTGCAATAGGAAAACTAGCACATTCTGGAAGATGTGCCCTACTGTGCAATAGGGAAAGTAGCACACAAACTCAGGTATGCGCTACTGTATGTACAAAGCAGTAGCGCACAAGTCAGGAGAGGTTGAAATCAAGTTTTGCAGAGGTGAAAAAGGGGTGAGTCAGGCAAAGGAAAGCAGGTAGGGGTGACCTACAAGGTCTCTCAGAGGATCAAAGAGATCAGAAAGTACTGGAAAGAAAACAAAATGGGTTTCCTAGAGCAGAAAAACAACCGGTCCCTAGCGGAGTCGCCAATCTGTTGTTCAGGAATTCTACCTTATAGCGAGGAAAGGGACACTACCAACTTCTGGGGTGACAGGTAAACACATTGATCATATTACATAAGAGTCTATGAAGGGAAAGAGATCAAAGATCTTGAATACATACCTTATTGACGACGTTCGATCCTAGCTTTGCTCGATCTTGTGCTCAATCTTCAACTTGATCTTCTGCTCAATAGATTTACAATGCAAAGATACCTTCCTCAGCGTATCTTGACTGATATAACAATGATGAAATTGAAATACAATTTAAACATCAAGAACAATCAAGCATTTAACCAAACAAACACACAATCCATTAGACATTTGATTGGGACAGGAAGGATGTTTCAACCTTTATTGTCAAAAGCAAATAATCAATACAAATTATACCTGATCATTGAGAGTGCTTGTGCAACTGGATTCTAGGCTCCTGCTCTTCTCTAACTTTGGAATTCTTCCAACATAACAACCCTTAATGCAAGTTTCTCTTCTTGTGAATGAGAGTCTAAATGTGTCTAACCCCTCTCCTCAATCCTCCTTGTATTTATGGGACAATGTAGGTAGTTTAGATCGAGAGGTGGTTGAATTGGGAGGTTGGGGAAGTTGCAAAACCAACTTCAAATAATCCCAATTCGTCAAATTAATATATTTTTAATCACATTTCAAGATGTGCACGAGTTTTTCACAGTGGAGTAGTGCCCAATATGCAACTTCAGTGCTTTACAACCAGCGTTTGCGGGCTTTTTGAAGGTGTGCGCTAGCTTGTTGAAGTGGAGTAGGGCATACTAGGATGTGTGCACTACTCTTATGCCTATGGAGTAGGGCATGTGCGCTACTATTATGCCTGTAGGGTAGCACACATGTCAAAATGTGAGGTTTTACAAGGTTTTGTCAGCTTACAAAGAGGTAGGTCAAGTCAAAGCATCATCTAAGGTTATCATGCTCTTCAATCCAAGTTGTCCTTTTGTGTGATCGACAACTAAAGGTGATAACGGATGGATAAGTGCTTATTTGACCTATAACTATCCCTCTCATGCTTTTGAATTTGGGATTTCGGCACATTACATAGCCTCGTCTTAAATCATCATAAGAAATCACACACATAGGACCTAATATCGAACATAAGTAATAAATTTAGTGATAATGATGCAAATGTTTTTACACAAGCCAAATGAAACCAACACATACCACTCACAACACTAGTTGTTTCGGAATCGATGCCACACCTTCATCACATCAAGGCTCCTTCCACTCGCCCTCATGTATAAAGGTAGACCATGTGACCCCCCCCCTTTTTTTCTTTAAAGGTCACTCTTCTTAAGTTCCATAGGAATTTATTTATTTATTTATTTTGTACAATCCATTTGTCTAACCGCTAGCTAGAGTCTTATCTCCTCGTTTCAAGCATTTATTAATCATAACCAATTGTACATGTATTTTGATTATCACTCCCATTTGATAAGTATTACATATACGCCACCCCTCAATATATAGTCATACAATAATTTCCTTAGCTTTGGAACATAGGCATAGATATTACTAATCCATCTCTAAGAAATACAACTACCATGGGGGGTTCACTTAGTGAACTTGTTGCTTATCACGATCGTTCATAGGATATTAAAGAATATCCCTAATTTCACTAAATATTGAAAAATGCTTCCTAAAATTATATTATTAAACACCCCTCCCAATATACCTTTCCAATTAAGAAAACCCCTAGTTTCACCAGATATTGTACGTATCCATTTTTATCAACCCATTTTTAATACCCCATTTATATCATATTATCAATTTATAACAAACAAGATCCGTAACGCATCTTAGTATAAGCAAACACAATGCTAAACCGGGATTGTAAGGGTGACTAATCAATTAGTAGTGTTGGATAGCGGAATACCCGACACAATATTAATGGGGAAGGAAAAATGTGTAAAATGAAACCCACTCAAGAGATCGATGTAACAAAGAATGTAAAAGATAGATAGTCCAATAGTTAGTGAAATGCTTGATTTGGAGGTTATTCCTTAGCCCACACAAATAAAATAACCCTCAATATTTATATTACTATGTCAATTTAAACCCCCCTTGACCCCTTAATACAAGGCAATATATTTTTAAGGTTTTTAGGAGTATTCAAACCCCCAATATGAATGGACGTGATATGATATTGCCTCACTAGTGAATCCCCCGTGACAACTGCATCATAGTCTCATGGTTACTACTACCAATCTTATTAATTCCTTGTATAATATCTAGACTAGATCATAATAGGGTGAAATTTCACATATAGGGTCTCTTTTCATCATAGATAAGGCACAATGTACTCCTACTGTCATGTCCCAAAATTGGAATTGGGTCACAATGGCCTAATCACATTAGCCATATTCATTAGAGTTTGTAAAATTGATGTTAAGGGTCAAATAATTGACAAGGAGGAAAATTACTAGTTTCCTAGGTTTGGGGTGGAAGCTTTGGGATTTGGAATAAGGAGGATAATAAATGATGTTTAGAAATTAGAAGGGTTCAAGTATTTAATAAATAGAGTGAATAAATAAATTCAAGAGAAATCCTAGGTGACAAATGGTTTTGGAGACATATGGAGGATGTGGGACCCACACTAACTTGATTTTTCATAATACATGGTATCTCTCTTTTGCAAATTCGAATTAATGGGAATGTGAACACTCTTGGGTGAGTTGGTAAGTCATAAAAAATTTCATTGAGCATCTTAGGTCGAATTGGCAAGGATTGGTAACCTCCATGGAAGATAAAGAGTCAAAGTGGAAGTTTGTTGACACTTGGGCTAGATTCCCTAGACCCTATGACACCAATGATGGAGCATCTATGACAACTATGACAAATTGCAGACCTGACCTCTGACATCTGACCACTATAACATGTCAGCCCCAAAAATAGGCTCAAAGAAGGCGAATTTGGGAGTTGGAGAAGCCAAAGAGACTCAAAATCGAATTTGGGAGAAGATGGAAGGTTGGAACTAGGAGACAAGTGGCAAATGTGGAATATTTCCTAAATGGAAATCTATTGAATCTATTGAGAGGATTTTGAACCTTAGAAGGATAATGTTGGTTATAAAATGTAGAAATGAAGTATGAGAATGGCTTTTGATCATTTGTAGAATTTGAAATTGCATTTGTGTAGAGGGAGAGCTAGTGGATGACTAGTTTCTTGCCTTAGCCAATTTCGAGGGTGAAAAATTCCCATCCAAGTTGGTAATTGGAGAGGCCATTTAGACCTTTCATTTGGAGCTTTAATGGAGTCTTTATTTGCAGGTGTAAGCTACAGGGCAGTTCATGGTTTCTTCTATTGCAGCTCACTCCTTCAACCATTTCCAGTTTTGATGGCATATTCTTGATCCTTGAGGGAGGGCGTTTTTGGTGAGCTATTGTACTCTTTGGGGAAGATTTTAATGCCTCATTTCTTTTTTAATATGAATTAAATACTCTTTTCTTCATCTCCAAAAAGTTTCAGGTCGAAATTCCAAGTAGAATTGTATACATCTCATTTTTAATGGAAGAACAATGCCATTTCCCCACTACCTTGTTGTGAGCCAATGTATTGATGATGATTTTGAATGAATGGATGATTCTCTGATATATTTGTGATAAATATACTACCATGGATGTCTTATACAAGTTTCATGTACTGTACTTGAGCATTTGAAGCATTTTTACTCAGTTTAGTTGTATTGGGAGGTGAAATAGTGTCATTTCCCCAAGGGTCGAATTGGGGATTTTTGCAGTTGAATGGGAGAGGGTGAGAACAGTTTTAATAATCCATTAATGGTGCATATGAGACTTTAATAAAATACCTAAAACATTACATACCTCTGTTCATAAATTTTAGTGGGTTTGGAGGCATTTGGGAAGCCATTTTCAATACTTACCCCAGGGGGATTTGAACCCCAAATTACTAGTAAAATTGCATAATTGGTCCAGAATCTTAAGAGAGTTTGCAGAGGTCTTTTGGTGGAAATATTTCATCCATAAACATAATATTCAAGTTCTAATATCATTCATACACCTTCCTTGAATATTTGAAGGCATTTGGAGTCAATTTGAGACCTAGAGACCAATACTAGTCAAAGGAAAATCACTAGTAAAGTTACCTACATTGATCAGAATTGAAAGAGGATTTGCAGACGTATTTTAAAGGTCCAAAGGAATCCCTGAAACACATATTTATGTTCTGATATCATTAATATAACTTCTCAGAAGATTTGGGATCATTTAGGGCAAATTTGGGACCTAGAGATCAAAACTAGTCAAAGGTCGAACTAGGGAAAAAAAGTGGAAAATTGCCATTTTAATAAAATTCCTAACAAGGGACATTACACCTACCAACCAGAGTTTTGTAAAACATATACATAAATTGAGAATTAGTTTCATGCAAAGATCCATGACCGCAATCTATAGTTACTACCATATAATTATTACTCATGTGGTTACTTGTTCTTATATTTTCCTTTCAAATTACTCAATGTGTTTAAAGACCTCATGTTGAGCCCTTTGACATATTAAATATGCAAGGTCATCATTAGAAATATTTCATGCTTAATTTATATCTAGATTAAAGGTTGTTAATCATTGAAATGACAGTACCAATTTGTTGTCATTTTTTTATTGTAATGCTATGGTAAAATTTTATTTTATTTTTAAGGTGCCATTAATACATATATATGACCTAATCCCAACACTATTGAACATCAATTATGAATACATTACAAATATTCTATTAATTAATAATGTACTACAAATATCTAGTTGTAATTTAGTAACCAAATCTTTTTTCCCTTATATTACAAGATATGTGTGTGTTTCTTTTCCTTTATATTAAGTACATTTTATTTTATTTGCATTATCATAATTAATAATAATATTTCACTAACACCTTTAATACAATTATAAATATTTGTCACTGTATATTTTATATATTTTGTTTTATGTTTTCCTATATAAAAATCAGCAAAAGAGCCACAACAATGCTCTCTTTAAAATAATGTGGAATGTAATAAGTCTCATAGCATTTAGTTTGTCTATAAGTTTTTTTTCATCATCTTTCCAACATTGCAATATTTAATTTGGACATTGTTATATTAATTCACATAAACATATTTCATATAATAATAATTTATATGTCAAGGTAGGATATACTTTTCATTAATAAGTCAAACCTTTTTTACTTGTATTAGTTTTATTCTGAAACAAAAAATTTAATTATCTTTTTTAATGTTTTCAATAATTGTAATATTAAACATAATATTATGAAAAATAAAATAATTTAAACAATTTTTAAATTGAAAAATTTTTAATTGGATGAGGACAACTCAGATGGGACATAAATCCCTGCAAGAGTCTTTTTTTTATTTTCAAAATTAAAAATTAAATAAAAATAATTTATAAAACAAAAATTCATAAAAATGCCATCTATCATCTTCATCATTTTTTTTCCTCAGAAAAAATCGTAATTTTATTTCAAATAGATGAACAAAATTACATTCTGCACATGTAGTAGAATCACTGAGATCCCTACATTGTCACATATTTACTGTCCCATATTATCATCATATCTAATGTCCCATACATACAATAAAAACAATACTGCTGTCATACAGCCCGCATATATCCTATTACATAAGATCAAATACTGTAACAGAAAAAGAACATAACCAGTATTGATCAGCAAAAGCTGAGTTGTTGCTCAATGCTGTGCCTCAATATCATCATGAAAAGGTATGTGATAATAGCTGAAAGTGCCCCTGGGTGAATGAATAGTAATCCTCCAAGTGCCAAGTGTTAAGTCCTGCTGCGTCGCTTCCTTGGAGAGCTGATCGGCCACCCCATTCCTCTCCCTGTAAACATGAGTAAATGTAATGTGGTTAAAGGACTGCTTTAACCGGATCACCTCCTCCAGGATAGGTAATAGTACCATCACATGACAATGTGTGATCTCCTTTGCCCAGTTGATTACTAACATGGAGTCGCCAAAAATCTATAGAGATAGACATCCTTGTTCAAGTGCAAATAACATCAGCAGTTTTAGAGACAGAAGTTCAGCATAGTTATTTGATCCTCTCCCCAAACCAACCACGAGATGGAAGTAATGGGACTCAATTTTGTAAAGGACTCCCCCCCCTCCACACACCGATTGATGGTCTAATGAGGCTCCATCGAAAAAAGCCCACGGCATGGATTTGTCAATCTGTTCCACCCGCACAGGTCGTCTTCTACTCGCTTGGACAGGAGTTGCGTAATGTTGTAAAACCGCCACAGCTTGAGCCACTACAGACTCCAACGGAACCCTGTTATCATGAAATATCATCTTATTTCTGGTAATCCAAATGCCCCATGCGAATATACACGGGAAGGCCAGGATGGAAGAGGACTTGTATAAAGACCACCACGAATGGAACACTGCCAGGACGTTTTCTCCCCTCCACCGCACCTTAAAATCCATATATTTGCTAATATCATCCCAAACAGCCTGTGAAAACCGATAGTGAACAAAAAGATGAGCGATGGTCTCTTCCGCATCCCTACAAAGTGGACAAATCCCCAGACCCTGGAGGAAACGTTTTTGCAGAATGTCCCAGGTAGGAGCCTTATTTTCCAGAATGGCCCAAAAGAGTAATTTAGCTTTACCCGCACTGTAACGTCCCCTTCGCCCATCAAATGCAGGGAAGGAAACGTTAACACACACCAGGCTTTTGTAAACTTAGCCCCACATATTTTTGTGATTAAAATACATAAGAATTAAAACTTCTATGTGCAGATTCGTACTTCAATAAAACACAGCGGCATTTAAACATATCAACACACATAAGCATAAACATAAGATGACTCCATAGGCAGGGATTCAATCCCACTCTTATGCTATGCATAGACTTCATTACTTCATTACAATATCAATCTCATGAATAAATAACATTCAGATTTAGCACATTGCAGAACACAGATATATATATAAATTAAATTCACAAAGAGCACTTATCTTGTAACGTGATGTCCAACGACTGGCTACGTGAGAGCAACGTTCCACCCAACCATAGATCTTTGTCCAGCCTGTATTCTTTCAGCTGAGAGATCACCCCCGAGCTGGGCTGTGTATCCACTAAGGAGGAACTAGATGGCTCACTCACAGTCAGGATTTCACTCAGACAACCATGCTAAGCCATCACACAGTTGGGTTTTTCAAGCATGCAATGGGAAATGGAAAGGGATGCTAGTCCACTGAGCTCAATCCCAGAGCTAGGTACACATCAAGCTAGACTCAAATGGTCCCAGCCTCCATTCGAACATCCACACTTGGATTTCTCACCGCTTTGTTCAGCAAATAACCCAAATCCGTCACTGATTTTCTGGGCAATTAAAACTGGGTTTTCCCATGGATTTTGGGGTAGCTATTGCTCCCAAATTCGCCCCAAGGTTCCTACCAATGGATCCCCCATTGGATTTCACTGTCCAATACCAAATCGGGACGTTTTTGGCTTCCCAAAACGTGGGTTCTCTCACAGTCGCGATTTTCTGGATTTCTCACCCTTGGGAACTCATTTTTGGATGGAGAAAGGTGTCCCATACTTCCATAGTGGAATGGGGATAAGGATGGAGCAACCCCCAAGATGTAGAGTGACTTGTGGGACAAGTCAATAGAGCCCATACCTACCCATACGAATTTCAGGGCTGCCCATACTCCATCAAAGTCATTGACTTAATTCTTCAACCACTTCTTACAACAGGAATAAATGTCCTCTAGGGAAGTCAAAGGTTTCTCATAATGACATATGGCAACCTATGGTTCACTCCCATAGCCCCCTCACCGCTCCCTAGTGGATACACGTGGCCCCTTCTCATTCGTTGCCTCCATAGCCAGTCTTGGAATTTTATATTGTCTGATGTTTATTTACATCCTATTACAATTTCCATGGCTTAAGAGCACATGGTATCAAAATATCAATACTTGCCCTTTAAATAAAATTCGGCTTTCACTAGCGGGGCCTTGGCCTTGAGCTCCACGCTAGGAAAACATACATCACATGTACACATTATTTACATTAAAGGCTAATATATCCTAAGGGTAGAATTGGGGGTATTACACGGACACCTTAATTTCCACAGATATTTCCACCACCACACCAATTCCCTGTTATGAACTTCCACATTCAGCTGTATATATCCATTTTTTGGTGAGTATATGCCCAAGGGATGGTGATCCCAAATAAGTTCATCAACCCTGTTGGTTAGTCTAATATTAGTAAGTCTTAATATCCGCAGAAAATCCTCCCAAGCCCCCTGCAAATCATCAGAGATCCCAAGTCGTTGTGCAGAGATCCACCCCTGATGCCAAAGAGTAGATGATCCCGGATCCTCTATATCAGCCAGAAAATGACAACCTCTAGCAGCCAAATAAGTCCTCAATTCCACAGAAAGGACATGACCTCCCCTGCAACCAACCCAAGGGTCCAGCCCAATACGGATGAGACGCCCATTTCCAATCCTCCACACTAATCCAGAACCGACCAAAGAAAAATGTTGCACCACCGCTTTCCAGACCACAGAGCAATTTGCCCTCGACTTATTGCCCAGCCTTATCCATTCGAGAAGAGTAAGAGGGGCAATATATTTATGATATACCACTCTTGTCCAGAGGCTCTGTGTATGGATAAGTCACCACGACACTTTGGCCCCCAAGGCTTTTGCAAACAGAAAAGTATTCTTTAACCCCCATCCTCCCAGTGCTTTTGGGACAGCAATTTTTTCCCATCTCACCCACACCAATGCACGAAGCTCACTCCTACCCTTCCAGAGAAAGGCAAAACACAACCTCTGAATCTGCTCTAGGACTCCTATGGGTATCCAAGCAAGAGACATCCAATACACCGAAATTGCTTCCAAAACTGATTTAACCAGGACCAGCCTCCCAGCCCGAGAGAGCCATTTATGACTCCAGCCATGAAGGCGTTGTTCTAATTTTGCTATTAACCAGTGCCAATCAGCCTTTAGATAAGCATTCGATTTCAAGTGAAAGCCAAGGTACTTTAATCCATCAACTATATCCAAAGTCCTAAAAGGTAGTTTGTTAACCAATCTTAGAATCTCCTGCTCGGATAAATTCGAGCATGTGATAGTAGATTTGTCAATATTCACTAACATACCTGCTGCAACTTGCAGTAATTGGAGACCTTCAACCACCTTATCAATATCCTGTCGCATGCCATCACAAAATATCATAATGTCATCAACAAAAAGAAGATGTGTAATAAACAATACCTGAGAAATGGATATGCCCCGAAAGGAACCATCAACCTTTGCATTCAGAATAAATCGGCTGAGTCCTTCAGCAACAAGGAGAAACAGCAGCGGAGAGAGGGGACATCCCTATCGAAGCAACCTTCCCGCCTGGAAGAATGGACTAGCAGAACCATTGATCAGTACAGCAAAGCTCACCGTAGTGAGGCAGGCCATAATCCATCTAATAAATTCGTAGCAGAACCCCAGATGAGTTAGAAGCATCCGGATATCTAGCCAACTAACCCTATCAAATGCTTTTGAGAGATCAGTCTTAATCACAACACCCTTCTGCTTCTGCACTTTTAGAGTGTGTAATCCTTCCTGGGAAACACCAATGGCCTCATGAATTTGGTGGCCTTCCAAGAAGCCAAATTGCTCACAAGAAATATGCTTAGACAAAATATTCTTGAGTCTCCTCGCCATAACCTTAGAGATGATCTTATAGATACAATTGCAGAGAGAAATAGGTCTGAATTCATCAAAGCTGTCAGGCTTGTCCGTCTTCGGTATAAGAGCTAAAAAGGTGGAGTTGAAGGGGCCATGGACAAACCCAGCCTTTCGCGATTCTTCCACCACATTCAATATTTCCTCCCCGAAGAAGTCATAGAATCCTAAGAAGAATTCTATGGGCCAGCCATCAGGCCCCGGGCTTTTATCTTTTTGAAAGGATTGCATTACCAGCGAGAGCTCAATCGGCGTCACCTCCTCCATCAGCAGTCTATTATCTTCCTCCCCCACAAAACGAGGAAAAAGCTGCGTCACCCGAATAACCTCAGCTATGGAGACTCCAGGTTGTGCAGTGAATAAATCGCCAAAATGTCTAACACCCAACTCCGCCAATCCATCAAAGCTGGAGACATGTTCCCCAACTGCTGAAGATAGTTCCCAAATAGAGTTTGTGAATTTTCTCCCCTTAGCATACGCTTGAAAAAAATTTGTATTCTCATCTCTGCACTGAAGCCATATCGCCCTACTTTTCATTCTCCACAGCTCTTCTCGCTCACACAGAATCACATTCCTGCGTCTCTCCCACTCTAACAGCTCGCCTTTCTGCTAATCATCCAGAAATCCCATGCCCAGACTATTAAGAATCCTATCGATATTCAGCTCAGCAGCCCGCAAGGTCTGATCATCAATCGCCCTTCTGTCATGAGCCCAGGAAATAGTGGCCTCTTTAATTCGCTTAAGATTGTGATGAAAGTGTGCACCCGCATGCATCTGAGAATCATGTGGTCGATGAACCCACTGATCTTGAACCAGCTTAATAAAATCCTCCTCCTTCAGCCAACTAGGATTGAATTTAAAAGGGCTTGGAGGTTTCTTCCTGCTACCCTCGTAACTCCAGGAAGATGGGGCAGTGGTCAGATATCCCACCTGACCCTACCCACTATCTGATAACATCAACTCCCAGTGCCAACACTTCGGCCACCAGAAACCTATCCTTTCTTTTAGCCACCCTATGTTCCCCAGCTCTCTTATTCCTCCAAGTTGGAGTCAACTTGGATGGTAAAATGTCAAGAAGATCCTTCCTGACAAAGGCTTGAATGGAATAATTTGTTAATGTATCCGGAGCAGCCCGAGGCCCCCACACTTCAGAAGACCCCAGAGTAAGATTGAAATCCCCACCCATAATCACATCCCTGCCTTCAAAAAGATCCATACATAACAAGGAGTCCCAGTAGCCAACCCTATTTAAATAGGGGCCGTATGTATTGAGAACAGTGATCATCCGGCCAATCTCAGCATCCCAAACTTCCAAACCGATACCCGAAGAGATTCCCCAAGAACAATCACAACGGAAACTCTTTACCTTCCACCCCGAGGCCAGCCCTCCAGAGCTCCCCCGAGCATCCACTCCAACAAACTTCCAACTAGGAAGCAAATATTCTAAAGCACGTACAACATCCTCACTGCCACCCAAAGTTTCTTGCAACAGTAAAACATCCGGTTGATTTAAGTCTACCAGCCTCCTAAGCGATGATTTTTTGATGGGACTCGCCAACCCACGACAATTGAAGGACATAAGTTTCATAATAAACCCCCATCCTGGGCTTTCACTGCTCTAAGTGCCCACTCAATAGAAGATTGTGTACCCATCACTAAATCCACTTTAGCCCTTTCTTGAGATTTAGACGAAAGGGATTTTCGGCCTCGACCTTTCCCCCCAACACTATAGGCCAATTCAGGAAGTCCATTGCCCCCCGTTCCATCTTCAGGTATCGCCCTACTACGAAGAGCATATCGGATACTTCTACCCTCAGAGCTGGTAGAGTGATTGGTGGATACAATGGATGGCGTGACAACACTATCCACATCAGGCAACAGACAAGGAGCAACCGGACGTGGAGGAGACCCAAGACTACCCCCCCAAAACAATAGTCATTCAATAAAGAAACAGCAGGAGAAAGGAAATGAGACATACCCGAGGGATTCGCAGATGAACCCCGTCGAATAATGGATAGATCTTGTAGCAATATGGAGGTGGCCCGAGTAGTAGGAGTCACGGAACACAAAGAAGCCCCCTCAGCATCTGGAGGCGCACTCCCAATAAACTCCTTTCCAATGTTCACCAAAGGTGGCAACAATTCCTCTGTTCCAATCGTCTCACAAGTATCGGATGGGACCACAGAATCTAAGATCACCCTCCGTCAATAGCAGGCCCACTCCCATCAGCCACTCCCGCCTGAGAGTTCACCATCGACAATGGATCTGCGTCTGCTTCTGTTGCTACATCGGTCAGGGGCTTACTGTTCCAGAACGGTAAAGTGAAACCGACAACCAGATGTCCATGAGCGTGGCAACGGTGATACCTAAACGGCACACCCACATAATCCAGGATTTGAAGAAAGTCCCCATCCTTGGAATGAACTTTAATCTCGGCAGAAAGTCCCATCCGAAGATCGATATTTACCAATATCTTAGCTACCGTGTAAATGCCTGTCTGATAATGGGAGGAATCAGAGCACACATATTCACCAAGAAAGCTCTCAATCTCAGCAAACCGAGTTTCATTCCACAAATGCATGGGAAAGCCAGGAAGCTTCACCCACAGCGGTTCTTTATCAACTTTCTCCGATTTGGAGTCGAAGAAGGGAAACTAGCTTTTCAGAACAAGAGGGACTCCCAACATCGACCATTGTCGACTTAAAACAGCATTGACCTCCCCTCTGTTCATTAAGATGAAGGAAAACCATCCATTCGTCAAAACCCAGACTTCAGGGGCTGATGACATGAAATTCTGCCACCGCTCAGCAGCCCAACGCTGAAGGAAACCGCGACCAAATCTTCTGCCCCGAACATGTCCGACCACGGAAGTGTGAGAGAAATCCTTCGCCTCTTCCATCGTAACATCCACCCCCAACACTAACAGGTCCTGTCTCTGTCGTTTTTTAACCGTCTTAGCGGATTTTTTAAGTGAATCATCCTTAGTAGAGATCCCTGTTCGAGGAATAAGCAGGGATTCGTCATCTGGAAAAAATTCTCCACCACCTGGGGCAGCCATCAATCCACACTACACCAAGAATCAGCTATACAAGCCCAAAAATCACCAGATTCCAGAATCCCTCAATCAATGCTCAGAATCCCACGATCCTTCTTCCTGGTAATTGGACCGACCCGATGAATCAAGGTATGCAAATCACAAAGTAAAAACTAAATAGGCTGGCATGCCAGTCCCAGAATTGGGTCCATAGTTGCATCCGATCAAGAAATTCATCCACAAGTCCATTGCCTTAATTCGCAGTTGTAATCACATCCAAACAGAACTTCATCCACAGAAATCGTCAGATCCCCTATTAAGCTGCTCACGGCCTTCAATCAATTCAGAACCTTGATGTTCCATGGCGTGGGATGATGATTCTTGAAATCGATTTCCGCGCTTCTTGTAACTCAGCATATCACCTGCTCGAATCCACCATAATTCCTCACAGTATTCTCAAATCTTTGATATAACGAACATCTTCATGCAAAGAATCTTTCTCTCACGCCTCCGACCAATTCCTGATTCAAAGTATCAAGCTGAGTAGGGTGAAAGTTGTTGTTGAAGACGGTCTGCGGATTTGTTGAAGAATGCTCAGCGGTTGATCGACCTCATGCCAAAAGCTGTGATCAATGGTGCTCCGCTCTGATTTCAAAGGTGCTCTGCTCTCTTTCAGATGCACTAGTCAATGTAGTTTCTCTTCGAAACCACCATAAATCCTCACTGTATACTCAAAACTTTGATATAACGTACTTCTTCCTGCTGTGATTCTTGCTCTCCATCTCCTCCTCCCTATCATCTTCATCATGAAAACACCACCTGTCATGTTTAATATTGTTCTGGAGACACAGAAAATGTTTAATATTGTTATGTGAGACACAGAAAACGAGATAGAGATGCTACGCTGTATTTCTCTAGAAACAATTTTAGCAAGAAAACTCCGCTGGGATTTGTGGACATCGGCTCTCTGTGAAAACTGAATCTTAGCCACAATGGGTTCTGTGGGTTTGTTTCCAGATTTTGGGAATTTGTCCAGCTTAAGCTTGTAAGATTTGTCGGATAATTCCCTAAACAAACTCAATGTGATGTTCTACGGGGCAATTTATTTACTCGCTGTCTGGATCGTTTGGTACATCCATGTTTTTTATATTGTAAGGCGCTATTTTTCTTAGCCCCGTCAAATTCTCCAATCCATGGATGCAGCAAAGGATCCCCATCAAGAAAATCCAAGAATCTTCATCTCAGAAACCATTCTTTACTGTAGTCACAATTGATCAGCACAAGATCCTACGTCTACTTTCTCCACCAAACAACAGTTGATTATGTCAGAAACAAGGAGTAAGCGTATGAAGGATTTCGCCATTCCAACCTATTGTGGCTAGTTTTGTTTTAAATTTAGATTTTGTGTTTTATAAATTCTAGTTTTGAATATATAAATGGATTCAACTGTCTTAATGCTTTAAAACCTTTAAAAGCATCTCGATAAAACAATTTTAACTTATGAAAATTTAAAAATTCTTTACAATTTGTAAAAATACTGATGAGAAATGATCTTGAAAAGAGGCGAGATTGTCGCCCCTTTACACTACTCCGAAAACAATTGCCATGGATGAAAAATTTAACCAATATGTGTTAGGATATTCCTATACTCGATCCTAGTCCTACCAGCATTTTCATCATTTGCATTTTCAATCTTGCATGCATTTCTACATGCATCCCATTCATCAGTCCCAACACCTAGCCCTCTGTTAGCTAGCCCCGGGAGCTTCTCACTAATCGTATTCAGCCCTCCTAGTGCTTAGTGCACCCTGCATGCAGTTTCATGCATCTCATGCGCCCTCTCTCGCCTACCATTCAGTTGTACTTCAGTTATCTTCAGTTCTTTCCTTGATTTAAGGCTAGACTGACTCTCAACTGACTGTATCACTCCGATGGACCTCCAGTGAGACTAGACTGCCCATTCTGACTCCAGTTAACTCCTCATGTGCCCTCCACTAAGCCTCCTTCATTTAGTTAGTGCCAGTTACACTCAGTTACACCTACCACACTTAGTTAGACTCAGTTTGACTGATGGTTGACAATTACTTGTGCATTGATGACTCCACTGATGATGATGAAGACTTCCAGTTGTGCTTTGATGGCACTCCAGTGATCTTTTGATCTCTCCATGTAGGCTAATTCGAATTACACCCTTGGTATTCGAATCCTGTGCATTGTATCATTACTGTTTTACTATTCTGATTAATGAAACATGTGTGAATATTCTACTCCTATTTGAGTTCCATTGGATTTATGTTCTGCTACACTATTCTTCTTCTATTTTCCTAAATTCTTTCATTGTGAGGTTTACATCATCTCTTTGGATCCACTGTAAGGATTTTCACACTGTAAGGATTTTCACAATATGAAATTATGCAATAGCCATATAAAAAACTACAACATGAAAACGCAGAAGAAGCGAGCGTTCCAGGTTCCTTTCATATACTTAAGAAGGAATTGCGATTATAAATTGGAAACAGTACTGAAATTTGCATTTACACCCAGAACTGGAAGCAATAATACCTATAACTCTACCAGAATATGAAATGCAATAGACATATAAAAACAACAAAAAGAAAACGCAGAAAAAACCGAACATTCAAAGTCCTTTCATACCTTAAAGAAGGACTAATTGGGAGAAGAAATTGCAGGAAACATTACTGATATTCGCGTTTACAACCAGCGCTGGAGGCATTAGTTATAACAATCAATTTTGGATGCATCCCGTTCCTTAGGAACTTCGTAAATAACACATTGACTTCAACGGTCTACGGCGAGATCATCCACGTTATTACATTGAGTTTAATCTATCAGCCAACAAGTCTAAAAGGGTTACGGCTTTTTAGAAATCCAAATTTTGTGTTCTTTATTTTGTTGAACATGTATCTCTTACGCACATGCATCTCGCATCTCTTACATAAATTTGTGCAGCTTACGCTTGTTAGATTTGTATATACTCAGTGCTCTCTTCAAGTACTATGCGAGATTAAAGTATTTTGTATTGGCTAATAACAATCTGTCTCGTCTGATTTTGGATGAAATGTCGCAGTGTGGGAGGCTTGTGGGGCTTGATCTTTCGTTCAATTGTCTAGTCAAATATTCATTCCAAGTTCTATGGCTCATGTAAACGTCAAAAGGATTTTTCTTATGGAATTATGCTCGACGAGTTCAAGAACTGCGAAAACTTGCAATTCCTGGATTTGGGAAGTGTTTTTTTCTCTGGCTCTCTGCCTTCTGGGCTATTTAGTTTGAGAAATCTCGAACTGTAGATGAGAATTCTTTTACGGCCTTCTTCCTGATATTTTAGCTATTCCCAGCTTGAAATACTGTGATAGTTCTCACAGCAAGATTTTTGGTGAAATCCATGTGATTACAAGCTGTGATGGGGTTCAGGAAATCTCTATCTCTGCAAATAATGTAATAGGCAGTATTCCTGTTAGTATTAGGTCATGTAGATATTGAAGATATTGAAGCTTCTTCCGATATTTGACTTGGGTGATCTGTATTCGATGGGTGTTGTGCATGCAGTGCTATCAAATAGATAAATTATTTGTATTCACCATATTGAACTTATCATATCAAAGTTATGGCTATGAATTAAATAAATTTAATAATCATTATTATGGTTAATTATATAAAGTTCAAATAAAATTATGTAAAAGTTTAAAAATAAATAAATACATAACCGCCATTATTATGGTTAATTATATAAAGTTCAAAGAAAATCATGTGAAAGTTAAAATAAAAAAATTACATTCTCACAGGCACTCATGAAAATCAAGATTTTTGGTAATGTGGGGATAATGAGCATGGGGATAATGAGCAAGACCAATTGTTCTTGGAATTTAATTTTAAGTACGAAGAAGTAGAGTTACGGTCATGTAGGGTGTAAAAATTTGGATAAAATAAAATTACTTTATATATAATTTTAAAACCATATTTTTAATAAAATTTTCTTTTAATAACATTATAAAAATATTTTTTAATAAAACCCAACGATTACACACTTATGTTGTATTTTCTAAAAATCAACTATGGTTAATAAAAAATGTGAATCCTTGAACCTCATAATATCCTTCAAACTTTGATCTATTAATATAAACCTATACAACTACGCAAAACACGAAATTTAGAAAAACAAAATCTGCAAAATTTCCTACCTAAAGCTACTTGCTACAACAGCTTGATCTCCAAAAATATCAACCGAATGAAAAATGTAATATACTAGTTGTGTTCGTCCCTATTTCATGTGACACGTGCATTTCTTTTTTTTTTAATTTGGGAGGATAAAATTTCAACTTTTATGCGGCTGTAGGTCTTAAGTCATTAGTTCCAAATGCCAAATATGTTGAAGGAGCATTAAATGTGAGATAACATGTACAGTACTAGGTAAACAGGTGGCATTTTTATGAATTTTAGTTTTATAAGTTAATTTTTTTTTTTTAATTTTGATAATAAAAATTATTTCTTCTACAGGGATTTATGTCCCATCGGAGCTATCTTACATCAATGAGAAAATCAAATTATTATTTTTTAAAATTATTGAATTTATTTTAATTTTTCAAGATATTAGATTTAATATTAAATTTGGGTAAACATTATGAAACTTTGTTAAAACTTTTGTCTCAAAAACACATTAATACAAGTTAATGAACTTTGACTTACCAACGAAAAGTATATCCCTGCCTTAGCAGGGATAATAATTTATATTTAATTTAGACATTGTTATATTAATTCCCATAAACATACATATTTCATTAAAAAAAATAAGCATTTAAATACAAATAAAATTTTATACCAAACTGATTACTAATCATAATTCAATTTTCTTTAAAAAAAAAATTATATAATTTAATAGTAAATTTTAACATAAACATTATTTTTTCCCTTTAATCTCGTGATTTCGAGTTGGACAACTAAGTCCTCCACCCACACAATATGATTATATGAAACTCCAAAACTAATCAATTATTTTAAATAATGTATTTTTCATTTATAATTTGAATGCTTAAAAACCCAAATAATGTATTTTCATTTATAATTTGAATGCTTAAAAACCCAAATAATGTATTTTTCATATATAATTTGAATGCTTAAAATCCCAAGTATTATTATTATTTAATCTAGATAAGAGAATTTATTTAATTTAAGTTAAATATAATTTAATTACGTCGAAGACGTTCTCTCTTTGAGATGATGTTTCTTGACATTGTAGCTAGATTCCTCATCTATGAGATGAATAGAATCTAGCCACGTGCCAGAATTAAAATTTGCCAAGTACATGGTTTTATTGTCGTCGCATCACGCGGTTTTATTTCCATCGGTTTAATTCCTGCGGTTTTATCCCAGCTCCGTTCCTTCATCATCTCGAGGATTGGCAAGTTTCCAGCATTGAATGCATACCTTCAAACTTCTCCCGACACCATCGAGCCCCTTCCTTTGCCTCTGTGAACTATCGAATCGAGTTCTCTTTTTTTGTATGCTTCACCACTTGGTGGCTTGACACGCTAATCCCCTGCAGCAATCCTTTTTTGTATGCTTCTCGGCTTGGTGGCTTGACACGCTAATCCCCTGCAGCGATCCTGAGCTTTGAAATGCAACTGGCAAGGTGTGAGGTGTATCCATTTCCACCCATAAAAAAAGGGTATGTGCTTCATGTTTCAAAACCATCAAAACCTCTATCCAAACAGAGGCGCAGTCCTATCCGTAGATTACTTTAATTTTGGCAATAGTCAAGAGAGATGGAGAATATTTTAAAGTTGGAGGAGAAAAGAAAGACTGGAATCGTCATGCAATAAGAAGATTGCAAATTCCGACACTAATACAGCTGTTGTACTTAAGTTCTTCCAATAACAGAGCAATTTGGACTAGATTTAACAATAGTCTCAACGGCTTTGATGTTGCAAAGGATGATCCTCTTGGTCGCTGTGAAGATACTCTTGATCGCTGTGAAGATACTCTTGATGGCTTTACACACATGGCCCAGTTGTTGAGTTGTCTCTCAAAAGGAAATATGTTTGTTGTTTTAGAAGGCGATAATCAGCAGCTCCAGTCAAACTAAATCAAATTAGTGACAAACCAAAACAACCACTTCAATTTAAATTTCACAAAGAATCCATTTTCATTAAAAGCCATGTGTGTTTTATCCCTGTGACAAACATTAATGAAGAAAACTCATTTCCAATGCCACTAAAATAAAATAAAATAAAAAAATGTTTTGGAAGTTGCAAAACCTCCTAACAAGCAATTAGTGCCTTTTAAGATTAATGGAATGTTGTATTTCCCCTATTCATTCGAATTCACAACTCAAAATATCGTATGCATGGATATGGATCCTCAAACCAAACCAGGTTATCGCCAAGGTGGCTGATAGCATTAGTCTCGGGATCTTTGGGAAGGTGCCCAATAGTATTAGTTCTTCATTCCTATTTCCTGCTAATTCCTATTTCTTGTTAATAGGCTTATGCACCTGTAGTAACTTGGCCATTTTGAGGATCTTCTAGGTAGTGGAATAATGTCACCACTCAATGGAAAATATCTTTCATATCATATACAACTTCATAAAAGTATTTGTTGACTAGAGAAAGATCATTATGGATTTCTAATAAGTATCTTCAAATAGCTTTTGGGTAGTTAGTTACCTCCACATAAGTGGGGCAGCGTAGTTAGTTTGCCCCAGGACAAGCAGAGTAGCTCCCTAGTTTTTGGCCTATTGTTGGACCTTTGGCCTTTCTCTACTTGTCATCTCTTTAAACTGAGAATTTTCCAAATGCAATCTGATCCATCATTCTATCTGTGAAGTAACAAGAGTGTCCAGTATTTTATGTGAATATGGGTGCAACATACCTCTGGTCTTTTTGGTCTTTTTGTCTTGGAGAGCATTTTTAATCTGTTGGAACCTCATAATCTGTTTCAGCAATCTGGTGTTTGGATTCTTGTGAATCTTTGAGATGAGGAGAAACGCTCCCTGTAGTGCATTGAACCATGGATTGCACACATATTTTGTTAATTTTTGGGCAGATATTAAACTGAAATTTGGCAACTTCAACTTCACTAACTTACCATTTTACAGAATATATGGTCTATATTGTAACACCATTATAGACTTTTGTTTTTGTCTTAAATTCTAAAATGTAAATGCATAGTACAACAACCAAAATAGTGGAATATTACCAACCTTATCTAAATGTTTTTGTAAAACAATAATTGCATGGTTGTGGTAGAAATACAACAAATTGACAAATACCTAACAAGCTATAAATTTCTTCACTGATAGGCCTTTACCAATTTGTATATGGATGGGGCACTTTAGCAATTTGTAGATAGATAGAGAATTTTAAAAGCCTAGCCGATTATCTTTTAGAACTATATTCACTGGAGTGAGATAACTTACAATGTTAAACCCTTTATTGAACAACGCTCTTCTTTTTATAATGGTTAATTCGGAGTTTAAATCCAATTGGAATGGTTAATTTATTTGGTGAGGTTGTATAAACTAAAGACTTTAAGGTTTTTGGTTTTGATGATGCTATGTTTAACATCTATTAAGCATGTTTTAGGCTAAAAAAATTGACTACCCAAATAATACCTTGCCAAACAAAAAATGACTAATTATCCTAACCCTATGTCCACTTTGTTGATCTTGCGCTCTCCTATCCACAAGCTTAGGATTGCTCAAGCTCAATACTGGGTAGAGAATTTTTCAACATTCTAACTTCCAACCAAGACATCCAACATCTGTATGGGAGTCATTGCAAAATGGCTTTCTTTTCAGCAACTTAACGGAATATTTATTAGTACCGAAGTAACTTCATAATGTAATTTCAACAATCTAACTTGAATTTGAAAAAATGTCTGGACATGAACTTATTCCAATGTTATGCAAATTCAGACTACTAAGTCTTTTTCCACTGCAACAAACAGTCAGTTTAGCTCTGCAAAGTTGCAAACTTATCCCATCCAATGAGTTCATATTACTGTAGTTGCTAAATTTGCTTCCAGGTGCTTTTGGGACCAAGCGGGCTTTATCAAAATCTACTTCATGTATAACTTTACGAACAATTGAACAATGATAGAAATAGTACGTGTTCACCCCAAATACACTTACATGAGCAGATGATCCCTGTACTAGAAGGAAAGGGCTTTAACATGATGAAATGATCATGATACTTCATAGGGAAAGGATTTATCTTTATCTGGGTCTGGTTTCCTTCAAGTGATCCAAGCGATCGACCAAGCTATTAAAATCAATTCCAGGTGTGTTGGGCCTGAGTATACAGATCGAGAGAAAGATTTTTTTTATTCTTCTTCATGACATGAGCTTTTCTTCATGACATGTCAACTCAGATGCCTGAAGTTACAAAACTAAATCAAGTTTCAAATGCTTATGTATCTATTATGAGATTTAACTTTGGAGGAATTTCTATTGATTTCCTTTATGCTAGTGTTGCCTTCTTCTAATCGTTCATCACCTGGACACTTCACAGGAATAAATGTTGTACAATGTGGATGAACAGACTGAGAAGTATGAATGGTTACTGAGTGAATGAATGGATTCTACATCTTATTCCCAATGTAATTCGAATACCTCGAATACCTGAAGATGAAACTGATGACCACGACATGATTTTAATGTTGGAAAGTTGACAACTTTTTAGATGAACAACGTTGAAAGAACGAAGCCCTTTTTTCCAGCGAACAGGAGCGGGGAAAATGAACTGGAGAAGGGCGTCGGTCGGAAAGATGATTTGGCCCGAAAATCGTCCGACCCAAATCGTCGAATCCGTAGACTATTCCTTATTTTTATTATTTTTATTATTTTTATTTTTAATATTAATTTCCATTCAAACCTATTAATAGAGCCACTGACAATTAGGGAATTTGGTTGCATAATATGCTCTTACCGAAATGGGCCATCCATGTATTGCATTATTTGCTCCTCAAGAATATGGATTATGCTCTCATATGGTCATGGCGGATAAGCTTCATTATCACGATGAGACAACTTTAATCATCCCCAAAAACCTTTAAATTCAAAATTTATTCAAAAAATTATAAATAAATTTCTGAATTTTGTTCTCTTCAAAATATCGGCCTGTTTTTTTAACTTTTGTCTGTGCTAAAGTTTAAATCACTAACTAAGAATATGAGTTGTTCACCAATAAAGTTACTGAGATGAAGGAATACAAGTTGTTCACCGGCAAGGTGACTTTTCTTTGCAAGATTGTAGTGTTCGAATGGTTGGGATGTGACAGTTTAGATTCTTTTTAAAGATGTGACTTTTAAGACATCCTCAAGTATTTATTTATCCATGCATTAACCACCTGTAAAGATGACATATTGCATGCTGACTTGTAATCTGCACTATAAGTGTCCCATTTAAAGGCTTTGTTAACTCTTTGCTTTTTTATTTTCAATGAGGCATGAGTCTAGAGGCAAAGGAACTTCACAGTATCGACGACAACATGAGTGTTGCAAATATGAACCATGAGGAATATCCTGTTCATTTGGTAGTTGAAAGTGTGAGCGTTTTGACATTTGCACATTCTCGTGGCATTGAAATTAACACTTGGGCGTTTAACTTGAGACATGTCTTTTGTATGTATAAACGCCAAACGCCCAACAGGTATTTTAAATTTCGTGCAAAACGCCCAAAAGGTATTTTAAATTTCTATATAGGTTGGAAAGTCTATTTTGATGTCGTCCATTCATTCACATTCCTTGCCAAGATGGTAATTTCATCCTATCAAGGTAGGAATGTTGTATGATATGGAATAGCTAATGATAACGCATTGAATTTTTTCTTACTTTTTGTTTTGTCTCTATTGTTGTTTGATGTGCTTTTGACACATTGCAAATGCAACCCAAAAGAGAATTCGACTACATAAATCTCCTCTCATTGTTAAGGTAGGGAGGGGCGCATGGCAAAGTGGAATAGATGATGATGTATGAGGATGACGGACTCCATTGGAATATAGCATCACCACAAGACTCCATTGGAACATCATGACCACTTTTTTCACATTAATTAATGTAATCAATTTTGCATATATTTCAATTGCATTGAGCTTTGCCTTAATATATTTAAATGATTTTGAGGTATGCATATTATGTTGAATGTGTGTTTTTGAATGGAATCTATTGAAATTCAAATCCAAAGGATGTTTTCAAATTGCATTGTGTTCAATGTTGAAGACATGAATAATTCTCAGCTATTAAGTATCATATTAAGATATATACTTTCATAAAGGAAACACCTTATGTTTCAAACTTGAGGCACATGTAAACCCTAGTTTAGGTGGGCCTTCACCACTTGCAATACATTGGAAAACTTGGAAATGCAAGTGAAGGGCGAGGTTCTTGTGAAATATAATAAAGCAATAGGTAGATGAATCATTAAGCAATGTCAATTGATACACTTGTTCAACATATGATTTAGCAACTATTTATGGATATGGGGACTAATAGATATTGAGATCATATGCTTGTCCAATATTTGATTCAATAATTATGAACATAGAGGAAACTGAGAAAAAGAAAACCCCTCATATCGTTTGAATTCCATTGTAGTATTAATAGGAGCAAATATCTTTATCTTAAGGTGGCCAACTTGGAATGAAGGGTGTAGCCACACTTGGAATTCACTCGATCCAACACTTTTGCAAGGTTAGGGGAGCCTAAAATTTGGTAAAATTTGTTTAGTTGAAGATTTTATATCAAACATATGCTTATTTAACTGACTAACAATCATAGACATATGCTTTGTAGTCATTGAATATGGCTTGGAGAAATGTCAAATGTGTTGTGTGGCCATGAAGATTGAACCTTTATGCTTCCCTTTATTATAACAAACCTTTTCCCATATCGCATCACTAACTCGTGTGCATTTCCTCATCCCCCATCCCTTTATCATAATGAGAAGGCGTTGGCCCAAGTGATTAGTTCATCATCACCACCACCACCATGAGTATACCTTTAAATGAATTTACAAGATTGTTCGGCTTCGTCATCATTTGATCTACTCACACAAGTGCAAAAGAAAATGATATTTTAGTCATAGAATACCCACCCATCCCAATTCCAAAGGCAACAATAACAAGAAGAAGAGGAATGCATGGAATAGGATCAACCATTGTCATGGTTATATTGTTAATGAAAATAAAATGCTACAAGGATTAAGGTATTGACACCAATTGCTCTTGCAATCCATTCATTCCCATTGAAAAAGCATTCAATGGTGGTGGTTATGCCTACTAATCTCGCCAATTATAATAAGCTCGCAAAACCTATGTAGGAAGCCCAAAAATTCAAGCATTCTCAACGTGGCCACCTAAAGATTAATGTATTTGTCTATTGGCTCAATTTGTTGTAACCATTAAAACCTCATTCAACAAAATTTGAGATAAGCTTTCTTGCAAAAATAATTAGCAAGATTGGGAGGAATATCAAAGAATTGAAAATGAATTTCTTGAAGATTCCTTCATGAAAGAATTAAAAATGAATTTCTCATAACTCAACTAGGAAAAGGTATAAAATTCAATCTGATGAAGGATAAATGAAAACAATTGATGTTATGAAGAATATCAAACAATATTCCCTTGTGTTACGTTGCTATTTCTAGATTTAGTGATTTAAATATATGTCTTGCACAATAAATCTATTATGGATGTATGTGGTGGTTTACAATAAAACTTGAGAATACCAATGGACTTGTATGATTTGCCTCTAATATAAACGAAATATTGTTCCGCTTTTTAAAATATTTGTTTGTATAAATGCAATAACATTAATATCCATGTGACTACACTTCGTTCACAATAAAATTTATAATTTTAAATTCATACACCTCATATTGTATATTTATTAAAATAATGAATATGTAAAATATTAAACTAAATTAGTTTATTTTTAAATATACTTGTTTTATTGGTGTAGTTCATATATAATAATATAAAAATGATGTTTGCAAATAAAAATATATAAATGAATTAATATAATTAATGTGTAATCATTTGTAATGAGGTTGCCCACAATCCTTTGAGGCAACACAAATAAAACACCAATAATATGTTTTTTCATAGGCATGCAGTTTATATACAGTCTTAAGAAGTGTATTTCTACTTGGCTTAGTAGATCTATCTGACTTTTATCAAAATATATTAGATATCCTTAAAAGGAACATACTAAAAGCAATATACCAAGTTGCTCACCCATAACCAACGAATTGTTAGTGTTTTCATCCCCTCGATATATTTCAAATTTGCCAAGATATTGATTTCCTTGCTTAGATGAAGGGTCACTCAAACCTTAGCAAATGTTGCATGTATTTATTCCATTAGGGCTGCATGTCTTAAGAATGAATGTAAATTCTATGTTTTTTTGGTTTTGAATAGTCAAAGGCCTCTCTCATGTTTGACTAATTAATGGTTTGAAATTGGGCTATCATCACCAATCCTCCATCAATCACTAATAACAATTCAATAAACTCTTTTAGTAAAAGAATTAAAAATCATAGATGTCAGAATATCCTTGGTTCATAAAAAAACTCTATAAATATTTTTGCATTTCATTTTTCATGAACTCTTCTTTATCCAAGTTTTCCATATTTTTCATATTAAAAAATTGTATATTTCATATATATCTGGGATGGTGTATTTTTTGTGCCATGCTGAATGTCTTTTAAATATCTTGTCAAGTGATTTACTTGATGAACTTTTAATGGAATTTTCTTAAGCAATTTTTGGAAGTGTTCCTAACGTAGTTGCAACTATTTGTTTAAAATGAATTCACATTCAAACAATTACAGGTTGGGTAATAATAACATTTGAAGATTTGAAAATGATGAAATGAAGATAATGCAATTGGTAGAGAGAATTAAGGTTGTAATTCAACTAACTTTTGCAATCTTGACAAATAAAGTTTAAGGATTATTTTAAACAATTACTATTGTAATATGTCACGTGGTATTTGGGCCCATGTAGCATCACTTATGACTCCATTGTGCTATCTGCAGTATGGTTTTTGGCCTATGTACCATGACCCCCTTGGTTCTATGTGGAAAATGGTGTTAGGGTGCATGTACTATAAACCTTTATGAATTCATCCATCCATACAACAAGGCTCCATGTACTATTTCTCATTTAGTTTCCAATGACGTTGTTCTTCAACAATCAAATAATTTACAAATTAGTTGAGTATGGTTTTATCAATCTTATTTTGCATGGTGCAAAACAATTGAAAACTACTATGTTTATGAGCAACAGCTACTAGTTTTGTTAAATTTGTGCCTTAAGCTGGTGCATTTAACAAGCAAACAAGAACAACAAAAAGAAAAATAGAAACATAAGTAGTAGGTTTCCCACCGAGAAATTGTGATTGGCTGCAATTGTTTTTCAACATATTATGGGGTGTGTATGTCAATACTTGTAATCATGTAAATCTTCAAAAGGGTTTAAAAAAGGAAACAATAATGAAGGATGGATCTTAAAATCTCATTAGTCCACACATTTCTGTTTTGTAAATAGGGCATGCATTACCTCCGATTTAATACCTTCTACAATTGTTAGAGAGTGTGCTTTTGTTGTATCTGAAATAGTTTACTATATGTTCTAGCCCTAGGACATAACATAATATGATTAAGGTCGTGAATGGGGCATTGATCCTTGAGACTTGTAAATCTTTACTTTGATTAGTGAAATTTTTTATATTTTGGACATTTTTCCAATTCTTCATTTCTTTTAACTTCTCACACTAGCTAGTCTATGTTGACATTCAATATCTAAACTCTATTCGAGATAAAACCAAGCAAGATATTCAGGTGGGTTAGCTTGGGTTGTTGAATTCTATGATATGCAAGAAAGAGGTCAAGGGGTCAAGTTCGAGGGCTGTATGCCTCTCTGAATATTGTGGGCCACTATGAAAATAATCTTGTTGCAGTTTTGGAATCCTGGCCCAATCGAGGCATCCAATAAGGTTTTTGAGAATGTGTATTTCATAATAATAAAAAATCCCACCAAAATATCATCCTTGAAATATATATATTTTTGGGTTATTTTAGTGTCTTAGACACTTTCATAAGGTGTAACTTGTCCTTGTCTCTTCTACTTTGTTATCTTATTTGCATACTAATCTTAAGTCCATTAAGCTATCTCATCTTTGCCTTTCTTGCACTTTTCATTGTTGATTTTTTGTGTTGATGTAGATTAGGATTTCTTTAGCCCTACTTTTCCAATCTATATTGTGTATGATCCTTTCTAGATATGTTAGTGTATACTCCACATATTATTCTTCACAGTTCTCTGAAAAGAGTTTATTGAGCAAAGGATCCATTACCTTTGTCCTCTTGGACACTATTAAACCATCTAACATTCTTCTCATCTTGCTCAATTTCCTGTCATAATCTCTTTTAGCGCTTCCCTTCATTTGCCTCTCAAATTTAGGTATAAGTATAAACACGTTGGATATGGAGACACTTTGATAGGTTTTTGCTTGTATTTTCACTAGACCCACATATTCTTTTTCACTAGAGTTTTTTGAAAGGAATAAATCCCAAAAATCCATATTAATACCTCAAAACGAAGCCCACAAAATTTATTCAATCAAGAGTCAAATTGTAGCAACAATATTCATATGTTGACTTTCACTTATTAAATTCATGGAAAGATACTTAAAAACATTACTAAAATATATTAAACCTTTGTAAGATCAACCATGTATTATTGAGGTGATTTAAATGGTTTGATTATATGAGCTAGACATAAGGTTATTGTTCAATGTGTGGATGTAGTTGTTGAGGGTCTCCAGGATGTGGTAGACCAACATCACAAGGTGGATTCTCTCCCCAAAATTTCGTACGATAACCATTAGTGTCTCCCTCTAGATTTCTCATTTTTTAACCAATTTTTAGTGATATTTCCCATTTCTTATATAACCCTCAACTATCTACTATATATGTCTCTTTCCCTCAATTCTTTTAGACCATTTTCTCATCTTTCTCTATATTGTCAATTTTAGGTTGCATAACAATCCCTTTTTCTTTGAAATGGTGTGGACCTCCCTTCCATGCCTTAGGGATACTAGTTTTTAACAGTGATGTGATCACTCTATGTGGTTTCACAACTCTAAAATGCATGCATTTCACCAAAAGTCAATATCTACATCTACATTAAGATCTAGAATAAGATAATATTTTGATATATATTTTAGAGAGGTACACATATATGGAGATATCAAAACTACATGCTTACCAATTAACAAGGAACCATTGAGCCTCAAAGTTTATTTGAAAGGAAAAGTTTAGAATCAAACCAAGAAATTGCAATTGAGTTAACATCATACTTCATAAAAACTTTAATTGAACCACCCTTAGACCACTCAATAGAAACCACACAACAAGCTCTTCATGACATTTGTTTTACTACTCTCGTTTTCACTTCATTGCATCTACTTCCCTTTTTATTTTCCCTTTCGACGTTCCTTTGCACCTTTTGGGGCAATTGCTAGTTTTATTACTATGTCATTGTACGAAAATAGTTGTTGGAAATGGTACATAATACCAACTTTGTTTCTTAATATTTGTCAGAATCCAATCTACACAACCTCCAAAGCTGCTAAAAAAAAATATGGTTGTAGAGTCCGGTTGTAGAGAATTAAATTACAATCATTCAAAATCATGTCATCTCGATCCATATCCCTACAAATTGAGCATTCTTCCCGGTTTGACCATAATCACTTGGCTTTTCTATTTGTGTTAGCTCAATGTGTAGTAGTAATAAATTACGAACTTGCCTTTCCTATTTGTGTTAACTCAATGTGTAGTAGTAATAAATTGCGCGTTATTGATTCTTGCCAACTCAAAATCTCGTGATTAATCTCATTATGAAATTCGCTAGCCTTTATAAGTGATACTCGTTAAATGAATCTTTTATATATATTTATTTATTTTGAGAGGCAAATAGCATTTAACAGATTATCCATAATACATATAAACGCTAATAGGTATGGGGATATTATGTATGCTAAAATATGGATTTAGTATGGAATTTTTAATTGATTTTTTTATTATATATATAACCAAAGGAACCGAACTTGGTTCAAATATTCATATCGCCTCTGAGGTGGGTCATTATGATTGTGAAATATCCACTTTTCCATCCCTTTAATAAATAAATTTAGGAAATCGACTCCCTTAATGAATGAATGAATGAATGAAATATTTTAATAACGTCCACAAGGCTGATCAGCCTAAGGGACCAAAAGAATCACGGCCCTAAATCCTCTCCATATTCTTTTCCAAGTCAGATCTTCTGCTGCAAATATTGACTAGAAGACTTGCAATCTGTTGATCTTATCTTCTTCAAAAAGATGGTGCATGCTGTCAGCCTTTAAGCTATCTTCGTATTGAATGTGGATATCCTCGTAGGCTGCACATTCCATAACAAAGTGCCACTCCGTCTCCACCACACCCTTGTTGCATAAAATGCAAGTTCTCTCTTCCCACTCTTCCTTGGGCACCGTCCACCTACCCGTCTCACATCTAAGGCAATGTGAACCCGTCCTCAGCTGAGCAACTAACATCTTTGCTTTTCCTTTGATAGCTACCCCTAAATATGCTTTCTCACCATGCTTGCAGTTTGGGTTAAACTCTTTGATGTAGTAGTCTTTTTTACGCCCATTGTGATTGGTCCACGTGGCAGTCCTGAATTTTTTAGTCACGAAAATTTTTATTTCTTTCTTGGTGTTAGGACATTCATGTAGCTTGATATTCCACTTACTTAGCCATTTTTTGTTTTGCTTCATCCAAGTTTTCTTTCTATGGTCTAACTCCTCCTCCATAGTTACCTTGGGCCAGCGTTGATTGTCCATGTTGTCAACCCTCTTTATGTAGTTTATTATCTTGGTTATTGTTGTTGCCTCCATCGGGAAAGTACCTGCTTCAGCTAGGAGTATTTTGTATGGTCCTGTGGATTTAACTTTGAGATTGCTAGTAATTAGTTGCTTCTGAATTATTTCCAGTTTTCTCCATCTACAAGTTGACATGCTGCTTCCGCAGACTTCACAGCCATAAAGAACAACCAGTGTGACCAGCAAACCAAAGAGGGTCTTTTTGGTTTTCCAATCCCAAAGTTCTGCTTTTCTACACCTGTTTTGAAGTGAGAATGAGGCCTTCCATCCCCCCTACACCCTTTTCGCCCTACAAGTCTCCCAACTGAGCTTATAGTGGAAGTCAATCCCAAGATATTTGTATTCTTTCACTATCTCCAGCGGGCTGCCTTCGAAGAGGAAGGTGGTTGGTTTATCTTTTCTACTGAAGGAGAAGATCATGATTTTGGTCTTGGAAATGTTCACTTGCATCCCGACCTCTTGACAAAAGTGTTCTAAGGCTTTTAAGTGCTCTCTTAAACCATGCGCTATTTGCGAAACTAGAATAAGGTCATCCGCATACAAAAGTAGCTTCACTCCATAACCTGCTAGGTGGACACCCCCTCCATCCGTTTTGCTCAACCAAGCTTCTAACTTATTAATATATAAACCAAACAGCGTGGGGGATAAAGGACAGCCCTGCTTAACACCAATATCACTGCCGAAACATTCGGACATTCCCTCGCTTGTTCTGATTTTAGCTCGAACCTTTTCATAAAACCTGTGGAGTGTCGCTCTATAACCATCCGAAATACCCAACTCTTCCATTTTGTTCCAAAGTTTGTCTCTAGGCACTGTATCGAAGGCTTTCTTAAAGTCCACAAAACAACAATACGTTTTTCCACCTTGTTTGTCCCATATTTTCTCTATCAAGTGTCTAAGGGTGATACAATGGTCAATAGTAGAGTGCTTAGGCCTAAAACCCGCTTGTCCTTTTGCTCTTTTTCCCTCATCTTCTGCCCATCTGTTGATTCTCCTTTCTATCATGCTCCCAAAAAGCTTGCCCATGAGGGGGTTGACCATAATAGTGCGGTAATTGGAAGGGTTATTGGTATCACCACTCTTAAAGAGAGGAATAACCACGTTGGTGGTCCATTCTTCCAAAAAGCCATCCCGGATAACCTCATTGAAAATTTCCTTTATGTGAGGGGCAAGGAGCTCAACTCCCCACTTTAAAAATTCAGCTTGAAGTCCATCTATGTCCTCCACCTTGCCACTTGCTAGTTTCTTTATTCACTGCTTGATATTGTTCACTGTGAATAGCTTCATCGATGTTTCCACTATGGGAGGAGTGTCCTTTTGTAACCGCTCATAAAGGAGCCTTGCGTATTCTAACCATTGGACATCAGTGATATTGTTTTCGGTCTGCTCTTTCCTTTGTTGTAATTCTCTCCAAAAACCTTTGGGGTTGTGTTTTCCGAGAGATATTAACTCCTTTCTTCTTGTATTTACATAATCCTCTCTCTTTGAATGAACTAATTTCTCATATTTCCTCTTGTTTTCTTTGTTGACTTTTCCCTCTTTCAAAGACCTCTTGGCTGCCTTGCAATCTTCATCATACCACGGGTTTGCTAACTCCATTAATGAACAAATAGACTAAAGAAATAATGATCAAGCGGCGGGGTTCATTATCTTATGGTTGGAATTCATGGCTCTCACCGGGAACCATGGTGATGGACCGATGGTGACTCCTGACCATAAATGCATCCATTAATTTGTTTATCTGCCACCGTGAAAACCAGTAGTGGGACAAGATCGAGGTGTTGTAGCTTGGGTGGTTGGGAGGAAAGATTGTTGCCCTCCCCACCCAGGTTCAATTCTTGTAAGTGACATGATGCTCTTGTTGAGCCCTATTGTAATGATAGTATTTCAAGCTTTCCTTGATTCTTCGGAATAGCAGGAAGGTGATTTTTCCGTTGGAAAAAAAAAGAAGCTATAAAATCTTCAAATCGTGGTAAACAAAAGAGTGGATGGGCATTCGCCCCTCTCAAAGCACTAGCCCGGCATCTGACATTTTTTTTTAAATGTATATTGCCAGAGTTATGGTTAACTCGTTGAAATCATAGTTGAGGTGGTAAACAGAAGACTCGATGAGCATTCGCCCCTCTCGAAGCACTAGCCCAGCATTTGACATTTTTTTAAATGTATATTACCAGAGTTATGGTTAACTCGTTGAAATCGCAGTTGAGGGAAATCTCGAAACCTTGTTTGCCTTTTCTTTCTTTCTGGTAATTACAACACCTATCCCTATACACAGTTTTTCATGATACAAGCACATAATTTAAGTTATCACTAACACCGCCTATTTACGTTTTACCATAATCAATTAATTAATTAAACTCATAATTAATTAATTATTTAATTAATAAGATGGATGGCTAACTTGATAGCTGGAATGGATGCAATGGATGGGAAATTGGATCAGGAAGAACCTGCATGACAGAAAGCTTGCTAGCTCGTTGACGTTGGCCATATAGGTTCTCTTACTTGTACTGGCCACATGTTGAAAGATCAACGAATGATGAATCATGTGGGAGTTCCCATGAACCATACGAAAGACATCCTAGTTCTGATATTCTGCAGAGCTCAAAGAAGAAAAGTGTGAATATGTCAAAAGACAAGACATGCATTAGGCCTGAGAATCAAAGAAACGTGGTGCTTACAAACTATACGACATGTCATAGGGAGAGAGAGTATTAACCGAGAATACATCTTTAGTTTAATTAATATCTAATCTAATGTAGTTAACCCTAACCCTAACTCACGGGGATTCTCCTCCCTCCACTGCGAACCCACCCTATGGACCCGCTCTATCTCCCATTCCACCTACCTCCTGGCAACCCGTCCCCTCACTCTTCTCCAACCAGCCATGCCTACCCTTCGTCGTTTTCCTGTCCAATGGCATAAGGGTGCCCAAGGGGAAGGACTGAGTTGCATGCATGCCACGCGGGCTGCATGCACTCCCTCCTCCCACCATCCCAAAGCAGGGTGCCTCCCACAAGGCAAGTCACTCCCTCCTCATGCGCAAAGGCCATTCGGTTGGATGCCTCTGGCACGGGTTCGAGCTCCCTCCACTCCTACGCGGAAGGGTTTCCTAGTATGGAAACATAGGTATCTTTGGAGGGTAGCTACACACCCAGTGCGCCTGTGGCCATGGTGTGAAATTCATTGTATATGTATCAGGCTTTATTTATGGATTTGCAAAACGAAGTCGTGACTTATCTCTAGCGGTGGCGCATCACTTGCAGAGAGGTATGGGCGACGACAAGAGGGATATGAAAGGGAAAGGCTTAATGAGCGGTGTCATGGTTTCTACTAGAGTAATCGAACTTCAACTCGTTGCATTCATTCTGGTATTCTCAACCGGCGGTTTGGTGCCTCTCGTATTCGTTTGGTTATAATTGCTTATGTTGTCTGGGTGGGCATTACCAAGCTACAAGAAGCCCGGCAACTCAGCGGAGGTTTTCCATGGAATCAAATCATTTTTGCTTCAAGTTATCGTGGGCACAACGGTGGGCCTGTTCATACCTCTCTTGTACGTTCTTGGAGGGTTTTCCAGAGGATACCAAGAGGCCGTACAGTCTACAACGCCTCATCTGTTCCTACGGTCTTCCAAATTCTGAGCGAGAGTATCATCATGGGTTTGTCCGTATTTCCGCGACCTGTTAGGGATTTGGTGTCGCTTCCCTACACAGTTCGGCCTGTTTTATTTTTACTTGATTGGACCCGTGCAATGTTTTTCAATCGCAATGTTTTATTTTTAGCAAAGGATTCTTGGAATTTATCTTCTTAAATCGTGACCCATCTTTTCCCAGACCATGTTCCCACACCATCTGATCCCATACCATTTGTATGGTTGCCTTCATTTTCTTAAATTCCATTTCATACTGTGAATCTTATTCGATTGTTGAGAGAGGGTTTTTTTATATATATACTTATTTATTCTCTTTTTTGGTTATTCCTCACATATATCTATGTAAGGACTGATTTATTCCATCGGGAACCCATAACTCAATGATTCTATCATCACATATTGAGTTTTCATACACATCAGGATTGAGTTATTTATTCTACCATAACTACATGGCATAACTACGGCGGGATGGGAACATTGTATATGGGCGTTCCTTTTGGACCTCATAAGATGGATGACTGTCTTGGTCTGTGCTAGGCCATATAATGTATGACTGATATAGATATATATAGCACTCTCTACTTTCCATGGCCTGCAACCTTGAGCGGCTGACATGGTCATGGCAGCCAGATGGCCTTTGCAACTGTGTAAAAATTTGTAGATATTCTATAATTTAATATCCATTCCTTTACATGAAATTTTTATATAACATTTTTTTTGTGGTTTCGCAGGTAATGTTTTTCTGGCCATAGGTTTGGAGGTATATGTAGGACATAATTAAACTCATTATTTGGTAACTTGCTTCAGCAGCCTCTTCTCTGGTTGGTTCAGTTGAATATTTTTTTTTGAGACTTGGGGTTTCCCATTTTGTAGTAAGCCCTCTGTTGATACCATGTGTAGCGACCTGTCCAAGTACTTAATTCATATCACTGAATACAATTTATAGTTTTGTCATGTCTGCTAAGTTATAAATGTGGTTATATCATCTTGTCATGTCCTTGATTCTGCTAAGTTTATCTGGTTCTATTTAGTATTTCTATGATTTTTGTCCAGGTATGGATCAATTTGAATTACTTATGTGCATATCTATTGTTTTAATGTTTTTGTTTACTGTTTGTTTTTAATTATAGGTGCAAATAAACAAAGTGTTAAGGTAAGATTTTGTTTTTAATTATAGGTGAAAATAAACAAAGTGCTAAGGTAAGATCTCTAAGATAGTAATTAGAAATACAATAAACTTTTCCAAAGTGCTAAGGTAAGATCTCTAAGATAGTAGTTAGAAGTACAATAAAATTTTCTAAGAAATATTTCTTAGAACAAGTACATAAGTTAACTTTCTGAATATAAAATTTAAGTAACATTTCAAAATATCAAAATACGTAAGGTATCAATGTACACCAATTTATACATGCTCCCATAACTAGAAAACTCAATTGCCCAAACAGGTTAGGTTTTTTTCTGCCAACTAGGAAAGCCTCTCTGGCTTCCTAGCTCCAAGGAACACAGCTCGCCTCTCCAGCTTTCTAGCTCCAAGGAACACAGCTCCTTGGACCCCCGAGCCCAAAACCTGAGTACAACCAACCCAACCAGTGTAATGTGTTTCCCTCAAAAAATAATGGAAAACAGAACCTCCTCTGTTGTTTTCCCATGTGATCGACTCCCCTCCAAAATCCTTTTCCTCCTCTCTATATCCCTTCCTATCACCGCCCTCCCTCATTTACTGCCTTATCCACTCCTTAATGTTTTTCCACCTACCATGTCATCTCATCCCGTCCAACCATAATATATAAATATATATATGTTCAACATTTATTTATTACATAACTCATCATCCTTTACAATTCAACCGACATTCCTTTTTCTGCATATTTACAATTCGGCCAACATTTATTTTCGACACAATTATAAATTAAAATTGATCAATATATATTTGTATTAATTAAATAATATTATTTAAGACTAAAACATAACTCGTTCACCCAGTACCATATTAAGCCAACATTTATTTTCGACGCAATTATAAATTAAAATTGATCAATATATATTTATATTAATTAAATAATATTATTTAAGACTAAAACATAACTCATTCACCTAGAACCATATTAATTACACCTTAGATTATAATTAAAACTAATTAACAATTATTACTCAAGTTAATAATAATCTCATTAACATTAATTAACATTATTAACACACAGTTAATTTTAATAATCAAGTTAATAATAATATAATTAATATTACAAATACCATTATCAATTTAAACCAAGGTCTTGAACTAATTAGGATCAATAATACTTATTTAATCATTTTAATACCCAAGTACTTCAATTAACAATTAAGTTAACAACAACCTTATTAACATTGTTAATCATCATTAACATTTATCGACCAAGTTATTAACAACATGTTGACCCCTAACTCATATCATTAGCATTAATTCACTTTTATTGACCATAATTAATAATTAACCCTAATCACAATTAACTAACCACATGCTGACCCCTAACTCATATCATTAGCATTAATTCACTTTTATTGACTATAATTAATAATTAACCCTAATCACAATTAACTAACCATTCATTTATACTTGACGTAATTGTTTTATTTCACATCTAAGTAGGTAATAGTAATTATAACGTGATCATTCATAACCACAATGCATCCAAGCCATGTTTGATAGTATAATAATAATTCATACAACATAGGTAGACTAGACTAGTTATGTAAGCATAGCTACTGCTTACATATCTTGTGTAGGTACACTAATAGTACTAACACATACATACAACATAATCACATAAGTTAATATCTATCAATGCATACTTAAATATTAATTTGAAATGTCTAGTCACTTTTACTGACTCAATCATAATAACCTATGAAACAAACATAACATACTAAATTACGACACAAGAATCAAGCAAAGCTTTTCAGTACCCACACAGTAAATTATGTTTCCCTTTAAACTTCCACGACATTCCTATCTACCTACCTCCTCCTACCTATTTCACAACTAACTTCCACATCATATCATTCCTTTGTTGGAATACCCTAAAGTGTCACGCCGTGACCAGCACCAGTTAGAACCCGTAAGCGGAAGTGTCGACTACATCGACCAAGCTTCCCCAACAAGAACCCACTAGTCATCATCACACATCTTGGGGAGTGCGTTGTAGCGCGACCCTCCAATGACTTCGGGTTTCAGAGGATAAACGATGGGCAATGCATCCACCCCTCCTATGGAATAAGGGGCTATGTCTACCTCGACATAGTTACTGCGTTGTGACTGTTGTACTTAGGTTTTGTCATCGAATAACCAATTTGGGCGGTTGAGTTTCCTTAAACCCCACACCTACCCATACATCATGATAATAATACAATACTCATGCTAAACAATAATGCATCACTTGCATACCATTAACTTTCAGAATCCATGTCCCCGAAGTACTCCCACCTCGTAGGATCCAATTACCACTTAGCTCTTTTAACCTGGAGGTTATTCTACAAACACACGATCGAGAATATCATGCAATCATTGACATGTATATACTTCATTACTAAGGAACAATAATGCAAATCATTTCTATGTACCATGCACCTGGTATCATATCCATCCATTCAACATATAAATTTTAACTCAGTATCCACGTACCCATCATTTAGTAAATTTGCATGCTAAAGACATGATCAAAACATGCATACAATTCATAACATTAACATCACACACATATATATAATCTCCGCAAAACAATAAAACCATATGTCCACAGTGTCATCAAACTGATGAAGTCCCACAATAATAAGCAAATACAACATATAATGATAGTTCATGTAATAAGGTCAAAACGGGGCATTACACATAAGTGCACTATCCATGAAGTTTTGATTCAATGGAAGGATACCTCACTAGAAGATGCTACTTGGGAACCATCAACAATTTTGCAGCAATTTCTCCATCTCTAGCATTGAGGATAATGTTTTTTTTGAAGGGGAAGGACATGTAAGGGTCCTACCCTAATCCCCCCTACTTTATCTATGTACAATGCCCTAAGGCCCATTGGTTAGTTAGTGGGTAGTTGTTTAATGTAAAAGGGCCTTCCTTATTGAGTAAAGGCCCTTAGGTGGTCGGCCCTTATTAATAGTGGGACAAGAAGTAGTTGGAATTGGGCTATTGAAGTACAATATATAAAGTAGTAATATATGTAACATGAAGTCAAGAATTGTCATTATATTTGGAGTTGGTGCTCATGGAGGTTTCCCCCTTGAAGAGGCAAGTGGGCATTGTTATCTATTTCATTTATTTTCCTTGTATTTTCTATCTTTTCTACGAATTTCTGGGTTCAAGCATATTGAATTTATATTGTGTTTTTGTGAAAGGGTGAGGTTGAGAATATGTGTGGAAAGGAATTTGAAGGGATTTTCTCCTTTATGAGAAGAGCAAAAGATACAATTTGGACCACCGATTTACCAAGTATATCCTCCTTCAAGTCAGAATCCACCACTCTCCAAGATGGATCCTCCACTAGGACATGAGAGAAAGAGGGTTGTGATGGAGAACCTTTACCTGTAGCACTACAAGAAACACTAGGAGATATTTCTCTCCATATTTTTTTTTCAGAAAAGGTTTTTCAAAAACGTTGATAGAGTGTCCATGTAGATGGAAACGGACACATCCAAAAGGAAAATTGACATAATCAAGAATCTACAAATTTTGGAGGATCCCAAATCTATCTCCAAAGATTCAAATAACCCAAAACTGACATCAATCTCAACCAATATTTTCACAACAAAATGAGCACTATAGAGTTTATAAGAGTCATATGCAAGTATATACTTACCAAGTGAGTCTCCAATGTCTTGAGGGAGTTGTCATTCCAAAGCTCCATAGACAGTTGAGGCAATTTTACCAAAACCGGCATGGCTTTGACAAATTCTTCTTGAGCTTCAAACCCTAGGTTCCATGGCTTGAGGGTCAAAATAACTGTCTCACAAAACCAAAGACCCCGAAGAATTATGTCAGCATCCTCTTGGGTTTTGAAGATAAACCCTAGCCAACCCTTCTCTAGCATATGAAAAACATGACCATAACCAAACATCGAGACCTAGGTCGATTAAATCCATGTGTTTAAACTATAATGTTCATCTTCCAACCAAGGAATTTACCCACAAGGTTTTTTCCAAGGAGGAGCCCAATTTGTTCCGCCTGCACTTCTTTTCCAACAACCAAAGTAACCTCACCCCCACAGTGTTTGATGACCTTTCACATTTTGCACGTACCCTCCTTCACCAAAGTATTTGCATCCTCGACTTTCTAGACCTCTATCGTCAAGCCTTCATTCCCAAGTTCAACACATACAACACATAGGGGTTTAACTGAGCATACAACTCCTTTGCATGGCCAGAAGAATCCCCCCACTTAACCTTGCAATTCCTGGAAACAACATTCGAGGCCAAACCCACATAGATTCCAGTGTCTAGACAATGAGCAACAAAAGGGGTTAAACTTCGACTAAGAGGATGTCAGGAAACACCCAAAACCCTATCCACATTGAAAAACCCACCTCTGTAGCAAACCACAAGGTTGCTAGTCTTCACTGAATTTTCCACTGGCACCATATCGACAAAAATGTCATTTTCTGTCAAAGAGTCATCATTGTAGTCTACAAGTGGATCATATTCCACCATTTTGACCCCACTGCAGGACTATTGGTCAAAGTTTTGCAGGTTCACCATTTAGGGTTTCCTTGCCAAGCTCTCAAACCTCGGATCAATGTTCACACATACTTATGGAAATGCAATTTTCTAAGTGATTTTAAAAATATGGACCATTCCTCGATTTGTGTGCCATCCTTGCGCAATTGCCATGCTAATATTCTGTGTATGGTTCCAATTTTATTAGATATCTCTGAAGAGACTATATGCTATGACGTACCAAGGCCCAATTTCTGCAAAAATCTTTGCTTGTCACATATACTAAAACCCTTCGCATATGAGGAACTTTAAAATCACATTTGCTAAAAGCTTGATTCCTAGTAGTAATTGTTTACCTTTGCGACTAGAGACTCCTATACTTAATATTACTAAGAAAACCTTACCTTCTCTTGTGTGAGCTTTTTGTTTTCCAAATCAATTATCATGCCTTCTTCAACATTAAACACAACTACTAAAAGAATCATTTCTTTAACTTATTTTCAACTTTCAACATTTCAAATTTTTTTAGTAAAATAAAATCATATTTAAAAAATGCTTACCATCAAACCATCATCCAAACTCTTCTCCATTTTCATGAGTCTTCATCAAACTTTGCATTCAATATGCTAGTTGCAGTGAGAGAAGCGAGATGCTTACAACCTAGTATAAGGGAGATGTTGTAATGTGTAACATTGTGCAACTTTATGTAACATGACATTCCCATTAAAAAAATACATTAAAATGCAAATGATGTCAACTTAAACAAAAATAAATAAATTATATTGATTTGATCTTAAACCTAAATATATCAAGAACCTAGAGGAATCAAATATCTTCAATGTAATTTTTTTTTAATGTGTAAAAACCTTTAGATAAAAAGAATTCAACCACATGTATATTCTATTTTCAAACAACTCCATTAATTTGTCCATAATTCATGGAAATAATGAGATTGTTAAATACATACATACACTTTTTCTATACATAAACTTGTTATCATACCGAAACTTTGTTTTATTTTAAACCATATTCCTTATATTTTTTATATTGATTTTTAATTATTATAATTTATCTATGATGTATAATTTTTATCCTCGGATGATTTAATATACATGTGTTTTTAAATAATTATATTTATTAATCAAATTATTATATTTTTTATGAACAAAAAATATTCAATATAGATTTATTTTATAAAACAAAATTACATCTCAAGAAATTAGATCTGTTTTGTTGATAAAGGGTTTAAGATTAGTTATGCCATAAGGCGTTTCAACAATTGGGAGTCCGACTCCCCGAATTTTTTTTTATTGATTTTACATCATCCGATGCAATCGTCCGACAATTGGGATAACCTGGGCTGTTGGATCTTCCAGCTCCCAAATGGCGATGGGCGGCACTACATGTTGCATTAAAATTTCGCTGACAACTTCAATCAATGCAACAAAACTTCCACCTCACCTTCCTTCGTCGAAGCCTCCAACCAGGGATCAAAATTGAACATGTCACAGCACGTCAAAGGGCTCTCAGCACGTCCCAAAAGTGTTGTAAAAAAAATGGACGTCAAAAAAAAGAAGATTTTTAATTTTGAAGTTTTACAAATAAATGTAATAATTATGTTAAAATTTCATTAGAAGTGCTATGTTTAAAATTGCCCATCAAAATTTTTACAGCATAGGCACGGGCACCTGCACTTCCTAGCACTCAAAGGGCTCTCAGCACGTCCCAGAAGTGTTGTTGTAAATAAAATGGACGTAAAAAAAAAAAGATTTGGCATGGTCCGGCACCGACTCTCGGAGACTCCGACTCTCCATTGATTAATTGATTAGTGATTATTTAGTGAGTCCGGACTCCCAAGTCGGCAATGGCATTGATTGATTATTTAGTGGGCACTGGAGCCTCAATATTTAACAAATTTATTTTACATCCATGTAGCTAAAATCTTAACTTTTTTATAGTTGTATTAGACGAATCGCCGTCGCCGATCTCTAGTCCACTGTCCGATTAACTCCGCATTTAATTCCGGTTCAGAGAGTGGTTCAGAAAATTTATGATTCATGAACCATGACAGAACTTCCCAATGCCCATTGCCAAATTGCCCAGGCTCAGCGGCGGCCAAATTCCAAATTCAATGTATTATGTCATTAGAATTTGGGCAAGTTGGGACTGCGAGAACCGTCACCGAGAACATTCAAGCTTCAACCTGGGTCATTCTAATTTCTCCACCAGTCGACAATGGTGAATGGTGCGAAAAGCAAGCCCCAATTCCAATTTCCCATCCTGTGTGTTGGTTTGAAACTTTGAAATGTGAGCAAGCCCCAATTCATTTCCGGTGGTATTTTATGCTTCTCATCTCGCTGGATGTGGGTGTAGTGAACGCAAAGGCAAGAGGCCGCGTTGTTGACAAGTGCTGGTGTCCAGACTCTGGAGCCCAATGGTCGTTTGGCTTTCTGCGGTGTTCCAAATTCCAATTGTTATTGTTGAAGGCAACGTTCTGTCACCTGTGGCTTCTATGATCTTTTGCTAGCGCTTTCTTTCAAGGTATGTTTCTTTATTCCATTTCCAATTCCCATTGTTTGTACTGGCACGGTGTGTATTGTCTCGAATAGCTACTAAAAAAAACTGTCGAGAATAGAGAAATTAGAATGACAGCGTCTGTACTAACTACTATCTCGAACAGGATTATAAAACTACAATCATTGAGCTATTTTAAGTACATAGGGTTGAAACCGTAAGTGCATAGGGTTGAAACTGGAAGCTGAAGCTATATTAGGTACTTAGGTCACTAGTTGTGCGTCCACAGAATATAGTCTTAGTCTCTGTGCTTTGAAATAGGGCCCCATCTTGGAGAAGAAATGAGTTTACCAGGTGTTGCTGGCAGTGGCTGCATGGTCAACATAATATAGTCTCTATGCTCCAAAATTCACCCCTGCCGAACCCACCGTGGAAAAATTCAAAAATGCACAGTGCCCTCAGTATGTCAAACCCCATCAAAATGATTTTGGGTAGTGTTTTGGGTATATCCAAATCAGAATCCCTTGGTAGCGTTTTCACATTTGGACTGATGGTATATATGCCCTATAAAGCTCATAACTACAGCGAATTAATCATCTAGAATCATTTGTTCATTCTAGGACTTGCGATCCTCTGGTTCCAATATTGAGCTAAAGTAATGAATTATAATAAAAAATCAATAAAAGAAAAAGAAAAAAAATATAAAAGACAGACAAACTAATTTTAAAAGGAAAAAAGTATAGAAGATGGACAAACTAATTTTGAGAGCGGTGAATGTAAATTTTAGGAGTTGTTCTCACTTTCTTTCTTCTAAATCATTTAAAAGGATAAAGTTCACAAATACAATTACTTAAGTATTTTCCTAGCAATTATCTATTAATTTCAGATAACCTTGCAAAGTTTCAATCATCTAGTTCTAATACTGATTTAAAAGCGATGCAATACAAAAAGCCCAGTGAAAATAAAGATAAAAAAGAGGCAAAATCATTTGCCTGAACCGATTTTCTAAGTGATAATTTTAGGACTGGTTAAGAATATAAATTTTAATATAAAATTCTCAATAATGTTAGCCTTACATTCTCGGATAGCTTTTTCTCAATGTATATCTGAAACAATTTGTAAAATGTATGCAAAGGGATGATGTTCTACATTATGCAAACAATTTGTATAATGTGTGCAAAGGGATGAAATTCATTCCATTATTAAGAATAATTAATAGTTATCGGAATGGAATGAATAATTTATTCCATTGAATACAGATTACTTTGTTTCTATCTAGCTCAGTAATCAATGCACCATTGGAAAGAACTTGGTTTTCAACAGAGTAGAAGAATTCATATCCTAAAGAAAAACATGCCCACGAAATTCGGAACTCTTCTCTTTAAGAAAAGGATTTATTGCTCTGTAGGAAAGCTTAAACAATAACAAACAAATGCGCAAACCAAATTCTGTTCGAAGTCACATAATTTCAAGTCATGGATTCATTTGGAGTTACTGGAACTCACCAATTGTCGATTGAGACCATGCAATCTGTGAATCCGTGGGAAATGGATTCATGCCCATCCTTATTGTCAAGGTTTGTTGCAGCAAGAGAATAAGAATGGAGATGGGCACTTAGTACAATCAAAAAGTAAATTATGTTATAAAGAGGCAATAAAACTAAATTAGTCTCCAAATATTCTATTACTAGGTTGGTTTCCGGTGATGCCAAGAAACAGAGTAATCTGTATTCAATGTTTTAGTAAATATAAAAAATTAAAATGTTATATTTCAAATCAATTTATAATTGAAAATTGATTTGAAATGTAATATTTTATTTAACATATTTTTTAATGAAGTGCATGATTAATTTATTATTGTCAATTGAAAAGCAAAATTTTTTAAAGCTTTTCATCTTCGAAGTGTGCAGGAATATATACCCTTCAAATTTAAATTAAGACTAGCCCTTCAAATTTGATCACTGCCTCCAACTTCTACCGTGTGTCTCGTCTATCCCTCCACCTGAACATTGTCAGCGTAAACTGTACAACATTGACAGCATCAGGTCAAATGCTATGGAGAGAACTCAAAATGGGGAAAACGAAGATGGAGCTGCAACGCGTTCAAAACCCTAGAAACTGCCAGGTTACTTTCTCCAAACGCAAGAAAGGATTGCTCAAAAAAGCATTCGAGCTTTCTGTTCTCTGTGATGTTGAAGCTGCCCTGATCATTTTCTCCGAAACTGGCAAGATTTGCGTGTTTGCAAGCCACGACGAGTAAGTTTACTTCTTTCATTCCTCCCTTTTCAATCCTAGTAGTAGCTCTTTAAAGTGTATATTTGTGAGTATCTTCTCTGGGTAAATAAATGTTCTGAATTTATCCAAACAGACAATTGCACGTTCAGGAAGCTTATTAAAATGGGCATCTCTACTTGTGCATTTTTCTTACATCTCTTTGGGTTCGGCCGGCGAGAAACCCAACGCCAAGCATAGTAAATGTCTCAGCCGAGAAGTGGCCGCCAGTATCCGCTCGTTCACGGATTCGATCATGAAACTCGAGAGGGTGAAGATGGAGACGTTTAAAGATTCCGAGCAAAAATGGAGATGTGTAAAGATTCCGAGCTGAGAAGGTTTAAAGATTCTTGAAACGAACAAAGTTTAGCAGCAACAACAGTGTTCTTCTTCTCTCATGGTTCAACCACCTCATTTTTTTCCGACCACCATTCCGGTCCCTACAGTTCAATCCTTACCCCACGCTCTACAGTTCATGCCTTCGCCAGTTTCTCAGCCCAAGCTGGGTTGAACAGTAAGATTATTTTTTATTCATAGAAATTTTTTACCAATTATTTCAATTATTTTCAGGCCTTTGATATGAAAACAATAATTTGAAACTTGCTTGCACGCACACGGTGTGTATGGAAGAGGATCGGTTGTGTTCTTGTCCTCTGTTTTCTAAAGTTTAAGTCCATCTGTATTGTTAGTCTGGATTGATTAATTTCTATTTGAATTAAATTGGATTATTGTTTCTGAGTTCCCCATCTTTTCTTCTACTGATGCCGGATGCATGGCTTTAGCTAGCTCTAGGCCGAGCTCCAATTCCGAGGGTTTTTGTTACTAACTTTGTTTGACCAAAAATATATACATGGCTAAATTATCCCCTAACAACATACTTCGGGAGGGGGTGCTCGTTCTCTCAACTCCCCGCTGCTCGCCTTGCTTTTCAATTGATATATATATATATATATATACTGAACCTTTGGTAATTATCAAGGTTAGAGCTTTTGAAGCTTTGTACAATATTAACATAAAATGGGATGCAAGTCCTCTGTATGATGGAAAGGTAAATCAAACATTCACTCAGCTTCTCCACAGTGAAGCTCCCTTCTATGGCCATAATATTAAGCATAGAATAGAGAAGGGTAGTCAAGCTTCTGCCATATTAAACATCTCCACCAGGTAATTATATAAATATCTTTCACTGTTAAAGCGCGTGAACATCTTGCAGGTACCTTTACAGTTGCATGTATGCTTGGAGGAGTTGCGGGTTGCGGGTAGATGGATGTCATCAGTTGAAGAGCATACAGGGTTTGGCCCAACTGACAAAGCTTCATCGATCGGTTAGAGGTTAGTGGGTGCATTGTGTTAAAAGAGCTGCCAAAGTATGGAAAAAATTGTATCTTTGGAGGCGTTGTTGGCAGAGGGATGCGTGAAGCTGAAGACTATATGGAGTTGGAGCAGGCTACAAAGCCTCAATGGATAGATGTTAGCAGTGAGTTAGAAGAGCTGCCAAGTATGTAAACATTGGTATCTTTGGAGGTGTTGTTGGCAGAGAGATGCGTGACGCTGAATAGCATTCGGGGGTTGGAGCAGGCGACAAAGCTTTTAGTAGGTGCACTGTAACCGTTGAATGTTAGTGGGTGCACTGATTTAGAAACCTTGGTATCTTTGAAAGTTTTGTTGGCAGAGGGATGCGTGAAGCTGAAGAGGATACGGGGGTTGGAGTAGGCAGCAAAGCTTCGATACATAGATGTTAGTGGGTGTACTAAGTTAGAACTACCCAGTATGGCGACATTGGTCTCTTTGAAGCGGTTGTTGGCAAAGGGATGGGTAAAGCCGAAGATCATAAGGGGGTTAGAGAAGGCGACAAAGCTTGAATGGGTAGATGTTAGTAGGTGCAATGATTTAGAAGACCTGCCAAGTATGGAAACATTGGTATCTTTGAAGCGGTTTTTGGCAAAGGAATGCATGAAGTTGCAGAGCATAAGGGCTTTATTGTCCCAGATTAGAGTGTCTCTAAATCTGCTAGTCCCAGATTACATTGTTCTTTGTGGGGTAGTGGACCAGCTCCCTGTGTATATGGAAAACAAAACAAAAAGAAGCGGAAAGTCATACGATTATTCACAATTGGGTTGATTCTTATTTATATAAATTTTAAGCATCACAATTGACTGTAACGATTTATATCACGTAGCGATTGTAATAGATACCTTGGGCAACGTCTGTACCTACCGCAGTAAGTCAACCTACATGCCAAAGTGGCAATATTGATATCTCGTAGTGAAGGTGCAGTGATTCAAATTATTCTAATTACTTTGTAAAGACTCGTTCTGTGCTTTGAATTGCAAATGCAATGGGGGCATGTGCAAAACCTAGCAAATATGGCAGAATATATACCCATCTGTGAGGGCAGGGGCACAGGTAAGAATGCATCTAGCTGATCCTGATGATGCATGTCATCTAAAATTAGTAAGACATGAGAATATTTGAGATATCTTTTCAACTTCGTTGTACCTTCATGAATGTTGTCTATATTAAACTCAGATTGAGCCAATCCCCTCAAACTTTTCTCTACAGCAAATGTAATGAGCTGCCTCTCAAACTTTACTCTTCAGCAAATGCAATGAGCTGCTTCTAGCATTATTTCTTACATAGACCAAAAAATATAGGATTTATTGTAATTTGAACTCTTCTTATTGAAGATCTCTAAAGCCAACGTTGTCTTTCCCATTCCACCCAAGCCCACTATGCCAATGCCTTGAACTTTTCTGCTATGCTTGTACAGCGTTAATATTGCCGTTCACCTGAATTCTTAGTTTCACCATGTTGTTGTTGCAATCCTTATTTTTTTGTTCATTTTCTCTTACCCAGGGAATAACAACACCTTGATGGCTTTTTCAACCAAACTTTTCACCATTCCCATTTTTCCTTCTTTGGATTTGATCATGTTCCCGTTTCTGGTTCAACATCATCCACTAGCCTTCTGAGCATTACTCCTGCAAATAGAAGACATACAGCTTTAGGATTTTAAACTCATTTGCACCCATAAGTTTAAAGTTCGAAACTTATGATTTTATGATTTTAAAGGTGCATGAAATTAATAAAACAACTCATGTCACCACGCATATCTCATCAAGCAAGATGTGGACATCTTGCATGTCTTGAATGAAATGCAATTGCCAAGTATATCTCACTTAAGAGTATAGAGATTTACATGCCTTGACTGAAATTCAATTGCCACGCCTATTCTTTAATTTGAAAATCAACTTAATTTAATCTTCGTTGGGTTAGATGAGCATGTTTATGTTCAGATGGTAAAAGATATTGTAAATTTTACTAACTAGATTTTTTTGAAAGATGATTCGTGTGATCCCTTTTTCATATGATTTATTTTAGTAGTATGAGTTTTGATTGGAATATTATAGGTTTTGGTAAGATTGTACTGCGAAATGTGCACTCATGTCCAAAACGTTGTCCTGAACTGAAATAAAAGTTCTTTGAATTTAAATAAATTTTCAACCTAATTTAAAATATTATGCCTCTGATATTGATGCATTTCATTATCTAATTCTTTTAATTAAAAAAAGTTATAAGCGATATCTTTTAGTTAAAAGACTCATAAACAGAATTATAAATTCTTTTAGTTAAAAGACCACATATACCAGATTGTACAAACAAGATAAACAAGATACTCAGATGGATTAGGTTTTCAACCAATAACGGTGATTGTTTTTATTTTTATTTTTTAATAAAAATGTAACATTAAATAATTTTTTAATTTTATATATTGAAAAGCTCATGTTTTGAGAAGTTTACTCTAGATATTTTTATGTTTTTTTGTCTTTTTAAAATCATTTTCATGTTTTTTTAAACTCATTTTTCTCTCTTATACTTTTAAGGTAATGAAGAACACATAAAACAACCGATGTTTCAATTACAGAAATATACCTTCCAAATTCAATAATACAATAAACTATGAATATGTTAATTAATTCAATATTTTTCATGTTTTTTTTTTATCTTTTTAAACTCATTTTTCTCTCTAATACTTTTTAAGGTAATGAAAAGCATATAGAACAACTGATATTTCAATTATAAAAATATACCTTCCAAATTTAGTGATACAATAAATTATGAATATGTTAATTAATTCAATATTTAAGAATATGTTAATTAATTTAATATTTGATATTCAAACTTGAAAATTGAATCAACATAAAAATAAATTAAAATAAGATATAAAATTAAGACGAAAATTTGGAATAAGTCAAAAACAGTTTTTTAACTTTATATATAAACAATTTGTTAACTCTCTAGTTATAAACAGTTTTTTTATGAACGCTAAATGTGATTATATTAATTTATTTAATTTGATATTTTTAATATATATTAGTATACTTATTTACTCATTTTATGTATTTTTTAAATGTATTTTTTTTTTTATGTTTAATAAGTAATATTTGTTATTTAAGAGAACAAAACCTACATTGTTAAATTTCAAAGTAATTCTAAACCTACATTGTTAAATTTCAAAGTAATTCTAAACCTACATTGTTAAATTTCAAAGTAATTCTAATAATTCGTTCTTTATAATTTCTTCAAAATTCATGTCCTTACAAGCTCCTTACAATAATTAAATAAGAATGTCCTTATTTTTAATTTTAATAGGACTACATTCATATCATGTGACGCCATTGAGGATTGCTCTTATTTTTGTTGCTAATTAAATAGACAAAACCAAATAATACTAAAACTATGTATGCAACACACACAATGTCCTCTCCCATTTGTATGGAAATGCTGCTCACCCTACCATGTACATTCAATTCTCTTCATACTACGAGACTAGGCTTGTCTTAAAGACATGTTGGTTTCGTCAGATTTATCCTTTCACTTTCTCTAGGTAGTGATTCTCTTTGCCCAAACTTTTAGCATGGTTTTAGAGTGAAAAATATGTTTGATTGTTTGATTTGTACATCTCTCAAATTGATATCGTAGTTCTTAATAGAATCCTACTAATCTCCCCTTGTCTTTCAATTCCATTTAGAATGCAGTAGAGTCCCACTAATCTCTCCCGGTCTTTCAATTCTATTTGAAATGCAATTCTTAATAGATCTCACTAATCTTCTCTGGTCTTTCAATTCCATTTGGAATCTCTAGAGTTTGCACAATGCCGGAGAGCAATAATGGTTACGGCGTTCTTTTATTGCACCCTAAGTTGCAATTGCTAGTTAAAATTACACCGAAGGCGCTTTTTAAGGAGCTGGTTATACTCGGAATTTCGTCGTTTGTCATTGGTGTATAAAGTGCTGCCACTTGTTTGGGGTTTGATTGGTCACTAGTCTGGCGCCACGATCTCGTGCCAATCCCTCTTGGCTATAGAAAGTGCCATTTGCCTACAGTTTCCGCCAACCATCGTGACGAGGATAACGATCAAGACACTGCCATTCCGGTTGTCGCCCACTCTGGAAAGGTCGCCAATTTCGCAAATTCATTGTGGGTGGAGATCGTGGTTCTGATGAAGAGATCGTTCACCAACATCCGCCGGACGCCAGAGCTTTTCATGATGCGGATGGTGACGGTCACGGTTACTGGGTTCCTCTTGGAAACGATATTCTGGAACTTGGATAAAATCCCCAAAGGAATCCAGGAGCGGTTGAGCTTCTTCGCCTTCGCAATGTCGACCAACTTCTATACATGCGTTGATGCCCTACCAATTTTCCTCCAGGAGCGCTACATCTTCATGCAAGAAACCGCGTACAATGCATACAGGAGAACCTCCTACGTGTTGGCCCACGCCCTCAGCTTCATTCCACAGCTCACAATCCTGGCCATGGCATTTGCCGTGACAACGTTCTGGGTTGTGGGGCTCGTTGGCGGAGCGTCGAGCTTTTTCTTCTTCCTACTCACCACCATTGCCTCCGTTTGGGCCGCCAATTCCTTCGTCACATTCCTTTCCGGAGCGGTGTTGAATCTCATGATCGCCTACACGATTGTGGTGGCTCTACTCGCCTATTTCCTGCTTCTCAGTGGCTTCTTCATCAACGGAGATCGAATCCCGCGCTACAGGATCTAGTTTCACTACATTTCCCTGATCAAGTATCCCTACGAGGTCGTCCTACAAAACGAATTCAACAATCCCAACGCCTGCTTCGCCATAGGAAATCAGGTCTTCGATGGGACGCCCATGTCACACTTGAGTCCTCAGCTCCAGCAATCTTTCTTGAACCTCCTGAAAACCACCAGCAACATCGACATCACGCCTACGACCTGCGTCACGAAGGGGGTCGATATTCTACAAAATCAAGATTTCACACAACTCAGCAAATGGAATTGACTGTACGTGATGCTGGCCTGGGGAGACATGTTCAGAATTTTACTCTACATATCTCTTCTTCTTGGAAGCAAGAACAAACGCCACTGATCCGCCAGCTTCGTGGTTCGATTTTAATAACACACCCTTTATTGGACCTGTCTGGTTCTTGTGTGATAATGATACCCTGTAATTTTTTTCCCAGTTATTGTTTTCCTGTAGGTACTTCAACGATTCAGATCTTGGCTAGAGAAGGCTGAGAGTTTCAAGTTGTGTAATTAGCCGGAATTTTATGGTGCAGTAGACGTTGTCTTGGTTGTGCAGTTCCCTAAAGATTCAGCAGGAACGGATCGTCCAATTTTAAAAATTATTGTACTTCGCCTCTTTAATTTTTTTCCCGAATCTTCAGCGCATGCGAAGGAATGGAAGCAACATAAAATCTTCCAAATCCTGTAGAAAGCACGGCTTTAAATAGGTGAAACAAATATTTTAGAAGTAGGCAGTTGTCTACTTTAGTTTATCAACCCGTGCAAAGTGGGCGGGATGTTTTCTTCATGTTTCAACTTCTCGCTTTGCGCATCTTCTTTTTTAATGAAAATAATGTGTGCATATTTAAACTGAAAATAAAGGCTTTGTCTTTTGAATTATGTGTCGTATGGAGGGTACTCGGGTACAGGGTAGGAATTTGGAAAGAGCTTCACCTGTTATTTAAACAACTTTGTAAACCATATTTATTGTTTATCTGTTTGTGACATTCGGGATAGATTTCCGATTATATATGAGGCCAAAATGGTGATGAACAAATTGGTTGTTATACCTTTGTCACGCGGACCTACTCAGGTCCAGTACACAGGTTGGGGCACTTATTTTCACAATGGCATCTCACTTCAACACGAAAATCAGAACAACAATTTCCACGCAGGTGTCTCCTTCTTGACAATCAGAACAACAATTTCCACGCAGGTGGCTATTTCCACGACAACAAATCCTCCTTCGCTAGGAAGCTCTCTCTCGTGGCAACTCCCTTGGAAAATTTCTATGGTGGATCTCTTTTTCACTCAACTCCCTCACTCACCCGCTGTGAGTTTATCACAGGAAGACAGATCTCACGCTCTTAACTCATCACGTCCGAGAGCGTAATAATTGGTATGCTTTAAAGCCCACCCATGCTACAGTATGCAATATATAGGCGGAAACTGGTATGCTTTAATTGATTGTTATCCCCGCCACGATGGTTGGCAGAAACCGTAGGCGAATGGCACTTGCTATAAATAAAATTCATCAGATAAAACATTGGAAAAATCAACTAATTACGCCGTAAGGCGTTTCTACAAGTGGGAGTCGACTGGCCGAATTTTTTTATTATTGATTTTTAACCGTTCGATCCTTCGCCTAACGATTGGGATAGTCTGAACTCTACGATTTTTTATTTGGCACGTTTTCCACCGTCAAACGATTCGGAACAGGTGATCCGTCGATAGATGGTTCGTTTTCCACTTCAGCCAGCTGTTTGTCCACCAAATTCTACCAAGTCTTCCTTACCTTCATTCAATTCCCCACTCTTACCTGCATTCAATTGCCTGTGAATGTACTAGAGGCGGTCAAACAAGTTTAACCAGACAACACGAAGAGTCTTTGGAAGAGTTGTGTGCAGACGAATGTGTGAAGCTGAAGAGCATCGGGTGGTGGGCGCAGTGCTCTGAGCTAGAATAGCTGCCAAGTATGGAAACATTGTTGTATAAATCCTCTAGATCTGGGTGTTACGGGAAACATAATCCACAATCTCAGTTGTTGCTCATGCCGCTACCTCTGTCGAATACATTTGTTGTTGAAGTTAAGCTAGGGTTTAGTGTTTCTGCTGATCTGTTACTTTCTTTAGAATCTGACGGATATGGAGATGAAGATATATATTCCAGAAGATGCACTTGAGTCTGGAGAAATTTCACGTATTTAGAGGCTTCCTCCAGAATTCAAGCTCTGGCAGCGATTCGAACATGGGGCGTTGATGCTGCATCACTAAGTTTCGCTGCTAGAGCGGTTTGCGGAGCACGAGAGCAGTTGGATAATCAACAACCTCATCATGTCGAGGTAAGCAGGAATACCCTAAGCATGAATTATTATAATTAGCTACAATATTTTCTCGAAGTAGATGAATTGCATCCATGGGATGTAGCGTGGAAGGAAGCATCATAATAACCATTATGATCGTCGATGTTATTGCTTAGTCCCCTCCCTTTATCCTGCAAAAGCCCCAGTCCCATTCCCATTCCCATGCACAAGTCCATGGCAAGGTGAGCTCCTGCCTTAACAGTTCTGGCAAGGCATCATTGATTACCTAATAAGGACAAGACTGAATTTAGCCTATCGAATATACTAATCTTCATTTCCCAGGGAGGTTTATGAACTGGATTGGAGTAGCTAGAGAATTGTTTGATCCATGGGTTTATTCTTGCATTCATTCATTCTGCCCCGCTATAAATTTGTTGTTCCGTTCAGATCAACAACGTCATTAAGAATTTCGTGATATATTCAGCTTATATATCCCTTTGGGTCATCTTGACTGAGCATCGAGTCGAAGAAGTATACACATCAAACATAGATCAACGACCTTCATTGGTCGGATCTCTGTGTGCGCAGTATTGGATCTGTTGTACGAATTGGAGGTAAAGAAGTCACTTTCCATGGTTAATTGAGTGAGCAATACAAGTATATTTTCACATGTTCCCCTTCGGTCGAGGGAGAAATCAGCCCCGAGACGCAAGATCATCGGGCCTCATAGGTAATTTCGCTTGCTCAATATTCTCCAAGGGTCTTGGAGATTGTTTGCTTGATTCCTTCTGTCAAGGGTTGTATAGAAATCTCTGCTAACGTTAATTTGTTCACTTGGGTTCAAATTACGCATGTTGTTTGGTTCAGGATGTTTTGAGTTAGTTTGCTTTTTGTTTTGTGTTTGTGGGTTTTATGGATTTTTTTCCCACTAAAATCCCTTATCATTATAATACCACCCTACTACTCTAACACGATTTCTTCTCGGGCGTCGTGCACGGAATCCAATATCATAACATCTTGTATCTCAGTGACCGCGCTGCAATTGTATGTACTTTTATTCATTCCATGATTTCTGCAGCGTGAAGAATTGGATTTTCATGGGAGAGGGCTCTGCAACTGTTTGTCCTTATATTAATTCCATGGTTTCCACATCTGTAGCCTGAATGGGTATTAATTTTTGCAGATGATATCGTCTTACATACACGGTATGGTCTCTGCTACTCTGAATTTCCATCATCTGAGTATGCAACATAGTTTATATTGTACTCGACCTCTCTTCTTTCTCTGGTATCAACACAATCATTATTTTCTTCCCTAATGGTTGAGTTTAAACACGTGATATTCTTTTTTCCCTAATGGTTGAGTTTACAAATTTTTGCAGGACATAAAATGGCCATGCTACCATCTATGAAATTCTCAGGACATTAAGAGTTTGGTTGTTGGTATCATTTATTTATAATATTGTGGCATCTCGTCGAGGCTGATTAGACGTTTACATTTTACAAGGAAGGGCAGAACTCTGCAATTTATATCTATGATATGTGTGTCATTAACAGATTAGTTCTGATCATTTTTACGTTTATACTTGATTTGATATTATCTCAATGGGTTTCCTTTTGTACACGTGATCCAGAGAAAGTGAAAGATTGGAGCTCCTGCAATGGAGAGAATGGGTCGTACCGTACTTTTGAGGTTTTTTAATGTTTTGCTTCTCCTGGTTGAATTATCATTTTTCTTTGTGGTTGGGCGTTGTGTATGGTGGCTAGCCTTATCGAATAGACAGAGTTTTATTTAATGCTCGCCTTAGTATGACACCCATCTCGCCACATCGCATATCATCCATCTGATATGCGATCATGGACCATGGCCATTGACCATGGTGATCCATTGCATATGCCGGGCCGGGAGTTGTCTAATCATTCAGGCAGAATCCTTCCACATCGTTGCCGTCACTCGGTCACCTCGGTCCACTCAGAGCCGGCATCGGGAAAACCAAGGTCGAAAAACTCTTCATCTGTATCAGTCAGCGTTAATGGCAGACTCATTCAAAATTTGAAATTGTAAGCACGCTCGATTTTGAAATGGTAAACCCGCCCAACTCAGATTAGGCAGCATTATTCAGGTCTACAACTAGAATTCATTTCTTGAATGGAAATCCGTCTCATGCTCTCCAGGACGTTCACGTTCACCAGCTTCCGTTTCTTCACGACCACCCATCCTCGCGGATAAACCATCGCGTTGAAGTCGGGAGGATGCAGAACTATCCGCTCTGGTTATTCTCTTTGATTTATTTGACGAGAAGTTGCTGTGCTCGGTTTGAAGGATTTTCCAACTTAGAAGATCACAGCAAATGAAGCGTTTGGCTGTATTGGTGGCCAGTAAAAGTGGGAAAGCAAGTGCAAATGAAGCAGCAGCTTGTATCTCAAGGTATTTGTGAATCGTGGGCTGTAACTAAAGTTATCCGAATTCTCCAACGTAACGTTCTTGGTTTTTTGTTTTTTTGTATTTTTCTGAATGGTTTTTTGTTTGTAGAGGGCACTTCAAAGGATGTGCAGTTTACTCTGATAATTACAGTAAGGAAGTCCAGCCTTTGAGCAAAGAAATAGAGGTGAACGAAAGTAAAGAAAGCGTGAAAGAGACATGTGCCTCCTGTACCACCCCCCGACGACGAGCAAACAATCTGGTTTAGATCCTAAGCAGGCTTTTGAGTGGAACATTTTGCTCCGGTTATCTTCAACCATACTATTGTAGTACGAGACGTATTATCGATTTCATGATGATAATTTCAATACCTGAGAAAATTATGTTGAAATTAATGTGACGAACCTCGTGTAACGAGATGTAGAAGTTCTTTATAATGAACCTAATATATTTTGAGTTGGTTTTCTATTGACAAATTTGTAGTCGCTGGACAAATTCTAATTAACATTGGATGATTTTATCAGGTTAACGTCGTATGATTGTGATTTTTGACTCTGTATGACTGTAACTTCAATTGTATGATTGCAACTTCAATTGTAGTATAAATGCACACCACACATCGGCAATCTTATCTCGATTGCACATTCTTAAAATGGATTGACGTGTCACCGCTAGTCCCACACAGCTCCGTCGGTTCAAATGAATGTTGCAGCTCGGTCAGTCCGATGGTCCTCATTATCCTTGATGGATGTATACCATTGCCACTCGATGATCCATATAGATACCCATGCCAATGTGCATTTATCCATCACTTGAAAGGTGTTGCAATTTATTGCAGGCAGTTAGTGTTAACTACAACCAGGTTTATGGATGTACTTGTAAAAGGAAGGCTTTATTTCAAATTTTGAGCTACAGAACGTGCCTGAAAACTGTCCATTTTTTCCCTAAAGGATCCTTTCTTGTAACAATCCATTTTTTTGGTCAAGGTTGCACTGCTAGAGCGCTTGTGAAGGAGTTATCCATTCCAGTTGAAGTATGCCATCCTGTGAGCAATCTATTTGTTTGAATTTTTTCACCCTATGTATTCTAAATGCCAGTTGGGGTTTTCAAATACCCTCTTGTAGTTCCTCCTTTAACTATTTCGTTAGCTCTTAGAAAGAAGGAGAAAGCTATGTAGAGGTCTTTGTGGGATTTAACCTTGCAGATGATTCAATCATATCCTCAAGTATACATTAGTGATTTGGCGATTTACTTGTAGGCGTCTAGACCTGGGCGTGAAGAGATCGCAACAGTTTGTCTCCTTTGTTAAGGATTATAGAGTTCACACCCACTGTGTGGAGAATTTATGCGTTTCTGCCAACGGAGGACATTTGTTCTTCTCATTCTGTCTCTTCCGTACACGCAAATTCCAATGACATGCTTGTCGAAACAAGCCTTGATTTTGCAGTTCATGGTGCTTTCGAAAAAATTATGAGAAGGGGGTAAAAGCTTCTTTAAAAAATTTAAAACTTCAAGAGAAAATTTGAAGTTTAAGGCGGTTACATAATTAAAGTCAACAAATATTAGGCTACATATTGGGCGAGCCTTATCGAATAGACAGAGTTTTATTTAAGGCTCGCCTGTATGGTGTCAGAGGCATATCACATACATCTATAACATATGGCATGAGTTCCACCATGGCATAAGTTTCGCAATGGCATGAGTATGGGCATCCATGGATGCTTGTCTGCTCCGGTGACCGGAAACACGCTATCGAATCTGCAGCGTTGGAAACCTCCCATCACATCTCACACTCAGTTGTATCTGTCAGTTCCTCTTTAATTTCCCATCATGTTATCAGTGCATACGGTTACATCTCGCCTATCAATTTTCTGAGGGCGCCATTTTCATTTCAGAATGCGAGGCAAATTTAAATTTGAATTTGAATTTGAGGATGCTAGGCAAATTTCAGTTTGAATTCAGTGACAAAGTAGTCACCGATGCCACTCATTGTTGGGAAACTGTATTTTGGTTGGGAGGAGTCGGTCTGTTTATCATGGCGAATATTCAGCCTATGAAGGCCTCTTTCATTTCAGCCAACCAATTCTCTAAGTGGTTTCACTTTCAATTAGTGTCAGTGCCAATGCTGGTTAGGGAGCCGATGACAGCCATGGCCTCCACCTTGCTCATTTAAATGTGAATTCATGCAGGCGTGTTATATATATATATATATATATATATATAGTTAGATATGAGGTGGATTAATGGCAGGGATGATGGCCATGAACTTGAAGACAAGAGGCAAGTGCAAGTCAATTCATGGGAGCTAATGATTACTTCCATCCTCATAGCAAAATCCCATGAATGGCCTCTACAAGATTTCTGATATATGAAAATCCAAACAATTTCTCATCCAAAATATTTCTGCATGTTTCTTGCCGTTCACAACTCAGTTCAGTCATGCTTTGAATTCCTCCACCGAAACCGATTTATCTTTCTCTGTAGACGATGTTGAAGTTACAGGGCTCGTAGGCTTCTGTGTTCTAGTAAATTGACCATAGAAGCCAGGTTCTGTCTGCACTAATGGAAGATTGCATGTAGTATCTGATCCACCACCGAGGGAGGAATTGGATTGAAGTTGAATAAAGTTTCTCGTCTACACTTGAAAATGGATGCTCATGAGCATCCATTGGCTCCGGCGACGGAAAAGGAAATGTCAAATATGCAACCAGCCCAGTCTAATCCACCAGCCATGTCCGATCGAGTTTGATTGGATTTTGTGTGATTCTATCCCTAGTTTGGAAACCAAATATCTGTAATTTGTAAACCAAATACTCTCCACCTGGATCCCTCATACAACTCTTTACTCGACTGTTGGTAGACTCAATGCAAGGCGATCCATGACATCCATTTGACGTCTTGAAATGCTGGATTTCGTTTCACTTCTCACTTTCTTATCCTCATCAAGTGTTGTTCATGACCTCTGGAGGCCCTCCATTCGTGAGGCTTCCCTGGCTATACCATTTGCTACTTTGTGACCGCTCTGAGGGAATGAAGTATTTTGAGCTCACTCAACAAAAAATTGAAAAACTCTCAGGTCGACACTTTTTGAGGTAAAATTGTCACCTTACTGTTTCTTTTACAAGTTTGGTTGTGTTGTATGCATTATGGACTCAGTGTTTAAGAAATTGGTTCAATTAAATCCTAACCCTCATCAGTTTACCTTCATTTCAGTTATGGATTGCCCAGGTGTGTATATTCAGAGAATCGTCAAGAGCATAATGATGCCTACTATATGCTACGTGTTGGCCCTCTAATGAATATGTTCTCTAAACCTCACGTTGGGATCTTGTGCTTTAAATATTACAAAATTCTCATTGTAATTGGTGATTTCCATGAATGAATCTTTAATTTAATTTATGCTTGTTATAAAAATTTTAGGTGAAATATTACAATGGTCGTGAATGCTGAAGAATATGCTATATTGTATGAAACCACTCATTTATGTGATATAGTATTTTTTAATAGTAATTTTATTATATATAATAATTTTTAATAATTAAGATTATTATTATTTATATTAATTACATGTTTTATTATTGTTAGAGTAAATGTTAATTTGTATATAAATAGAGAATTCATATTTTATTGTATATTAAAAACAGAGAGTTTGGAAATTGCCGTGAATATTGAATTATAAAAATTTAATTGGATTTAATGTTACATTTCAAAATATATAAATTGTATTTTTTTTTTATAAAATTTATTTAAATTATATAAATTTAATTGGATTTAATGCTACATTTTAAAATATATAAATTGTATTATATTTTTATTAAACTAAAGTTAATGGGTAGATAGGTTAAAAGCATGCCATGAACACAAAACAAATAACAAAGTGACATGTGGATTGATAAATATTATGCGAGTGATAATTTCGATTGATTTTCTATAACAACATAGATCCATCTTAAACTTGGATCTATTAAGCACCTAGAGGGATCCAATTTCTTGAGGTATTAATTTTTTTATCGTAAATTTTTTACACATCAAGAATGAAGATATTAAGTGGAGAGAGGAGGTTTTCACCAAGAAAATGTTGACTTTAATTTGTTAGTAAACCTTAAGTGATGAGTAGTGTGACTTTTAAATCATTATTTACTTTTAGGATAGAGTTAGGGGGCTTTTGTGTGGGGATTTGAGTGTGGGAATTGATTTATTACTACCTTTTATGTAGGCCTAATCATGACTTTTAGAACATTTTAAAGTCCATTTCATGAAGAGAAATAGTTATGTTTGTCAACAAGGAGCGCAAAACAAGAATTGATTTCATGACTTCAAAATTCTTCAATTTATTTTATTGTAATTGGGGTAGTTTTGTTGTAAGCTGTATGGTTGTTTTGATTTATTTAATGGTGAGACCAAGGAGAAGAATGTTGTCCTTGGCACTTTGTAACTTCGTTGGTTTTTAGGAGGTTGTCAGCTCTTTGTACCATACATTACATTCACCTTAACAAAGTTTGGAAGTTTGATACTTAGTGTTAGTTGGTTTCTTTCAGGTACATTGTTACAGTGTTTTCATCATGCTAATTAAATAAATATGGTTGAGTGTGATTTAGTTGGGTAGTTATTGGAAGTTGGATACTTAGTGTTAGTTGAACTTGTTCATATCTCACATAGTTAAGATTAAAGTCAAAATGTGTTTGTCACATCACATAGATTGGTGTACAATGGGTGTGACAATCATTTTTCTATATTACTCTTAATAAAATGGAAAAAATATTAATAATTTTACCATTTCTAAATTATTTGCTATAACAAGCTAAACTTGTAATTAGACAAAAAGTTAACACCTAAAGGTAGGTTACATCGTGCCAATTTATTACCTATTGATTAGAATAATAACAAAACTAAACTTGTAATTAGACAAAAAGTTAACACTAAAAGCTAGGTTACATCATGCCAATTTATTACATATTCATTAGAACAAGATCTCTTAATTAGTCACATGTTACAAAAAGTATATTATTTTTCTTAATCAATTTCTTTAATGTAAAAATTTATTATTATTATATAAACATATAATTATAAGTTTCCTAAATCTATATCTAATTGTGATATAAGAAAAATTATATACCAAATATATATATATAAACAAATTTTATAAAAATAAAAATATAATACAATTTATATATTTTGAAATGTAGCATTAAATCCAATTAAATTTATATAATTTAAATAAATTTTATAAAAAAAAATACAATTTATATATTTTGAAATGTAACATTAAATCCAATTAATTTTTTATAATTCAATATTCACGGCAATTTCCAAACTCTCTGTTTTTAATATACAATAAAATATGAATTCTCTATTTATATACAAATTAACATTTATTCTAACAATAATAAAACATGTAATTAATATAAATAATAATAATCTTAATTATTAAAAATTATTATATATAATAAAATTACTATTAAAAAATACTATATCACATAAATGAGTGGTTTCATACAATATAGCATATGCTTCAGCATTCACGACCATTGTAATATTTCACCTAAAATTTTATAACAAGCATAAATTAAATTAAAGATTCATTCATGGAAATCACCAATTACAATCAGAATTTTGTAATATTTAAAGCACAAGATCCCAACGCGAGGTTTAGAGAACATATTCATTAGAGGGCCAACACGTAGCATATAGTAGGCATCATTATGCTCTTCACGATTCTCTAAATATACACACCTGGGCAATCCATAACTGAAATGAAGGTAAACTGACGAGGGTTAGGATTTAATCAAACCAATTTGTTAAACACTGAGTCCATAATGCATACAACACAACCAAACTTTTAAAAGAAATAGTAAGGTGACAATTTTACATCAAAAAGTGTCGACCTGAGATTTTTTCAATTTTTTGTTGAGTGAGCTCAAAATACTTCATTCCCTCAGAGCGGTCACAAAGTAGCAAATGGTATAGCCAGGGATGCCTCACGAATGGAGGGCCTCCAAAGGTCATGAACAACACTTGATGAGGATAAGAAAGTGAGGAGTGAAACGAAATCCATCATTTCAAGACGTCAAATGGATGTCATGGATCGCCTTGCATTGAGTCTACCAGCAGTCGAGTAAAGAGTTGTATGAGGGATCCAGGTGGAGAGTATTTGGTTTACAAATAGATATTTGGTTTCCAAACTAGGGATAGAATCACACAAAATCCAATCAAACTCGATCGGACATGGCTGGCGGATTAGACTGGTCTGGTTGCATATTTGACATTTCCTTTTCCGTCGCCGGAGCCAATGGATGCTCATGAGCATCCATTTTCAAGTGTAGACGAGAAACTTTATTCAACTTCAATCCAATTCCTCCCTCGGTGGTGGATCAGATACTACATGCAATCTTCCATTAGTGCAGACAGAACCTGGCTTCTATGGTCAATTTACTAGAACACAGAAGCCTACGAGCCCTGTAACTTCAACATCGTCTACAGAGAAAGATAAATCGGTTTCGGTGGAGGAATTCAAAGCATGACTGAACTGAGTTGTGAACGGCAAGAAACATGCAGAAATATTTTGGATGAGAAATTGTTTGGATTTTCATATATCAGAAATCTTGTAGAGGCCATTCATGGGATTTTGCTATGAGGATGGAAGTAATCATTAGCTCCCATGAATTGACTTGCACTTGCCTCTTGTCTTCAAGTTCATGGCCATCATCCCTTCCATTAATCGACCTCATATCTAACTATATATATATATATATATAACATGCCTGCATGAATTCACATTTAAATGAGCAAGGTGGAGGCCATGGCCGTCATCGGCTCCCTAACCAGCATTGGCACTGGCACTAACTGAAAGCGAAACCACTTAGAGAATTGGTTGGCTGAAATGAAAGAGGCCTTCATAGGCTGAATATTCGCCATGATAAACAGACCGACTCCTCCCAACCAAAATGCAGTTTCCCAACAATGAGTGGCATCCGTGACTACTTTGTCACTGAATTCAAACTTAAATTTTCCAGCATCCTCAAATTCAAATTCAAATTTAAATCTGCCTCGCATTCTGAAATGAAAATGGCGCCCTCAGAAAATTGATAGGCGAGATGTAACCGTATGCACTGATAACATGATGGGAAACTAAAGAGGAACTGACAGATATAGTTGAGTGTGAGATGCGATGGGAGGTTTCCAACGCCGCAGATTCGATAGCACGTTTCCGGTCACCGGAGCAGACGAGCATCCACAGATGCCCATACTCATGCCATGGCGAAACTTATGCCATGGTGGAACTCATGCCATATGTTATAGATGTATGCGATATGCCTTTGACACCATACAGGCGAGCCTTAAATAAAACTCTTTCTATTCGATAAGGCTCGCCCAATATGTAGCCTAATATTTGTTGACTTTAATTATGTAACCGCCTTAAACTTCAAATTTTCTCCTGAAGTTTTAAATTTTTTAAAGAATCCATAAACTTTTACCCCCTTCTCATAATTTTTTCGAAAGCACCATGAACTGCAAAATCAAGGCTTGTTTCGACAAGCATCTCATTGGAATTTGTGTGTAAGGCAGAGACAAAATGAGAAGAACAAATGTCCTCCGTTGGCAGAAACGCATAGATTCTCCACACAGTGGGTGTGAACTCTATAATCCTTAACAAAGGAGACAAACTATTGTGATCTCTTCACGCCCAGGTCTAGACGCCTACAAGTAAATCGCCAAATCACTCATGTATTTTTGAGGATATAATTGAAAGAGAGAAAATGGATGAATGCCACAAAATCATCTGCAAGGTTAAATCCCACAAAGACCTCTACACAGCTTTCTCCTTCTTTCTAAGAGCGAACGAAATAGTTAAAGGAGGAACTACAAGAGGGTATTTGAAAACCCCAACTGGCATTTAGAATACAGAGGGTGAAAAAATTCAAACAAATAGATTGCTCAGAGGATGGCATACTTCAACTGGAATGGATAACTCCTTCACAAGCGCTCTAGCAATGCAACCTTGACCAAAAAAATGGATTGTTACAAGAAAGGATCCTTTAGGGAAAAAATGGACAGTTTTCAGGCACGTTCTGTAGCTCAAAATTTGAAATAAAGCCTGCCTTTTACAAGTACATCCATAGACCTGGTTGTAGTCAACACTAACTGCCTGCAATAAATTGCAACACCTTTCAAGTGATGGATAAATGCACATTGGCATGGGTATCTATATGGATAATTGAGTGGCAATGGTATACATCCATCAAGGACGATGAGGACCATCGGACTGACCGAGCTACAACATTCATTTGAACCGACGGAGCTGTGTGGGACTAGCGGTGACACGTCAATCCATTTTAAGAATGTGCAATCGAGATAAGGATTGTCGATGTGTGGTGTGCTGTTATACTACAATTGAAGTTGCAATCATACAATTAAAGTTACAGTCATACACAGTCAAAAATCACAATCATACGACGTTAACCGGATAAAATTATCCAATGTTAATTAGAATTTGTCCTGCGACTACAAATTTGTCAATAGAAAACCAACTCCACAAAATATATTAGGTTCATTATAAAGAACTTCTACATCTCGTTACATGAGCTTCGTCACAAAAATTTCAACATAATTTTCTCAGGTACTGAAATCATCATCATGAAATCGATAATACGTCTCGTACTACAATAGTATGGTTGAAGATAACCGGAGCAAAATGTTCCACTCAAAATCCTGCTTAGGATCTAAACCAGATTGTTTGCTCGTCGACGGGGGGTGGTACAGGAGGCACATGTCTCTTTCACGCTTTCTTTACTTTCGTTCACCTCTATTTCATTGCTCAAAGGATGGACTTCCTTACTGTAATTATCAGAGTAAACTGCACATCCTTTGAAGTGCCCTCTACAAACAAAAAACCAAGAACGTTACGTTGGAGAATTCGGATAACTTTAGTTACAGCCCACGATTCACAAATACCTTGAGATACAAGCTGCTGCTTCATTTGCACTTACTTTCCCACTTTTACTGGCCACCAATACAGCCAAACGCTTCATTTGCTGTGATCTTCTAAGTTGGAAAATCCTTCAAACCGAGCACAGGAACTTCTCGTCAAATAAATCAAAGAGAATAACCAGAGCGGATAGTTCTGCATCCTCCCGACTTCGACGCGATGGTTTATCCGCGAGGATGGGTGGTCATGAAGAAACAGAAGCCGGTGAACGTCGACGTCGTGGAGAGCATGAGACGGATTTCCGTTCAAGAAATGAATCCTAGTTGTAGACCTGAACAATGCTGCCTAATCTGAGTTGGGTGGGTTTACCATTTCAAAATCGAGCGGACTTACAATTTCAAATTTTGAATGAGTCTGCCATTAATGCTGACCGTATACAGATGAAGAGTTTTTCGACCTTTGTTTTCCCGATGCCGGCTCTGAGTGGACCGAGGTGACCGAGTGACGGCAAGGACGTGGAAGGCGTGGGATATGGGGCACTCAAATCGCCTCGTCCCGCCGCCAAACGGACCCACCCCCGTTGTGCTCCAATCTCGTCCACCGTCCGCCGGATACGGGAAACTGCCTCCGTTGCCTCCACGACTCTACCTCCGTAAGCAAAACTCCGGCCTTTTACGTTATCGAGGTTTGGACGTGATTAATGCAGAGCCAGAGCTACCACCTTGCTTGTCCTCGTCCGCTGGTGAGTTAATGCCCAGCTACCACCTTCCTGTTCAAATGGTTTACGCGCTCACTCCCGCAAACCCTGTTTCAGCAAACGACCAAGCGATCCAACACTCCTGCATGCCCCTGTTTCAACAAAAGACCAAGCAGATCCCGCCAGCGAGCGCAGAATCTGGTGTACGCGCTTCAAGAAACCTGTTCTAAACCCCGATTTCTGCCCTGTTTCAGCAAACGAAGAGACCCCTGTTTCAGGGCGCCCTGTTTCAGCACACGAAGTAGCAGATCCAGGTAACATGCTTGAAACCCGACTGCTATATACAAAATGAAACCAGAGCAGTAATAAAGAGTTTAAATAAATTTGTTACAGTAGAAGGCGATTAAGAATCTTGAAGACCAAAAGAGCGAAGTAAACAACATTGTTCAGGTCGAGGGAATCCTCTTCCGAGCTCCCATCCTTACTTTTTTATTAATTCAAATAATTAAAATTGTCTTTTTTTAAGAAAGCAAGCTACATCATACACGTTGAATCCTTCGACTATTTTTTTAAACTTAGCAGCAAGCTAAACAGAACCTGCAAAGAAATTTGTAGCATATACTTTCCAAATGCAGGCATGCCCTGCAACCATTACTGTCCAGGACACCATGTCTGCTTGATTGATTTTGTCAAAAGCAGAAACAATCATGAACTGAACTTTATCATGCGGTGTGAAATGCATAGTAAAGAAGGTACCTTTGCCTTACGAAGCATGAAACAACTTACCAGATTGCAAAACCAGGGGCAGTTATGAGGGATCAATTACCAACCATGACATGTAAGTATGAAGGAACAACACTTGTTCAAAGATCAATTAAATTGTATACTTCGATGTTTGTGAGCTAGACCAGGCGCGAGCTTCAATGATTTTGCTAGAAACATGTTGGAAGTGCGAGTAGAGACGTGTTTCTTTGCATAAGATTGAAGTGCAACGTGTTTGTTAATTCCAATGAGGTCTTTGTTAATTGCAATGCAACTTAGTTTTGTGTGTGTTTAGAGTTAAGTTCTTAGTTAAGATCCAAAATCCTTTCACAATTTTAAAGTCTTGAATTTCATTTAGGAATTGGGCGATGAAGCATGATGGGAAAGTCAGAAGAAAATTACCCGTAGAGATTTTTACTTGTAGTTTAAGTGCTTCTGTAGAAGAGCCCAGAGGACTGCAGCACATAGAGTAGACTTCCTTCGGCCTATGTTTGTCGGCTTTGAGGGGCGATTATTCTGCCAGAATCACTCTGGACTTGCATCCAACCTAATCCTTTTGAAAATCAGGCCATTTGGGTAGGGCAGAGTCGCAGACCACAGCTGTAATGGTATCTTCAAAGACCGTTTAATATTCCATCAACTTAATCAGTGAATCATTGGTCCTGTCGTTTATAGTATGAATAACATTGAAAGGTACCGTTTTGTGATTATGAAGCCATACCTATCTGATAATTACCTTGGAAAAACGTAGAAGGTATGGTTCCATTTGAGATGCATTAGCTTTGAGTTTGCTGGTTACTGCAAATTGTGTGGACTTGGGACAGTCTCGGCACTGAAAATCTTATAGTGCAATTAGCAGAAAGTATTATGCAAGGAAAACTATATCTTCACTTTATTAGTAATGTTGCATAGAAAAAACAGATGAGTTAACTTGGACAGAGGTAACAATTTTGTTACTGTTCATGTTTGGTTCATGCTCTGAGATGGATTTATTTGTCTATTTTAACTTGTCAATATTCCTATTTTAAGTAATGCCAATATGAAGGAATTTTCCACTCTTTTACGTTGTTAGCTTGTTTGCAGTGCTGTTATATTTTATTTCTTACAATGGAAATGCCTGAAGACTGTCTTTGTGAATGGGGCAGGTGTATCCCGTACAGGATTATAACTGTTAATGATTGCGATGGCAATTCAACGGAGAAGCTAGAAGTGCTTATGGTCACTCTGCAAAGACGACAGGGCCTTCTGTTTCCAAAGGTTTTCCTACCACTTACTATATTGGCACTTGGTGTTTTAACTTTAATATAGGATCACTGAAATTATCTGGTTTAGATTTACAGTGGGAAGAATATCAGAAATTTTGAATGCATTTTGAAATACAATTTTGTGCCTCCCTTTGATTCAGTGAATAAAGATTTTGAACTTGGAGTGTGGGGTATAACTCATATCGAGAGCTTATGTGAAAATTACATTGTTTTTGTTTTTTATATTATCACTGGAGCATATTACCATTGGAAAATAGTGATTTTGTGATTTGACCTATCAATAATGAGTATTCTAGCTATTGCCATCTCAAGATTTAGTCCCCATTTGTATCAAAATGATTAATGCTCATCTTCACAGTCCCAACAGGTTTTCACATGGAGTAGAATGTAACAGGGAAAATGATTGAGATGAATATGCTGCAGCCTGCAGCATAGTCAGATCTTGAAGCATTGCATGATGGTTCTTTGGGGAGAAAGAGTTCAAAATGAACCTAATTTTTTGTTCAGTAAGGCTTGTGAAAAATTATGGACACAGCATTACTTTTCAAAGACGCACTTCTTGAATTGACATTCTTATTGTCATTTTATATTGAAGAGTCGAGTTCAACGTCAGGGTTTGAGGGTGGGAAAAAGAAAATTTTCGTTCCCAGGTGTGTCTGTTAGAAGCATTTGAATTCATTTCCCTCATCTAAGTGAACACAACTTTACAATTTGAGCTGAAAATGTAAAAATTGTAAGTACTTTATTTGTTTCAATTTTGTTGAACTTAGTTGATTCTTGACAGAGTACATTTGAAGGTCTTTGGAAGAGTTCTTTCAGGTTGCTTTTGGGGTTATTATATTCTTTAAGGTTGGATGTGTTGCGTTTATGGTTATTCTTTCCTTCAAGGTTTGATGTGTCGTTTTAGAATACAGTTTTTGGGTAAGAGATTCGTAGGCACGAACCATTCTTGTACACAAACCCCCGACTTCTCATCCATGCCTATACATATATTTGAATTTCTTGTGCAGCACTATGGGATCCTGAAACTTTTATTTAGAGTAACCAAGTTCGTTAGACTTAATTTTCTTTTTATTATCATTTGAGAATTCTTTAAACATATTTTAAATATTCATTTTAGCTAGTGGTTGATGCTTTCAGAATTAGTTGCCTAGTCTTTAATGCACAGTAATAGTCCAAAATTATGCCAAATAATTAAAGCAATGATAAAGTATTTATTAGTTATATATTATCGGTTTAATTTCTTAATGTATATCTAATTAACGGTTGTAGTATTATTAAGTGTTATTTAAATGTATTTCGAAATGGTGGGTAGGATTGCAATTTATGCTAGTATGATTAGTTAATTTTATTATTAAATTAATATACCCTTTAGATAGTCATATGCAAACACGCCTTTGGGTTTGAGGGAATAAGGAATGCATTTCGATTCGTAGGCACTTTTTTGTCATATATAATTATATTGATATTGATTGATAGTATAGATTTACTTAATTGACATATTTTTCAAAGAATATTTGTTCTTTTGTTGTAATGTTGATTTTGTCAAACAACAGAGTTAAATGCACTTCAACGAAAAAGATGGGGTATTAGATCCCACATTGTGCATAATTCCTAAGAACATCATTTTTCCCATGCTAATTCTATACCACTGTTATCAGAATTGGTCGAGTTAGATTGACTTGTTTTTTTGGCCTAATTGGTTTAAACTTGATGTCTGCCTCGATTGGAGGCCGAGTCAGCTAATATCTCGGTCTGATTCAACCTAATCAGCATTTGACTTGACTAAGTCAGACTGCAACTGGCCACTATGATTTGGTCGAGTCAGACATGCTGACGGAGCCACTTACTGGTGGGCCCAGTCAGCATAAAAATTCAAAAAAAGAAAAAGCATAGCTAGACCACTGGGTTGATTCACAAGACTCATGAGTTCGAATCATTCTTGGAATTGTGTTGGCTCCACTTGGTTTTCTTATTGAGTCAAGTTAGATCCTTGGGTCGAAGCGGACTCCACCATGTCTAGTAACACAGAAGTTATAGTGTGATATTGGTCTTGACTCTACAATGACCCTCTTTGGAGAAATTCCAACAAAGTCATAACAATGTCAAAGCCAACACAAGTATTGAGGATTGTGGACCGGATAAAACCATTATGGGTTACATTTAAGAGGCCATGGTTAGGATGAACGAGGTAATTTGGGCAACACATAAGGGTAATGAGGAGAATATAAGCCTGTTTAGGAGATTTTTTATTATAGGTGGTAGTTTCACTTGCATGGGCCTTTGCATGTTCATGAGTACTATCTTAGCCCAACGTTTCTATTTTGAGTCCTTCACTCTCGATTAAAGGTTGGAAGGACTCTTCTAGTGCATTAAGAGTCTGCTCTCGAATGGAAGGTTGTTGGGTTTTGTCCATAAGTGACTCTAGAAATAAAGGAATGTTGATGGCTTATTTGGTTATGATTTAGCAATCCAAGCTGGGAAGAATGTCCGGCTTATATAGTTTTCTTTGCCTTATTAATTTATGTTCTGATGCAATATACAAAGTGTGAAGTGGGAAGACTTTGGTTGTCATATACACATGATTTGTAGAAGTTCGCTATCCCTGTTTTGAGCCAAATTTTTAGTACTTTTAGTTGTGACCACAACCAGAGACTGCCTCAGCACATATAATCGAAGAAGTGTAATAGGTTGGTTTAAAAATGAGTGAATGACCTAGTGTTTATTCATTAGAATCCTTCTATTCAGAACATCATTTGGAGGGGAATAGGGATATTCAAGCCATTGGTCTGGATTAGAGTTAGAGTCAACCCCCCATTAGTTTGGATTGCAGAGATTGAGGAGCCAAAATTTATAGACAAGGAGCTTAGCTAGTTCGATAGAGAAAGAGTCAGTAGGCTTATTTGTTTGAGGCAGAATGCTTGGGTTCCCAATCTTGAGCATGGGGCAGAGAGCTGTCATTGATTCTAAATATTTAAATAAGCTGCTTCATGTTGGTGCAAGTACTTTGAAACTTGAGTTTGTACTTTCTGGTATTACATTGATATTTGTTCTATCATTTTTTAATTTCTAATTGCTAACTATATGCTATGATCTATGAACTTTCAGTGATTTGGCTTAAGAGCTATCATATATGTATGCTTAGATTTTCATTTACCATTTACATATGCCTATTTTATTGTATTGTCTAAATGATGGATTTTTCCAAAAATGGGATTGCCTCTATTTATTTTTAAAAAAATTCTTGAATATTTGCCTAGTTTTTATCAAGCTTCAACTTTCAAGTCGACTCTTACTCTTTGGCTCGCTGGGACTTTGCTAGATATAATGAATAATATTAGTTATTGTGTAATTAAAAACAACCCATATCTAACATCAAGTAATCTTTTTTAATTAAAAGAGGGGTTTTTGAATGCAAGGAGGGTGGGAGGATGATGAAACAAAAGAATAGGCAGCATGCCGAGAAGCTCTAGAAGAAGCTGGGGTGAAAGGAACGATTAAGGTTAGTTTGCTTGCTTTTAAGTTTTACCATTATTTTCATTCACTGATTTACAACACTATTGTATTATTTGCTTCCTCTCTGCTGACTGACCTATGAATGGATTCCATCGCTCTCTCCATTATTTATTTCTGGTTGGGTCATTTAAGCTATAGTTGCATAGCCATTTTATTTGTTTTGTGTAATTTTTCATTATAAGGTTATGTATTTGTGTTCTGCATCGTTGGGCATTTTCTTAAGAATATGCATATATCATACATGAAATTGTGTGGATTTGTCTGTTCTCCTAAGTTGATTTTCCTACATTTTGCCGGTAGTTTGTTTGAGAATCTATAATGGATAAAAGTGTGCAATGTATCACTAGCATTGCTAGACTCTGAAAATTATGTCTTCAACTCTTGTTCTATTGAGAGATTGTGTCCTTGTTAATAATGTTTGTAACAATGTTTGAAAATTTTTAGTGAAACATATTCTTCTAATTGTTGTGAACATCATAATTTGTCGTTTAAAGGTCAAGACAGCTATTGTGTGTCTTTTAAAGGTCAAGACAGTTCTTAAGCTATGATACTTCTCATATCCCTTTACCTAATTTGGACAAGTCTTGATCTGAATGTTTCAAAACTTTGTACTTATGCCAACCTTGATTACTGAAAGTCGGTGTGTTTGGTCTATGAAAGTCTTTGACAATTTAGACTTCCTTCATGTGACGCTTCTCTTAGCTTAAAGATTAATATTTAAGTTTTGTAAGTGTTATAATTGCCTTGTTGATTTTCTTTCCTTTTCCACCATTTTTCATGCCCAATGGATGAGGCTCTAGTCACACCAATTAATATTGGGGTGTTATAATACCTTTAAAACACAATCAATCAAATTGGGATAGTTCATAATATTAAAGGCTCTATCAATGGAAGTGAAGAGGGCTAGTCCATGCCATTTATGTTGACATAGCCATTTTTAATATAAATCTTACAATTAACAATTACTTCTTAATGTGCAAAATTTACGTCTTATATTGTGAACATGTTGAATTTTTTTATCTTATTTTTATCTTTCATAATTCTTTAAAGGGTGTTAGCTCAATGGAAGAGCACCTGTGTTTCAAAAGCAGGATGATGGTGGTTCGATTCCACCATACCCTACAATATACACATTTAGAATAGGAAGGGTGAAAGTTAAATAATTCATTAAGTTGCTAGAAGAACTCGAATATGTATATTGGCGAATCTAATGTCGAACCTTTTCTTGTGACCGTCGTTCTTATCCTAGCCTGAAAGCTTCCTATCGTCACCTTCTTTTTCAAAAGAAATGTCTCTTCATCTCATTGAGGAGACACATCTTCCATGCTTCCCTTAAAGATATATCATAAAATATAATTAAATTATCAATCAAGGGGATTGAATTCTTATACAGGTGAAAACTGTAATTTTCCACCAAAGAACTTGATCTTCGTTGCACTGAATAAATATGCTTATAGAATGTTAAATCAATGGCAATAAAAGACCAAATTGCCTTTGAAGAACCTTGGAAAGACTACAAACACACTCCAGAATAATAGATCTGATCACTGCTAAAGGAGTTGACCATGAAACAGTGGTAGATTTGAGTAAATAAAAGTGATCATTTGTGTCGAAAGTCTGAAAGTGTGCGTGGAGCTGGAAACAAGAGAAGAACTGGAAACAAGAATGGATGGATGGGAACTCTGCAATAGACATCAATGACTGCTGCCAATATCACTCAAAGGTCAGCGTTGCAACTTGAAATCAATTCTGCGTATCAAATTTGATGGTTATAACCAGCATAGATCCATTTTAAGCCCGGATCTATCAAGCACCGAAAGGGATCGAATTTCTTGAAGTGTAATTTAAAAAAAAAAATTTAAAGTCAAGAAATTTTCTCTCTTGATTGATAAATCCGAGTTTAAGTCAACTTTTTATTTTATAGACGAACGTCTATTTTTTAATTACTTTCATAATATTTTATTTTATGAGTTAGCATGTATTTTTTTTAAATACTTTCCATAATTTTTTATTTTATGAGTCAACATGAAATTTTTTAATTATTTTGTTAGAAACAAACGTTACAACATCTCCCCCATACTGGGCAATATTATTTATGGCCGACATAATATTTATTATTATTTTTTGTTAGGAACAAACTTTACAACATCTCCCTCTACTCGGCAATATTATTTATGGCTGACATAATATCAACAAACATTACAAGATATCCCTCATACTGGACTGTAGAGCGCCTCTCGGCGCCAAAAAATTGTCAAACTTATTAAGCATTTTAATGAACATTAATGACAGGTATTTGGGAGTTTAGACCATATTTGACAACTAAGTTGCCTTGTGATGGGCAATTTGCCTGTCAAATTTCACCCCTGGACCACGGCTTCACCAAAATTGGAATGTCATAAACTCACCAAAATCGGCCTAGAACTCCTCAATATCAGTGCTTCCAACTTGTGATAACAGCATTCAAATCAAGGCAACAAGGCATCATCTCTGTTGAGAATGAAAAATGCACAATCCCATGTAGGCGAGTTACTAACTGCGATAAAAGCATTCCCTTGATTCATCATACAGGCAACATACCAGCACTGACTTAATCATGAATTATTATCATAAATACAAGAATATGGTTGACACTCCAGTGCTAACATATGATGAATATAAAACAAATCATATGTTAAAAATATCTCCCATAAAAGTGCTTCAATTGGACGAGATGATAAGACCCTTTTCTAAATATGACGGCAGATAAAACTGCACCCCCTTTCAAGTTTCAACTCTTATTTAGTTCCCAAGTTATGCACAAGAAAATGCACCACTATTAGCATAAAATAGCACCATTCTTGTCTTATACAGCGACAACACTATTGCTCAGTTAGTTTGGAGCACCAAATAAAAGCATAACAAATTCGTCTAAATCTGATCTGCACGCCATCTTTGACTTCCAGAAGCAACGGCAAAGCACTATCTTTATGAATAAGCTTTTACTAGTTTTTATCTGTCTTGTGTTAAACTGAAGACCTGTGCTTAAATAAAATGAGAACTCTCTATGAACACCTTATCATATTTCAATGCTGAAGAAAATTTATGAAAAGCAGCGCTTTTACCTTGACAATTAGAACGCTGACTAGTTGAAGTAAAACGCTACTGCATGAGAGGATTCTATTTTGAATTGGATCTGATCTGATTCACATTAAAAAACAATGTTTGTTGTTTTTTATGAATTTATCTTCATTTTATATGCACAGGCTGTCAAATGAGAGACCTGCTTTCACTATTCTCAGACAGGGAATTGTTTGCTTTTGATTTCTCCGTCATTTCCAAAGCATCTGAAAAAATATGCTGTTTCTCTTCTCCATAAAATTCCTAGTTTGGCATCACTGCAAACTGGTTTTAAAATATGAAAGTTTATTTGCTGAGTTTTTCCTTTTTAGTATGTTTAGCTTAAGATTTATGATTATCCTTTCAAAAAAAATTCATGGCAATGTCCCTTTCCAGTTAGAATTAGCAAATATCATTCTTTTTTTATTCTGTAAGCAATGTGTGCTGTAAAATAAACCTGCATCTTTTGTGAAAGATGATCAGGACTGCCCTCAATTGATCAATTGATCAGAATTACCTCAAATATATTTGAGGCTTTGACATGTTCTTGGACTTGCTTGTTCTTCTGCATGCGTGGATGACGAATAGTCCTTGCTGATATTTTATAGAATGTGGCTCGTAAATAAATTGACATTGCAAGACATTTTCTTGCAGGGAGGAACGGTTTAGTTTCTAACTAGACACGGATCCTAGATGCATGTGGTTGGTACCACTCATATTCGACACACAAAAGGGCTGGATCATGGAGAGCTTTGCAACACCATACCCAGTACTTTTCTTTGATGGAGAGCAGGATCATGAAAAGGGTCATGTTGGCGTGCATTCGGCTCTAACATTCAAGCGTTTTCAGACTCTGATGAGCCAGAAAACTGGAATTCCTGCCAATCAGTTGTCTTCCCTGTTTGTCTGCAAAAAGACATCTAAAGACACTGAGAAAATTGTGAATTGTAGCCTTACATCAGCTACACATTGCTTCTCAACACCTAAACCCTTCTTTAGGCTTTCTTCTCACTTCTCTGCTTCACCTATAACAACTGAAAGGACTGATTTTGGAAAGCCTGAGGCCAGAAATTGAAGGCAGCTCGAATTTGTGGTTTATCTTGAGAAATTGCACGCTGCTACAGAGAGTTCTGGGTGCATTTGACAAGTGCTACATCAACTCACAGAATCCAGTACTGGAGTATACACAAGTCTGCTACAACATTATAGTGATCCCATTCCTTGAGTTTAAGGGCGGTTACTTTCAGATATGCCATCTATCACCTACATGTATGTAAAACAGTCTTTCTTTAATATATATATCAGATATGTTTAGTGACAAAGCGTATCTCAAAGGAGTACATAGTAACTTGACACTTAAGGTTAAAATTGAACCTAAAATTACATGATGTACTTGAAGACGTCTATACAAACTTCATATCAAATCTGCAAACACATCAAATATGCTACAGGAATTAGGCTTTGTATGCTGCAATAGATGACATTTGTGACAACAGTCTCCACTCCCCAAAACTATCTCTATTATCTTCATCAATTAGGAATATAATCAAACAACTTCAAATCCTAGAAAAATATGTTATACTTGGGATCATCTTATAGTCAGCTAATGCAACCATTATACAAAATCTCATCAAATATTGGCCAAGGAAAAACCATAGTTTTATTCATATTAAGATAGAAAGTACATTTCGTATATGTATTTAAGTATTTCTGTCATGTTAAAAAAAAGAGGGAAATAACAACTTTGTTTTTGGCTTTTGCTTTAGAACATTACAAATGTTGGCTTCCACAAGGGAGCAAAAAACTTGTCTCTGGACAACACTCGCAGTTCTAAACTTAGATTTCTCAAAAAAGGTTCTAACAATTTTCCATCTAAATGATCAAAATAAACCAGTAACTCCTAAATCTTTGATACATCAGTATCACTATATACTCCTCCATCTAGAATCATCTCAAAACAAAGTGGGATGAAAATATTCAGAATGCTGGCTCTTGAATATGCCACAATCCATTCTTCAGCTGTAGACCAGCTTTTGAAAGTCCATCCGTTTATCCATTTCTTTCCCTGTACATGTGATGGAAAGAGATTGAGTTAAAACACTTGAATCTCATCAAATTTTGGACTAGAAATGTAGTAATAAATAACAAGTAATATAAATTATGTGAAAAAAGCTCAGTGAACAAAGCATACCTTCTCTTTCCAAAAGAAACAAGTAGGAAATTTCGAATATAGTTACTTACCTTCATATTATAATTCCAAATTAGGGAATAATGTCAACTCCATTCGCCTTAATGTTGGCATGTGTGCAATAGAAGAGACATTGGTGTCTGAAAATATGCATATACAAATACATGTCAATGAATTATAAATGATAATGTCTCTCTAATAATACCACGATAAATTCACTTCAAAGAAAAACAAACCTAGTGGTGGGTTCATAGATGCAAGTGATTCTGAATGTGTATGATTGATAGATGATGGTTGTTTTGAATTTGTATTTACTTGACTGCTATTCCGAGGCCTTACAACCCTTTGTGGTGTACCTTTCAAAGCACGTGCTCCACCTGCCAATATATTACAGTTATGAAATTCTCTATGATATGCCACTTCATGACATTAATTTATTTAAAAAGTATTAGAAATTTAGAAATAATACCTGAAATGACTGTTGATGAATTTTTATTTGCATACATTGCCTCCAATTCTTCTTCAAGAGTTTTCTTCTTCAACCTCCCCCCCTCTACCACTGGAAATTTATATTTTGTTGGGTCAACATTAAATGCAGATGGGGAAGCATCATGATTTCCTTGAATGGGCATGGTATTCATTGACTGACTTAACATTTGTCTACCTATCAAAGGAAAGTTGAAAGATTCAAATGCTTGTGCATCCACATTTAGGTCTGGAAGCAATGCACGCTTATTTTGTCGTTGGCGAGACCTCTTCTTAGGGCTCAAGAAGCTTTTTCTTCGCTTCAATGTGCGTTCAGCGTCATTATAACTAAAATCAAAATCATGAATGCATCGCTGATTCATATCAACAACAAATTTATCCACGAGCTCTTCCATCAACAATGCCCTTGAAATAGAATGTGGAGGTTGCACCATTACTGCTTGAATCTTTTTATTGCATCTGTCAAAAATTTCTTGACATCTCCCAAGGTCACATTCATCCAACTCATTGATGATAGGATCAAAATTCTCATTTGAGGCAATCTCAATGTTTTGATCCTCAACAATGTCATCATCCGGTCCCATAATTGGAGATCCACCATTTACTACATCAACATTAACATCCAACCTAGCTAATTGATGTATTTCCCTAGAACCATATCCTTGCAACATGTTCACTTTAATGACATGTTTACAAATATTTCCTCTCATAGCCCATGGGCAATCACATGAAGGAAATGTTTGGTTTGAATAAACCACAAGATATTTTTTCAAGGACGATTGACTTTGCACCCAATAACAATTTTGAATTTCATCATGAGGAACACAATGGTCATCCGGAATATTTTTAGCCTTTTCCATAGATGTCTCTATGATATGCTCCAACCTGTAGTTATTTATGAAACCAGCTTTCTTTAGACGAGCCATGTTCCAATAATAGAGTTCCACCCTTTTAAGCAAAGTGTAGATAAGCCAGTCCATCCGTCGGTGGCATTTTCGTCTACGATCACAAAGGAATTTTGTTTTTAAAAAACAATGATATGCTTCAATGGCACTGTTTGTTTCTTGGTTGGCATGACGAAAATTTCGATAACCTTTTGCCCACATATCTGCAAAAAGAAAGTATGAAATTTACCATATTCAATAAGCAATGCATTTTACAGCAACTTGAACAGGTTTAAAAGGTTCTTACGAAATTTTTGATTATCCTTCCAATTCCTTGAAAAGTATTGCAAGAAACGGTTCTCATCTTTGAATTCTTCATAAAACTGATCCAAAGCTTCGACAACAGAGTTTGGATCACGACAACCGTTCATGATAGCACCTAATGTTGAAAACATTTTTCTTCCAACATCCTCACAACTAGCCAATCTAAAGACATTCTTCAGCCATGCTCTTCTAACATGCCAAGCACATAGTAAAACTTGACAACCTATAACAAATCTACAGATAGCAAAAAGAACATTCTCTTAGATAAATCAGTGAGTGAAGAAAAAACATGAGAAACTATCTTAACTAATTGCAAAAAAATACCTTATTGCATCAATTTCTGCTAATGCATCATCTGTCATGAACGCATTCACTGTCCAATCAGGTTTAAGTTGTCGACCTCTTTCCATAAGGTTGGACAACCACAATGAGATATCAGATGACCTATTTCGGGATGAAACAACCCATGCAATAGGGATTCCATTTTGTTGTTTGTCAAACACAAGCAGGGTATACAATTGATACTGCATTCACACAATTATGATGTCAATATTAAAGACAACAAAATACAAATAGTAGAAATGAAAATAAGTGTACGTATGCATCAATTTCTAAATGAATACTCACCCCATACTTGTTTGTGCTAAAAGTTGAATCCATTGAAATGATACTGTTATGTGCATATTTCACCATATTATGCAGCATCCAATCTGTTTGAATACCAATGATAAATGGCATCTCATCACCATGAGGGGTTTGGTAGAAAAAGAATGAATTCAGATCTTGTTGGTACCATAGATTCAAACTTATTGACTCATTCTTATCAAGTTGAAATTTGTTTTTTCCCAATCGATTAAAAATGTTGACGACATCCCTCCGTGTCAGAAAGCTGTCTCGAATGCTTTCATTATCCACATTGAATAAGCCTTCTCTAACCTCCAACATATGCCGTTCGCAAACCATATCAACAGATAATCCCATTTCATACATTGCCTCCACTGATAGTACCATTTCTCTTGAAAGACGAGGTGCATACATCACCCTTGGCTCGTTGGATCTATCAAACTGTCCATGGCATGGCCAACCATCTTTGTCTTCATGTTCATACATATTGTATGTAATTATGGCCACATTGGGTTTACCAGCCATTTGTTTCACAATAAAGTGGCACTCACATCCCCTTTTTTGAATATATCGCTGCCTTTTTTTAGGAGGTTTTGGTCCATTCCTCTTGTCCTTTGGTCCATATGTGCATCGATAACTACACATATGGAAATTTTCCAATTATAATACTTTAGTTCAATATAACAAAATACAAAATAGACAGCTCATACATGACAAAAATGTAGTTACTCACATTGAATATTTGTTTGAAATTGAATCCCTATGATCAGTCCCATCGTTCATCCTATGTAGCTTTCGAACAAATTTGCATGGTGCATTTGGGTTCATTTCCTCCCCCTTGATGAAGTCAGGAACTCTAGAATATGGAATTAATGCAACACGGTCAATAGATTTGTCCCCTTTCACAACTTCACTCCAGTTCAGATCAGTGCTGGAAAAGATGTCTTTCCCAGGTAGGTCTTGTACTTTTAGATCCATAACAGTGGTCCATTTTTTCTTTCGAACCATCCTCTTTGATATTCTACAAACAAATGAAACACATATGTCAATATTCATATATCCAATACATTGATTTATAAATATATGGTTGTGCTTACATTGAGTACATGAAAGATAGTATACCATGTCAGAAGAAAACAATAAACCATATGCTTGGTTTCGGTCATGAAGAGGTGGTCAGTTAATCAGTGATATCTCCTGCTTCATGAACTGTGATGGAATTGTTTAGTGCCATGAACACCCACTGTTAATATGCATTATATGTATGACAAAACTATACATATTTTTCATAATTGAAGTAATTTTATTAATGTACAAGGTAAACATATTTTATCTTCTTTGTGTAACCTCTGCTTAGATCTGCTTAGAGATCAGTTAAAGATTCAGTTAAAACATTCAATATTTTATTTCCATAAACTGATACCTTATGTCTACCCCGCGTGCCATTTGACTAAATTCATAAGCAACTGGTGCAGACCTCCTAATCCCAGTCTACAATGAAAATGTGAATGCCCAATAAGCATGTATTTAGGTTTGAGCCCTGAGCTTAGCCAACCCAAAATTAGAATGCAATTATCTATCTATCTATATCTTATTTTTGCACACACTTCTGTTGCAACAGATAATGTAGAAATAATTATGTTTGGTTTTAGTAAACTATTTGAAGGGTTGCTGATTAACTGGGAGGTATGCTTCAATGTCTTTGGTCTTTTTTGCCTCAGATCTGTTGACAAAGGTTGCCCGGAAAAATCAGCCCATGACACTATATTTAGTGCCAAAGAGGTCAACCTTTTTGCACGGTTGATTCCTATTTGGGTAACATGTTTAATGTATGGGGTTGTCTTTGCACAGTCTTCTACTTTCTTCACAAAACAGGGCAGCACAATGGATAGGAAGATTATTGAACATATTGAGATCCCGCCAGCATCCTTGCAGTGTTTCATAGCCTTAAGTATTCTTGTGCTTGTGCCTGTGTATGACTGGATCCTTGTTCCGCTAGCCAAAAAGTTTACAGGTCTCGAGCGTGGCATTACGGTGCTCCAAAGGGTAGGATTTGGGATATTATTTTCTGTTCTTGTCATGGTAGTTGCAGCACTGACAGAACTTAAAAGACTTAAAGCAGCAAAGGATAATGGTTTGGTAGACCTACCCAATGCAACAATTCCAATGACCATCTTTTGGTTGCTTCCACAATACATTCTTTATGGCATATCAGAAATCTTTGCAATGGTGGGAATGCAAGAGTATTTTTATGATCAGATGCCCAAGAGAATGAGAAGCTTGGGTATTGCAGTGTTTTTGAGTGTGCTTGGAATTGGTAGCTTCTTGAGTGGCATTGTTATATCAACTGTTCATGAGATCAGCAGCAGAAGCAAAGAAGGAAGTTGGTTCCAAGACAATCTGAACAGAGCTCATCTGGACTACTTTTATTGGCTTCTGGCTGCACTTAGTGCACTCAATCTCTGCGCATTCATCTTTTTTTCCAGCTGCTGTAACAACACAAAATCAGAAGAGAGCATTTTCGGTCATGAAGAGGTGGTCAGTTAATCAGTGATATCTCCTGCTTCATGAACTGTGATGGAATTGTTTAGTGCCATGAACACCCACTGTTAATATGCATTATATGTACGACAAAACTATACATATTTTTCATAATTGAAGTAATTTTATTAATGTACAAGGTAAACATATTTTATCTTCTTTGTGTAACCATATTAGTTTCTTTTCTTTGTCATGTTAGTATGTATTTAAGTTAGCAACCTTCAGTTACGGAATTCCTTGAAGCGAATAAAATTCAAATCTCCAATTGAAGGAGCAATGGACGATAATAAATTAATAATCAGGGCATTGGAACGAAATGAAACAATAGTGGTTAACAGAAGACATTGGGAACACAGGAAAAGAAAATGAACTCGAGCAGAGTTTTTTTCTTTATTCATAGGTGAAAGGATAGCCACATAGGACATCAAAAATTGCACAGCTACACAAACTATTCATACTCGGCTAGTCAATTTCATCTTTAGCTTCTTTCCTCGTGTCATCTGGTTCATGATTTGATATATTTTCCTTAGTTTTTTCCTCAACAAAACCCTTCCCTTAAAGACATCGGATCCCACTTTTAAGTTGCATTATGTTCCATAAAATCAATCTTTATGCCTTTTAGTATCTGTCTATCAGCCATATCTTCCTTTTGGAATAAATGATCATAGTTATCATACTTAGGATGGTATGATAGCCTAACAATCTACGATTTGGACCACTTTTTTCTTATTTTTTAATAATTTGCAGGTTCGGTTCAGAGTATCCAACCATCTATGATTTGGATCACATTTTTTTGTTGATAAAAAATAATACAATTTGACTGTAACAGAAGTAAAAATGATGGAAAACATACAGTGTAACAGATATATTGAAAGGCTTGAACAATCCAGAAGTATTGCAGGACAGGACACTCAGTCCATTTTTGTGCAATCTAAAAGTCAAATTTGAAGAATAAAAATTTACGACCTAACCAATAATTAAATCGTGTCATGTTTGGACTCTAAAGCTCGAGAGTGATTCAATATGGCGTGGGATATGGGGCTTACCTGTTTAATAGGGAGAGCCTTCTGAGTGCAGGAGCTCCGGTGTTGGGTGCAGGAGCAGGAGCTGTTGGGTGCAGAGGAGGATCGGACGAGGGAGCGAAGGGTGCAGAGTGGTGCAGAGTGAGGGAGCGCAGGAGGGAGTTTCAAATTTTGGCTAGACGACGAGGGGGTTGGCATGCAGTTAATGCATGGAGGTGACGGCTGGGGACCCGTAGCCACTGAGGCCTGAACGGAGGGTGATCGGAGAGGCGGAGCCGGAACCGGAAAAGGAGGTTGATCGTGGACGCAACGGAGGCGGGTCCTGTATCCGGCGGACGGGGTTGAAGCACAACGGGGGTGGGTCCTTGGCGGCGGGACGGGGCGATTTGAGTGCCCCATATCCCACGCCGACGTGGAAGGATTCTTCCTGAATGATTAGACAACTCTCGGCCCGGCATATGCAATGGATCACCATGGTCGATGGCCATGGTCCATGATCACATATCAGATGGATGATATGCGATGGGGCGAGATGGGTGTCATACTATAAGGCGAGCATTAAATAAAACTCTGTCTATTCGATAAGGCTCGCCGTGTATGGTAGTCTTCCTTCCGTGTTTATTTTTTAGGGCCGATAGGCCCCGTTTTCTCTTTTTCCCTGTTTCGACGTAAGTTTTTTGTTCTTTTTTAATTAAATGCTACTTTCTTTCATATACATCGGGAACCATATCCATGGGGTTCACTCTAGCGGAAACCAATGAGAACGCAAAGCTATAATGAGGATATAATTTGATTTAATTTAGTTAGCTTAAACTGAATATAAATATATTTCTAGGGTGTTCAGTAAGCATCTACTTCCTTCGGATTAGGTGCCATCTCTGATTGGTGACAATTATTCCCAAATTTCCCTAACCTAGACTGCATCTTTTTTTGAGACATGCCATTAAGGTGGGACAGATCATAGCAATAATTGAACCCTAGTGGATGGCTTAATACCCTCACCTATGGACCAAAGCACTGTTGGCCAAATAAACATATGATTATGGTTAAGCTCATCTAACAAACTCAGATAAAAAAGCCTATGTGATTTAGAAAGTTAACATCATGGAGGTAGGATGCATTGTATTTGTGTTTTTTGCACGATTCTTTCAATGGAGGCACCATTAGTAGACATGGTTATGTGTCAAAGACAGTAAGTAATCCTCAGGATTGATCATTATTTCGTCTTCCACCTGAAAGCTTGCAGTTTGTGCTTGTTGATTGATTAAGTCATTATTTCATGACCCCTATCCCATGAGGATTAGTGAGAATGATCAATTTCTCATTATTTTGAACAATCCATTTATCACTTATTGCATCAGGTGATGCTCACAGGGGTGAAGAAGTGGAATTGAAATTATCAAAATTAATCACATAGAATCAATCATCACCTCTTGGGCTTGCACCCTAATAACCATTTTCTTAGAAGGTCATCCATCCCAAGGCTCTTGAATCAAGTACGTTTAACCTTGAATTTTCCTCCCATAGTTAAACCCACTATGCTTGCTACCCCATTGAAAACAATGATTTATCTATGCATATCTCAATAGTTTGGGATATCATTTTTTGTAACTAGTTATTCAGGGGTATGTTGTAGTTTCCATAGTTTGTATTTGAGCTTCTCAGGTGAATTCATTGTGCAAAATAGCTTATTTATTGGTTAGAATATTTGGGACTTCAAATAATTTATTTGATGCAAATTTCTATACAAGAATGGATCATGTAGATTCAAGGAAAAGACATCATTATATTGCTAAAATTCTTTTGGCTGATATCTTCACCATTTTCTGTATTGTTGCTTTGAGACAGTCATCGGTTTTTAATGGTTCATATGTGGTAAGTATAATTGAGCATTTAGTCCTTGCATAGCTCTTTTTCCAACAATGTTTGAACTTTTTCCTCGATGAGTTTATGATGGTACCGATACTAATCATGTTTTTTATAGTATAGATTTATGCTATTATGCTGAGGAACTGAGTACTTTTGTTGGATATTCCTTTCCTCATGTTTTGTATTATAGAGCAATCTAATCTACTCACACTTTAGTGCAATCGATTTAACTTTATATTTGTTTCTGACAAGTCAGAAGAACATTCTTCTCTTGTATTAGCAAAGTTTGAATCACTAAGGAGGCAGATTGTGAGGAAAATCCATAACAATTGAATAGTTTAGATAGAAGATTGGATAGAGTGTGAGATCTAGATATTAATATTTTATTAGAAGGATAAGAACCTTATTGAAACTCTGAACAAGTCATGGCCATTTGCAATATTTTATTTTGCACCAAGATAAGTGAGGTGCACTCTATGGCCCCAGCTAAAATGAAAAATAAATGAAGTTCACACATGGGTTGTTTTTATCCTTTTTGGCACTTAATCTATATGGGGTTAAGATGGATCTATGAGATTAATAGGAAAGTGTTGTCTCTTTGGGTTGTAACACTGAATGCCAATTAATATGACATCTGCTTTCTTTGAAATTAGCTTACCTTTGACAGAAGAATGTGGCTTTACCTGGGCAGGATGTAGTTGAACTATTGATAAGGGTCAGCAACTCTTGGACACTTACCACTAGCAAACCATTCTTAGAGAAGAAACATACACCAAGGTTGGTACCACCTTGGGCCAGACTATACCTTTAAAAGGAAAATATTGCAGAAAATATTTACTTTTGGATCCTCCAAAGGTTGAAGATGTCATGATTATATGTGGAACTTGATCAATGCACGGTATTTCAATGTGATCTTGAGATACACGATTAGAGGAAATTGAGGTTGTCTATGTCAATTGTAGTTCAAAGATTCAATTGCACTAAGAGAAGTGAGGTGCACTCTAGTCCAAAATGGATGAGATGTGTACTTTTAATCGCACATCAGGTTGCAGGCAATAAAATGTGTTATATCATAGAGACCAATGCAGGTTCAAATATAGAGATAGATGCCGTGTGTAAGCGAGAAATTGCCACATTGATGAGAAGTGGTCATCATGGAGTTATTTATTAGTTGCCACTTTGTGAAATGTTGAAAGTAATGTGCATCTCGAAGGCTGGGTAAGATCCTGCCAGTTTGAGAAATGTATGCAATGCGAACTAAGTTAAATATTTGATATTATGTTTAACATTTTAATGAAAGTTCAGTATTTGCTCATTTACAACAACGGATGAATTTCTTAAATATTGTCATCTAAATATGATGAAATTTAATGTTTTTAATTTTTTGTTTTTTTAAATTGAAAATACAATTGATAAGTTATTGAAGTTGTAAAGGTGTTTTTTATTGGATACTAATAGTGTTTGTTTTTTAATGTATTTTTGAATAATTTTAAAAATAGGAATATATTTACTTTTTGATTTTCGATTGAAAATGGAAATTCCAAATTTTGTCTTTTTATTGAGAATAAAATTCAAAATTGATTCTTTAAAAAAAATGATAACTTTATTATATGATATATAAATAAGTTATATTCCATATTGTCAAAGTTGTACGAATAATCCACATAGCCAAATCTTAACCAAAACTTGGAAATTTTGACATTTTTATTGAAAATAAAATTCAAATTGAATATTTAAATGAGATTTTTATTAATTTTTTTAATTTACTACTGAAATTGCACCTGTCCATAATGCCTACATCTCCTTGATTCACTTGTAATACAACGTTCTTTTATTGCACATAGAGGTGCAATTGCTAGCTAATTTTAATGTAATTACGTTGTAAGGCATTCTACAAATGGGAGTCGACTATCCGAATTTTCTTTTTTATTCATTTGCGGTCGTCTGATCATCATATGACGATTGGGATAAGCTGGGTTGTTTCATTTTCCAGCTCCCGAATGAGGCAGTGCGCTAAGGTACATGTTGCATTAAATTTTCTCAGCCAAATTTTCAATGCAACACAACTTGCCACCCTACCTCACCTGTCACCCTGCCTCATCTTCCTTCCTCGAATCCTCCTCCTGCCGCCCTACTTAAACTGTACATCATTGACAGCATCGGTGATTTGGTCGCAGTGTGCGAGAGGAGACCTCATTGCCTTTGTTGCACTTCAAGTTCAAGATTATAGATGACACCTCCAAGCATTTGAACTCATGGAATGGATCCAATTGTTTCCAGTGGCAGGGAGTATCCTGGAAAAATCAAACCAGACGCATTGTGGGGCTTCTGTTGCAAGGGTTCATCTATGGTGATGACTTCATATCAGATACCTGAATGAAGGGTACACTCTCAGAGTCCTTGGGAAATCTTCATTTTCTGGAAGTTTTGGATCTGTGGGATTTGAAGCAAATTGTTGGATCCATTCCATCGTTTCTTGGGAAGCTCACGAGGATGAAGACGCTACGTCTCAACTCCAATAAGCTCGGCGGTTCAATCCCTCCGTCTCTTGGAAATATACACAATCTTCGGGAACTAGATCTGTTGGAGAATGGGATCAATGGATGCATCCTGATTACTCATGGAGGTCTAATGAATCTGTGCCTTTTGAATCTCTACACCAATAGGTTGGCGGTTCCTCTTCCCTGGTTGATAGCCAGTCTCTGCAAGCTCACCACTGTGGATATCCATGGAAACCTTCTTAGCAGCGTCATTCCTCCATCTTTGGGAGGATGTGTTCTCTGCAGTCGTTGTATATGTCAAAAAATAGGCTCATGGGTAGCCTACTTGATTCACTTGGAATGTTATCAAATCTCTACGTTATGTACCTCAATACAAAGAAACTCAGTGCTAGCATCCCTCCTTCCATACGAAAGATCAAGTCTCTAGGATTTCTTCCTCTTCATGAAAATGAATTGAGTGAAGTCCTGCCATCTTCTGTCGGAGGCCTGCTTAATCTAAAGCGCCTTTCGATAGAAAATAACATGATCAACAGACCCATTCCTGCTTCGTGGGGTAATTTTTCGAGCCTCATAGGATTCTACCTCGACCATAACAGGCTATCGGGTATTATTCCCAAGTCTATAGGGAAGCTTTCTAACCTTTTGTCTCTTTATCTCTCTCACAACAATCTATGGGGAAGCCTTCTGCATAAATTACCAGAGATTTTTTATCTGTAAACTTTGGATATTTCATTCAATAATTTCAATCTGGATATTTGTTTAGCGTTCTTTTCATTCTAGAAGAGAATTTTAGTCCACCACATGACTAAAGAATCCCACGTGTTTCCATGCATCCATGCTTCTTGTATCGATGCTTGGCTCAAGCTAAATGCCTCCTGCCCTCTCTGCAGAATGTCACCATTTCCGACTCCTCTTCCCATGCGCCTTTCCAAGCTTGTTCCCCTTGCCCACTGATATAAGAAACATAGTGACACAAGATGGGGATGAAAGGGGTGTCATCTAGGAGAGTTTATTAGGGTTTTCTGTTCAAATTTATGGGGATTAAAGGTGTTTCTATTGATGCATAGACTGTATAGGACAAACAAAGTTAATCTATGGGCGTGGGCGTTGTATAAGTCAGTAAAATCAAATATGTTTTATTTCCTTGATATGTATTAGAATAGTTTTTCTCTTAAGTATTACATTGAATTTCATAAGTTGTCTCATATTATCCATAGTCCATCGTACATGGGAATTATGAATCATCATCTCATATTGAGATGAACGATAACTAATCCCGGAGAGTGGTGTTAAAAGAAACCAAGTGTAAAGATTTTGACTGGAGACACAATTGTTAATTTTTTTAGATTAGCCAGAGATTTTTTTAATATTTTGTTGGTTTTTACTGTATAATATGGAATGCACAATTTGTTTTGTTTTTACTTTATATCGGTATAAACATTGAATCCTATTTCCCTCGCCCGATAGAGATTGAGTGCTTGTTGTTGGGATCGATTTTATTACATACCTATAGACTTGTCTTTAATTAATAGTAGGGTGAGGGGATATACTTTACGACTTATGGGTAAAATAAGCATATAGGCATATATTTTTAGAAACGAGGCCAAGGAAGGATATCTGAATAATTCGAATTGATGAGCTGCAGAGGAAACAACTTATAGACGGGTGCTTTGTATGAGCTTATAATATTCAATTGTTATAAATGATTTTCCGTAAGGTTCCCAAGGAAGATCTCCTTAATTACCTACTCCATTAATTGTGGAATTACATTACTTATAGGTGGAAGGAGTTGGATATGCTCTTGCTTCTGTTGTGCACTATTGGAAAAAAACCGAACGACCTGCACACTTCACATGTCTGGAGTAATCTCTAGAGAGGCTAACCCAAATTTTATTAGTTGTCTTATATTGGAGATGGTCTATCTTAATTGGGATTAATGAATCTCCATCTCATAGGCTACTGATATGGACGATAAGCAGTGAAGAAGATAATCTAGGAAAGTGGTATTAAAGGTAATCAGGTGTAAAAGATGACTAAATTAGCCAAAGATTTGTTGTTTGATCATTTTTAGTTTTTACTTTATGATTTTATAATCATTAGAATTTTCCAAAAGAATTACGTGTGCTCTGCAGCGTGTGTTATGAGTGAGAGTATAATACAAAATAATATGAACAACTTTCTAGGTTAGCATGTGATTGCAACTATCATTTCTATTTTGTTAATATATATTCTCTTAACTTTATTGAGTGTTAACATATATTCTATTAACTTTATATGTATTGATTGTAGTAAAAGAAGTTAAATGCTCTACAATACGGTACAATCTTATATGTATGGTGTATGTGTATTTATGGATATATGTATGTGTATTTGAGGGTATATATATATTATTTTTCCTATATTATATGTATTATTTTAACTTTATAAACATATGATAATAAATAATATTAGAATTAAATTAGTAAGCATGTTTCTATGAGATTTTATTTCCAACCTGTGTTTAAATATTCATTATCTATTTCTTTAATAAAAAGATGATACCTCATTTGTTTTTGGTTTGTCATCCTTTTGTCTACCATTTATCCTGTTTGCGAGAATTTAACAATGGTCGCACCCGACTGCGAAGTTGCACTACATAGTCCATAAGCTTTGCATGCAATCAATGTAACAAGAGACACAAATCATGGAGTTGGGGATCAATACCAAATATCTCTCCCAAATCTCAATAATTAGTTGTTCAAATTTTGCATAATGAACAATGGAGGACCACCCTGCGGAGCTTACAATTTTTTGAAAGGCTACATATTTGATCCATACTTCAGTTCTAATCATTCCATACTTTTGTTCCAATGAAGGTTACTATGCATTTCACCATCATTCATAAGATCTTCAAGCCGAGCAATGTATCCAAGCTTTCATATCCACATCCCTCAACGTTGCAAGGAAATTGTCACCATATCCTACGGGGTACGGGGCACAAGCTAGAATCCAATATATTGTCTGCGGATCTTGTCTATAGTTGCATTGTATTGGGAGCATTCATTACATAACATTCTAAAATTTTGCCCCATGTTGAATGCACTATCTTGAAATCGAAGGTTCCATGCAAACTATTAAGGTCAACGCCATTTAAAGAGCACTCCTACTTTATATTTAATTCAATTTGGATTTTTGTTCCCCCAATGATGTTTGCGTTTGGCCAAATTGCTCATGGATTTTTAGCAACTCCAAGCACAGACTTTATGGAGTCCGCATTCCATATTCCAATGCCTTTCGTCAGGGGAACTGGATGTTCCCATTCTCAAAGTTCCATTTATGTTGTGCCATTCTACGTTTCAAGTTCCTTTGTTTCTATCAAGGTTTTAAGTGGTGAAACTTGTAAGTACTATTTGTCCTCTCATTCAATCACACTGATTAGTTGCAAATACTTGTTATTTTCTGTCTTATGTTTAGTTTTGCATGTACTCAAAGAATCTCTTAATGGTAGAGGATCATAATGGATAGAAAGTACAACCACAAGATGAATACTTCTCTTAACTAGTAACTAAAATGTGACGTTCCTTCCTGTTTTACGAGGTCAATGTATTGAAGAGAATTACTATTTTTAAAATTAAATATATTTTAACATTTTTAAAGTTTTGAAAGTTGATATTTTGGTGTGCCAAATAACACCAAAGTAATTTGAATGCTAATAATGTGGGTTTTACTAGTGTCTTTTATATAAGTTTCATCAGCATTGATAAAGTCTTAAAAAGTATCTAAATTTCAACCATCACTAAGAATGGTCCCAAATAATGCAAATCACAAAATATGGGTTTTACTTGTGTCTTTTATACAAGTTCGTCAGCATTGATAAAGTTTTAAAAGTATCTAAATTTCAACCATCACTAAGAACGTTCCCAAATAATGCAAATCACAAAGAATACTAACAGAAAATAATGTAAATCACAAAGAAGACTAACAGAAAATAATGTAAATCACAAAGAAGACTAACAAAGCTTATTGACACACCCTGGTTTTGGGTCTTTCTAGACGCGATTGAAACATTGCCAAATCTCAAAAAAGCCTATTTCCACTTTTTGTAAAATAAAGGGCACTTCTTGTATTTCTTCCAAAAGGCCCAAATAATGCTTAGCAAGTAGTATGCTATTAATTGTTGTTGATATTCTTACTTCTAATTTCCAAAGCTCGCGTTTAATATGTTTGTTATAATCCTTTTAAAATCCATTTATATTTGTTCGTTTTGAATTATTATCATGAAATAGGTAAGGGTGGTTTGCTCCAGAACAAACGAATTATCTGTAGATGGAACAAGATATTATAATTCTATTACTTCTGTGCTCCCTTCTAACCCTGTTTCCTTGGAATTCCATACACTCCTTTGTGCATTTGATACTCATCCATTGTATGTGGAGGTCATTATCAATAGGTTTTTCCTTTTTCCTTTTTAGACATGAGCCTACTCTACTCTCTTCCTATGACATGCCATCAACTTAGCAGAGTGTTGTCACTCCAGTTATTTGGGATTTATGTTCATATGGATTTGACAAAGAAATGGACTCTGCCTTACATAAATTATAACATTTGCAACATAAATCAGATATAAGGTCAAATCGCTTGAGCACTCAAATCTAGGTTTGAAGCGCTTCATAAATATGTAGTGAAAGGAACATAGATTTGTTTTTTGAGTTTTCAAAATGTAACAGTATCGAGCTATCTAAGATGCCCAATCTCACTTTTGTTTGTGGTTCTTTCCAATATTCTACTTTGCCTACGACTTCATCTCCCGCCTCCCCTTACAATAACCAGGAATGCATCTAATTTTCCTGTCTACTTTTGGAATGGCAATAATGTAATGGCCAATTATGTGAATAATCTAATGTTTTGAGAATATTGTACCAACCCTAACACTTTCGCTTTTAGTTTGTGGTTCTCCTTTCAATAGTCTATTTTGTCTTTGTCTTCTTCATCTCCTGCCTTCCCCTTCAATACGACGTTCCTTTATTGCACCCCAAGATGCAATTGCTAGTTATGCCGAAGGCATATTTTAAGGGAGCGGTTCCTCTCACCCCTTCGTCGTCTGTCAATGGCGATAGAGGAGTCGCCCCCTGTAAATCTAATTAGCGCGACTATTAACGGTTTAGAATCGAATATTAAGGAAGCTCTGGAGAATTTCTGAGTGTTTTCTGGGTTAAGATGCGGGACTCCGTCGAACATGTCATTCCATGCCATGGAATCTAATCTCATCGTCTTCCTGTGCTTCATGGTTGCTTCTCCTACCTCCATTGCCATTGCCATTTCCATCGAAGTTGTTGTGATTGGCCTCAACATCGACCTTTGAGTGGCTTTGGGAGTTTTCGAATTGGGAATTTGTGGAGAGATTTACTTGTCGGTTCCCATCTCAGAATCATGTTCTTCATATTCTCATATTTTGACTGTTTCTGTTCAAATTTATGCTGCGCTGTCGGATCAATGGCCTCTCGGAAACTACTTAGCAGCCTTTGAAGCCCGACATTTGTTCCGCTAAGTTCAGAATGCCCTTCCTGGAAATTTGTCTGCCCAATGTTGGGATCCCCTTGAGTTCCAGAGGGAAATTTGAAATCGAGATTCTCAACAAAATTTCTAGAATTAGTTCTTCATATCCATTTTACAGCATCTTATCTCTTTCATTAATTTATGCGAAGTACATGCCATCTACAAGGTGTTAGGATTCACAAAAGGTTTAAAGGCAGATTAGTTTTCTTCTTATCGGTTTTAGATATTGGAGGATTAGTTAGGATTCACGAAAGGTTTGAAGGCAGATTGTTTTAAAACACATTTGTTGTTCCCTTATCAGTTTCAGATCTTGACATAATTTTCGATTGCTTGGTCAATGGAACTATCATCATTCGTAGTTGTGTTCTCTTCACCAATTCTAAAATATTTTGAAATGATCTTTGAACGCCCTTCCTCTATGGGCATATTTATTAAAACTTGAACTAATAATCGTTCTTTGTGGGAGTCATGATTCCATTGTTTAGTGGCTCCATTCCAAGAAATATGTTTATTACTTTACATTTTGGAATCAAGCCAAACGATGTTATTATGGAACTTCTTATAAATTCCATGGTCAAAAGCATGATTTATGTCAAAGGCTGTAGACATAATATGTGGCCTTTAACTAATTTTTTCTAAAGGTGCTTTAGAAAGATCAATTTCCACACATGTCAATAATAATATACTTTATGTTAAAGGTTGTGTTCATAGACATAATATGTGGTCTTCAACTATTTTTTTTTAAATCAATTTTTACATATGTCAATAATAATATGTTTTTTCGTAGAATTTGGTAGAAATAATATGTGGCCTTCAACTAATTTTTTTAAAGGTACTTTAAAGAGATTAATTTCCAAAACGCCTCCTGCAAAACATTCCAACCTTGCTTGTGGCGGTGGTTATACCTGCGCAGTCTCGTGTCCGCCAGACGGTGATCCATGGTGATCGCTGGGGGGATGAATTAAAGAATTTGAATAAAGTTGTGAGAGACCATCTGTGTGTGGATGTCATCCGCCCGCAGGGAGAGAAGATATCTATGGAGGAAGGGAGGAGGCTGTTGAGGCTCATCTAGATGGATTACCTCATAAAAACACTGCGCCAGATCCCCAATGCCTGCATTTCCTGCAAGGGATTATTGCATATTTGTATGGACTCTACTAGTGAGGAGGAAGCCAAGGAAGTTGTGACATCGCTTGATAAATCCGGGCAGGTTTTCATCGTCGGTGATTATGTCTATCTCCGGCTTGAGCAGGTAGCAGATTTGATATTTAAAAGTTCTTGTTCTTGTGAGGGTTTCTAATTTCTTGTTCTTGTACTTGTTCTTGTTAGGTTTCTAATTTATTGCTCCCTTTTTGCAGGTGGCAAGGGTTATGGAGCACATATTGCCTTTGTTAAACGAGCCTCGCAAGGAAGAGCTAGATGAGATGGAGAAGCAAAAGGTCGAAATAGATGGGGAGGTCGAGAAAATAGTCTACAAAGAACTATGGGGCGGGTTAGGATTCATGAGCTTCCAGACAGCGTGATGTGATGGAACCCATTTGTTTCTTCCTCACCTCCACTTATTTCTTAGCAGGCTATGCGTTTTTTCTTACGACTTCCACTGATCCCACATTAGAGGGATTCTTCCACGCTTGCTTCAATACCACACATAGACGACTGATGAAGAAGAGGAATTTCGACGTGGAACGCTATAAAGAGCTTCTGCATGTGTGGGGATCTTTCATGCGATATAGGTCGATGCCATTTAATTTTAGCCATGATTTCTTCAACGGTGTGATGATGATGTAGTTCAAATCTTCATGCCTGCATTAGAGTAACGAGCACAGAATGGATCATGCGACTGCCACCACCTTTTTCGAAAACAGGGCATGGGGTTTGATAATAGTTTAATATGGTCGATTGAGTTGTGTTTCAGCCATAATCCAGTGGTTGTTTACCTCAACATCCCCGGAGCGATTCCGAGCATGTTCCTCCCTCATTTATACAGGAATATTTCCTATTGCCAAATCTTTATACCTCTTCCTCCTCTCTGCCAATTTCTTTAAAACAGAAAAAATTATTGGTTGAAGAATTTTTTCAAGCAGTATTGGTTGAAGAAATTTGTAGATGTGAATAATAAATTTGTATGAAGAATGTAGTAGCCATTTCATCAATTCCACAATTTTGCAGGGAAGGTGTGACCAGGATTCTGGCCACCAGCAACAGCGTGGATCGCATGTAGCCGATCCAAAACAAAATCCTTTCTGAATCTGAGCATACTTGTGTTTGTGGCTCCGCATTCTATATCCACTAATCTAGATTGCAATGAATCCATGAACCTTCCACACACATCTAACCCAACACGAGATCGTGGCGCCATAAGCAGTCATCAATCAAACAGCTCTTCGTATGAGCATTGCAGAGATTTGTAGCCGAAGGTCATATGGTAGACTTGGTCCTTGTTTTCTGCAAATTCTTATAGTTATACATGAGCAGCAAGGCCTACCAACTCTCATGGCAACGATATCAATTTTAAATGTAAATATAGCTTATTTATTGCAATATTCTATATAAAAATAAAATGATTTGTGAAAATTAAAAGTTTCAAGATCTGTTATTTTTCCTAGTGGTTTTGGTCATTGAGTAAAATTTAAATTGATTTAATAGTTCGCATTCCTAGGATTTAAAAGAAACACTAATATTGTTATTTTATATGTTTTTGATAATGTAGCAAGATCTAAATTAATTAACAGTTACTATTCTGGAAATATACTAATTCACTATGAATCACAAATTTGCTATTTTAAGGATAGCCTTCCATAAGTTTCATATATAATTTTTTTTCCCAAAAGTAGTTTTTCATAAAGTTCAAAGAAGGATGGATATAGCTCAAACTCCACATAATACCCTGTCCAATCAAAAGGAGATGTATCTATCTTTTTATGTCGATTAATACACATTAATCTAATCTATTTTAATTTTAAAATTATTTTTATTAATATTTTAAATATATATATATATATCTGTGTATTTATTTTACTCCTTTAATGGTTTATTTTCATGCATGACATGAGTCGGGCAATAGCTCTTTTCCACTCAGTTTTGCTTTGAAGTATTCAATCAAAGCAAAAACATGTATTGTGATCTTGATCTGAAAACTCAATAGCTTTCCTATAAACACTTCAATCTTGCATTTGCATTTGAAGGTCGTGCTGAAGCAGAATACATAAAACGATCAAGCATGCAACCAGATCATTGATTGGCAAACATCAACAGCCTCACTATAACGACTATATGATTCCTATACCATGGAACACGTTTATGCAGTCTAGAAACCATTACTGACTCACAGAGTTCTCTGGACATACATAGCTCTAACCAAGCACATGAGAATCAATGGTTTAGCGAGAAATGGTTTGATCGAAAAGAAAACTCTCACACAACTTGAGGGGGTTCATAGAGTGAAGTTGCCGGGTGATCAACCCTAGAAGGTTTGTGATCAACATGCATAGGTTTGTGCTACATGCATGCCGCCACAAGTCATCTGAAAGAGGATCGTAGTCTTCTCTACACAAATCATGAAGACTAATTGCCTTGCAACCTGTCCAAACCCCAAGTTGTCGGCTATCACAAGAGCATCATTGCTTCACTCTGATTCGCAATGGCACTGGCCTGCCGTCCATTTCACAAGCCTTGCATTAGCCACATTGAAGTGGAGGGATGGCCTTGCCATTGTCTTATTCTTGACAATTTAATGTTTAGGCCCTACTTTTCCATTACAACATTACTCAAATAAAACATTCATTTACTGCTTTACATTTACTGATGGTAAGGTTGTAGTGGGCCTAGCCGTGAAGAAGTGTGCTTTCAGTCTCCTTTTATTTTTTGCAATGTTTAAGTGTATATATATGTGAGACATACCGGTATGTATGTTCAAGTGTATATGTATGTAGGAGGTCTATGTTTTGTTTTGCCAAGGCTAGATAATGTATTGGCCTTAATAATCAATTCACTATATGTATAAAAATAATTTCCTACAACCAAAGGATAACATTCCCTTGCCTACTTCCACAAATACATTCGTTAGACTTGCTTTCAACACATAAAATTAATTATCTACATACACACAACTTTCTCTCATTTTACAACATATCAAAGCTCTTCTAGGCATTTCATTCCCACTGTATGCTAGTTTAATTTTAATTTTTACTTTATTTGACAACATCTCCTCTATACTCAAATGTAAAGTACCTAACTACTCTTAAAACAAAAATATACTATTCTTAAAATATATTTATAATATTTAATAATAATATATACAAATTTTTAGTATTTCATATTAAAAATATACCTGCAATCTTAATGAAATCTTTAATAGAATTTAAAATAAAAAACATAAATAGAGAAAAGAATAAAACATCACATCCTTTTCACATGAAAGCAGCAATAACAAACAAACACCCCCTGCCTTCACCCACCCTATTGAACATGACTCACGTTTCACGTTTCAAGATAAGGGAAAACCAAGTATTGTCCTGAGAACATTTATATTCTACTGCGGATGTCAAATGTTTTAGAAAATCATTTAATTGTATGCTGCTTTACTTAAGTGCAGGACCGGGCATTCTCGAGCTGTAGGAGTGTTGTCTTTACCATGATAATGGCGGGCCGACGATCGCTTCAGTACGCTGGTTTCCTGCTGTTGTTCGCTTGCATTGTCTCGGCAGAAGTCCTTTTTGAGGAGCGTTTCGATGGTATGTTTTTGGCAAGCGTTATCACTATTTTCCGGTTTAATTTGTGCGTTCAATGAGCTTCGATGTTCTCAGTATGTGTTTTCACTGTTTTTTCTTTAAATTAGCATTTTAATGTCCCGATCTGGAGCATTAGAGTCATACTTATGTAATTTATCTTGCATTGTTAAAGTTGCACTGAAAATGATCACATACTCAAATTTTGCTTTGAATATGCTCTGAGAATGCCGAAATGTGTTTAAAGATTGGTCGAAAATCGTATAAATCTACGATTTAATACAGAAAGCTTGAGTTTTTGTACTCGAAGCTCGTTTCTTTCTTAAATATAAGGGTTAAAATTGCAAGTTTAGATGAAAATGATCTCATACAAGCTCTGAGAATGCCGGAACGTGTGTATAATCTACTCTTTGATACATGAATCTTGAGTTTCTGTACTCAAAGCTCGGGTTCTTTCTTAACTCAAGGTTAAAATTGCAAGTTTAGATGATTTAATATCTAAACAAAGGTCGGGGATTTGGCGTTTATGGTACAACAGCTAAAGTTTTCTCCAAACTGCTTACTGTCTAATTGTAATTCAGAGAGAAAATGAGAAAAACTGCAAATGAAATATCCAAAAGAAATTATAAATAAGATGACTTAGTGGAGATCACAATAAAATTCTGTGTTTAGCTGCATGCCAAATGCAGATCCCTAAAAACAAATATTTTACTTCTATTGCGATCTAGAAAACGAAGAAGTTATCGACAATTTAAAGCGATATAAAGTGGTCTAAAATGGATCTAAGGTAATGCAGAAGCTTTAGTTATAAGATTTAAGTTCCAGCTGATTAGAGGTTAGCTTGAAGTTGAATTGTAGAGCTTTCCTCTAGAGCCGATGACCGATGTTACTAGACTTCTCTTCCGAGCCCCAGTCAAATGCGAGTTGTTTACAATCGTGCAGATTTGAGTTGAGGAATACTTCTGACATATGAGGGCAAAGTAATTTTTGCATGTAAATGATTCTATTGACAGCATAATTGATTGAAAGTAACTATTCTTTTATGTAACCGATGTACATAAATTTCAATACGAAAAGAAAAAAAGTAATAGGCACGGAGCCTTTTTTGTTGGGCAATTCTAAAGTTGCATGATTCTCCCTCGTTTCTTCATTTTTGTTTTCTCTTTGTCTTGTTTATATCTGCTTTACAGAGAGCATTTTATCACCAGTCAGATGGACTCCAAGCCCGACTGGAGATTCAGAATCCTTTATTTGTCTATAAAAGACACTGGAAAATGAAAAACACTGGTTTTACTTGTCTTTTTAAACCAGATTTCACAGTATATAACCAACAAACTTACCAGCTTTCCAGAATCTATGATGTTTTGTTGTATGCAATATCATATATGTACTTCGAAATTAGTTACCATTGAAAATTTGTGTTTTTTTTTTCCAAAGAAAAAGTCGTAATTTTATTTCAAGTAAATGAACAAAATTACAATCTGCACATGTAATGAGATCATAGAGATCCCTACATTTTCGCATATTTGCTGATCATATACAGCTAGAGTCCCAAACATTTCCAAATAATGCTGATCATACAGCACAACATATTGCCGGTTACAAAAAATTAATATATTCTCAAAAGTTTCAACTAATCCACTGTTTTAACTGCCCAACATCACCATAACATTGCTGCTGAAAATAATAACCAATTACTCCCAAAGCCGGTCCACCAATTGCCTCATAAAGGCCCTCGATAGCACCAGAATATCGAACAGCACATTGTGCCAATTCCCAAAGATTAGAGTTCTGTTCAAGCAATGCTTGTCTGCCCGAAAACGCCAATAGTGTTTGTAACTCCTGTAATGGATGCTAGAGATATGGAGATAACAGAACTGACAGAGCAACATTAGAAGTGTGCTCCAAATCCGGTTCTCCAATGCCTCTTAAAGGCCCATGATAACAAAAAAAGCAGCATTTAATAGCTAAAAGAAACATCAAAATATAACTGATATGAAAGCTGAGGTAGACTCATCAAACTCCCACCCTGTCATCCAATGCCTCGCTGAAAGGCCTGTGGTAATAGCTGTAGGATGTTTCAGGAGAATGTACAGTAATTCTCCAAATGCCAAAATTTAGACGTTGCTGTGTCGCTGCTTTTGAAAGAAAGTCGGCCATGCCATTTCTCTCCCTGTATACATGTGTAAATGTTAAAAGATTAAAATGCTGCTTTAACCGTATAACATCTTCCAGTATAGGTGAGAGAACCATCACGTTACATATTGTAATCTCATTGGCCCAATCAATAACAATCTGCGAGTCACCAAATATCTGCAATGAAAGGCATCCCTGTTCAAGTGCAAATAACAGCAGCAATCTAAGTGACATGATCTCAGCATAGTTGTTTGTACCGGCCCCCAATCCAGCAGCTATGTGAAAATAATGTAAATCAGATTTATGTAACACGATCCCCCCCCCACAAACCAATTGATCCAGAGATGCACCATCGAAAAAAGCCCACGGTAAGGTTTTATCAATCAATTCAGCGATCACAGGGCGTGTTCTAATCGCTTTGGGAGCAGTCTTGAAATGATCTATGATCGCCACTGCCTGTGCCACCACTTGCTCAATCTGGATTCTGCTATCCTGGAAGATAAGCCTGTTGCGTGTGATCCATATCCCCCAGGCAAAAATGCATGGGGCCGCACAGAAGGGTGATGTCTGTTGTTCTGACCACCATTGTTGGAATGCCTCTAAAACAGACTCACCCCACCAACGCGTAGTGAGATTCAGATACTGGCATATTTTAGTCCATACATCCTGGGAGAAACTACAGTGCACAAATAAGTGAGAAATTGTCTCGTCCGCCTCCCTACAGAGTGGACAGAAACCCGGACCCTGTAAGAAACGACGCTTCAGCACATCCCATGTAGGTGCCTTATGTTCCAATATCGCCCAGAAAAATAGCTTGGCTTTACCGGGACAATTAAGCTTCCACAGAGCTTTCCACCACCACACCAAAGCCCTGTTCTGCACCTCCAAATTTAACTGAATATATCCCAATTTAGGTGTGTAAATCCCTGTGGGATGATGGTCCCAAATAAGTTTATCAGGCCTATCAGTCAGACGGATATTGGAGCATCTTAAGATCCGAATGTAATTCACCCAATCCCCAATCAAGTCCCCGGGAACAACAAGACGCTGGGCAGAGTACCACCCCTGGTGCATTAATGTGCTTACACCCGGATGTGCGATATCAGCTAAGAAGTGGCATCCCCTAGCTGCCAAGAAGGTCCTCAAATCCACAGGCAATACATGCTCCCCCCTACATCCGACCCATGGATCCAGTCCAATACGGATTGATTGGCCATTGCCTATACGCCATACTAAACCCGATCCCACAAGCCGAAAATTCTGAACCACCGCTTTCCAAACCACAGAACAGTTAGCCCTCGATTTGTTGCCCAGCCTAATCCATTCAAGGAGAGTTAGAGGCGCAATGTATTTGTGGTAAACCACCCTGGTCCAGAGGCTTTGTGTATTGATAAGTCGCCATACCACTTTAGCCCCCAATGCCTTGGCAAATAGAAATATATTCTTAAGGCCCCAGCCACCCAGTGATTTGGGGATTGCAATCCTATCCCATCTAACCCACACCAATGCTCGATTTGCTCCCTTACCCTTCCAAAGGAAGGCAAAAACCAGCCGACGAATCTGCTCCAAGATACCTCTAGGAATCCAAGCGAGGGACATCCAGTACACCGGTATTGCTTCCAAGACCGATTTAACCAGCACCAGTCTCCCAGCCCTCGAGAGCCATTTTTGACTCCAGCCATGCAGTCTCTTCTCCAACTTGGCAATTAACCATTGCCAATCAGCCTTAAGATATGCGTTGGGTTTTAAATGAAATCCAAGGTACTTTAAGCCATCTCCGATATCCCAAATCCGATAGGGGAGTCTAGTGGCTAATCTGTGCCTCTCCTGCTCATTTAGAAGCGAGCAAGAGATAGTAGATTTATCTGTATTCACTAGCATTCCCGTAGCAGCTTGCAGTAAATAAAGTCCTTCGACCACCTTATCAATGTCCATTCTCGAGCCATCACAAAAAATAAGAACGTCGTCAACAAATAAGAGATGTGTGATATACAGTACCTGAGTAATGGAGATACCACGAAAGGATCCATCAGCCTTTGCTTTCAGAATGAACCGGCTGAGGCCTTCAGCAACAAGGAGAAATAGCAGGGGTGAAAGTGGACAGCCTTGACGTAGCCCCCGACCAGCATGGAAGAATGGGCTAGCCGAGCCATTTATCAATACAGCAAAACTAACCGTGCTGATGCATGCCATAACCCAACGAACAAATTCGTAGCAGAAGCCCAGATGTGTGAGGAGCATCCGAATATATAGCCAGCTAACCCTGTCGAAGGCTTTAGAGAGGTCGATCTTAATCACTGCTCCCTTCTGCTTCTGTACCTTCATGGTGTGTAAACCTTCTTGTGCAATTCCAATGGCCTCGTGAATTTGACGCCCTTCCAAGAATCCAAATTGTTCACAAGAGATATGCTGTGACAGGATAATTTTTAATCTCCTCGCCATAATCTTGGCTATGATCTTATAAATGCAATTGCAGAGTGAGATCGGCCTGTATTCCTCAAAATGGTCAGGTTTGTCAGATTTTGGTATGAGAGCTAAAAATGTCGTGTTGAAGGGTCCATGTACAAAGCCGGCTTTTCTTGACTCTTCTACCACAGCCAATAATTCTTCCCCAATACAGTCAAAGAAACCCAAGTAAAATTCGATAGGCCAGCCATCAGGCCCCGGGCTTTTATCTTTTTGACAGGATTGCATAACCTGCAAGAGTTCATTCAATGACACCTCCTCCATTAGTAAATGGTTCTCTTCCTCCCCCACAAAACGTGGGAAGAGCTGAGCCATTCTGATAACCTCTGCTATGGATGCCCCCGGTGGAGCAGAGAATAAATCTGCGTAGTGTCTGACTCCCAACTCAGCCAAACCATCAAAGCTGGAGACCCGATCCCCTTCAGGTGTAGATAATTCCCAGATTGAGTTAGTGTATTTTCTCCCCTTAGCGTATGCTTGGAAGAATTTAGTATTCTCATCCCCACATTGTAACCAAATCGCCCTGCTTTTCATTCTCCACATCTCCTCTCGTTCACTAAGTAACACATTCCTGCGATTTTCCCAACCCAGTAGCTCGCCTTTTTGCTGGTCATCCAGATAACCCATACCCCGACAGTGTAATAATCTATCAATATTCGACTCAGCATCCCTCAGAAGCTGATCATCTTTAACCCTTTTTGCCTTAGCCCAGTGAACAGTGGCCTCTTTAAGATGCTTAAGATTGTGTTGAAAGTGAATGCCTGCATGTTCCTGAGACTCCAATGGTCGATGAACCCACAGTTGCTGAACTAATTGTTTATAATCCTCCTCCTTTAACCAACTAGGATTGAATTTAAATGGGCTGGGAGGTTTGTTCCTACTGCCTCTCAATTCCAGAAAGATGAGACAGTGGTCAGAGACCCCCCCAGACCCAACCCATTGCTTGACAACATCAACCCCCAGTGCCAACACATCCGCCACCAGAAACCTATCCAGTCTCTTGGCCACCCTTTGTTCCCCTGTTCTCTTATTCCTCCACGTCGGGGTTAACCTGGATGGCTGTATGTCTAGAAGGTCCTTCCTAGCAAAGGCTTGAATGAAGAAGTTAGCTAATGGATCCGGAGCAGCACGAGGCCCCCATACTTCAGATATCCCCAGAGAAAGGTTGAGATCTCCACCCAGAATCACATCTCTGCCTTCAAAAAGATCCATGCTAAGCAAGGAGTCCCAGAAGCCAGCCCTATTCAAATAGGGTCCATATATATTAATAATTGTTATCACCCTTCCAATCTCTGCATCCCATACTTCCAACCCTATCCCAGAAGAGATACCCCAAGAGCTATCATATCTGCAGTTCTTCACTTTCCACCCTGTAGCCAGCCCTCCAGATCGACCACGTGCATCCAACCCCACGAACTTCCAGCCCGGAAGCAAGTTTTCCAAAACTCTCACCGTCTCCACACTGCCTCCCAAAGTTTCCTGTAGTAGTAGTATATCAGGTTGATTTAAATCCACCAACCTCCGGAGTGACGATTTTTTAAAGGGGCTCGCCAACCCACGACAGTTGAATGATAGTAATTTCATATGTAACCCCCCTCCAGGGTTTTCGCTGCTCTAAGTGCCCATTCAATAGTGGATTGTGTGCCCATAACCAAATCGACTCTTGCCCGGTCTTGTGCTTTAGAAAGCAGAGATTTCCATCCCCTGCCTTTCCCCAAGGTGCTGGCAGCCAATTCAGGAAGACCCCTGCCCCCCGAATCAGCAGAGATCTCCCTATTTCTCAGTGCATATCGGATACTACGTCCCACAGAAATAGGAGTGGGTAGAGTGGATACAAGAGATGGCGAGTCAGCACAATCCGAGACAGGTATTGAACAGGGAGCTACAATGCTGAGTGATGAAGGACTGTCAGGAGGATGGGGCTTTAAGCATACCCCCCCCAAATCAGGCGAGGCAGAAAATAAAGAGGCATCAGAAGAGAAAGGTTGAGCCCTGCCCGGGGAAAAAGTGGGAGAACCCCTCCGAGAGTAAGCCTGTGCTTGTAGCTTCCTGGCTGCAGCCCGAGTCAAAGGTGTTATGTTGCCCAATGCAGACCCTACAACAGCCGTCTCCTCGCTCCCAAAGTTGTCCAAACCCACATTCTTCAGGGTTGTCATCCCGGATCCCTGAAATCCACACGTTGCCACTGGTATAGTCGGTACCTGGGCAGCCCCAGTGTCCATAACTGGCACAAAATCCCTATCCCCGGCCATCTGTGGGCTCCACTTCTGCTCAGGAACAGTGCTAGCAGCTGCTTCAGATACAACCGGCGGTCTGCTGCCCCGGAATGGTAACGTGCACCCTGCAACCAGATGTCCCTGGGCGTGGCAACGGTGGCATCGAAAAGGCACCCCCACATAGTCCAAAATCTGTGTAAATTCCCCATCCTTCGTCAGTATCTTGATCTCAGCCGATAGCCCCAGCCTAATATCGATCTTGACCAAAATCTTTGCCACCGAATAGATACCAGTTGCCGTATGTGAATAATCCGCACAAATGTATTCACCAAGGAAATTCCCGATGGCTGCAAACCTTGCTTCATTCCAGAGATGCATGGGGAGCCTCGGTAGCTTCACCCATATAGGTTCGCGGTCTATTCTTTCAGTTTTGGAATCAAAGAAGGGCGACCATCTTTTCAGCACAATGGGAACGCCCAGCATTGTCCAATGATGACCTATAACAGCTTCAACCTCTCCAAAATTCGCCAGGATAAATGAGAACCAACCCTTGGACAAAACCCTGATCTCAGGTGCAGTGACTACCAAGTCCTTCCAATGCTCGGCCGCCCAACGCTGTAGGAAACCCCGCCCGAGCCTCTTACCTCGGACATGACCAACCACCGCAATGCGGGAGAAATCCTCAGCCTCCTCCATCGAGACATCTACTCCCATCACCAGTTTGTCCTTCCTATGCCGATCCTTGACCTTATTGACAAAATTTTTATGCGGATCCGCCTTAGCAGATACCTTTGTACCAGGAATGATCAGAGGTTCCACGTCAGTGACCCCAGGTGCAGCCACTGCGGATGCACTAGATAGATGTCCCTGGCCTCCACAGACCTGACCCCGTTCCTCAACGTCACGCTGTTCCACCGACAGAAGTGAATTCCCGCCTGTGAGAGAAGTAGACAGAAGTGGTTTTCCAACAGGGAGAGAATCCGGTTTTCCACCCGACCGCATGCTTTCACACCCAGCTTCAAGCCAATCCTCTCCCCGAGCTTCCGTAGGTAATGGAAAATTCCGCCCCAGTAGACCCGCCAAGTCTGGCCTGTCCCTAATGCCAGCAGAAGTAAGATCAAAAATCCCAATGCCACAGTCCCCATCAGAAGTGTAATCCACCTCCTGCTCGTCTCCGCTCCCCATACCAACCCAGCGAACCCCCACGTCAGGCAAGGCCGAGCCCCAACCGTTCAGTCAGCCAAAAAGCCCACCCAGTTAAGGTCCGAGCCCCAGTCCACCAATGAAAGTGCAGTAAACCTCCTCAAACGACGAATCCCTTCTTCCGAGTGACCCAGCCGCAGACAGGGACCCGAAGACACCGGCACGGAGCTACTGCTACAATCTTCGAGTTGCTGGTCCAACCACAACGCTGTTAGTCGATCTTCTTCAAACCTGGTTCACCAGGCTGCCCACTTCCTAATCCAGTCCACCGCCAGAACCAGCATATCTTGGAGCCCGATTCTGTTCAAGATCAGTTCTAGGAGCAAGTTCTCCGAATCTAATCTCCTCCAGATCAGCACACAGCTTCCATCAATCTAGATGATCCCAGGCAATGATCCAGTAAAAAGGAAGACACAAAATCGGTATCACCTTCAGCTCTAATTCAACAGAATCTCAGATCATTAAAAAAAAACATCCAGCACATGCTCCCACCCCGCCTTCCAAATCCAGGATCAAGAAAGCTGGTATGTTCGGCCTCCTCAAGCCAGAATCTGATAGCAATGAGCACAGCTCAGGTTTACAGGGACGCAGCTCCCGCAGAATCCCCAAACAGGGTAGTCTCTCCTCGAATCCATCAAAATGCCGCCCTGAAGTATCAGATCTTGAATAAACGTACTTCTCCCCAGTTTCGATCACTAGTTCTTGGACTGTCAAAAATCAGTAAACTTATAAGATTGAAAATTTGTGTTATATGGACATTGTATTTTATTTTTTAATTTCCTGAGTCAAATCCTGAGTTCACCCCGTCTTTGTCAACTCTTAATCTTTGGCTTTAGTGAGTAACTCTCGAGTCCGAGTCTGCTAACATGGCTGATCACGACCCCTCTTTGAAAAGGGGGCGATGACTTGGAGAGAAACAAGGAACTATGTAAGCTTTGGTCTTCTGAAATCTTTGGGTTCCTTTCAGTAGGGTTATCGTTTGTAGGATAATGGGGCGAGGAACCCATAGTTACTGCTCAGAGCTGTTGTCCCATTGCCCCCGTCACCTCTTGAGCCTTGAATGTTTTGACTTCCCCATTTTTCATATTGTCTTCCTAGATTTCTTTTTTCTTCAATTCTTAATTGGCCGAAAATCCTCATCCTTCTTAGTTGAGGCAGTTAGGGTTTTCTTGAGATTCACCACTTGGCTTGTCTACCTGAGACAAACCTCTATAAAGTGACCAATTAAATGATATAGCTGACACCGGGATGCCGTGCTTTTATAAATCCAAAGGTTGCATCCACTGTGTTCCTTGTAGGTTGAGCATTATCAGATTTTGGCAAGTTCTTGCTTAGATTTATCTCCATGAATATTTTAGCATAGGTAAACAAACCTTCTTCAACCCTTTTGTGATCATGAACAAGCTATAACCATGACAGTTTCTTGCCTAGATTTATCTCCATGAACATTTTGGCATAGGTAAACAAGCTTTCTTCAACCCTTTTATTATCATGACCAATGTATTGCCATGGCAGTTTCATTTTCTTTCAAAAGTCTTTCTCCTAGAAATGAGTGGGAGATTTGATGATCTTACCTACACTGGCTTGGCTGAGATTGGTACTGTGGCCAAATTGAATTTGGAAACTACTGTTTTATGATAGACCTGTATTCATTCTGGAAACCACTGTTTTAAAATTTATAATAGATTTGCATTCATTCTGGAAACCACTGTTTTATAATAGGCTTGCATTCATTCTGGAAACCACTGTTTTATATTAAGCCTGCATTCATTCTGGAAACCACTGCTTTATAATAGACCTGCATTTCCTGAGAAACACGGCATATGGTCTAGGGTCTAATTTCTCATTTCTTGAGTTGTAAAAGACGCAAGAAAACAATTTCTGGCAAAAACCTTACTAGACAATCATTGCCCCATTTGAGGATTGATCCGTTTCCTCTCCGCTTCAGTGCCTGGCCAATAGCCATAGGCCATTGAATCTGCATTTGATTGTTTGTTCGTTATGGTCTATGAGGGTGTTTTCAACCCACTTCAAACTCACTTTGTAATTGGGATTTATCATTGATTCTTTCAATAAAAACTTGGTACTTGCGTTGCACTTCTGTGGCAACAAGTCTACTTTAAAGTTTTCCTAAACAACTGTGACATTTGCGCTATGGAGTAGACCAAAATTCACCTGTTGCAGGTCAACCACAACTTAGTAAAAGCACATATTTAGTTTGCTGAACCCAACTAAATGACTGGTATGTAATTGAAGCTCCAACTGTCCAACTGTCCTAACTATTGGGCAGGTCTTTCTCTCTTTAAATATTTCCGTATGCATTGTATGAGCACTCCTCCTCTCTCGGAACTATGTATTGTATTAGCACTCCACTCTGGCTTGGGTCCCTTGTACACATGCTCTCTCGTTTTTTCCAAGGAAAATCTCACACGAACCCCCCTTCTTTCATGGAATAACTGGATGGAGGGCACCTTAACCACCAGCCAAAATAGGGACTGTTAATGCTGAGGGACCTGACTGGATTTGAACGTAATAGGCTCTTTCTTGTACTGTGCATTGACACCAATGAGACTTCATCGTCACAACCGTTTGCAGGGACTTGGTGCACATAGTGTTGTACATCGCCACTCTCATAGTCTCACAAGTTTATTGTAATACACTCTAGCCAGTCAGTACAACAGTCTTATTAAAATCCTTGGTAACACTGCATATATGATATATGCATTGAAACTCTAATTGACATTGTAATATGAATTGAGCATGTTTGGTGTAACATTGTTTTCATTATCTGGTTGTTTATGCTATGTACTTGGTTCTGCAATATAAGTGGGGTGTCCTGTGTGGGTGTGTGTCATTGTGTACTTATATGCAATGTATCAGTCTGCTATATTATCACACAGTATTCACACTTATCTGCAGAAAACATTGCCCCCTCCATAACCTTTGGATTCCCCTGAATTCCTTGTTTGTCCCCTGAATCTACACCCGGGCAATTGGATCACTGAGAATGTAAGAGTTGAATTTTGTAGGTGTGACGTCCACTGTGAAAAGAAGATTGTGAACATGTTACATATTCAACATCCTCAGATGATGAGTTTCAAGGAGTTGTATGCCCTAATGGCTCCAAAGATTCGGAAGTTTTGCCTCCACAAATTAAAATGGATGATCAATGTAGTGTGGCACAAACTTTGCAAGACCTCAAGAAAAACTCTCTGCCTGTAAAGGGCCTTGTGCCAGGCTGGATAAATTCCCCAACTTCTGCCACCTGGCTTTCAGTGGTTCTTCAAGTTGACCTTAAAAGATTGCTCCTTAGACTGTAAATCAACTTTTGGTCTTGAATATTAGATAATTGATTTGTGATTGAATTATATTCATTGTATAATTCCGCTGATAGCTTTAGGTGATTGATTTTAGGCTCATCATCTTATTGCAGTTTTTGAGAACATGGGTTAGTCAGTTTCGTTGTGGTTGTCTTCATCGGTTGCTACATGTGTTTTATCGTAACTGTTAACTACCTTTTATGTCTGTATGCATGTATTTCATTTAGGGTTATCGGTATTGGACTGCTAATTTTGTATGGAAACTTGCTAACAATTTTCTCACCCTACAAATAAAGATGGCTGGGAAAGTCGTTGGGTGCAATCTGATTGGAAAAGGGATGAAAGCTTGGCTGGAGATTGGGTGCATACAGCAGGGAAATGGAACGGGGATCCAAATGACAAGGGTGTGTATTTTCACGTTTTTTATTTTGTTTATAACTTTATACTTATGTTTTATATAACTAGTCATCAAACAGTTGACATCCGGGACTATACACTTATGCAGTTGTTAAAACTTTGTATCTGCTTGTTAGCAATGCCAAGTGTTGCTTGTGTATCATCTGGCTCCCAAAAACATTAAGATGCACAAGTTTGTTGTTGTATTTATTTTTTTAACGTCCTCACCACGTGTGGTAAAAGCAGGGATACAAACCCATACAGACTATAGGTTTTTTGCCATCTCAGCTGCATTCCCTGAGTTTAGCAACAAGGATAAGACCCTTGTTCTTCAATTTTCTGTCAAGCATGAACAGAAACTTGATTGTGGTGGTGGCTACGTAAAGTTGTTAAGTGGTAAAATTGACCAGAAGAATTTCAGTGGAGAGACGCCTTATAGGTATACTGTATATATGGTTTCTAAATTCCAATTTGTTTTATTAAGTGGTTTTCAACTTTTGTGTAAATTATGATTTGAGAATTATGAAGTTCTAATGCTGTTTTATGATGCCAATGCGTGGTAACACGTGTAAACTTTTGATGGCAGTATCATGTTTGGGCCAGACATTTGTGGTTACAGCACTAAAAAAGTTCATGCCATTCTGTCATACAAAGGGCAGAACCATCCTATCAAAAAGGATGTTCCTTGTGAAACAGATCAGCTTACTCATGTTTATACTCTCATTCTTCAACCGGATGCAACATACAGCATCCTCGTTGACAACAAGGAGAAAGAATCTGGGAGTCTGTATAAGGATTGGGACTTGTTGCCACCAAAAACAATCAAGGACCCTGATGCCAAAAAAGTATGAATCTCTTTCCTGCGATTTTATGTCAAGAGTACCCTAAACTTAAGCAATTTTTACGTAATGGAGGATCTTTATATGTATGACTATGTGCAGCCTGAGGATTGGGAAGATAAGGAATACATTCCCGATCCAGAAGACAAGAAACCTGAGGTTAGTGAATAATGATAGGCTTTTATTTTCACATCATCAAATGATATAACCACTGTTTTATGGCTACTGGCTACTATGGTCTATTACAGCATGTAGCTGTGTGCAAATATTTATAGCTTGGATGGTTTCCTGTAGTGAATGATTCACGGTTTTTCCTTATGTATGTGCAGGGATACGATGACATTCCAAAGGAAATACCTGATCCAGATGCCACTAAGGTAATCAGTAATCACTAGAATCAAGTAATTATAATTGAAAACATGTCACATAAGATTCCGACTTTGTTTTGTATGTATCTCTTTCTCCAAGTTGTGTTTGCGTCCACTGTGTTGTTTGGGGTACAATATATGTTTGTGTAAACTCATATTCAATGCATTCCTAGATCTGCTCTAAAGAACCAGACTTTCATCTAACAATCTTGTACTGATAATGACTGCCACGACCCAGGGCCATGTCTAATGATCTGATTTATGCCATGCAGCCAAACGATTGGATTGATGAGGAGGATGGTGAGTGGACAGCTCCAACTATTGCAAATCCAGAATATAAAGGACCCTGGAAGCCTAAGGTGTGGAGAGGGAAACCATGGTCTATTGATTGTTGCTATCTGTTGACTTTGTTGTTAGCCTGCTTTTTTCTTTTTTCTTTTCAGTCTTTTACCTCTGTCAAGTTGTAGTTTCTTATTATTTGCCTGAAATTATGGACAGAAAATTAAGAATCCAAACTTCAAGGGCAAATGGAAGGCTCCAATGATCGACAATCCTGGTACACTTTCCTTCATATCAAAGAATAAATCTGTATTTCAGCATTGTTTTCAGTGGCTTTGATTCATCACTGTTCTGTTTTTGTATCTTGTGTTTGTCATTTTGTGATCTGACACAACTTGTCCTCGATAGATTTCAAGGATGATCCAGAGATCTATGTTTTTCCCAATCTCAAATATCTTGGAATCGAGTTATGGCAGGTATGCATGTATCGTGTATTATTTTGTTACTTCACTTGCACTAAGTAATCAATATTTTGCTAGTTTCTTCTTCCTCGTAATAAATGCATCCTTGATGTTACCACAGGTCAAGTCAGGAACATTATTTGATAACATTTTAATCTGTGACGATCCTGAATATGCCAAGAAGTTAGCAGAGGAAACATGGGCCAAACACAAGGATGTGAGTTGACTGTGTTTAACGGGAGACTCCTATCTCTTATCTATTTTCTTCCCATTCCTAGTAGTAGTAATCTCTGATAATTTCATTATTGACTCCTTTCCAGGCTGAAAAGGAAGCCTTTGACGAGGCAGAGAAAAAAGAAGAAGAGGAGGTAATATCCATTTTTATTTTACTAGGCCAAGGTCTTTTAGTCAGGATAATCATTTTAGTTTTCTTGAGTTTATGGCTTTTAACAATGCATTACCTAGTTTATTGGTGATTACCTTATTTGTGGTGTTATACCACCTTTACAGAATGTGAAATGTTCATGTCTTATGAAAAATGGAAGTATATCTTGTTCAAAACTTGATTGCAGTGCTGTGACTTTATCATTTTCATAAATATTTAGTTGATTTACTAGTCCATCATTTTAACGATGCTAATGTTTACTCCAAAAATGTTTCAGGAGAAAGAGAAAAAGTCCGATGATGAGGAGGACACAGAAGTAAGTTCCATGATGTTATTGTGAAATTTTAGAATTTACTGTTTAGGAGTCGGTAGTTCTTTTCATTGAAATAATATCGAGGTTATGTGAGCCGTCAGTGGCTGTGTAAGTAGGAGATCACGCCTGTTTTTCTAAATGGCAATTTATTGGAAAAATAAAATTATGCAAGAAACTGGCCAACTTGGATAGTTCTAGTGACTGGCCCTGGTTGAGTAGCGTTTAGAACAGCACTACTTACCAGAATCCAACAGTCATATGACTGAATCATGGGGAGGTTCACTCAATCCACCTATGGCATAGCATGTTTGTTTGGGTATAATAAAGAATAAGTTTAATTTCTTTCTTCTCTCACAAAATTTTTTGTTGATTCCCCTCTCAATACACATTTCCAATTAAAAGACCCCTATTTTCACTAGATATTCTAGGTCTCTATTTTTAGTTCAATTTTTTTAGTAAAAAATTCCATACCCTTTTTATTTGTACCCTAGTATGCTGGTCCCATTATATTATTCCCTTGTCACCCAGTAATCATCATCATGCTTCCTCTTTTCTCTACCTTTAAAAACCCCTATGATATTTCTTGCTCAGGCCACCGTCAGATTAGCACGGGTTTCCTTCATCAACATGGATAATACGTATTTCTATGCTCATAGGTAAATATCTATGTCCACAGGTATATTAAAATACCCCTCCAACCCTTTATTACTAAGAGATATATTGCTCAACTTCTCCAACCCTTATTACTAAGAGATATATTGCTCAACTTCTCCAACCCTCATTACTAAGAGATATATTGCTCAACTTTTGGGTAATTTAATATACATAGGTATATTAAAATACCCCTCCAATCTTTATTACTAAGAGATATATTGCTCAACTTTTGAGTAATTTAAAAACCCCAATATAAATGGATGTTATGGTATTGCCTAACCATAATTTAAAAACCCTCAATATGAATGGATGTTATATGGTATTGTCTAACCAGTGAACCCCGTGGACCAAAAGCTGTTTGAAGTACTCTGAACCTCTGCTGCATGGGAGCACCCCCTACCCCCTCGCTCCCAAAACGCTTCCAAGGTGCTCCCAAGGCGCTCCCTACCTTTCCTATACTAAAAGCTCCTATACTAGGTTGATCATTTGATGACAATGTTATGGTACCTCCGTTCATTGCCAAACTCATATAAAAGTAGTTATGGTTGAGCATTTGATAATAATGTTATAAGTTATAACTACTAGATGATTGATGTTATATAGTTTAATCCATATTTTCTATAGCTAATTCAACATCCTACATGTTTTTAGATATAAATCCATCATAATATATACTATATAAAAAACGCTCCTGGGATGCTCCCAAAACGGGATCTTTTGAAAATTTCGCTTTTTGCTCCACTCCCCACTCCTGCTTCTCATTCCCAACAACATAGCTCTGAACTAACATTGCATCAGGGATTGTATCCTCTTGTCCAAGCAATGGGCAATTTGAAATGCTGCTTGTGGAATGGACTGTACTGCAGATTCCAGATTGAACAACGGAGGAGGGAAAATGATTGGTCATCGTTTACAAAGTGCATTCTGATCACTCCCATCTAAATGGGAGCTGCACAAAGGTGTCTCCTTAGTTGTATTTGTCCGCCCAATCTGCTGTCACTCGCCCATCTAGATGGAAGCTATGCAAAGACCACCTCGGATAAATAACTTTCCAAAGAGATTTGTGTTTCTTCTCCTTGCACCTCAATGTTTTCTGGATTTGCCTCTTTGGGCCTCTATACATGGCTTCATATGTGTAATGTAATTCATCGAGTTTTTTTCCCATCAACCATTCTGGGCTCAATTGCCAATGTCTTTGAGACTGCAACCACCTCTCTAGCATCCTTCCAAATAGGAACGTTGAATACAAGTGCCGTGACTTTAATTCTATGGGTATTCTCACTATATTTTGATTGTGCCCAGCTGCTCACAAACATGTTCTTCATATTCATCGGTTTTTTCCCATCAACCATTCTGGGTTCAATTGCCAATGTCTTTGAGACTGCAACCACCTCTCTAGCATCCTTCCAAATAGGAACGTTGAATACAAGTGCCGTGACTTTAATTCTATAGGTATCTCATTATATTTTGATTGTGCCCAGCTGCTCACAAACATGTTCTTCATATTCATCTGGTTTGGCACAAATGATGTATAAAAAAATAAAATTGTTGCAAATTTGGTCATGACAGGCCGAACAACTTTTTCCAGTGCATGTCCTCGTCGAAGACCCATGAATATATATTTTGTTTTTTGACTTATTTTGTTCATAACTAATTTCACCCATGCAATTTGTTAAATGTCGTCAAGGGTTAAGTCTAAATGATTGGTCGCATGGGGGGTTTCAAAAAGAGTGGGACATCTCTCCATCAATAGGACATGCTCCATCTCCACCTCTCATACAATTGTCGTTCATAACTAATTTCACCCATGCAATTTGTTAAATGTCGTCAAGGGTTAAGTCTAAATGATTGGTCGCATGGGGGGTTTCAAAAAGAGTGGGACATCTCTCCATCAATAGGACATGCTCCATCTCCACCTCTCATACAATTGTCTCATGTAGGTCACATGGTAATCGGGCTCTCTTTACTTGAATAGATCGTCTATAGAGTTAAGAAACATGGTTCCCTCTTCCATTCCCTCTCCTTAAGATGCATCTGGTGTAGAGGAAGAAGCCCTTGCCGCCCACCAGGATATTTCTTTTATGTCTTTGTATCAAGGGCCAAGGGGATGGCTCCTATTGTCTCTACCTTATTGTTTTCCCCATAGGCAATACAGGGATGATGAGCTATGAAATATCCACCATGGGAAGAGATACATCTTCCTTGATGGCAGACTGCTGAAGTTCATCACATAATTTTGGGGTTTAAATTTGAAATGATCAAAACATGTGCAAATGATGGTTTATACTGATTCTCCAAGTTAATCCCCTAAAGCCCCTAATCATGCACACTAATTTATTGTACAATAATATTTTTACAAAACTAAAAGTAAAGTAAAATAAACATGTTTGAATCTCATTGATACTTTTCTTTGTTTTTTGTAGTCAATGAATTTGTATGAGCAGTGCACAGAGAGTAATTAGGTGCATTTACAACCATATGTCCAAGAGAATAATTAGTCATATATTACATCCGTAACTTTAATAAATTAAATATAAAAAATAACTTCATTAAAAATTAAAAACTAAAAAAATTAAAAAAGGGATCACTATAATAAAACCAGCATATAGATTCATCTTAACTACAGATCTACCAAATACTTTTCTTTGTTTTTTGTAGTTAATGAATTTGTATCAGCAGTGCACAGAGAGTAATTAGGTGCATTTACAACCATATGTCCAAGAGAATAATTAGTCATATATTACATCCGTAACTTTAATAAATTAAATATAAAAAATAACTTCATTAAAAATGAAAAACTAAAAAAATTAAAAAAGAGATCACTATAATAAAACCAGCATATAGAATTATCTTAACTACGGATCTACCAAGTACCGCACTTTATAGATCCGGAGTTGAGATGGATCTTCTATACTAATATTTTTAAAACCCATATCCTACATGCACATTTATTTATACATTTGGAATTAACAATAGTGATATTTTTAAAACCCATGTCCTATATGCACCTTTATTTGTAAATTTGGAATTAACAATAGTAAATATTAAAACTAATGTACGCTGATGGTTGTGACATACTTTTCTTTTTTCCTTTGTATCTTGCAATTTCATCGTGTTTGGGATTCTGGCTGAAGAAGCACAGCCCCTTTATCCTCCCACCAAAAGGCCATCCTGTATCTCCAAACAACTAGCATCTGAATAACTTGAAACAGTGATGTAAAGGGATTGTACAACAGTAGGCCTGAAGAATATGTGTTGCATTAGTTTTCATGAAATTGAATATATCTACTTTGATTGCTCGTCACAGGAATCAGACGATGAACACGAAGAAGAGGAGGAGGACAAGGAAGAACATGTAAGCTTTCTGTCATGCTAGCAAGTAGATTGTTATTACGATACATATGTTCTTGACATTGGCAAATGTTGCAGTTTCACTCTGGTATGTTAGATCACTAACACAGTAAATTTTGGTCTTTATTTTTCAGGATGAGCTATAGTTGCTCAATATATGCATCATTGATTTCATGTGGGTAGTACCTACCTTGAGACGTCCATTGGCAATTTGGAGTTATCATCTTATCCTCTCAATTTTTGTAAGAGTTTACAGATGGTTTCTTTGAATGTTTTGAAACGGCTTTACAAAAAAGAGTAATAATTAGTTTGAAGTCTCCCTGTCTAATGGTTGGCAACATTTTCTCGAGGACTCGAGTGGTTGCCTGCCTTGCAGAAATGCTTTTATTTTCAAACAGTGGGCAGGTTTACCCAACAAGTGGTCAATGAAAAAAATTAAAACTTTCATTTCGGACAATTTGTTAGCATTTATGATTTATGCTGTAGTGGCATGTTGCGTTTTATTTTCACTGAGTTTGTTCTTCATACCTTGGGCTTTAGGAATATTAAGCTGTGTATACTAAATGTCTTTTGTATATGTTTTTCAGTAAGCCTGAGTTGGTCATAGTGTTGGTGAGTTAGCTGTGTGATAGTAATATAATCTTTTCAGTTGCAATGCGTAAAACCAATATCTACTAACTATATTTGCTATTCTTGTTAGATGCAAGCTTTACTAAAATTTAATTCGCCTAAAGTAATATTGTAAGAATTATCACATTCTTTGTATGCTTTTTACCCTTTGACTAAAATTATTCCTATCAATTCAAGTTTCATAAAAAAATTCGAAATGTAGTATATAATGTAGACTTAGAGTCGCTGATTTAACATAAGTTCACACAGGAAGGTTCACATACTACAATGAAAAACCTTAGAGTTTCCACGCATTTGCCATAGATGTTGCACCAAATTTAAGCATGACGGTGCCATTGTATACAACATGCTTCCTACATTATACAAGCTTTGCCATGTAATTGTAACTCAATTTTTGTTAGGCTCAAATGGATCTCAACATTGACTTTAGTGTCACTTGGCTTTCAACTTGACTTGTTCAATTTGCTTGTGGTTCCATGTCAATATACAAGAGGGCATTGTGGCTTTCTTGCTTTTACAGTACATGTTGGCTTATTTGCACCTGCAACCTTGCCTTGCAAAATTGATTGTGTACATTACTTGTGGCTCTGTGATTGATTTGATCGTGTCCATATTGAAAATGCAATATAGCTTGGGCTTTATTCTAACATTTTGTAAATCATGATTGAAAAAAATTGACAAGAACTTTAATGATGATATTGTTGTCAAAGGGATACCGATACATATTTTCAATCGAGGTGATACTATCTTGGTTTAATAACATACCATTTAACAAAGTAGATCATCCATGACTTTCCTGTTTTCAAAGACACCTAAGAAGACAATGCACAATATTTTATTTTTTGCCAGGATGATTTAATGAGTAGAAATAATCTATAATAATTTGTAATAGATTTTTCCTTTTGTTATAAATACCAGGAGGAAACAATTGATCACACCATGAAACCATCTATAGAGATGTGGGGAAGTTCATGAAATATGTTTTGTGGTCAACAAAGCTTAAAACTATTTACTTCTTTAGTTATGTTGATATGATCTAAAATGGATCACTACATAGTTTGTGATTTATTTTGGTATTTGGGGAGTTGAAAAATTTGAGCCATGGATTTGTAGGGCTTATTTTAAGGTAAAGTCCTATTTAGATGATTTGGATTTCGAAACTTTCAAAGCTTGTTTTGGGGGTCAAAAATTTGCAAATGAAGTTGCTAGTCCTCCAACTTTGTTTTACATAGAGAATATTTAATGGTACAAAGGTCACCTCAATCAAGTTCTATATGAGATTATGCCTCTCACAAGTTAAACCTATGTTTTGACCACCATAGTACAGAGTTGATGCCATGCCAATTTGCATAACTCACCCATGCAGAGCTAGTCACATATGGACTCAAGAAGATTCTACAGTGTCCAAAGCATTAACCCTAATTTGATAGTTCAGGCATTAAAAAACCCAACCGCATTACAAACTTCAATATACAAAGTGGAAGCTACAACAACATGCATTATTCACCCATGTGGAGCTAGTCACATGGTTTTCAAGAAGATTCTAAAGGGTACAAAACAGTAACCCTAATAGGAAGTTGAGGCATAAAATGATCCCAACCTTAATCCTAAACAACTATTAAGACATGGTAAATATCAACCCACTAAGAAAGGAAGAGGTTTCATCCCTATTGTATAGATTTGTTCTTCCATAAATTAGTATAACAAGGAATGGGATATTGTGGAAGCAAAATTGCTTTTTCATCGAGCCATGATTCTCTACGTCAAACCATCCATATAATGGTTTTCTTTCACTCATATAATGGTGTTATGGAAAGAATGTTTTTTGTTTTCCTCCCATCGTATAACTGTTATGGAAGGTTTGATCTAGTAGGGACTCTTAGTAATCTATGGATATTGTTCGCCCTTGGGGAGCAATGGTTGGGTCCTTTGTATGAGAGTTTTTTTGGGGAGATGATGATGGAGGTCATGGCGAAACCCTGGATGGTGAAACCTTGGACGACGATACCCTGGACGACGAGAGTTTGGTGTTGCCTTAGGACGGCTTCTTGTCGCTGTGTGACTGCGAATGCCCTACCTCTAGACCGATAATCTATGACCGTCACTCTGTTTTTGTTTTTGAGGGTTGGGTCTGGTCTTTTTTTATGCTTTTTTTTCTGGGTTTTTGGTGTCCTCTCTGTTGTCCCTGCTTAGGCAGGCTTGGAGTCAGTCGTCCGCTCTGGATGGTGAAGCACCAACCAAGATAAAAAGTGGGAAAGTCTTTGTTTATGCTTTGGAACCTTCTTTCTTCATCTGTCTTTTCTGGGTACGTTTTTCCTTGGTCCTTTTGTTTTACCGGCGGTCTTTCTTGGGTTAGAGGCATTTTTATTTGAAACCCTACTTTTGCGGCGGTTTTCTTGGGGTCTGTCTCTTGTGGTCTTCCCATTTTCTCGGGTTGACCCTTCCTGTGGGGCATTCCATCCAGGGTTTGGTTTGTTTTCTTTTGTGGAGATCGGTGGGCATTTAATGAAGACACCTAGAGGTTGTTCACCAGCTCCCTTGGTTCAGGTCAGGGTAAACCCTCTTACTTTTGTGTGTTATCTTCCCCCCTTCGTTCAACCCATTTGACTGAGAGGGGTCAGACTTTTGTGTCGGGCCACCGTGTTTTTGCGGATGCTAATGTCTCTGTTGTTCCCTTACATGCTGCGGAGGGTTTTGATAGTTGTCTTCCAGGTTGCAGCGGACACAAATCCAAGGTGAAGAGAAATTTTAAGATTGAAAAGGCCTGTAAAGCTAGGCTCAGTTGTACCCTGGGAAAAGATGTCACAGTCGACATGGTTAAGAATCTGGCTTCGAAGGCACTCATTGGTAGGTTGGAATATATCCGCCTTTCTCGTTCAGAGCTGGTGGATTGGATTTCACGTTGTTGGAAACCTTTGATCAACTACGTGCCTAGAGTCATTTTGCTAGACAACGGATGGATTTATTTTCACTTCCTTGCGGAAGACTCCCTACAATTGATTTTGTCTAAATTCTAGGTGCTCGGCATGGGGTCACTGGTTCTCATGAGATGGCATCCTGCTTTTGATCCTTAGAAGGAAAAGCTCATCCGTCGTCACCTTTGGGTCCTTTTTCCAGCTTTTCCCTTGTTCTGTTGAAGCTTTTAGGCCTTTACGGCGGTAGCGAATTCCATTCGGCGTTTTATTCTCATAGAGGATAGTACACTCTTGGCTAGTGTCTGTTTTCGGACAATCTACATGAGCGGACTCAAACAGATCTCCCTAGTCCAAGTGGATCTAGAACAAATAGATACACAATACTAGTTGTTTTCCTAGATCAATAGAAATACTAGACAGGTCAAGATGTGGCTTACCTCAAGTCAGCGGTTCTTTTCTCCTTGATGCTCCAAGCTCCAAAGTCTTCAAATCTTTAGCTACAAAACCATGTCAAGTAGGTGGAAACATACAAGCAGTAAAAGCATATGAACATGAATTGATCTAGATTGACAGTTAAGGAGGAAAATCCTAAGTATTATCAACACAACAACACTTATGGAAAGAACTTGTATTAATGTAATAAACAGAAGTACATAGGGAAGAAATGTCACAACCCAAGCCTTAACGTTGCAACTTCCATCCAACAATCCTAGCCTCCAAAGTAGAATGCTTGCCTCCCAAAGGATGAATGAGGATCACCTAGAATTATTTCACCAGCATAAGAGTACTATGGTCCTTCCTCCCTTTACAATGGAGAGGAGTGTTTGTATATATAGGGCTAAAGGGATAGAATAGGTTGAAGATTTAGGAGAGAGGTCTAAGGGATCACCCCATTAGGTTAGGGGATTGAGAGCTAGATTTCATAGAATCTAGGGATAGACCTCCATGTCACCAAGCTTGCAGAAATCGCTCGAAGATTCTTTTTATCCAATTTAACCAATTCCGATGCACCTTGTAGGAAGACAAACTGCGTCAGAAGTGGGTCGCCACACAGTATACAAAGGCAACATGCGTCACCAACACTCTCTGCTAAGGTGTAGAGTGCGTCACCTAGAGGTTGACACTCCTTGCTCAAAGGCAGGGTGCGTCGGGGTGACAACAAAAGATGGAAAGGGAAGGACAACAACCTTTCTGTCAGTGTTTTAGCCAAGGAAATTTAGGGATCAAGGCATGGAGCTGATACATGACTCATGATGACGAGATTTTGGTGTAACAGAATGCCCCCCAAAGCATAAAGTTGGTAAAATAAAACAGGTGAAATGCTTTGGAAATAAATGAAAAGAATGGAGGCAAGGATCATTGGTTGGAAGATACTATTGCAGAACAACTAAATCTGAGATACGCATCTCACATGACTCATAACATGGATGCCGACCAATACACTGCAGATCCATGACAATAGGGATCGACTAAACACAATCATGGCTACTAGACACAAGCGTAGATCCATGATGAGATGACAACACAGCCACGACCAATACAAAATGGATTCGTGTGATATGATTCAAAACAATCTCCAACGCAACTGGGGTGAGATTTATGACTTAACCCAGGGTCTTCAAGCTGAACCCACAATGATACGAATCTAACCATGTGATTACAATGTCCTGAAGTCGAACATGGTAGAAACCACTTGATGACTAGTCATTGACGTTTACCATTAACAAGCACGAGGGAGATCACCATTGATGCCAATGATTCCCAAGTACATACCATCGAACGTGAATCAATGAGCTGAGTTCGAACACTCGATGGAATCTTTCAATCAAGAGACAATGATGTGAGCTCATGTTGAAAGTGAGGTAACCTGCCATTGAGGCATGCAAGCCCAATGTACTTGATTGGTTTCTAGATTCAATCCTTGGATGATGTGTTGAAGTCGACAAAGATGAATCTGTCGTAGGAGGGCCATGATGTATCCCCCATCATCGATGCAAAACGAGATCAAAGATGTTTTGGGGTAAATCGGACTGTAGATCAATGTGTGAGACTGACTCAGGGAAAACCGACATGATAGAAGGTCGAACGACTGCAGATAGTGAATTGATGAAGATACATCTCTTGAACATGGGCATGGCATGACTTGGCAATATTGACATGACGATGATGATATCAACCCCTAATGCGACTGATGGTGGAAGCATTCTTTGGATGACCCAAAGGAGTAAAAGGACTCATGGAACTGATGTGACTCGAGGACAAATAGATTACCCAAGTATTGAATGCAATGCATCTGAGTGCCATGTCCAAGAGTGACTAAGTATTGTCGTAACTACGGTGATCAAGGTCCTGTCCAGGAAGCACGAGGGGGACAACAGTTCGACTGAATGAGTCGGCTCTGTTATGGCGGAAGCAGTTAAGAATAAGCAGAATGAGCAAAGCAGGATTACACTACACAGATAAACACAATATGCGCAGACAATATGCAGGAATGCGAACTGTTCTTCTATTAGATGTAAAACAGGTAAATCATTGATTGCGTATGTTGCAATATTATACATGCTTATATAGATTTCTGAGATGCTTGGGTGCCTGCCCGTTACGTTCAGTTACAAAGAAGAAGTTAGAATGGTTCAACAGTTCAACCATTACAGTCAACTAGAAGACAGAGAGACAGTCTGTCGAAGTTTGACAGTCGTTGGTCGCATGTCGACGTTGCTTGTCGATGTCGCGAACTGTGAGGTTGTTGAACATGTCGAAGGTGCGAATGTGTCGAGGTTTGTCGAAGTCGAGACTCGTCGGAGTTGTATCGAGTTTGTAACCTGTCGAGTTGAAGTCATGTCGAAGTTGAAACTTGTCGAAGTTGCATCAACGTCGATGAATTTACCAACTACGATGCGGATCATACAGTGAAACATAAATTCTTTCCTTATCCCCATCATGATTCATGAGTACCTCTTTTAATTTTTCAACGATCTTGAGGAGGGTAATAGATCGGTATAGATCATCATTCAGAGGAGTTCAATCCCAAATGTTTTACCAACCTGAGATAGGAGGGGTTCGTCCCAAAACAGGCCCTTCGATGTCAATTTTTAACGAGTCCAAAGAATTTAAACTCAACCTTATTTCATGTTTAGAGAGTCTTAAAAGGACTAAAGAAGACTCCAAAGGTTCTTTTTCGTAAAGGTTAGTCTCTTCACCTGAAAAATGATAAAATAATGTGAAAATAACTCTTCCAGTCATGATTAACCAAGGCGCTCATTTTTCGTAAATAACACTTCCTGGTGCGAAAAATGGGTAAACTATCACTAGGGAGGTGATCATTCAAATACTTTTACAAGTATGAAAGCATCAAGTTCGCTTGGCGATCTTTTGATATTTAGGTAGTCTGAAAAGAGCTTAAAGAGGAACTCCAAGGGGGTTTTTTGTGGGAGTTTTACGAGCCCGAAAAAGTGATAAAAGATAACTCGGTGACTTATTCTCATCGTTTTACGAGCACGAGAAAGAACCAAGAGCAAACTCGGTGCCATTAATGTTTGATTTTAACAAGCGGCGTAATAGCACAAAAATGTTCAAAAGTTCTTCACACTTGATAACAAGAGTGAAAAGACCACAATAGTTGCCGAAAAGTTATAATGTTGCTTTACTTTACCTGTAGACTCCAAAAACTAGGTCAAAACGACAAATTAGGTGTTTAGACACAAAAATATTACCAACTATAGTAAAAATTAACCCATAAAAGAATAAATCAAAACAAGAATATTCCACTTTTGATATAAAAATGGTCAAATAGTAAAAAATAGTTACCGATGTTTTTTACCAAATTTGGAGGAGTGAAAACACCATTTGGAGTCGATTTTCAAGCGGCGACTGCGGGAGTATCAGCCAGCCGTTTTCGACACCGTCAACGTCAAGTAGGCCTAAACCTTGTCCCCTTCAATTGTAGTGGATTAGATTTGCATCTAATTTTCATTATTTGGGTTTTTGAGCTTGTATAATGGGGGGATTATGTGCCCTATGGGCAACGCACTTTCTCCTTACGGGAAGTGTGTCAAGGGCTCTCTTACGCACTTCGAGTATGGATGGGGTGCATCGCCGACGCACTGTGTGAACTTACGGGGTGCGTCGACGCAAACCGGCCCATAAAACTAAGAAATGTGCCCAAAAAATCCAATCCCAAAGGCATAGCAAGGTTCTAATGCTTATTTAAATGTTGTTTGGACAGGTTTGGGTCACCGAAGTGGTTCAGTGGAAAGAAATAGAACATGAAATGGAGGATGCCCAAGTGGCGAACAATCCTCATTCCATGAACGCGCTTCAACAATGTGGTTTGCTAAAATTCTTTCACATCCAAGGCATGAGAGCCCAAGTGCCGTTGCTGGAGTATTTGATTAGATTATGGGATCCAGACCAACAGTACTTCCGAGTTGGAGTTCATACGCTGACCATAGATGTAGAGGACATCTATTTCTTGACAGGGCTATCTAGACGGGGTGCCCCAGTTTCGCTATCAGGGCCATGCAGAAGTGACCAATCCATAGATATCCTAGTGGCTCAGTTTTGTACACCTGGTACTCAGATGCTTGCTGGGAAGATTCCCATCAAGGCTGTGAGGGACCAACCACTGCGCACAACACTCTTTACCATAGAGAGAGTGGCGAGAAGTAGGGCTCCCCATCAGGCCACAAAGGCACATATGTTGTGTGAAGTGGAGCGTATGGCCCCAACCGTGTTCAACCGGTGAGAGGGATTCCTCGCAAATCTCAGAGATCAGCTCACCAAGTGTCGTCGAGGTCAGCTGAAACAGTTCGGCTATGGTTCGATTGTAGTCTCGTTCTTCTTGGAACAAGTCTCGTTGTTACGTCCTCAGGTGGAGATAGAGGATCTAGATCCAAGGGATCCTCATATGGTACATTGGTTTGAGGTTATGCCCGCCACGGAAGTGGGGGCCCCATCATCAGTTATGGTCCCGCGTTCTTCAAGTGGTTGCGGGGGAAACTCCTCATGGTCGAGGATTACCCATATGCGGGCACAGACTTCCGAGGTGACCCAAAATTAGCTTTTCCCGAGGGGGAGGAATGGGAAAACCTAGGTAAAAACAACAACTCTATTGTATTTTTCATTTTATGATTTTTAATGTTTTTGGAGTAGTATTGATAGTTTGCATATGGTTTGTGTAGCTAGTGTTTTCACACCAGCTCGTGCTAAAGAGCACCTACTAAGGATAACAAGATTCCAAACTGAAACATAAACTTGAAAAGCTAATGTGGAAGGCATGTGTGGTTCAGATTGGTCTAAATCGAATGCCATCATCCGTGAATCGGAAGGGTCTATCGCACCTATGGCATATAACATTGTTTTGCGTTGTGCAGGGCAGTTTTTCTAAACTTCGAGGGTTGGCATAGCAGCAGGGGACTGGGCTAAGTCATCCACGATATTATAATTGGGGGCAGCACGAGCGTTGGGGTTGTTATTAATGCGAAGCAAAGGAAAGCGGGGAGCTTTGGGGCCCCATCGCACGGTGTTGGGGGTATTCGTAACAACTGATATGTGGGAAGAGCGTTAGTAGTCTTGTCGGAGGGAATGGTTTCGGTGGTGGAACCATATTGGTTACGGCGTGTTTGAAGGTGTATGTCAGCTGAAGACATCATTAGAAGGTGATGGGTACCCGATTCAATGGGTTGACTAACAGGTGCAACATAAGTGATTTATTGTTGTGGTGTCGCAACCCCTTGAGGGGGAGCCAACGGTTGGGTGTTCACTACCCCTTGCGTGGGTAGGGGATTCTGCAACACCATAGGTTTTGCAGTGGGTTGCGGGGTATTCGGTGGTGCCGGAGGTGCGACATGTCCTTAACGTTGGGCGTCATCGGTCCAAAGTTGGCAATCTCGCTCCAAATGGGGACAATTGTGTGTATAATGGCCATATACCCCGCATACAGAACATGGATGGTTCATACGTAAATTGGGGTTCTTCCCTTGTCGAGGTGGTCGATCGGGATTTTGGTTAGTTGGGGCGGCATCATTGCTGTTTGGAGGGTTTGGTGGTGGACCACCTTGATCCATAGGTTGGTTGTTCCCTCAGTTACGACCTCTGCCCCTATTTTGTTGTCCTTGTTGGTTTCATTGGGCAGGTTGGGTTTGCTGTTGGTTTTGTTGAGCGTAAACTTACCCTTGGGGGGTAGGAGGATTCTGTGGTTGAGCAGCTACTGGTGCTACCTATGGTGGATGGTAAGCTGGAGGGGCTTTAGGTTGTGCGGGTGCAGGTGCTTCCTGCGGGGGATAGTAAGTTGGATGGGCTTGAGGTTGTGCAAGTGCAGGTGCAGCCGATTGATGGTAATAGGCAGGAGGTGCAGCTGGAGGGGTGCATGCTGGCGATGTGTGACCGTAGCAATGCATTGGACATGAAGTTCCGTGGACATGAGGGGATTGGGCCATGGGAAAATACAAAGGTGTTGCTCCTGAATGGGTTGTGGCACGCGAAAGGTCGGGGCCAGTCATGGCGGAATTGGGCGTAGGATTATATGTCGAGGTAGAGGCAAGGGGTATATGGACATATGGTTGTCTATGAGACGTAATGTGTCCAACGATGCCGTCAGCGGCATGGGATGCCCATGACGCATCCTTCTTGGAGGAATCGTCGCGAGGAGCATAAGGTAAAATGGAATATAGGTAGCCTGACTGAGCATATATGAGGTCAAACTATTGGGCTTTTAGAATAGTTTCTTCTTCGGTTTGGGGCCGTTCAGATGCCACATCCTTGGCGATAACTGGTATAAGGGATTTCAAGAACCAATCTAGGAAGATGTGGTCGTCTAACTTGATCTTACATAAACTTCGACATCTACGCCATTCATGAATATGGTCAGTGATATGGGTAGCCGTGTTCTGTCTCCAAGAGAGTAGAATCTCAAGACCGGTGTCATAACGAACGAGTAACTGGAAGAACTGCAGGAAAGTCGAAGCAAGGGATGTAAAGGTGGAATGTGTTCCATGGGGTTGTTCGATGTACCACTCCGCTACAGAGCCAGTGAGGGTCTGTTGTAAAAGGCGGAGGCAGATGGAGTCATCCACTATGGAGTTGGAGGAACACCATAAGTGGAAGGACATGATGTGGTTTTGGGGGTCCTCACCACCCTTCCCTTCAAACTTAGGGATGTCCGAAGGGAGTTTGGTAGGCATGGGAGGTCATGTGGGGTCATGTCGGATGGGATCGTTGGTCAATCGGGTCAGATAAGGGAGGTTGAGACTAGCCATGAATGACAAACTAGTAGAAGGATGTGACATGGTTGCAAAGACTTGTGCGCTAGCCATGGCGGCAATTGTGGGGCCAATGCCCCCATTGGGTGGAGAAATGGTATGGGTCGTGATGGGGATCGAGGGACCTCTAGTAAAAGGTGGGGGGATCATGAAGGAAGGGCCAATGCCCCCAAGTGTGATACTAGTCACCAAAGGTACTGTAGTTGTGACTGATCCACTACCCATAGGGATGGATGTAGTGACAGGGATACTAGGTGTAAGTCATGTAGGTGGTATAGCAGAGATATATGCTGAAGTGGTAGTTGGGCTAGTGGTGGATCCACCACCAACGATCTCGCCGTAAAAGGGGTTGGTATTCACGCCATCCATGGGGCTAGACAGAGTTGTATATATGGGTAACTCTCATTCAGAATCAAAGGTAAAATAAGGGGCGTCATGATCTGGTGACAAGGCGTTGCGCCTATGACAGGTGCAGTCAAGTGAACCGTGATGCGGGGAGAGTCCCCGTAGGCGACGAGAATGTCTCGGTGAATCAATGGTGATAGGTGTAAAATTGATGAGGGGCTGTGATGAATGAAATGCTCAAAAATCCTAGTGCAATCGTGTGTGCAAAAGGAGAGCTAAAAAAAAATGGCACTCAGGCCAACAACAATGCTCAAAATGCGTGCTACAACAAGCGGAGTGGCAATAAAATGGTCAAAATACCAACAAGCAACACTCCTAAAAAATAAAAAGGTAGACTCACTAATCCAAAGGGGGTATAGGAGCATGCAAACACCTATTTAAAAGATGAAAGCTCACACAAATCGTATTTCCTGCAGGGTGATGAAATCCGCAGTCAAGCAATACAAAATGGAGAACCAAGTGGATAAAGGATATCCCTCTACCGAGAGGGACTCCGAGTAAAAAGAGCCCTAAAAGAATGGAAACTAAGCTACCTCGTTCATGGCACATCCGGAAAGGTGTCCCGCAGCTTCAGTTCTTTGGCCATCACACACCCGGTATGGGTGCCAGTATGCACGGCGAGAACAACGAGTTGGTGTCCTTCAATACAGAATGTGGAGCGTCATTCCACTCAGACTTTTGGAACCAGTATTGCTACTTTCCCTCCTAAGGGAGAGGCCTTCCGACAAATCAGTGTTAACCGTACCAACAAGTAATAGGGGATTTTGGATCCCTAGATGACAACAACTATGTCTCAAATGTAAATGAAAAAATGGGTGTTATTTGGATGCCAAACCCCAATGACCTACCTAACTACAAAATTCTTTTTGTGTTCCCCAAGTGGGGTTAAAGTTGGTTGAGTTTAGTAGATTTTAGGTCTCACTTGGATTATGGTGATTGAGTGTGTGCACAAGTGGTGTGTACCTAAGATTTTCCCGCTGGAAAATAAATAACTAAAAATTTGAAATGAAAAGTATTAACTGCTATGTAAAATAAATGAACTTGTTGAAATGTCATGCAAAGTAAAATATTTTAAATGCTGCAACAAGTAAATAGCAGAAACGTACAACTAGCAAAATGGATGCAAGCAAACAGATGGCTATTAGGGCAAGAAAAAGTGGGGAAAAATGGCTGTAGGGTGCGGTTGTGAGGCAAAAAATTGCACTCTAGGTGCAGCAAACCACAGAAAAATCGCGATGGAACAGATCAACAAGAACAAAAAAAGGGCACGGGTTTCGGGGCAACAGTCGCGCTAAAGGGCGCGGGGTTTGAGGCAGAAGTCATGCTAAAGTGCATGTTACTAGTTGAAAAGCGCACTAAAGCGCGACTATCAGGATGAAAGCTGTGCTAATGAGCGCGAGTTCCGAGCCGAAGGTTGCGCTAAAGCGCCGGTTTCGGGCCGAAAGTCGAGTGAAAGCACAGAAATCAGTCAGACAGTCGCGATCCGCAACGCAGAAAAAGTTTCGGCAGTCGCATGTCGAGCCATAAAACTTGAATTTTTGAGGGTTACTGCGAAGAGAAGGGCCAGATTTTGAAGTATGGGATCCACAGTTGAACCAGATCTGTAAAATGCAAGCAAAATAACAAGTACAAACCAAAAATAACCAAAGATTCTATGGGAATCGACCTAGTGGAGTCGTCAAAACTATAGCTAGTGTTTTCACACCAACTCGTGCTAAAGAGCACCTACTACGGATTCAGGAACCCTTAGTAGCAGTTCATGTAAATGGGTAAAAAATTGTAAATAAACAAAAGATAACTAATATATGTGAGTGCAACAATGAAAATAAAAATTAAACAAATTAACTACTACAATAATAAAATAAATAGGAACCCATGAATGAGAAATTGTTTTTCTATATTAATATGTAAAAAATGGTTTACAATATGATGTTACCTCAAAAGGTGAGGTTGGAGGAGCTCTTGCAGCTATACGTTGAGTAGTGGACCGAGTCTCTAGGCTTCCTTGCTCTTCTCCAAATGCTCAATGGGTTGGCCAAAACTCAACTGAATGGGAAACAAAAGCTCAAGGTGATAGGCTAAAGTTCAATAGGAATTTCGGCAGCATAAGGGTGTGAAGAGTTGATCATGGATGTGAAATGGGGGGCCTCCATCACCTTTTTATAGAGAATTTGGGTGGTGGAGTATTGACCCATGGTTTTGGGTAACCAGTGGTATTGGTTTGTAGCATTTGATATTTTCCCTCTTTTTTGAATTTATTTTGACTTTTTCCCCCTTTTATTTTTTTTTAGGGATTTTGGACCCTTTTTTGACCTTTTTTTGAAGGAATTTCATTAATTGAGGAGAGAAATAATGATTTTTTGCCTTTCTGGTTACCATTTGAGGGTTTTTTAGGGTTTTAGTGGCCAAAAATGTAGGAAAAGTGGACAAATGGGTTATGTGACTAGGGAGATGAGCTAGTGAATAATTTTTGGGTGTTAACAGTTTGTACAAATGTTTGTCCGGTTCGACCATTGGGTACTTATCCGATCGAGCGGAGAGTGGTGGTACGTGACATAGAGGTTGCGCACCAGGATGTGATCGAGGAGTTGACTGAGTTGGAGGAGAACCTACAGAGATTGATGGTGAACATACCATACGCCTCCATAGATGAGTTACCTCATCGTTACCAACGCCAGACTGCAGGAGTTTCAGCACGTTTTGGTCCATTATTTCGCAGAGTAGCTAGGGATATCATCTGTTATCATGAGCGTCCTATGGATTAGCTCATGCGATATGTATATACTGAAAGCTACGAGATTCGTGATTTTTGTATCTATGACCTACTGAAAGCTCATATGCTTCAGATTTTGTACCAGTACTACATTTTTTGCATTATACCGACATGTTGATATATATATATATATACATAACACTATTCACGACTTTATATACTGTGTTTCATTGATGATCGCGGGATCTTGTGCATGTTTGACTTATACTATAGATAATTTACATGTTATGTTGTTTTTAAATATTTTCAATAGAATGTTTATGAATTCGCAATGTACTAATCCAATATGAAATTGGCCAAGGAGTTAGCGACAATGTTCATGTCTCTAGGGATATGCAGGTATTGAATGGTCTCAAAATTCCTCTCCAAGAGACGTACTCATCGAAATAGACGGAGTAGCATAGGATCACGGATAGTGTAGACACGGTTGATATGGGAGACTACCAACTGTGATTCAAGGTGGACGATAATGTGGTCCATACCCAGGGAAAGAACGTCGGTCAACAATCCAATCACCGCATGATACTCAGCGGCATTGTTGGTTGCATATCCTAGACAACTTCCTCCCGAACTAATGAGCTCGCCGATAGGGGAATAAAGTACCCATGTTGCCGAAGAGAGACTATGGGTATGCCGACTAGAACCATCCGCAAATCCAAAACACGTTTCCATATGCACATCCAGGAAGAACATGGTATAAGCGTGCAGACAAGATCCTAACATACTTGAAGTAAAGCGTCACACCACACAAAACACACATCATGTACAATATATACATAGTACTAATGCATAAAGGACTTAGGCATAGTACTGCTTCAGGAAGAATCCATTGCGAGGCTCTCCTAAAGATCCCATCGTAGTCTTCCAGTTCATATGCTCCATTCTCCAAAACACGTTTAACTACATATGGAATTTTCCACATGGACTCAAGTTTTCCTGCCCCTAGTTTATCATGTTTATGGTCATAGGTAAGGACCAAATATCCTTCGTTAAAGATATGAGTCTTGACCGATTTGTCATACTGGGCCTTGATGCGCTTCTTATGTGCTTCATTAGCAAGGGTTGCATCGCAGCGGGTTTCATCGAGTTTAGCCAAGTACAGAAAACGTTCTTCCTTGGCGGTGGTGTTTGGTAGAAGTTCGACTGCAAGTTTCAATGACAGAATCTCGCACTCAATAGGTAAGACTCCCTTCAGTCTGTAGACTAATGGGAAAGGTGTGAATCCAATGGCATTTTTTACGGAGGTCCTATATGCCCATAGGGATAAAAAAATCATATTGTTCCAGTTAGACCTGTGTGTTCCCACCATGCATTGGATCATGGTTTTCAAGACCTTATTGATGGCCTCTACTTGTTCATTGGAATGTGGGTAATATGGATTTGAGTTCTAATGTCAGAAACCCAACCTGATGCTTAATTCGTCCACCATCTTGTTCTGGAAATTCCTTCCATGATCAGTGAAGATGGCCTGAGGAACTCCGAATCGCGCAATGATGTGATTAAACATAAGGAGTGCGGCAGTTTTTTTCGTATTTGTTGTATGTAGGCATGGCCTCAGCCCACTTGGTAAAATAGTCAATGACAACGATGACGTAACCATGCCCCCGGCCGAGGTAGGCTTACAATGCATGAAATCTATGCCCCATTTTGCAAAGGGGCCAACGAAAATAACAAGATGTAGTGGGGCTGGATGAGAGCGCTTTTTATGATGAAAAAGATGACAAGGAGGACACATATTGACGACTTCAATACAATATTTAAAGATGGAAGGCCAATAGTATCCGGCACATAGTATTTTCTGAGTTGTATCCATCCCAAAAAGATGACGTCCACATGCCCCTAAGTGACAATCATTCATAACATGTTCATCCTATTCATGAGTTAAGCATCGTCGGAGGATGGAATCAACACCACGACGGTATAAGGTATCACCGATGATGAGGTAGTACTTTGCGTGGTGACATACATGATGACGGTCGTCACGAGATCACCGAGGACTGAAACGTTGGGTCTGGAGATACAAAGTGATGTCTCCATACCATGGGTCAGAAGTACTGATGAGAAACAAAGACTCGTCGGGGAGGGAGTCAATGGGCTTAGTTCCCTGATCAGTATGAGGAAGATCGCAGATGAGAACCGCAAAAACCAAAGACTTTTTAGACTTGGCCTTCTGAAACTGGAGGTCGAATTCCTGAAGAATTACGATCCAGCGCGAATACTTGCCCCCCAACACCTTATGTGTGAGAACGTGTTACATAGGGTTAGAGTCATCAATGATAGTGGTAGTGCGGAGGAGGATATAATGGCGGAACTTTTGGACAACAATGACTGCCACGAGAGCTAGCTTTGAAACATGTGAATACCGCGTTTCAGAGTCAATGAGACCCTTACTAAGGTAGTAAATCACATGCTCCTAGGGGTTGTTATCCTCCTGGACCAAAACCATAGTGATGGTGGTAGTGGAAGTAGCAAGATAGAGAATGTAAGCCTTGGTGTAATTGGGAGGTTGAAGCAGAGGTGCATGGGTGATAACATGTTTTAGGTTGTCAAAGTACTGCTGAGCAGAATCATCCCAAATGAACGAGACGTCCTTCTTTAACAATCTCATGTATCCCTGTGTTTTCTCGGCGAAATTACACACGAAACACCTTAAGTAGTTTTCCTTCCCCTGCAAACTTTGTAGTTTTGGTATACCCATTGGGGGTGGGAGAGAAAAAATGGCTTCCACCTTCAGGGGATCAATGAGGATCCCATCTTTCGAAATGATGAATCCTAGGAGGTGTCCAGACTCGACACAGAATATGCACTAGTGAGGGTTTAGACAGATGTTATACTGCATGCATCTGAGAAATACTGTCATTAGATGGTCAATGTGGAACTCATGACGATTCGAATGGGTAGGGAGATCGTCGAGATACGGTTCTACAAATTCCTTCACATCATGGAAAGCGTACGACATAGCCTGCTGGAATGTGGCACCAACATTTTCAAGGCCAAAAGGGAGTTTGTGATATGCAAATGTACCCCACAGGCATATGAAAGGAGTTTTATGTTGATCGGTCTGGTGGATCTCATTCTGATTATAGCCATAAAATACATCCATGAATGAGAAGATGACACTTCCGGCACAGTTTTCGATGATTTGGGACAAGCCTTATTCACATCCCTATAATGGACACAAACCCTAATGGTGCCCTACTTTTTGGTGACAGGGACGGCATTAGAGACCCAGTCTGTCAAGGGGACAAGATAAATGAAACCAACCTTCAACAACTTTTCAATTTCAGCCTTTATAGCCGCAGTTTTCCAAGGGTGCACTGGATGTAATCTTTGTCGGACAGGTTTAGCATCGAGATATGTTTGGATCTCATGTACAACAATAGCAGGATCAATCCCAGGAATTTCCTCATAGCTCCATGCAAAAACCTCGCAAAACTGTTTGAATAAGACCATGTATGAGGCGATCTCTTCATGAGAGTAGTTTTGGCCTATACGAATATGTTCCACGACTCTGGGTGTGGTTGAGATGTCAATCGACAATGTAGGCATATTTTTTTCCAAATTACCCTTGGTTACTGTATCACAAGTGAGGATAGGAGATTGGGGGTAGGGAAAGACATCTTGCGAGATGATTGTTTCAATGTGGTTCTCCACTAAATCTAGTGGTGGGAGGAAATGCGATCAATGGTGTAGGTCTTCCCATGGGGGTTCATCCACACTCATTATCTCCATAATGGACTCGTCGGAATGAAAAGTCTGGAGTAGAGGATCTGGTAGGGGTGAGCCCTGCTGCAAGGGTGGAGAATGAGATGTAGATGCCACTGAAGAATGGTCACCAGGTGTCGATTGGATATCCTTGTAAGTAGCTTCCGCTAGTGTGAGAGGCATAACATCTCCAATCGAGTCCAACTTGTCAGGATCGGGCACGAGCCATTGGCCAATGGAGCTGGCTAGTGATGGGATCATAGAATAAATCATGTTCACTATGGCAACATGGGAAGGGGGATATGACAATGGAAAGAATCCCATGAGGGATGAGTCTTTAAGGAGTCCTACCCCCACACTCTCGTATATCTGTGACAAACGACCTAAGAGTGGTATGTTGTCTGCAGGGTGAGTAGTGGTGTTTGGTGTACAAAAATCCAGTTGGTCGATAGTAACAATTTTCCCTTAGTGAGGAAGTTGTACAATGCGGAATACAGAAGATGCAACTGCGGTCATGGCATAAAACCAATTACGACCAAGGAGTAGATTATAATCCAATGTGGCGGTGACTACCTCCACATTAATGGAAACGTTCTTGCCCCCAGCTCGATTTCCAAAGCTTGTAACAGCCCGTGTGGTTGGAATCCACGACCGCAAATGCTTTCAAAGTGGTAGGGGAATGGTTCAACTCGGGAGAGCCAATGGCTCGCCAACTTGATAACGACATTACCAAGGTGGAGGCTCCTTCGTCTAAAATAGTACGATGGATGTTTTTCCCAGCGACGTTGATAACAATTTGGAACGCAAGTTAGTGGGAAAGCCTCGGTTTGAAGTACTCAAGTCGAAACATAATGGTATTTGAGGAATCAGGGTCTACAGCGCTAATAGCAGCAAGGAGAGTCTTACACTTATTGGGACAGTTTTGTAAGACTTCCAACATCGACATAGCACAAGGAGCTTGCCCTTGGTCCTCTACAATGTTGTAGTTTTGAGCAGCCCGAGAGTTGGGATTGAAAACAACTTTTCTAATCGTTCTCTTGGGTGGATGTAGCGCTAAATCAAATGAAGGTTTCTCAATATTGAGAGGACCTTGGGGTGAGGGAATGTCCGATGTAGAGGTAGAATTTTTTTCAGTATTAATTCTGTTAGATTACTTAGTTGGGATTGAGTCATAGGAACACGATCGAGTGTTCAAGTTGACAGTTTCACTACGCATCATGAGAACATGAGTGGTAGAGGATGGTTCTCCTTAACAAGGAGAAGGTTGTTGCATGATCATATGTTGTTGTTGTGTGGGGAAGGGATCAGTTAAAATTGTGGGTGTCGGGTTCCCTTTAGGAACTTTTGGACTTCATCCCGATGTGGGAACTCTTTGGTAAATTGGTCACCACCGCATAGTAAACAAGGATACTTAACATTCCGCTTTGGTTTGGTGTCATCGGGATTGTTCTGTTTGGGCTCCTGATAATTAGAAGACTTTTTGTTTTTTCCTTTGTTCTTCTTTTTATCGCCGTATTTATGAGGTGAAGCAAACTAGACTAAATTCACTTCTTTGGTGGAAGCAGGGCTGGGTGATCTGTTGGTGTTGTTCCTAGCCTACGGTGGGGGTGGAGTTGAGCCATGGTGGCTATGTAATCCACCGGATTGTGAAGCAGGTTGGTTATGAACGGAACCAATGATATCGTCGACATGAGGTGCCGTGGGTGGTTTTGTTGGGTCATAGGTGGGGCGGGGTGCATCAGGAACGATATCGTATAAAGTGTCAGATTGAGCATAGACCAAGTCTAAGTGATGGGCCCGAGCTATAGCTTGTTCTTCAGTGACGGCCCCACCCATAGCGACATCTTTGGCTATGACTAGTAGTAGTGACTTTGTGAACCAATCTGCAAGGAGTTGGTCTGGAATAGGAGATTTGATCAGATGTCATCTCCGCCTCCACTAATGAATATGATCATAAATGTGAGTGGCGGTGGTTTGCTGGAGAGAATTCAAAAGGTCCGTACCGATTTCGTAGTGGATTGGTAATTAGAAATGTGTCAAAAATGACATAGCCAAGGAGTGAAAATCGGGAAAAAAATGTGGTGGCAACTCAATGCACCACTTGGCAGCAGTGCCAGTAAGGGTTCACTGGAATAACCTCAAACAAATGGAATCATCCATTAAGGAGTTGGACGAACACCACAAATTATAGGTCATTACATGGTTTTTCGGGTCCTCACCGGGTTTGTCGTCAAACTTGGGGACGTCAGATGGTAACTTCACCAGAATGGTTGGCCAATTTGTGCCGTGATATATGGGATCATTAGTCAACCGTGATAAATATCGCAGATCGAGTGTAGCTAGAAATGGTAATTGTTGGTTAGATTGTGGATACTAGTAGTACTGATAGGGCATCGGTGTACCAGTAGGACCATGGACCGATTGGTCATATGGTCCTTGGACCTGAAGGGGGTACGCCTCCGCCAAAATAAGGTGGTCCTCCACCGAGAGGTGGGGGTCCGCCGCCTCCGGATTAAGGTGGTCTGCCACCGAAAGGTGGGGGTCCTCCTCCTCCAGAATGGGGTGGTACTCCGCCAGAAGGTGGGGGTCCTCCTCCTCTGGAATGGGGTGGTCCTCTACCAGAAGGTGGGGGTCCTCCACCTCCAGAATGGGGTGGTCCTCCTCCAGAAGGTGGTGGTACTCCACCTCTAGAATGGGGTGGTCCTCCACCATAGGGTGGGGGTCCTCCTATTCAGGAATGGGGTGGTGGTGGTGGTGGTGGACCCGATGGTGGTGGTGGTGGTGGACCCGATGGTGGTGGAGGTGGTGGAACATCTAGTGGGGGTGGTGGGGGTGGTCCACTGCCCAGAGGTCCAGTTGGTGGAACATTATGGTGCCCCCATGGGGTATTTGGGTTTCCAGGATAGGGTGATCCAGGAAAAAGATTTCCTGGATAGTTTTGTCCGACATTAGGGTTATGATATCCTGGAAAAATATGTCCCCGTGGGGGTTGGGTCTAAATAGATGGCCCCCCCATGTGGTGTGTCCAGGTAGGTTGTACCATGGTTGGAAGAGGACTTCCAACCATAATATATCTTGGATGTGAAGTATATCCTCCACTCACGTTATGACTACTAACTGGGTGATGCTGCCCAATCAGGTTAGGTCCAGTAGCTAGGGGTTTCCCCCCAGCCAAAAATTTCCCACTTACTGGAGTGTGCCCAGTGACCGCATGTTGACCACTAATACTGGGTTGAACCGTAGCAAAAGGTTGACTACTAACAAAAGGATTAATTCCACTTGACTATAGATTAATAGGTAGGTTATAGCCTCCCCTCAAATTTTGATGTGGGGGAGGTGGAGGTAATGTCCCATAGTTAATAGAGGTTGAAGGTTTCCCTTCATAGGTTGGGGTCAAAGGAGGCATAGAACTGGTCGCTTGAATTTGAGGTGTACTCGTAGGAAATGAGGGTTGAAATGGTTCATAAGTGGTCGTGTGGGGTATGGATGTTTCTGGTGAATTAAAAGATAAAGAACGTACAGGGGAATATCTAAAAATGGGTACTTCCAAACTTGCTCTACGTGAGAGAATTTGACGTCTAAGTTGTTCGCCAACCACTTGAAAATGGCTCATGTGCTCAAAGAGTGGTGCAAGAAACTCATCGTTAGGAATCCATCGATGAGGTATATTTTCTTCCATGGGAAGTGACCCAAAATCAACAACATGTTGACCTAGAGAGGTGTCCCAAAAATATGCAGTTGGACCAAAGGTTGTTGATACAGGGTCATCCTGGGTCTGACTGAAAACCCAATCTGTAGCTCCAGGGTGTCCTTCCATCAAATTATGGAAAGACGTGTCATATGAAGTAGGTTGTTCCACTATCATAGGTCCTATAGGATCAGATCTAGGTGGGTTTATGGGGGATGGAAATTTCATTCCCGACTCTAAGGTAGAGGTATCTTCCTCGTATGACATAGACGTAGTAGGTTGATTCATGTTTTATCACGAGTTCTCCTCCTAGTTAAGGGGATATTCAGGTGGCAAGTTCAAAATCCTTCGGGATCTTCTCAAAGGTTTATCAGCCAAAATGACTGAAGAAAAATTTCTCCTAAGTGTTTTCTATGCAAAAATGAAAAATGTAATCCAAAATCTACACAAGCTAAAGCTACAAGAAAACTTATGTGATAGGTGTGGATTCAATGGTTTGGAACCTCGCAGGATTTTCAAGGTGGTGCAACTCGCGATATACCATAGGTTCCAACAGTTATACTCGGCCCAATCTTTCAGAGCACTAAATGAGGAGGATTAGGACCGTACCCCTGACCGTATAACCTGACTACCTGAAGCACATGCGTAGTAGCTCCCCGAGTGTTGTTCTCAGTGTATTTCCATGCCAAGATGACCAATAGGTTAACTCGGATGGTTACATGAATCCCATAAGGGTCTCGCGATATAATCAAGGTACGTGGGAACTCAAATCCATAGTGGTGATGTCTAATGCGCAACCGTACGACATGAGCCTTCTGATATACTATCGAGTACGTGAAGTACCTTTCAATATACCCAAGGGTACGTGAAAGGCCGTTCGATATATCGATTGGTACGTGGAAGATCTACAAGTCCCCTAGATGTAGTGCAGGAAAAAAACGACAACTTCCATGCTTAAAGACGACGGAACACGTCTCTAACCTAACACACAAGTTCCTATACAGTTTTAACCTAACACTACTGGTAAATTTTATCTTTTACGGTTAGGTGAATGCATGAGGTGTAGACAGGAATTTAAAAAGAATGCAACCGTAAGCTACATGCAAATGAAAATATTTTCTTAGTCTTTTCGATGAAATCTATCTAAGGTGAGGAGAAATTTTCTTTGTTTCCGATGGTAAAAGTAGACAAGTGCCCCTACACTTCAAAATCAACCAAAAGACAAATGAAGCACTCTTTTCACTAAGAGAACAAAAACAATGAAATAACACAGACCAAATCTTAAATGTCTTTCTTTTTTCTCTTTTCAAATATAAATGAGTCTAAGCTAAGATGAAAAGGAGAATTCTCTTTAGATGCAACAACCTCAATTTTCTAACACAAATATGAACGAATGGAAGAAAACCAAAAAATGCAAGAATTTTTCAATCTTTGGAAATGCTTCGTAAAAGTTCTAATGCACTTGAAATTTTCAAAGAAATGAGAAACTAGTTTTCATAACTAAGAAAATGCAAGATAATAATGATGCTCTAAAACTTTTCAAAGATCTTTTGATGATAGATTCGAAAGCATGAAAAATATCTACAACAATTTCAAGAATGAAACTCGAAATGAAGATAATGGAAATTGTTTAATCTTCTTCATAGATGCGCTCAACAGATCTGAGAATGATGTCACTTTCCAGATCCAGGTTCAGAAAATTCAAGAAAACACTATTGCAAACTTTAAATAACGAGGAATTCCCAAAGAAGCAAGATCACCCAAAAATATCAATAACACTCAAAGCACTCAAAATCAATCCAAAATCGCAATAAGATCAAAAGTCAGATCGAACAAATCAAACATATATGATGTAACGGTCGAGGGTCACAAGACTGAGTACGTTGATGGGGGATTGAAATTTCCCATAGCAACTAGATCATTCGCTTAACTAACTAGGACTTATATCGGCACAAAAACTTCACAACCAAGCCAAAGAACAGTACATGATGGGTCTATGGGTTCTGTGACCATAAGGTACAGTTCACAAAGCTTTGAAAATCATAACAAAAACCTAATGGAGATAATTTTAACACTTGGTACCAAGAAAAAGAGGGAGACGCGCCCTGCTATTATGCACCAAAGCATTGGGAGGTCCAACAACGCACTCTACACACTGGGTATGTGCGTCAATGATGCAGGTTGCCAAAGGACAGCAGGCGTCAGCGACGTAGTTGATTCTAAGGATGAGTGCGTCAGAAACATAGTGACGCAAGTCATACACATCCCAGGTGCGTCGAGTGGGGATCAAGCAAAAAAAGACAAAAAGTTCTCCAAGAAATAAAATGATAACAAGTCCAAGACTGATCCTGAACAGAGTCTGAGTAACCCAGAGACCCTCTGATGATCAGATCCAATTGTGGGAGGCACTTAAGAGGCTAAAAGTATCAAATGGAAATTAATGAAACCAAAACAAAATGGAATTAAAGCTATGGATATCATTCCCCATTATGGTCTCCAAATTTGTTTGTGGACAATATACATGAGCGGACTCAAACAAATCTCCCTAGTCCAAGTGGATCTAGAACAAATAGATACACAATACTAGTTGCTTTCCTAGATCAATAAAAATACTAGACAGGTCCAGATGTGGCTTACCTCAAGTCAGTAGTCCCTTTCTCCTTGATTCTCCAAGATCCAAAGTCTTCAGATCTTTAGCCACAAAACAATGTCAAGCAGGTGGAAACATACAAGCAGTAAAAGCATATGAACATGAATTGATCTAGATTGTCAGTTAAGGAGTAAAATCCTAAGTATTATCAACACAACAACACTTATGGAAAGAACTTGTATTAATGTAATAAACATAAGTACATAGGGAATAAATGTCACAACCCAAGCCTTAACGTTGCAACTTCCATTCAATGATCCTAGCCTCCAAAGTAAAATGCTTTCCTCCCAAAGGATGAATGAGGATCACCTAGAATAATTTAACCAGCATAGGAGTACTATGGTCCTTCCTCCCTTTACAATGGAGAGGGGTGTTTGTATATATAGGGATAAAGGGATAGAATAGGTTTAATATTTAGGGAGAGGTATAAGGGCTCACCCCATTAGGTTAGGGGATCGAGAGCCAGATTTCCTATCATCTAGGGATAGACCTCCATGTCACCAAGCTTCTAGAAATCGCTCGAAGCTTCCTTTTATCCAATTTAACCAATTCTGACGCACCTTGCAGGGAGACAAACTGCATCAGAAGTGGGTCACTGCATTGTGTACAAAGGCAGCATGCGTCACCAATGCTCTCTGCTAAGGTGCAGAGTGCGTCACCTAGAGGTCAACGCTCCTTGCTCAAAGGCAGGGTGTGTCGGGGTGACAACAAAAGATGGAAAGGGAAGGACAACAACCTTTATGTCAGTGTTTTAGCCAAGGAACTTTAGGGATCAAGGCATGGAGCTGATACATGACTCATGATGACGATATTTTGGTGTAACAATGACCGTAAGTGTCGTCGGGTTCTGGTTGAAGTCAACTCTTCGGATGGTCTGCCTAACGAGGTGGATTTAAGTTGGGACCAAGGTGTCTTGATTCTAGCGTCCAAATTTTTGGGAGGTTGTTGCCTCGGTTGAACCTTCTACGAATGTCACGTTTCCAATCCCATTCGATGTGGATTCTTCTTACGAGTTCATGGGTAATTTCAAGGATTTCCTTATGTTGCTGCTCAAATCCATTTCTTATGATGAAGTTTTTTGTTTTCTTAATGAGGTTTCTTTCTCTACACCAAGGTTTTCAAGCTTCTCTACTCCTTTTTTATCCAAAACCTTATTCCCTGATCCCCCTGAGGCTGTTTTCTCTTCACCAACTCGGGTTGATCCTATGTCTACTCCCCAATCGGCGAAGCCCTTACCTGTGGATTATCTGGGCTTCAATATTTCCTCTTCACCCATCCTTGATGAACTTGATTCGTCTTTCTCTTTGGATCCTGGGGAGGCACATGTTGAATATAACTCGGTGAACTTGATTGGGGTTTCTGAGTCACGACCCCTTGTCGATGTGGAACATGCAGGTCTTCCTCTATCGCCTTCTTCTGTGGTGGAAAATGTTCTGTTACCCATTTTTGGTGGTGTATACTGGGTGATTGTTTCTGAGTCTGGTCTTAGTTTTGGCACCATCTGGTTCCCTAATGTTACAACCCGCAAGAATTCGGTCAAGAAGTTTGATGATTCAAAAGGGAAGTGGGTAAACCCTAGACTTTCAGATTTTCCCTCTATCTCCTCGACCTTGTCAAGTGGCCAGTTATCTGGGTCTCTTAGAGCATCTATTGACCCCTGCGATGGTGAGAAATGATCCTTCTGTCATTTAATATCAAAGGGATAGGAAACCTTCCCAAAAAGGCGACCCTTAGAAGGTTGGGTGATTTAGTGAAACCTGATATGGTTATATTGTAAGAAACCATGCACTTGGGGTCGGAGGCATGTGATTTATTTCATTTGATACGCCCCAATTGGAAGTGTTTTGGTATAGATTATGTTGGTCAGTTTGGTGGAATCCTCACTGCCGGGAACCCCTTAGTTGTTGATTTTGTGGCTTTAAAACATGTGCAGGCATTCTGTTAGAAGGTTGTTTCTATGGGACAGATCGATTATTCAACATCGTTAATATTTATGGACCGTATCATGATCGTCAGCTATTTTTGGATCCTGCGTTTGCTTGTTCGACCTTTCAGAATCACGGTCTCATTATCGGAGGGGATCTGAACCTCACTCTTTCTTCGGATGAGGTTTAGGTCTCGGGACGTATGGTCGATCCGTTATCCTCCTACTTCAAATAACATTTTGATGTGAAGGGCCTTATTGACATCGTGTCATCTCATATGGTTCCAACATGGAACAATGGAAGGGATGGAAATCAGGGGGTATCCAAACGCTTAGATCACTTTCTGATGCACGAGGATATTGTTGGACAAAGTGGCAGGATCCAATCTTGGGGGGAGGCCAATGGAGTGTCTGACCATAAGGATATTGTTCTACAATTTTATTTTTATGCAGAGAAGAGACTGTATCCTTTCAAGTTGAATAGTACCTGGATGGAGGATGTGGAGTTTTGTGATATGGTTGTGCGAAGGTGTATGAACTTGGGTCACTTTGATCACTTATCGCAGCTACAGGCTCTCCATAAGAAACTTGCTGCTCTCTGCGATGAGGTGATCTTGTGGGATAAAAAAAAAAATAAGACCAGGTATGTGGATTTGGTTTCTATTGAAGGTAGACTGAATTCTCTTGAGGATGTGGTTGATGAGGATTTTTTCTCTTCGTCTAGGAAAGAGGCTATTCAGGGGCTCGTTAATCAGAAGGAGCTTATTTTAAGTCAGCTGGAAAACACCTAGATATTGAAGAGCCATTTTGTTTGGGTTTCCAAGGGTGACAGTAACACAAAATTCTTTCAACATTATGCGAGTCATAGGAGGAATTTGAATTCTATTTGGGAAGTTCCGGGAAGTGATGGCACTCTAAGAAGTGACCAAGATTCCATTAAGCTTTCGGCAGAAGAGTATTTTCAGGGTATTGATCATCAAAATCAAGTTAGAAACTTAGAAGCCCAGCGAAGTGTTGTAAATATCTTCCCTCATTTTTTCACTGTAGAGGATGGTATGGAGATTGGAGCAGGAGTTTCCCTGGATGAAATAAAGGAGGCTCTTAGATCCTTCGTCAAAGAAAAGAGTCCAAGCCTAGACGGCTGGACTGTGGAGTTCTTCTTACATTTCTTTGAGATTTTGTTGGCAGTTGAAGAATCTAGATTTAAGGCTATTGTTCCTAAGAATTTGAACTCGACCTACCTTACATTGATCCCCAATACTGATAAACCGGTGGATTTCAATGACTTTCGGCCCATTTCGCTTTGTAACTTGCTATACAAGTTGATCTCCAAGATTATTGCCATACAGATTAAGCCTTTCTTGGCTAAGCATATAACCTTGGAGCATTTCAGGTTCCTTTCTAATCGTCAAATTCTTGATGCTGTTGGAGTGGCTCAGGAATGTTTACATTCGGCTAAAGTGAAGAATTCTTGATTAAGTTGGACTTGATCAAGGCTTACGAAAGTTTGGATTGGTCCTACCTTAGATTGTTGCTTATACAAATTGGTATCCCTTTACTCGTGGTTCAATGGATTATCGCATGTATCTCTTCTATCAGTTATGTGGTTCTTATTAATGGTTCACCTACTAAGTTTTTTTCGGGAAGTAGGGGTGTTCGTCAAGGTTGTCCTCTCTCCCCCATCTTATTCATTATGGTGATTGAGGGGTTGATAAAACTCATCAATGAAGCCAAGGAGGCACACACAATTAATGGTATTAAACTCACTCGTGCTCTATCTTTAACTCACTTGTTGTTCGTTGACGATATTATGATTTTTGGAGCCGCTAATATGAAGGAATGGTCTTCGTATAAGAATATCCTAGATTTTTTCTACTTAGCTTTAGGCATGGGTATTAGCCCTACTAAGTCCTGCTTCCTTTCTAATTGAAATATTTTTGATGTGTGGAAAACTTAAAGAGTATTCTCCCTTACAAAGTGGAAGACATTGACACTGGATTTCGATATTGAGGTTTTTTCATCAAAGCCAACAATTACAGGATTGAAGATTGGCGCTGGTTGATCCAGAGAATCGACAGAAGGGTTTCTAACTGGTCTTTTCGATGACTATCAATCGAGGGGCGTTTGGTCTTAGAACAGTCGGTACTACAGAGTATTCTGGTTTTTTGGTTTGGCCTTCGGAGAGTTCCCTCTACTATCATCAATATCATTCGGAGAAGGATCTTCCATTTTTTATGGTCCAGTAAACCTCATGTGAGGAAATTCCACTTAACATCTTGGTAGGGTCTGTCCTGGCCTAAATCGAAAGGTGGTCAGGGTTTAAAAATTTTAGAGATTTTTAACTGTGCCATGAGATCCAAAAGCTTATGGAGGGCGCTGGGAGACGGTGGATTGTGGCGTAATGTTAATCGAAAAAAATAACTAAATACCTTTACTATTCTTTAGTGGATTCGTAATCCGGGTGAAATTCCTCATCAGGCGTCTGTTGTGTGGAGTGTTCTTGTTAGTACCTAGAATTATATCAGGCCCTGGTTAAATTGGAGGATGGGGAATGGTCGCGATGTGTTCATTGGTATTGAACCATTTATTGGGGATGATAATTGTTACTCTCTGTCTACTGCTTTGATTCAAGAGCTTCATAGGAGGAAAATTGTGGTGCTTTCTCAGGCTTATCACTATGGTTCTGTTTATGAAAAACCACACTGGCTTAGTGCGATGGAATTGGATTTGTCAGTCTTCTTGGCACCGGAGTGGGACAACTATGTTGAGATTTTGTCCTTCACGGGTATTTCTTTAACCGATTATGTTGACTGTTTGGTTTGGAATGGGCCCAATTCCAATGGTGTTCTTTCTGTAAAAAAGGTCTACAATCTGACTCAAAATGATCTCTCACCGGCACCTGTTCATCAATGGTGGTATTCCAAGCTGTGGAAATGGAGATTACCATATAAACTGAAATGTTTTTTATGGTTGTGCTTCAAGAATAAAATCTTAACTTGGGTAAACTTACAGAAAAGAGTTTTCCAGGGCCTGGTGTTTTCTCTCTGTGTCATAGTTCGGACGAGGATATACACCACCTATTTATCCATTGTAGTCTTACCCATCAAGTTTGGTTCACGTTAACCATTTGGTTGAATTTTCGGGAGGAATGGACTGGAGACAATTTAACCTTTGTTGTCATTGGATGGTGCCAGCGGAGGGTTGAGATATTCCCCTTACCCTTCTTTTTTATGAGTACCATCTGGAGATCCAGGAATAAACTTTTGTTCAAGAACACCCTTCCATTAGTGTTTGGTGCTTGCAAACTGATCATTGGGGCTGTTGGTGGCTATGCACCGGTTTTGAAAAAGACTCAATTCATAAAAATCATTTTTCCAACTATTGGGGATGGCTCTATATGTGTATTTTTTGACGGGGCAACTCAGCTAGGTATGTGTGGAGATAGAGCGGTCATTAACTTCAAGAAGAACCATTACATCGAGTTGAATATGGGTATTGGTAAGGGGAGCAACACCAAAGAGAAACTTCTTGCTACACATTGTCTTTTGTGGTTTGCAGCTGCCAGAGGGATATTCTCACTTAAACTCTTTGGAGATTCTGCGGTTATTATAGATTGGCTAAACCAAAAGGCCAATATCGATGTTCTCTTGTTGGAGCCTTGGCTTCAGGAAGTGAAACGCATGACTTCTTCCTTCACTCACTTAATTTTCCAGTATGTTTATCGCGAGGCTAATTTGGAGGCAGGTCGTCTCTCTAAAGAAGCCATCAGCCCTATGGATGTTTTCCTTCACTTTTTTGAATTTTTGGATAGCGTTCTGGTTGAATAGGGCACTATGAGATTGAGGACCTTATGAATCCTTTTTTCCTCTACGATTTTTTTTTCTTATAGCTGTGGTAGATTGTAGAAGGACTAGGATCATAAGTTATTTTTGTGGAGAAAGTGATCTTAAGCTCAACTTGTTTTTCCTTCCAAGATGATACATGTTAGAAGACATCGAGCTCTCATGTTGTTTTTTGTTGAAAAATATTTTGTTTCTAAACATAAATGCTAATGTAACTTTGATTTTCTTCTGAAAATAACAAGTTGCATTTTTTTCTCTATGAAAAACAAGGAATGGGATATTGTGAGTAGTGCAAAGGAAAGACAATACCTCATAGCATCCATTCAAGGGATAGTTTTTATTGCAACTCTATAGTTCTTTATTTGTATTTGCATTTCAGACTTGATAAGAAAAGAACGAGGCATAACTCTCAGATTTTGGGTGGTTTTCCTATATTGGGTTTCTCAAGTTTAAAAACCCAACCTTAACCCTAGAGATATGGTAAATATTGACTTGCTAAGAAGGAAAAGATTTCATCCCTATTGTATTGATTTGTTGTTCCATAAATGAGTGTAACAAAGGAATGGGATGTTTGTGAGCAAGACAATGGAAGCACAAGACCTTGTAGCATTGATTCAAGGGATGGTGTTTATTACAACTGCCTAGTTCTTTATTTGTGTTTTGCATTGAAGTAGTCTTAACAATCAACAATTTTGACTTTTTCAACAATCATTTACATAATTCAACGATACAATCTTTGGTTAGATTGTAATGTTTCATTGTTTAAATTCCATTATTTATTGCAGAAATGGATTTTGCACCCTTAAATACCCTTGTTTCATTGTAATTGTGCATTCTCAACAACTTATATTTATGATTTCAACAACTCCAATCGGATTTTGGACAAAAATGGTTAGAAAAGTAGTCAAAATTTTCAATTTTTTAGACCACTCCATTTGCAATCCATACTTGATAAGAAAAGATCAAAGCATATCCCTCAGCATTTGGGTGGTTTTCCCATATTGAGTTTCTTAGGTCACATCTTGAGTTCATTGTGTGGATGGTGTGGTGCTTATAGTTTTAACTTTTTTTGCATTTTCAATGTATTTCAATGATTTGAATGTTGGGCTTGTAATATTAAATGATAATAAGAAGTAAACACTACATCATAGATATTTCATAGAACTTTTAAGAATAGTTGTGATGAATTGTTCCGATATAATACACATGGTATAGTGCAAATTATATAGATATCAAAGCAATTTTTTGGGGGTGTTTTGTGGATATTGCATGATCTAGAAATTGGATTAAAGAAATGATCCGTAAACCCTAGCCATGGTGGATGAGTACAATAACAACCCATTGGATGGCTTGAAGGAGAGATTTTACATCTTGGAAGCAAAAGTGTTGTTAAGGAAAATTTCCTATAGTTGGGGTGAGACTACCAATGTACTAGGGTAAAAGATAGACATTCAAAGTTTTGCAAATACAATATTTAAGCAAAATATTAGGTTTTAAGAGGATGTGTAACTTATTCAGAAGGTTGATCCAAGCCTCTCCTTTGAGTCTTCATGTTTCTCTCCAATGCAACAACCTACAAAACCATTCAAAATAAAATTCCTCAAACCAATTTGTCTACAAATAAAAGATTGACATTTATAAGAGAATAAAACATCAAATTGTAATCAGATCTAAAACATACATGAACAAAAATATTTGGAAAGCGAATAATGTCCAATCTTTATTAATAAATGAAGTAGGTACATCAAATTACCTTCCTTCAAGCATGACACTTCATGAAACCAAGATTCAAGGTCTCCTTCTCCTCTCTTCGAAGGATCTAAACCTCTGATAAAATGTGCTAGGGTTTATAGACAACGAGGGAACAAGTGAGGGGGATGTGAGTCCCAATTCCTCCAACATAACATTATAATGGGCTTGAGTCCCCTACATGTTCCCTTCTCCCTCTCTTATATAGCAAAGAAAGAAGATAGGCTCAAGGAGGAAATAGTTATAATCGAAGAGATGGTTCCAAAACCACCCATTTTTTGAGATTTTATATATTTTTTTAGTATTTATGAGGTACTCGGGACTTTACAATGGACAACAAGTGGGTGAATCGCAAGTTTACCATGTGCAACTTGCGTTTTTGTGGGAAAATGGTGAAAAACAACATTTTCTGAAGGTTTTTAGGAGAAGTTTTGGTCTCCAAAATTGTTCCTGATGTTCCTACCTATCAAATGGGCCATGAGTTAGGTAATTCCTTCCTTCTAAAGCTCCAAATATGGATCTTCCATCCAAAATGTTCTTTTGTGTGACTCACAATAATCTCATGAAATGTTGTTATGCAACCAAAATATGTAAGTGTCGTCATAGATGGAGAAGTGCCAACTTGGTTCGACTTGCCCTTTATACCCAACATTGACTTGTGGGTAGTACCCACAGGGATTTGAACTTGTGATCTTCCATTTACAACTTCTCAACTCAATTACTCATTACTAATTGCTCTACTCCCGTAGGTGGCTAGCTCAGCCAGTTGCGATAACATTACCTAGGCATTTGGCTAGTTCCATGCCAACGGAAGTGTCACATACTTTGGTTTAAAAAGGCTTGGATTTGCATCTCTGTCTAAAGCTTCTATTTCTTGTTTTCCAGAACTCAACTTTCTTTTCCACTCTCTAAAAACCTAGAATCTAATACCTCCTCTCCTACTCGAATTTCCCTCCTACTCCTCCCAAGAAATACATGAGCCCCCTTCTTGGACTCTTCCTCCTTCAAGATGGGGTGACACCATGATACCTCTCTCCTAAATTCTTGAAATACATGACTAAATCTTAGGAAGGGGTTAATTGGTTTGACACTTGGACTTCTTGAAACCCTTATATTGTTTTCCCACTTGTGGTATCATGGTTTCTCTTGTAGTGGTCCTACCCCAAATCAATCTCGTGGTCGTACCCCTCTTGCCCTTTCTTTTCCTAGAGGAGGAAAGTTGAGTGCCCAGAAGTAAAATAGTTCTCAGGGTTTGCCACAAAATAAATCAAAGCCTAATACCTTAATTACATTATAACAACCTAGCTTCTTTACTTATTCCACACTAGTAGTCCATTGGAATACTTCAATATTGGAGATTCAAATATGATTTCTAATAAGCCCGAGGGGTTAGCTCAACCAGTTTTCTTTTTGTAAGTAAGTAACCACAGGGATTTGAACTTGTGATCTTCCATTTACAACTTCTCAACTCAATTACTCATTACCAATTGCTCTACTCCCATAGGCGGTTAGCTCAGCCAGTTGCGATAACATTGCCTAGGCATTTGGCTAGTTCCATGCCAGCAGAAGTGTCACATACTTTGGTTTAACAAGGCTTGGACTTGCATCTCTGTCTAAAGATTCTATTTCTTGTTTTCCAGATCTTAGCTTTCTTTTCCACTCTCTAAAAACCTAGAATCTAATACCTCCTCTCCTACTCGAATTTCCCTCCTACTCCTCCCAAGAAAGGCATGAGCCCTCTTCTTGGACTCTTCCTCCTTCAAGATGGGGTGACACCATGATAACTCTCTCCTAAATTCTTTGAATACATGAATAAATCTTAGGAATGGGTTAATTGGTTTGACACTTGGACTTCTTGAAACCCTTAGATTGTTTTCCCACTTGTGGTATCATGGTTTCTCTTGTAGTGGTCCTACCCAACTTTGATTTGGTTCGACTTGCCCTTTCTACCCAACATTGACTTATGTGCCCAATACCTTAGTGGATTTTTTCTATGCAATGGTCCCTTGGATCCACCTTATTCCTTATATGCAGTTCTTTATGACTTTGTTACCATGTAAGAGAAAACCCACATGCATGTTAAGATTTAATATGCTAAGACAGAAAATAGCAGCATTACATTCCATTTCACAATAATAGCATATACAGGATCACTGAAGAAACAACAAGCACATCATAAACACAAGAGACACAGATTTATCCTGGGAAACCCTCATGGGGTAGAAAACCCAGCAAAGCTTCCTCAATATAGATGACCAGCAATATACAAAGATGCAAACCAAAGACATGATCTCCTCCTCCACAATAGCAGACCTCTCCTCCACAAGTGCGCTACTCTCAAGTGAGTGAGTGTGTGTGGAATGAGGAATACACCTCCTCTATTTATACACTACTCCGACTTGTCTTTTACACAAGACATGTAGGCTCATATTTAACCAATGGGTTAAATACCCCACTACAACTGACTGGGCCGACCACTCTAGGGTGGTCTAATAACCCTTTGACCCACATAACACATATAGGGCCGACCCCCACTAGGGAAATCTAATAACCCAAGTTACCACATTCCGACGGAGGAATAAACATCTCCGGATATACAATAAGATCTTCACGGAGGAATGAAACATCTCCGGAATAATAAAGTACAAATATAATATTCTTTGAAGTTACAATATCTCAACACTCCCCCTTAACGAGAAGGATATTATAACATCATCTGCGCAAGCAAGGAGTCATCAACATCATACATGATACATCTATAAATCATTGGAAGCTTTCTCAACATCATCAGTAACTCGAGCAGTTACTGGAACATCTTCAATATTGGAACATCAACATCTTCAATACTGAGTCTTTATCTTCTGTAGCACTTCGAACAGCTACAACAACATCAACATCTGGATCCTCACGATCATCAGCATCATCATCATACGATCATCAGCATCGGGATCATCTCGATCTACAGCATCTGGATCATCTCGTTCTACAGCATCAGCATCTGGATCATCTCGATCTACAGCATCTGAATCATCTCGATCTACAACATCTGGATCATCTCGATCTACAGCATCTGGATCATCTCAATCTACAGCAACTGGATCATCACGATCTACAACATCTGGATCATCACGATCTACAGCATCAGCATCTGGATCATCTCGATCTACAGCATCTGGATCATCTCGATCTACAGCATCTCGATCATCTGCATTAGTATCCACACTGATACATCTATCATCAAAACACGTATTCTCACTAATACATCTATCATCAAAAGCATGTATTCTCACTAATACATCTATCATCAAAAGCATGTATTCTCACTAATACATAGCAGCATATCCTGCAACACACACGATCATATTACAGGATGATCAATCCCGCTCTCTTTAGGACATAGGTCCATGGATGATACAATCCAGATCAAGTTCCAGGATGATCAATCCTTATCACTTTAAGACAAGTCTCATGTCTAGGGACGATGCAATCCCGATCCAGTTCCAGGATGATCAGTCCTTATCAATTTAAGACAAGTCTCATGTCTAGGGACGAGGCAATCCCGATCCAGTTCCACGATGATCAGTCCTTATCAATTTAAGACAAGTCTCATGTCTAGGGACGAGGCAATCCCGATCCAATTCCAGGATGATCAGTCCTTATCAATTTAAGACAAGTCTCATGTCTAGGGACGAGGCAATCCCGATCCAGTTCTAGGATGATCAGTCCTTATCAATTTAAGACAAGTCTCATGTCTAGGGACGAGGCAATCCCGATCCAGTTCCAGGATGATCAGTCCTTATCAATTTAAGACAAGTCTCATGTCTAGGGACGAGGCAATCCCGATCCAGTTCCAGGATGATCAGTCCTTATCAATTTAAGACAAGTCTCATGTCTAGGGACGAGGCAATCCTGATCCAGTTCCAGGATGATCAGTCCTTATCAATTTAAGACAAATCTCATGTCTAGGGATGAGGCAATCCCGATCCAGTTCCAGGATGATCAGTCCTTATCAATTTAAGACAAATCTCATGTCTAGGGACGAGGCAATCCCAATCACATACATTTTGAACCGAGGTCCAAGGACGATGCAGTCCTATCTTCCATTCTCGGAGACACCTGTCTACGGCTCACTTTAGGACTGAAGTCTAGGGATGATCCAATCCTTTTTCTTTCTCGGAGACATATGTCTATGGCTCTCTTTAGGATGATGCAATCCTATTCTGTCCACCAAGGACTTCATTCTCGGATACATCATGTCTACGGCTCTCTTTAGGATGATGCAATCCTATTCTGTCCACCAAGGACTTCATTCTCGAAGACATATGTCTACGGCTCTCTTGAGGATGATGCAATCCTATCATGTCCACCAAGGACTTCATTCTCGAAGACATACGTCTACGGCTCTCTTGAGGATGATGCAATCCTATCATGTCCACCAAGGACTTCATTCTCGAAGACATACGTCTACGGCTCTCTTGAGGATGATGCAATCCTATCATGTCCACCAAGGACTTCATTCTCGAAGACATACGTCTATGGCTCTCTTTAGAACATATGTTCAAGGATGATGCAATCCCCTTGTCACCTTAGACCCTGTCTAAGGACCATCCACCAACCTCTCTGTCGGCATCACTAATATAGGTATCCTCATCATCAACCTCACTGTCGATGCAGGCAATCTCATCATGAGTTATCACATCACTCCCCCTTTCGAGGAGGGTCCTTCTGAACTATATTAAGTTTGTCTCAGAAAAATTTACTTGAGGTAGAGGTTTGGTTAGTACATCGGATAGGTAGAAGTTTGGTTAGTACATTGGTAACTTGTTACAAATTCGAACATTAACCATATCTTGTATATAGAAATGTCAGATCTCTATGTGCTTTGACTTATCATGGAACACTGGATTCTCTGCTATTTTGGTACAACTCTGTTTGTCACATAGGATCATAGTTGGGTCTATCTCTAAGTCAAACATTCCTGAAGCCATACTACTTCATAACTTAGCAGGGCACGCAGCCATATATTCTGCTTGTGCTAAGAGCCACATTAGATTGTTTCCTGCTGAACCACGAGATCATGGCTGATCCCAGACAATAACATCCTCTCGATGTGCTCTTCCTGTCTGATACACTTCCTGCCCAATCAACATCAGTGTAGCCATATGAAGTCATGATCTCCAAGATAACATAGATCAAAGTCTATTGTATCCTTTAGGTACCGCATCACATGATTTGCAACTTATCAGGTGAACACATCTAGTTTCCACTAGATACTGACTCAAGGTGTTCACAGCAAAGCATATATCTGACCTAGTATTCGTTAGATACATCAATGACCCAATAATTTTTCTGTACAGAGTTATATCCACTAACTCTGATGAGTCATCTGCTAACAGCTTCAAGTTGGAATCCATGAGAGTGGCCATTCCAACACATCAATTCTTCTCAAGATTTCTCAGCATACTTTTCCTAGTTGAGAAAGATTCCGTACAAGCCTTGCCATACTTCTAGACCTAGGAAGTAATGCATCAATCTGAGATCTTTCATTTCCATTTCAGTTTCTCATTCCCTATCAGAAAGATATAATCTACATACAATAATAGTATGATCCATAACCTTAAGGTAAAGGTTAGGAACAACTTTACTTTTGGTAAATCCCAAGCTTATCAAGAAACTGTCAGTTCTCCCTTTGTGACTGAACATCATTCACACTCTGCATTGAATGATCTTCTGCATATCTATCTGTGCCATCTCTCGTTAGATGGGTCTACTGATATGGGCCTCAATATCATTCGAACTCTGTTGTGAGTTCTTTCTTACATCCATGTCATCTGTATCTAGAAACCATATTCAACCTTGTAGCAAAGGTTGAGATCCACATCACCCATGGTGATCATTAAGCTCATCAATTGATTATCGATCCTGGGAACCCATACAAAACCTGATTCACACTTCTTCTTTAATTACACCATTAAGAGAGTGGTCTTATCTAGCCACTTGGAGTAAACATCTCATCATGATTCTTTTCCTCTTTCTAGGAGAATCTTCTAGCCACAAGCCTTCTATAGTGTGTTTGATTTGTAAATCTTTTGTTGAACATCCATCGCTTGTTCAGTGTTCATCATTCATCATGATATTTCCTACAAATCAAAATTAAGTACATGATTAGTAATACTTCATAATCATCAAATCATATTGTCATGATAACCTATTATGCATACAGATATCATTTACATAGTTATGCAACTATTTTGACCAATACTTTGGCACAACACTTTTCCATATTCTGTATGCATACAGTGGCTATCTAGATGCCTTCCATCTCTACCAGAACATACTATTGAGAGTGTGCACAGCTCTCAGCATGTCAGCAAAGAGGTTTCATTCTAGACAAGCAACAATGGAATGTTTGTCCAACTTACCAATCATATGCATATTAGTAGTATACTGTTTCAATGCTCTATGAATGTTTACACTCAGTATGATATATTATAGGAATACAAATATGCATACAACCTATTACAGACAATATCATTTATTATTTCAAATAACAACTTAAATACTTATCTTTTATGTTTGTGTGGTTGCCTCCCGCTTGATCTTCTATATGTCTTTTGAACTTCTATTCATTATGTGCCACTGTGCATGCTCAAGTGTGCACTAGTGTCATCCTCATGATCTCATACACAAACATACATTCATTAGTATATTCTCAATATTATCAAAACATTCTAATTCTAAATAATCTTGAATATGTATAGTCATGATCATTAGTATTCAGGGTTTCAAGGAAGTCTTCTTTTACTCATGCATATTCTTGTTTGATCATAGTACTCTTCTGGTTAATTAAATCATCAAGATAAGAGACATAATATGCATAAAACCTTGATTACTAACTTTATGAATAAGCATAACCAATCATACCAAGTATACTTATATAAGGGATCCTAACACAAGGTAAGATTCTAACTTGACATGGGAAAACATACCTGGATTAGTATACCTGCTTAGTTATGTACAACATACCTAAACAATCTCTTCAATGATTTAGAGATCCTGAGCTAGAACCTGCATGTCTCATAGGTTAAGCATAATATAACAAAGTCATACATACCTCATAAGTAGAACAAAGATTATGGATGAGTCTTTGTCTTCATGTTGTCATGGTCATGGAACTTGATTTGTCTTTTGTGATGTACCTGTATCTTGTTAGCAGACAACATCAACCTCACACAACACCATAATGCATTAGTACAATTGTATAGCCCTAATCAATGAATGTCTTCGATCATTCACATGCATTCATACTGTTACTAGGGTGATAAGACAATTCTAACATTAATCAAGATTGTACTAATATGAATACAAACACATCATGAACTTAATCAAGAATCGGATTTCAAGACATACCTGAACCTCCTTAAGTCATACCTGTCGAGACTTCTTGTAGTCTTCTTATGTAAGGCCTTAGCCTCAAATCCCCATGAAACTTGATCTGGAGCATGATTAGGGTTTGCTAGAGAAACCCTAAAAATTCAATCTTTGACTTTCACACTTCTGAATGGATGGAAGGATGTGTCTTGCTAGCATACTTCAATTTTGAAATCTCCAAATTTGACCCCTCAAAATTGCCTTCGAAACTTCTGGATCTTCTGGACAGGAACCCGAACTAGGGTTTGATGAAGCCCACCCTTCTGTCCAATCAAAAGGTTCGATCCAAGGCTCTAAACTCTTATTTTTCTGAGGAGCTTCCAGCCGTGGTTACAGACTTCAAAAATTCCAACTTTTGCTGAAGCCCTAATTTTTCATCTTTCCGATCAAAATCCCGAACTGGGGTTTGATCAAGCCCGGTCTTCTACCCAACCAAAAAATTTGATATTGGTCTCTAAATTTCGATTTTCCTGAGTATCATTCATCCATGGATTCCGATTCCAAAAAATTCTAACTTTCTCCGAAACCCTAAATTTCGGAAGCCATGAATGAAGGTGCTCCAAAAATAATTTTGTTTTGACAGAAATATGTACCTGCTTGTTTCTGCTATACCTCTGAACTTTTTGCTCCACAGGGTCTGAAAAAATTTTCTGTGGTAGCCCGACCTGTCATCTTTCCATCCCGATAGGTCTGACCTCAATTGGATTTTCTGAGAGAGAGTTATGCCAAGTGTCGCAACGTGACCTGTTTATGGGATAAAACAGGAGAGCGAACTTGTACGGCGTGCCACGTGTCACTGGTTCAACTTCGCCCTCTGAAAAAGTTTCTTGAGATAGTACAGTCTGTGTACTACCTGTCACTTTTTTACGAAATTTCATTTGGAGCTTCCTAGCCCAAGTTATGCCAATTGTCGCAACGTGACATGTTTATGGGATAAAACAGGAGAGCGAACTTGTACGGTGTGCCATGTGTCACTGGTTCAACTTCGACCTCTAAAAAAGTTTCCTGAGATAGTACAGTCTGTGTACTACCTGTCACTTTTTACGAAATTTCATTTGGAGCTTCCTAGCCCAAGTTATGACCTTTTTTCCTAGGTCACCTGATTTTGACTAAGATCTGGAAGAGGCAGAAACCCTAACTTGTACTAATCATAACTTACAAAGTACAACGAATCTGAGGGTGCCCTTTGGACACAAGATAGCTGGAGATGTTATCTACTGCCTTTAAAGGTTTCAGATCCTGAAACTTCGCCAAAATTTATTTATGGTGAAAGTTCCACGATGACTGGTTTTTGCTATATAAAACCCTAACCTTCAAATTGTCGTAAGTAAAGCAAGTGTCGTAAGTGCCATACCTTGCCTTCCTTCAAGTTAGCTTTGATACCATGTTAAGATTTAATATGCTAAGACAGAAAATAGAAGCATTACATTCCATTTCACAATAATAGCATATACAGGATCACTGAAGAAACAACAAGCACAGCATAAACACAAGAGACACAGATTTATCCTGGGAAACCCTCATGGGGTAGAAAACCCAGCAAAGCTTCCTCAATATAGATGACCTACAATATACAAAAATGCAAACCAAAGACATGATCTTCTCCTCCACAATAGCAGACCTCTCCTCCACAAGTGCGCTACTCTCAAGTGAGTGAGTGTGTGTGGAATGAGGAATACACCTCCTCTATTTATACACTACTCTGACTTGTCTTTTACACAAGACATGTAGGCTCGTATTTAACCAATGGGTTAAATACCCCACTACAACTGACTGGGTCGACCCCTCTAGGGTGGTCTAATAACCCTTTGAACCACATAACACATATAGGGCCGACCCCCACTAGGGAAGTCTAATAACCCAAGTTACCACATTCCGACGGAGGAATAAACATCTTCGGATATACAATAAGATCTTCACGGAGGAATGAAACATCTCCAGAATAATAAAGTACAAATATAATATTCTTTGAAGTTACAATGTCTCAACAATGCATAGGAAAAAACTACAAATATAAAAGTGAATGTACTTGGTTGTTTTTATTGTTCGGATATCCACATCATCATTGTTAGGGTTTTGCATGCAATTAGGGTTTGCATGTATTTTGCATGCATCCAGTCACCAAGTTGATGCCTCCAGCACCTTATCCACTTCTTTCTAGCATCCGAGAGCTTCTATCCTCAGATTTTTATCCCTCCTAGTCATGAAGGCGCCCACATCTCACCTACTGCGAGAGAAGGGCGCACTTCCTCACCTACCCACTCAATTACCTCCGATTCTCCTTGATTTGAGGCTAGTTTCACTCCTGACTGACTATTTCACTCTGTTGGACCTCCAGATTGACTAGATGACTTGTTCTGACTTTAATTAAGCCTCCCATGCGCCCTCCACTGAGCCTCCTTCCCTATATCAATGCTACACACTTCAGTTACACTCAGTTAGACTCAGATTGACACCTGGATGACTGGTTCTTGTGCATTGATGACCACCACTGATTGATGATGAGGACTCCTAGTTGGAGTCAAGCTATGCCATTCAGTTAATTCGAATGAACTCCTTAGGCAATTCGAATGAACTCCTTAGGCAATTCGAATTGCTCACTCATTAAGACATTATTGTATTGTACTTTCACCCTTACTGGGATATTGAGCATCGATGCATGTTCTTGCACAGTTTACACCATATTTTCTGAGTTTCATCTATTGTGATTGATTTACTTGTTCATTAAATCTGCTGTGACTAATTTTACATGGTATCAGAGCCATTGCAGGGACAAGATCTCTTTTCTACAGGTGTTCTACAAGAAGATTTGAGTGAATTTGCTCAAAATTACAGAAGGTTTGGCATGAAAGATCTCATGTGCATTCGCTCATGTGCATGCAAAGCAGAAAAATACACTTCCAATCCACTCCAGAAGCTTGAGTTTTCCACATAATTCCTAGATTTGATACATTGGACCCATTCAACTTGTTTGATCTCCAATCCTAGGTGTGATGCAACTCTAAAAGGGTGGATTGTTCGACCTTACTGTTCTTGTCTTCATTGTGATTTGCAGGTTATTGTCTCCATCAATTGCATTTGCTACCTTGCTTTTGCAAGCTTTTCTACATCAAAGTGCACTCGCTCCTAGAAATGGAATACTCTTCTTCAAAGCCTATCCTCACTCCCTTCAACTATTTTGATTGGAAATATGATATGGAGATCATATTACGTTCAAAAGGATTCTATAGAGTCACCGTTGGCCTCAATTGGAGCCAAGCACATTGTCGGAAAGAACCAAACACTACAATAAGCTTGATGAGGCTTATGGTCTCCTTTGCCTCTCCATTTCCAAAGATCTTCACTTCCATCTCAGCGGATTGAAGACTCCAAAAGCAATATGGGAGCAACTTGACACACTTTTTGGCAAGCAGGACGAGCTTAGGGATTTTCAATTAGAGAATGAATTGATTGCTCTTAGTCCTGAGAATTTTGAGACCATCAATGAGTTTTTCACAAGATTCAAGCACTTGGCCATGCAGTTGAAGAACAATGGAGTTATCAAAGAGGATAAGCAATTGATCCTCTCCATTCTCACCAAGCTTGGTAAATATTACTCGGTATCTGTCTCTACTTTCAATTCCAGTCGGCTAACTACCCCGAATTGGAAGATGCCTACCTTGAATGCCTTCATTGAATCCGTTACCAAAGAGCATAACAAGTTGATTCAAATGGGGTCCATAAACTCCAAAGATTCAGCCCTATTTGTTCAAGGATCCAAGAATTCGAATGGCAAAGGAATGCAAAAGAAAGAGAAGCCCAAATTCGAACCTCACAAGCAAAGAGAGAAAGGCAAGCAGACAGATGCACCATCCAGTTCAAGAAACAAGCAAAAGGGTAAAGCGAACAAAGAAAAATCTAAGTGTTCTTATTGCAACCGCGGCTTTCATCCCGAAATTTCATGCATGAAGAAAATAATAGATGAAATGGCTCTCCTTTTGGAAAAGAACAACATATGTCTTCACGACGGTGCAAGGAAGAAGGATAGGAATGATGATCATGAAAGAGGTCAAGCACTCATGGAAATTGTTTCAAATCCCACCACTCTTTTGATAGATTCTGGTGCCTCGAATCATATGGCTACAAATATTGATTCTTTTTCTTCATTCAATCCAAACAGCTCCATCTCCATCCATTTGGGAGATGACTCAAAAATTTCTTCAAAGAGCAAAGGTACCATCCATGTGGAACATGGAAGCTTCCAGAATGTTCTCTATGTGCCTTCCTTGGTTTCAAATCTACTTTCTATGTATCAAATGACACACACTGGTGAACCAAAGCAAGTAACATTCAGGCCTAATACAGTTGAAATTCCTGATATCAAAAGTGGAAGACTTATTGCAGTCTAAAAGGCAAACCACACTGCAAAATACTAATCACTTTGTGTCGCTTGAAAATCCCACTGCTCTCCTCACTCATGGCAACGAGGTGAGTAGGATTTGGCATGAAAGGTTTGGACACCTTAATTACAAGTATTTGTTTCTGCTACAACAGAAATCCATGGTAAATGGTCTTCCACAACTCCATTTCTCGAAGGGAATTTGCATCGGTTGCATTATTGGGAAGCACCCCGAGCACAGGTTCGACCGCAGCAAAGCTAGTGGAGCTTCCACCATTTTGGGCCTCATACATTCTGATATCAGTGGTCTACTACCAAATATTTCATTAAATGGTTCAAGGTATGTTTTGACATTTATTGATGATCTTTCCCGCTTTACTTGGGTATTTTTTCTCAAAAACAAGTCAGAAGTGCTTGGAAAATTCAAGGATTTTAAGGCTTCTGTTGAGACCGCCACTGAGAGCAAGATCAAAGCTCTTAGATATGATAATGGTGGAGAATATATCAAGGCCAATTTGCTGCAACTTTGTGCCGAAAGCGGAATTCAGATCCAACATACAGTTCCCTACACACCCCAGCAGAACGGTGTAGCGGAAAGGAAAAATCAGTCACTAAAAGAGATGGCTACTTGCATGATAGAGTAAAAAGGTTTGGCTGCAAATATTTGGGCTGAAGCAATTAATGTTGCTGCATATATTCAAAACCGAGTTCCACATTCCTCCGTGAAAGGTATGACTCATTTCAAAGCATTCTTTGGTCACAAACCGGATGTGTCAAATTTGAGGGTTTTTGGCTCCACTGCATGGGCTAGAATTCCTTCCAAGAAGAGACGAGCTTTAGATCCACAAAGTATTGAGTGCATAATGATAGGATATGGAGAAGAATCAAAGGCATATAAACTCATGGACATCAAATCCAAAAAGATATTCATAGAGCGCAGTGTGCAATTTGAAGAACCGCTTCAAGAATTGCAACTAGTCGAGGAAGAAACTATCGTTTCACCGCCTCTACCAGAAGAAGATTTGAGTAGCGATAATGAAAGTATTGGTTCTGATATTTCTGATATTTTAGCAGCACATGATGGTCATGACATATCAGGTTCAGAATCCGACCATTATGATCCTCCTCAGTTACCGAAGTGGGCCCAAAACACTCTTCAATCTGCTGGTTCGAACATTGGAAATCCTGCTAATCTAAGACAAACAAGAGCGGACTTTCAAATAACAGGTATGTATCTTTCTATTTATGATCCATTATTATCTGAGATTTGTTATTTGATGATTGGTTCAGATCCCAAAACATACTACCATGCCCACTGAGATCCGAGATGGCAAAGTGCCATGCATGAAGCGTACAGTTCTCTTCAAAAAAACAATACATGGGAGCTAGTTTCTCTTCCACCTAGAAGAAAATTAGTCCAATGTAAATGGGTCTACTGCACGAAAGTTGCTGCTGATGGATCTATCAGCAAATACAAATCTAGGTTGGTGGCAAAAGGTTTCTCCCAAGTCCAAGGAGTGGACTACACTGAGACTTTTGCACCGGTTGCAAAGATGGATTCCATCCGCCTAGTTTTGGCTATTTCCGCATCCAAGCACTGGGAAGTGCACCACATGGATGTGAAGAGTGCTTTTCTACATGGAGATCTTGTTGAAGAGGTATATATGAAGCAGCCAGAAGGTTACACATCAGATCCATCATTAGTTTGCAGATTGAAGAAATCTTTGTATGGTTTAAAACAGGCCCCAAGAGCTTGGTATGCAAAGATGGACTCCTTCCTTCTTTCTCAGAATTTCAAAAGATGTAAATCTGATCTGAATGTGTACCTACAACAAGTTAAATGTAATTTTTTGATTATTGTTCTTTATGTTGATGATCTTCTCATTACTAGTAGCACTCTTACTTCAATAAACAAGCTAAAAACTGCCTTAAATCTAGCTTTTGACATGAGCGATTTGGGCTTGCTGAGTCACTTTTTGGGATTGGAGATAGCTCAAAATTTTGATGGGATCACTATATCTCAGAAAAAGTATGCTTCCGACCTGTTATTGAAGTTTAATATGGCTGAATGTTAGGCAGCCCCGTTCCCATTCCTCTCAGGAATCAGTCTTAAGGAGGGAAATTCTACACCGCTTGCAGCTTGCACTATGTATCGACAGTTGATTTGTTCTGTACTATATTTGACACACTCTAGGCCTAATATATCTTATTCCGTGAGTGATGTATCAAGGTATATGCAGTAGCCCCATGAGCTTCATTGGCGGGCAGCCAAGCGGATCTTGCAGTATGTGCAAGGTACGAAACATTTTGGCATACATTATGCTGCATATTCTGAGCTAGATTTCATTGGTTTTACTGATTCAGATTGGGCAGGTGATAGCATATATTGGAAGTCCACTTCCAGATATGTTTTCATGATTGGACATGGGCCTATTTGCTGGTCAAGCAAAAAGCAAGCAACCATTGCACTTTCTTTAGCAGAGGCTGAGTATCGAGGGGCAGTCAATGCCTACATTCAAGCAGTTTGGTTGCAGGGTATTCTTTCTGAGTTTGGTTTTGGTGGCACTACTTCGAATGTCCTCTTTTGTGACAATCAAAGTGCTATCAATATCTCCATAGATCCAGTTTAGCGGCAGAGGACCAAACACATTGAGATTCACGTGCACTACATTCGAGAGCTTGTGCATGATCGCACTATCATTCTACAATATTGCCCTACCGACGAGCAAATTGCAGACATCTTCACCAAGAGCTTCACTGAGAAGAAGTTCTCTTACCTCCATTCACTGTTGGGGGTGAGTTCCATCATGGTGGGGACATATTGATCCATTATTATGTTTTAGCTTGAGGGGGGGCTTTCTTCCCACTGGGTTTTCCCTCTTTCCTCACTTACCTTATTTTCAGCATTTTTTGGATTATTGTCTTGGGGTGACCTTTGGTCTTAGTAAACAGGGCCCTACATTATTATTTTTTACATCATATTCTAGCTTGAGGGGGGGTGTTTGTATATCCACATCATCATTGTTAGGGTTTTGCATGCAATTAGGGTTTACATGCAACTTCTAGGGTTTGCATGCATCCAATCACCAGGTTGATGCCTCCAGCACCTTATCCACTTCTTTCTAGCACCCGAAAGCTTCTATCCTCAGAGTTTTAGTCCTCCTAGTCATGAAGGCGCCCACATCTCACCTACTGCGAGAGAAGGGCACACTTCCTCACCTACCCACTCAATTTACACTCAGTTAGCTTCGATTCTCCTTGATTTGAGGCTAGTTTCACTCCTGACTGACTATTTCACTCCATTGAACCTCCAGATTGACTAGATGAATTGTTCTGACTTCAGTTAGTCCTCCCATGCGCCCTCCACTGAGCCTCCTTCCCTAGATCAGTGCTACACACTTCAGTTACACTCAGTTAGACTCGGATTGACACCTGGATGACTGGTTCTTGTGCATTGATGACCACCACTGATTGATGATGAGGACTCCTAGTTGGAGTCAAGCTATGCCATTTAGTTAATTCGAATGACCTCCTTAGGCAATTCGAATTGCTCACTCATTGAGACATTATTATATTGTATTTTCACCCTTACTAGGATATTGAGCACTGATGCATGTTCTTGCACAGTTTACACCATATTTTCTGAGTTTCATCTATTGTGATTGATTTACTTGTTCATTAGATCTGCTGTGACTAATTTTACATTTATCTCATGGTGCAATGCTCTATTACATAGGAGTATGAGATGTACATTGAATAACTTATGTAACAATTACAATTTAGTCATATGTCTTGAGGAGTATTATAATCTTGTCGCAATCCACCCTCTAGTCGTCGGAATTCGACAATACAAAAATTTAATGTTTCCATTGGTTCATAATCTAATTGATTTTTTTATGATTTGGATCGATGAATTGGGGGAAAACCCCAAGGCCATTGTTCCACCATGCACAAATCTTGGATCATGATAAAATTATACTCATATATGAAAACTTTCCTTTGTTCTTATCAAAATTGTGATTAGAAAGAGGGTATATTTGTTACAAGAATTTTTATTCCCACACCTTAACCTTTTTTCTAATATCATCAATGTAATAATAAAAATGCTTTACATTTATGTAATTTCTAAAGGGAAGTAATGCAAAGGATTGAAAACTTAAGACAATGTTGCACATACTTTAGCATTTGTTTTATTAGCGAAGATGAGGTTGTTAGTACTAGTCAACTCATATTACATTAATTTCGGCCAACATTGCTCACAAGGATACATATGAGCATGTAAACCAACATAATTGACCTTTTAACTAGGGTGGCTTGAATCCCAACTACTTGAAGGCTACAACAACAAATGGCCCAAGGCCCAAGGAGGTATTAAGGCAACATCTAGTAACATCCACATCCAACACAACCCACGTAGGGTGGGAGTATAGCCCCTAGGATTTGAAATGGATCATTGTCACAACAATTGTTCCGAGTTGCTACTAGAACATAGCTTGAAAGATGGATTGAGTACATTTATTATAAGCATTATAAATATGTATTCCAATAATAAAGACAATGATACACTTTGGAAGGATTGGAAGAAGTCCTGTATAAAGGATGTCATAAGGAACTCCCTAGGAAAGAATGGGAGGGAGGTATGCATAAAATCAAAGATGAATCAAAGGAATCAAAATAAAAACTTCATATGAAAAAATATTGAAGTTTCCAAATTATAGATGGATAATGGTGGAGACGAAGAACTTGCAAAGATACATGAAAATTTCTCCAAGTTGCAAGGCGTTAACCATGTTCTTATCAGGGAGGTTAATAACTTAGTTGAAGGAAATGTGAGTAAATTGAAGAAAAATAACAATGATTTGAGGAAGATCTCGAAATGAAAGATTAAAAATAAATAAAGCTAAATGTTCTACAATTTTGAGGTTTTTTTATTAGCCATCATTGAAATCCACCAAAGCAATCTTTGCCGAAATTGGAATTTTGGATTTGATGAAATTTTTGTTTTTTAAATGGATTCAACACACTAAGATACTCCAATTGCAACCAAATTGTGCAATGTTATCATTTGGTATGTGCAATTCCATCTATCCGAAATTATTCTTGCTAGATTTTAGTTAAAAAATGCAAGGTTCCCTTCCAATTATTTTGAGTGACTGGAAAAGTTTCAATTTACAGAACATTTAGACTATGGCAATAAAAAGGTGGCATGGACACAATTAAGGTTTTAGTTATTGATGTTAAGAGTACAATAAGATGTCTCCACAATGCATATTAAGGATTATAGATGAAGAGTCACACAACAAACTTGCAGAGGAAATAGAAGCCCTAAATACTAATGAAATCAAAGAAAAAAATTCAAGCAAAGATTGAAAAGGGATGTAAGAAATCAAAGGATTACAACACACTTAAATCATAGAAGGAGAGGAAGAGAATAGACAGAGTCGTATAAAAACACTTGAAGAAATTGAACTCTAACTTAAGTTGCTAATGACCAACTTAGATAGGATTAATTAAAAAAACCAATGCGATGGAAGCTCAATCGCAAATGATAGAATGTGTTACTATACTAAAAGGAATACTGATGAAATTTCTAGGGACAATGAAAGAGAATAATCAAAAGCAAAGCCTTGTCACCATCCTTATTGGTAGGAAAGTCTATAATAAAGGAAAAACAATGCAAAACCACATTGTCACTTCTACGGAAGAAGACGGTAGAATTAATGACATTTGTGGAATCAAAGGTCAATGAACAATTTTGTGACATGGCATTACCAAAAATCAATGATCACACCAAATTTTTAATCTCCATTATTGTCAATCAATCTTTGGCTTATATCCTCAATGGCATTTATGTTGTGTCCTTGAGATAAACTTTTACTAAGACAATAAACCTTCAACTTAATGTTGTAATTGATCGAACAATTTTCTCTGCGTTAGTGTAATGTGCCTAATGTAATACCCCTATTTTGACCCTTATAGTTTATTGGATTCAATGTAAATATTGTGTAAATACAGTGTGTGTTTTCCCTAGTGTGGAGCTCAAGGCCAAGGCCCCACTAGTGGATGTTCAGGTTTTATTTGCATAGGCAAGTATTTGACAGCTTGAATTATCCATGAGTTGTTAAGCCATGAAGATTTGTAAATGATGTAATTATTAATTATTGCAATAAAATACCCAAGAAGCTAGCTAAGGAGGAAACTAATCAAAAGGGGCCATGTGTATCCACCAGGGAGAGGTGAGTGGGTTATGGGATTGGTACCCATGCTGCCACATGTCCAATTGTGAACCCATTTGACTCCCCATGCTGACATTAATGCAACTGTAAGAGGGTGGGTGAGAAAACCAGACCCATGAATTCGATGGAGTATGGGGCATCCTGCGAATCCGTATGGCAGGGTATGGCCCTATGCTTTGCTTTGCTTTTCCCATAAGCCACTCCACGCCTAAGAATTCGATCATCATGGTCGCTAACCATTGTTGACAAACAACCCAAGTCATACACGCATATGCAGAGCCCAGCCATGAAGAAACAAGAGAAAATCGCGATTTTTGGGTGAGCTGAATCTGTAAAGAAAACCCTGTGTAAGAATGAACCCGGTTGGGGACAACCATAGATCTGTTTGTGGGATGAATTACATAGCTTGAATGGCCTAGAGAACCCGTAAGAACCCTTAGATCGATTGCAGCAGAACGAATTTGCAGGGCAGACCTTAGGGCGCGGCCCTATGAAGAATTTGCTTATATAACAGAGAAGAAGGTCAAGTTAGGGTTGGATATGCTTGATAAACCTAGTGAAGGTTGAAATCTCAAGAAGAACAGTAGTTGGACCTTTCTATGCCCACCCTGAATAACACTAGAGGGAAGGGGCCTTGAAGGACTGTGCAGCGGAGAAAAGGGCCTTCCTTGTGTTAGGTGAGGTAGGTAATGTGGGTGCCATGCTTGCTGAGTGATCTGAGATTCCTGTAGCCATGTGGTTAATCTCACTAGCTTAACAACATCCTCCTTGTTCCCTGGATTGCTTGATAAACCCAACTGTAGGTTGGCTTAGCATTGGGATGAGACCTTGACTGTGAGAGAATCCATTACCCCTCCTTAGTGGATACACAACCCAGCTCGGGGGTGGTCTCTCAGCTGAAAGAGTACAGGCTGGACAGAGACCTAAGATTGGGTGGAAATTTGTCCTCACTTAGCCAGTTGCTTGGCACAACTTCAGTTCCAAGATAAGTGCTTATGTGTGTTAAATGATGAGTAATTCATGTGTTCTATATGTTGTTAAGTTATGTTTGTCATGCTCTAGATTAATGAATGGATGACTCCATGAAATTACTCATTAGGAAGCCATGTATAAGCTTGAATATGAGATTGAATGTATGTTGAATACTTCATCAATTACATGAATGTGATGTATGACTAACCCCTGCAGGTTGTAGGTGTAATGACTAGCTTAGTTCATTATATGTGTTTATTATGCATTGTATTCACCCTTCAAAGGGATGGCTTGACTTCACCTGGTCTTGGGAAAGGAAGGAGAGGACCCTGATGTGTTTCAGAACCCCTGTGTGGGTCAAGTGAAGGGAGAAGTCATGGCAGGAAGGAGGCAGAGTCCCTTGCAGAAGGATAAAGTCACTTAGGTGGGGTTATGAATATAATTTCAGTTGGGAAACTGGCATAGTTGGAGTGCTCATATGGGGTGGGGATTGCACCATTGGATAGAGCTCTCCAAGAGATTTTCAATGGTATCGACCTTATCCCTTTTGGACCAAGGATGAGGGATTTATGACCCTCAAAAGTTTGCCTTGGAAGCTTGTTGGAGCAGGGGTCTGTGGCCTTGATCCTTTCTGCATCCGCAACGACCTTTCCACATTTGCAATGCGGATCACAGATTGCGGGGATTGGGGGCCAGTCTTTGGTGGTGCGTGGAATCTGGCTTTTCGCACCCGCAAAGAAGATTGCGGGATTGCGAGAGTCAGAAGAGGATTTCCACAGGAGTTGGGACGATGGGCATCCACAAAGCGGGTTGTGGAATTGTGGATTGCGGGAGGTAAGTTTCCCCGAGGCTAGGAAATATGGATTCCGCAATTCTGATATCTGCAATGTGGGTTGCAGTTTGCGGAATTGCAGAGGAGGAAAATCTCCAGGATGACGCTTTCCGGATTCTGAATCCTGAGTTCTGCAAGCGAGATTGCGGAACTACGGAGTGCGGATGGGAAACTTCGAAGCCACTAAATTGGCTTCCAGCATCCGACTTCCGCACTGTGGATTGCGGAATTCATGAACACCAATTCGTCGGGGAGGTGGCTTTGGCAACTCGACTTCCGAATCCCGACTGCAGGTTGCATAATGGAGGTTGCAGGTTACGGATCCAAGCCCATTGCGGATGTGTGTGGAATTGGAAGAATTTGGAAGAAAAAAAAAGAATCAGAGGGTCTCTCATGGCCTCTGAAGGCCATCAGGGAGGTTAGGGGACGTGACAAAGTGGTATGAGAGCTTCAGTTGCAGCACTGGGGTTGTTAGGGTCGATCCATGCATGAATTTATGAACAAGAAATGCACCCATGGCGTGGTTTGATAACGTTTATTGAATGAATGATGAATAAATTCCAGATTTGAATGAATGATTTAGGTTTATATGAATGCTTATGATGTCTGATGAACACCTCTGTGATGCAAAGTGGTTGCAGCAGTTATCCATTGAATCGTACAGCAGGGCAACGTACAAAAAGGTGGGAAATGGTAACCTTCAATGACGCATAGGATTCGTTTGAGCCAGAGGACGACGTGCTGGGTGAGAACGTGCAAGAGGCACATACAGAGGCCGAGTTTGATGGAAGAAGGGCACAAGTGACGCCCCCAAACTTGGTCGAGACCATGGTGAGTGTTGTTAAGGATTATACCCTATAGCAGGGGAAATGATGCTATCAATGTACATGGCGTGACATATAGATACATTATACTTTGCATTAATTTCTGTAAACAAAATGAGATTAGGATTCAGAAATCAGTACCTTGTTTATGGCGGCTGGTCCTAGCTTTCGCCCAATCTCCACAACAATGTACCTACAAAATACACTGACCTTCCTCAGCTTATCCTAACTTTAAATATATAATGATATTGAAGACAATATAACATTAATTATGATAAAAAAAATTCAATAGAAACAACATTCCATTGGGACGGAAAGGGTATCTCGATCTTTATTGTCAAAGAAATGCAACCAAATACAGTTTATACCTGATCTGTTCCAAGCACTTCTGCAACCGAGTTCTGGGCTCCTGCTCCTCACAATGACTTAGAAATTCCTTCGGCGTAACAATAGCTTCTTCTTCATTGGCCCCTTCCTCATGGCTTCCCCTTGTATTTATGGTCAAGGCAGGAAGTTAGATTCGTGAAGCAGTTGAATTGGGAGGTTGGGGGAGTTACAATACCAACCTCAACTAATCCCAATTCACAATATTAATATATTTTTCCATTTCATCTTAATATGTGCACAGGTATCACACTAGACAACTTGCGCATAGGGCGCAACTAGTGTGCTCAAAGACTAGCGCATAACACTTTTGAGATAAGTGCGCAGGTCTACTTTAGTAGAACTAACACATAGTGCGCTAGATGCCAATTGTAAGAGTAGCGCATCTTTAATGAAATATGCAGAAAACATATAGTTTTCAGCTAAAGAGGTGTAATTTCAACAGTAAATCATCTAAGGCCAATCTAGCTCTTCCATCCATAGTGTCCTTTGTGTGATCGATAGGGCAATGTGATCACAGACGGAGAAGTGTAGATTTGACCTATAACAGATGCCCCCTAATGTGTGAGGTCAAAGGGAAATGATGGTCGAATACATTATAATTTCAAGTCATAGGAGGAGCAAGAAACCATAGGACGAAGTCAGAAAAGTACCTGAAAACAAGGATCAAGGTCAACGAGCAATTACAATCTTGACATCATATAAATGTTCGGTATGATACAACATGATCTCCGATACATAACTGGGAGATGTATATATAGCATGGCCACTGAAATACAAGCGTGGATCCATGTCAATGATGAGAGATCATAGCCATAACAACAAGCTGGATCTATGTCTCATGAAGAGCCGAAAATGAGTGTGGCTCAGTCTTGCGCAGCTTGGGTGATAACATGAATATGATGAAGCTATCAGAGTCCCAAGGTCTCCATCCAAAACATCCCAAAGTACGAACCCTATCCATGTGAATAAATGAGTTGGAGTCGAACATGGGGGGTGTCGTTTGATTACCGGTCATTGATGTATAACGTTAACAAACGCGAGGGCTTCCATCGATAATGTTAATGGGGCCCAAGGTACCTAGTACATTCTAGCAAGTGTGAATAAATGGTCCTGAAGTCGAACACTTGAAGAATCTATCAAATAGGAGACATTGATGTATTCCCATTATTCAATAACGAGGGAAACTCCCACTGATGACTGCAATCCCCAAGGTACTATCTGAAACTCTAAACTTCATTCCCAGAGTACAATGAGTTGAAGTCGATGGGAAGAAGTTCGTTGGAAGGGAGGCCTTAAGGCATCCTCCATCATCCAACACGAGGAGCACTCATAAAATTGAGCTTATTTGGACTAGGACAAATACAAGATGAAACATATTGACACCAGGATGGCCGACACATGAGGTCAAGGTTACTGCATAATGGTTGACACAGGTTGTATCCTTGAACAGTGAGCATGACACAAAAGTGACTTAGGCAGCTTTTAACATGACGGAGATGTGATATAAACCTGCAATGTAGGAGACATTCGCAGATTCTCCATATGATTGGAAGAATAACCAATCAGAGGAGTAAAAACTCTGAGATCAGGTTCACCCTAAGGTCAAAAACTAAAACCCAACTGAATGATGGACTCAAATAGGTGTTGTGTTCAAGGACATGAATGACTAGCTGCCATTGAAACTGAAAAGATGTATGATACCCTTCTCTTCCCTTTTTCTTTTTATCAAAGAATATCCTTTTTGTTGTTTTAATGAGTCCAAGAAAGCAAACTCAATAGTCTTTCTTCATTTTTTACAGAGTTTGAAGAAAAGATAGACGAATACTCTATAACACTGATCCATGGATTTTAATATCGAGCATGGATCGGTTTATGATAGTCGGTGTTTTCTTTTTTGAGGAGTCTGGAAAACTTAAACAATAACTCCATACACCTACTCGTGGATTTTAGTATCGAGCCCGAGTTGGTATGTGCTCACTGGTGTTTTATTGTTTAAAGAGTCTGAAAAACTTAAACAATCCTTTATATACATTCTCGTGGATTTCACATCGAGCCCAAGTAGGTGAATGCTTGTTGGTGTTTTCATGTTTCGAGAGTCTGAAAACCCTAAAGAAGACTCCAAAAGGTCCTTTTTTCATACAGTTAGTCTCCTCACCCGAAAAAGTGTAAAATAATGAGAGAATAACTCTTATAGCCACATATGACTAGAGTATTCCTTTTTCGTAAATAATCCACAAAAGTATGGAAAATGGGTAAATTTATACTTAAGCGGATGTCGCTTCAAATCCTTTAATGAGCCTGAAAAGAAAACTAGACTCGGGGATCTTGTTTGTTTTTGGAAAGTCAAACAAGGGCTTAAAAAACTTAATTAGCTTCAAAGACATAAATTATCATGACCTGCCAGATGATAGAATTCTAGACAACCAAGTTAGTAATATATCACATAATCGAGACAAATTTTCTGGATGACATAAGATATTGGACAATGTCGTACCTAAATTGACATGTCAATGAAGAAAACAAACCTCAACGGATCGATTTTAAAATATAGTGAAATTCTGCAATGTATACTTCACGTAATCCACCAAAACTCCAAAGACATTAATGAATTAAATAAAACATTTTTTTTAAAACAAATTGAAACTATACCACATTTAACAAAGTGGGTAAAAATTTAAAACACAATTTCTATAAATAGTTTCAATTTGAAAGCTAGCAAACTTATCATAACTCAATTGTCAGAATGATTGTTTTTGGAAACGGAAAAATGTGCTCTGCTAAAACCCTAATCCCTGCCCTAGCTGCCGACGGTGATCATGGCCGCCGGGTCTCTACAGGGATGACTCTTCAAGGAGATATTGAGAAGTATTGCCGTCGTCTATGGCCAGGCAGAGGAGGCGGTACAGCAACCCAGGATAAATGTGTTCTTTCTGCGTCAAATACATCACTGAGTTTTCTTGGAAGAGATGGGAGCGTTGTTTCATGCAGTGGCGGCGGGCATAAGCTTTATCTCCAGCACAGAGAAAAGAGGACGATGTGGATATGGCTCGACGTCTCCTATTCTATCCAGCCAACAGACTCTGAGGATCGCCAGAAGGCAGAGATGATATTACATTCCTCTGGAACGGCTTTCTTGATTCATTTTGTCTTTATTTCGGTACACTGGTGTGATGGCTCAGGGTCTTTAATGTTATATGATAGCTGTGGAGCGGACACAGAACCGTTTTGGGCGAATAGGCAGGCCGGGGAGTTATTTTTTTCTTGCTGCTCCCTTCATGTGAGAAATACTATTGCTGCATGCCCTCGCTCAGGATGCATTCGCTCTATAAGGCCACCATCGATCCATCCTCTTGTTGACAAACGGTATGAATCACAAACTGTTTTTGGTTTTAGGGTAGAGGATGAAAAATTCCAGATTTTTATAAAAACGCTTTCAGGGAAAACAATCTTGGTGTGGGTTTCTGTCAAAGATACAGGGGACACTCTAAAAACTTTGATAGCGCAGAGAGAGGGTTACTCTCGAATATCCGTTTACATTCTGTACGGAGGTAAAATACTGAATGAAGGTGAAAGGTTGAAGGATTGTCAGATTTCCAAGAACTCCACTCTGCATGTGATGTATCGTTTGCGGGGAGGATCGATTGGGAATAGAGGAACAGCAGGCCCCTCTTCATACAAAGATGCAGCTCGTCCAAAGGGGTCACAGTCACCAACAGCTCTACATTCTTCTCTCCCCAAGCCGTATATCGTGGAAAAACTGGACGATATCCCATCTTTGGAGGTCAAGAATACAGAGGTAACACAACTCTTCAGTAATCTTCAAACACATGCTCTCATTTGTCGTTTTAATGGCTTCTGGCCCAGATCTTATGAACTTCATAATTGGATCTACACAAAGTGGACAACAAATTGTCAAATTCTTTTATGCTCCAAAGGTTTTTTTGTTGTACAGTTTGAATCAAAGGAAGAATATGAGAAGATCAATGAACAGGGTCCTTGGTTTTGGGGGAGAGCAGGGCTCTTCACAACCCCCTGGTTTCCCGAATTTGATGCCAACACTATGGTGGTTACCAAAATGCCGGTATGGGTGAGGCTGCCAAACCTGCCCCTTCCTTTCTGGCATCATTTAGTCCTGGAAGACATTGGCAATCTGCTTGGGAAGTACATTAAAAGGGATACTGATCGACATGAGCAAGGGCTTTTTACTTATGCACGAATCTGTGTGGAGATCGACCTTAGCAAAGGTCTTCCTGATAGAATCAAGCTTATATATGAAAAGCACAAATGGATCCAGGCATTGGACTATGAAAACACTGCTTTTAGATGCAGATTTTGTCATCTAACAGGACATTTACAAGATTCGTGCTCTCTTGCCAAACGGCAACCCAAAAAGAACCAGGGGATGAAGAAAAAGGGGAAAACATGGCAGGCAGAATATGCTCCCTCTACTAAAGAGGATTCAGAGGGTGAGGAAAGCGAACCGGAAGAAAAACAAGAGGAGGAGGTCAATGAGGAAAAAGTGCATATAGATGAAACTGTTGAGACACATCATTCAGAATAAAAAAATACCGGTAAGGAAACATTCATGGAAAACATGGAACTCATGGCTACTTCCTTAACCGGGTCAAAGCGTGCACATGAATCAGAAAATTCAGATTCTGATAAAGAAAAAACCTATGTTCAGCCATCAGTGGAGCAGGCGAGAAAATTCAGATTCTGATAAAGAAAAAACCTATGTTCAGCCATCAGTGGAGCAGGCGAGTAAAGAGCTGATTGTAGTTGAACCCCAGCAGGGGGGATGGACAGAAGTGAAAACAAAGAAGAGAGAAAAGAAAGGGAAATTAGAGGACTATTATAAAAACCCTAATCCCTAGAAGCTTATGTAACATTCATGTTTTTTATTTTTATTTGTAGACCTATGGTCTCGTCTCGGATGTGCTTATGCACATACAGAATGTAATTTTGTATCGCTTCGGCTTGAAATAAAATTACGCTTTTTTTTCTTGGAAAAAAAAAAAAAAAAAAATAGTTTCAATTTAAAATCAACATTCACCATTTCAAGTTTTTAGGGCAAATTGTGGAGAGCAAACCTCAACTTCCTTTGCTTGTTGCGATCAAACCAGGCTATCAAACCATCTTTCGATTCTTTCAAGTAAGTAATATCATCCTCCTCTTACATTTGCATGCAAATTTATAACTTTTTAGTGGTCAAATTCATTTTTATTGAAGTTTTAATTTTGTTTCTGCGGGTGCGCGGGTTACTTTGAAAAAGACTAGCGCACTCGAAAAAAGTGCGTTGTTCTATTTGCAAAGGAGATGCGTTCAGGACGCTACTGTCTATCTATGACAGTAGCACACACCGCAAGAAGTAGGGAAAAAAACAACGTTTGACCAACATGATGCTTGATTACTTGCAGGATGGTTCTTGTGTGTCGTGAAAGAGAGCATGAGGAAATGGATCAGCAAGCTATGGGCGATCCATTAACTCTTCATGCATTAAGAAGATGTGGGCTATTAAAATTCTATCAAACCGTCAATATGCGAGCGCAAACCCAATTGCTCGAAAGGATGGTACGGTATTGGGATGCCAATGCTGGAGTGTTCAATCTCCAAGGGGAGATTCTCAAACTCACTATTGATGACATCTACTTTATCACTGGTTTCTCTCTAAGAGAAGAGGTGGTGAATCTCAAAGGTACCTCTCGAAATGCAGGTGCCCTCTCCGTGCAAGATTATGTCAATACCTACTGCCTACCGGGTACTACAAAAACTGGTAGCCAAGTCTCCATAGCAACCGTTGCGAGCTTTCCATTGAAAGTTATCTTGAGTACTCTAAACCGGATGGGAGGTAACACAACACCTTGCTTCACGGAACTATATGCATGTGGGCACAGAATGCTTGCGTTGGGTTGTTTATGACTGGTGTTCTAGCTTGCTGGTGAACATGAAACTTTAGCTTACCAAGTGAAAAATCGGTAGGATGAAGAACTTTGGTTATGGAAGTATCCTCTGTACCTTCTTCTTTGAGATGGTTCCTGCATTGAGTCCGGGGATGTCCTTGCCCCCGCTCAATCCTCGTGAGCCCCTTATTACTCATTGGGGAGATATCTTCAAGCGCCAAGGTGGCGGCGAGAGCAATCTCTCTTATAGTGATGAGGATTACTGGGCATGGTGGGATCTACAAGTGCTGGCTTTAGAGCAGTTCCCTTATGCGGGTATGGACTTCCGTCATGACCCTGAGCTGGCTCTTCCTCTAGGATCTGCCTGGGGAGAGATGGGTAAGTTATGCTTTTTTGAAAAATTATTTAATCTTTTCATTTTATAAATGTAATTTTTTTATGAGTTTGAGATACTAAATAAATTGTCTGCTGCAGATGTTGGGCCTGTGCATCCTGATGAACACCCTCGTACCTTTGTGCGACCAATCAATGCAGGGGCAGCCGATGCTATGTTGTAGAGCATGGAGGGGAAAATGAGTCGGTTGACTCATGACATCCCGACGTACAAGATCAAGCGGATGCCGCTCGCCATGCAGGAGGATGTGGTGGGTGTGCCCCCAGCATGGATTCAGCTACTTAGAAAAGTAGCGAGACTAGTCATCTGCTACAGAGAGGCCGTGGCAGAGATGGCAGAGGCCCCTCCTTCTCCATAGAGGAGGACATATATATGTATATTTTTTGAGGCCGTCGAGCCCTTTTTGTATATGGATATGACACTGTGACAGACTTATGACTCAAACTCATATATTTTTTGATACAACTTATATACAATATCGGCTTTATTTACATGTGTGTTCTTATCATTATGTGTGAATTGTTTATTGTGGATGTGTATGATGTAGATGCCAATCTAAAACATAATTTTCATATGCATCAGCTAGAGCATTTAAATTCCTTGGAATGTGTTGGTATGTAATGTAATCAAATTGTCTTTCAAGTAACTTAACTTGCAAGAACTGACGTAGCAAAACAGGATCTCTAACTTGATATTCACCCATTAACTGAAACACAACCAGCTGCAAGTCGAGTCTCACCTCCATATGTGAAATGCCATGATGAAGAGCATCTCGGAGTAACTCTATGACCGCATTGTATTCAGCTACATTATTCGTTGTGGGACCCAAACAAGCCCCTCCCGAAGAGACCAGTTGGCCAGACGGTGAGTATATAACCCAAGCTGGTGCAGCCAACTAACGGGTGTGGCGACTAGCGCCGTCAGCAAATCCTATGAAGTATTCAGTCGACATTTGAAACACAAAACAATAGACACATAAGACGTAATGATAACCACAAGCAAAGATAACTCTACAAAAATGTACAGCTATAATACATGAAAAAGCATCGAGTCCTAAGCATAATACTTTTTCAAGTAGAGCCCATTTCTAGGCTCCGACAACTTATTACCCTCGTAATCCGTTAACTCGTAAGCACCCTTCTTCAAAACCTCAGAGACTAGGTAAGGACCGAGCCACATTGACTTGAACTTGCCAGCTCGTAAGGGTTCCTTGTCTTAATCGTAAAGCAAAAGAAGGCCTCCTTCGAGAAAAACCCTAGGTTTGACAAACTTATCATATTGACCTTTAACTCAGTTCTCATGTGCTTCATTTGTTGTGAGCGCATCACAGAGCTACTCATCAAGATGTTCTAGGTGCAGCAAACATTCTTCTAAAACTGAAGTGTCGGGGAGTAGTTGGACAACCAACTTCAACGAAGGAATTTTGCATTCGACCAGAACAACTGCTTCTATCCCATGAACAAGTTGAAAGGGAGAGAACACAGTGGCAGTCTTCATATTAGCTCGGTATGCCCAAAGAGCTGGATACAACATGATGTGTCAATTGGATCGACTGGCATTAACGGTCCTTTGCAAAATGGTTTTCAAAGTTTTGTTGACCGCTACGACCTGACCATTCGCTTGTGGATAAAATGAAGACGAATGTTCCTGCCGAAAACCTAACATGGTGTATAAGTTGATCATCATGTAGTTATCAAAGTGTCGACTGTGGCCTGTAGCGATCTCTTTGGGTACACCAAACCTAGCAATGATCTGGTTATATACGAAGTAAGCAGTCGTTTCTCCATCTACTTTGACAGTAGGCATTGCCTCGACCCACTTGGTGAAGTAGTTGACGACAACAATGATGTGATGATGACCTCCAGCAGAAGCTGGATTACAATTCATGAAATCAATCCCCCACTTAGTAAAGGGGCTTGCTGTAATCATAGGATGGAGAATATCTAGGTGTGCTCTCATCTTTTTGGTGAAAAACTAGCATGGCTAACAACGTTTCACAGCTTCCACACAATATTTGAAGATCGTGGGCCAAAAATAACCAGCACGCAGTATTTTCTGGGTTGTTTCCAACCCAGAAAGATGACCCCCACAGGCTCCACTGTGAGCATCATTTAATATTGTTTCGGCTTCCTCTAAGGTCAAAAAACGGCGTAAAATGGAATATATCCCACGTCTGTAAAGAGTATTGGAAATGATGAGATAGTTCTTTGCATGGTTCTTCAGTTTCCGTCGTTCATCCCTAGAGAAAGTAGGACACCTCAAAGTCTGGCGATATACTAAAATATCCCCATACCATGGGTCAGAAGACGCAATAAGGAAGATGTGTTCATCCAGGAATGATGACTCTTCTTCATTGTGTACTATTTCACTAGGAAATTCAGAGATTAGTTCGGCGAAAACCAGTGACTTCTTTGACTTAGCTGATTGAAAAACTAGGTCAAATTCCTGCAAGATTACAATCCATTTATTGAATTTCCCACCGATGATACGTCGAGTGAGAACATATTGAAACGAGTTGACCTTAGCAATCACTGTGGTAGTTTGAAATAAGATATAGTGACGTAGCCTCTGAACAGCATGGACGGCAGCTAATGCCAACTTCTCCACATAAGAATACTTAACCTCAGGAGATATCAAGGTGCGCGACAAATAGTAAATGACATGCTCTTGGAGCTTGTCATCCTCTTGAACAAGTACTATGTCGATCGTGTATACGGATGCAGCCATATATAGTAGGAAATCCTTCGAATAGTTTGGGGGGCTCAATAAGGGGGCTGATAATAATGTCTTTTTCAAGGCCTCAAATGAAGTATGAGCAGCCTCATCCCAAAGAAAATAGGTATCTTGTTTGAGCAGTCTCATGAAACCTTTTGTGATTTTGGCATAGTTAATGATAAAACGTTGTAAGAAGTTGGATATACCCTGCAGACTCTGAAGTTGTCTTAGGGTTCGAGGAGGAGGCAAATTTACAAAAGCCTCAACTTTAAGTGGATCGACCATGATACCACAAATGGATACAATAAAACCCAATAAACATCCGAACTCGACGCAGAACATACATTTATTAGGATTCAATCGAATCTTGTAATATCTGCATCGTTCAAACACAAGCCTCAAGTGATTAAGATGATCCCATCTCTTGCGAGATCGTGCTGGGAGATCATCAAGATAAGGTTCAACTACGTGTTTGATATCATGAAAAGCGAAGTTCATTACGCGCTGAAAAGTAGCTCCAGCGTTTTTCAGGCCAAATGGCATCTTCCGATAAGCGAAGGTCCCCCAAGGACAAATAAAAGTTGTCTTATGCTGGTCTTCACGTTTTATCTGGATCTGGTTATATCCTGAAAAACCATCCATGAAAGAAAACAATTCATGGCCTGCACACGCATCGATAATCTGATCTATAAATGGTGTGGGGTAATTATCTTTAGGACAAGCTTTATTTAAATCCTGAAAGTTTGTGCAAACTTGAATGGTTCCTTGCTTCTTATCTACCAGAACAGGATTTGAGACCCATTCCGTCATAGCAATTGGATAGATGAATCCGACTTTGAGCAACTTCTCAACTTTCACCTTAATGTCTGCTGCTTTTCTAGGATTGACTGGACGGAGCTTCTGTTTCGCAAGATTAGCATTTGGGTAAGTTGTGATGACATGTTCTACAATGGCAGGGTCGATGCCTAGCATCTCCTCGTAAGACCAGGAAAAAACGTCGCGAAATTCCTTAAACAGATTGGTGTACAAAGTGATCTCCTCGGGAGAACAATCTGCCCTAATGAAAAGGTTTTCCACAACTCCAGGTTTGATGGAAATGTTGATCGGAATAGTTCTCGATATGTTTTCCATATTCCCTTCGGCATAAACTGGTTTTGAAGTAGAAGGGATAGCGGACAAATCAACATTACCAGCGGGTCTCATTGAAAACTCTCCTCTCTCTATCCTGTCCAGATCAAGAAGAAAATAAGACCTATGGTGCATGTGTTCCCAATGATGATCCAGGCCTATCATTGCTTCCAAAATAACCTCATCAAAAGGCAAAACAGTATCTAGATAGTCAAAAGAGTGGATGGAGTCCATTGACCGTGCCAGTGCATAGTCCATATCTGACTCGGTAGAGACCAATGGAGTCATGATATGTTCTGTTGCAGCATGTTGTGAACCTAAGTAGGCCACTTCTGCAACAGATAGGGGCACTACTGGTTCTGATTCAGTGGGGAGAATCCATGGATCCGTCGTTGCACAGATCGTGAAAATATCGGATGATGAACAATCTTCAAAACCAATAAAATGAACAGGAATAGGTAGGTCAAAAGTGCCCATTAATGACCCATAAAGCCCTACTCCTAAACTCTCACTAGCTGGGTGAGACTGATCAACCAACGGAATTGTGTGAATCTGACGAAGCCTGGTTGTTCTTTTGAGAAAACGAAAGTTAATCAACTGTGATGATCTTGCCTTCGTGAGGGAACATTATAACTCAGAAAACGGACGATGGAACTGCTTGCATTGCATACGTCCAGCTCCTACCTAACAACAAATTGTAGTCAAGTGGAGCATCCAGTACTCAACCTCTACAGATACTAGCTTACCTGCAAGTTCAATGTCAAATGATGGTAAGACTCCGTGTGGACGAAATGATCTTCCATCAAAGGCAGTAAGCAGTGTGTTCGAGGGGGCTAATTCGGGTGAGCCCAAATCCTTCCAGCAAGAAATGGACATTACGCACATAGACGTGCCCTCATCTACAATAGCTCGTCCAATGGTTTTGGGACCATGGACTACTTCTATTTGGAGAGAGACGTGGTACGGCAACCGGGGTTTGATATTGGTCATATCAAAACGAGCAAGCATATTGGATGAGTCAATGCCCCCAATCGATGCAAGAAGTGCACTGCGTTGTAATGGATAAAGTGGACATAGCACAGGGAGTTTGGGATAAATCCTCCACAACATTGTAATTAGGAGCAGCCCGCGCGTTAGGATTGTGCACAGCCCGTTTGAAGACACCTTTCAGAATCTTCGGCAGCGAATCTACTGGTCTCTCGATGTGGAGAGGGGTATATGATTCGGGAACATCCTTATCTCTTTGCTACGAGTCTGGATTATAGTTTGTGGCTCGAGTTTGTAAAAGCATGTCCGAATTAATCATGTTAATAAACGATTGATCAGCTAATGAGGTATGAGGGGTGCCCCCAACATTGGAGTTTCCAGAAGCTGAACCTTGTCCGTGAGGGAATGGGTCCTTTAGGACAGCTAGTTTCTTATCACGGAGTAGCTTCTAGGCTTCTTCCATCAGAGGGCATTGATGGGTGAGGTTTCCTCCTTACATAACTTGCAAGGGAACTTCACTTTCTTTTTATCCTTTTTTCCCTCCTCGGCATTTTCTGTGTTTTGGGGCTTTTGGTGGTTCCCCTCCCCTTTCTTTCCCTTGTTGTTGTTGTTGTTGGGCTACTGAGGGCCCTTTTGATTTGTCTACACTTGTTGTATAGATTCAGTTTGCAAAGGGGAGGTTGCAACTGAAGTTGCTTCTGCAACAGACTTTTTGACGGATAAGGCGTGAACCTGCTTAGTTAAAGCTTCAAACGTTGCAGGATCTACTGAACCCACGATGCCATCAGCATGTGGTCCAGGCTTGGGTTTACCTAGATCTATATTAGATCTCGGTGCGTCTGGAATGATCTCGTATAGGATCCCAAATTGAGCATAAACAAGATCAAGTTGCTGGGTCCTGAGAATGGCTTCTTCCTCAGAAAACACTCCAAAAGTTGCTACTTCCTTAGAAATGTAAGGAAGGAGTGATTTAAAATACCACTCTAAAAGAAATTCTGGAGGAATGTTAGCTTTAATGAGCCTCTTTCTCCTTCGCCACTCATGAATGTGGTCAGATAAATAAGTAGCTTTGTTCAGTTGAAAAGTTGAAAGAAGGTATGTACCGACATCATACCGGACAGGGAGTTGAAAGTGATTCAGAAAAACTGTAGCCAGATCCCAAAAGTTATCATAAGCAGCTGCAAGCAGTTCAATATACCATTTAGCTGCAGCACTAGTCAAGGTTCTCTAAAAGAGCCTCAATTTGATGGAATCATCGTTCAATGAATTAGAAGAGCACAGGAGATGAAACGTAGTGACGTGGTCATCAGGATCTTCCCCAGTCTTGCCTTCAAACTTTGGAATGTCTGAAGGCAGCTTGGTTGGGACAGGTGATCATATGGGGTGATGCCGCACCGGATCATTTGTTAGTTTTGAAAGGTCTAGCAAATTCAAAGTTGCCGGAAAAGGTAAACGAGGTCTTGCCGATGGCATTTGGTTAGCAGGATTTCGGTATGGGGAACCACCTAAAGCCTGACTCATGTATTGTTGGTTGGGGTTTCCCCTAGCCACCAGTTGTGAGGTAAAAGCATTGCTAAAATTGCTCCAACCAAAAGAGGGAGGGTCACTTCCTTGAGTGTTTGTCCATTGCGGTTGGGTGTTAGCCCCTCCGTAATGTGGGTTAAACATGTTACCAACCCCTCCACCAAACAGTGAAAAGGGGATACTCCCTACAGGTATATGATATGTATGTACATTAGATGGATGTACATTGGGACCTATGTAGGGGTTAAACCCAGGCATGGATGTAACGGACGACACAGGCATCGAGCCTATAAAGGGCATGGAGGGAGCTATGTGCCCTCCAAACCAAGGAAAACCTTGACCGAAAGGAGCAGTTTGTGGAATACCCTGGGATTGTTGCATGAACGAAGATGAAGTAAACGGTACTAAAGATATCCATGTGACAGGGATATTCGAAGGTCCAACAGTGGCACCAAAAGGGGTAGCTGTTGTCGAAGGTTGAGAACTAGACATACCTATGGAACTAGTGCTGAAACTAACAAAAGGACTCGAAGCAGATGTAGCTTGCAACGAGGTAGATACTAATGGGGTTGCAAAGGAATGAGAGAGAACTCTCTAAACCATAGCTGTGGTAGGAGTTTGGGGAGCTCCAGTTTCATCTCCGGAACTAGCCATGGATTAACCAGTGGTAAACCTGTACACACTAAACTCGAGTTGGCCTAAAGAGTCTACAGTTACAAGTAATGGATCGTTTGGTCCAGTCAGGGGAGGGTTGAAAGGAGTGCTAAATTCTTGAGAAGTTAAGTCCTCAACCTCAACAGTATCAAAGACCTGTTGATCCTGAATTATGATCTATGGTTCTCCAGGTGGTTCAGTTTAGCCCGTAAGTTCGTATGAACCATGGGAATCAGTCCTCCAGCGTTGTGATGGCGGTGGAGGCTCCACAGTGAGTGGTTGAAGGTTTTGCAACCTTCGTGACCTTGTTATAGGTCAAAATTGCACCTCTCCGTCCGTGATCACCCTGAGCTGCTGATCACACAAAAGGACAATTTGGATGGAGGAGCATGTTGACCTTGGACCATATGACAACTCATCCTATTTCCTAAAAATACTGGAAAGCATACAAAAATATCATTTTGAGGTATGAGCGCTACTCCACTTAAATAGACTAGCGCCCATACGCGACTCCAGTGTATAATAGTAGCGCCCATATCAATATATACGCTACTCCTTCTTATCAAAGTAGCGCTCGACATTTAAAACTGAATGAGCGCTAGTTGTTAAACAATAGGGTAGCGCCCTATACGCTACTCCACTGAGTAATAGTCGCGTATATCTTAAAAAATGATTAAAAAATATATTAATCCATTGAGGAGGATTAGTTGATGGTAGTTTCTTAACTTCCCCAACCTCCTCCATCGACCTGAACTGCTTCTTTGAACCTATAAATACCAAGAAGGTCAAATGAGCAAGGTTAGAAATTATGAATACAAATCTTTGCTAGAAAATCTAGAGGATGAGTTAATGGAGAGACTTTAGGACATTGGAGAAGTTGTGCAGAAGACATTCAAGCCAGAACAGAGCCAGAGCCCAGAATCTAGTTGCAGGAGCCTGCTTCATTATCAGGTATATTTGTACTGCATTCTGATTTTGACAAATAAAGGTTGAAGTGTTTCCTTGTTCCAATCTGAAGGTGTTATGAAATGGCATTTTAAGTTGGATTCATACTCCCACTTTGGGTATGAATACCAACACAGTTAACCCTTCTTTTACTGCTACATCTAGTCAGGCACAAACCACATATGTGCCTACTCCATCTTTCAGTTTCAACGCTAGTACTTTAGGCATGCCTAGTTTTACAACGATGGCATCTATTCCTACACCTACTGTTGGACCTAGCAGTACGGCCAACTGTGCACCACCTTCTACTTCCCAACCGTTATATCAGATTCCTAGTACTTGGGTTTCCACACCTGTGGTAGGACCAAGTGCTTCTGCAAACATACCAGTCATGGGTACCATGACTGCACCGTCCACATCAGCTTCTTCTGGTTCCAACACCTTTGTAGGCCCTAACTTGAATCAGGGTAGCATGCCTACAAGTAATGTTCCTTTTTCCCTATTTTCAGGGGGAGGGGGCAACATCTTCAACCAGCAATATGGCGGGGCTAACACCCAGCCACAGTGGACAAACCAGCAAAGCACTAATCCGCTCTCGTATGGGTGGGGAAATTTTAATAACTCTTTCTCACAACAACAACAGATGGCAGGGGGCAACCCCTACCAACAAACACCTGGGGGTAACCCCTACCAACAGTTAATTGGGGGCAACCCCTATCAACAGTTGGTAGGTGGCAACTCCTATCAGCACATGGTCGGGGGCAACCCTTATCACCATATGGCTGGGGGCAACCCCTACCAACAATTCATGAGACAAACGATGGGTGGTTTCCCTAATCAAGCTTCATCTTACCGGCCTCGTCTACCTTTTCTGGCAACTTTGAATTTGCCAGATCTTTCGAAACTGACAAATGATCCTGTGTGTCATAATGCCACTTGGTCGTCAGTTCCCACCAAATTACCTTCGGATATTCCAAAATTCGAAGGCAAAGCTGGTGAAGACCCTGGTGACCATGTCACTACCTTTCACTTGTGGTGTTCTTCAAATTCGTTGAACGAGGATTCCATCAGATTGAGATTGTTTCAAAGGACCTTAACTGGTCCCGCAACCAAATGGTACATTGAGTTACCTGCGGATACTCTCTCTAGTTTTGGGGATCTAGCAACCGTCTTTTTGAACCATTTCCAACTTCCTATTCGGTATGATGCCGAAACAGAACTTTTGTCTACTTTTAGACAAAGCAAAGCCACTCACCTATCTGACCATATTCAGGAGTGGCGAAGGCGGAAGAGGCTCATAAAGGCCAACATCCCTCCAGAGTTCCTGCTTGAGTGGTACTTGAAATCACTCCTTCCTTATATTTCTAAGGAAGTAGCGACATCTGGAGTTTCCAATGAAGAAGAAGCCATCTTAAGGACTCAACAGTTAGACCTTGTATACACACAATCTGGTTTACTGTACGAGATTATACCTGACGCACCGAGATCAAACACTGATCTAAGTAGACCCAAACCTGGACCACATGCTGACGGCATAGTGGGTTCAGTTAACTCTGCAGCCTTCGAAGCACTGACCAAACAGGTCCAAGCCTTAACTGTCAAACATTCGACTGCAGACATTGCTTCCATCACAACCTCTCCTTCTACTTCTGAATCTGTTAATCAGGTTCAGAACAATCAAAAGGGCCCTCGGCAGCCCAACAACAAAAAGAAGGGCAAGAAAGGAGAGGGGAACCAACAAAAGCCCAAAAAAGACAATGCCGAAGAGGGTAACAAAGAAGAGAAGAAGGTTAGGTTTCCTTGTAAACTTTGCAAACAAAACCACCTTACTCATCAATGCCCTCTACTAGAAGAAGCCCAGAAGCTCTTAAGAGAGAAGAAGCCTGCCGTCTTGAAAGATCCATTTCCTAAAGGGAAAGGCTCAACTTCTGGCACCTCCAAAACTGGGGGCACTTCGCACGCCACGGTTGATCAAACATTTATAAATATGGTTAACTCAGATGCACTTTTGCAAACCAGAGCTAAGAACTATACCCCGGAAACGCAGAGAAAGGATAAGGAGATTGCTGAATCCTCCACTCCACTCCACATACCTGTGGACCCAATGCCCAAGATTCCGAAAGGTGTCTTGAAGAGGGCATCGCACAATCCCAACACACGGGCTGCTTCTAACTACAATGTAGTTGAAGATTTAGCCCAAACCCCTTGTGCCATGTCTACTTTGGAAGTCTTGCAGAGTTGTCCATTGCAACGAAATGCACTTCTGGCAGCTATTGGGAGTATGGAGTCCTCCAACATGTCTGCACGATTTGACATGACTGATGTCAAATACCGGTTGCCATATCACGTTTCCCTCCAGATTGAGGTCGTTCATGGTCCAATGACCATCAGACGAGCTGTAGTAGATGAGGGAGCGTCGACTTGCGTAATGTCGATTTCTTGTTGGAAAGCTCTAGGTTCTCCTGAGTTAGTCCCTTCCAACACAATGCTTACTACATTTGATGGCAGAACTTTCCGCCCACATGGAGTTTTGCCATCATTTAATGTCACTTTGGCCGGTAAGACAGTTGCTGTTGAGATAGAAGTTCTGGACGCTCCGCTCGATTACAACATGTTATTGGGCAGGAGTTGGACTTATGCCATGCAAGCTATAGCATCGACAGTTTTTCGAGTTGTCATGTTCCCATTTGAAGGTAAGATCGTTACAGTCAATCAACTTTCTTTCACTCAAGGAAAACACCAGACTTCTTCGGAAACTACGGTTCCTATGATTGATCAAACCACCCCAGTTAGCGAGAGTTTAGGAGCAGGACTTTTTGGATCACTGATTGGCACTTTTGACCTACCCGCTCCTACTTTATTTGTTGGTACTGAGGGATGTTCATCGTCTGAAACTCCTATGATTAGTTCAACAACTGATTCCGAGTTTCTCTCAGCTAATACAAACCCCTCCGTGCCTACCCCTGTTGTAGAAGTTACCCACTTGGAGTCTCATCAAACTACAACAGAACATATGTCGACTCAATTGGTGTCTGTCGAGTCAAACATGGATTGTGCCACTACTCAGACACCCAACCCGATTCATTCTCTCAACAGTTTAGGAATTACTTTACCTTCTGATGAGGAAATGTTAGAAGCCTTGAATGACCCGGATCATCCTCATGAACATATAAATCGCGTGTTCTTCTTGTTTCCTTTTCTTCACTTATTAGAGAGAGGTGAATTTTGTTCACCACCCAATGAGAATACTGGTCTCACTCCTTCACAAGTTGCCATTGTTGAAGCAAATAGAGTACATACCTTGTTGGTGAACATTTTTACTGGGGTCAACGGAAACATTTTCTTTGAAACGGGATGTTATCTCGATGAAATAATCCCTTATACCAACCTTTTCCGTGAGTTCCATAATACCTTTGCCCGGCCTCCTGAGGAGGATCCAGGCATTGACCCTACTTGAAGAAGTATTATGCTTAGGCTGAAATACTTTTTCTTGTAACATAGCTGTATATTTTTGTATAGTTAGTTTTGTTATGCTCGTTAGGTGATCTTATGTTTGTGTTTCGTTTCGTGTACCAGATGTCAACCGCACACTTCCTAGGATTTGCTGATGGCGCCAATCGCCACACCTATCAGTTGGCTGCAGCAGCTTGGGTCATTTACTCACCCGCTGACCAACTTGTTTCTTCGGGGGGGGTTTGTTTGGGACCTACCACGAACAATGTGGCTGAATACAGTGCAGTTATAGAACTCCTCCGAGATGCTCTCAGTCATGGCATTTCATACTTGGAGGTAAGGCTTGACTCACAACTAATTGTATTTCAGTTAACAGGTGTCTATCGGATCAGAGATCCAGGATTGCTACGTCATTTTTTACGAGTTAGACTATTGGAAAGACAATTTCATTCTATCAGATATGATCACATTCCAAGAAGTTTAAACACTTTAGCTGATTCATTAGCAAACTATGTGTTAGACTGGCATTTGCATCATACATTGTAAACAACATTCCACACATAAATTTTAAACGCATACACATGTAAATAACCGATACTGTATATATAATTGGTACTGTATCAAAAAATATGAGTTTTGAGTCATGAGTCTCTCTAGTCAAGTCATAAAAGTACAAAAGCTGGGCATGGTAGCCTCAAAAATATATACATATAATGTTTTTCTTCTCCTATGGAGAAGGAGGAACCTCCTCATCATCTACCGCATTACGGTAGCATATCACTAGTCTAGCAACCCTCCGCAGTAATCTAAGCCATGCTGGGGGCACCCCAACAACATCTTCCTGCATGTCAACAAGTATCTGGTCCATGCAGCATGCAGGAATCTCATGAGTCAACCGACTCATTTTCCTCTCCAGGGTTCCCAAGATAGCTTCTGCTGCGGTGATATCAGCTGGCCTCACATAGATGGTAGGATGGCCCTCGGGACGAACCGGTCCAACATCTGCATTTGACACTTGATTAGAACTCCAAAACTCATTCATAAAAATCAAATACTTGAAAAGTTTGAAAAAATTAAATAAATTCTCAAAAGTAAACATACCAATATCTCCCCAGGCTCCACCTGGCGGAAGCACCAGCTCTGGATCGTGACGGAAATCCAATCCAGCATAGGGAAACTGCTCAAAAGCGGGAACCTGCCTCTCCCACCACCCCCAGAAGTCATCAGTGTGGTAACAATAGTGACTCTCCCCACCACCCTGGCGGAGAAAAATGTCACCCCAACGGCCTAGTCTGGGCTCGCGGGGGTTAACCTATGGTAGAGGCATTCCCAAACTAATAGCAGGCATCCTCTCGAAGAAGAAAGTACACAAGATACTCCCGTACCCAAAATTCTTCATTGTGCCGGATTTGCAACTTGTCAATTGATACTTCATGTTCGCCAACAAGCTAGTACTCCAATCATAAACATAGTCGTGCAAGCACTGAACACCAATATGCATCGAATGCCTGGAAGCTAAGTGTTGTGATGCACTACCGGATACCCGGTTGATCATGCTCACTATCACTTTCAGCGGGAGACCATCAATAGTTGAAATCAGGACTTGGCTTCCCGATTTTTCTGCTCCGGCAACACAGTATGTATTTACATATTCTTGCACTGATCGTGCACCCAAACGAGATGTCCCTTTTAGATTGATCACGTCTCCTCTCCTTGAGGGACCGGTAATAAAGTAGATATCCTCCACGATAAGCTCAAGAGTTTGCCCCCGGATGATGAAGGTATTACTATCGACATCCCAATACTGAATCAATCTTCGAAACAGCTTGTTTAGTGCCCGCATGTTTACGGTTCGATAAAATTTCAACAAACCGCATCTACGGAGCGCATGGAGGGTAGCCGGGTCTTGCATGGCTAGTCTATCCATGTCTTCATGCTCCCTTTCCCTCCATTGTAAGACCATCCTGCACAAAAACCCCAAAAATTTTGAGTCTCGGCGCTTGAAAATGGCTTTGCAAATATGTACGCTACTGTGTATACTACACAGTAGCGTGTAGGCGCTACTCTGTTTGAGCAAAGTAGCGCCCATTGGGTTTGTACGCTACTCTTGTGTATACACAGTAGCGCCCGCGCATAAAACCTTATGAGCATCGCGTTTCGGGCCATTTTTGCTCAAAATTTTAAAAATAAACCATTGAAATGCAAGATTGGTTGATTTCTACTTACTTGGTGGAAGAAGTTTGGTGATTGGATGCTCCGGTTGATCACGGTGGAGATTTGAAATTCGCAAAATGGTGCCCAATGTTTGCCCTACAACACAAAATGAAATTTGATTTTTTAAACAATGAATTATATATATAATTGGATTTTGATTTTTACCCATAATTTTTAATTTTCCATAGTTTCAAACACTTTTCAAAAACCCTAATTAATCAATTGAAACACAAAATAAGGTATAACACTGATCCAAGCTCAATTTTCACTCAATTGTTGTCGGATTCGTCTCCTAAGCTCAAATTTCTTGATGATAGACTTTGTCAGTTAGCTAAACATTCTAAATTCATATATCATTTAAGATTTTTGCGACATCGACTAATATTGTGTTGAAGACCTAGTTTTGGCAGGACATGAAGCTACGATCCCAGAAGCTGACCGTTAAGTCATTTTAAGCTCTTGTTTGGACTATTTAAACCTAAACAAGATTGCCGAGCAAACTTGTCCTCTTCGAGCTCGTTAAAGTATCCGAAGGTCATCCACTCAGGTATAGAATTACCCCTTTTCCGGGCCTCAGTGGATTAACTACGGAAAACGTATACTCTAGGTATACTCCTGTATGCGCTAGAAGAGTTTTCCTTTCATTGTTTTATACTTTTTCGGGGGAGGAGACTAACTATACGAAAAAGGACCTTCTGGAGTCTCTCTTTAGGGTTTTCAAACTCTCTAAATATGAAAATACCAAGCGAGCATTCACCTACTCAGGCTCGATGTGAAATCCACGAGAGGGTAAGTAGAGGACTGTTTAAGTTTTTCAACTCTATAAACAAGAAAACACCGCCGAGCATAGACCAATCCGGGCTCGATATAAAATCCACGGATAGGTAAAAAGAGGATTGTTTAAGTTTTTCAGACTCTATAAACAGGAAAACACCGGCGTGCATTAATCTGCTTGGGCTCGATACTAAAATCCACGAGCAGATATATGGAGTTATTGTTTAAGTTTTTCAGACTCCTTAAAATTGAAAACACCGGCGAGCAAGAACAGATCTCGGCTCGATATTAAAATCCAGAGATCAGTACATATAGAGTAATCTTCTATCTATTCTTCGAACTCTCTAAATTATGAAGAAGGTACTGAGTCTTCCTCCCATGGGCTCGTTAAACTATTTACATGGTTGGACCTATTGAGTTTTCATTCTTTCTTGGACTCATTAAATCCACAAGAAGGGTATTCTTTTATCTAAAAAGAATAAGGAACGGGAAAACATATCATATCTTCATTGTCAAAGGCAGTTTCAGTCAAGTCCTATCCTTGAACATAGCACCTACTTGAGTCTATCTTGTCGGTTGGGTTTAGTTTTTGGCCTCAGGGTGAACCTTTCCTCCGAGTTATTTACTCCCCCGGTTGGTTATTCTTCCAACCATATGGAGGGTCTGTTAATGTCTCTTACATTTCAGACTTATTTACCCCATTATGTCAGAAACTTCCTGAGTCACTTTTGTGTCGTGCTCAATGTTCAAGGATATACCCTGTGTCGGCCATTCTGCAGTTTACCTTGACCTCATGTGTCGGCCTTCCTAGTGTCAGTTTTGTCGCATATTATTCCATATCAGCTCTTACCAGTTGAGTGTTCCTCGAGTTGGATGATGGAGGATGCCTTAAGGCCTCCCTTCCAATGGACTTCTTCCCATCGACACCAAATCATTATTCTGGGATTGAAGTTTAGAGTTTCGGTTAGTACCTTGGAGATTGCAGTCACCAGTGGCAATTTTCCTCGCTGTTGAATGATGAGAATACATCAATGTCTCTTCTTCGACAGGATTCCCAAGTGTTCGACTACAAGTCCATCTATTCACATTTGGCGAATCGTACTTGGTACCTTGGACCCCATCATCATTATCGATGGAAGTCCTCGCGTTTGTTAACGGTATACATCAATGACCGGTAATCAAACGATGCCCTCCATGTTCGACTATCAGCTCATCTATTCACATGGTTCGGGTTTGTACCTCGGGTTATTGTGGGATGAAGACCTTGGGATTTTTTGATGACATTACCTCATTTTGTTATCACCCAATTTGCGCAAGACTGAGCCTCACTTATATACGGCTCTCCATGAGACATAGATCCAGTTTGTTGTCATGGCTATGATCTCTTAGTTTGACATGGATCCACGCTTGTATTTCAAGTGGCCATGCTTTTATATACATCTCCTTGTTATGTATCGGAGATCATGTTGTATCACACTGCACATCTATACGATGTCAACAATGTAATTGCTCGCTGACCTTGATCTTTGTTGCAGGTTTCTTGCGACTTGTTCTGTGGTTCTGTGCTCCTCCTCTGGCTTTGGATTGTAATGTATTTCGGCCATCGTTTCTCTCTGACCTCACACATTAGGGGGCATCTGTTATAGGTCAAAATTGCACCTCTCCGTCCGTGATCACCCTGAGCTGCTGATCACACAAAAGGACAATTTGGATGGAGGAGCATGTTGACCTTGGACCATATGACAACTCATCCTATTTCCTGAAAATACTGGAAAGCATACAAAAATATCATTTTGAGGTATGAGCGCTACTCCACTTAAATAGACTAGCGCCCATACGCGACTCCAGTGTATAATAGTAGCGCCCATATCAATATATACGCTACTCCTTCTTATCAAAGTAGCGCTCGACATTTAAAACTAAATGAGCGCTAGTTGTTAAACAATAGGGTAGCGCCCTATACGCTACTCCACTGAGTAATAGTCGCGTATATCTTAAAAAATGATTAAAAAATATATTAATCCATCGAGGAGGATTAGTTGATGGTAGTTTCTTAACTTCCCAAACCTCCTCCATCGACCTGAACTGCTTCTTTGAACCTATAAATACCAAGAAGGTCAAATGAGCAAGGTTAGAAATTATGAATACAAATCTTTGCTAGAAAAGCTAGAGGATGAGTTAATGGAGAAACTTTAGGACATTGGAGAAGTTGTGCAGAAGACATTCAAGCCAGAACAGAGCCAGAGCCCAGAATCTAGTTGCAGGAGCCTGCTTCATTATCAGGTATATTTGTACTGAATTCTGATTTTGACAAATAAAGGTTGAAGTGTTTCCTTGTTCCAATCTGAAGGTGTTATGAAATGGCATTTTAAGTTGGATTTATTTTGGTCAATGCTGAATCTTAAACATAGTTTTTGTTTATTTTAAGCTTTATATATTGCCCAAAGTGTTTGAGGAAGGTATTGTTGTTGCAGGTTTGCTGAAGAAAAAGTAGATTTGGAAGCTGGACACGGGATCGAGTCAAGGCTAGGATCAGACTCCGGTTAAAAGGTGTGTTCCCTAAATCTACAATCTATTTCTTTTGTAAATGCCTCTGTGATAGCATTAATGCACTTACCTGTCACCCCAACCAAGTTGATAGTTTTGGTTTCCTGACTATAGGGTAGAAATATCCGCCAACAAACCTATGGAGAGGTTGATCCTCCACAACTATATCAAAATCAGACTAAGTATGAAAACCTAGTGGCCACTAATCGACTAGGGAGCAAACAACATACCACTAAAAAAATGTCCTAAAGTGATCAAAACCAGGAAAACAAAGCTAATACTCTCAGAAGTTAGTCTGAGATGATGAGGGCCCAGAACAAACCAATAGAGTATAGAAGGTCAGTTACACAGCATCCAATGGAGATCCTCTGGGTGCAAGCGTTTGAATCAACAAACCGCCCTCTCGGGATTATTGCAAAGGGTTACCTTCCATGTCTGTCCTAGGTGTAGTGGAAATAGCCTTCGACTATACCTGTGAAGAGCCCTAAGGTTAAGATACTAAGGATACCACAAATACAAAAATATCTGGGGGAATAGTTGTCAGTCTAGCTAAGATGCATAGGCAGGGTAGCAAAGCTCGAAATCCAGAAGCACTTAAAGTACTAATGGACCCCCGTACGCGAATCAACTCTGGTTTATGCTCGAAAGGCAAGTGAGGTGGTATCCTCAACAGTTCCAATCTCACACGACCTTGTGCTTAACTCCAATTTGAGTGGAGCGTTCGCATGATACTTTGATATAAGTGGGTTTGCCTAAGAGATTGTCTTACTACGATTATTGAGCAATAAAAACGATTACAGGCAATTTAAAGTGATCTACCCCGAAATCCTAGCCTAAGCTAGTTGATGTAGTGTCAAACCTAAAAAGAAAAAGTTGTTAATTGATTTTATTAAATGTTCTTTTTAGAGGCTACTTCTTACTCAAAAGGGTAGTGATGTGTGTGGTATGGTTACGACATAAAGTAAAGTGTGTACAAATGATGCATAAAACTTCACAAAGATTTTTTTTCGTTTATGTCTTTCAAAACAAAAGATAGGCAATCCTAAGCATAAACATTTTTCTTTTTTAATTTTCAAAGTAAATAGCAAAACAATCTATCCTACCTCGAAAAATAATGGCAAATCTTACAACTAGGTTACCAATTTTCAATTTTGATATTTTCTTCTATTTGTAAAAGAAAATGAATCTGAAAAAAGGAACAAGCAAGATCTATCAAGAGTGTGGGTAAAGATAAAAAACCTAATGGATTATAGCAATCAAATCCAAATACTGACAAAGATTTGACCTACAGAGTTGTTCCAGCGAAAAACTCTAGATTTGGAACAAGATGCAAAGAAAAAGAAAAGTTGATGCACGCAACGGAAAAACAAACCCAGAGGCTGATCCTAAGCATCAAAAACCAAAGAAAAGCATCCGCCAAACATATAGGGTAGGCAAGCAAACCAAGGCAACTCTACCGCCACACAAACTCAAAAGGAAAACCTATCAAGAAGACTTCAATCCAACTCAGATTGACCTGAACAAAAGTTCAAAAGGTACCCAAACAATCAAGTCTTTCAAAAACACCACAAGACTCTAACTGAGGTCAAACCCTAAAAAATAAGGCAAAACTCAGTAAAAGTGCTCAGGTATTGTATCAAACAACCAGCGCAGAGTGCGCGGGTCTGTAGGAATACACCACGCGTCTAGGGCAAAAGATGTGCTACTGTAACTAGCAGGGAGTCGCGCACATGTTCCAAAAAGACCTAAAAAACATAAAAGACACCTAAAAACAAGACTGAAGTAAGTGAAGCAATCAACAGGGACTTTCAAGAGGTTATACCAAAACTAAAAAAGACAAGAATGCCTCATCCATAGTCAGAAAAACAAAGCAAGCATCAAAAGTATACCCCAACATCCAAAGGCTAAACCCTACTATGAAAAGTTCAACCTACAGGAAAGTACATCGTTGTCTGGACTAAGAGCCAGCGCATGTAAATAAATGTGCGCGGGTAGTAGTGAGAGCAACTCGTGCCCAGATCAAAAAGTGCGCTTCTGAATGCACAAAAGACACACGCATAGGGACTAAAAGGCAATAAAGAGCTTTGCACACTCATACTAAAAATGAATCAAGGCACAGGGAAACAACAAGGCAACCTATACAAACCTCACAAAAAGCCAAAAGACTATAAAAACTAAAGAAAACCTAAATAAGGTCCCTAGAGCAGAAAGGACTAGGTGCTCCCCAGTGGAGTCGCCAGTTCTGTTGTTAAGGATTATACCCTATAGCAGGGGAAAGGATGTTATCAACGTACATGGGGTGACAGATAGATACATTATACTTTTCATTCATTACTGTAAACAAAATGAGATTAGGATTAAGAAATCAGTACCTTGTTTATGGCGGTTGGTCCTAGCTTTCACCCAATCTCCAAAGCAATATACCTGCAAAATACACACACCTTCCTCAGTGTTTCCTAACTATAAATATATAATGATATTGAAGACAATATAACATTAATTATGATTAGAAATTCCTTCAGCATAACAATAGCTTCTTCTTCATTGGCCCCTTCCTCATGGCTTCCCCTTGTATTTATGGCAAAGGCAGGAAGTTAGATTTGTGAGGCAATTGAATTGGGAGGTTGGGGGAGTTACAATACCAACCTCAACTAATCCCAATTCGTAATCTTAATATATTTTTCCATTTCATCTTAATATGTGCACAAGTATCACACTAGACAACTTGCACATAGGGGGCAACTAGTGTGCTCAAAGACTAGCGCATACATTATACTTTTCATTAATTACTGTAAACAAAATGAGATTAGGATTAAGAAATCAGTACCTTGTTTATGGCGGTTGGTCCTAGCTTTCATCCAATCTCCACAGCAATATACTTGCAAAATACACACACCTTCCTCAGTGTATCCTAACTATAAATATATAATGATATTGAAGATAATATAACATTAATTATGATTAGAAATTCAATAGAAACAACATTCCATTGGGACGAAAAGGGTATCTCGATCTTTATTGTCAAAGAAATGCAACCAAATACAGTTTATACCTGATCTGTTCCAAGCACTTCTGCAACCGAGTTCTGGGCTCCTACTCCTCACAATGACTTAGAAATTCCTTCAGCGTAACAATAGCTTCTTCTTCATTGGCCCCTTCCTCATGGCTTCCCCTTGTATTTATGGCAAAGGCAGGAAGTTAGATTTGTGAGGCAATTGAATTGGGAGGTTGGGGGAGTTACAATACCAACCTCAACTAATCCCAATTCGTAATCTTAATATATTTTTCCATTTCATCTTAATATGTGCGCAGGTATAACACTAGACAACTTGCGCATAGGGCGCAACTAGTGTGCTCAAAGACTAGCACATACCACTTTTGAGATAAGTGCGCGGGTCTGCTTTAGTAGAACCAACGCATAGTGCGCTAGATGCTAATTGTAAGAGTAGCGCATCTTTAATGAAATATGCAGAAAAATATAGGTTTCAGCTAAAGAGGTGTAATTTCAGCAGTAAATCGTCTAAGGCCAATCTAGCTCTTCCATCCATAGTGTCCTTTTGTGTGATCGACAGGGCAATGTGATCATGGACGGAGAAGTGCAAATTTGACCTATAACAGTGAGCTTCAACGAACTGTTGATGAAGGCGCTGGAAGAGCAACAACAACTCAGCGCAGCCATATTACAGAGTCTTACCAATATGCATCAGAGAATAAATGGTGGGTTGAACCCAAGCAACAAAGGTCGAGAAGAAAGAAACGTAAAAAGTCACTCTAGGGGTCGTTCTAAGAGAAGAAATTCAAGACCTAAAAGGAGCTCTGTGAGCAGAAAGCACAGAACGCCCTCTCATGGGTCTTCATCCAGCAGGTCAAATGACTTCAAGGGTTCTCAAGGAAGACCAAGACATACTTCCAGCAGAAGTAAGAGTAGAAAGAAGCAAAGAGGTATCCCATAGGGTGAATTCAGGAAGGCAAGACCTCCCACTTTTGATGGAGAAAGCAAAGAAGGTCAAGAGGCAGAGGCATGGCTTCTTGGAATTAAAAAGTACTTCAAAATGCATGAGTATTCAGAGAATGCAAAGGCTAGGGTTTCCCTTTATAACCTTAGTGGCAAAGCTTCAATTTGGTGGGAACATCTCATGCAAGTGAAAGGAATTAGTGAAAGAAGAATCAACTGGGAAAAGTTTAAAAGATACTTCCAAGAGAAATACCTCTCAGCTAGGTATTCTGATAATAAAATAAAAGAGTTCAATAAACTCAGATTAGGGCAGAATATTATGGATGAGCATGTCCACAAGTTTTTAGAGTTGTTGAGGTATTAGGCTATATCAAGGATGAAAGAGTGAAGATACAATGTTTCCTTGGTAGTCTACCACATAATTATAGAGATAAGATTGAGTTTGTCAGTCCACCAAGCTTGGATGAAGCCATCAGAATGGCAGAGCATTGCTATGAGCAGAGTAAAGGTAAATCAGAGATGCAACCAGCATGGAAAGGAAAGCCCATAGGAAGGTTTGAACAAAAGAAAAATGAATTTAAACCACCATTCATAAATCATCCCATAAAATTTCCATAGGACCAACAAACAAGAAGAGAATTCAAACCAACTGTAGCAGCAGAAAAGGCACCAAAAGGGCCACTCCCAGAGGCTTGCACAACATAGAAGGAGCAACTACAGTGAAAGATATGGCAAGGGAAACACCTAGTATTTATGCAGCACTGAATGATCACCAAGCAGACCATCAATCAGCAGTGGTGGAGAGTAAAGGTAAGATTGCAAAGCAATCTATTTATGTTTTGATTGATGCAGGGTTTACTCATAGTTATATAAGTGTCTCCTGAGGTAGTTGAGAGTTTTTCTCTTGGTAAAGTAAAGCATGGTAAGGCTTGGCTAGTTAAATTAGCCACAGGGACCAATAGAAAGGTAAGTGAAGTAGTGAAGGAGTGCCCTATAGAATTGAATGGACTCCTCACACATGCAGAGTTGAATGTCTTACCATTAGAATCATATGATGCCCTAATTGGTATGGATTGGTTGGAAAGACACAAAGCCAAGTTGGACTTTTATGATAAGGCAATTCAATGCATTGATGATGAAGGAAGGCCAAGGTTGGTGAAAGCAATTCCTAAGCAAGTTTCAGTAAAGTAGATTTCAACCTTACAGCTGAGAAAGTTTTATAAAAAGGGTTGCCAATTATATGTTGTGCATATATCAGATTCAACAGAAGATAAAGGACCCAGCTTAAAGACTTTTAGCTATTACAAGAGTTCCAGGATGTATTTCTAGATGAAGTGCCATGGCTTCCACCGAAGAGAGACATTGATTTTTCCATTAACCTTGTTCCAAGGGCAGCACCGATTTCCAAGGCTCCTTATAGAATGAGCACACCATAATTGGTAGAGTTGAAGACGCAGCTACAAGAATTAATGGACAGAGAATATATCAGACCTAGTGTATCTCCTTGGGGTGCACCTGTGTTATTTTTCAAAAAGAAGGATGGGACATTGAGGCTGTGTATTGATTACAGGCAACTTAATAAAGTGACAGTTAAGAACAAGTATCCATTTCCAAGGATTGATGACTTGTTTGATCGGATGAAGGAATCTAGAGTGTTTTCAAAGATTGACTTGAGGTTTGGGTACCATCAAGTGAGGATAAAGGAAGAAGGCATTCATAAGGCAGCTTTCAGAACAAGGTATGGCCATTATGAATTCACAGTGGTGTCATTTGGTCTTACCAATTCACCCGCTAAATTCATGTGTCTCATGAATAGTGTCTTCAACAAATATTTGGATACATTTGTAATTGTGTTCTTGGATGGCATTCTTGTTTATTCAAAGAATGAAGAAGAACATAATGAGCATTTGAGGATGGTATTGCAAGTCCTTAGAGAACACCAGCTGTATGCAAAGCTGAGTAAGTGTGACTTCTACCAGCAGAAAGTATAGTATTTGGGTCATATTATATTAGCAGAAAGCATTGCAGTAGATTTAGAAAAGATTGAAGCCATAATGGATTGGTCTACTCCTAGGAATGCAACAGATGTTAGATCTTTTATGGGTCTTGCAGGGTAATACAAAAGATTCATTGAAGAATTCTCCAAGATAGCTCACCCAAACACTTCATTGCAAAGGAAAAATATCAGATTTGTATGGTCTGAAAAATGTAAGAAGAGTTTTCAACAACTGAAGGAATTGCTTACTAGTGCTCATATTCTAAAGATTGCAGATCCAAAGAAAGACTTTGTGGTATGCACGGATGCTTGCATTGAAGGGCTCGGTGGAGTACTCATGCAAGAAGGATTTGTAATCTACTATGAGTCCAGAAAGTTAAAAGAGAATGAAAGGAACTATGCCACACATGATTTAGAGCTAGCAGCCATAGTGCATGCTCTCAAGAGATGGAGACATTATCTCTTGGGAAGAAGATTTGAACTCAGGACTGATCACATGAGTTTAAAATATTTGTTTGACCAACCAAATCTAAATGCTAGACAAACTAGATTGATGGAGTTTCTTTGCGAGTTTGATTTGGAGATTAAGCATGTCAAAAGTAAGGAGAATAAGGTTGTTGATGCACTCAATAGGAAATTCCATATTGCAGTAGTAAGTGTGTGTAAATCAGATTTGAAGGCAAGGATTCTAGAGGCTCAAATTGGTGATGAAGTCTGCCTTCAAGTCAAGAAGAAATTGCAGCAGGGTAATGTGGATGAAGCATGTGAAAGATATCAGCTGGGTGAGGATGGTGTTCTCATTTATCAAGGTACTAGACTGTACATTCCAGATAGTGCAGATTTGAAGAAGCTTGTGATGGATGAAATACATCAAAGGCCATATTTTGGACACCCAGGATATTAGAAAACTATAACAACAACAAGGAAGCAATACTTTTGGCATGGTATGAAGAAAGAAATAGTTGAGTACATTGGTTGGTGTCAAAAATGCCAATAAGTCAAGGTAGAGCATCAACATCCAACAGGATTGTTGCAACCATTTCCCATTCCATAATGGAAGTGGGAAGTGATTTCTATGGATTTTATAACAGGTTTTCCAATGACAGTGAAGAAGCATGATTCAATCATGGTGGTGGTGGACAAGCTATCAATGGCAACTCATTTCATTCCAGTCAAGTTCACTCACAAGGCCAATGACATTGCAAATATCTTCATGAGAGAGATAATCAGATTGCATGGATTGCCCAAGGTAATAATTTCATATCATGATAAAAACTTCGCTTCCAATTTTTGGAAAGGATTGTTCTAGGAATTAGGAACTCAATTGAAGTTTAGCACAACCTATCATCCTCAAATTAATGGTCAGACTAAGAGAGTAAACCAGATTCTTGAGGACATGTTGAGGATGTATGTGATGGATAAACCATCCAAGTGGGAAAACTATCTACATTTGGTAGAGTTTGCATACAAAAATGGACATCAAGCATCATTGCAGATGAGTCCTTTTGAAGTGTTGTATGGCAAAGGATGTAGGACTCCGATGAATTGGGATAGCCCAGTGAACAGGGTAGTACTTGGACCATAAATGATCAAGGAGATGGAGCAAGAGATTGTTAAGATTAGGAAGAATTTGAAGGCAACACAGGACATGTAGAAGAGTTATGCAGATCTGGATAGAATGCATAAGGAATTTCAGATTGGGGACCATGTTTACTTGAGAGTGGAACCAAGGAAGAGTTCTATGAAATTGGGAAGTTGTGACAAGTTGGCACCGATATATTGTGGGCCATTTGAAGTCCTTGATAGGATAGAACCAGTTGCATATAGGATTGCATTGCCTGCTAACATGAAAGCTCATAATGTTTTCCATGTCTCTTTGCTTAAGAAATATGTACATGATCCTAATCACATAATTGATTGGAATGTGATACAGGTAGAATCAAAGGGAGAGTTTCAAGTGGAGCCTATATGCATCCTCGACAAGAAGGTCACTTTGCTCCGGAACAAGGCCATAGGGCAGGTAAAGGTGCAATGGAAGCACCTTAGCCCCGAAGAGGCCACATGGGAGTTGGAGGATGCCATGAAAGAGGCATTCCCATTTTTGTTCAGTTTTGAGAACACTGAGGACGGTGTTATTTTAAGGGAGAGGGAGTTGCAATACCCCTATTTTGACCCTTATGGTTTATTGGCTTCAATGTAAATGTTGTGTAAATATAGTGTGTGCTTTCCCTAGTGTGGAGCTCAAGGCTAAGGCCCCACTAGTGGATGTTCAGGTTTTATTTGCAAAGGCAAGTATTTGACAGTTTGAATTATCCATGAGTTGCTAAGCCATGAAGATTTGTAAACAATGTAATTATTAATTATTGCAATAAAATACCCAAGAAGCTGGCTAAAGAGGCAACCAATAAGAAGGGTCCGTGTGTATCCACTAGGGAGAGGTGAGGGGGTTATGGAATTGGTACCCATGTTGCCACATGTCCAATTGTGAACCCATTTGACTCCCCATGCTGACATTAATGCAACTGTAAGAGGGTGGGTGAGAAAACTAGACCCATGAATTCGATGGAGTATGGGGCAGCCTGCGAATCCGTATGGCAGGGTATGGCCCTATGCTTTGCTTGTCCCTTAAGCCACTCCACGCCTGGGAATTCGATCATCCTGGTCGCTAACCCATTGTTGACAAACAAGCCAAGTCATACACGCATCTGCAGATCCTAGTCGTGAAGAAACAAGAGAAAATCGCGATTTCTGGGTGAGCCGAATGTGTAAAGAAAACCCTGTGTAAGAATGAACCCAGTTGGGGAAAGCCATAGATTTGTTTGTGGGATGAATTGCAAAGCTTGAACGTCCTAGAGAACCCATAAGAACCCTTAGATTGATTACAGTAGACTGGATTTGCAGGGCAGACTTTAGGGCGCAGCCCTATGAAGAATTTGTTTATATAACAGAGAATAAGGTCAAATTAGGGTTGGATTTGCTTGATAAACCTAGTGAAGGCTCAAATCTCAAGAAGAACAACAGTTGGACCTTTCTATGCCCACCCTGAATAACACTAGAGGGAAGGGGCCTTGAAGGACTGTGCAGCAGAGAAAAGGGCCTTCCTTGTGTTGGGTGAGGTAGGTAATGTGGGTGCCATGTTTGCTGAGTGATTTGAGATGCGTGTAGCTCTGTGGTTGAGCTCACTAGCTTAGTAACATCCTCCTTGTTCCTTGGATTGCTTGATAAACCCAACTGTAGGTTGGCTTAGCATTGGGATGAGACCTTGACTGTGAGAGAGTCCATTACCCCTCTTTAGTGGATACACAACCCAGCTTGGGGGTGGTCTCTCAATTGAAAGAGTACAGGATGGACAGAGACCTAAGGTTGGGTGGAAAGTTGTCCTCACTTAAGGGGCAGCTTCAGTTCCAAGATAAGTGCTTTTGTGTGTTAAATGATGAGTAATTCATGTGTTATATATGTTGTTAAGTTATACTTGTCATGCTCTGGATTAATGAATGGATGACTCCATGAACTTGCTCATTAGGAAGCCAAGTATAAGCTTGAATATGAGATTGAATGTATGCTGAATACTTCATCAATTACATGAATGTGATGTATGACTAACCCCTGCAGGTTGTAGGTGTAATGACTAGCTTAGTTCATTATATGTGTTTATTATGCATTGTATTCACCCTTCAAAGGGATGGCTTGACTTCATCTGGTCTTGGGAAAGGAAGGAGAGGACCCTGATGTGTTTTAGAACCCCTCAGTGGGTCAGGTGAAGGGAGAAGTCATGGCAGGAAGGAGGCAGAGTCCCTTGCAGAAGGATAAAGTCACTTAGGTGGGGTTATGAATAGAATTTCAGATGGAAAATTGGCATGGTTTGAGTGCACATATGGGGTGGGGATTGCATGATTGGATAGAGCTCTCTAAGAGATTTCCAACGGTACCGACCTTGTCCCTTTTGGACCTACGATGAGGGATTTATGACCCTCAGAAGTTTGCCTTGGAAGCTTGCTAGAGCAGGGGTATGTGGCCCTGATCCTTTCCGCATCCGCAAGGACCTTTCCGCATTCACAATGCAAATCATAGATTGCGACGGTCGGGGACCAGTATCTGGTGGTGCGTGGAATCCAACTTTCTGCACCCGCAAAGCGGATTGCGGGATTGTGGGAGTTAGAAGAGGATTTCCATGAGAGTTGGCGGGATGGGCATCCGCAATGCGGGTTGCGGAATTGCGGATTGTGGGAGGTAAGTTTCCCCGGGGCTATGAAATATGGATTCCACAATTCCGATATCCGCAACGTGGGTTACGGATTGTGGAATTGAGGAAGAGGAAAATCTCCAGGATGACGCTTTTCGGATTCTGAATCCCGAGTTCTGCAAGTGGGATTGCGGAACTGCGGAGTGTGGACGGGAAACTTCGAAGCCGACGAATTAGATTCCGGCATCCGACTTCCGCACTATGGATTGAGGAAGTCGGGAATTCCAATTCGTCAAGGAGGTGGATTTGGCAACCTGACTTTCGAATCCCGATTGCGGGTTGCAGAATGGAGGTTGCGGGTTGCGGAATGGAGGCTGCGGGTTGCGGATTCGAGCCCATTATGATTGTGTGTGGAATTGGAAGAATTTGGAAGAAAAAAAAAGAATCAGAGGGTCTCCCATGGCCATCAGGGAGGTTAGGGGACGTGACACCAAAATCCCAAAGTCACACCATGTTAACATATGCACCCCAGTGCACTTGGATTCTCCTTTTGCTTGATAGTTTTGCACTTCACTGACTTGGCTTCACTACACAACAATGTCCACTTGACTTTCCATTTGGGATTTTTTCACTAGTTTCCATGCACCCATATTTTTCATTGATATTTCCAAAAACCACCATTGAGTGATAATTTTACTAGTCATACTATGAATTTACAATAATTTGGCTCACTTATTCACTACCATTCTTACTAGATTAGTGGATTGATCAAGCAACACACCAATCGATACTCACCAACTCACCATCCTCCAAAGTTTGATGTGCATACACATTTGTATGAATGGATGAATGATCAATCTCGAGGATGTCAAGAACCAAAACTACCTAGGGTCTTTGTGTTGGTTCCATGAAATCATGGTCCTTGATTACATCTGGCCAAGTTGGTTAGAAGCAACAGGTCGATGCTCAACAACCCATGTACAAAAGTTTACTAGGCATGAGATCAACATTGAGAAACTCATTACTCCATCAACAATCATCTCCACATTAGAAACTCGTGCTAACTTACTTATGTTGTGCCATATCAACATCCACATCAGGGTAGGTGGGTAGGTCCACACTACATTGTTATTGTTGCACTACTATGCTTTTCTCCTATATGTGCACACACTTGACTCTTGCACACTAAACTCCTTTGATAAACTACATTCAACATACATGAATTTCCATTACTTTTCCTAGCAACTACTTTGACAAGTGATTGTATTATTTTATTATAACTCTTATCATATTCACTTTAACCTACGTAGTAGAAACTATGTACTGTTGATCCTTGATTCAAGTGCATTGAAATCATAATGCTCATATTGCCAAAGTCCTTTATCACAAATTGTTTATACTTTTCAAATCTATAGTTGCAGTAATCTAGAAATGCTTTATATGGTGTTCATGGATTTTTGGTTTGCATCACCAACTATTTGTGCATTGAGACTCAGATAGGTTGGTCTTGCATCCTCTTCAGGACAGACATGGGTATACTAATAAGCTTTTGCTATTCAACCCTCCTCTTTTGAGTGTCTATGTGCATAATTGTAAGCATTTTTATCTAAAAAACAAATATAATGGAAGACTAAGCACAAACACAAGAATGTGCTATTATAATGGAGAGAAATATTGATAAATAATTTTAAAGAGAATGAATGAGAATCATAAAAAATGGAGCCACATTGTCACCATCATTATCAAGAAGTCTATGAGAAAGAGAAGAAAGTGGAAAACAACATCATCACTTCAAGAGAATCAAATGACAAAATCGACGACGTTCATGGAACCAAAATTGTAGGGACAATCATGTAACATGGTACTATCAAAGAACCAAAGAACCACAACTACCATAGATTGATCAACCTCCATTGCTAGATATATTATGCAAGCCATTGTTGTAGATTGTTTCTACTTTTCAATTCTATGTTCGTGACAACCTAAAAATGCTTTTATTCTATGTTATAGTTTTGGCTCCGTATCACCTTCCTTTTGAGAACAAACACTTGCATAGGTTCGGCTTGCCTTCTCTCCAGTACACATGATTGTATAATGAAGAGCTTTGGCCAGGGACACCCTCTCTTTTGAGTGAATTTGTTGGATCCTCGTAGGAAAACGATATGGAGAGTGCTTAGGGTCATTGTGACTACTTTGAGCAAAATCATATGTAATATACCCCCCAAGTGATTGAAAATTTGTAAATTGATTATTATCTCTGAAGCCAATGATAATTGACCATCACTTTATTTCTGTGTTTTTGTGTTTTGTAGTGATTTTATTCTTGTAATGCCACTTATGAGGGTCACCTTGATATTCCCTCTCAGGGACGTAATTTGATGGCCAAATTGCCCATCATAGGGAATTTTCGCTATCAAATATGGTCAACATATTTGACTTCTTATTTTCAACTATAAAAAATAAGAGTGAGTAAATAACATGACAAACTCAACCTTTTTCCTAAGTTCATTTTTACATCAAGGTAAAGTTTTTCCTAGTTCTATTAATTTCTTCAAAACTCTGGTGCTACGAGTCATCTTAACATAAACCAAAAACTACGAGGTAAAAGTTCTATATTTGAAGTTCTCATTAATAAGAAAGAGACTTCCATCGGAAAGGGAGTGAGTTTGTCCACCAGTTAAATTCTAAGAAATATGGTTTAATACCTTTGTTAATTGAACCAAAACTATCAACTTAACCATGAAGAGTTTCAATTCCAACCCAGTTCCTACTTTGCAAAAGCAATGCAATGTCCACTCTCTAAGCAGAGGGAAAAGAGTGTCTTAATGCAAGGACATCACCTCCAACAATAATGGAAACCAATGGAGATTAGGTCATGTTCTTTTGTTATGCATTTGGTGGACCCCATTAAGAATCAATGCAAAGTTGCAAAGTTCTCGTCTAAACTCCTCGCATTCTTAACCCCCTCAATGCCTCCCCATTTGTCACGTGTAAAACTAATCATCAAGGTCTTAGAAAATATTTCTACGCCTTTTTGGATTCAAATGGTGTTTACAAATTTTGGCTCTGTACCAACTTCCTTTTGAGAACCAAGACTTGTATAGGTTCATCTTGCTTTCTTTCTAGTACACATGATGGTATAAGACAAGATTTTGATAGGGACACCCTCTCTTTTGAGTGATTTTGTTGGATCCTCATATGAAAATGATTTGGAGAGTGCTCAGGGTCACTCTGATTACTTTGAGCAAAATAATAGGCAGATATACCCCCTAAGTGCTTGAAAATTTGTAAATTGATTATTATATCTAACGCCAAAGATAATCGACCATCACTTTGTTTCCATGTTTTTAGGTTTTGTAGTGCTTTTGTTCCTGCAATGCCACTTTCGAGGGTCACCTTGATATCCCCTCTCAGGGATGGAATTTGATAGCTAGATTTCCCATCACGAGACATTTTCCCTATCAAATATGGTCAATAGATTTATCTTCTCATTGCCAACTATACAAAAAATAAGAGTGAGTAAATAACATGATGAACTCAACCTTTTCCGTAAGTTCATTTTTTACATCAAGGTAAAGTTTTGCCTAGTTCTTTTAAATTTTTCAAAACTCCGATGCTATGAGTTGTCTTAACATAAACCAAACATTAGGAGGTAAAAGTTATATATTTGAAGTTCTCATTAATAAGAAAGAGACTTCCATTGGAAAGGGAGTGAGTTTTCCCACTAATTAATTTCTAAGAAATATGGTTTAATATCTTTGTTCATTGAATAAAAACTAACAACTTAACCATAAAGAGTTCCAAATTCCAACCCGATTCCCACTTTGCAAAATCAATGCAATGTGGGCAAAGACTGTCTTAATGCAATGACATCACCTCCAACAACAATGGAACCCAATTGAGATTAGGTCGTGTTCTTTTGTTATGCATTTGGTGGACCCCATTAAAAAACAATGCAAAGTTGCAAAGTTCTATTCCTAACTCCTCGTATTCTTAACCCCCTCAACGCTTCCCCATTTGCCACTTGTAAAGCAAATCACCAAGGTCTTATAAAAGATTTCCATGCCTCCTTAGAGTCAAATGATGTTTACAATTTTGACTCTTTATCACCTTCCTTTTGAGAACCAATGCTTGCATAGGTTCGACTTGCTTTCTCTCCAGTACACACAATTGTATAATGAAGAGCTTTTGCAAGGGACACCCTCTCTTTCCAGTGACTTTGTTGGATTCTCATATGAAAACGATTTGGAGAGTGCTTAGGGTCATTATGACTAATTTGAGCAAAATCATAAGTAGATATACTCCCCTAAGTGATTGGAAATTTGTAAATTGGTTATTATCTCTAATGCCACCGATAATTGACCATCACTTTGTTTCCCTGTTTTTGGGTTTTGCAGTGCTCTTGCTCGTACAATGTCACTGTTTAGGGTCACCTTGATATTCCCTCCTAGGGATGGAATTTGACGGCTAAATTGCCCATCACGGGGTATTTTCGCTATCAAATATGGTCAACAGATTTAATTTCTTATTGTCAACTATAAAAAACAAGAGTGAGTAAATAACATGATGAATTCAACCTTTTATCATGAGCTCATTTTTTATATAAAGGTAAGTTTTTCCTAGTTCTATTAATTTCTTCAAAACTCTTGTGCTATGAGTCGTCCTAACATAAACCAAACATTACGAGGTCAAAGTTCTATGTTTGAAGTTTTCATTAATAATAAAGAGACTTCCATTGGGGATTGAGTGAGTTTGTCCACTAATTAACTTCTAAGAAATATGGTTTAATACCTTTGTTCATTGAAACAAAACTATCAACTTAACCATGCAGAGTTCCAAATTCCAACATGATTACCACTTTGCAAAAGCAACACAATGTACGCTCTCTAAGTAGTGTGGGAAAGGAGTGTTTTAATGGATGGACATCATCTCCAATGACAATGGAACCCAATGGAGACCAGGTTGTGTTCCTTTGTTATGCATTTGGTGTAGCCCATTAAAAACCAAAACAAAGTTGCAAAGTTCTATTCCTAACTCCTCATATTTTTTTTTTTTTTTACGCAAACGGATAGAATTTTATTGATAATTTGGCAAAAAGGCTGCCTGGCTCTTACAATGCTTGTTCCAGTGATCTTTCCTGGGCTTCCTCTTCAACTTGCTGCCGTATGCAAAAGCTGTTTTTAACCTCATCTAAAATGTCTTAAGGGATCATGTCTATAGAGATTTCTTCATTAATTATCAGCTGGCTTTTATTCATCCGAACTCCCCGGTTGGCTTCAGCATCCGCCAGACCATTTAAATGCCTCAGAATATGATAGACTTTGACAGATCTGAAATGAGAAAGAAGAAGGAAAATTTTCCTGTAAATATGGGCGAGATTGATATCTTTTGGCATTTTCTTGAAGCGAAGAGCTTTAATAATCAGTCTAGAATCGCCGAAGACAATCAGCCTTTGAATATTCAGCTTCCTTGCTTGACTTAGACCCTGCCACAATGCCAAATACTCAGCTTGGTTGTTGGAGGCGAGACCAAATCCCCAAGCATAGGACAGGTGGCAATTGCCGGAAGGTTCAAGGATGATGCCTCCTCCCCCAGCTTGACCGGGATTCCCTTTCGAGGCCCCGTCAAAGAAGAGACACCATTCGTCAAGAGCTGATCTCCACTTAATGAATTCCTGTTCTTCAAGTCTAATTTCCCAGTTCGCCTTTTGAGGAGATTTGCTGATTACGTGGCTTTGAGGATTCAGATGGAACTCCTTCATCCAGCGAGCTTCTTCAGCAGAGATGGTGGCCGTATTCCTTAACTCTGGCTTGGCATTTAAAGCTTCAGCAAGCATGATCTTAGCTTTTACAGCCACTTGAATAGGGAGTCTTCTGGTCTCTTTAAAAACTCTGTTGTTCCTCTCCAACCACACTTTCCAGCAGACAAATTTCGGAATCCACATCCACGTGATATTGAGGAGGTTTTTTTTGCTCAGGTCGAAAGGAGAGAGGGAAGACCAGCAGCTGATGAGTTCGTTGATAGAATCCGGTAGGCTGACAGCGATTGGACACAGCACGTTTTTCCAGACTTCCTTGGTGAATTCGCAGTAGAGAAAGATATGCTCAGCATTCTCCTTAGCGCAGCAGCAGAGTGGGCATCTCGATGGCAGCGCCCATCCCTTTCTCCTGAGGTTGTCGGTGGTCAAGATTCCTTTATGGAGCATGGTCCAAATGAAAATATCAATTTTTGGGATTGACTGATGATTCCAGAGGCCTTTCCACGGTGCAGGATTTGGAGGCACCCAAGGGATTTCCAGAATTGCAACGTAGCCAGCTGCAGCAGTATAAGCTCCAGATCGAGAGCCCCATCCACGTTTATCTTTTGCTCTGGCACTTGAAGGCGATTTTCCCTGCAGGTGATACAACAGATTCAGCGCTTCCTCCTGAAGCTCGATTGGATAATCACCCAAGTTCCAGCTTGCCCATACTTCATTGTCATCGTTTTCCCAGGATGAAATATCCCACAGGGTACTGCGATTATTGGCTGTGAGCCAATCTTTAATATTCCCTAGATTGCTGACTCCATTAAGTGGCAGGTCTCCAAGAATAGAGTCATCCCAAATGTGGATTTTTGCACCATTTCCCGGGATCCAGGTGAGCTTTGAGGTGAAGTGTGGGATAGCCTTTTTGCACAGCGAGAAGATCGGAGATCCTTTCTGCACTCTGGTGGCTCTTTCCAAACATCTTTCCTTATCTCCGGTGAAGTATTTTTTCTTGAGAATTTGTTTGCTCCATGTTCTCTTCCCGGTGATCATATTCCAGAGAATTTTGCCACCCATGGCAAGGTTTTGGATGGACACATCCCGGATTTGAAGACCCCCCTCCATTTTGGACTTCGTGACCTTGTCCCAGCTCACCAGATGCATCTTCTTTTCATTGTTTCTGCCTCCCTCCCAGAGAAATCGACGGAGTAGCTCATTGATCTTGTTTGTTATGGATTTGGGAGCTAAAATAACAGAGCATTGGTAGATAGGAAGACTGGTCAGGACAGAGTTCATGAGGATTACTTTTCCAGCTTTATTGAGCCATTTTGCTCCCCACGCATGGATTTTGTTCTTTAGCTTGTCCAGCATGGGCAACCAATGAGTGACTTTAGGTGAGGCTCTAAAAATTGGAATGCCCAAATAAGTAAAGGTGTCCCAAGCTGAGAGCCCATCCATTTCAAGAATCCGGGATATCTCCAACATTTCCCTGGGAGTGCAGTTCCACCCGTAAATCTTGCTTTTATGGTAATTTATTTCACTTCCGGAACTGTTCTTGTAGAAGTCCAGTTCTGCTTTGAATTTGCTGGCTGTAATGAAATTGGCAGCACCCAATAACAGGGTATCATCCGCGAATTGGGCGTGATTGACCTCCTTAACCTTTGGGACAATTCTGATGCCTGAGAGAGATCTGTTTTGAAGTTTTCTGTTCAGTTGGAAGCTTAGAACATCAGCTTGGAGAACAAAGAACACTGGGGAAAGGGGGCAACCTTGCCTCAGTCCTCTTGAGGCCCTGAAGAATCTGGTGGGTCGTCCATTGACCAACGGAGCGATCCAAGGGGTTGAAATGCAGGCTTTAACCCAGTCAATAAATTTCTGATTAAATCCAAAGTTGCTCATGGCTGCAAAAAGGAAGTCATGCCTGACTCTATCAAAGGCACTAGCCAGATCCAGCTTAACAACCATGCCCTTCTCCTTTTTTTTATAGCTGGTGTGGATGGCTTCCTGTACAAGTATAATATTATCCAGAATTTGTCTTCCTTTCACAAACCCTCCTTGGTTTTCCGGGATCAATTTTGGCAGGAGTTTTTTCAGTCTGTTAGCCATAATTTTGGTAATGATTTTATACCCCGTGTTACAGAGGGATATAGGCCTAAATCTGCTGAAGTTCCTGGCACCTTTTTCTTTTGGGATAAGGGCCAAAAATGAGGAGTTGGTGCTGCCCCCCAGTTTAGAGCAGTTCTGAGCTTTCTTAACCATTCTGTACAAATCTGATTTGATAATGTCCCAGCAAGATGTGTAGAAACGGGCTGTGAAACCATCCGGCCCAGGAGCTTTGTCCGGATTCATCTTAAGAAGGGCTTTCTTAATTTCCTTAATGCTTACAGGGCTATTCAACAGCTGGTTGTCATCATCATTGATTAAGTTTGGAATCTCTGAGAGAGGGTAGGACTTTGGGTCTATTGGATCCGTAGCCGGAGCAGAATAGAGGTTTTTGAAAAAGTTGTGGGTAGCCTCCTTGATTTCATTGAAGTCTGTTAGAGCATGGTCTTGCGTTTGTATTTCATTGATGGAGTTGTAGATTTGCCTGGCCTGCGCTTGCTTATGGAAAAAAGTTGTGTTTTTATCTCCAGCTTGGAGCCAAAGTGTTCTTGACTTGGTTCTCCAATAAATTTCCTCATTTCTGCAAGCTTTATGAGATTTTTTTTGGAGTTCCGCCTCCCGGTTAAGCAAGGCAGGGGTGACCGGGGACTCCTCCAGAACAAGTTGATGTCGTTCCAGAGCCTTCTGAGCTCTTTTCCTTTCATCCGTAGGTGAACTTAGGCCTTTGGCCCATTCTTTCAGATCAGATTTTAGTCTTCTGAGTTTGCTCTCCCAAACATAGAAGGGGGAGCCATAAGCAGGCACTTTCCAGGAGTTGGACACCAAATTATGGAAGCCTTCCAGATTTACCCAGATTGGGCTGAACCGAAAGGGAATGGGACCTAACCTTTCCACGGGGGAGAGGGAGAGTGAGATAGGCTTGTGGTCAGAGGTATAGTGCGGGAGGATCTTGGATTTCGCCATGAGCCCGAGGGTAAGGAAGGAGGAATGGATGAGGAAGCGTTCAAGTCGAGCAGCAATATGTCCGGGCCCAAATCTTTTGTTGGACCAAGTAAATTTCCCACTTTCTGGGATGATATCTTCAAGATCCCAGTCTAGCATCAAGTCTTCTACCCATTCTCTAGAAGGGTCTCGGACAATCGAACCCCCTCTTTTCTCGGCCAAGGCGAGAGTAACATTTAGATCCCCGACAACTATTAAGTTTTCAGGTTTATGCTGGTTTAGAAAAAACTTTAGAGAGTCCCAGCACTCTTTTTTCTCTGCATGCAAGACAGGAACATACAAATTAAAAATACTTACCAGATGGCCGGAATCTTTGTGGAGCAGCTTTGTGAATAACCAGTGAGTGGTTCTTCCTTCATCTACAAGATCGAGCTTTGTTGAGTCCCAGAACGTTGCCAGGCCTCCCGATGCTCCTCGTGCACTCACATCCCTTCCCGGGCCTTTCTTCCAGAACGTATTACTAGCTTGGAGAAGAGCCTCCTCCCCCAACTTCGTCTCCTGGATTAGGAGGACTTCCGGCATCATTGCTCTTACTAAATCTCTTATGGCTTCTTCTTTTATGGTGTTGCCTAGTCCTCTACAATTCCAGGAGACGTACTGCATTATTTGCCTAGGTGGGGGGGATGACCCCCTTTCGGGGTTTTCCCGATTTTCAATCCGGATCTGGTGTTCATCATTTCTGGTATGGTGTGCTGTGAGCCTTGGACCACATCCTTATAGGACTGTTCTTCCCTTCTTTTCTTCTCAGATTTCCGTCCCCGCTTTGATTGATTCGGGGTGCCTGACGGGCCGCTTACTTCAGTATCTCCTTCCTCAGATGATTCGGCTCCTGTTTCTGATCCCAAGCTTATTGGTTCTTTTGATGGGCTGGGAATGGCAGGGTGGGAGGATGACCTGGTTGGCCCTTGAGTTGCCCTAACTTCTTCCTTTTCTGGAGCATTGGTAGGAATTTGGGCTTCATTGGGGCTTCCTTGAGTGCTGGGTTTTGAGTTGCCTCCCTTTGTTGGTTCCTGGGTCACTTTCTCCTTGCTTTTGGTGCTATTGGTGGTTTTCCCTTTCTTGACTTTCTGCCAGCCTTCCGCATCTTCTTTCTCCTCGGCTAGCTTGGGACAGTACCTTTGGAAATGGCCGTGCTCTTGACAGTTTCTGCACTTGAATGGCAGGTGCTCATAGTCCAATTTCTGGTAATGGGTCCAAGATCCAACTTTTAGCTTTACTGCCTCCGGGAGGCCGGCTTCAAGATCCACTTCAACACAGATTCTGGCGCATGTGTATTGTCCTTTGTTATCTACTTTGTCAATGAAGCGGCCAATTCCGTTCCCTATTCTCTGCAATGATTCGAAGTCCCAGCAATGCTTCGGGAGGTTGGGGAGCCTGACCCACACCGACACCTCTTTGGGAAGATCCACCGTGGGGTCGAAGTCCGGCGTCCATTTGTTCAAGTAGAGCCCCTGCGTTCCCATGAAGTAGGGGCCGTTTCTAAAAATCAAGTCCCGGTCTTCTTCAACTATGAATTCGAAGACAAAGAACCCTCTCCCAACTGGGTAGCAAGTTACTCCATTTTTTAGGTTGGGCTTCCAGTTCCTCTGTATCCAGTCATCTGTGGTCTTGGTGGATGGCCAAAGGCCCATGAATTGTCCCACTAAGCTCCGCTTGGACAGAGCCAAGGCAATTTTCATTGGTTTTTCTTCAGGAAGGGCGATTTCAGGAATTTCCTCCAGCTTTTTTATGAATTTCGGGATCACCGGGTCCGTGGGTTTCTTTCCTCTGCAAGAGAGGAGCCTTCTGAAGGCCTCCTCCTCAGAACTCGAAGGGGGGGGGACGGCCTCCCCTCCCCCAGGCGTCGCCATACCTGCCCTCTCTCAGCTCGATACCCTAGCGCTCAGGCTCAGCAGAACGCGCACTCCCGAATGTACCGGTTTCCTCTCTTCCTTAGCATATGTTGGGGGACATAAAATAGTGAAAAACACCTTTTTCCTCTAATTTATCCTTCGAACTCCTCATATTCTTAACCCCTTTAATGCCTCCTCATTTTCCATGTGCAAAACTAATCGTCAAGGTCTTAGAAAATATTTCCATGCCTCTTTGGAGTCAAATGATGTTTACAAATTTTGGCTCCGTATCACCTTCCTTTTGAGAACCAACACTTGCATAGGCTCGACTTGCTTTCTCTCTAGTACACACGATGGTATAATGAAGAGCCTTTGTCAGGGACACCCTCTCTTTTGAATGACTTTGTTGGATCCTCATAGGAAAACAATTTGGAGAGTGCTTTGGGTCATTGTGATTACTTTGATCAAAATCACAGGTAGATATACCCCCCTAAGTTATTGGAAATTTGTAAACTGATTATTATCTCTAACACCAATGATAATTGACCATCACTTTGGTCACCTTGATATTCCCTCTCAAGGATGGAATTTGATGGCCAAATTGCCCATCACGTGGCATTTCCGCTATCAAATACGATTAATATATTTAATTTCTTATTGTCAACTATAAAAAATAAGGGCGACTAAATAACATGACGAACTCAACCTTTTCATAAATTCATTTTTTACATCAAGGTAAAGTTTTGCCTAGTTCTATTAATTTCTTCAAAACTCGAGTGCTTCGAGTCGTCTTAACATAAACCAAACACTACAAGGCCAAATTTATATATTTAAAGTTTTCATTAACAAAACTAAACTTCCATCGGAAAGGGAGTGAGTTTATCCACTAATTAACTTCTAAGAAATATGGTTTAATACCTTTATTCCTTGAATCAAAACTATCAACTTAACCATGAAAAATTCCAAATTCCAAATCGATTCCCAGCCATATCCACTCTCTAAACAATGTGGGCAAATAAGGTCTTAATGCAAGGACATAACTTTCTTTTAAATTTTTTTTTACACTACCCTGCTATTCTCCCTAGGAATCAAGGGTAACCCAGACCCCCTGGACCCTGGGACCTATGGGCCACCACCCCACCATAGGTACCCATGCAAGGGCATAACCTCCGAGAACAATGGAACCCCATGTAGATTAGGTTGTGTTCTTTTGTTATGCATTTGGTGGACTCCATTAAAAACCAATACAAAGTTGCAAAGTTCTATTCTGAACCCTCTCAATGCCTCCATTTGCCACGTGTAAAACTAATCATCAAGGTCTTGGAAAAGATTTCCATGCCTCTTTGGAGTCAATAAATCTCCCGACTAAAAGTTATCCTCGTCCGTGAAAAATCAAAGGGCCGAAAAAGAGAAAATACATCGCACATACATTTACTGCGCTTTGTCTTTCTCTTGCCCGCTTTCCGCCCATTTCCTTTGTATTCTTTATTCATTCATTCATTCATTTTTCTTTCTTTCCGAAGGCTTCTGCTTCGGGAGCCATCCAGGGTTTTGGGACGTATCTCAGTACCGGAGCCATCCAGCACCTGTAATATCGTTTTCCAGTTGCTTTTCTGCGATTGCCACCTCAAATTCGGCTTCAGCGGAGTTGTATTTCCTGTGATCGATCCCCGAAACGTTCAATTCTGTTCACTATTAAGGTGTTTTTTCGGTTCGAGGGTTGCTTGCTTCGAGCCGTGAGCTCTATTGGCGTTTCTCTAAGGTCTTGAGGGTTTCGCCGTTACATTATTTGGCAGAAGACAGCAGGCTTTTGCATAATTTTCGGGAGGTCACTGTATTATTATACGTTACTTGTTCCGGGATTTTTTCGATTGGAAGATGGCAACGCAGGGTCGGAACAGCGTTGTGTCGGATCCTATGCAGGTGTGTGTACTGTTTTTTGGAATTTTTAAATTTAATGTCGAATTCGAAAATTTTTTCTAGGTTTTCGGACTAGGTTTTATCGTCATCTGTATTTGTCCGAACCCAATACTGGAAAATACCTTGTTCTTTTCTTGCTCTAGTAATTCGCCACAGACATAGACACTGGACTTTTAATAACCACTCATTACAAGAATTAAGTTATAGTAAAAAGTATTTTCAATCCGACCGCTTGTCTTCCATTTTGTATGCTTTGTAAGTTGTTAAGCGTAATTATTGTCTTCCATTTTGTATGCTTTGTAAGTAGTTAAGCGTAATTCTCCATTAAATTTATTTATTCAATTCTTGTATTATTAACTATAATGTGCCCTGGGACTAGTAATAAGATACTTCTGTTCAGAACTTATGAAATGCCACATACAAGAATTATACTTAGCCCCTGAATCAACCAGTCAACTCTCATATACCTTGCTTTTGCTACAGGCAGCCACAGGTGTTCTTGATTCTATTTAGTACTATCTTCTGTATTGCCATGAACTAGGACTTGTGCCCTAGGGCTAGTAATAAGTTATTTTCACAACCTATTTATCTTTGGTTTGCTGCTTTTGCCACATAATGGAATCACACATTGCCCCTGACTTAACCAGTTCACTTCCATATCCCTGCTTGTGCACAAGCAACCACAGTTGATCTTAATTTCTATTAAGTACTATCTTCTGTATTGCCATAAACTAGGACTTGTAGCAGATACTTGTGATGCAGATGCTGTTTCAATTATAGTTTCATAGGATTATAATTTAACCACTGGACCTGCCTTCTATTGAGCTTTTTCTTTTCTTTTCGGAGGACTATCCCCCATCATTTAAGCTTGAAACTAGAAATTATATCCTTTTTCCAGGGAAAATGTTGTGGGGAAACCCATGGGATGCTTCTCCATTTTTATGGATGGCATCTCTAGGAAACTTGTTGGTGTAGACCAGTTCAACTTGCATCTTCTAGTATCCCGGGATAATACCCTAAGAATAAATACTATTGTTATTTTAGTTGTAATTATTTTGATTGAAACATTTACTCGACCTTAGAATTAACACACCATGATTCATTTTTATAATGGTGTAATTGTATATATATATATATATATATATTTTTTTTTTTAAATTTTTTATTTATTTAATGTTTTAATGAATGTGTTCAAGATTGATTTGGGGTAGGACCACTACAAGAGAAACCATGAAACCACAAGTGGGAAAACAATCTAAGGGTTTCAAGAAGTCCAAGTGTCAAACCAATTAACCCCTTCCTAAGATTTAGTCATGTATTCCAAGAATGTATGAGAGAGGTGTCGTGGTCTCACTCCATCTTGAAGGAGGAAGAGTCCAAGAAGGGGACTCATGTCTTTCTTGGGAGGAGTAGGAGGGAAATTCGAGTAGGAGAGGAGGTATTAGATTCTAGGTTTTTAGAGAGTGGAAAAGAAAGCTGAGATCTGGAAAACAAGAAATAGAATCTTTAGACAGAGATGCAAGTCCACGCCTTGTTAAACCAAAGTATGTGACACTTCTGCTGGCATGGAACTAGCCAAATGCCTAGGCAATGTTATCGCAACTGGCTGAGCTAACTGCCTACGGGAGTAGAGCAATTGAGTTGAGAAGTTGTAAATGGAAGATCACAAGTTCAAATCCCTGTGGGTACTTACAAAAATAAAACTGGCTGAGCTAACCCCTCGGGCTTATTAGAAATCATATCTGAATCTCCAATATTGAAGTTTTCCAGTGGACTGCTAGTGTGGAATAAGTAAAGAAGCTAGGATGTTATAATGTAATTAAGGTATTAGGCTTTGATTTCTTTTGTGGCAAACCCTGAGAACTGTTTTACTTCTGGGCACTCAGCTTTCCTCCTCTAGGAAAAGATCAAGCCAGTCAACTGTTCTGTTGATTAGACTGGACACAAACTAGGGTTAACCATTAAACACAGTAGATCTTATCCCAACATTCATGCCATATGGTTTTCAGAATGCTAAGAATTCAAATATTGTTGTAAACATGTGGGTTTTATGAGAACATGAAATTGTTAAATTATTAAAATTTTTAATGTTCTTAAAATGCTGTAACTTACCTTTTTTTTGGTATCGACTGTTATTGTTTGGTTGACTTCTCTTCTACCATATTTGAGTTCCATTGTATCGAATGTATCAAGTTATGTGGTGTGCATTTCTATTTTGTCTTAGGATTTTGGCCTGGTAATTGTTATCTCTGGCTTTTCTGTTAGCTAGTTTTTTTATTTCTAGATCAACGAAGTACTTGGTGCTCCTTTGGTGACCTAAATTTTCAGATAGTAGTTCCATTATTTGGTTTTGCATGCATCTGACTGTACCAAGAAATATAACTGCGTCACAACTATACTTGTACTCATAGTAGCAAGATTCGGCTGTATTGGATTTTGCTGTACAGAAGTTCAGCCACATTATGGAATTTGCTCAATTTTCTTTACGGTACAGATATGGTTACGATCGCTAGTTACTGTTGAGGAATGCAAGTGTTACCATGTGAGAATGAACAGCAGTTAAATTGCAGTTTGTCTTGCTAACGGAGCCATCCTATCCAAAGTGATTAGATCCATGGTCTTTGAGTTTTCCACCTTGGAGGAGTCAAGTAGTTGGATAGAAGATTTAACTAGTTGTTTTGACCCTTGATTTCACCACCACCCCCAGCACCCACTTCCAACCCCCAGTAAACAAAAATCATGACCACTCCTCTTTATCTCGATCACTTTAGTGGGAGAAACCATAGCTTGTCATGGGAGATTGCTAGTTATTGTTTGGGAATGTAAATGTAACCATGTGAGAATGAACAGCAGTTAAATTGCAGTTTGTCCATCCTATCCAAAGTGATTAGATCCATGGTCTTCGAGTTTTTCTCCTTGGAGTCAGGTGTTGGACAGAAGATTAACTAATTGTCTGGATCCTTGCTTTCATGATACTCTCCCCCCCACTTATAAGCAAAAATTGTGAGCACACTTCTTTCCAAGTGGTCCTTGTTTTCCCACATACTCCTTATGTATTCTACAGCATTCCTGGAGTGTCTTCTGCATGCCTTTTTGATGGCATGTGCCTCCTCCAGCTATATGGGAATGTCATAATTCATTGTACAGCGTGATTTGGAAGCCTCCACATCCCTCAACTCACTTATTGCACCCTTTCTTAACTTTGGGTAGCATCAATCCTTGCCATCATCTTCTCATTTTCTCTCTGCTTATTTCCGTCTGTTGCTGCCTCCATGCTACCTTCTGTGCGAGGTTCCCCTGCTCAGTAATCTGCACATACCTTCTCCTCCCATGGAATCTGCCCACATCAATATGGATGGAGGCTGACCTCAGGCCAGATTTAAAGCAGCTGAGGATGCTCATTTTGCAGCAGGCAACAAGTCTCGAAATCCATTCAGCTTGGTTCAAATTCTCCTTGGAGCAACATGGCATTGAGCAATGCCGAACCTTAGAAAGGCCCTCCTGCAGCCATGTGCCTAATGAAAGGATAGTCGATGTTGTTAAATGATCGGAGAGAGATGACGCCCAAATCCAACTTGAATAGGAAGTTCACAGTGTTCTGCACCAATTGGTTGCTATGTCACTGGGTTTGCCGAATTTCTTGGTTGAAGTTTGAAATTCGGCGAACCCCAAATTTTTTTGTAAAGTTGTCGAGGTTAGGTTAGGGTTTGTTTTAGGTTTGACATCATTGTCCCGCATCCACGTGTTGCTATGAGTTCCAACCTTTGCACGCCCTCTGTATACATCCAATTGAACTTTTTCACCCGTGCGTACTTTGCATATTGCCAATTGAACCAATTCACTCACGTGCCTTATCTCTACACTATCATGATTTGCTGCACTGTGCAACTAGCTGCTGCATACATCTAGGATGTGGCTATTGGGACCGTTCTCTACAACAGGCTGTAAGTTAGAGTTAAAACTGACGATGAGTAGGCCTGATGACCTGATTTCAACCTGGACAATGACGATTTTATCATATGATCGTGGGGTAAATATGTTTGCTGTGCAACATTGTTGGCTGTTTTATGCTTTGGATTTTACATTGTTCTATAATTATCCACATGCGAGGATGTAGCTCGGTTCTCCAGGTTTTAGCATAGGGTTGCAACTTCCTTTGTCATGACTCATGGTCGACGGGCAAAAATGAAATATTATTTTAAAATTTTAGTTGAAATATTATATATATATATATATATATATATATATATATATATAGTTGAACCTAATGATGAACCTTATTTGAATTTCATTGGAAAATTAGAACCTGAATTGAATTTCAACATTGTCGAACCCGAACTCGAACCCGAACTATGTGACATAGATTGGTTGTTGCTGTTCAAATCGTGCACATGAACATCAGTCACTCATGATAAAATGATGAAGAATTAAATGGAAAGCACTCGACGTCTTGCAAATTGATGTGGATAATGTACGCAACCCTCAGCAACCAACCATCATTGAAGAAGAGCCCATGGTGACTCAATAAGAACCTCACCCGACTGTTAGATGACAAGTCTCAAGGCAACATGTGTCTGCACCATAGTTAATTTTGATGCCTTGTCTTCCCTGAATCTATGTATGTGCCTGAAGGTGATATGTTGGCTAGTCTTTCCTGTTTCATAGATCAAATGCGTAGGATAGTGAATATTTCTCACAACCACAAGTTTAGTTTGTTAGTTTTGATTTTCAAACCCATGGCAGTTTGCATTCAGTTGGACTTTATGGACCACTATGAGATCTGTGGGCTGGTTCATTGTCTTTTCAGGGACCTTCTTCTCACAAAGCTCGAGACTTTGACTAGATTCTTCAGATACCTCGATCAGAGATGTCCGGCCTTATACTTGCAGGAGGCCCTTCGGCTTTGCTCCTTCACCCTCCAGTGACATTCGTAGTCTTAGTTGAGACCATTTTCCACTCAGAGTATCACTTCTTTTCGGTGCTTCCTTCCTCTGGGTGCACCAAGAGACAGACAAATGGTGGCACTGACCTTGACCCTCGGTTAGGACACGGTAGTCCACCTCCTCCTCCATCCAATACCAGGGACAGGGCCAGTCTCGGCCCCACCCTGGGCACCAGATGACCTCATCCAGGGTACAGTGGCAGGCGCACTACCCATTGTAGCTCCTCGGATGGTAGGAGAGGTGCTCCCTATACTTCCAGTGCCCCATGACAGCGACAATTTCATCATTTCTATATCACAGCTCTTGGATCTACTCCCTTTGTACATTTTCTGGATCAACTCCCTTCATATCTCTTTGTATATCTCTCTTCGGGATCAACTCCCTATTTGTATAGTTTAGGGTTAGGTTTGAGTCCTGCTTTTATCTTTTTATAGGAGCTACTTTTGGGCTCCCACTTTGTATTGTTACCATGGTACTGCATAGTCCTTTTGACCTACTTTTGTGGTCATTTGTTGGACATTAATAAAATTATCTAAAAGGATTCTATCCCTTGAATCTGCTCTTGGATGGACCATTGAAGGACTTAGTAATTTGCTGAACTTAGTTAAGGATCCATTTAGCCAACATTTTCACTATGTGGAAAAGATGAGGTTCTGGTTTTAAAGGTTCAGGAATCTAGAATTGAAATCTCTTAGTCGAACTTCTTCCTTTTCTTTTTAGCTTTGGCTGACATTTAATACTGAAGCATAGTTTGTTGGCTAACCCATAAATTGAACAGTATAACACCTCACTAGAAGCATTTTGGTACGGCCTTTTAAGGGCTTATAGATAGTTTATTTATGTGAGTTTTTGATGTGGAACCAACAGGATATGCACACACGAGGAATGCTGTCATGGGATTTCTCCTGGATTTCCCTCCTTTATTAATCCAGTTGGGAGGTGGATCTTGTCTGGCTCTTTCAAATCTGGTGATTCTAAAAGGATGAGATCTGAATTTGGCACTGGAGTTATAAGCGTCCAGTAGCCTAGGCACATGCCAATTGGGCAGTTCACGTTTCAGACGTTACAATAAAGGCCAATAAAATATAGTTAATGACTGTATGGAGAGGTTTGCTTGTCTTTGAAGTTTGGGAAATTTCAAGGTTGTGGAATTGATAGTAGCTGTGCATTTTTGTTACTAAATTACAAAAACTGGTGCCATTATATGCGCTTTCACTGATAAAGGTATTCTGGGATTGGTTTTGTTAAAATTTCGAAAGCACAGATTACCAAAGAATCTCAAGTAACTATTGCTCTTTATAGAACGTTGCTTAGAGGAATTGGTTTGTCTTTTTTATATTGGTTGATTGCACTAGGTGAGTTGGGTGTGCACATTACAAATTTAACAGTGGCAAAAATGCTACAGTTGCTGGATTAGCTCATGGCTTCCCCCTCCACCATTGCTAGGTAGCTGGAAATGGTGGTACATGTCATCTTATTTACAATATAATTCAATTGCAAATATCAAGTGATCAGGGGCTCTGCAAGCATTTAAGGGCATACAGTGACGATGGCTGATTTATTGATGATTGTGCCTGTCCAATGCCTTGTATCTCAGTATTCTTTATGTGACATTATCTTCGTAAGTTACTTAAAAACTCATCTGGATAAGAGGAACATACCACACTTGTTGCTTATTTTCATGTTATCTATTTTTAACAAAGTTATTGTTATTCTATCCCGCTGACTTACATGTTAGTAGTGACATGTCCAACTTCATTAGTAATAATTCTCATCGCCTGTTTTCCAAAACATCATAGTTTGGCACATCTGTCTTTTTGTCCTAGAATTGGTTTGAAACTTTGATGACTCCTCCATGGATTTTTGATATACTTTTAACACTGAAAATAGGAAACTTTTATTTACTATTATTTTGACATGAATTTGTTCTCCTATTGAGAAATAGTAATTTCTGTTTTGGAATTATTTATATTATGAGGAAGATCTTTATCTGCAGATTCTGACAGTTTTTCTTAATTTGTAGCGTGTAAAAGTTTACCGCTTGAATGATGAAGGGAGGTGGGATGATAGAGGCACTGGCCATGTAACTGTTGACTACCTGGAGGTGTGTTCTTCTACCAACTGTTGCATGGGATCATTTGGTTTGTGACTAAAATATTGTTGTTAGGATGCCGGAATTTATTTTAAATGTTCTGCATTCATCACAAGTGCCGGAATTTTTATTGTAAATTAAAAAATTGGGATTTGGAAGCATGAGGCTAATTCTTCATAAATGAAATAGCATTTCAGAGATTGATTTGACTCCCTCAATCCTGAATTTGTAGAGTCATGTATAGTCAAGTAGAAACAACTGGCTGAAAGGGAGTTTAAAATTTATTTAGCTGCCAAAAAAATCCAAACCTGTGAATTTAACAATTCACTGTTTTTGTATTTGGGTGGTATTTAATATTTATACAAGAAATTTAAGACTTGTATTTTGCAAACAGATAGATTCTGAAATTTTAATTTAAACAGATCTAGAAATAAAATATGAAGTTGTTTTGCTAGATGTGTTAAATGCACCAGCTATCGGCAAAAGCGCAAAATATGACATTAATAAGAACGTGAAAGTGGGTTAAGGAGAATGTGTGGGCATTGGCTCTGTGCTTGCTTACTTTGCATTCAACCATGTTATTAGGTGGATTTGTGACTTATATGCTTTGCGGTGTTGCACGTGTATGTGTATGATTTGGGTTAATGTGCAATGGTTTTCTCCCAAAATTTCAAAGTTGATTTTAGAGTTTTAGTAATAATAATTTGTCTTTCATCTGGGATAGATTACGAGGTGTGTATGTCTAAACATGTGTGTCGCCCTAACTTTTTCAAGGTGTATGTGTGTATGTTATGTGAAGGAGAGCTGGTCTTAACCTACCCTACCCCAAGAGGTTGTGTGGGGTATATATGCATATATATTTGGGCATTGACATTGGCGTCACCACTGTTCATTCAAGTACGCAATAACTTATAAGATAGATTCATAGCTGATATGTTTCCCACTTGTATTTTGTATGATTTGTGTTCATAATATCATCATATGTCTAGTCATACATATGCAAGACCTGACTGAATGGGTGTACTTGGGCATACATGTGGGGCAGATGCCTCACTGAAGCGCTAAAAAGACCCTAAAGGTTATTTCATTAAAACATAAGAAAATGCTGAAGTATATCTCCTTGGTTTTGGGGATGCTATTTTTTTCATTACAAATTTTCTATCCAGCTGTCCACATGATCTGTTCTTTGTAATAATTTCCTTGCCAATCGCAGTAAGAGCTAGATTTCGTTGCTAAGATTGTTGCAGGTGCAGTTCTATTGGAGAAAATTATGATTGCCTCACCAAAAAAAATCACAGTTTTTTTTGGGAAACAATTTCCATAGGGCAAAGGCGCCTGGAAGGCAATTTTACCAAAAAAAAAATGAAGGGCTTGTACAGAAATCTTAACTGGAAACAAGTTTTAGGGGATGAACTTACCAGAGAGACATTAAAAAATTCAACTTCCATTAGTAAATAGCATTTGTATTTATCTTTGTCCTTTGGAACCACTGCATGTATCTCACCACATAGTTCACCTTTGTTGTCATTTGATTCCTAATCACAAGAGCTTTCCCTCTTCTCTGAAGCCTTTCATTTTGAAGAACCTGGTATCTGAGTAGGATTGGTTGCTACCTTGGTCCCACTAGCTTTTATTCCTGTTTCGACCTTTAATTGTTCTTTGACAACATCCCCTCATGCATATTGCTTTTTACTCCATCGTTAAGTGGAGGATCCATGGTCTCTACTTTTGCCTCCTCATACTTGTTTGTAGTTTTGATTGATTTTATTTAAATGAATTTAACTCACTTTTTATTTTTGGTTAATGATTTTTTAATATTTAATTTTTTCATATATAAAAGCCTATTCTCCTAAATATTTTCCCTACTTAAATTCTAAGTGGTATTTTCAATATTGTAATGTATTTCTTGTCTGCAATCATATCTACCATATCTCGTGTGCCTGTTATGCATGCGCTTACTTAGCCTAATGTTGCATAGTGGATTCTGAACTTATGCTTTTGGAATGCAACAAAAAAAGCATATTGATGGAATGTTTTTGTGCTTTAATTATATATTAAGCCAAACTTTAGCTAACAATTTCTTGTAGTATACATCCATGCAATCAAAATGTGAAATTTTATTTTAACAAGATTTGAATTTAGAACAAGTATTATAGACAGTGGTAATGAATTTGGGCTTGAAAGGTTATCTGGAGCTATCGTTGCTAAAATTCGTTTCAGAATTCATATCTAGATTTTCCAATTCCTGTAATCCAACTTTTATAATCTAGTAAAATAGGTCGTTTAGACTCTTAGAGGTGATTTTTAGAAGAATTATACAAGGATTTATACATAGTGATCCATTTGTACACCTAGGCTTTGAAGGTTAATGTACATAATATTATATATGAAATAAATTATAATTAGTATAAATTATATGGAAGTAAAGACAATATTCATATTCTTCACAAGGATATAAAGGAGGTCTCTTATTCTAGTGACACTCCTGGATGTGGGTCTGAACATTAAATATAACTTCTGTTATATTGACAGAAACAAATTCTGTTTGAAGGGTCTTATATTGGTACTCATTGTTTTTGATAAAACTATAGAACCGAAAATAAGGCTATTGCAAGTTTGTGTGTGCAACAGTGTTCCTTTATTTAAAATTTGTCTGGGAAGTTTTGTCTACTTGATTGTTGTTGTTTCAAGTCTTGTTATCTATATTGGATAATCTTTGCGATGTGCTCTATGAGGTAGTTTTCTTGTATTCTATAGGTTTTGATATGCATTGACTTAGAAGTGTCTACTTGATAAGAGCCTCATTCACAGTTTTAGAAGAAAATCCACATTGCAGGAGTTTCTCCATTGCATTTTCTCCTCTTTCTCTGAAACTTCAAGGATTTTCATTTCCACACGAATTCTTAAATCAGAGAACAGTTTAATTAACAGCAAATTCTTTACTCTTCAACTCATAAAACAATTTGCCTGGTTAAATTATGAATCACAAAACTAGATCAAGCTGAGCAACCTTACATCGCCTGCAAATTGAATTAAAGTGTACTACAAAGTCTTCCATAGGTGATATTACGCAATATCCATCAATCTTGAGGTCAAACTGAGTGCCTTTTTTGGTTCTCTTTTATCCCAGGAAAATACATGTTTGTTGTTGTTTCAGGTCCATTTTTCTATATTGGATAATCTTTGCGATGTACTCTATGAGGTAGTTTCTAGTATTCTATGAGATGGATCGGTTCCATGACAGACCTACCTCGTCCCTTTGTATCTTCATATACATCTCCATCCTCTTGTAGCCTCCAGTGCTCGGGGTTGAAGGGTTTTTCAGTCTATAGCATAGATCTCATGATATGATTTACTTTAAAGTTTAGGTATCTTGCTTTTTATAGGAGACATTTTAGTACTGCTTTGTAATAACATCATTTGTACCTTGCAGTCCCATTGACCTACTTTAGTGGTCATTCATTGGACATTAATAAAATTATGTTATCTTATAGGTTTTGACATGCATTGACTTACGGAAGTGTCTACTTGTTAAGAGCCTCGTTCACAGTTTCAAAAGAAAATCTACATTGCAGGAGTTTCTCCATATCTTATCGTATAGGTTTTGACATGCACTGACTTACAGAAGTTTCTACTTGATAAGAGCCTCATTCACAGTTTAAAAAGAAAATCTACATTGCAGGAGTTTCTCCAATTCATTTTCTCCTCTTTCTCTGAAACATCAAAGATTTTCATTTCCACATGAATTCTTAAATCAGACGACACTTCAATTAAAAGCAAATTCATTACTCTTGAACTCATAAAAACAATTTGCCTGGTTAAATTATGAATCACAGATCTAGATCAAGCTGCTACCCTACATCGCATGCATATTGAATTAAAGTGCACCACAAAGTCTTCCATAGGCGAAATTACGCAATATCCATAAATCTTGAGGTCAAACTGAGTGCCTTTTTGGCTCTCTTTTATCCAGGGAAAACACATGTTTATTTAGAGGTTGGGAGCTCTGGACTGTTTATCTACATCAAAGGATGAACAGATATCCATCCCAAAAAATCTGCTATTGGTAACCATAACATACTACCACAGTAACACGGTTACTTAAAAAACAAAGGCAGCTTATGACAGTTGCAATCTATATTGTCCTTTCTTGTACCAACACCCCCAAAACAGGCCACTCTTGACCTTACCTGATTAATATAACAAACTAGAAGGCCAATGAAACTAGAGCCTAAAGCTGATTGATTATAAGCCTGTTCAATCCAAAACATGCATTAGTTATTCTTTTTATTTGGCTGGAACAACTTTCTTTCTGGGGGGATGACCTGACAGCAGTGCCATGCAACGACCTCATTCCCTGAGTCTCTGTAAGGAAAATGTTTTTGGTTTGGAAATTTCAAATGCCTAGGAAAACATAATCTCTGTCTCCCCCCCTCTCACTTTTTTGTTGCTGGGGCATAGCAAATGCAATGGGTTAAAAAAAACCTGTTTATCAGTTGTACAGGTGTGTATGAAACACATTCTGATATTTGTTGGCACATATGGCCATGTGCCTTCACCTTTTGTGGCCCTTCCAACCTAAGGAATCACTTTACAGGTATGAAAAGAATCCCTACATGCAAGGACAAATCTATTTAGGCAAAGAAGAATAGGTATCTGTTAGGGACTGCCTTACGTGTATGTTGGCTCTAATATATTAATGTTAAAATAGGTTATTGATGATATATAATTGAGCACTGATACATTAATAATAATTTAAATTTATAGGTAATTCATCATTAGTGCCTTCAGATATAAACAATAGTGTATTAATGATATGTTTTACTGATATGATGTATCAAATTATTAATGCATCGTAGTGTATTACTATTAATGATATGTTTTACCGATATGATGTATCAAATTATACATTACTGTTTTGTCATGATACATTCTTAATAGAGTGTATTAATAATGTAGGTATATTATTAATAATGTGCTATTATTACTATTTTACATTTTTTTGATAGCAAAATTCTCTTTTTATATATATATATATCTGTGGTTATGCTTTCAACAGAGAGTTTTGGTACTCTGGACTCTCAACTGAGAGTTTCAATACAGTCTGGAGGTAGGGTGCATTATGCCTTTAGCACAGTTCAAAATTAAGAAAAGATCGAGTGTTCACAAATAATCTACCTAAGTAATGCACCCAAACTACCATATTGCCAAACAAAAAAACTGCTTCAGTCTTTAAGACCAGTACAGTTACTTCATAGAAAACTGAAACCTTCAGGACAGATGTCAGGTATCACTTTTCCCCTTGGGGAGTTCTGTTGCTGTTATGCTGGTGGTCCTTCCTCAATATAGATCGGATGCTGGTGGCTTCAAACATCCTCTACAAGTCATCCAGAGTTTCTACTATTCTAGATAGATAGTTCATAGAACACAGGGCCTTTCGCTGAAAACAGATCTGCCTCTGGACCTGAAGCTCCTTTATTTCCTTGACAAATAATTAGAGCTGTTGCATGGAGTTGAGGATATGCTCATTGGAGATTTGGCTACAGGATCTTATCTCAGGTGTGCCGATGTTACCTTTCTGATCACGCCGTTTATTGAAAATGTTAGAACCACCCTTGGGTATTGAAAGGATTAGTTGGGCAGTCTTTTGCAGTTGTGTGTAAGGCCTTTTCTATATCTGTGCCCTGACAATCTGACAGTCTTTTCCACTATTGACAAACTCTCCTTTCCACTATTGACAAACTCTCCCTCCAGTATGCAGCAGCGACGAAGTTAGAGATTGTGAACTGAATCTTCTCTTAGGGATACAAACTAATTCACAAGATTCACCGCATCTCAAGGTTGAGATTTGAATTCAGCTGAATTTCAATAGGAGGAAAAAAATTGTTCTAATTCTCTGATTTTTAACATAAAATTTGTTACCCTGGATTGCTGTGCTTCATTGTTCATCGTTTACCAGATCTCTTCTCTGCTCTACCTTGGATTCACTATGGCTGACGGTGGACAGTGTTCTGGACTCTATTCCTTGTGAGTTGCAACAGAAAACAGTTATTATTTCCCTCATGAATTGTGACAGGGAACTGCGATCAATGACAATCAGGTATTATTTCTGAATCGCCACAGGGAATTATGATTGATGGCAAAGAATCTGGTGATCAATGGCGATGGCGGACGGATGTCTTCAACTTAATTTATATATAATATTATAATATGTTATATTTGTCATATATGATATATTTGTATTTGTTATAAATTACAAAACGCTAGTTATTTTTAACATATGTACAATATATTAATATATATAAATTATAATATATAATACATATATGTAACAAAATATAATTCATATTTTGAAAATATTAAATAATTAATTAATTATATAAAACAAAATATAATTTATATTTTGAAAATATTAATGTGAATGAATTTAAGGTCGAACTTTATTTGAATCTCATCCGAAACTTTGAATTCGAATCGAATTTTATCTTTGTCGAACTCTAACTCGAACCCGAACCATGTGACATAGGATATGAAAGGGATAATGAATTCAATTTGCCTTGGTGTTGGGAGGGAAATTCAATTAATCTGTGCTTTGACCTGTGGGAGAATACCCCTCCTAAATCTGTATACACGCAATGCAACGATTTGGGATAGGAGCCAATTTTAAGATTCAAGTGTGAAGGGATTAAGATGTCATCTGATTGAGCTTATCCATGGGTTTGGTTTCAGCAAACCTCATGGTCTTGCCCATTTTGCTAGAAATAGCCTTGTTTGCTAGCCTATCTGCTCACTGATTAGACAATCTTATGTGAACAAAACTGTACAAACATTTCAAGGGGAGATTTGATCCATGTGATTTGGATGGGTGCTTCCCATGAATTGTATCAATCTTGCCTGCTGAGGAATCAATAATCAGTTTGGAGTTGCCTTCGGAAATTGTTGGATTTTGTGCAACTTTGGAAGTTGTTCTTATTGTATTTTATTGTAATTATTTGTACCTCCTACGGGAGATTATCTTGATGTAATTAATCATGTAAACCCTTGAAAGAACAATGTAAACCTTGGGGAGAAAATTAAGTAAAAAAAGAATTATTAAATGTATTGTTATATTTCTCCAAGACAAGTCGGGCCAGTTAGGGAAAAGGCCAGTTTGGCAAGTGTATAAATAAAGGGGGGATGTGTTCCTCATTTGACACATTCACTCACTCACACAAGTTTGCATCACTTGGAGAGGAGGTTGCATCTGTAGCGAGGAGAAGCTGATTTTGGGGTTTTACTTAGAGAGACTTTCTTCTTTCTCTCTCTCACCATTGTACTCTGTTCTCAGAATTGTTCATCTCTATACGAAGGTTGTTGGGTTTTCTCCCTATTGGGTTTCCCAGGATAAATTCTGGTGTTCTTTGTTTCTGTGTTTTGTCTTTTTTCTAGTGATCCTATTGATCTAATGCAATTGAATTATAATGCTATAAATGTATGAAAAACTAACATGGTATCAAAGCAGTACTAGAAGAAGCCATTGCTAGAACTAGGGTTTCATCTTGCAAGGCCTTCACTCATCAATTTGGCAGAAAAAGAGCCTTGGAAACTTCGCTCTAGGAAGGGCGCATCTTTTGGTGGAGGCATAATCCAATTCTTAGAATTTTTGTTTTTGACCTAATTCTGCAGGTACAATTACTGCAGAAATTAGGGTTTCAGGTTTTGACCTACTCCCTCCACAGTTTTGGCTTGACCCCACCTTTTCTTAACTCGCCTTGCTAGGGCGCATGTCCACGTGGAGTCAATTCTCCAAGAATCCAACTTTCATTTTTGACCTAGCTCTTGCTAGGGTTTCTGCTTCATATCTGCAGTCAGGATGATTGGAATGAAGGTTGAAGATCGTCTGGAAGGGGCTTCCAACTTCATCTCTTGGAAGTCTAGGGTTCTTCTCTTACTAGAAGAAAATGATCGAGCTTGCAGTTTGTCAATGAGAAGGTCCCAGAACCAGATTCCGAAGAAGACAAATCTCGCTGGAGGAAGAATGATGCTAGAGCAAGAAGGATTTTTGTGGACTTAGTTAGAGACCATTTGGTTCCTCAAATATCAGGAAAGAAGACTGCTAGAAAGATGTTCAAAACCTTAAAGAAGCTATTTGAACATAGTAGTATTATGTGACACTCACATTGAGGAACCAACTATCAAATATGAAGATGTCCAAGTCAGAATCAATTCCTCATACTTCATGAGGATCACAAAACTAAGGGACAACCTAAGTACCAGTGGAGATCCCATTGATGATAAGGAGCTTGTCATTACTACTCTAAATGGTCTCCCACCATCTTGGGAGTCATTTATTCAAAGCATAAGTGGTCGAACCAAGCTACCCAAATTTGACAAGTTATGGGCAGATTGCACTGAGGAAGAGACAAGGATAGCAACAAGGCAGAGACTTCATGGCACTCAACTTGAGGAGAATCAAGCATTCTTGTCCCATGCCAAGAGAGGCAAGGGAAGGGGAAGAAAGTTTTACAATCACAAGCACCAAGGTAGGAGATCAAGTCCTCCAAATTAGAAGAAAAAGAAGAAGGATTTATCTCAAATACAATGCTATAGGTGTAAGGCATATGGTCATTATGCCAGTAATTGTCGAAGTTCAAACAAAAGTAAGCATGAAGCCTCAACTGTTGATGTTGATGAAGACACTCCTCACAAGAAGTCAAGGAACGCTAATCATTCGAAGTTCTTCTTCTAGTTCTCCCGTTGAGGTGATGATATGAAGATCCAAACTGCAAGAACAAAGGTCTCTCATGGTTCCCACAAGAAGGCAGTGGGAGCCCACCCACAAAAACAATAAAAGATAAGTATTTGGTTTTATTGCTCACATAGATCTATTTTGTCTTATACATATCAAATTATATGCAGATCTATTAAGAAGTGTGTTGAGCATTTGATATAGTTTACTTATTAATGTACCATAGGCTCTTGTTGTATTTGTTATGCGTTTCATGAACACCTCATGGAGCTAGTTTAGATGATATCTCCTTCTTCCATGATATCTCCTTTAGTAGTGCACACTCTTGATGGCATGTTCTAGTGGAGATAGCAGGACATCTAGATAGTTACCATATGTGTTTGGGAGACATGTTTGTGATTATTGTGCTGAAGCATTAGCCAAGATGCCCAGTGTAAACTATTGTCATTGCATAGAAATAGAAATTGGTTAAATTTGATTATGCAATGTCACTAATTATCAGACGGGATTTGACTTGTAGGGAAAAGACCATATGATATGGCATACAAGAGAAGGATGATGAGATTTGTTCCAGTGATGGACACATGAATCCCGTTGATGTTGAGCAGGAAGCTTCTAGGAGCATGAATCTCAGCCTAGAAGGATGACTCCTAGACAATGTAGTTAGATGGAAGTCATGCAAACAAATGAGAACCTTCAGGCAAGAAGGGAACTTTCAAAGGCTTACATAATTTATATCCCATGATCTAGACAGATCGAAGTCAGCATGGATGTGTCCTTTGAAGAAGAGACGACTGTCAGGAAAGGCAAAGGGTCAGACATGGAGATTGATGATGAGGAGATGCTAGACCCAAAGGAGATGAGATCATCGGTTTAGAGGAAGTTAGCAGAGAAGGATGGACCCATCGATCCCATTGATCCAGTTGAGCCAATTGATGTTCCCAAAGATATTGCAGTAGGTCGGAAGAGGCCTAGATGGGCACAACAAACTTTGCAGGATGCAGAGGGGCATGAAGCTCCACATGGTATTTTTCGAGAAAGCAAAAGACCTTAGAGGTTCTCCAGTTATGTAGCATTGATGAGTCACATTATTGACTTAGAACCTACCTCTTATGAAGAAGCATCCAGACACCAAGTTTGGAAGAATGCCATGGTGGAAGAATACCAATCCATCATGAAGAATGATGTGTGGGAGGTTGTGCTGAGACTTGAGGGGAAGTCAGTAGTGACTTCCAAGTGGTTATACAAAATCAAGCATGGAGCGGATGGTAGTGTTGAAAAACACAAGGCTAGATTTGTTGCCAGAGGGTTCTCTCAGAAAGAGGGAGTCGATTATGATGAGACATTTGCTCCCGTGGCTCGATATACTTCCATTAGATCGATCATTGCTATTGCTTCAACTATGGGATGGAAGTTGCATTATATGGATGTCAAGACAAATTTTCTCAATGGTGTTACTGAGGAAGAAGTATATATTGAACAACCAGAAGGGTTTGTTGTCCATGGAAAGGAGTCTCACATATGTAGGCTGAAAAAGGCCTTGTATGGAATCAAGCAAGCACCCTGTGCTTGGTATGGACGCATAGACGGATTCATGGTGAGTTTGGGATTCACCAAGAGTGATGCAGACCCTAACCTTTACTACAAGGTTGTGGATGATGAGCCACTGATTTTGGTCCTTTATGTTGATGACTTGTTTCTCACTGGAAATGAGAAACTTATCGTATGGTGTAAAGAAGAAACTTGCCTCTGAGTTCGAAATGAAGGATTTTGAATTGATGCATTACTTCTTGGGATTATAAGTATGGTAGAGGCCTAAGGAGATTTTCCTAGGTCCAGGAAAATACACCATAGATATTCTGAAGAGATTCGGGATGTTGGACTGCAAGTCCATGGCCACTTCAATGGATGCAAATTTGAAGAAGCTGAGGGATTTTGCTTCAGATTCAAATTTGATTGATCCTACTATGTATCGTCAGTTGGTTTGATCCTTGATGTATCCGAGGAACACCAAACTAGATATATGTTTTGCTGTGAATGCTCTTAGTCAAGTCATGTGTGAACCGAGGTAGATTCACTAGGTTGCTGCAAAACATGTGCTCAGATACTTGCGTGGCATTGTGGGATATGGCCTGAGATATGCTTCAGAGTGTGACTTGAGATTGCAAGGATTTTCAGACTCAAATTGGGCAGGATGTGTTGCAGATAGGAAGAGTACTTCCGGATGTTGCTTCAGTCTAGGTTCTGCAGTGATTTCCTGGTGTAGCAGGAAGCAGACCTCAGTAGCACTTAGTATTGCAGAGGTTGAGTATATGTATGTTAGTATAGCAACTCCGGAAGTTGTATGGCTTCAGAAATTCCTTGTGGGATTGTTTGTCCAGATTCCAGAGCCAACTGTGATTCATTGTGATAACTAAAGCTGTGTGCAGATGTTAGTGAATCCCGTATTCCATGACAAGTCAAAGCATATAGAGATTCGGTATCACTTCATTCATGATATGGTGTTGAAAGGTGCAGTCGAGTTACAGTATGTTCCGACAAATGACTAGATTGCGGATGTTCTCACCAAGCCTCTTCCCAGGATAAAGTTTGAACACTTTCATGGAAGACTTGGAGTAGAAGATAACATGTCCCTCCTTGAGAAGGAAAGATGACATAGAGATGTTTACCCTGCTTTCACCTAGGTACCTCTACTCGTCTAGGTTCTCAGCGAGGTATCGGAGAAATCCCATCGGCATATGAGACAAACAGGTAGTAGATGGTTGGGTTCCACCCAGATACCTCTACTCGTCTAGGTTCTTAGCCATGTATGGGAGAAATCTCATCGACAGATGAGACAGATAGGTAGTAGATGGTCGGGTTCCACACAGGTTCCTCTACTTGTCAGGTTCTCAGCTAGGTATGGGAGTAATCCCATCGGCAAATGAGACGAATAGGTAGTAGATGGTTGTGTGATGCTTGCACATGTACCTCTACTTGTTCAGGTTCTCAGCCAGGTATGGGAGTATACCATCGACAGATGAGACGAACATTAGTAGATGGTCGTGCACCTCTACTCATTCAGGTTCTTAGCCAGGTATGGGAGTATCCCATTGGGAGATGAGACGAACAGTTAGTAGATGATTGTGCACCTCTACTCGTTCAGGTTCTCAGCCAAGTATGGGAGTATCCCATCGGTAGATGAGACGAATAGGTAGTAGATGGTCGTGCACCTCTGCTCGTCCAGGTTCTCAGCCAGGTATGGGAGGATTCCATTCGTTAGATGAGACGGACATGTAGCAGATGGTAAAGCTTATCTCTCAAACATCCAGCTAGGATGGAGAGGCTACTCTTGGACTCATCAAAGGATTGGTAGAGTTGATGCATGATGACACTTCTCGAAGGACTGAGACTGTGTTGACAACCTTCAGTATGTATAGAGATGATCGAGACAGTATCAATGTATAGATGAAACCCAGATGATCGTGATGCTGATGATGATTGAAGAATACCTTCCTTGTTGAGAGGGAGTGTTGGATTTTGTGCAATGTTGGAAGTTGTTTTTATTGTATTTTATTGTAATTATTTGTACCTCCTACGGGAGATGATCTTGATGTAATTAATCATATAAACCCTTGAAAGAACAATTTAAACCTTGGTGAGAAAATTAATTAAAGAAAATAATTATTAAATGTATTGTTATATTCCCCCATGCCAAGTCATCCCAGTTAGGGAAAAGGCCAGTTTGGCAAGTGTATAAATAAAGGGGATGTGTTCCTCATTTGACACATTCACTCACTCACACAAGTTCGCATCACTTGGAGAGGAGGCCGCATCTGTAGCTAGGAGAAGCTGATTTTGGGGTTTTACTTAGAGAGACTTTCTTCTTTCTCTCTCTCACCATTGTACTCTATTCTCAGAATTGTTCATCTGTATAGGAAGGTTGCTGGGTTTTCCCCCCTATTGGGTTTCCCAAGATAATTTCTCGTGTTCTTTGTTTCCGTGCTTTGTCTTTCTTCTAGTGATCCTATTGATCTTATGCAATTGAAATATAATGCTATAATTGAAAAACTAACAAAAATAACTCTTTCAAAACCAAATTTCATAGCTTCAGTGATATCATGGATTAGGGAAGCCATCTCTTCATTGTTTTTGTGGTGTCGGAGGAATCGCCCAGGCACTCAATGCAGGCCTTTTTGATGGTAAGGCCAGCCATTGTTTTACAGACATCTATCCCTGTATATTCCACCAAAGTTAATTCCAAAAATACCCCCATTGTGGTTTCTCTAGCACTGTCTGCCCAGGGTAATCCTGTGCTGCCATTGAAGACTCCATCAACAATGGAATTTGATCATTCTTTAGGACGGGGTCCATAAATCTTGGCACAGTTTCGGGTTGCCTTAATCTTGACCTTTAATGTTGAAATAATAATTTACAATTCAGACTTGGTAGCATCAGTGATATTATTAGTGTATCCTAATCTGTTATTAATATTTTAGTAATGTATCAATAATTGAAAATTTCTTCCTAAACTTTAAGGTGAGCAGTTCCTTTATATTAAATGTTTCAAGAATCTGTGATCCACTTATAGCTTTTGTTACTTTATTTCATCTTGTTCATATAAGATGCTTTGTCACTCACACACTTTTCCCAATTGGTTCATTTTCAACTTCTACCTTTTCTTTCAACTGAAAATTTCCTTAAAACCCAACTAGGGCTAAAAGTATGCCAATTAATTGCTACCAATAACCACACATGGATTTCTTCACTATGCAACAAAATAATAAATACTGAAAGAAATATAGCAGCAATCACATCAATAGTGACCATACGATCTTTTTGGGTATATACCCCCGGACAAAACCCAAGATGGGAAACTGGTGCAGCAGTATGAGAGTATATTTTATTTCCGAAAATATAGAGCCTTTTACAAATCAGAAAATCGATTTTTCAGCCCACAATGGCAAAATCGAATCACACAGAAATATTGAGAAAAACCTGTCAAATGGGCATGGATCCCAATGCAACACTCTGCTGTAGCTGTACGACTTGTACTGACTGCTGTACGGATCCGTACGGACTGCTGTACAGATCCGTACGACCTGTTGTATAGAATCCGTACGGATTGTACGAACTCCGTACGGTTGTGCGGATTGTACTTCCTGATGCCTGTACGGAATCCTCTGCTTGCTCACACCGTCTCTCTCACTTTTCTACGCTGCCTTCTTCTTCGAATGGCTGTTACTCCGTCTTCTTCTAAAAAAAACTCTTCCTCACTCTTCTCTTTCTTCGTCTCTGTCGGAATGCAATCATGTCCTCTCCACCAATTGACCTTTCTTTTATAACTCATTGGCTAAGTGAATAACCTAATTTCACTATAGATCTATGGTTGAGATTCTCCGGTGAAATCAATGCCCAAGATTAAATTAGCCATCACTTTATTATTTTTCACTTTCACTTTATAAATAAAGTGTTCCAATAAGTCAATAATTAATTAAATCACTTTAATTAATTTTCCAAAGTAAACTTAGGAAAAGTTAATTAAATACAATTGGCTTCCAATTAATGTCTTCTGCATGCAAGGACACATGCATGCAGGAAGACCTTCCTTCGTTGTCACTTTCTAACACTCCCTCTCAATGAGGAAGGGATTTGGTAACAACCCCAGCTTGTCTCTGAACTTCACAAACTTGAGTTTGCAAAGTGCCTTGGTGAATATGTCTGCCACCTGCTCATTTGTTTGAATGTACTCCACCGAATGGTTCCTCTCTGAACACAATCTCTGAGGAAGTGATATCGGATGTCAATGTGTTTACTCCTGTCATGGAACACTAGATTCTCAGAAAGATTGATATCACTCTGATTATCACAGTGAACTATAGTAGTCTCTATCTCACTCTCGAACAATCCTGAAGCAACTTCCTCAGCCACATCCCCTCACATGCAACCATGTTGGCTGCCATGTATTCAGCCTCTGCTGAACTGACTTCTGCAACTGCTGAACCAAGAAACAACCCCGATCCAATGTTGAAGCAACAACCTGAAGTGCTCTTCCGATCCTCTACACATCCTGCCCAGTCAGCATCTGTAAACCCTGCCAACTGAAAACTCCCATTGCACTCATAAACCAATCCATACTCCACTGTACCTCTAATGTAGCGAAGTATGTGCTTCACAACTGTCCAATGTACTCTTTGAGGGTTCACCATGAACTGACTCAAAGAGTTGACTGCAAAGCTAATGTCTGGTCGAGTGTTAACCAGATACATAAGCGACTCGATAAGCTACCTATACAGTGTAGGATCAAACTCCTTTGATCTTGATACATCAATCTTCCTCTAGTTGGAAACTAGAGTTGTAGCCATAGGTCTACAGTCCTCAATCCTGGATCTCTTCAAGATCTCTACTGCATACTTTCCTGTCCAATGAAGAAGCACCCATCTTTCTGCCAAACCTCCAGACCTGGGAAGTAATGTATCAACCCAAGGTCTTTCATCTCAAATTCCACTGCAAGATTGGACTTGCAGTCCCTGATCAACCTCTCATATCCTGTAAGAAAGAGATCATCCACATATAGAACCAGTATGAGAGGTACCTTACCTGACAAGAAGTACGGGTTATGGTTTGCTTCACTCCGCTGGAAACCCATCTCTTGTAGATAGCTGTCAATCCTCGAGTACCATGCTCGAGGTGCCTGCTTGAGCCCATAAAGAGCTATGTGCAACCTGCATACATGCGACTCTCTACTATTTGTCTCGAACCCCTCTGGCTGCTCAATATAAACCTCTTCCTCAATAACTCCATTGAGAAAAGCTGTCTTCACGTCCATTTGATGAACATGCCAACCCATCTCTGCTGCTAATGATAGGATAGTCCGAATAGAAGAATACCTAGCGACAGGGGCGAAGGTTTCCTCATAGTTAATACCTTCCTTTTGCGAATACCCCTTTGCCACGAAGCGTGCCTTGTACTTCTCCACACTTTCGTCTGCTGCATGCTTTACCTTGTAGATCCATCTGGAACCCACTACCTTCTTACTCTCTGGTCTTGACACAACCTCCCATACCTGATTTTTCATGATTGAGTCATACTCCTCAACCATGGCCTCTTGCCACACATCAAGCTATGCAACCTCCTCAAAACTAGAAGGTTCAGAGTCCATCAACTCTGTCATCAGTGCCATATAGCTAAGTCTATTTGGTGGTACGCTCTGTCTGAAAGATCTCTATGGAAGATTCACATGTATGGAATCCTGAACAATGTCCCTATACCACTTAGGCTGTGGCCTAGTGTTTGCCTGTTGCGGTTGCTGGATATCCTCCTGCTTCTGCTGCTCATCCTCCCCATCAAAGATAGGAGGATCCTGTTCACCTGACTCCCTCTGACTACCAGAACTTGTGCCCTGTGTCTGAGCCTGTACCTGTGACTCCTCCAACTTGACTCCTCCCGAGTCCTTAGCTGGTTGCTCTTGTGCTGGTAAGTCCATAGATCTCCTCAAGGCTCGGTCGTCATCAAACTGGACATCCCTGCTCACAATGATCCTCTTGCGAGCTGGGATATAAACTCTACAAGCCTTGGAAGTCTCACTATACCCAACTAGAAGTCCCTTCTCTCCAGAAGGATCCAGCTTCTTCCTAGTGTCAGCATGAATGTGACAATAGCAGATAATACCAAATATGCGTAAGTGACTCACATCTGGCCTAGTATTTGTGAATACCTCCTCAGGTGTCTTCCTCCCCAATGCTGTGTGGGGACATCTGTTTTGGACATATACTGTAGTCCGAAATGCCTCGGCCCATAGGAATAGAGGTAACCCTAATCAAATAACATGGCCTTAGCTGCACTCACCAATGTCCTGGTCTTCCTCTCCGCCACTTCATTCTGTTGCGTGGTATGAGGAACAGTGTGTTCCTTCTTGATCCCCTTTGATGCACAGTACTCCACTAACTCTCTGTTGGTGTACTCACCACCGTTGTCTGTCCTCAATATCCGGATCTTTCTCCCTGTTTGGTTCTCCACGAGAGTTTTGATCTCTCGGAATCGTTCGAAGATCTCTGACTTGGCCTTCGGAAAATAGATCTAGGTTTTCCTGGAATAGTCATCAATGAATGTGACGCCGTAACTGTAACCACTGAATGAATGTACACTCATCGGTCCGCATACATTCGAATGCACTAAGTCTAAGGCTCCCTCAGACTTGTCCTCACCATGTGGGAAAGGTCTCATGATGTTCTTCCCCAACGCACAACCCTTGCAGTGGTTGTGCTTGTCCTCCTGTATTGAAGGAACTCCAATGACTGCCTGTCTTAGATGCCTCAGTGCACCATGATGTAAGTGTGCCATCCTCCTATGCCATAACTCACCATCACTCCTACTAGTACTGACCAGAGCCTTTGTAGGCTCAAATTGTAGTCTGTAAACCTTCCCACTCCGAACCCCAATCATCCTGTCCAATCTTTATCTGACCCATGTGGCTTGATATATACTTTCCTATCCTGGAAAGTCACTAGAAAACCCTTGTCTTCTAGTGTGGAAATTGATATGAGATTCTTCGTCATCCTTGGGACATATAACACATCAACAAAGTTGATGGGTTTTCCAGACTCCCTCTGAAACGATACAGTGTCAACACCCTGCACCTGATACTGTGCATCATCTCCTAACTCAATATGGAGATTTACTCTACCCTCCTTCAAGCTCTTGAAGAAAGACCTATGTCCTGTCATATGACAAGATGCACCACTGTCCACATACTAGATACTGCTACTGATGGAACTTGCCATGCAAGCTATCAAACAAAAATCCTCCTCAAAACTCTTGTTGAAATCATCCACCTCTGTAGAACCTGCCATTTGAGTGTTGTTGTTGTTGTTCTTCTTCTCTGGGCACTGGGAAGCAAAGTGTCCCTGTTTGTGACAAATGAAGCACTTGACTTTTGACATGTCCAAGTTCTTCTTGCCACCTTTCTTCTTCTTTGCCTTCCCCTTACATTTGCTCGATAGGCTACCTTTGCTCGATAGGGCTAGAGCCTCTTCATCCACGATCTGTGTAGTATCGTTGGATGAAGCTGAACCTTAACCCATGCGGGTCTCTTCCTGTGCGAAGTCATCCCACAATCTGTGCCAATCAGGGAGCTTCTCCCTAGCCACCACGCCTTTAACAAAGACGTCCAATGGCTTAGAAAAGCCATTGAGAGCTATACGAACTAGCTCCTCATCCTTAGTCTTAGAGCTCATTGCTCCAAGCTCATCCCTAATCTGTGTGAACCTTGTAAGATAAGGCACCACTCCTTCACCCTTGGCCATCCTGGTATTGCACAATCTCTCTTGCAGCACCATCTTTTGGTTTTCATTCTTGCTCTGGTAGAGACACTCCAAAGCCTTCCACATCTCTAATGCGGTCTTCTTCCTAAACAGATGAGGGACTATATGGTCCTTCACCCCATCTAAGATGATCAACATAGCTCTGGAATCTATCTTCTTCCACCTAGCCAAATCTGCCGGATCTGTGGGAACTACCTTCTGATCATCAGTGTGCTCATCAACATCACTGACATCAAGGATCCTGGTGATCCTCTCTTTCCAAGTAGGAAAGTTCTGTGCCCCCTGGAGTCTATCCTCAACTCTCAACTGTACGGCCATAATGAATAGTACCTGTAAACCCTTGGATAGATATGCAGTGATCTATCCAACCAGCCTACTGCTTTCTTTCAGCCTGCTCATAAGAGCTCTAGCCTCTGATACGATCTAAATTTCCTTAAAACCCAACTAGGGCTAAAAGTATGCAAATTAATTGCTACCAATAACCACACCTGGATTTCTTCACTATGCAACGGAATAATAAATACTGAAAGAAATATAGCAGCAATCACATCAATAGAGACAATACAATCTTTTTGGGTATAAACCCCCGGACAAAACCCAAGATGGGAAAACCAGTGCAGCAGTATGAGAGTATTTTATTTCAGAAAATATGGAGCCTTTTACAAATCAGAAAATCGATTTTTCAGCCCACAATGGCAAAATCGATTTTTCAGCCCGCAATGGCAAAATCTAATCACACAGAAATATTGAGAAAAACCTGTCAAATGGGCATGGATCCCAATGCAGCACTCTGCTGCAGCTGTACGGATCCATACGGCATGCTGTATGGAATCCGTACGGACTACACAGAACCTGTATGGTTGTACAGATTGTACTTCTTGATGTCTATATGGTTGTACGGATTGTACTTCCTGATGTCTGTACGGATTAAATCCTTGTACTAGGCAACTGTAACAAACAGTCAAACTCAGATCTGAAGGTACTCTTGAAATCTGATTTTAATCACCTATTTGTACTGCTGTTACAGGCAATAAAAAGTTGCAAATATATTCCTGGGTTGATGTGACTGTATTTCTCAGTATTAAATACATATGTATATTTTTTATGTCACATTTGGTAGTCAAATTATGTTCCATGAGTGCTGAACACAAAACCCTAAAAACATTCCTTGTAAATCAATGCAAAATCAGTCTACCAGATTTGGACAATATTCAGTAGAATTTGAATAGTGTTGCAAAGTGTTTGACATAAGTCCTGGACCAGATTCCATATGCAGTTAGTAAAAATTTAGTTCAAATTTGGTTGGGGGTCATTACATTTTCTCCAGTGGATTTGCATTTTTTGCTGAATCGGATGTAACCCAAACACGGGGTAGGTCCTACCATTTAGCCTATACGTCTTGGGTACGTGGAGCCACTACAGGGTACAGCAGGGTATGGCAGGAAATGTACCTTACAAGTGGCCAAGTACCCAGTACGGGCATTTGTACCCTACCCCTGGGTATGAGTACCCTTGCTACACAGTTTTTATGGTTAACGCTTTGAAAAGAGACCTACGAGGAAAGCAATTGAGAAGAAATAGTATATTAAGAAGATTATTGGAAGGAATCTACCTATTTTCTATTGTCTTTGGGTTTGTTTAGGAACTAGTAAATATTTATTTTTCTCAATGCAAGCGATACTGAAGAACAAGAAGAAAATCAAACAACAAAAAAACCCATTCTGTTTAGATTTTATTAGCTGAGTATTTGCCAAGTCTGAGTTGAACTCTTACTCTTCTTCCTTGCTAAGCATATATTGCCTAGGCTGAAAACCAGATGGCTAGACAGGCACTTTAGTGGCATGCTGAATGCAACTGGATTGTTTTGGAAGGATAGAACTTAGAAGGGCTGAAATTAGGTAAGGGCAGTTTGCCTGAATCTGTGTGTACAGATTTGTTTTGTAGTATTTGTGTGCCATAGCACTAGAAATATTGACCTTAATAAACAATTTCTATGGTTAACATTCTCACTTGATTGAGTATTTTTATCATGTTGTCTAGGGGCATCTTGAGCAGGTCTTGTGGGCTGCTTCTTGTTGGATATTGGTTTCCTCTGGTATTAATATTATGTATGTAGGAAACTCTCGATTTGTGTTTATGCAAACCTTCCTAATTGTGCTTGTACATGTTTTAAGGCAATGTTTTCTTTGTAACTAGAACCCAGAGGAGATTTGTGAATGTTGGCTGTTGAGTGGATCTATGCTATAAGGTAATAAGGTGCATTGCAATATGTATCAGATGTTAACTTGGAACTTGAAAGTTGGCATTCATTGAAACAGTTCCGGATAAACATTAGGCAATTAAGTTTGCTGCTAATAAATTTCATTTTTATGCATAAAGTCTTTCTATTGCTTGGTAAGCAGAAGCTAGCTCTTTTGATCAACCTGGTTGATATCCTTTTTCACTGTTTTTCCTGTCTTGTAGAGATCAGAGTCAGTTGGTCTGCTAGTAATTGATGAAGAAGATAATGAAACTCTCCTCGTTCATCGCATCTCTGCAGATGACATCTACAGAAGACAAGAAGGTATTGCTTTGCTTATTCTCTTACTGAGAGTTGACTTAAGTTTCAACTGATATCTGCTAATTTGGAATGTTTGATTTAATTACAAAATGTAATATGCCCTTTTCAGATACAATAATTGCCTGGCGTGATCCTGAAATTGCCACTGAGCTGGCTCTTAGCTTTCAAGAGGCTATGGGTTGCTCTTTCATATGGTATGAACACTTCCTCATCTATGAAATTGGTTCTCTTTGGGTACTTGTCATTTTAGTGGCTTTTTACAATTATGTTAAATATTAGTACTTGTCATTTTAGTGGCTTTTTACAATTATGTTAAATATTAAAATTATTTTTGTCAGATGTTACTCTAGTGATTACACATTCATGCTCACTAACATTTTTGTTCGGTTGATATTTATGGTGCTACTATTGCAGGGATCAAATATGCAGTGTCCAGAGATCTATTCATTTTCCTACCATTGGTGGTGGGTATCTTGTTGCAACCTTGAGCTTTTTGTATGGTTTCGATGTATCAATTCTAATTAGTTATACAATGCTTTTAGACAAGGTTTTGAACATTGTAAATATGTTTCTTTTGTAGGTCTGGAAATTGGAGTACGCCCTATAAATGATGACCTAGAGCATTCTGGTACATCTCAGGGAAATGGTAAGAGTGTTCTCTTCATAATGTATATATGCTTGTAAGGTGTATTTAAATTTTGTATGAAATTATTTTAATGTCCAATAATGACCAAAACAGGTCAATGGGGCTTGAAAGTTCAAGTAATAACAGCAAAGTAAAGAGTGTCTAAAGCATTTCCTTGCTAAAAGAATAAAACAAATGGCATAGTAACAAGTAAAAGTATGGTTAACTTCAGAATGGTAACACTTGAGAATGAAGTAAAATACAGCTCAAGGAAGGAAGGCAGATTGAGCAAGCTGAAGACAAAAATGGTCTTTAGTCAGTGCCGCGATCAGAGGGTGAGCCTGTTTCCTGTCAACTGTTGTGATGCCAACAGTACTGAGCTTGATATTGCCATCTAAAGAGTGGAATGGACTAAGAGGATCTGACACTCCCATTTGCTTTTGTACTTTTTAACAATATCTAATTGTTGCAATGTTTGCTAGTTGACTGAGAAACCTTAGGTCCTTGATTTCTCATCAATGGTGGTTACAATCAGCTGGGCTTTCTAAATGTAAGCCTCAAGGATGTAGTTGTCAAGCAATCTTCTTAATTTTTAGGTAGATTACTGGTGAACTAATGTTCCATTTTATAATTTATTGTTCCAATTCATGGCTTCTTATTTATTTTCAACAGTAAGCTTAAGCTTTGGCAGTTGCATTTTTGACTCTGACCTCCTTTGAAAACATTCTTGAAAATCGTGGGTATGGAGATATTTCTGAGGGGAATGCAGCAGAATTGGATTTTCCTTGATTTCTTGAACTTGGTTGTAGCACATGTACAGCTGTTAGTGTAGAAATTTACTCAAAAGACCTAGAAATGATTTACACTTCCAATAAATTGATAAACTCAGATTTATTTGCATGGAAATCTAACACATTTCAAATCTGCAATTTATGAATGTAAACACATTGAATCTTCACAATGACCCAAATCTGATTTTCTGTCTCCAATAAAATAATTAACCACAGATTAATGCACAAAATTATATGGGCATTCAAATCTGTATTTTATGAGCAGAAATACATTGAGTCATAAACTGGAAAATGTACAGCGGAATAATAATGAAATCACACACATTTGACAGAGTAATTTTCTGGGCAGTGCCCCTGGGAAAACCCCAAAGGGAAAACCATTCAGAGAAATTTTATTAATCTGCCCACAAAAGAAATCTGGAAATTTACAGCATTTATTACAGCTTGAATTCACACCTAGAAATTTGTTCCAACCTGGGAAATTGTGCTAAATTCTGCTGTACACTGCACGGCTCTCTTACCAGCTGAACTTGCCTTGAAAACCTTGCCAAATCAGTCCCCAACAGACCATCACCTGTATGGCCCAGCTTGCAGAGATGGTATGGCTTGTACGGCCCTCAAAACCCCTCTATAATGTGTCTGTACGGACATAATTTCTCTGCTGTATGGACGGTACCAGAATTGCATCGATTTATGTGCCCAAGCTGCTGGAATCTTCCTCTTCCTCGATTTCTGTGCAATAGCTCTCTTGGGAAATGCACCCTCCTTCCTTCCTTGTGATTTGTGCTCCCTTTCTCTTGCTGCAATACTCTTTCCTCTCTTCTCGTCAGTTCTCCAAATTTTTTGTTTCAATGTGTGTCTCTCCACTCCCCTTAGTTCTCTTTTATAACTTCATTAATGACTCTTCAACTACCTCTAGACCTCAATGGTCAATATTAGATCTTGGCCTCACTAGATTTACGGTTGTGACTTAATCTCTCATTGAGATGACTTAAATCACTTAAGCCACTCAAACTTAAAAAGCCACTTTAGTCATTAAAAATAATAAAAGTCACTTTATAAAATCATTTTATAAAGTGCTCACCTAGAGAGTCACTTTTTGGACTTCTACATGCTAGACACATAGCCTATGTAGAAGTACCTGTCCAAGCTACAAAAACTAACTGTTGATGTAATTGATACTTCGGAATGTATTTCACCTATGTAAATTGTATTCCTATAGAGATGTTATTATTTCTCTATACGGAAGTGTTTGTATTCCTATAGAGATGTTATTATTCCTCTATACGGAAGTGTCGTCATTTATATTGTAAGTGTCGTAACTTATACTTGATCGGTTATTAGACCACCTTGATGGGGTCGGCCCTGTATGAGTCATGTGGGTAAAAGGGTTATTAGACCACCTTATTGGGGGTCGGCCCTGTCAGCTTTATGTTATGTGGTTATTTAAGGCCGACCTAGTAAAGATTATTAGGCAATTCAAGTCAAGTATAAATAGAGTGCGGGAGATACTCTATTTGAGCATTCACTTTCTCACTCATAGTCTCATTGGAGAGTGGCGCACTTGTGGAGGAGGAGAAGTTGCTGCTAGGAGGACTATCTCTTGTACTTGGGTTGCATCATTGCCCTATCTATCTCTGAGGAAGTTGCGGGGTTTTTCACCTTTTTGGTTTTCCCCGATGAAACTCTGTGTCTCTTGTGTGCTTGCATTATTGTGTCCATGATTGATATGCTGTAGATATGTTGTAGATATGCTGTACATGTTATTCTCTCAGTTAAGATCCTAGATCAGATTGAAATTTCTGAAAAACTAACACTAACACTCTCTCTTAGCGAGGAAGGTACTTCTGGAACCCCCACCTGGATCTGTCTCCAAACCCCATCACTCTATCTGTTGTTGTAGCTGCTCCCTCTGGACTAGATCGTCTCTCTGCTATCTACACTGGATCTTGTGCTGAAGACCTGTTCATGCAAAACATGCTTTGAGGAGTCTCCTCAAACAGTCATCTTGTGCCTTCTAAGTCTCCTGATAGTACTGGAAGAAGCCTCACAACCTTCTCTCATAGATTACTATAATGGACCTTGAATCTAAAATCCTTTTGGAACCAACCACAGGCTGTCCCAACAACCTATACAATCTACCTTGTCTGACACGAAGCACTTGTTCTGTGTCTAGGATAGCTCCCACTTGATATATAAGTACTTGCTCACGGTGGAACACCATGCTATATCCCTCATCCTCCAAAGTTGATACTAAGCGCAAACTAACCTTCAACTTTGGTAGAAACGACACCTCTGCCACCTCCAGAGGTCCTCCTGACTCTAGCTGGAATTTCACACAGCCAACCTCCTTCACTGCATGCATGGTGTTGACTCTACTATCTGCATTGCAGTCTGAGTTTATCTTTGAAGCACTAAGGAACATCGACTTCATTCTCGTCATATGGCGAGATGAACCATTGCCCACAACACATGCTCCAATGTCCTCAAATCTTGCATTTCCATTGCCTTAAAGACGAGACCACAGAAAAATCCTTGTCAAACTTCTTCGCAAAGTCCTCAATCTCAGTTGATGCTGCTGTCTATGTTTCATCTTTGCCCTTTTTTTTGGTTTGGACATTGACTCGCACAGTGGGCAGTCTAGTGACAAGCAAAGCATTTCACTTTGTTCATGTTCTTCTTCTGTTCACCTTTCGAGCTAGACCCACCACCAGGGCCTTTCTTGGGCCTCTGCTTGCTCTTGCCTTGCTCTTGCAACATTCTCCTCATCATCTCCATGCTGTTGGTCTGCATGGCTGGAGTTGACTCTTAGCTCCTCCTATATGAAATCGTCCCAAAGTCTAGTCCATGTAGGCATGTTCTCTCTGGCAACGATTGCACACACAAAGTCTTGCCATGGTTGTGAGAAACCATTCAAGGTAGTTCTAATCAACTTTGTATCATCCACTGTCTCACCAACAACACCCAACTCATCACGTACCTGTGAAATCCTGGTAAGGTGTGACGTAACATTGTCAGTCTTGGTCATCTTAGTATCTCTTAGTTTCTCCCTCAAAACCTTTTTCCGGTTTTGATTATTGCTTTGGTACCAGCCTCATCAAAGCTACCCACATATCAAAGGCATTATTTTTACCGGTCACATGAGGCATAATGTGGTCTTTCACTGCATCAAGAAGAATACGTTTTTCCTTCATACTCTTTTTGTTATATTCAGCCAATCGATCAGGATCCGTGGGAATCGTGACAACTTCTTTGGTTATATCGCATAACTCCAATTCCTGCAACAACAAAGTGATCCTCTCCTTTCATGGGATGAAATTCAATGCACCCTCCAGCCTATCCTCATACCGCAAGCCAAATGTCAAAGACATGCTCACTAAGCAACCAACAACAAGCCCAAATATGATAGGTGAAATAACTCAGCAATACTCTTGCCGCCCCTTGTGTCAAATACTGGTTTTCACCGTTCACTTTCTCAGAGTCCTAGCTCTGATACCGTGTAGAAATTTACTCAAAGACCCAAAAATGATTTATACTTCCAATAAATTGATAAACTCAGGTTTATTTGCATGGAAATCTAACACATTCAAAATCTGCAATTTATGAATGTAAACACACTGAATCTTCACAATAACCCAAATCTGATTACTATCTCCAATAAAATAACTAACCACAGATTAATGCACACAATTCTATGGGCATTCAAATCTGTATTTTATGAGTAGAAATACATAGAGTCATAAACTGGAAAATGCTCAGTGGAATAATAAAGAAATCACACACATTTGGCACAGTAATTTTCTGGGCAATGCCCCTGAAAAAACCCCGAAGGGAAAACCAGTCAATGAAATAAATTTTATTAATTTGTCCACAGAAAAAAATTGGAAATTTACAGCATTTTTTACAGCTTCAAATCACACCTAGAAATTTGTGCCAAACTGGGAAGTTTTGCCAAATTCTGTTGTACAATGTACGGCCTTCTTACCAGCTGAACATGCCTTGAAAACCATGCCAAATCAGTCTCCAACACACCATGGCCTGTATTGCCCAATTTGCAGAGATGGTATGGCCTGTACGGCCCTCAAAACCCCCCTCTAATGTGGCCTGTGCTCAAGGTGGGATTTCCCAGGTCCAACTGTTGTTTGCGTGATATAATTTTTCTACTTCCTGATGTATTGATTTGACCTTTGAAGTACAGAGAAACCAATCATAAGAGTGGGAGATGAAATATGGATATGGAGTGAAAAATGGGAAAAATGTGCTGTAGGAAACTATTCGGTGAGGAATTAGGTTGAAAAGTAGAGGATGAACAAGTGAAGAAAAAATCAGAAAATTTATGGGCTATGGAAAGGAATATTATGCACAAATGAAACTAGAAACTTGCAGGGGATGAAACAGAGTCCTTCAATACTACTTCATATTGCGCACATGTAGATTTCTAATGACATGATCAGAAACTGCACAGTAGTAGAAGATAATTAACTAACACAGAAATGTATATGTGCATTTATGATGCCTGCATACATACAAGTAATAGAGTAGATTGACTCTTAAAAGAAGTACGGTCATTGTATATTTTTTTTCCTATATTAATAATAAATATTATATTTGCATAAAATACATAGCTAAACATCCATCATTGCATCATCAGATCTTGTACTTGTGCATTATGTTCAAATTGGTTGTGTAGTTGAAAAATACTGGGAAGTGTTTGCTTTGTGAGTTTACTGTCTGGTAAAATATTTGTGATCTAAAATGCATTTCTTGCTGTTTCATTGGTGCCTACATAGTACAGAGTTTATCTTACTCCAATGCTTTATTTTTTGACTGCAAATTTTATGTCAAAATTTGCTGGTGGCAGACATTTGTTATTTTTTCCTTGTTATGTTAATATTGAAAAACTCTATTCTTCTAGGAGATTATCACCGATGGGCAGAAAGTTGGCATCACCGATGTGGTTTTGGCTGGTCATCATGTGTGTTTTTGTTATTGGTTCAGGAAAAGAACTTTGATTTACAATTAACAGTAATGTAGAAAACTGATGGCTTTGTAAAGCCATCTAATCGGTTACCTTGTGTGATTTGTTTCCAAATTCTCAGGTCAGCTCAGACTCAGAACTAAGAAGTCTACTATTTCCTCTTTAATATAGTATAAACTGGCCTTATATTTAATATCTAGCTATTTTAAGATTAACAGAAATGTATATAAAAACCAACTCAGAATTTTATCTTACACTTCTAAAAAGCCGGGGAAGAAAAAACATTGACAATGTGGACACCACAAATCATTCATACTGCCATTGTATCTACCTGTTTTGCAAGTTTGCCATATGTTTTAGATGATAGTTCTTCATGATTTGCCATAAACTGGCCTTATGTTTAATACCTATTTACTTTAAGATTAACAGAAATGTATATAAAAACCAAATCAGAATTTTATCATACACTTCTAAAAAGCTGGGGAAGAAAAGAACATTGACAATGGGCACCACAAATCATTCATACTGTCATTGTATCTACCTGTTGTGCCAGTTTGCCATATGTTTTAGATGATAGTTCATGATTTGCTTAGATGACAGTTGTGTGACTACTTAAATTAGCCATTAGTTTTAAGTGTATTTGAAGTCTCAAATATTCTTGTCTATTTTGTTTTTAAAGTGTATTTCTCATTTACGTCTATTGGCAGATGATGCAGCCCATGGAGGTAACAGTGAACTCAAAGAGCTTCCACAGGTGGAGCTATCGACACTTCCTCTAATCCTGAAGGTATTACTGTAAGCAATTATAGTTGATTTTTGAAAGAGTGAAGCTTTTTTGTTCAGGTAATTTTATTGAATTTTGTCTTCATTAGTATTACTGTGAGACATTCGTTTAGAAGTGAATGGTATTTCTATTGATTGAAAAATTTAGATACATATAACATTAAAAATATTCCAACTCGGTTAGAGATGGGGGATGATCACACCCTGGATAATATTTGGGGACAGCATCATTGTTAATATCTTCAACCACCAGTCTGCTGCAAACAAGAGTAACCCAACGCATGGTACATCTTGACAAATAGAGAAAAAAAATGAGGGGCTGAGCCCAGAGTCAAAAGTACAACAACACAGTACAACTTTGAGTCCTCTATGAGCAGACAACAGTGCTGAAACAAAGAGATAATCCTTTAAAAGATCCATGATAGGCTGGGGTCCCCATATTTGGTGTGCCTGACCTTGTTACAGCAGCTCTAATAATGTTCGTATCCCTACAGCCATTGCTTGGATTTCCTCTGTCTGAGAGAGGTGGGTCACTCATATATCTTATGTTGCAGATTCGGCCTTGCCACCATAGACTGTTTGCTAACTGATACAACACAATTTTTGGGTATTGCGGTTGAACCCTATTATTGTATTGCCTTGTCTGGGACCATCCCCCAGGTTAGACTGATTTGGCTCCCTGTTTCTCCTAGTCTTCTGAGGCTATGGAGGAGGTTTTCTGCTAGCATATTCCTACTGTTGCAGAATCTAAATCAAATGATTCAGCTCAAGATGAGCTTTGATTGCCAGTGCACATATCTGAAGAAAGCAAGAGCAAATTACATATTTTTAAAAATAAAATTTAAAATCTAATTGGGGGAAATCTCATGGAAAAACACAGTATTATGACACTTCCAAATACGATAAAGAATCTCCATCCTCAGCAATTGCGAGGCAGTGTGAAAGGTGACATACCAGGGTTTGGTGTATTCTAAGAGGGCTGCAAATCAGCTTAAGTGGGAGTAAAGAGGGAAAATGCTGAGCCATCTCCTTTTTGACAAATGGGAAACTAGGGGTCACCTTTCTCCATTTTATACAATCTGTGTCTGGTAACTAATACATACTGCGAGGGACCAGGCTTTTCTAGGGCGGCTTTTCACAATGTTTCGAAATTGGGTGGGTGAGCTACATATCCCCATATTTTCGCCAATCTGTTTGTCTTTTTGAGAATTCACCAAAGCAGCAGCAGCAGAAATAGAATAGAGGTTTGGGAAATTTCCAAACCGATTCTATCCACCTTGTGTCATAACTCTTCACTGCCAACTTGGGAAAGATGTCAGGAGGTACGAGATCACAAACATTTTGAATTGTAAGTTTATTTGCAGGTTTGAGATTGAATCTTTGATAGATCTCTTCCCATTAAAGTAAGTCATGCCTCTGATTATTATATCTATTATTCAAATTGCAGAGACCATTTTTACTTTTGCTTTACTCCCATTTAGCTTTTCTTTCTTTAGGTAGTCATTTAGCTGGTCTCTAGCAGCAGTCTAGCCTGCTCATAAATCTCACTATCTTTTTTGCTTTTAGCATTGTTTTGGGAAATGCCTTGGCACTTCCACTTTGTAATATCTTACTCCTATTAGGTGTGCCTTGTTGAGTAAAATGATTGTGTGACTAAAGCCTCCTACAATAGTAGGATTGAATGTGCAGCTGTGTTGTCTCTGACTGCCTCGTTTTGAAATTTATTTAATGATGCAACTAGAAATGAGCATCGAGAGTTCATATTTGTAAATTCCATTGTAAAATTATGAACTTGAAAGGATTGGCATACTGAACAAGCAAACATGATATAGTTAATTATGGTGGGAGGTCTCTTACATCAATTAATATCTGTGGGATGTGGATTATAGTGCACAATGAGTGCATAAAGTCACAAGGTTAGTAATTACAGTCTCAGATTAGAGAAATCTGCCAAGTAACTTGGATGCGGAATGAGGATAAACTTTGTTTCAGTATAGATGTCATCGAGTTCAAGTTCACACATTCCTCGTATAAGAAAAATCCATCTACAAATTTAAAAAACAGTTGAGGATATGGTTACTAGTATTAACAAGAGTGTTTTGGGCTGATAAGCATGGCTGTAATGATTATTGTTAGTGTAGCAAGTTCTAGACTATCCTATTGACAACTCTTTCAATGCTATTGCTTTGGTTTTACATGTTAGTTTAAGGTCTGAAAATGAATAATTTTATCTGATGTGCTGCTGAAAGTGTTATGATCTGATGCAGACTGTAATGGAGGGATGCATTATGGATCATATTCGAGTGGCAGAGCTTATAGTTCAAAATGTAAGTTTATCTCTTTGAATCCTTGTCAAGAAAAGCAAATCATTACAACATAATTAATGGAGACATTGTATGTACCGTAAGTGCCAAATGGTTTTCATTTTCGGGAAGATTGTTTGCTTTCCTGGATTTAATTTGTGGTTTCCAGGAACCCAACAATGTTTTGTTTGGATTTGTGATATTTCAGTGTTTAGTTATGCATTTCCTATTTGTGGTATTTCAGTGTTTGGTTTATGCATTTTCTATTTAGCATTTGGTCTGCCAATTTTATATATTGTTGAAATTATACGAAAGTGACAGATATTTGTTTTGCAGCAAACATTTATACCAAAGCTTCTTGATTTGTTCAAAATATCTGAAGATTTGGAAAACAATGATGGGCTTCATTTGATATTTAAGATTGTCAAAGGAATCAGTAAGTTCATTGCTTTATGTGTCTTTCTATAATGAGTTATCTATAAAGATTACCTTTCATTTAGTATGTCTGGACTCTGAACCTGAAGTGTGATATTAAGAATTTTTTTTGGCTTTGATTTTGCAGTTCTATTGAATAATGCACAAATCTTTGAAAAAGTTTTCAGTGATGAGTATATAATGGATATTGTGGGTGCTCTTGAGTGTAAGTTTTTCTTTCTTTTTCTTTTGAAATTTAACATGTAATGCCAGAGATTCTGCCCCCATCTCTAAAGAGGTGGCCTGTTAGCGATTCTACTTATGGGGTCTACAGATCAAAGTTGCATATAAATATAAATGTCATTCATGAATCATAAGTTATGTTCAAAGAATATCAAAGTAAAAATATGCTTGGTGGTCTGTCTGAAACCTACAGCTTTTGGACAATGTAGCTCTTGCGGGATCTTTCTATTTTAGCTTTTGCTTGCATTCATACTTTTTCATTATTTGTGATCTGTTGCTATATTGTACTTTAATGTGGGAGTTGCCTTGAAATGCTTCCATTTCTATTGTCACCTGGATGCTCCTGAGTCTTTGCATATGCGAGTCCCCATCTCATGGTTATTTATTTTATGTAATTGTGTCCAGATACTGTTCAATTATCTGTGCTAGGCTTTATTGTACAACGAACAGTATAAATAGTCTTCATTTGGATGTTTTGATTTCTTCTGATTGACTTCTGCACTCATCCAGAATCTGTATTTGATGAAAATGAACTATACTCTTGAAGCATATGCCATTCTTGGTTTAAATTATTATTTAGTTTCATTTCCAGTAAAAGAAGTTATGTGCATATTATGCAGATGATCCAGAGATTCCTTTTCACCAAGAACATCGTGCCTTTCTAAGGGAACAGGTTTTATTCAAGGAGGTAATGTATATTATTATTTACTGAATTTTCTCCAATTCTTGGATAAAAATGGATGAAAATCTACATCCAACATTTCGTTGATAGCTAACACTTGCCTGTTTTGTTTTTTACAGGCAATCCCCATCAGAGATCTTTCTTTATTATCAAAAATCCATCAAACATATAGAATTAGCTACATTAAGGTACTGTTTTACTGTGTTACTGTGACGAGTCAAAATTCTGAATATCAGTTTGTTCAACTTTGTCAACTCTACAAATAAATTATCAATATCAAGGTGCAATAATAAAAATGTGTTTTGTTTACTAAAGTTTCTTTTCCTTTGCTTCTCATTTGCACTGCCAACTTTCAGGATGTTATTTTACCGAGAGTTTTGGACGAAGCCACATTTGCAACTTTGAATTCTATCATCCACACTAATAATGCAGCAGTAAGTATACTAATTTCATGCATACCTGCCCTTTAGTTTATGCTGATTTAATTATAGGGGATGGCACAAATATATATGATGCTTAGTTCTAACAGGAATTATTTTGTAGGTGGTGTCTGCTCTTAAGGATGATAATGCTTTCATTCAGGAATTATTTGCAAAGTTGAAATCTCCAGATACGCCAGATGAAGTGAAAAAAAACCTGGTAACTTGTACTGTCAGTGGATTTGTCAATTTGCAAAAGAACAATGGTTTTAACAAATCCAAACTCTGGTTCCACTTGCACTATGTTGTTAACTGAATTCAGATGGAGCCAGAGTTGCAATCAAATGCATGAATTTTTGTAAACATACATTCCTTTGGACTGGAGTAAGAGATCTTTGTAGGTTACAATAACATAGATATCTGATCACTTCTTTGGACTTTAGCTCTTGATTGATAATCACGAGTTTCCTTTGTTCTTTGATGTAGGTTAATATTACTACTGTTTTAAGGCTGTATTTAACTGCTTAGGCTCTTTACGAAGGCCGGATTTTATTTGATTTTCTCCCTCTTTGCATGAAGAAATTTGATTTTCTCAAAATATCTTAGTCTTTTTATCTCTTATACCCTGTTTTGGGCATCCCAATATATTTTGAATTGGGTGCTTCTGGAGCTGTTGTTGATCGATTAATCAAAAATTTTAGAGCCCTCTTGTATTATCATTCTAGGAATATTACAGTTCTAGGCATCCCTTTCTTTATGGCCACCTGCCAACAGTCATGCCCTCTTGGATTAGTACAGTAGAAATAGCTCTCTTTGCTGCTTGAATTCCGTCAGAAAACTTTACATCTTTCTCTTCCTAGAGTTTTCTTGGATTCCGTGTGAAAGTAAATTTAGATAGGATTCAGGATGGCTTCCTGCAGTGGAGAGACCGTTTGTTCTCGGGATTCTTGATTACCTTTTGGTGTTGCACTTGTTTAAGTGAATGTTCTCATGATTAAGGTGCAATTTTCTGTTTAATCTTTTCACTTCTTTGGACTTTAGCCCTTGATTGATAATCGCGAGTTTCCTTTGTTCTTTGATGTAGGTTAATATTTCTACTGCTTTAAGGCTGTATTTAACAGCTTAGGCTCTTTACGAAGGCCATATTTTATTTGGTTTTATTGTGGGGTTACCTTGTTGGTTCGCTTTTGTATTTTGTTTCCCATATTCTTAATAGAAATTTGCATTTATGTGCCTTGATTTTCTTTTTTTACCTCGACTCTCCTGTCCTGAGGATGAGCCCCATGCTAATATGGCTTGAAACATTGACCAAAACTTACAGAATATGGGATACCCAGAAAATATTCTCAAACAGAATCAGATTGGAAAGGCGTCAGAAACAAACTAATTATAGGCATCTGCAGTATTTCTGTCCATCTTCCTTCCTCAAAGTCCTAAATATTGCTCTGTCTAAACCCATGCAAGTTTTAGTTTTGTTGTTCTTCACTGTGGCAATGTGGAGTATATCTCCATGCTTTTCTCTGCATCCAAATCAAAGCATTCTTGTTATCTTTCTTTATTCCTCTTCTCTGTTGTACTGGAAAAATACATTGTTTTACCTAGCCTTGTTGGCTTTTACTCTGCTATGTTATCCACCTTGTTTCTGACTTTATTGCTTGCCCTCTTTGCATGAAGAAATTTGATTTTCTCAAAATATCTTAGTCTTTTTATCTCTTATACCCTGTTTTGGGCATCCCAATATATTTTGAATTGGGTGCTTCCGGAGCTGTTGTTGATCTATTAATCAAAATTTTTAGAGCCCTCTTGTATTATCATTCTAGGAATATTACAGTTCTAGGCATCCCTTTCTTTATGGCCACCTGCCAACAGTCATGCCCTCTTGGATTAGTACAGTAGAAATAGCTATCTTTGCTGCTTGAATTCCGTCAGAAAACTTTACATCTTTCTCTTCCTAGAGTTTTCTTGGATTTCCTGTGAAAGTTAATTTAGGTAGGATTCAGGATGGCTCCCTGCAGTGGAGAGAACATCTGTTCTCGGGATTCTTGATTATCTTTTGGTGTTGCACTTGTTTAAGTGAATGTTCTCATGATTAAGGTGCAATTTTCTGTTTAAACTTTTCTCCCTGTATAAGCTTTTATTTCTTATGAATTATCTCTTAGGTCCAATTCCCTGGAAATTAGATAAGTCATGAGGTCGTGCCCTCTAGGCAGCTATGCAGATGGAATTTTTGTATTTGCACTCTCAGTCCCATCAGCTCATTTTGGCTGCCTATGGATGTTATATAATCTTCTTAACTTCTTCTCTCCAGATTCTTCATCTTCCGAGTAGCTTCTCTTGATATAACTGTCCGTCTCCTGTATTGTTGTCACTATCCTTTGACAGAATTTGTTGAGGGCCCTGCTCTCATTTTATGAAATATTCTATTTTTTTCTAGCCAGATGTTTTAACAAACAAAATCTGGGTTGATCTTCCAGATTGTCCTGAGGATGTTTAATTTAAAATCTGCTATATGCTCTTTTGCTTGGAATAGGCTTATTCCACATTTGTTGTGAATAGATGTGGCAATCTTCCCCCTTATGCATAAGTTGTGTGTGTGTGTGTGTGTGTGTTTCAGTCTAGCATGCCCATACACTTGGCACCACGTAGTTTCTTCTTGTGGACCTCCTCCATTATGATTCAACCTTGCACCATCAGCCATATAAAAGCTGTTATCTTGTCATAGTTTACTGTCTCATGCAGCTTGTATATTTTGTCATACATGAGCTCATCTCTCATTTAAATCCTACTTATTAAATTCTGCAGATTTTATTCCTTCAAGAATTTTGTAGCCTAAGCAAAAGTCTCCTCCTTGCCAGCCAAATGCGTCTCTTTAGGTATGTTTCATTTCTTTGGGCAATGGCACGCTCATATTTTATTTTTATTACTTGATACGAAGAAACTTCCTTATCAGGTATGTATTTCAAAAAAATTACATTCTGCTATTTATTTTCTTGCAGGGATCTGGTCGATAATGGGTTGTTTGAAATTGTTACTAGTGCTCTGCAAAGTGAAGACAGGCTCCTTCGTCTAACTGGGTATAAGATATTCCAGCCTTTTGAATATTTAGATGTCGTCGGAGAACTTTTTATTTTCAAATAATTGATGATATGCATAATTTGATTAATTGCAGGACTGATATTTTAATTGTGGTCCTCAATCAAGATGCTTCTCTTTTGCGTACATTTCTGATACAGCAGCAAGGAAATATCCTTCTTGGTCTTTTGGTATGTCTTTCATGAAATTTGTAAGCAAGGTTTGGTTCTAGTGCTTGTATTTCACTCATATCTGAAGAGAGTCTCATTAAGAGCCTATTTACAGTTTTGAGTGAGTTTTTATTGCTATCTAATGATGGTTCTACTAATATATATATATTTCAGGTAAAAGGAATGTCAACTGACTATGGAGAAGATATGCACTGCCAGTTTCTTGAAATCATTCGCATGCTGCTCGACCCTTACACAATGGCTGGTTCTCAGGTCAGTGAATTTGCACATGCTGATTTGTAGTTAAACAATAATGATTACAACATGGTTGTGTCATGCTCATGAGCCTTTATTCTAAAATATATATATATTGACTTCAATTTGTAGTTGTGCCTTTCTTTTTGTACATCTATTATTAATTTATTGGCAATATGGCGCCTTATCGCCTCGACAAATACTGGATTAGCCAGAAATACAAAAATGAGAATTTTTACAGATTGGGTTGCAGTAAAGTGTGGTTCATGAGAGATCACAAAAACGACTTTGCAATTATATGAAAGTATTTTCGTTGTTTGAGCAGGATTCAGAAATGAGGATAAATTATTTTGTGTATTCATGATGGAATTAATTCTGACAAATGGAGGTAGAATTGCAACAGTAATAATAATAATAATAATAATAATAATCTAATTTTAAGGTCATGGCCTAGCCAAACACCAACTTGATGTATGAGACCCCCTTGTTTATGGCATAAGGGACCTTCTCCACGCAGCAATTTGAGTGCTTAGTCTAGGAGGTATACACCCACTACCCCCAGAAAATGCTAAGCATGACTGGGTGTTGATAAATTTGAATTTCAACTAGGTAAATTGGTTGTGAAAAAGGTACCAGATTACAAAGAATGTAGAAAGGAATGGAGCAGCATTTGAAAGGATACTTATCCTGAAAGAAACATGCATGTTGCTTTTGATTATTGAAGCTTTCTTGCAGAAAACAATCTATGTACATTACTCTTGGCTTTTAAATTTGGGACAATCCAAAATTTGATGCTGCAGGATTCTCAGCTAAATATTTTAAAGGTTCAGTGCTTGTTAACTCTAATCGACCATTACACAATGATTGCAGAAATAGAGTCAATTTATTCAGTTGTCGTCTGTAAAATTCCTGCAGAGCTTTGATACATGGATTTTGTTTCCAGTCTCTTCTCTGTTGTGCCATTATCTTCTGTGAGAGATAGTGAGAACATTGTTAACGCTCACTGACCATCACACAATGATTGCAGAAATAGAGTCAATTTATTCAGTTGTCTTCTATAAAATTTATGCAGAGTTTTGATACATGGCTTTTGTTTCTGCTCTCTTCTTCTTCTTCTGAGGGGAGGAGATTGAGATTGCCAGTACCTACACTTATTTGGGGGTGCAATTTTCAGGACCCCGCTTCAGTATGCAACCACCTCTCCAACCTTGAATCATCAAGGGATACGGATCCTTAGCCCTTCTTGAGAGACAGTGCTTCCGACACCATTTCCAGGATATTTCATCCAAGATGAGCCTCATGGATTCCTTGATCCGGCCCACAGTCCTATATGGCTCAGAGATTTGGGGGCCTTATTTACTAGAGCCAGATTGGGCCTTAGCTGAAAGAGTCCAGATTCTTCGTCTTCACCGCATCATTAAATGCAAGTAGACAGTATCTCAGGACATCATACTTGCAGATGTTGGATTTTGTGCAACTTCGGAAGATATTATTTATTGTATTTCTATTATATTTGATTGTACCTCCTAAGGGAGATGAACTTGATGTAATCAACTATGTAAACCCTTGAAAGAATCAATGTAAACCTTGGGGAGAAAAGAAGCAAAAGAAAATATTAAATTTAAATTATAAATTGCCCCCCAAGTGTAGTTGGCCCAGTCAAATAGAGAAGTCGGCTCAACTAGGGTAAAAGTTAGTTTTACACTTGTATAAATAAGAGGTAAAGTCACCTCATTATTACACTCACTCATCCACTTAAGTTCGCATCACTTAGGAGAGAGAAGTTCGCATCTGTTGGAGAAGAAGACTGTTTTGGGGTTTCTACTTTTTGGAAAGCATTTCCATCCTCTCTCTTTTATGATTGTATTCTGATCTCATAATTATCATCTCTATATGAAGGTTGCTGGGTTTTCTCCCGTTTGGGTTTCCCAGGATAAAACTCTGTTGTTATTGTTTTGTGCTTTGTCTTTCTTCTAGTGATCCTGTTTATGCAATTGAATTATTATGCTATGAATGTGTGAAATTTAACAACAGATTTTGGGGCTCGGCCCTTTCGGGTTGAGGTAGTGTTCAAATTGGTTTCCTTTTTGCATCGTGTTCGGAGCTTCGTCAACTCGATGAAGGGACGAGATTGGTACCCATATTTGGCCTACCGTTCTTTAGAAACCATTGTCCTTTCTATTTCTCTGGGTCAGGCTAGAGGTTGGTTTGTAGGGGTTTCAAATCTTCTAGAGTTAGTGGTCATTCAACTGGATCATCTCCCACCGTTCATATACTCCTTAGATGCATTCGGTCACCTTCTACCCACTAGACATGAGCTGAACAAGATTATCAGGGATGACATATATAGTCAATTTGTCCAGATCACTTGGGTCAACCATCAGCGAGGGTTCTGCCCAAAGATGGTCTTTTATGCTAAGCACTTCTTGGAGTTGAGAGACAGACTCATTGTTCGGCCCCAATATACACATCACTGATTCATGCCCTCACATTCCCCTAGGCCAGTTCAGAGTGGGTTCCCATATACTTTGGGTAGAGACAGACCACCGGATGGATAGATCAGACAGAATCTGCTAGTTGTGCCATTTACAGGAGGTGGAGACCAAGGTGCACTTTATTTTTCGTTGTCCTGTCTACTATGAGATCATAGGAATGTTCTATTGCTTGTTCAAAGGGTCTCAAACCCTCACTAACTTCTTCAGATACCCCGATCAAAGATGTTTGGTCTTATATATATAGGAGGTCCTTAGGTTCCAAGCACATACTTCTCAACCTCACATCAAACCATATTCTACATAGAGGATCACTTCGTTTTTCACATTGATACCTTCAGAAAGGGGCACCAAGCGATCGATGGACATTAATATAGATCTAGACTTTAGGTCAGTGCGGACTTGTGGCTCCCATTCCATGAGATCTTGGTAGCATAACCATATCAGATCCCCCCTGGGAGACGGACGAGATAACCCAAGCCTACGTAGCGGGCTAAATCCTCGAGACAACGGTGTAATGGACAGTCTGGGCCTCCCACCAGCTCTTCTTCTTCTTTGGGTTAGCAGACTTTATTGAGTTTTCTCCAGTCTTCTTCGTTCAACCTCAGATGTTAAGAGAGATAGTTCTACTCCACAATAGAGCTAGGTGCTCTTGGATCTTCGCCTCCTACACATCTCTGCCCTGTTGCAGAATTTTGTGCTTGCGGTTGCGGCTCATCGTTGTCAATACTTAAGCCCAACTCACATTTTTTGCTTTATTGTACTTTACTTCATACATCTTGTCCTTTATAGGAGATCGTTTGGTCTCCCGCTTTGTAATGTCATCATTGTACTCAACATTCCCTTTGACCTACTTTTGTGGTCATTAGTTGGACATTAATAACATTATCTTATCTTATCTGTTTTTTCTTAGTGTGGTTCACGCTCGAAGATCAAGCCGCTACATTGATGAAAAACATCCAAGGGGTCCACCCGAAGGGCCTCACCTTGTTAGGTGATTTTGGAGGCTATCGCAGACACCAATTGGGTGCCTAACCTTGGAGGACCCAAAGAGTTGAACCCTAGACCTCGACCTCGTAACGGCTTGGTCCCAGAGACTCCAACCAATTGAGCTACCCCACGAGGCTTTTTTCTATCTTATCTGTTGTGCCATTGGCTTTCGTGATAGACAATGAGAATCCTTACTGAAATGCTATATAGATTGTTCTTAGCAACTCATGCATATGTACCTATCAGCATTGGCCCACATGGTTTACAACATCTTTTTGTTGCATCTATGCATTGTATGTAATTTCCATTTTAAGAGGTGTTGTTGCCTAGATCCACACGTGAACGTTAGAAAAATCTCAACTCACTGAGAGCAGCCTTGGGAGCAAGTCAACGAATCGGGTCACTGTCACCACAACACTCAACTCCTATTTAGTTCAACTCCTAACAAAAGCCAAGGGAGGTAGACCCTAAGAAATTTAATGATGGTTGCTTTGGAAAAAGCGACTTAAGAGTTAATAAGTGAAACTAGGAAATTAATTTAGCAGTATATTTGACAAGTAAATCAAAGGAGCAATCACTAAATCAAGTAAATCAAAGCTTTAGCATTTATATAATAGAGATCAGTGCTTTAACCATTGGGCAAAAAAGATACGATTGCAGAATTTGAAATACTTGCAAGTTAAACTATAAGATTAATTTACTAGCATGAGGGAAAAGTTATCTAATTACTAGTAAGCGGAAGCAAAGTCAAATTGAGAACTTGTTGGAGTGAGGATTGACTTGCTTGTTAAATGGAGGATTGTCGAATTGTGAACTTGCTTGATGTAGGGATAGGCTGTTTGTTACTTGTGGATTATTAAGGGGAAAGGGGAGTTTTCGGTATACACAAAGTATGAGGAAACGAGTCTAGATGTCAAGCGTGGTACTACATAAAGAGGGGACTAGATTGGAGTCGTAGGGTATGTCCAACGCAGTACACCAAACGATGATGTATCCTAATGAGTTGCTCAATGGTCACTACCTAGTATGGTCCCTCAATCGAGAATTATCCCATGAAGTGACAATTTCGTGCATCTTGATACATGTTGAAATACGTCTATAAAGTTAAATAAGAAGTGTTTTAGAATGTTACTTAAATGAAATTAATCAGAGAATTACATGAATACATGAGCATAATATACTAGTATGTAGTAATGTCTATGTAGTAATGGAAAACAATGAAGACTAAAAATCTAAGGTTGATTTTACTATTTTAGTGCACCAAATTAAATATGACTTGATCTAAGTTAGAAATTAGTATATGGAGTTAGTATGTGGGGTTAGATGCAAAAATTGTCAGATGCAAAAATGTGACCCAAGGGGTAGGGGGGATGTGACACCACTACCCTACCGGACTAGTTACAAACTCAAATCAGAGCTTCTAAGAAGTGCTTATTGTTAGTCCTTATGGCCAACAATTAAGCTTACAAGTTTATGGAAGAAGTGGAGCAAAAAATGCAAAAAAATTACCTGTTTACTGACTTGAGCCGACTGAACCAAGGGGAAAATCAAGGCTTCCGCTTTGGATTGCATGTTCGCTGTCCTAAATCTGCAAGTAAAAGTTATGGAACAACAACAAACTTGCTTCGAGATGGAGCCCTTTGATTTCTCTTAGATGGGTGCTTAACCTACCAAAAGGAGGTTAGAACTACATATCTAGATGGATGTAAGTGTTTGTATCATGAGATTTTCTCGCTGTCCAAAGAGTGGGCAGCGAGCTAAAGTATGCTAAAGACATCAATTATAAGCTTTTTTACACTAATTTACAACATGCAACCATATACATTGGCATGCAAGGCATATAATTATACTTTGGATGAAGATCTATGCATACATGTGCATAGATAGTTACACGCATGGACATGCATGCATCTTTCGATAACATGAACTAATATGCAATGCTTTTTTTAGATCTACTTAAGATATTCATTTTTAATGATAGATTTATGTGCATGCAAGTACAGGATTTAAAAAGGCCATATGAATTCGAAATCTAGAGATCAAATACAAGCTTGCATGTGACTGTATGTAACTAAAAAAAGGAAATGTTTTACTCTAGGATGGTAGAGTGAAGAGGAGGAATGTCCTTTAGATAGGCAAATGGTGTTCCAAAGGGATGCGTTGAGGGACTAGTTTGATGGAGCCATCGTGTTTGAGAGGGTTGCGCAAGGCTAACCACTCACTTCTCGGTAGATGAGGACCTGCAATGTTAGAATACAATCCAAATGGGAGATTGGATCTCCCTTCCTACTCCTTCAGGGGTAATCCAACAAGACAAGGTTAGATAAATCACCGATGCAACTGAAATAATTCATATGAATTCGAAATATAGAGATCAAATACAAGCTTGCATGTGACTGTATGTAACTAAAAAAAGGAAATGTTTGACTTTAGGATGGTAGAGTGAAGAGGAGGAATGTTGTTTAGTTAGGCAAATGGTGTTCCAAAGGGATGCGTCGAGGGACTACTTTGATTGAGCCACCATGTTTGAGAGGGTTGCGCAAGGCTAACCACTCACTTCTCGGTAGATGAGGACCTGCAATGTTAGAATACAATCCAAATGGGAGATTGGATCTCCCTTCCTACTCCTTCAGGGGTAATCCAATAAGACAAGGTTAGATAAATCACCGATGCAACTGAAATAATGCTTAAAACTAACTTCTATCAAGTAGTCTATAGAAAACCTCAATAGAAAACAAACTAAAGAGATTAACCAAAGGGATGCATCTGATTGAGCCACCATGTTTGAGAGGGTTGCGTAAGGCTAACCACTCACTTCTCGGTAGATGAGGACCTGCAATGTTAGAATACAATCCAAATGGGAGATTGGATCTCCCTTCATACTCCTTTAGGTGTAATCCAACAAGACAAGGTTAGATAAATCACCGATGCAATTGAAATAATTCTTAAAACTAACTTCTATCAAGTAGTCTATAGAAAACCTCAATAGAAAACAATCTAAAGAGATTAACCAACTATAACACCCTTTCCAAGACCCATAACAAAAGTAAGGAAGCAAAGCAATTAAACCAACTATAGTCACCTCACGTATGATAGTTTGAGACAATAACATCCACACATGAAAGCACACCACTTATTTGACCGCCAAAGCCTTCTTTATTAACAATTCCAAGAGCAAAAGTACAAAGAGTTTGTGCAAAGCTTCACCTCATAACGGACAAAAATGAGAGGAGGAACCTCTCTAAAATAGGAAAAAGAGAGGATGTGCCCTCCTTTGGTAGATCATGCATATAATATGGGAATGGTACACATGTAGGAGCTCTCATAACCCTAATGCGCCACCTCTAAGAGAACTCAAGCCCACACTAAAATGAACTAGGCCTGAGTAGGCCACCATGTGCCACATCTAAACATCTAAAGAGGAGATCCATGCAAATCAAGAGACATGCGCCACATCGCTAGAGTTAACTCCAATGCCATGCAAGAAAAATGCGCCACACTTGAGAGGAGCATGCATGCCATGCAAGGAGCATGCAAACACGTGCATGAGTTAGGAGAGGGTGCCACATTACTCCCTTGGATTAGGATGAGAGAAAACACCTGCATGCACCCTTTTTGAGTCTCAAGTTAATTGTCAATTTGATCATTGACTTCAAAATTTGCCAAGAATTAACCTTTTCACTAAGTTTGGAGCAATGTTTTAAAACTTGGTCTCGGACTCAGAATCGGTCGAGGGTCAACTCGAACTCCGACTAGAAATGAATAATGACTTAGTCGATTTTAATTTAATGACTCGATTTTTTTTTTCCTTGGAAAAAAAGCGTAATTTTATTTCAGCAGAGGTGAAAAAATTACATTCTCTATATGCTTAGAAGCATTCGGTTATCCAGTTAAGGACCAAAAAAGGATCAAAAAGTGTTTCAGTACACTAGTCCAGTATGTTCATCGACAAATGTCCATGTCGGTATAAACCAAAAAAAGAACATGATAGGAAGATACAAAGATAACTAATATATGTCTGGTGGCTCCCCGAGCCTCCTGAAATCTCCACAGTAATAAACTTTAAAGTTTATGATAGAACCTCAAAATGTCGCCACAGCCAAAAAAAGAAAAAGACAGCTCCATAGATTTTAAGTAACATAACCACTATTCCTGTTCCTGATCCATTAATGACTCGATTTACTAAACAATACAAAATATTTAAATTTGAAAGAAAACCAATATTTGAAAGATTCTAATCCATGATTCCAAAGCATTAGAGACAAAATATCCAAAGTCTGCAACAGTGCAATACATATTTGGAACAAAATACATAACCAATGAGGCCTAAATGGCCTACAGAGTCCAAAAAACAACATGCTATGATGCCACTACATCATACATCATACATCATACATGCCATTGATCAACATAATCAATCATCAAACTCATCACCATTGCTAGAACTAGAAGTAGAACTAGATTTGGGACTAGCAATGACATCATCATATGGCTCAAGCTCAGACTCCTCAAGGTCATCTACAACTGCAATAATAATAGTAGTAGTACTAGCTGAATGCCTAGAAGCATGAGGTTAGGGTTCTTCTTATTGCTTTAGGATTAGAGTTAGATTCTAAGTTGCACGAAACAAAGAAACAAGGATGAGTTTTCGATGAGCAAGGACATTTAAAACAATGAATGAGTTAGATTCATCAATAGCACCCTATGCCTCCCTCCACTAGGCTCTAGCCCTTGCCTCTACTTTGAATCTCAAAGTTGATCCTTCAAGGACATTAGTCAATGACTCAAACCCCTAAAATTTTGATGAAGCTTCCTAAACCAATCGTTAAAATAAGGTAGAAAAAGCTTTCCATGCTTAATAAGTGATTTTCTTGAGTGAAGAGTACATTTTTATTAAGGTCGTGACAGAGGAGTTCAACAATCAACACCACCAACATTAAGGTATATAGAGGGGTTGATGTGCTACTAAATACTACTGAGTAACTGAACATAGCAGATTTTTTTTACAGCCAACTCGATCGATTCAGGTCGCGACTTGGTCAAGTTGATCGGTTTGATATTGAATCAATCAAGTTGGACATAGATTCGATCTAGTCAGACACCAACTCGGTCGAGTCGGCACCAACTCAGCCAATTCGGTACTGAACTGGTCACCTGATCATTTTTGAAGGCCGAGTTGGCTTGGAGGAGGGTCAACTCGATCAACTTGGCCAAGTTTGAGTCTGAGTTGACTGATTTTTAAAAGGTTTGGAGGATTTATTTCAGATCCATTTTAGGTCAAGGCATGGTTATAGACTCACAATCTGTGTGACAACTGGTTTTGACACTACTTGTTACCCAAATGACTTGTTACGAATCTAGTGAGAGTGACTGATGATTGCTCTGCTTGATTTGAAATGAATTGAACTAAGAGAAGTGGTATCAACTTTGTTACTTGCACTACTACTATCGACATTGCCCCAGGATCTAAACTTCTGCATGCTTTCTTACCAGTGTAAACCATTGAGATCCTTTGTGCTATTTGTTCTTTGAATGGTTGGAGCCATTTTGAGTTGTACCAACTACATTTCAGATTGAGAAGCTATATACATACACATAACTGTAGTTGTATACAGGCACGCAACGATCTAGCACTAAAATGGACATCTGGTTAGGTAGATCTTTGAATGCTTTCCCGAGTAGGATACACTCTTATCATAATGTCTTCTCCCAAGTACCTGTATCTTGTTACTAAGATGATGGCCATAGCCAATTGTATGTACTGTTGTGATTTCCTTGTACACAGACCATGGTCAGAAAAACTAGGCTCCTCTGTTTTCTTGAAAAGGTGTTCCATGTGAAATCCAGAGGAAAACTATATCACGCAAGATAGGAAATGCGAGCGTTGGAAGGTATTGAGAGATATGATTAAATATATGACTTAAAGTCGATTGGGATGTAAGTCATTTCCGCAGTTTAGACATAAGGAAATAAAAACGATAGCCTTGAATAAGACTCCGAGCTTGTACCTCCATTGATGGGGTCGATTGAGTTGATCATTGGCTGCTTTCTTCTTCATCACCGCTTAGTCGTTTCTTCTTTTTTGGCTACTGTGATGCTTAACATTTACATCCACCCATGTGATAATGCAAAGTTAAGGCGGATGCTTCTTTCAGACCGTTGCAAGGGATGCTCTAGGAGACTACGTGTTGATGTTTGTTATCTCTCCGAATGGTCATGATAGTAACGCTGTTGGCGGAGATATCTTCAAACACCCTTTCTTATTCTTTTTGTACATAACATCCTTATTTTAAATTCGCTACGCACTTAACACTCATGCCAGCATGGTATTCTCATAATGCCTTGCAAGCTTGTTATTCTCCATTACCACACAATACTATGTTTGGAATGGCCATTCGACAGCACTATAAATGAAACTTGACATCGCCTTAGCCTCATCATAAAGTTCTTGTACATCTCAGCATGGGGAAGCAGTTAAACTTTCATAATAGAACGTCTCCAACGTATAATGACCTGACTTTACTACTGTTTTATGTGGAGATTCTTGCAGGGAGAGGGCATATTCGTAGTCGAACATTACAAGCTGTTTTTGCTGGATGCCATGCTGAAAACACATCATACCTCTTGTGCGTTCACTGGTGCTTGTAATGAATCATTACCTACCAACATTACTGCATGATGACTTGGTGCGTAACTGCAATGGTTGACTTAATAATTTGGGATGAGGATTGAAATAACCAAATTTGGCTTTCTGGATAGTGAATGTGTTTCCACGCATTTTTTCTATCATTAATAAATCTATAAATGTTGAGGTCCACCAATATTGGGGCAGCAAGAGAGAGTCTTATCCTTCATGACTCGCTATTCTCTGTCTTCTTTATTATCTGATCGCTTAAGCAGAGGTGTGTTTTCATTTATTTTTATTGCTTCAAATACAGTATCTGTCAAGCCATATTTCATAATTTACAGTCTACAAGGTTTAAAAAAGGGCTTGATAGTCTCGGCATAATCTAAAACTAAATAGTTTTAAAACAATCCTGTATGAAGGGATCTAGGTATAGGCAATTTGGATCATTTTGAATTGCATAAGTAGACCCGAGTTTCTTGCTTTCAAAGTTAACACAATATGGTAGATACTCATGAGAGCATCCCCAGGAATCTAGGTAGGTCCCATCGGAGGGGAAAGACCATTTAATTCTACGAGCCCATTCATACATTGGGCTAACTCAAAGTATGCATTGCTCCAGAGAGAGAAGCTTCCAATGGCAAATGAAACAGTTGGCACGTTTGACAAATTTTCACAATTAACATGTAGTTATCCATTTGTGTAATAAGGAGCCCAAAAAATATTGTATGAACAGTTGCTCATAGAAGCTCATTAAATCATGTCTCAAGTTCATGCCATAGTATCTAAAACAAAATGCGATGTATTGAATTGTCATGACGTGAAGTTTCATCATGGCTTTCAATAGAATCATTTGAAGTATCAAAATGACCGTCAACCTAAAATAGTCACGTGGACAACATCGTGCCTCAAGCAGGGAAGAAAAATAGATGACTGGCCTCTTGAATTCTGTTATGTCCCACCAAAACATTAAATCTTCACAACTTCTTTTGTTGATGTGATTGTTATGCTGCATAAAAGGCGTACAAGTTCTTCTGCAGAATTTCCCCTTTAAAAACTGTCCCTTTTCCCGGAACTTCCCAAGACAAAGAACCCATGCCTCAAAAGGCACATGATCATGTTGAATCTTTCTTGTGATAAGTTAATGGACCAGACATGTTATGTGTAAAGGTACCTGATTCGTATTACTTCAAACAAGAATAAGACTAGGAAGCTAGAGATAGGGTTGGGGGGGTCTGCTTTGTCAAAAGATCACTTAACTCAATGCGAGATGGTAACAATTGTGAGAAGGACGACAACTGAGAATAGCCATACATAATACCGGTGTGAATGAGGTTGCTATGTATGGTCAACAAAAAGCAACTATTGAATCCTAGTCACTAGAAGACCTAGATTAAATTTGTGGGATTTGTCAATCGCTATGGAACTAGCAGCCAAGTTCAACTGGTCCAAGAGTGGAGTAAGATCACTTAACTCAATGCGAGATGGTAACAATTGTGAGAAGGACGACAACTGAGAATAGCCATACATAATACCGGTGTGAATGAGGTTGCTATGTATGGTCAACAAAAAGCAACTATTGAATCCTAGTCACTAGAAGACCTAGATTAAATTTGTGGGATTTGTCAATCGCTATGGAACTAGCAGCCAAGTTCAACTGGTCCAAGAGTGGAGTAAGAGGCGAAGGATGATGCACCTTGTGAAACTGGTAATGGGCACAAGGCAGACTTTGGGCGTGACTACATAGTTGAGGGGTAACAAGCAAAAGTGCGGGCTTGACATTATGTTGCAACATTTTGCAATCATGTTGACGTTTATCATTTTGCAGATCAACACACCAAACTTTTATGTAGTGTCCTGCTGAGATGGAATGAGTTAGAAAAAGAGCAAAACTGGGGGTGGGGTTTGTGGGCACTGGTTGAGAGTGGCAATGCAATAATTACTCATTCTAATTTTGTTTTTCCTTCTGTTTTATTTTTGAAAAATGTATCTTTTATTGTATTAAAGCACACAAAGAATACATCAAAGATTTAGATATCAATGAGCTAGGCTATGATCGGACAAGACTATCCTTCTCCATATAAGCAAGGATTTCTGACATATTATATAAACTATATAATATACATGCTTAAGGAAAACTCCATTTGAGCTAAAACCTGAGCTGTCAGTTCTGCCTTGGACACTGTACAGCCCCCCTCCCCCCCAATTTTTTTTATAAAAGGAGGAATCTTCATTGAATGTGCCTTAGCATCTACTTTTCCATAGGAAGGAGACCCACCCATTTTTTTTATAAAGGGAGGAATCTTCATTGAATGTACCTGAGCTGTCAGTTCTGCCTTGGACACTGTACAGCCCCCCTCCCCCCCAATTTTTTTTATAAAGGGAGGAATCTTCATTGAATGTGCCTTAGCATCTACTTTTCCATAGGAAGGAGACCCATAGTTGACATACTCATGAAAATTACCATAATTGCCACTAATATATCCTGCTTAAAATTATATTTTTGCTCTCTTTTATGCTGTCAAGTATATTAAATACATGTATGCCAAGTCACCTGCTTTGGCAAGTTTAAGCATGGATACTATGAGGAGACCCTTGGCGAATTTATGGTGTTCCAAATTTCTCTGCTACAGTTCCTGATCACCAACTGTCTTTTCGAGTCTTCAGATGACTCCTTCCTAATCAGGACTGATAAAAAGAATAACATGTGCAGAGGCAACACAGTACCAAAAGAATTTGGCTACTCTGCACTGCCAGAAAACATGTTAGACAGTTTCTGCTTGTGACGAATAATGCTGTCGCTGTGCAATAATTCATAGTGACTAATCCTGTCTTTAACTGCTATTCTCTGGTTTAGCACCAACAATCCTGGTCTTGAGGACAAGCTGGTTTGCAACAATCTTGACGCCTCCTAATCACCAGGCTTCAGTGTCCCAAATGGCCCATTCTTATTTAGACTTATGCAGTTGGGGGCTTTGTTCAGATTTCACTAATGCCATTGCCTTATTTCAATAATGATCTAATTTGCAACTTGGTAATGGACTTATCCAGATTCCAGCAGGAATAATAAGAGTGGAACCAACAGCATGAGGGAAGGAAAATAAGCAGGACCCTAGGGGACACAGGTGGGGATCAGGGGCTGTAAAAATGGTGGCTCGAGAGGAAAACATAAAATTAAACACGTTATTTGCGAGGATGAATGATCTGGTTTCTCTGGAAGCAACTTTTTATGTTGATTATGTTGTTTTCGAGACCAATGTGGTCTCTTCCGCTAAACAAGCAGTAACTGCTCTAGTTTAGATTGAACACTGGGACAAAAACATCTTGCCATGGGTAGTATTTCTTCAGCTAAAGATGCAATGAATGGGGGATATCTATTGTGCCAAAGTTACCCAGGTCTTGCACCTTGGCCCACCTGTTTTTTCAAGCACAGGGGCACATAAGCAGGAGCACAAGCACAGGCTGGTAATTGAGAGACTTGAATCCTTGTGGGGGGTGGTAGCACCCCGCTTTCACCAACCTGGTTAAGCACCTGTTGACAAATATCTTTCTTTTTAAGATTTCAATGATACATCTATGACTATTTACTTTTTAAAATTTACAACTACTTTATTCTAGAATATTGTATAATTTTTTGAAAGACCATACTTTTATTGCACTTTTTGATTGGTATACGTACTCTTGAGTCTTCAACTAAATGGTGTGACTATGGACCCTACACATGCTAAGACTAAAACCTGAAATGGTATGTTACTTTTGTTAATTTGTAGCTGCAAAACGAGGATATTATCATATTCCGTCTCTACTAGTTTGTTTGTGGAAGTATTTTGCATATCTTTATTTATACATGTTAAACATATTGGGAAGCTGATAGGTGTCACTAGAAGTAGGAAAATATGCTCTTTAATTACTGCAAGATTGAACTGATTGTTAATTGACCTGAAGCATTTTCATTTCTACATGATATGCAATGATATGCAAAATCAGACATAATGGTGGACTTTGTTTTCTTGCAGAGGGACTCTATTGTGGAACTTTTTTATGACAAACATATGGACCAGTTGGTAGATGTTATAACATTATCATGTCCTGCAAAGGAGAGTACAGAGACGAGCACAAAAGTTACTAATAATGACTATGAGAATGGGCGACCAAGTTCCATAAGCCCTGATATTCTGTCAAACATCACTGAGCTATTGTGCTTCTGTGTTCTGCATCATTCCTACAGAATAAAGTAATTTCTAGTTCTTTTTGGATTGTGAGAAATTCAGTTATGAGAAATCTGGAAATTGTTGTTCCATGATAGATTATGTTATGATTAAGTTACCGTTTAAATTTATTGAATGAATTTAGCCTAGCTAGCTAGATTGAAAAATTGCATTATTTTTGGCAGGTACTATTTCTTGCGGAATAATGTTATAGAGAAGGTTTTATGCTTAACTCGGAGAAAAGAAAAGTACCTTGTTGCTGCTGCTGTTCGATTTCTGCGAACAATACTATCTCGAAATGTGAGTACTGTTGGGAAGTATTTCTTGTGATCATTTCTTTGTATTTTTAGCCACTCTATCTCAAAATGTGAGTACTGTTGGGAAGATTTTCTTGTGATCATTTCTTTGTATTTTTAGCCACTTGTATTTTAAAAGTTTTAAATAAATCCCATTTGACGTGCCGTTGCAAACACCATGAAATTTCCTTTCTTATTGCAGGATGCTTATCTTAATCGCCACATAGTAAATCATAACCTATTTGAACCAGTAATTCAGGCTTTTACTGCTAATGGAAATCGATATAATCTACTTAATTCAGCAGTTCTTGAGCTTATCGACTATATCCGTAAGGTATATCTTTTATCCCATTTTTGAAATTTGAAAATATATGCTAATTTGTTAGTTTTTTTTGAATTATATTGTCATTCTGTCAGCCGTTTTAATGCTTGAAGGGCAATCTCTATTGTGCTCTGTTTGATATATACATCTGATGCCTGACATGTGCTTTTGCAGGAAAATATTAAATGTCTGGTTGAATATTTGCTCAACAAATTTTCTGATCAATTAGAAAAGTTAGACTGTGTGGGTACTTTCCAAGCACTAAAGCTGAAATATGAGCAGGTGAGTTTTCTGTTTATATTTAATGGTCAGCACCTATCACATTTTCCTTTTCGTGCACATTTTCAGATTGGATTTTGGGGCAGGTTAAATGATAAATTATTTATTTCCTATCAGACTCTTGACGGTGTAGCTACCAGAAGCGTGTCAGGAGGGAAAGGTCCAAATCATTTGAGTCAGATGAATAACATTGTTGATCAGAGAAAGAGGACTGATGACCGAGCACTTGAGAAAGAAGAGGAAGATTACTTTAATGAGGACAGGTATCCTTTGTTTCAAATATCAATGCTTATGATGTGCTCTAATGTTTGCATTTATTATAAGCATCCTTATCTTTGATTATATTCTGAAATATTATTGTATTTTTTCTGGCTCATTTTATATTCCTATTTGATTCAGTGATGATGAAGAGGATACTGCATCTGCTCGAATAGTTCGAATACCCAATGAACAGGGACATGCTGCAGTGGTCAATGGAAGTGCTTCTAGTTATTCCTCTTTCAGGTATAACATTAGTCTTTCATTAGAGTTTAGGCTCATCAATTGATTTTCTCAGGTTGATATGAATATTAATTCTGATAATTGGGAGACTTGGTTTCTCTTTAGGGGTGGATCCATTGCATTGGTTGATTATGAAGATGAAGACGATGATTGTCCGGTGCCAGAAGGTGTCGTCACTAAGGAAGTTTCTGAAGCTGTACAATCCATTAACTCAGTCTCTTCTACTCCAAGGGACAATTCTCTGGGATCCGAAGCAATTGGCTCTGAAAGTCCCAAACGGAAATTGGATACCGTAGATTCCAGTGAAGGTGAGCCTGATTCTCTAAAGAAACGCAGACTGCATGAAAATGCAAAAGATATTCCTGCATCAACAGGTTCAATAAATTGTTACCAGCAATGTGTGCCCACAGAAAACTGTGCATCTCTGGATTCAATTGATGGAAAAGATGAAGTTCTCAAAGTTGTTGATGCTGGGGTAGATAGCTCAAAAAATGAAACAGGAGAGGTTGTTGTTTCAAGGGAAAATTCAAATGGTCATGAAATTAGCCTCACTGAAGCAAGAGAAGGCAGTGAAAACATATCATCAATCTCTAATGAGGGCTCAGGATTGGACATGCCAGATAATATTGTCAAACTAAAGAATCCATTGAAAGGCAAAACCAGTGAAGGGAAACTTAATGCATCGTCAGAGATGGGGAGGGCAGGCTCTGCTTCTCCAGAGCCTTATACTGTTCGATAATCACGGTCCTGGGTTTCAGTCTCTATTTATCATGCTTATCTTTGATCACGTCTCTAATCTGCAACAACGTACCCACTTGCTGCTACCTCATTATTGAGCATAGAGAAATGAATGTTTCTCCCACAAAGTCACTGCTGCGTTGTTTGATGAGTGCTGTACCAGGACTGACTTGAAATGAGTTATTGAGCTTAAATTGTTTTCGAGTCAGACTCATTGCACAAACTTTAGTGTGAAAAGCCCAGTTTGGCCAGTCAACTTTCATGTGACTTTCTGGCATGTTATATTGTCCTTGAACACTGGCCCAACACTGAGGGTAATCAGAGCTCGTTAGAGGCCTGATCATTATTTGTGATGGAATCAGCTAAAAAGATGGTATCCATTCTCATAGCGTGTACATGATTACTCTTTACCACTGAGCCTTTACCTCATGGAATCTATATGAAAATCTTTTCTTCACTCTACCATTTCTTTGAGATCTGCATGATTAATGTCCTTTACCCAATCAAGTCGGTGTTTGCTGAATTACTAGTTTTTTCAAGTATGCCTTCTACTGCCATGTTTTGGATGAGTTTTGGAGAACGTGCTGCCCAAGACCATGACTAATAAAACAGGAATTACTCATGTAACAATCTTATATGTTCTGTACATTATTGCTGCGGTTGTGCTTCCTTCTACACTAGGCTCTTATAAGCCTGCCAAAGGTTATATGGAAAGGCACAATTTTGTCACTTTATGAGAAATGGATTATTCAATCCCAATTTTGTTAAACCATATTTTTGAAAGTTATAATTGTTAACATCAGCAATCCTGTCCAGCTGAGTTATGAACTGTTTTTATTTTCATTACGTCCTTGCAATGGGTATATTTATACACCCTTGAAAGAGCAATGCTGAGATTTTGGCTTAAATTTCAAGTCCAACATAATATTTATATACACCCTTGAAAGAATATTTATACACCCTTGAAAGAGCAATGCTGAGATTTTGGAAGAAATTTATTTTGATCCGTAAATTTCAAGTCCAACATGTTACATAATATTTATCCTGGAAAGAAAAATGCTGAGATTTTGGAAGAGAATTTATCTTGATCCTTAATTTCAAGTCCAGCATGTTACATAATAATTACCCTTGAAATAGCAATGCTGAGATTTTGGAAGAAAATTTATCTCGATCCTTTATTTCAAGTCCGGCATGTTAATATTTTTACCTTTGAAGGAGCAATGCTGAAATTTTGCAAGAATATTCATCTTATTCTATTCTATCAAGGCAAACACGCTATCTTCTTGGATTTGAAATCATAGGCCTCAAAAATATTAATCTCAGATATTGTATTAATCTCAGATATTGAAAGGTACAGGTGGAGTGCAACAATGGTTAGGTGTAACAATAACAATGGTTAGGTGTTAATATTTACCTTTGAAGGAGCAATGCTGAAATTTTGCAAGAATATTCATCTTATTCTATTCTATCAAGGCAAACACACTATCTTCTTGGATTTGAAATCATAGGCCTCAAAAATATTAATCTCAGATATTGAAAGGTACAGGTGGAGTGCAACAATGGTTAGGTGTAACAATAACATTTAAATTATATACTTTAAATATCATCATATAACTTACAGCAATGACATTTAAGCTATATATTTTAAATATCAGTGTTTATGGTGAATGGGTGTATTGTTAATTTACTTCTTATATTAGGTCATTGGTTTAGCAATGACATTTAAGTTACATATTTTAAATATCAGTGTTTATGGTGTTTATGGTGAATGGGTGTATTGTTAATTTACTTCTTATATTAGGTCATTGGTTTAAAACTGTGTGTACTAACTTACAAAATATATACATCTTAAATATATGACAGTGTTTATATATCACATCTCTAAATTAGTTGTAGATAATTGGTTTTTTCGAAAATGATGCTGAGACAGAAGATACTCCGAAAATTACCATAGTATTATTTTTATCATACTTAATATGTTTTTATAAAACACTCAAGTCTATATTGTGGTTTTCACATGCTTCGATAAATTGCCATAGACCTTGCTCTTTTCTTGGCACCTACTGGTTTATATTGCATTTTTTATATACTCCCAATAAATTTATAATAAGCACTTACCTCCATAGTGTTTTTCATACATATACTTCGATAAATTGGCATGGTCATTGGTCTTTACATGGCACTAACTGGTCTATATTGCATTTTTCATACTCCGATAAATTTGCAAATTAACATGGTAGGGCAATCTATTTTGCCGAGTCAAAAGATTTTAGATATTACCATAGAAAAGGAGTCGATGTAATCATTAATGTTTATAACAGTTTAACGCTTTTTTTCAAAGCATTTCACCAGGATGATATGTATAATATATTGTATGATTTTGTCAATCGGGGGCAAACAAGTTGAATTCTGAAGTGTTCGAGTTATTGAATCTTCGATAACCGATAGTGTAGTGTTTAAAACGAGTATATATCTTTTTGGAAGGTTTGTAATGGTGTATTGTTTAAAACGAGTATATATCTTTTTGGAAGGTTTGTAATTGTGTATTGTTTAAAACGAGTATATATCTCTTTGGAAGGTTTGTAACATTTTAAAGCAAAATTTGAAGGGAATGCGCTAAAGATTAAACTCTATATGGTTTGCATTTTTTCTGGCGGTTTTTGTTGGAATCCGGTGATGGAGAAATTGCTGAAACTGCAATTTGGGTTGCTTGAATTGCAATTTTGGTTGCAGAAATGGATTCAGCGATTTCAATTACCCCTGCGATACCTCGATTATGCAATTCTAGCAACCCAAAACTGTCATTTTAGCAATTTCAGCCAGATTTTCTCCGGAAAAATCGTTGGATTCTTGGTGCAAATCGTCTAGAGTTTAGCTTACACCAATTTGAAGTTATTAATTTTATACTTTGATTTGTAGCTTAAAATGCCGAGTATAAAAGAGATTGTAATGATTGTTTTGTCTTGTCTATAACATTTTGATGTACAAAAGTAGAGAAATATTTTTAGGAGGATAAAAATTAAAGCCAAATAAAAACATTTCATGTTATAAATCACTGTAGGTCGATCTTAATCCCAATTCTATCAAGATTGGATGGATCGAATCCTTTGAGGGGCAGATTTTTTTTGAAATTTTTGTATCATAGAAAATGTTTGCATATATATATTTTTTGATAATGTTTGGTGCTTGATAGATTCAGAGTTAAAATTGATCTTCATTTGCTATATGATTGTAGTCGGCATTGGGAATTTTCTATTTTTGGCCCTTGTAATGACTTGCTTTATCAAAAGGGTGGTAGGTGTAGAAGGGGTAACCCTTGACTTTCGAGGAAATGAAGAAATCAAAATTGCATGGTGACTAGAGAGAATGAAAAATTCAAGCAAATATTCATGCCCTTTTCATCTATATATATTTTAATTTTTAAAATTGTGAGGCAAATATTCATGCCCTTTTCATCTATATATATATATTTTAATTTTCAGAAATATCATATTGACTCTCATCTTTGGAGACTTTTTCAGAAATATCATATTGACTCTCATCTTTGGAGACTCCTTGATAGTAGGACTTCCGAGAAAACATCAACAAGTTGACGACAATCCTTCGTTAAATGAAGTTCTAACTAAAGCATGTTACACTTCTTGGGCTCATTTCAATAGCTCCACAACCATCAAAGCAACAACCACAAGGTAGATGCATTGGAAAGCCAGGTTTCACGCTTAGCAAAATGACAATATGGAAAATGGGGAAGACGCTTAGGTTTTATTGATACCATAAGAGCCTCCATGAATCAAACATCATAAATTTGCATGCAACCCACACTTGGGAAATGACGCGTGTTTATGGACAAGACATGATGGAGGCGTAGGCTTAAATGCCCCTCGTGTTGAACGACATCTTTATTCTAAACAACGAAGGCATATAGGATTTTAAGTCCCGCCTTTAATGGACCTTGGTTTGCAGGTGGGATAATTGAAATGCAGGTTTGCGTAGCTCTTTGCATGTTATTTAGGTTTGAAAGATTTGAGGTGATTGGGATTGATGCAGTTTTGCATAGATTGTTGGTTCATTGCAACCTTAGTGGAGTCTTCGCTCTTATTAATCTTGGTAAGTCTTCCTCTTCTGAAACTTTGTTGTTCAATTTCGATGTTGAAATTTTGAATTTTGGAGTGACCACATAGCGACATAATTTGTGGATTGTCTGTATTCAGTTTATATTGAACATGGCAAGTGCATTTGGACTGTGGATACCCTAGGCGTTATCAATAAATAAAACCTACTTGTTCTATCTTGTCCACAGTTGTTGGGTTTATGTAGCCTCCCCTCCATCTCATAGACAAAACTCAGTTTTTAGACATGTTGAATGATATCAATCAGGAAGTTAAAAAAATTCCAAGGCAAATGACTTGCCAATTAGAGGGCATGAAGTAGACAAAAGAGAACCTGAACATACACATGGAAAAGTAGGAAAACGAGAAAGAAAACATGGAAAACAAATTGCTATAATTTAAGAGAAATTATGACAAGTTAGCTTTAGATATTAAGATGCATTATATCACCATTCTAGGTTTCGCTAAATGTTTGCAGTTTGCTACAAGTTTCCCAAGTGTCTCTATAGCCTCAATGAATGAGCATTAGTTAATGAAGACAATCCAATAGATTGCCTTGGCCTTGAAAGAGCATAATATAGATTATGAAGGGTAGGGACAAGCAAAGGAGGACCGGTCAATGGAAGAAGCCATCAATGACAACAACTTTGATTCTTAAATATTTTTTATGCAATTTACTTGTATTTTGATATGACAAAACATAAAGCAATATGTAATATGCTCAATAAGAAAGCATTAACTTGATGGTTAAACTCTATTTCTGATGACAAGATCTACAAAGGAATTTTGTGTTAGTTTTGAAAATTTTGTACTCTTTACATTGTTTAGTCTTTCAACAACCATTTTAGAAATATAAGTTTATTTGTTTTTATAAAAAAAAAACATACTTTATCAAGAAATAATAATATAATCTATATTTTAATGTTATAATATTTTTGACAAACATAATTTGCATATTAATAAAGTAGAATATTTATCCATGAACTCATCAAATCAACTTTAGACAATATTTAGACATCAAATTTATAACAAATCAAAGTCACCAAAGTAATGGCCTCTAGTTTAGAGATCTCTCCACGTATACAAGTAAACACGGTTGTGTGATTGCTTATTTTATTTTGGCACTAAGAAGTAAACAATGTGTTGACATTCTTGGATGTCTATGTAAAACTTACTTTGTGATATTATGATAAAATAAATCCTAATTGGTGTAATGGCCTCTAGTTTAGAGATCTCTCCATGTATACAAGTAAACATTGTTGTTTGATTGCTTATTTTAATTTGGCACTAAGAAGTAAACAATATGTTGAAATTCTTGGATGTCTATGTAAAACTTGCCATGTGATATTATGATAAAATAAATCATAATTGGTGTAAGAGCATTATTTTTTGGTAATTTAGTTAGTTTTTATATTAATAGCGTACAACAAATTTGTACAATCAGGTTAGGTTGTAGCTTGCTTCAAAGGGAGGCTAAGTAATAGCAATAAAAAATATTTAAATTGTTTTGTGTTGTCTTTCTCCTTCCAGGGATTTAATAAAACACCAACATATTAAAAAAATAGCATATCTACTACATTCTAAACCAAGACTTCTTGAAGTTTTGGGTAGCATTACCATCATAACAAAAAGAAATCATGGCACAACAATGACTTGGATGATCCTCAAAGTTACAATCCATATTGATGAAGATAGAGAGAATTTTCCTTCCTTAAATTGTTCTGTCCCCATCATTGTCATTTTTTGATCCTCTTCCTTCGCCATTGCCCTTTGTTGTGCTTCTTTTGGTTCTTCACTACTAGCCTTAGAGCTATAGATTCCTTTGAATTTTTTTTCATATTTTTAGTTGAATAAATTTTCATATTGATGTTCTAGGTGCTTTTTATTTCAATTGTCGTAGCAATGAAAGCCTTAATGTGTCAATATACGCCCACCATCCTCAATTCTCGTCTTTGTGTCTTGCGAACTTTGTATCATGAGCTGGGGAGTTAACAAGTAATTCATTTATATAGTTTGAGTTTTATTACAGACATATATTTTTCATTAATATCTTTCCTTGCTCGTTTCTTTTCTACAACCGTGCTTCTTAATATAAACAATTTTTACCTACTTTCAAAATTGATATTTTTCATGCCTTGTTATTTTCATTACATATAAGTTTATATATATATAACATCTCAAAGACATTTTGTTTTTGAATATTTTCAACTCTATGGTGAAGCTCATAAGATGTGGGCACTGAAATGAAGATACCATACATGAGACTATTGTTGCTAGCATATCAATTAATAATTTAAAAAATGATAAAGTTATTCATGATAATGATTATCATAACTATGATCCTATATATATATATATATATATATATATATATGAAATTTTGAGGTAAAGGGTAATTTTAGATAACCAAAGAATGATATTGTTTCTACTTAATCTATAGAGTTTTCTATTGAATGCAAATGTGTGGGGAGTTTTCTAAGATATGGTGACTAGTACTTGTGAAGGGGAAATCAAACTATTAAATCCATGAAATGTAGACTATGATAGGTATTAGAGGTCAGTGATTTAACATCTAAATAAAAAAATTACCAATGGGGAAAGGCATACAGAAGGAAGTATTAGATAAAAGGATAGTGACTGATAACAAGGCAAAACACAATTGAAAGAAAGTAATAATGTAAAAGGTCAATGGTGGCTTTCCAAGTTGGTTAAACCGATTCATTGATATTGTCCCCACCATGTTTGAAGTCTCTCCAATAACAATCTTATGTTTGTGATTGTGCTCATGAATGCTTCATTGCACACAATAAAACTTATTGCTAAGTGCAAGTATTCAAAATATTTTGTCAAATATATACCTCACTTATGACATCTTAGCCAGTATTACAATACCCATTTAGTGTCCCTTTTTTGTGATTACCTTATTTGAGTGTGATGTAAGAAATTTATATAAGTTACACACTCACACATATAAGAAATTTACCCCACATAAGTGACACATTGACACATAAGAGACACATTCACACATAAGACACATTAACACACATAATAGACAAACCAACTTATGCAACTACCCATGACCCATGTAAATGACATACATAAGAAATTTTAAATATACAACATCTGGAGACATTCTCCATACCAATCTTGTGTAGCCAAGATTGATCCTTCTGCATAGAGGTGAGCACTTTGATTGCCTTCCGTGTAAAGATTATTCCTCCTGTATAGAGGTAACTGATCAAAGTAATGATGTTGTAAATTCTTATTGGAGAAGGCTACGGACTTGTGAGTCAAGTCATTATTCTCATGTGAATCTTTCGTATAAAGGTATCAATGAGATGGACCTCCCGTATAGACGTGAACCTTCCGTTTAAAGGTATCCATGGGATGGACCTCCCATATAGAGGTGTACCTTCTGTATAAAGGTCATGCTTTACTTGTTAAGATAATTTAATGCTGTGTGGTGTATTATTAACCATGATCACTAGTTGCTATTAAGTCTCCTTTAGAAATTGATCACCTCTAAAGTGAATTACTTTAGCATATGATCATTTGGTCCAGAATAATATAATATGATCACAACATCCGATAATTCTTCTTAGTATAATGTAATGTGATGGATAATTATAGTTAGAACATATTGACCATGCAATAAGAGATAAAGAAATAAAAGATAAAGCATAGAGATCAAGAGAATTCAAAATTTCCCATGTAGACACCAGCTAATTAAAGAGAAATCGAATTGTTAAAGCTTCAGTTATAAAGCCACAAGGGGGAAAGCCCCCTTGACCCCCGTTGTCCCCCTGAGACCGTCGATTGTGAGAAAATTCTGTGATTTGACAAAATTGTCAATATGGATTGTTCCCATGATGCATGAAGCTAATTTATAAATTTCTAAGAGTATAATGCAACTAACAATTGTGTTTATGAACACATTTTGTAGACTCATGATCATCTCAGTAACTATTAGGGGTCAGTATTAAGCATAGTGCAATTGGGAAATTCTTGGTCTTGGTTGGGACAAAAGGATCGTCATCATGGATGATGCACATGACCCCTATGAGCCAGAGACAGATGCCATGGGAGAAAACGTACAACTTGAGAATGCTGATACATAATCCAATGGGAGAAAAAATCAAGACTCCCCCAGATATTGAAGCCACCATGAGGAGCCTAAGGGTGGAGTTTTAGAGTTGTAGAGAAGACAATGAGAGGTTGATTAAAGGTCAAGAAGAACATAATCAACTGAATGCAACTATGCTGCAAAGTTTGACAACCATACAAAGGAGGATTAACTCTGAGCATCACTCAACAAATCCAGAAAGGAGTGGGAGTAGTTCAAAGAGAAATTCCCGTAAGAGATCCAATAGCTGAAGAAGATTTTCTAGAGACAAGACATATACTCCAGAAAACTATTCTAGTGGATCATCTAACTTTGAAGAATCCAATGAAGGTTGAATCTCTTCATCTCACAGGAGTAAGAGGAAGAGGCATTACAAGAACAATTCAGATGGGGAATTTAAGAATGCCAAACCTCCTACATTTGATGGTGAGGTCAAATCTGGACAAGAAGCTGAAGCTTGGCTTCTTGGGATGAGAAAGTATTTCTAAGTCCAAGACTACTATGGACATATGAAGGCAAGGGTAGCCATCTTCAATTTAAATGGAAGAGCATCTATATGGTGGGAGCACCTCACAAAAGTGAAGAAGATCAATGAAATAAAGTTTGTCTGGAAGCAGTTCATGAATTACTTCAAGCAAAAGTACCTCTCCAGTAGGTACTATGATGATAAGATCAAAGAGTTCCATGAGCTGAAATTAGGACAAATGACCATGTAAGAATATGCAAACAAATTCTTGGAGCTACTGAGATATGTCAGGTACAATAGAGATGATAAGGTGAAGATTCAATGTTTCCTAAGAGGACTACCTCAGTCATATAAAGACAGTATTGAGTTTGATGAACCTCAAACTCTAGAAGAGGCCATGAGAAAGGACAAGTATTGTTATGATAAAAACAAAAGCATACTTGATTTCCGTAAGGCATGGAAGGAAGGGTTTCAAAACTCCTCATCTTAGAAATTAGCAAAGGAAACCATCACAGGTTGTGGCTAAGCCAACTAGAATGATGGGAGACAAACCAAGAGATCCAAAGGATCCAAGAGAACCACTTCAATGTTGGGGTTGTGGAGAGGACCATATGCTTAGGAACCGCCCACATCAGAATGGGAGTGTAAAGCAAGTTACAACATCCAAGGAGATGAAACAATGGGTCAAGTGGCGAGGACCATCCCTAGAATCTATGCAACGCTAAAGGATCGCCAGGAAGACCATCAATCAACTGTGGTTGAAGTTGAAGGTAATATTTCTAAGCAATATGTTTCTATTTTGATTGACCCTGGATCTACTCACAATTATATCACTCCTAAAATTGTTGATATTTGTGCTTTTAAGAAAATAAAGCATAGTAAGTCATGGTTAGTTCAACTAGCCACTGGGACCAAGAGAAAAGTTAGTGAAATGGTAAAAAAATGTCAATTAGAGATGGATGGGTTATCCACTTATGAAAATATGAATATTCTGCCACTTAGTTCCTGTGATATTCTCATTGGAATGGACTGGTTAGAAGCACACAAGGTTAAACTTGACTGCTACAACAAGACTTTGAATGCATGGAAGAGGAAGGAAACAAAAGGGTTGTAAAGGAATTCCAAGTGTGATTTCTATTAAACAAATTTCAGCCATGAAGTTGAAGAAATTATGTAGGAAGGGTTGTCAATTGTATGCAACCAATGTTTTGGAGGCAAAAAAAATGAAACTCCTAAGTTGGAGGACTATCATGTATTGCAAGAAATTTATAGATGTTTTTCCTGATGATATTCTAGGACTTCCTCCAAAGAGGGGCATTGATTTTAAAATTTATCTTGTTCCGGGAGCTGCACCAATATCCAGGACACCCTATAGGATGAGTACACCAGAATTGCTAGAATTGAAAATGCAGTTACAAGAGCTATTGGAAAAGAAATATACTAGGCCAAGTGTGTCCCCATGGGGAGCACCTGTGCTATTTGTGAAAAAGAAAGATGGAAAACTTAGGTTATGTATTGAATACAGGCAGTTGAACAAAGTCACTTTGAAGAACAAACACCCATTACCTCAAATTGATGACCTCTTTGATCAAATGAGAGGTGCAAAGGTATTTTAAAAAATAGACTTGAGGTTTGGTTACCATCAGGTAACGATCAAAGATGAAGATATTCATAAGACAACCTTTAGAACAAGGTATGGGCACTATGCGTTTGTAGTGGTACCATTTCGTCTCACGAATGCACCAACTACATTCATGTGTCTCATGAATAGTGTTTTTAGTAAGTATTTGGATAAGTTTGTTCTTGTTTTTCTAGACGACATTCTTATCTATTCTAAGAATGAAGAAGAGCATGAAGAACATTTGAGAATGGCCTTGAAATTGTTAAGGGAGCATAGGCTATATGCAAAGTTGAGCAAATGTGACTTTTATAAAGATAGGATTCATTTTTTGGGTCACATTATCTTGGAGGAAGGAATATCTGTGGATCCTGAGAAGATTGAAGCCATTATGAATTGGCCAACTCCAAGGAACGTGAAAGATGTGAAATCCTTTATGAGACTTGTTGGTTACTACATAAGGTTCATTGAAGGAGTCTCCAAGGTTGCACACCCAATCACATCTTTTCAAAAGAAGGGGATAAAGTTTGAATGGACACCGAAATGTGAAGAAAGTTTCCAGCAGTTGAATAAGCTCCTCACGAGTGCACCCATTTGAAAATTGAAAACCCAGAAAAAGACTTTGTGGTCTATACTGATCCATGCAACCAAGGACTTGAATGAGTTCTTATGCAATACAACCACGTGGTATGCTATGAGTTAAGAAAGTTGAAGGAGCATAAGAAAAATTATGCTACTCATAACTTAGAGCTTGCAACCATAGTGCATGCTTTAAATATGTCGAGGCACTACTTATTGGGAATAAAATTTGAGCTAAAGACATTGCGGTCTGAAATATTTGTTTGAGTAACCAACATTAAATGCTAGGCAAGCTCGATGGATAGAATTTTTGTGTGAATTTGATTTTGAGATCAAACACATTAAGGGGAAAGAAAATAAGGTGGTTGATGCACTCAGTAGAAAAGTACATGAAATGAATGTCGTATCCCTTAGTACCCACCAATCAGATTTGAGGCAATAGATCGTCAACTGTATTGCTGAAGATGAAATGTATGTGCAGATAAAGGAAAAATTGTAGCAACAGAGCCTTGAAAAGAAATATGAAGGGTATCATTTGGAAGGTGATGGAATTATTACTTATAAGAATAGGATTTATATTCCAAATGTGGCAGATTTGAGGAGGATTCTCATGGATGAAATCCATAAAGCTCCATATTCCGGTCACCCATGATATCAGAAAACAATTTCTACATGCAAAAAGAAATATTTTTGGCCAGGGATGAAGGACATCGCTGAATACATTTCTATATGTATGAAATGTTAGCAGGTGAAGGTTGAACACCAACACCCAGATGGTTTATTGAATTCATTTCCAATTCCATAATGGAAATGGGAAGTAATTTCCATGGATTTTATTATAGGTTCTCCAATGACCGTGAGACAACATGATTCCATCATGGTTGTGGTGGAAAAATTAACAAATGAAGCACATTCTATACCTGTTAAGTCCACATATAAAGTCGATGCCATTGCAAAGAGTTTCATGAAGGAAAATTTCAGATTGCCTGTATTTCCTAAGGCACTAATTTATGACAGGGATACCAAGCTCACTTCCAATTTTTTGAAAGGTCTTTTTGCAGATTTGGGTACGCAGTTGAACTTTAGCATTGCATACCATCCTCAGATAGATGGGAAAATATAAAGAGTAAATTAGGTGCTTGAAGACATGCTGCGCATGTATGTAATGGAAAAACCATATAAGTGGGAGGATTATCTACACTTGGTAGGGTTTGCATATAATAATGGGAAACAAGAATCATTGGGAATGAGTCCATTTGAGGCTTTGTATGGATAGAAGTGTAGAAAAAAAATGATTGGGGATAATCCAGTGAACATAATTGTACTTGGGCCATGGAACAAGAGGTTGCAAAGATCGGGTAGAATTTGAAAGCATCCCAAGATAGACAAAAAATCTATGCAAATAAGCATAGAGTGCATAGGGAGTTCAGTGTTGGGGATCATGTTTATCTTAGAGTGAGGCCAAGTAAGAGTTCCTTGAAGCTTGGGAGTTGTGCCGAGCTATCACCCAGATATTGTAGGCCATTTGAATTGCTTGAAAGAATAGGTCTAGTTTCATATAGACTTGCATTTCTTGCTAACACTAGAGCTCATAATGTTTTTCATATTTCTTTATAGAAGAAATATGTACATGATCCTAACCATGTGATTAATTGGGATGTGATCCAAGTGGAGCCCGAGGAAGAGTTCCAAACCAAGCCATTGCACATCCTAGACAAGAAGGTAACATAGCTCTAAAACCGATCCATTGGACAGGTGAAGGTGCAATGGAAGCACTACAATCTTGATGAGGCTACATGGGAGATGGAGGATGCCATGAGAATGACATATCCATTTTTGTTCAATTTTGAAGAGCACCGAGGACAGTGCTAATTTAAGGGGGAGGGGAATGTAACACCCCAATTTTGACCTTGTTGCATTTAATATGTAAACGATGTAATATCATTATAAAAATTGCAGTGAGGAGATCAAGGCCAAGGCCCCGCCATCGATTTAGATTTTTATGTATCGACAATTAAAAATCGATTCATATGTTTCTCGTGCTAGCCAGACACAATATAAATTACAAATATAATGCAAATACGTATTTTAATAAAATACCCACATGCAACGCAACAAGAGTATGGGGGCATGATTTTTACAAGGAATAGGGAGGGAAAATATTCAAACCCTTGAGTCAATAGTGTCAAGCCAAGTGTCAATGAGATATCCCATGAACCCTCAACTACCCATATTGAATTTTTCACCCAATCATTTATTTATTCTAAGAGTTGGTTGAGGTAGTTAATGCTTTGGGGAATGGAGAGGTATGGCTGCCCAATTTCGTGTATGGGAAAGCCATCAATTTTGAAAATCACATTTTTGCTTCTTGGGAAAGAAAGGACCCATGAAATTGCTCCCTAAGCCATTATTCATCCATGGTTTTTTCCCTCTCACGCAGTGTGAGCTTGCTGGGCGTTTTCCTCCAAGGTTTTGCTAAGTATTCCCTCATTTTCCATAGCTAGGAAGTCATTTTTGTGTTGCAGAATGAATGGGAGGAAGGGAGTCATGAATTAGGGGTCCATAAAGGTCATTTTTTTTCCCTTGAATGCCCATATACCTGTTGTAAAATTGATTTTGTTCACCAAGGGCCGATTTCCCCTCTAACAATCCATATTGGGTGCCCCAGATTTTGGAATACTCATGGAAACCATGTTTTTTGCCTCCCATAGTTAAAATGTTTTCCCATGCCTAATATTTGTGCCTTGCTATTATGTTCATCCTTGTTTTGGATTGAACTTGTGAGTAAGAAACCAAGAGTAGAAGAGGATTAGAATTGGCTTGATAAACCTAGTGAAGAGTGTAACCTCCCAAAGATGATAGGGATTTGGCTACCTTTCTATGCACAACCTAAAGAGCACTAGAAGGGAAGGTATGGCTTGAGGGAATGTGGAGCAGTGAAGGGGATATGGCTCAAGGTCGGTCCCAACAAGGGGCCTCTTGCTTGAATATACATAAAACAACACACAGATTGCTCACACAGACTGGATGTGAACTGAATGCCAGAAGCTGGCTTCTATTAAACTGAATCAAATTACAATGTCTAAATACAAATCAAATGAACTAGTCATCCTTAGCCTATTACAATATACAAAAATGAAAATATATCTCTCAATGTGTTCTCGGCTGTGTGCGATCTTCCTCCCTCTCACGGTATCTGCTGAATGCAAGAACTCGCTGAGATATGGATGAATGATCTGACGTCAATCCTATGATGATCGATCCCCTCTCCCCTTTCCTCTATGCCTTCGCACTAGTCTTCTACTCTAATCTGCTGCTACTCTTCCCGAGGTCCACTCGGTTCCCCGAGACACTCTTCCTCTGTCCGTCGAATCCTCCTGATCCTACAGACTTGTAGTTGTCAGCGCCCTCTGGCCGTGCTACACAACCTTTGCTTGTGATGACATCTGTCATGATCCCAACCACCTTCATAACTGATCATAACTTCCTTAGAAACCACGAACGGCTACCAAGTATGTCGCCTTGACTTCTGCACTACTATGACTCTGCTACAATAGTTGGCCCCATCTCCTGCATCGACAATACTGCACTTCGTCATCCTTTGGATTTGCTTGTTTGATTTACTTAGATTCCACGACTGCGAGTCTGCCCCATCCTCCACGCTTGGCTTCCACTGTAACTCGTCGGTGCCATAGTTCGACAACATGTCGAACTTCAACGCCTCCGCTCCATTCCTGTCTTCTGTAGACCTTAGACATGTCGACTTTGGACCTTTCGCTCCTGTCGACCGCATATCGACAGCTTTTGCTAGACTACCTGGGTTCGACAACCAATCTTCCTTTCGCACCAGTGGTCGTCGACAATCCCCCTGGTCGACTTCCCCTGTCGATCAACTTCGGCTGTTTCTCCTAGGCCCCGATGCTCCTTCATCAGACTCCCCAGGTGAAAAAGAACTCGATTTATCCGTTAGTATCATGTATTCTTCTTCAGAAATCCATGTCGCCTCCTGTAACTCATCATCTCTCCATTCGACTAAGTATTCTTTCTTCCGCGAACTTCACGTGCGTCCGACTTCGCATTCCTCTAACTCTTCGGTGATTTCCTCTTTATGTAGATCTGGAATCTTCCCTATCCAGTCGATGTTCGACACTTCCATGCTTCTGTTGGTTGAACCTTCTTAATACTTGTAGAGATATGAGACATTTAACGTAGGAGATATGTTTAATTGATTCGGCAGCTCCAACACATAAGCATTGTCCGAAATCCTCTTCAAGATCTTACATGGTCCAATCTTCTTCAGCTTCAGCTTGTTGTATGTTCCTGTCGGAAATCTCTCTTTACTTAAGTGCGCATACACTAAGTCTCCTTAGCTGAACGACTGTAGCATCTTCTTCCTCTCGGCTCTCAACTTGTATGCCGCGTTTCTCTTTTCCATGCGCTTTTGCACATATTCAAGCACTTCTTTCATATGCTCTGCGAATGATTTTACATCCGCACTCTTTCTGATCTCTGTCGGTATCTTGACCAAATCCACCACTCCATGTGGGCTTCGTACTTAAACAATATGGAATGGGATCATTCCTGTCAACTGATTCACAGAGTTGTTATATGCGAATTCTGCTTGCGCCAACATGTTCTCTCACTGCCTAGGTTTGTCGGTCGTCAAAAATCTCAGAAGGTTTCCCAAACTTTTGTTTACCACCTCGGTCTGTCTGTTTGTCTGTGGATGATATGCCAAGCTAAACTACAAATTCATGTCCATTTTCTTCCATAGGGTTCTCCAAAAATGACCCATAAACTTGGTATCTCTGTGTTGGCTATCGATCACCTTCTTGAGGTTTACAGTGTAGACCCAAGTACTTCGCGGTTCAAGGAACCAACAAAACCTCAATTCACCGGCCCTTTCGGCAACAGGATGCGCGCATCCTGAGGTCTCACCCGAGGCGAAGATAGAGGGGGTGGTTGCGGAATCAAGTTTCCACAACCGGGTGATGCGATGGGGGGAAAACTAATAAGTAGCGCACTTTTTGTGGGTTACGCTGATAGATACTGCGCAAACCTTCTGTTCCGTGTTGGATACTTCAGCGCGCAAACCACCTCCCAAACAGTAAAAAACCCCCCAGTATTTCGTGCTCCTCCCAAATGCTCATTGTGCGACGAGTTAGGCCATGCGACTCATCAGTGTCCACAGTTACCAGCATTACAGAAGCACATGCAGATGCTCGACGACGACCCCAACATCCCGGTTGTTGAACTAAACCCCACCCCCAAGCCTAAAGATAAATCCCTGCGTACCAATCACCCCTGTGCTATATGCGGTGTTTACGGGCACTACTCACATCATTGTCTCGATCTCTCGGATTACAGAGCGGCTCTCTATGAGATGAACAATCTGGATCTTGAGACGACACCAACCACTATTGAGGAGATTCACCCCCCGATCTCACCCCCATCCGGGGAGGTCAACACCATTTACATGATCTCTTGCACTACCATTCCCACGTCAACCGATTTGACGGCCCAAGCTTTCTGTACTGATGAGGAGATTCTTGAGGCACTCACTGCCCCGGAGTATCCCTGGGATGACATGCACCATCGTTCGTATTTCCTCCCAGAAGCATCTTCCTCTAGCACCGCTACCCAATTTGCGGTTGAATCCAAAGACTTCCTTCCCACCAAGGTCGACTGGTTCAAGGACTCTATTCCTGCTCCTGACGCCTTCGAGGAAGGTAACATGGCTAACATCTCACCTGTCATCCAAATTGATATCGCTGCCCCTGGGAGTGCCCCTGAACTCATCACTTTAGGAGCCTTCTGCAGTAAGCAAGAGATTGAGGAATACACTAACCTCTTCAGAGAGTTCCGTGATGTCTTTGCTTGGTCCTATACCAAAATGCCCGGTCTTGACCCCGCCATTATAGAACACCACATTGACACATGGCCTGATGTACCCCCCGTCCGTCAGAAATAGCGTCCTATTCATCCCTCAAAGCTTCCAGCTGTCAAAGCAGAGATTGAGAAACTACGCAAGGCAGGATTCATTTATCCTAGTGCCTATACCACATGGGTTTCAAACCCCGTCCCCGTTAACAAAAAACAAGGCACCATTCGAGTGTGCACTGACTTCTGCGATTTAAACCGTGCTTGTCCCAAGGACAACTTCCCCACGCCATTTATTGACCAGCTCATTGATGCATGTACGGGACATGAAGTCCTATCTTTCATGGACGGTTTTTCCGGATACAACCAGATTCAGATCCGTAAGGAAGACCAGTACAAAACTGCCTTTACTACCCCATGGGGCACCTTTTCCTATCGCGTCATGCCTTTCGGCCTTAAAAATGCTGGTGCCACCTTCCAGCGGGCCATGACCTATTGCTTTCACGACTTGGTCCATATCCTGCTAGTCTATCTTGATGATCTTACAGCTCGTTCCCGGAAACGATCAGACCACCTTAATGACCTTCGGCAAATTTTTCTGCGTTGTCACAAATACCAAATCCACTTGAACCCACGCAAGTGTGTCTTTTGCGTTTCGGCAGGTCGATTGTTGGGTTTCATTGTTTCCCAGAAAGGAATTACTGTTGATCCCCTGAAAGTCCAAGCCATCTTAGACCTTCCCGCTCCTCGCACGCTCCGGCAGCTCCAAAGTCTGCAGGGGCGATCCAATTTCCTTCGACGCTTCATCCCTGATTACGCCACTACCGTTCACGGTTTCTTGCACCTACTCCGTACCCACATACTCTTTGTCTGGGATGAGCAAGCCGAAGCCGCCTTCGAAGCCCTCAATAAAGCTCTCACGCAAGCTCCCTTGATCTCCCCTCCGGATTTCTCTCAGGACTTCATCCTCTATGTCTCGGCATCCGAGCACGCTGTGTCTGGAGTCTTGGTTCAAGAAGACGTCTCTCACCAAGAGCATGTCATTTACTACGTTAGCCAGACCTTGTCTGGTCCACCTCTACGTTACCCATATGAGGAGAGACTAGCCCTAGCTATGGTCTTTTCTGTCCAAAAACTGCGACACTATATCTTACTTAGTCATACCACAGTCGTTGCTGACTCCAACCCCATGGTCTATCTCCTAAATCGACGACTACTGCAAGGTCGTGTTGCTAAATGGGTCATTATCCTCCAGGAATATGACCTCACCTTCCAAACACCTAAGAGCACTAAAGCCCTTGCACTTGCCCAGCTCATCACTGATCTACCTTCCCTTCTCCCGGCCCCACAAATCTCCGACGAGTTACCTGACAATCACTTGTTCACTATCTCGTCTGATGACCCATGGTACGGTGATATTTTGTTATACCTGCGCACGCAGAAGTTCAGACCCAAAGTCACCCGTAATGAACGCCGTCGCATCCGTCACCAAGCCTCTCGATATCTCCTCTTAGGCGATGTCCTTTACCGATGGGGGGTTGACACCATTCTTCGTCGTTGCCTTACACACGAGGAAGCTGAATACGTCCTTAATGACTGTCATAGCGGTGCCTGCGGCGGCCATTTCTCCGGGATGGCCACTGCCCAAAAGGTCGTCCGCGTCGGATACTTCTGGCCCACACTTTTCACCGACTGCATCACTGCGGTCAAGCATTGCCATAACTGCCAACTTTTTGCCCCCAAGGCCCGGACACCACCCGCTCCGTTACACCTAGTCGTCACCGTTGGTCCCTTTTGTAAGTGGGCCATCGACTTCATGGAATGTAGACCCCTGTCTGCCAACGGCCACAAGTACGTCATTGTCACCATAGATTACTTCACCAAATGGGCCGAAGCCATGCCTACCTTCAATTGTACCGCTGACACAGCTGCCCGTTTCTTTTTTAACCATGTTATCACTCGATTCGGGGTTCCTAAACAGTTAGTCTCAGACCATGGTTCACACTTCGAAGATTCCGTTTGGCGTGAGTTGTCCACCCTACTCAAATTTGAAAATCAGTTCTCCTCTGCTTACTACCCCCAAGGGAATGACCAAGTAGAGGCCATTAACAAAATACTCAAAACCATCCTTCAACGCACCATTGACCGACATAAGTCTAATTGGCACCACATGCTCTTCCCCGCCTTATGGGCTTACCGTACATCCACCAAGACCGCCACTGGTTTTACCCCGTTTCACTTAGTTCACGGCGTAGAGTCTATCCTCTCGATTGAGTGTCAGATACCTGCCTTGCAAATCGCCGTTGAGCTTCTCCCTGACACCTCCCCACTCGAGCAACGTCTGCTATCCCTCGAACAAGCCGATGAAGACCATCGTGCCGCTCTCCAGACCATTGAAGCTGCCAAGAACCGCTCCAAAGTTGGTTACGACAAACATGTACACCCTCGAACTTTCCGAGAAGGGGACCTCATCCTCGCCTATGACCAAGCCCATGACAAAACCGGCAAAGGGAAGTTTGAATCCATGTGGCAAGGCCCTTACATTGTGCAGACTTGTCTCGGAAAGGGGGCATACATCTTAGCCGACTCCGAAGGTCACCCTTTGCGCAACCCTCGTAATGGGTTGTATCTCAAACGCTTTTATCCCTAAATAACTCGCGGCCCCATTGGTACGCTTTGTACAGTTTGCTCTCTTTTTTGTTTTTCACCTTTTTTACCGTGATCTTACATTCCTCATTTTTTGCATGGCCATAGATGGATCATCTTCCACCTCACTATACTGGCTTCGCCGATGGAGCGAGCCGCTGGTCTCCCAACCTGGCTTCTGCAGCATGGTCCTATATTCCCCTTCCCACGAAATGATTCACCTTGACGGAATCTGTATAGGCGCTGCTACCAATAACCAGGCGGAGTATGATGCTGTGATCGGTCTCCTGACTGCTTCCCTCCAGATGGGCATACGTCACCTCCATGTGTTCCTTGACTCCCAGCTGCTTGTCTCCCAACTCAACAACTACTATCAGGTGCGTGATCCCTGCCTCTTTAGAAAATTCCTGCGCACAAAACAACTCAGCCGACAGTTTGAATCCATAACATTTACCCATGTCCCACGAGCTCAAAATAGTGTCACAGACCAAATGGCCAACAACATTCTAGATTGGCACATCAATCACACCATGTAAAATCTCCATCATGCATAGCATCTCATAAAAATATATATAAAAAACCCAAAAAGATTGCAAGGGGCATCCACGTGCCTATCATCACATAAACATTTGCATCCATGTGCAATAAAAAAATACATACACGGGCATCCACATGCCTAGTCCTACATACATAGTGTTGCATCCATGTGCAATACATCACATAACATACACAAGGGGCATCCATGTGCCCAACATCCTATACTACTTGCATCCACGTGCAATGTAAAACAGATCACAAATCATAAAGCGCATCCACGTGCGTACAACTAAACCAATATCACAAAAGGTGCATCCACGTGCATATATATATATATCAAAAAATACATGTTCAGTGCTATACATGTCCTGAGTACCCCTGTACTCAGCTATACAAAAAATGGCTATACATCCCTAAAGCCTACAAAACTCGGGGGAGTCCCCCACACTCCCTAGTGAGAGTCGTACCCTGCATCACTGCCTGCATCGACTGCCTCTGAGTCCTCCCCTCGCTCCTCCTCCGGCAAGTCCTCATCTCCTACGGGCTCCTGTGCCCGTGCCCGGTCCACCAAGATCGCCACCCGGATCGCTATGGATTTGAACTCTCGGGGTGCCCTCATGCAATCCTGAACCACGTCCGGATCGACATCCCGCCATCCCTCGTCGGTCATCCCTATCAGCAAACGGTCTAGTAGTGCCCGTACCGACTCCAGTGTCCCCTCCGCATCGCGGCGATGGACCTCCCCTCGCCCAGGCAGAGCTGGAACGACCACAATCCCCCTCCGTGCCACATGTCCTGGAGGCGGCCTTGGACCCACATCTGCAGATCACCCATATGTCAGTCACAGTATATCAATCTACTATCATATATATAAAACTTGACATCCATAATGTGCAAGCAAAAAACATACGTACCATCGGGTCCCCATGCCTGTCCTGGTGCTCGTGGCGCCTCTGGATCTCCCGTGTAGTCCATGTCCCTATACGGGAAGTCGTCCAGTGTCAATGGTATTTGGAGCCACTGTAGGTACAACTCCTGCATAAAATACCTACCCACGTTGCCGCCACCACGGCGACGCATCATCTCGCCCCACCGCACCATCCGTGGCTCCCTCAAACCTCCTGCCCTGATCGGCACCCGTGGCCGTAGTGTGGGTACCCTCTCCATAAAGAAGGCACACAAGAAAGAACCATAACAAAATCCCTTGCCAGCTTCCTTCGCTGCCGTCAGCTGCCGCTGAACGCAGGTCAGGAACATCTGGCCCCACGCGTAACACACCCCATCCAGTACGCACTCTATCATCGGCATCTGGCCCCCCGACACCTTCTCAGGTGACTGGGACCCCAATACCCGAACCACACATGCCGCCATGGCCTGTACTACTGGCTCCTGTAAGTCTCTCACCAAAAGTGCATTCCTATGCACTCTAGCCTCTGGACCGCAATACCTCTCCAGCATGTCCTCCATGTCTACGTCCGCGGCGACCCGTGGCTGTGTGTCTGCCACCCTACCCAGATAGGGTAACCCCGTCAGAAAGTATACATCGGTCAGGGTGAGGTCCACCCTCTTACCCTGTACTCGGAAAGCCTGTATATCCGGCTCCTAGAAGCTAATCAGTCGGTTTAGTAGCAACGCTGCTGACCGTATCATAGGTACCTGTGCGAACTTTAAAAGTCCGCACAGTCCCAGCACTGATCGTACATGGCGATCCCCTTGGATCACCGTCACTATCTCGTCAGGGATCTCCCGCTCTCTCCATAGAACCTGCGGCATCCTGCAAATCACACAGAGTAGACTCATCAAACTTATGTCAAATAAATAAATCCTTCCCCTTCCCCCGGGGAAGCCCTCATAGCTCGGACCAAAACTGCGGCTTTCGGGCTTCCTGCCGCGGTTTCATACCGCGGCTATCAGGCCTACAGTTGCGGTTCCTAACCGCTCCTGTCAGGGCTAACCCCGCGGTTTCACATCGCGTGTTCCTCCTTAGAACGCACGGTACCAGACCGCGTATCCAGCCGAGAAACACGCGGTTCCCAACCGCGTGGTTCACCCCGAAACTCGTGGTCGCCAACCGTGGTTTCGTTCCCCGAACCCGCAGTCCACCCCACGTGGACCGTAGAAATAACCCTGGGACCCACTACCCAACCCCCGACCCTAAAAAACATGCAGGTATGAGTTTGAAGGAATACCTGTTATCACTCCAAGAAACCCTTTGTGGTTGTATACCAAAGGTGCTTGGTAACTTAAGAAATTATAATAATCGAAGTGTGGATCAATGGGATAACTGAGAAGACTAAGCAGTGAGACAACATGCCATGCCTCTAAATAAGCCAGTGCTTCGAGAAATCAAATATCAGCTACAGTAAATAATCAAGGTATGAAGAAAGACATTCAAGACAACCAAATACAGAGCTGTAGGTCATACAAGAATATAAAGAAGATCTAATTCCTCCATGAGCTGTATCAGAAGATGACAGTTCTGAACAACTGAATTGAATAGAATCAAATGTAGAATAATGGAAATTGTGGAAAGACTGATATCTAATGACCAAAGAAAACTGTGATTCATATAGCAAGAAAGTGTCAAGTACATAGCCCAAAATGTATCCAAACTTGAGCCTCCTTTTAATAGTCTTGGTTCTGTGGCTTTATAGCCTTTACTCTGCTAGTTCAGCGAACAAAACTGAGATCTGGGCGAAATTAGAGAAAATTGGCAAAAACAGGCTTTCGACAGTTAACTCTTCTGCTGATTTCGTGCCTTAGCCGCCGGAAGTCAGACCTTTCGGCAGCTAATGAGCTCTGTGGGGCTCGCCTAAGCTGCCGAAAGCTGTAACCGTTTCAAAAATTTAAACCCAAAACGTTGCTTTCTGCTGATTTCGTGCCTTAGCCGCCGGAAGTCAGACCTTTCGGTAGCTAATGAGCTCTGTGGGGCTCGCCTAAGCTGCCGAAACCTGTAGGATTCCTGAAAAAACTGCCTTTGGAAAAAATCGATTTTCTCAACCGTCCGATGTCCGTTTTGCACGTTCGAATAGTCGATTTTGATCTACAGATCATAAGCTATCCATTGGTGCTTCCAGATCTGAATTTGGAGTTCGGGAAGGCCGTCAAAATCGCCCTGCAAGATTACGCGATTTCAACAGAAAATTCCTCTTGAGTTATGGTTCAACAATGAAAATACCTCACAGGGCAGCCAAGTGACAAATCATAGCTGAGCATTCGGGATTTATTTAATAACAGAGCATGTTGCAATAGACAGATGACATAATGACTGGAGATTTAGCCTGAGATTGTAGGGATGAAGCGTTCTAGTTCAAACTGACTTTGTGGCTAAAATTTAGGAATGGAATCGAAACCACTTTCACAGACTCAGTTAACTGCCGAAAAGCTGGGATTTTTTGATATTGAAGGCCAAGACTCACAAAAATAATTTTTTTTTACCCATTCTATCAACCAAAATGACGGTGGTCAATTTGGGAGATAACAATACCTGTATCTCCCGAATTAGAAATCGGTCGGTCGGATCGTCCAGAAATGCCACCTCAGCTCTGGTCCACTCTGATCACAAGTCAAAGTCAAATAGTACAAATGACACATGTCATGTTGGACCCACTTACTATTTATAGTCAGGTGACTTTTTCTTGTTTTGGCCATTCTGAACCCATACGGAGTCCGTTTCTCGAACCGTTTCCACCATTGGAATCAGCACGACGAGACCGTCATGATGGTCATCTCGTTGCATTATTCTTTCCCTGTCATTTTTTGCCCATTTTTTCAAACGCCACTCGTCGCCTCGATTTGCATGCCACATCGGCCGTTTTCCGTTTTACGCATATTTTATACCATCGGATTCATTTTTCCGAGCCGGTGATGATGCTTTAGATCATTTCTTGCTCTCACCCCTAGATTTTTTGGGTCTTTTTCCAAAATACCCCCAGTCACCTCGGTTTGCGTGCCACGTCGGCCGTTATCCGTTTTCGACACTCTTTATACCGTCGGATTCATTTTTTCGAGCTCGTGATGATGCTTGGGATCATTTCTCGCTCTCACTTGGTACAGTTTCAACATTGTGTCCCAACACCTTGCTGCCTCGGTTTACACGCCACATCGGCCACCATCAGATTGTTCCACACTTTTACATGAGCCATTCACTCCTGTCATACTGCAAATGTTTCGTTATTTTGCCACCATTTCATTTACCCCGCAAGGAGGCCCACCGATGTTCCCCCCCAACCTTGTTCTTGGTCATCATACATGCTCCTTGATTGAACACTTCCTCCTTGCCTGGCCATTCCTTTTGTTTGGTATGATTTTATCCCTTTTTCGGGCCAGACAAGTCCTTTACGAAAAAGACACTTAGGGAGTTTCTGTTAAGCTCTTTTCTGACTCCTAAAATAATGGAAAGATCGCCGAGCAATCTTGCTTCCTTTCATGCTCGTTAAAGTACCTGAAAGGGCGTCTATCTGGTATAAGTTTACCCCTTTTTCGGACCTGGTAGACTAATTACGAAAAATGAATACTCTAGTCACACCGGCTAGAAGAGTTCTTCATTGTATCCTTTTATGCTTCTTTGGGCCTTGGAGACTAAATATACGAAAAAGCAACCCCCTAGAGTCTTCTTATTTGCTTTCAGACTCTCTAAAATTGAAAGCAACCACGAGCATGAACTGTCCTGGGCTCGTAAAATCCACACGACAGTACCATTCCATTACTTCAGAGTCTTCTTATCGCTTTCAGACTCCTTAAAATTGAAAGCAACCACGAGCATGAACTGTCCTGGGCTCGTTTCAATCCACACGACAGTGCCATTTTACACACACTTCTTCTAGTTCCTTAACCCATGAAGAAGTCATCCCGTGCCTCCAGGCACTATGATCGATCATCTCGGCAGCACCCCCAATCAGGTCGCCTTTGTTCAGAGTATTCTGCAGTCTCCTGCCATTTTACCCCAGCTTGAGTCTCCCTCAGCCCAGTCACCATCCCAGATCCAATACAGTTATGATCCCTTTCCCATCCGTCAGTTTCATATGCTGCCCGATCATCCCCATTTTTCATACTCTGAACAAAGGAAGTTTGAGTCCACCCATTCTACTTGCCCAGTTGTCCCCCCAGTTTGTCAGTCCTACCATCAGTACTATCACATTTCGGTTCTCCACCTCGCGCTCCTATCAAGGAAACATTATTGCCTTGATAGTTGCAGGTCTCCCTCCATCGACGACAGCCCCTCTATTCCAGAGGATAGGTCCAGAGGTCCCTGCGCCTTGGACCCATCATCATCTGTGGTGAGTGCCTACGGACGATTTTGAGAGGAGTCATCATTGCCTCTCCGAATGGTTGTTTCTCACATGCTCGACTTCAGCACCTTGATCGCATCGTTGAGAATCGCGCAGGATTTACATACCTACCATTATTTGTCGAAGACCCCGGATTTCCCCCGACTCTAGCACATTGGTGAGTCACTTCGGAACACCCAGTTGTATGTTCCCGTGGATGTCCGGGCTGCGTTGGCGATTGTATTCGGAAGCCATCCAGTTATATGCTTCCTTGAGTACCCAGATCAGTTCCAGTTCAGTGTACCATTGCGAGTGTACCCCTTGTCACTCTGATCCAGCAGCTCATCAGTTCCTTTGGTACCACACTCAGTAGCACTGTTGATTGTTCCAGTGTATCAGTTCTTCAGCTCAGACATGGTCAGCCCAGCAGTATGTCCTAGATTTGTGTTCCCTGTGGACCCTTATGATGTACACAGTGGTTTTCTATGTATCTTACAGGTCCCTCTTTTCGGGCCTCACAGTTCTTTTTATGTATCTTGATACGAGCATGTGTATGCCCGCCTCATCCATATATTGAGATCATTCCTCATTCAGTTTTTTGAGGTCATGTATATGTCAGGTCCCCATTTTTTGGACCCCATTGTTATTATTATGTTATATCCTGATACGAGCATGGGAATGACCGCCTCTTCCATATGATCAGATGATTCCTCATCCATTATTGAGGTTATGTATTTTTAGTTCTTGCAGTTGTTCGGGATCGTTGTTCCGGGCTTCAGTTTGTTTCTTCTCTTCTCCATACCCCAGGAAAACCATATATGACTTATGATGTCCATCGGCCATACGATGAGCTCCTGCCCTCGCACATCAGGGGGCAATCTGTTAACACCCAAAAAGTGTACACTACCTCATCTACCTCATTACATGGCTCATTTGTCCATTTTCCTACCATATTTCCCTTAAAAACCCTAAAAGTCCCACTAAAAAGCCTCCAAAAGGCCACAAAACTACAAAAAAAGCCTCAAAAAGGCTAAAAAACCCCTTTTTCCTCCAAAAATATCCAAAATTCCTCTAAAATAGCAAAATCCCTCTAAAAAGGGAATAAAAAATATAAAATAATGAGGAAAAAGAGGAAAAACCCTATACAGCTGCCCTAAACCATATGGTTCCCAAAACCATGGGCCAACACTCCACCACAAAAAAAAACTATAAATAGGTGATGGAGAACCCTTATTCCACATCCACAATCAAGTATACCCTTACTCTGCCAAAATCTCTCTTGAAACCCTAGCTCACCATTGAGCCACTTTCACCTTGAGAGCCCCTTTTGGCCCATTTCCACCATTGGAGAAAGAGAAGGAGCACATTGGAGCTTGGAGCAACCCTCTTGGACATTGCAAGAGCTTCATCAACCTCCACATTGGAGGTAATATCCATACAAAAACCATTATTTATCTTTTGTTCTTTATGTTTCATGCATGTGTTTTAGATTAGTTTACATTTCTGTTTTAGCTTAATAATTTACATTTACTGAACTGCTACTAAGGAGTCCATTCTCCTTAGTAGGTGCTCATTTGCACAAGCTAGGGGTAAAACCCTAGCTACAGTAAATCCCAGATTTGATCTATGTCACATCTAGTATGAAAAAGGACTAGCTTTGTGGTGGTAAATCCTAGATTTGATCTAGGTCACATCCAGTATGAAAAAGGACTGTCTCTGTGGTGGTAAATCCTAGATTTGATCTAGGTCACATCCAGTATGAAAAAGGCCTGGCTCTGTGGTGGTAAATCCTATATTTGATCTAGGTCACATCCAGTATGAAAAAGGACTGGATCTGTGGTGGTAAATCCTAGATTTGATCTAGGTCACATGCAGTATGAAAAAGGACTGGCTCTATGGTGATAAATCCTAGATTTGATCTAGCTCACATCCAGTATGAAAAAGGATTGGCTCTGTGGTGATAAATCCTAGATTTAATCTAGGTCACACCCAATATTAAAAAGGACTGGTACTGTGGTTGCGATTGCATCGTCCCTAGAAATGAGAGGTGTCTTAAAGTGAGAAGGATTGATCATCCTGTAAGTAGATCTGGATTGCATCATCCATAGACATGTGAGGTGTCTTAAATTGAGAGGGATTGATCATCCTGTAAGTGGATCAGGATTGTATCATCCTTGGACCTATGTCCTAAAGTGAGAGGGATTGATCATCCCGTAATTGGATCATAAGTATTGTAGAGTATGCTACTATGATGATGATTCTGTTGATCGGGAGATCCAGATGATGATGCTGTTGATCGGGAGATTCAGATGATGATGATGTTGATTGTGAGATACAGATGATGATGCTATTGATCGGGAGATCCAGATGATGATGCTGTTGATCGGGAGATCCAGATGATGATGCTATTGATCAAGAGATCCAGATGATGATGCTGTTGATCAAGATATCTAGATGATGATGTTGTTGTAGCTGTTCGGATGTTGGAGAATATGAAGACTCAGTACTGAAGATGTTGATATTACAGTATTTAAGATTTGAAGATGTTCCAGTAACTGTTTGAGTTACTGATGATGTTAAAGAAATCTTCCAATGATTTATAGATGTATCATGTATCATGTAGTTGATGACTCCTTGCTCTTGCATATGTTGTTATAATATCCTTCTCGTTAAGGGGGAGTGTTGAAATATTGTAACTTCTAAGAATATTATATTTGTATTATTCTGAAGATGTTTCATTCCTTCGTTGGGACTTTATCATGTATCCGAAGATGTTTATTCCTCGGAGAGAATGTGGTAACTCGGGTTATTAGACCTCCCTTGTAGGGTAGGCCCTGATTTAGCTGTTTAGGGGTTATTAGACTCTCTTAGGAGAGGTCGGCCCAGTTAGGGTGAAAAGTCAGTTAGAAGTTGAGTATAAATAGAGGCGGTGTGTTCCTCATTATACTCATTCATTCACTCACTTGTGTATTGTGCATAGGAGAGAGAGAGATATGCATAGGAGGAGAAGGAGCTCTTGTTTGGGGACTACATATTTGTATTGGTTGATCATCTATATTGAGGAAAGCTTTGCTGGGTTTTCTACCCCATGAGGGTTTCCCAGGGTAAATCTTTGTCTATCTTGTGATTGTGTTTCTTTTAGTGATCTTGCTTGTGAATTTAGGCTAAACTTAACATGTTCAACAATGCAACTCTTTGACTCAGCGTGTCAACAACCTTGTTTGATTTGCCCGACTTATGTCACAACATGAAGGTATATCCCTATAGGAATTGAACCCACTTCATGTGCCGCTAGTTCAACTTTGAATGAGTGTTCAAGTACCTCCGTGCTTGGTGATCTGTGTACGACACAAATTCCTTGGGAAAAACATAATGCCTCCACTTCTTCAATGCTTGGACAATAGCATATAAATCTTGGTCATAGACCGAATATTTCCACTTCACATCATCCAACTTCTCACTGAAGAATGCAATTGGTCGGCCCTCTTGTCTCAAGACTGCGCCAATTTCCATTCCACTCGCGTCGCAATCGACTTGGAAAACTTTGTCGAAATCTGGGAGAAGTAACACTCTGTTCTCCGTCACTTTCTGCTTCAACTTGTCGAACTATTGCTGGGCAGCTTCTGTCCACTTGAACTCCCCTTTCTTCATGCACTCTGTCAAAGGTGCACATATCTGACTGAATCCCCTGATGAACTTCTTGTAAAAACTAGCAAGTCCATGGAAACTTCGCACTCCTGTTGCGCTTGTCGGTTCCGGCCACTCCAATATATCCTTCACCTTCTCTAGGTCCATCACTAACCCTTTACCTGAGATTACAAATCCCAAGTACACTAGATATTCCTTCATGAAGAATCATTTATGCAGGTTCACCATCAACTTCTCCTCGTGTAGCTTTCACAACACTTGTCGAATGTGCTCCAAATGTTCGACCTTGGTTCGACTGAATACCAATATGTCGTTGAGGTACACTACGATGGACTTTCCCAAGACTAGTTTCAGTACCTAGTTCATCAACCGCATGAACGTACTGGGTGAATTAGTCAATCCGAATGACATGACTAACCACTCATACAGTCCTTCCTTCGTCTTGAAGGTTGTTTTCTATTCATCGCCTTCTCTGACCCTGATATCGTGATAACCACTTTTCAGGTCGATCTTGGTGAAGTATCTTGCTCCACTCAAGAAATACATCAAGTCATCCATCCTGGGCAATGGAAATCTGTACTTGATTGTGATCTTGTTGATAGCCCTGGAGTCTGTACACATCCTCCATTCTCCACCCTTCTTCGGTGCTAGTACTGCTGGTACCCGCACACGGGATCAGACTCTCTCTGATCAATCCTCTATCCAAAAAATCCTGGACTTGTCAGTTGAGTTCCTGACCATCTGCCAGAGTCATTCTATGAGGTTCCTTATTTGCAAAACTCGATCCCGGAATCAAGTCGATCTGATGGGATATGCTTCTTTTCGGTGGAAATCCCGTTGGTGCTTCGTCGACTATTATGATCCTGAACTCGTCAAGCATATATTCGACTTCGACCAGAATTATCTCCATTGTCGACCTATCGACACATGGTCCCTTTGGAATGATGGTGAAATATCCTGACTGTTTCTCTTCATATGCGAGGAATTCCTTGGCTGAGCATATCAACACTCGCTTCTCCCAATAGTTTCTCTCGCCTTGCTTGCAGTCGGCTTGGTCCTCTTGCTTCGGATCCAGAGTCCTCCGCGTGCCATTTTTCCACACTGTGACTTTGTTCAATCGACCATCATAGATCATCTTCCGATCATATTGCCATGGCCTCCCTAAGAACAGATGACATGTGTCCATTTGGATTATGTCACACAGTACACTGTATTCAAGCTTCCCAACCTTAAAGTTTATCAGGCACTGTCTGGTTACCTTGACATGATGTCCTTTCTGCAACCAAGATATCTTGTATGGGTGTGGGTGTTCTCGACATCTCAAACCCAACTTGTCGATGACCTCTGTCGACCCAAGATTCTCCGTACTGCCACCATCGACTATGGTCTTGTGATACCTATCGCCAATCAACACTCTGGTTCAAAAGATAGCCTTTCACTATGCCGGCTCCTTATCATCACTTCGGTCGTCGTGAACCAATGTTCTCCTGGCCGTCATGGTTCTTCCTTTTCCTCTACCATCTTCGCTACTGTCGGATGTCGACTCCGCCCTCTCATCGACTTGCTCATCTCATTGACGTCTAGGTTTCAACTCCTCTGCAGCGTGTAGGTTCTCTGGGCACTCATATGCCTTGTGTCCGACTCCTTGACACTTATAACAGACTACAGCTGGTTTTTCAGCTCCTTTTATGTTGGTTGGACCACTTCAACCATACACACCTTGACCGCGGGTTTCTTGACCATCTCATCGATTTTCCTGTGTCTTCTCTTTAGTCGATGTCCCTTCCGCATGTCGGTTATCTTCGATGGTTTCTGTCCTGGTTCCGCTACTCTGTCCCTTCACGGAAATAGTATTCGCACCCCAACCAGTCATCTTGCCTCTGGTCAATGCGACTTTCCTTGAAAGTTTCTCTTCTGCCTTCAGAGCTAACTGGTAGGCTTCACCGACCGCTCTGAACCTCGACAGGCCCAACTCGTCCAGTATGGCATACTTCAAGCCGTTCACATCTCTCACGAAAGATTCTTCACCTTTGTTGGTTTGTACCGACCGAATCGACAGTCTATAGAAATATTCTGTGTGCCCCTTCACGGTCATCTCTTTCTGTCGAAAGTTTTGCAACTTCCAGAACAAGGAAATCACATAGTCGTTAGGAAAGAACTTCCCTTTCAGCTTGGAAACCATCCTGTCCCAAGACTTGATCTTTTCCTTTCCCTTCTTGAATCTGTCATCCGGTACATTGTCCCACCACAATGAGGCGTGACCTTTCTATTGAAATATTGTAACTTCTAAGAATATTATATTTGTACTTTATTATTCCGGAGATGTTTCATTCCTTCGTGAAGACCTTATTGTATATCTAGAGATGTTTTATTCCTTCGTGGATAATGTGGTAATTTGGGTTATTAGAATTCCCTAGTGGGGGTCGGCCCTGTATGTGTTATGTGGGTTAAAGGGTTATTAGACCACCCTAGAGGGGTCATCTCAGTCAGCATTATGTAAAGTAGTTAAGTTGGGGCCAACCTAGTTTGTGTAAAAGTCAAGTCGGAGTTGTGTATAAATAGAGGAGGTGTGTTCCTCATTTAACACACATTACACTCACTTGTGATTGGCGCATAGGTGAGAGAGAGATATGCTATGGAGGAGAAGGAGATCATGTTCGGTATTTACATATTTGTATTTGCTGGTCATCTATATTGAGGAAGCTTTGCTGGGTTTTCAATCCCATGAGGGTTTCCCAGGATAAATCTGTGTCTCTTGTGTTTATGCTATGCTTGTTGTTCCTTCAGTGATCCTGTATATGCTATTGTTGTGAAATGGAATGTAATAATGATATTTTCTGTCTTATCATATTGAATCTTAACATGGTATCATAGCTAGCCTGAAGGAAGGAAATGTATGTAACTTACGACACTTGTCTCACTTGCAACAATTTGCAAGTTAGGGTTTTGTATAGCAAAAACCAGTCATCGTGGCACTTTCGCTATAAATACATTTTGGCAAATGTTCAGGATTTGAAAATTTTAAAGGTCGTAGATAACATCCCCCTGTACCTTGTGTCGAAAGAAAAACCTCAGATTCGTTGTACTTTGTGATTTATGATCCGTACAAGTTAGGGTTTTTGCCTCTTCCAGATCTCAGTCATAAACAGGTGACCTAGGAAAAAAGGTCATATCGCGGGATAAGAAGTTCCAAATGAAATTTCATAAAAATTGACAGGTAGGGCATGGACTGTAGTTTCACACGTAATTTCTTCAAAGGCCAAAGATGAACCAGTGACACGTGGAACACCGTACAAGTTTGCTCTCCTGTTTCATCCCATAAACAGGTCACGTTGCGACACTTGGAATAAATCTCTCTCAGAGAATCCATTTGAGGTCAGACCTATGGGGTTGGAAAGAAGACAGGTCAGGATACCACAGGATGAAGTTTCAGACCCTGTGGATTCGTAATTTCATAGATGCATCAGAAACAATATGGCATATATTTCTGTCCAAACAGAATTGGATTATGAGCACTTTCATTTTTGGATCGTCACTGCTGTGGGAAATTAGGGTTTTGGAGAAAGTTGAAATTCTTGGAATCAGAGACCACGGCTAGATGCTCCTCATCAAAATCAAAATTTAGAGACCAAGATCGAATTTTTTGGTTGCGCAGAAGGTTGGGCTTGATCAAACCCTAGTTTGGGATTTTGATCGAAAAGGTGGAAATTTAGGGCTTCTGCAAAAGTTGGAGTTTTTGAAATCTGTGACCACGGCTAGAATCTCCTCAGAAAAATCGAAGTTTATAACACAAGATCGAACCTTTTGGATGGGCAGAAGACCGGGCTTCATCAAACCCTAGTTCGGGATCCTTTCCAGAAGATCCAAAAGTTTCAAAGGCAATTTTGAGGGGTCAAATTTTGGAGATTTCAAAATTGAAGTATACTAGCTTGATCAGCTCAGCAAGTCACATCTTTCCATCTATTCAGAAGTTTGAAATTCAAAATTTGAATTTTTAGGGTTTTTCTGACAAACCCTAATCCAGCTCCAGATCAGTTTCAGAAGGCTAAGGCCTTACATAAGAATGCTACAAGCAATCTCGACAGGTATGACTTGAGGAGATACTAGCTTGATCAGCTCAGCAAGTCACATCTTTCCATCCATTCAGAAGTTTGAAATTCAAAATTTGAATTTTTAGGGTTTCTCTGACAAACCCTAATCCAGCTCCAGATCAGTTTCAGAAGGCTAAGGCCTTACATAAGAATGATACAAGCAATCTCAACAGACAAGCAATCTCAACATGTATGACTTGAGGAGATATAGGTATGTTTTGAAATCTGTTCATGATTACGTTTATGATATGTTTGTCTTCATATTATTGAGGTTAGTACAATATTGATTAATTTTAGACTTGTCTTATCACCCTAGTAAAAGTATGAATGCATGATAGAAGACATTCACTGATTAGGGTTATGACACTTATGATTGTACTAATGCACTGTGGTGTTGTATGAGGTTGATGTTGTACGCTAACATGAAAGGTACATCAAGAAAGTTCTAGTTCAAGAACATATGACCATGGTGACATGAAGACAAAGACTCATCCATAGTCATGGATTGCATAGAAGCTCTTCTTACGAGGAATGTATGACTTTGTTCTACTATGCTTAACCCATGAGATATGCAGGTTCTAGCACAAGGTCTATAAATCATTGAAGAGAACAAAGAAGTTATTGTTTGGGTATGTTAAGACATAACCAAGCTTGATAATCCAGGTACGTTTTCCTATATCAAGTTAGAATCCTACTTTGTTAGGATCTTAGGTAAGTATACCTATGTATGAAGTGATCATGACCGTACATACTTAAGATTATTTAGAATCATAATGTTTTGATAGTATTAAGACTATACTAATGAATGTATGATTATGTATGAGATCATGAGGATGACCGCTAGTGCACACTTGAGCATGCATAGTGGTCCAGGATGGATAAGAAGTTCAAAGAAATATAGAGATCAAGCAGGAGGAAACCATAAAAGATAAGTATTTGAATTGTTATAGTAAATGATATTGCTTGTAATAGCTGTATGCTTATTCCTAGAATATATCATGCATAGTGTGAGAATTCATATAGCATTGAACAATATACTATGATGGGTAAGTTGGACAAACATTCCATTGTTGTTTATCTAGAATGAAACCTCTTTGCTGACAAGCCGAGATCTGTGCACGCTCTTGACAGTATGTTCTGGTAGAGATGGAAGGCATCTAGATATCCACTGTATGCATACAGGATATGGAAAAGTGTTGTGCCAAAATATTGGTCAAGATAGTTGCATGACTATGTGAATCATATCAGTATGCATAGTAGGTTATCATGTCAACTTAATTTGATGATTATGAAGTATTACTAATCACATGATTAACTTTGATTTGTAGAAAAGATCATGTGCTATGATGATGAACACCTGTTCCAAAGAACGAGTGATGGATGTTCAACAAGAAGACTTACAAATCAAACATACTATAGAAGGCTCGTGGATAGAAGATTCTCTTAGAAAGAAGAATAGGATCATGACGAGATGTTTGCTCCAAGTGGCTAGATAGGACCATTCTCTTAATGGTGTAATTGAAGAAAGCTATGTATGGACACCTAGGATCGATAGTCATTTGATGAGCTTAATGATCACCATGGGTGATGCAGATTTCAACCTTTGCTACAAGGTTGAGGATGGTGTCTATATACAGATGAAATTCTTCTCTTAGATGGATGCAAGAAGTTTGAATGATCTTGAGGCTCATATCAGTAGACCCGTCTGACGAGAGATGGCATAGATAGATATGCAGAAGATCACTCAATGAAGAGTGTGAATGATGTTCAGTCACAGAGGGAGGATTGATAGCTTCTTGAGAAGCTTGGGATTTACCAAAAGTAAAGTTGATCCTAAACTTTACCTTAAGGTTATGGATGATGAACCTATCATACTATTACTGTATGTGGATGATCTCTTTTTGACAAGAAATGAGAAACAGATCATGGAAAGCAAGAAGAAGCTAGCTACAGAATTTGAGATGAAAGATCTCTCAGATTGATGCATTACTTCCTAAGTCTCGAAGTATGGCAAGGCCCAGAAGGAATCTTTCTCAACCAGGGAAAGTATGCTATGGAAATCTTCAAAAGATTTGATATGTTGGAAATGGCCACTCCATGGATTCCAACTTGAAGCTATTAGCTGATGACTCATCAGAGTTAGTGGATGTGACTCTGTATAGACAGATTATTGGGTCATTGATGTATCGGAGGAATACCAGGTCAGATATATGCTTTGCTGTGAACACCTTGAGTCAATATCTAGTGGAACCTAGGCATGTTCACCTGATAGTTACAAAGCACGTGATGAGGTACCTAAAGGGTACGATAGACTTTGGTCTATGTTATCTTGGAGATCATGATTTCAGATTGTATGGCTACACAGATGCTGATTGGGTAGGAAGTGTATCAGATAGGAAGAGAACATTGGGAGGATGTTATTGTCTGGGATCTGCCATGATATCATGGTTTAGCAGGAAGCAGTCTAGTGTGGCTCTTAGCACAACTGAAGCGGAATATATTGCTGCTTACTCTGCTAGTTGTGAAGTGATATGGCTTTAGAAGTTGTTATCAGGATTGTTTGACTTGGAGATGGACCCCACTGTGATATTGTGTGACAACCAGAGTTGTATCAAGATGAATAAGAATCTAGTGCTCCATGATAAGTCAAAGCACATAGAGATTCGATATTTCTATATACGAGATATGGTGCAGAAAAGAGCTATAAAGCTCGAGTATGTGAGCACTAAAGAACAAGTTGCTGAGATATTGACCAAACCTATGCCTTGAGTAAAGTTTGAGTATTTCTGAGACAAGCTTGGTGTAGTTCAGAAGGACCATCCTCGAAAGGGGGAGTGATATGGTTGCTGATTAGGAGATTGCCTACATCGACGGTAAGGTCGATGATGTGGATACTTGTATCGATGATGAGGACACTTGTGTCGATGATGAGGTTACCTGTTTCGACGATGAGGTTACCGGTTCCGACGAAAAGGTTGACATATGGTACTTAGACTTTGTCTAAGTGGATGAGGAGGGATTGTATCATCCCTGGACTTCGGTCCCTGAATTGATCCGTAGACATATGTCTCCGAGAAATGGTCCCTAGTGTACGAGAGGGATTGTATCATCCCTGGACACATGTCCTAAAACAGATCCGTAGACATATGTCTCCGAGAAATGGTCCCTAGTGGACGATAGGGATTGTATCATCCTTGGACACATGTCCTAAAAGGGATCCGTAGACATATGTCTCCGAGAAAGTGGTCTCTAGTGGACGTGATAGGACTCCATCGTCCCTGAACGTTTAGTTCAAAATGTACGTGATAGGACTGCATCGTCCCTGAACTTTTAGTTCAAAATGTACGTTATAGGGATTGCATTATCCCGGAACCCTTGGTTCAAAATGTATGTGATGGGGATTGCATCATCTTGGAACCACTAGTTCAAAATGTACATGATGGGGATTGCATAATCCCGGAACCATTAGTTCAAATTGTACGTGATGGGGATTGCATCATCCCAGAACCACTAGTTCAAAATGTACGTGATAGGGATTGCATCATCCCAGAACCCTTGGTTCAAAATGTACGTGATGGGGATTGCATCATCCCGGAACCACTAGTTCAAAATGTATGTGATAGGGATTGCATAATCCCAGAACCCTTGGTTCAAAATGTATGTGATGGGGATTGCATCATCCCGGAACCACTAGTTCAAAATGTACGTGATAGAGATTGCATCATCCCGGAACCCTTGGTTCAAAATGTATGTGATGGGGATTGCATCATCCCAGAACCACTAGTTCAAAATGTTCGTGATAGGGATTGCATCATCCCGGAACCCTTGGTTCAAAAGGTACATGGTAGGATTGCATCGTCCTTGGAATTATGTCCTAAATTGAGAGGGATTGATCATCCTGTAATTGGATCATGTGTGTTGCAGGGTATGCTACTATGATGCTGTTTGTTGATGTATATGTAACTTCAGAATGTATTTCACCCATGTATTTCATATATGTATTTTGTACTCCTATAGAGATGGTATTATTCCTCTATACAGAAGTGTTTGTATTCCTATAGAGATGTTATTATTCCTCTATACGAAAGTGTCGTCATTTATATTGTAAGTGTCGTAACTTATACTTGATGGGTTATTAGACCACCTCGTTTGGGTCGGCCCTGTATAAGTCATGTGGGTCAAAGGGTTATTAGACCACCCTAGTGGGGGTCGGCCCAGTCATCATTATGTTAAGTGGTTAAGTTGAGGCCGACCTAGTTGAGTAAAGGTCAAGTCAAGTTAGTGTATAAATAGAGAGTGTCTCTCTCTCATTTTACACATTCTATTCTCTCACTCACACTGTGGAGAGTGGCACACTTGTGGAGGAGGAGGCTCTACTGCTAGGAGAATACTATCTCTTGTATTATGGTTGTATCATTACTCTATCTATCTCTGAGGAAGTTATTGGGGTTTTTCACCTTTATGGTTTTCCCCAAGTAAACTCTGTGTCTCTTGTGTGCTTGCATTATTGTGTCCATGATTGATATGATGTAGATTTGCTGTACATGTTGTTCTCTCAGTTAAGATCCTAGATCAGATTGAAGTAAATTCTGAAAATTTAACATGGTATCAGAGCTAGCCTGAAAGAAGGCATGATATGGCATGTATGACACTTGTTGCACTTAGGATGCTAGGGCTTGATATAGCAAAAACCAGTCATTGTAGCACTTTTGCTTTAAATCCATTTTGGAGAAGTTTTAGAATCTGAAACTTTTACAAGTCGAAGATAAGATCCCCACGTACCTTGTGTCCAAAGGAAAACCTATAATTCGTTGTACTTTGTGATTTATGATCTATACAATATAGGGTTTCTGCCTCTTCCAGATCTGAGTCAAAATCAGGTGACCTTGGGAAAAAGGTGATAACTTGGGCTAGGAAGCTCCAACCGAAATTTTGTAAAATGTGACAGGTAGTACACAGATTGTACTATCTCAGAAAGTTTTGTTAGAGGCCGAAGTTGAACCAGTGACACGTGGAACTCCATACAAGTTCGCTCTCTTGTATTATCCCATAAACAGGTCATGTTGCGACACTTGGAATAAATCTCTCTCAGATAATCCAATTGAGGTCAGACCTATTGGGATGGAAATATAACAGGTTGGGATATCCCAAGAAAATTTTTCAGAGGTCAAAGTTGAACCAGTGAAACGTGGCACGCCGTACCAGTTCGCTCGCCTGTATTATCCCATAAACACGTCATGTTGCGACACTTGGCATAATTCTCTCTCAGAGAATCCAATTGAGGTCAGACCTGTCGAGATGGAAAGATAACAGGTCAAGATATCTCACAAAAATTATTCAGACCCCGTGGATCGAAAAGTTCAGAGTTACACCAGAAACAATCAGGTACATATTTATGTCAAAACATAATTATTTTTGAGCACCTTCGTTCATGGCTTCCGGAATTTAGGGCTTCGGAGAAAGTTGGAATTTTTGTAATCGGAGACCACGGCTGGATGCTACTCATCAAAATCGAAATTTAGAGACCAAGATCATATTTTTTGGTTGGGCAGAAGGCCGGGCTTGATCAAACCCTAGTTTGGGACTTTGATCGGAACGATGGAAAATTAGGGCTTTTGCAAAAATGGAAATTTTTGAAATCTGTGACCACGGCTGGAAGCTCCTCATAAAAATAGAAGCTTAGAGCTTTGGATCAAACCTTTTGATTGGGAAGAAGAGTGGGCTTCATCAAACCCCAGTTCGAGGTCACGTCCAGTGAATCTGGAAGTTTCAAAGGCAAAATTGAGGAGTGAAACTTTGCAATTTTCAAATTCTGAATATACCAGCTTGATCAACTCATCAAGGCATATATTTCTATCCTTTCGGAAGTTTGAAATTCAAAGTTTGAATTTTTGGGGTTTCTCTGACAAACCCTAATCTAGCTCCAGATCCAGTTCTTGCAAATCAAGTGGATTGGGTTAATCCTAGAAGAAGATGAATTGGTCACCTGCATAAGTGAAGAAGTTCCTGTTTCAGAGGGAGATGAGGCTAAGGCCTTACATAAGAAGATTACAAGCGATCTCGACAGGTATGACTCATCGAGGCATGTTTCTAGATTTGTTCATGATTAAGTTTATGGTATGTTTGTCTTCATGTTTTTACGGTTAGTACAATATTGATTTTAGATTTGTCGTATCACCTTAACAAAATTATGAATGCATGATAGAAGATATTCATTGATTAGGGTGTTGACACTTATGATTGTACTAATGCATTATGGTGTTGTATGAGGTTTATGTTGACTGCTAACATGAAAGGTACACCAAGAAAGATAAATCATGTTCTAGTTCAAGAACATGATGACATGAGGACAAAGATTCATCCATTTTCATGGATCTCTTAGAAGATCTATTTACGAGGTATGTATAACTTGGTTCTACAATGGATAACTTATGAGACATGCAGGTTACTAGCACAAGTCATTGAAGAGAACCAAAAGACATTATGGGGGTATGTTAGACATAACTAGCTAGCATGCTAATCCAGGTATGTTTTTCCTATATCAAGCTAGAATCCTACCTTGTGTTAGGATCTTATACTGTTGTGTTGTTGATAATGATTATTCATGAAGTCATAGGTTTGAATAAGTCATGGTTGTATGCATATTATGTTTCTTACCATAATTGATGATATGACTAACCAGAAGAATCATAAAGGTATAGGTTTGAGTAATCACGGGTTTTATGCATATTATATCTCTTATCTTGATTGATGATTTAACTAACCAAAAGAGTCCTATGATCAAATAAGAATATGTATGAGTAAAAGAAAGACTTCCCTGAAACCTTGAATACTAATGTTTATTATCTATGTTTGAAATGATCCTGACTATACATGCTTGAGATTATTGTGTTTTGATAATATTAAGATTATACTAATGAATGTTTGATTATGTATGAGACCTAGAGGATAACACAATGATGATACTAACAAGCATGCATAGGGATCGAGAATGAATATAAGTTCCTGGACAGGTAATCCAGGAAGCAAAGATCAAGAGGGAGCACACTCCAGTAGTTTCTGCAAGGATGCAGATATTCAGAGGGAGTTGACCACTTCTCACAATCCACATCAGAATGGAGTTACAGAAAAGAAGCAAAGACCGAGAGGGAGTCAACCCAACAATCAAACAAAGATAAGTATTTGAATTGTCATTTATTACATAGTTGTTTGTTTAAATAATGTTATTCAATAATGTATATACCGATGTTCCTACAATTAGGTTGTGTATTATGCATATTAGAATAGTTGCATTGATGAAAAATATACTACTAATATACATGGGTAAGTGGCCTATGGCACTGTACAACATTCCATTGCTACTCATCTAGAATGAAACCTCTTTGCTGACATGTTGGGAGTTGTGCACACTCTTAACAATGTTCTGGTAGAGATTGGAAGGCATCTAGAAAGTTACGGGATATGGATAAATGTTGTATTGAAGCATTGGCTAAAGATAATTGCATGACTGTATGACATATTTCTTTATGTGTAAGAATTTGTTCTGAAAACTATGAGATGTTTTCTAATCATGCAATTTAACTTGTTGTGTAGGAAAGATCGTATACCATCACCTACAAAAGAAGAACTACAACATTTGTTCAACAACAAAATTATCTATTGAAGATATTGAAGTTCCCAGGATATGGGAAGAATGCCATGATCCGTTGATCATGAAGAATGATGTTTGGGATGTAGTCCCAAGACCTGAAGGGAAGTTTGTTATGACTTCCATATGGATCTATCAAGATCAAGCATGCTGCAAATGGCAGCATAGAGAAATATAAAAGTGATGAAATAGAAGATACACCTGATGGATTTCAAGACAGCTTTCTTGAATGGTGTAGTTGTGTGAAGCTGTCTAAGAACCCAGTGTTTCATGACAGGTCGAAACACATAGAGATCAAATATCACTATATCAGGGATATGGTGCAGAGAGGAGCTGTGAAGCTCCTATATGTTACGACGGACGAGCAGATTACGGATGTGCTGACGAAACCACTAGCCAGAGTGAAGTTCGAGTACTTCAGAGAGAGGCTTGGTGTTCTTCGGATTGATGACACTTCGAGGAAGAAGAGATGGACACATTTGCAGAAGCCATTCTAAGCATGTTGGAAGGCGGATCCTTCACATGGCTATGGATGTAAGCACTGGATGATGAGCATCAGGACTATGCTCCAGTTACTACTCTGTATATGCATCAGGAGGATGCTGGATATGATCAGTTGGATCATTTATATGTATATGTATGTATGCATCATGTTAGATGCTGGATATGATCAGTTGGATCATTTATATGTATATGTATGTACGCATCATTTTGGATGTTGGATATGATCAGTAGGATCATTTGTATATGTTTTGTATATGCATCATGTTGGATGCTTGGACCATGTATCTGTATATGTATTAGGTGGATACTGTGTATGATCAGGTAGATCATGTATGCTGATATGTATCAGGTATGATCAGGTGGATCATGTTTTTGTATTTGTATCAGGTGGATACATAGTATGATCAGGTGGATCATGTATGATGATATGTATCAGGTAGATACTTGGTATGCATCAGGTAGATGCATTATATGATCAGGATGATCATGGATGACGAGCTTCAGGATGTTGCTCCAGATGACATGCAGTAGGATGTTGCAATGATGATGATCAGGATGATCATGTGTACATCAGGATGATGTATGGTGAGTATCAGGTTGATACTCTATGGCCGTGGATTAGGTTGTACAGATGAGCATATAATAGCGCCCTGGGAGATTTGCAGATAGTCTTGCAAGGTTTTTCCTATGGCATATAATTTCGCCCTGGGATATTTGGAAAATGCTCTTTCAAGGTTTTTCTCTGGGAGGACATATAATAGCGCCCTAGGAGATTTGCAGATAGTCTTGCAAGGTTTTGCCGCTGGCATATAATAGCTCCCTGGGATATCTGGCAGATGCTCTTTCGAGGTTTTGTCCTATGGCATATAATAGCGCCCTGGGAGATCCGATAGGTTGAGCTGTGTGCTCGTAATAAGTCCTGGGATGCTCTTGTAAGGTTTTGCCATGACCACATGTAATATTGCCCTGGGAGATCCGATAGGTTGGGATGTGTTCCCGTAATAAGTCCTGGGATGCTCTTGCAAGGTTTTGTGGTGACCACATATAATAGCGCCCCGGGAGATCTGATAGGTTGAGATGTGTGCTCGTAATCAGTCGTGGGATTCTCTTTCAAGGTTTTGTGGTAGGGTCACATGTAATAGCTCCGTGGGAGATCCGATAGGTTGGGCTGTGTGCCCGCAATAAGTCCTGGGATGCTCTTGCAAGGTTTTGTAACGCACGTAATAAGTCCCGAGGATTCCATAGTATGGCCAATGATGACGAAGACCTGCAGGTGGTGGGCCTACATCCAGTATGAAAAAGGACTGGCTCTGTAGAACTTCCTATGACGAGTAGATTCAGAGATTGATTGAGATAGCAGCAGAAGTGACGATGACGATGATTCGAGGATGATGATTCGCTGATGATGATCCAAAGAAGAAGACTTGTGCTAGCAGATCTGTGTCGAGAAATACCTTCCTAGTTAAGAGGGAGTGTTGATGTATATGTAACTTCGGAATGTATTTCACCCATGTATTTCATATATGTATTTTGTACTCCTATAGAGATGGTATTATTCCTCTATACGGAAGTGTTTGTATTCGTATAGAGATGTTATTATTCCTCTATACAGAAGTGTCGTGATTTATATTGTAAGTGTCGTAACTTATACTTGATGGGTTATTAGACCACCTTGTTGGGGTTGGCCCTGTATAAGTCATGTGGGTCAAAGGGTTATTAGACCACCCTATTGGGGGTCGTCCATGTGGGTCAAAGGGTTATTAGAACACCCTAGTGGGGGTCGGCCTAGTCAGCATTATGTTAAGTGGTGAAGTTGAGGCCGACCTAGTTGAGTAAAGGTCAAGTCAAGTTAGTGTATAAATAGAGAGTGTCTCTCTCTCATTTTACACATTCTATTCTCTCACTCACACTGTGGAGAGTGGCACACTTGTGGAGGAGGAGGCTCTGCTACTAGGAGAAGAAGTATCTCTTGTATTCTGGTTGTATCATTGCTCTATCTATCTCTGAGGAAGTTATTGGGGTTTTTCACCTTTATGGTTTTCCCCAAGTAAACTCTGTGTCTCTTTTGTGCTTGCATTATTGTGTCCATGATTGATATACTGTAGATTTGCTGTACATGTTGTTCTCTCAGTTAAGATCCTAGATCAGATTGAAGTAAATTCTGAAAATTTAACACTATTGATCGGTAGATCCAGATGATGATGCCGTTGATTGGGAGATCCAGATGATGCTGTTGATCGGGAGATCCAGATGATGTTGTTGATCGGGAGATCCAGATGATGATGTTGTTGATCGAGAGATCCAGATGATGCTGTTGATTGGGAGATCCAGATGATGATGTCGTTGATTGGAGATCTAGATGATGATGCTACTGTAGCTGTTTGAGTGCTGCAGAAAATGAAGACTTAGTACTGAAGATGTTGATGTTCCAGTATTGAAGATCTTGAAGATGTTCCAGTAACTATTTGAGTTACTGATGATGTATGAAGAAAGCTTCCAATGATTTATAGATGTATCATGTATCATGTAGTTGATGACTCCTTGATCCTGCGGATGTTGTTATAATATCCTTCTCGTTAAGGGGGAGTGTTGAAATATTGTAAATTCTAAGAATATTATATTTGTACTTTATTTTTTCGGAGATGTTTCATTCCTTCGTGAAGACCTTATTGTATATTCGGAGATGTTTTATTCCTCCGTGGATAATGTGGTAACTTGGGATATTAGACTTCCCTAGTGGGGGTCGACCCTGTATGTGTTATGTGGGTTAAAGGGTTATTAGACCACCCTAGAGGGGTCGGCCCAGTAAGCCTTATGTAAAGTAGTTAAGTTGGGGATGACCTAGTTTGTGTAAAAGTCAAGTCGGAGTTGTGTATAAATAGAGGAGGTGTGTTCCTCATTTAACACACATTACACTCACTTGTGATTGGCGCATAGGTGAGAGAGAGATCTGCTATGGAGGAGAAGGAGCTCATGTTTGGGATTTACATCTTTGTATTTTCTGGTAATCTATATTGAGGAAGCTTTGCTGGGTTTTCTACCCCATGAGGGTTTCCCAGGATAAATCTGTGTCTCTTGTGTTTATGCTGTGCTTGTTGTTCCTTCAATGATCCTTTATATGCTATTGTTGTGAAATGGAATGTAATACTGATATTTTCTGTCTTATCATATTGAATCTCAACACTTTCAACCTCAGACATGCAGTTTTAACCCGTTTAGGATCCTCTATCTGCTCTATGTTGAAGTATTTATCCATTTCTCTGAACTAGTCTATCAAGTCTTCTGGATCATGAATTCCTGAGTAGGTATGTACATCCATATTTGTCCGACCTCAGATATATATCAAAAGCTTGATGAGTTTATCTTCTGGTTCTTCCTCTGCTGCTTCCCGGGATTCCACTTCTTTGACTTCCTCGTCGCTGTGGTCTAGTGCATTGAGAATGAATCCATATCTTTGGCTCTCTTTGACCGCTGTGACCTCACTGGTCAAACTTCACATTGTTCACATGCACTCGTCGAACATTTCGTGATCAACTATGACTGCAGCGCCACATGCTCTTCATCCTCTGACATTAATGCCTATGTGAGCCATTTTCAATTGCAGCTGAAAGTCCCACTCATCCAATCGCAACCGGACTTTCACAACTTGTGCACAACTCTACCCAACCGCATCCGGAGCTGTCTACGCACTCGCAGGCTCTCCGATTCTCTGTATTCAACTGCTCAACAATGGATTCTCTCCGGTTCTAATACCAATTGACGCAAGGTCAGTACCAACAATGGGACTGTTGCTTAACAATACACACAACAACAAACATATTGCTCCAAAAATTGGATGTGAATTGAATGCCATAAGCTAGCTTCTATTAAATGGAATCAAATTACAATGTCTAAATACAAAGAAAATGAACTAGTCAGCCTTAGCCTATTAAAATATACAAAAATGAAAATCTGTCTCTCAGTGTGTTCTCGTCTATGTGCGATCTTCCTCAATCTCAAGGTCTCTACTAGATGCAAGAACTCACTTAGCTATGGATGAATGATCTGATGTCGATCGTCTGATGATTGATCCCCTCTCCCCTTTCCTCTGTGACTTCTCAATAGTCTTCTACTCTGCTCTGCTACTGCTCTTCCCGAGGTCCACTCCGTTCCTTGAGACGAACTTCCTCTGTCTGCCGAATCCTCTTGATCCGATAGACCTGCAGTTATCAGCACCCTCTGGTTGTGCTGCAAAAACTTTGCCTGTGGTGACATTTGTCATGATCCCAACGACCTTCATAATTGCTCATAACTTCCTTAGCAACCACAAACGGTTACCAAGTATGCCGCCTTGAATTGTGCACTACTCTAACTCTACTACAATAGTCGGCCCCATATCCTGCATCAACCATACTGCACTTCATCATCCTTCGACTTCGGTTTTCGGCTTTACTTAGCTTCCATGGCTACCATTCCACACCGTTCTCCATGCTTGGATTCCTTCGCAACTCGTCGGTGTCGCAGTTCGACAACATGTGGACCTTCGATGCCTCCGCTCCATTCCTGTCGTATGTCGACCTTAGAGATGTCAACTCTGGACCTTTCTCTCCTTTCGACCGCATATCGACAGCTTCTTCTTGACTACTTGGCTTCGAAAACCAATATTCCTTTCACACCAGTGGTCGTCGACGACCCCCCTGGTCAACTTCCCTTGTCGATCAACTTCGACTGTTTCGCCTAGGCCCCGATGCTCCTGCATCATGATACTTCCTTGTGTTGGGTGTGTAGGTATTGTGGGGGCCAAGCTAGCTAAACATTGTAGGATTTCCAATGGCTCTGTGGTTGAGATCACTAGCTTAGTCATTCCTTCCTTTCTACTGCCTTAGCATCCTGATAAACCCAACTGTGGATTGGCTTGGTTGAATTGTGGTGTTCTTTTGGTATGCATGAGGTGGTAGGTTCCCTTTCCTTGTGGAAATCATGCCCAGCTTGGAGGTGGCAATTGTGTTGACAGATTGATGAGCGCAACTAACCTATGGTTGGGTGGAACGTTGCAGTTGCATAGCCAATTTCTTGGGACCGATTCATATCAAGATAAGTATTTTCTTGTTTTTAATTTATGCATGTTTTTAATTTATTCGTGTTTTAGTTATGATGGAAATTGCATGCTAGATGTGTAGTAGAATTTTTCTTCCGCTGTGTCAAATTTGATTATGCATCTGCACACATATGTATTTTGTTTGCTATGAATTTGTGAATAAGAAAGGAGCTAGAGTTTTGCAAAGTCCTAGAATTTTAGTCATATTACCTTCCCAGAGTGAGATTGATGGAAGGGGATGTGACACAAAGCCTCTTTCAGTGACAAATTTTATGTACTTCCAAGAGAAGCTTGGTATGGCAGAGAATGCCTCGCTTGCTGAGAGGGAGTGTTAAATATATGACATCAGGAGACATTCTCCAAACCAATCTTGTGTATCCAAGATTGATACTCCCGTAAGAGGTGATCACTTTGATTTCCTTCCGTGTAAAGGTTATTCCTCCCGTATAGAGGTAATTGATCAAAGTAATGATGTTGTAAAGTCTTGTTGCACAAGGCTCCAGACTTGTGTGTGAAGTCATGATTCTCATGTGAACCTTCCATATAAAGGTATCCATGAGATGGACCTCCTCTATAGAGGTGAACCTTCCATATAAATGAATCCATGGGATGGAACTCCCGTATATAGGTGGACTTTCCGTATAAAGGTCATGTTTTTCTTGTTAAAAGCAATTAATGTTGTGTGATGTATTATTAACCATGATCACTAGTTGCTATTAAGTCTCCTTTAGAGATTGATCACCTCTAAAGTGAATTACTTTAGCATATGATCATTTGGTCTGGAATAATATAATATGATCAAAACATCCAAATTCTTCTTAGTATAATGTAATGTGATGGATAATTAAAGTTAGTACATATTGACCATGCAATAAGAGATAAAGAAATAAAAGATAAATCATAGAGATCAAGAGAATTCGAAATTTCCCATGAAGACACTTCAACTAATTAAAGAGAAATAAAATTGTTAAATATTTAGTTAAGTATCCATGTATTCCTCAATCAATGCTTCAGTTAAAGCATCGATCAAAGATATGCCTCAGTTAACTAAAGAACTCACAGTAGTCACTTCAAGTAAATCAATTAGCATGATTTCAGTTAACAAGTGTTAAATACGAAGGACTAGTTAACTGAAGTGTTTTCACTTTAGTTAAACTAAAACACGACACTTCAGTAAATCAAGGAGAACTCAAATTGATCACTACAGTGATGTTATCAAGAATCGGTTAAAGAGAGTTAAATAAGTGACAACAAAGAAGATCTAGTTAACGAAGTGATGACACTTAAGTTAGCCACATAACTAAGTGGGAAAGATTCCAGTTAAGATGCGAGTTCATCCTAAATGACAACTTAGTGAGATAAAGCACCACATGAGAAGTGGGGGGCACTTCTGCATGCAAGATTGATACATCCAGTTTGAGGGCGAGTTCATCCTGATGTTAGAAGATACAAATAGAAGATAAGAATGTATAAATATGTTATACAGGATTTGATGAATTCAATGTGAAGTGATTTCTCTTCTCCTTTAAAGGCAAGGTGCTTCTCTTTGTGTGCATGATATTATTATTGAAGGCGATGCGTTTCTCCGATTGATCTCTCTTCTCTATTGGTTCCATATCTTCACCAAGAGTGTTTCGTGATATCTTATCTTCCGAAAGCATTCTACTATGTTGTAAAAGAAAGCATTCTCTGCTATCCATTATATTATACTGAAATAATTGCTGTGGTTTTTGTTCTCATAGTTTGAGGATATTCCCCAGGGTATATCTTGTGTTATGGATGTATGAATTTGATGTGATTGAGCTATCTCATTGTTTCAAGTTTCGACATCTAAAAGAATTAAAGATCAAATCTCAACCAAATATTAACAATAAACACACTCACAAATAAATGGTGCACACACACAACTAAGTGCCACTCACATAAATAAGTTATGCAACCACACATAAGTATCATGCCCATACATAAGCATCACAGTGACACTTCTATCCCAAACAACTACATACATAACACACTCACATCTAAAAGATGCACTCAAACACGCAAAGTGACGCAAAAAATCATATACACTCACACATGAATTACATGTGTGTGTGTGTGTGATATAGATGCACCGATAATTGATGCTTATGTGCACGTGTATGAGAATCATTGCTCATGTGTTTGAGTTTGTCACATAAGTGTGAGGACATTTCATATGTGTGTGTAAGTGATTTACTTATGTGTGCATGAGTGCATCACTTATGTGCAAGAGTCCAACTCTCATGTATGATGACATGGCCCTCGAAAAATATATTCGCACCTAATCAACAGACCCACATATGTGACGTGCTCACACCTAATGCACACACCTAAGGCACATGAAACTAACACATTATTGATGAAATCAAATATAAGTGATGTATTCATACACACTCAAGATACACAATCTCACATAAGCAACGCACTCACACACATAAGCGATACCCTCGCACATACGCAAAACATTCACACACCTAACCCACACACATAGGAATAGGAAAAACTCTCACACACATGAGCAATGAAATATGTGAGAAGAGGTGTATGATTTATTCTCAATTGAAGATAATAGAACCTATAGTGCCAAGAAATAGGTGTCTCTAGTTGGAAAAGAGACATTCAAATTCACAAGAATCCAACTCATTAATACAAAGCTTAGGCCTAAGATACCCGTTGAAAACCTTGCAATGAGGAAGACATGATGTGAAAGAGAGAATGTAAAAATATATAGATTAGATGTAAAAGGGATGCAAAGTAATGTGCAAACACTACTAGTTTAGGGTAAAAATTATGATGATATATGAATTTTAATACATCATGAACAAAGTCAAAAGAAAAATTTGAAAAACATTGAAAATATGTTTTCAAGTTTTCGACAAGACTTCAGTCCAATTGAAATTTTGACACAATTAAAGTGCCACATGGTAGGCTTGGCATTCTTTAAGAAAATAAAATATCATTGTAATATTGGCACTAAGTCGATGACTAAGTTATGTTTTTGGTTTCTTGATAACTATATCAAAGGTTGGAACACCGATGCATGTCTGAAGAGATGGGGTTGGTATACCGATGGTGTTGGAATTTGTGCAACTTTAGAATACATTCTTATTATATTTCATTGTATTTATTTGTACCTCCTACAGGAGATGAATTTGATGTAATTAATTATGTAAACCCTTGGAAGAATCAATGTAAAACTTGGGGATAAATTACCCAAATAAAATATTAAAATAAACTTTATTTATTGATCCCCAAGTCAAGTCGGCCCAAACAGTTTGACAAGTTGTCCATGTTGAGAAAAAAGCCAGTTTGGAACTTGTATAAATAGAAGGAAAGTTCATCTCATTTGCACACTCACTCAACTAGGAAAGTTCACATCGCTTGGAGAGAGATTCACATCTGCAACTAGGAGAAGATATTTTGGGGTTTCTACTTGGAAATTTCTTTTACCTTTTCTCTCTCATCATTGTACTCAGTTCTTAGAATTGTTCATCTCTATACAAAGGTTGATGGGCTTTCTACCTATTGGGTTTCCCAGGATAAATTCTCGTGTTCTTTGTTTCTCTACTTTGTCTTTCTTCTAGTTATCCCATTGATCTTATGCAATTGAGTTATAATACTATAATTGTATGAAAAAATAACATGGTATCAGAGCAATACTAGAAGAAGCCATTACCTGAACTAGGATTTCATTTTTTAAGGCCTTCACTCATCATTTTGACGGAAAAAATGCCTTGGGAATTTCTCTCTAGGAAGGGCGCATATTTTGCTGAAGGCAAAATCTAATTCTGAGAATTTTCCTTTTTGAACTAATTCTATAGCTGCAGTTACTCCATAAATTAGGGTTTTAGGTTTTGACCTACTCCCTCCACATATTTGGTTCGACCCTACCTTTCCTCAACTCGCCTTGCTAGGGTGCATCTTCCTATGGAGTGATTTTTCCAAGAATTGAACTTTCATTTTTGACCTAGCTCCTGGTAGGGTTTCTAGTCTAGATCTATAGTCAAGATGATTGGAATGAAGGTTGAAGATCATTTGGAAGGAGCTTTCAACTTAATATCTTGTAATTATACGATTCTTCTCTTACTAGAAGAAAATTATCTCTTGTAGTTTGTAAATGAGAAGGTCCCAGAACCAGAAGCCGAAGAAGACAAATATCGCTGGAGGAAGAATGATCACCATCACAAGAAGCCGAAGAAGACAAATCTCACTGGAGGAAGAATGATCACCATCACAAGAAGAAAAGAAATGAATACCGCACAAAATTCTTCTTCATATCAACATTATCAGGTACTGTTCCCACTACTAATGATACATGGCTCATAGATAGTGGTGCATCTAGACATATGACATGTTATAAAGAAAATATTTTAGAATTAGTTGAGAAAGAATCTCATCTCCATGTTGTACTTGGAGATGATGCTAACTACAGTGTGAAGGGATTTGGGGCCACCTCCCTTCAGCTAGAGTCTAGTGAAACATTACACTTGAGTGATGTGCTTTATGTACTTGGTATGAAAATAAATATTGTCTCCATATATTATTTGGAGGACAAGGGACATAAGGTTGCATTTTCAGATGGAAGAGTTCTTGCTTGGCACAAAAACTCAAGTATGAACACAACAAAGGGAATTGGTATAAGAGAGGAGAGATTGTACATGTTGAACACTCCACCAGCTCAAGGCCTAGTCCATGAATCTACAAGAATGGGTGAGATATGGAACATAAGACTAGATCATATGAATTATAGAGCTCTCCCAACATTGAAGAATATAGTGACAGGTATACCAGTGCTTCAGGTAGACCATGATGGAACATGTAGAGGATGTTCACTTGGAAAGAATTCCAGGAGATATTTCCCAGATAATGAAAGTAGATCTAAATAAATTCTGGATCTAGTGCACTCTGACTTGTGCGGGACCATGACTGTAGCTTCATTGGGCGATTATAATTATTACATTTAATGACGACTACTCACAGAAGACGTGGATATACTTTCTCAAGACCAAGGAATCTGAGGAAGGGATTATAGAATTCAAAGAGTTCAAAGCACAAGTCGAGAATCTAATAAGAAAGAGGATCAAGATATTAAGTTCCGATAATGGTGGAGAATATACCTCTATTGATTTCAATAATATATGCAAGGAAGCAGGAATTAAGAGGGAGCTCATAGATCCCTGCAACCCTCAAAAAAATGGGGTTGTAGGAAGGAATAATAGAAAAATTGTGGAGGCATCCAAATCCATGATACATGACCAGAGCCTACCGATGTTCTTGTGGGAAGAAGCATCCAGAACAACTGTCTATGTACAAAATAGATGCCCACATAAGATTGTGAAGAACATGACTCCGAAAGAAGCTTTCACAAGAGTGAAACTAGAAGTGGACCACCTTCGCATCTTTGGCTATCCAGTATACATACATGTGCCCAAGGAGAAGAGGAAAAAGTTAGAACCTTCAGGTAAGAAGGGAAATTTCGTGGGATACAATGAATCTTCAAATGCTTACATGATTTATATCCCAGGATCCAGATAGATCGAATTCAACAGGGATGTATCTTTTGAAGAAGAGATGGCTGTCAGGAAAGGGAAAGGATCAGACATGCAGATTGATGATAAGGAGATGCTAGAACCAAATGATATGAGATCATATCCCCCTCCACTTCATAGGGAGTTAGCAGAGAAGTATTAACCCATCGATCCCATTGATCCAGTTGACACAATTGATGTTCCCAAAGATATTATAGTAGGCCGGAAGAGGCCTAGATGGACACAACAGAACTTGCAATATGCAGAGGGGCATGAAGCTCCACATGGTACTTTACAAGAAAGTAAAAGACCTTAGAGGCTCTCCAATTATGTGCCATTGATGAGTCACATCATTGACTCAGAACCTACCACTTATGAAGAAGAATCCATACACTAAGTTTGGAAGGATGCCATGGTGGAAGAATACCAATCCATCATGAAGAATGACATGTGGGAGGTTGTGTCGAGAACTGTAGGAAAGTTAGTAGTGAATTCCAAGTGGCTATAAAAAATCAAGCATGGATCATATGATAGTGTTGACAAAATAACAGGCTAGATTTGTTTCCAAAGGATTCTCTCAGAAAGAGGGAGTTGGTTATGATGAGACATTTGCACCTGTGGCTCGATATACTTCCATTAGATCGATCATTGATATTGGTTCAACTATGGGATGGAAGTTGCATTAGATGGATGTCAAGACAACCATTCTCAATGGTGTTATTAAGGAAGAAGTATATATTGAACAACCATAAGTGTTTGTTGTCAATGGGAAGGAGTATCACACATGTAGGATGAAAAAGGCCTTGTATGGACTCAAACCAGCACCCCGTGATTGGTATGGATGAATAGATAGATTCCCAGTGAATCTGGGATTCAACAAGAGTGATGCATACCCCAACCTTTACTACAAGATTGTGGATGGTGAGCCACTTATTTTGGTCCTTTATGTCGATGACTTGTTTCTCACTAGAAATAATAAACGTATTGTATCATGTAAGAAGAAACTCGCCTCTGAGTTCGAAATGAAGGATCTTGGATTGATGCATTACTTCTTGTGATTAGAAGTATGGTAGAGGCAGAAAGATATTTTCCTAAGTCATGGAAAATACACCATAGATATTCTAAAGAGATTCATAATGTTGGACTGCAAATCCATGGCCACTTCGATGGATGCAAATTTGAAGAAGCTGGGGGATTCTGCTTCAAATTCAATGTTAATTGGTCCCACTATGTATCACTAGCTGATTGGGTCCTTAATGTATCTGACGAACACCAGACAAGATATATGTTTTGCTGTGAATTATCTCATCCAGTTCATGTGCGATCCGAGGCAGATTCACTGGGTTGTTGCAAAACATGTGCTCAGATACATGTGTGGCATTGTGGGATATGGACTGAGACATGCTTCGGAGTGCGACTTGAAATTACAGGGGTTTTCAGACTCAGCTTGGTCCGAATATGCTGTGAAATTAAGCACAACAGATCTAATGAACAAGTAAATCAATCACAATAGAGGAAACTAAGAAAATATGGTGTAAATTGTGCAAAAGGCTTGCAACAGTGCTCTATTGAACTCTGAATGATAGAATACAATACAATACAGTAAAAATGACTGGGCAATTCGAATTAACCAAGGAGGTCATTCGAATATACTGCATGGAATAGCTTGGCTCCAACTAGGAGTCCTCATCATCAAATCAGTGGAGTCATCAATGCACAAGTAACAGTCAACCAGGTGTCAAACTGAGTCTAATTGAGTGTGGTAGGTGTAACTGGAACATGTAGGAACTAACTGAATGAAGGACGCTTAGTGGAGGGTGCATGAGGAGCTAACTGGAGTCAGAATAGGCAGTCTAGTCTCACTGGGGGTCCAACGGAGTGATACAAGTAGTTAGGAGTCAATTTAGCCTTAAATCCAGGAAAGAAAACTAATTAACTGAAGTGAACTGAGTGGTAGGTGAGAAGTGGGCACCTTACTGACTAGGAGGGATAAAAATGCAAGGTAAGAAGCTCCCGAGTGCTGGAAAAATAGGGATAAGGTGTTGGAGGCATCAAACTGGTGACTGGGATGCATGCAAATAGCTGGGATGCATGCATGCAAAAATGCATGCAAAGTACAAAAATGAATGATGAGATATCCTAACACCCCCCATCAAGCTATACTATGATGTAAAAAATAATAACTGAATAGGGCCCTGGTTACTGAGACCAAAGGTCACCCCGATACAATAATCCAAAAATGCTAGAATTAAATCTAAGTGAGGAAAGAGGGAAAACCCAATGGGAAGAAAGGCCCCCCTCAAGCTGAACATAGAAGGATCTAATCTGTCTCCACCATGATGGAACTCACCCCCAACAGTGAACGGAGGTAATATAACTTCTTCTCAGTGAATCTCTTGGTGAAGATGTCTGCAATTTGCTCGTAGGCAGGGCAATATTGCAAAACAATGGTTCTGTCATGCACAAGATCTCGGATGTAGTGCATGTGGATCTTGATGTGCTTGGTCCTCTATCTCTGAATTGGATCCATCGAGATCTTGATAGAACTTTGATTGTCACAAAAAATGATAGTCGAAGTAGTACTACCAATATCAAACTCTAACAAAATGCCCTGCAACCAAACTGCCTGAATGCAAGCATTGACTGCTCGTCGATACTTTGCCTCTGCTGAAGATAATGCAATGGCTGCCTGCTTTTTGCTTGAACATAAAATAGGCCCATTTCCAATCATGAAAACATAACTGGAAGTGGACTTCCGATCAATACTATCACCCGCCTAATACGAATTTGTATACCCAATCAAATCTAGCTCCCAATCTGTAGCATAGTGTATGCCAAAGTGTCGAGTACCTTGTACATAGTGTAAGATCCTCTTGGTTGGCTTCCAATGGAGCTCATGGGGCTTCTGCATATATCTTGATACAACACTCATGGCATAAGATATATCAGGCCTTGAGTGTATCAAGTATAGTAGATAACCGATCAACTGCCGATACAATGTAGAATCTGCAAGCAGTGTAGAATCTCCCTCCTCAAGACTAATTCCTGAGAGGAATGGGAAATGGGATGCCTTACATTCTGACATGTTGAACTTGTTTAATAGTCTAAAATGTGTTTTTACTGAGATATGGTGATCCCATCAAAATTTTGTGCAATCTGAAGCCCCAAAAATTGTTTTAGCAAGCCCAAATCGCTCATGTCAAAAGCTATATTTAAAGCAGTTTTTAACTTGTCAATTAAACAGAGAGTGCTACCAGTTATCAGAAGATCATCAACATAAAGAACTATAATCAGCAAATTACCTTCAGTTTTCTGTAGGTACACATTTGGATCTGATTTTCACCTTCTGAAGTTTTGCGAGAGAAGGAATGAGTCCATCTTAGCATACCAAGCTCTTGGGGCCTGTTTTAATCCATACAATGACTTCTTCAATCTGCATACTAACTTTGGATCTGATATATATCCTTCTGGATGCTTCATATATATTTCTTCTTTCAGATCTCCATGGAGAAATTCACTCTTCACATCCATATGGTGCACTTCCCAGTGCTTGGATGTGACAATAGCTAAAACAAGACGGATCGAATCCATCTTTGCAACCAGTGCAAAGGTCTCAGTGTAGTCCACTCCTTGGACTTGGGATAAACCTTTGGAAACAAACCGAGCTTTATATTTTCAGGTTGAGCCATCAGAAACAACCTTTGTGTTGCAGACCCATTTACATTGGACTAGTTTCTTCCCAGGTGGAAGAGAAACTAGCTCCCATGTAGCATTCTTTTGAAGATAACTATACTCTTCATCCATGGCGGTTTGACATCTTGGATCTTGGTGGACATGATAATATAATTTAGGACCTGAAACTATCATCAAAAATCATTTCTCAGATAGAAAAGGATCAGAGAAAGAAAGAGCCATACATGCTCTTTGAAAGTCTGCTTGAGTCCGCCTTGGATCGACAGGATTTCTAATGTTTTGACCAACAGAATTGAGTGTATTTTGGGCCCACTTTGGAAAGTGTTGGGGCACAAATGGATCAGCCTATGAACCTGATATATCATGTTCATCAAATTCTGATAAAATATTAGAAATGTCAGAACCAATACTTTCACCATCTTCTTCAAATTCTGATAAAATATCAGAAATGTCAGAACCAATACTTTCACCATCTTCTTCAAATTCTTCATCTGGTGGAGGTGGTATTTCAACAGTTTCTTCCTCGACTAGTTCTAGATTTTGAAGCGGTTCTTCAAATGTGACACTTCGTTCAATGTATTTTTGGATCTGATATCCATGAGTTTTTAGGCCTTTGATTCTTCCACATATCCCAATAGGATGCATTCAACACTTTGCGGATCCAAATATTTTCTCTTTTCAGTCGGAATTCTATCCCAAGTGATTGAGCCAAAAACACAGAAATTTGACACATCAGGTTTGTGACCTGTGTAAGCTTCGAAAGGTGTAGTATCAGTCAAAGATGAATGTGGAACCCTGTTTTGAACATATGCAACAACATTCATGGCCTCAGCACAAAGTTTTTCATCCCAACCTTTTGAGTCAATCATACAGGTTGCCATCTCTTTCAGTGATCTGTTCTTTCTTTTCACTACACCGTTCATCTATGGTGTGTAGGGAACTGTGTGCTGGATCTGAATGCCACTTTCAGCACAAAGTTGAAGCAACCCTGATTTGATAGATTCACCTCCATTATCAGATCTAAGATCCTTTATCTTCCTCTCGGTGGCAGTCTCAACAGAAGCCTTAAAAAACTTGAATTTTTCTAGTACTTTTGACTTGTTTTTGAGAAAGAAAACCCATGTAAATCTGGAGAAGTCGTCGATGAATGTCAAAACATACCTTGATCCATTCATGGAGGTATGTGGTAGCGGACCATTGATATCAGAATGTATCAGCCCTAAAATGCAAGAAGCTCTACTAGCTTTGCCTCGGTCAAATTTGTGCTCGGGGTGCTTCCCAATGATGCAACCTTTGCATATTCCCTTCAAGGATTTGATCGTTGGAAGGCCATCAACCATGGAATTTTTATGTAGCAGCTACAAATATTTATAATTTATGTGTCCAAACCTCTCATTCCATATCCTACTGACCGCATTTCCATGAGTGAGAAGAGCGGTGGGGTTGTCATGTGGTAGAAAGTGTGAAAATTCATATGCTTTTGAAGCATGATTTGCTTTTCCAACCACAATAATTTTTCCACTTTGAATATTAGAAATTTCAACTTTGTTAGGGAAGAATACAACTTGCTTTGGTGAACCAGTGTGTTTCATTTGATAAATGGAAAGAAGATTCGAAGGTAAGGACGGAACATAGAGCACATTGTGAAAACTGCCATGTTCTAAATGAATAGTACCTTTTCGCTTTGAAGAGATCTGAGAGTCATCTCCCATGTGGATGGAGATGGTGCTATTGGGATCAAAAGATGATAGAGAATATTTATTTTCAGCCACATGGTTCGAAGCTCCAGAATCAATGAGTAGAGTTGGAGGGGTCGAAACTGTTGCCATGAGTGCATGACCTCTCTCGGGATGATCATTTTTCTCCTTCTTCCTTGCACCTCCAGGAAGGGTTATGTTGTTTTTCTCTAATAGAAGGGTCATCTGATCTATGGTTTTCTTCATGCATGAGCTTTCAGGATGATAGTCCTTGCTGCAATAAGAACATTTAGATCTCTCTTTTCCCTCTTTCCCTTTTTGCTTGTTTCTTGAACTGGATGGCCCATCCGCTTGCTTGTTTTTCTCTCTTTGCTTGGACGAATCAAACTTTGGCTTCTCTTTCTTTTTCTTCCATTTTCCATTCATAGATTTGGATCCTCTAGCAAATAATGCTTGGTCTTTGGAGAATATGGTCCCCATTTGAATGAGTTTATCATGCTCCTTTGTCACAGATTCAATGAAGGCACTTAAGGTAGGCATTTTCCAATTCGGGATTATGAGCTTCTCGGAATTGAATGTAGAGACAAATATTGAATAGTCTTTTCCAAGTTTTGAGAGAATAGAAAGAATCAACTATTTATCTTCCTTTACAACTCCACTTTGCTTCAATTGCAATACCAAGTGCTTGAATTTTGTGAAAAAATCATTTATGGTTTTGAAATTCTCAGGATTCAAAGCAATCAATTCATTTTCCAATTGGAAAGACCATATCTCATCTTGTTTCCAAAGATCTTTTCAAGTTGCTCCCATACTGCTTTTGGAGTAGACAATCCACTGAGGTGGAAATGAAGATCCTTGGAAATATTGAGGCAAAGAAGACCATATGTTTCATCCAATTTGTTGAAGTCCTTGGATTTCTCAATGAGTGTATTTGGCTCAACTTCGAGGCCCATGGTGACTCTGTCGTACCCTCTTGAGCACAATACAATCTCCATTTCATTCTTCCATTCAAAATAATTGAATGGAGTGAGAAGTTTTGAAGAAGAAGAATCCATCTCAATGATAGCGAATGCTAATGGAGGAGTTATAAAACCTGCAAATCACAATAAAACAAAAACAATAAGGTCGAACAATCCACCCATTTTAGAGTTGCATCACACCCAGCATAGGAGATCAAGCAAGCTTGAAGATCCAATGATCTAGATCCAGGAATTATGTGTAAAAATCACAACTTCGGGAGTGGATTGGAGAGAAATTTTTAACAATGGCGAATGCACAAGAGAGAATGCATGCCACAACTGCTGGATTTTTGAGCAAAAATCACTCAATCTTCATGTAGAACACCTGCAGAAAATAAATATTGTCCCTGCCATGGCTCTGATACCATGTGAAATTAAGCACAACAGATCTAATGAACAAGTAAATCAATCACAATAGATGAAACTCAGAAAATATGGTGTAAACTGTGCAAAAGGCTTGCAGCAGTGCTCTATTGAACTCTGAATGATAGAATACAATACAATATAGTAACAATGATTGAGAAATTTGAATTAACCAAGGAGTTCATTAGAATATACTGCATGGAATAACTTGGCTCCAACTAGGAGTCCTCCTCATCAGATAAGTGGAGTCATCAATGCACAAGTAACGATCAACCATGTGTCAAACTGAGTCTAATTGAGTGTGGTAGGTGTAACTGGCACATGTAGGCACTAATTGAATGAAGGAGGTTTAGTGGAGGGCGCATGAGGAGCTAATTGGAGTCAGAATAGGAAATCTAGTCTCAGCAGTGGTCCAACGGAGTGATACAAGCAGTTAGGAGTCAATATAGCCTCAAATCAAGGAAATACAACTAACTAACTGAAGTGAACTGAGTGGTAGGTGAAGAAGTGCGCCTTTCTCAAGTGGTAGGTGAGAAGTGGGTGCCTTACTGACTAGGAGGGCTAAAAATGCAAGGTAAGAAGCTCCCAGGTGCTGGAAAATTGGGGATAGGGTGCTGGAGGCATCAAAATGGTGACTGGGATGCATGCAAATAGCTGGGATGCATGCATGCATGCAAAGTACAAAACTGAATGATGAGATATCCTAACATGTGCTGCAGATAGGACGAGTACTTCCGGTGTTGCTTCAGTTTAGGTTCTATAGTGATTTCTTGGTGTATCAAGAAGCAGACCTCAGTAGCACTTATGTTGACACCCAAAAAATGCTCACTAGCTCATCTCCGTAGTCACATGACCCATTTGTCCACTTTTCCTACCATTTTTTCCTCTAAAAACCTCAAAAACCCCTCAAAGGCCACCAAAAAGGCCAAAATCCATCTTTTTCTCCTGAAATTATTTAATATTCCTCAAAAAATACAAAAAACCTTCCAAAGGGGTCCAAAATTCCCCAAAAACAATTAAAAGGGAATAAAATTCAAAAATATATTCAAAAAATGAAAAAGAGGGAAAAAGAGGAAAAGAAAACCTAAACCATTTTTCACCAATAACGCTTATTTCATTAAATTTGGACAAATTAGGCAAATTTTGGACTAAGAAATAGTGAATTTAGACTCTGAAAGTGAAAAAATGGGTTTTGAAAGTGGCAATATTGGATTTGAAAAGTGTGTTTTTCCATTTGTGATGCACCTGCAACAATTAATTAATAAGAATATGCGAAATAGCAGAAATAATAGAACATAATCACTTTTATATTGATCACGGGCCACTTCGAGGGGGCAACCTCCTTTGAGCAAGCTCAATACAATTAACTTCACGGTGCCTTCAATGACCTCAACACACACTTATATACTAAGTCTATGCCCAATACCATGAGTCAAAACCATGGGACATATAATACTACGGGACGACTTACAAAGCATATGCGTCCAATACTATGGGTCAATACTATGGGCTAATATAAACTACGGATCAAAAAATACTACGGGACGACTTACAAAGCATATGCGTCCAACAACAATATACTAACATAGTAAAGAGAAGGGTTGACATAGGTTCCTAACATCCCCTCTCCCTTAGAAAAAGATTTGTCCGCAAAGCTTTGGTTGGAGAAATTGCTGCAGAAGTTGAAGGAGTGGTTCCCCGATAGCATCCTCAGGTTGCATTTCAGGCCACTGACGCCTTTGGAGTGTCAAGGAGGATTGCTTGGAAGGATGTAGATGAAGAAGAACCCTGTCAGCTGCGTGGAAAATGCGCTCAGAACGGTGCTGATCGGCTTGTTGATTCAGGCGAATTCTGGCTATGTGAAGATTGTCCTGCAGAATGAGAAGAATCTGATCGCGGTTTCGAAGAACCGAGTCAATTGCTTGAAATGGGGAGTTGCTGAGGGTGTATGGAAGAAGAACTGGCGGTGTTTTTCCATATACCGCTTCATATGGTTTCCTGTGAGATGTGGTATTGTACCACCAGAGCGCTGCTAGGAAATCCATAGAAATAGTTAGCCAAAGCTATGTAGGGATGGGCAAGGGTTTGAGCAATCCCGAAAGGAGTGTCGTTTCACCCTTGTTGACTTGGAAAGTATCATCGTCAGCCACCATATGTTGAATTGTAATTTTTAGTCCCTGCCAAAAGAAGTTACATTGTTCTCAGTCATACATGTTGCAAAAACCAGAGTGCCCTGTTGATGAAGAAGCATGGAGTTCATAGAAGAGAGAGCCCTGTTGAACATATTGCACCCAATTTGGAACAAGCAGAGGAAGAGTTGTAAGAGAAACTGGGTCATCAATTGTGCAAGAAGGAGCATCTTCCACCATATTTTCCTTACCCCTCTTGTAAGTGATCACATAGGGATAACCCATGAGTTGGATAACTCATTTCAGGTGTGTTGGGGAGGAGACCCATTGTTCCAAAAAATTTTCCAGACTCGGGAGATCAGTCTTGATGCAGAAATAATTCCCTAATAGGTATGGCTGCCACTTCTGTACTGCATGCAAAATAGCCATCATTTCCTACTGAGAGGTAGATGTGGCTAAATTCTTACCGGAAAGGTCTCGTGAAGGTAGCAAGCGCATTGGTTCAGCAAAGATACCTGCATATCTATCCAAGGAAGTAGTGGAGACTGTTGATGGGTGCATCTGAATGGAATTGAGCTGAGCGATGACACCATGTGAATTCTTCTTAAGGATTTTTTCCAGGCGATGTGAACTGATGATGCAGAGAGATCCTGGTTGTAAGCCCATAAATTTGTGTTGTGCCCCGTTGACTGTAAACTGCATCCAAAGTTCAGCAAAATCCCATAAGATGGGGCCAAGTGTGCGTAACCATTGAACGCCCAAAACCACATCACATTCGCCTAAGGACAAGGAAAACATGTCAGAGCGTAGGTTATAATCTTCCATAGAGATACGCACATTGTGACACTTCCCCTTGCAAGGTAAGGTGCCCCCATTGGCAACCATGACTTCAAAGTTGGAGCGAGGATGGACAAAACAATCAGCCTGTTTGGCAATCCGAGGGTCAATGAAGTTATGAGTGCTACCAGAATCAATGAGTATGGTAAGAGGGAGCTTCTTGAAGTATCCCCTGACCCACATTGTTTGTGGGGTGGTGACGCCGGTTACAACATGGAGAGAGATCTCAGGTGGGTCGTCCTGAAATGGGGTGTCAACAGGCGAGTGTTGAATGTCGATCTGATCATCCACTGTATCTGTAGCTTCTTCACCAAGTTCTAAGGCAGGCGGAGAATCCACATCCAAGAGATAGAGCTTTTGTTGAACACATCTATGTCCCCGAGTGAATTTCTCATCACAATTATAGCAAAGCCTTTTTTCTCGGCGTGCCTGCATTTCTATTTCAGACAAATGCTTGATAGGAGTTGGTTGAGGAGAAGGCGTGATGGGAGGTCATTGGGAACCCATATTTCTGAAGGGAACAAGGGTGGGTTTGGAGCGTTGTTGAGTTGCAATCTTGTCCTCGGCCAGCTTAGCCAACCCTAGGACTTCCATCATTGTGTTGGGACAAAACATTTGACCTCTGAGCGGATTTCATCCTTGAGACCACTGATAAAACAACTCCTGTAGAATTCATCAGACAATCCTTCTGTGTGATTGGCCAATTTCTCAAATTCTGTCTGATACTCTCTCACTGTGCCAATTTGGTGAAGTTTAGTGAGTGCTCCTGTGAAATCATCAAAAGCACTAGGACCAAATCGTGGCAAAATGAGTTGGCAAAAATCTGTCCAGTTTGGCTCGGGATGAGCTTTGATGTACCAATGGTACCATTGAAGGGCTTCCTGTTCCAAATGAAAGGATGCAAGTGGAACTTTCTGGACATCAAAAGTATTATGCAGACTGAAATTTTGTTCTGCTCGGTATATCCATCCAGTCGGATCAGTACCATTGAAGCGAGGAAAATCAAGCTTTGGCCCACGAAAATTGTTGGAAGAAGAGAACCCGGTGGCTGCAAAAGATTCTGTCTGTCGATTATTGTTCATGGCTGAATGCTGAAGATGGAGGCTGAGAAATTTTTCATCCATATCTTGGAGTTTGGTTTGGATGGCTGCAAGTGCTTCCTTCATGGTGTTTGCTCCTGCATGAGTGACAACCATAACCAGGTTTTTTTTGTTGTTGTTGTTGTTGTGTGGAATGGGTAGAAAAACACAAATAGAAGCTGATTTAGTAAAGGGAAATTTGGATTGGAGAAACAATCTGATGGGTAATTGGGGTTTGACTAGATTTTGGACAATGTCGAAAGGACAAGAAAGCAAAAAGGGGGATTTCAAAAGCGGGGTGATAGAATGAGAAAATTTGGCAGAGAGGGACAAAGAAGCAGAATTCAGAAAGGAATTCTGTGGTAAAATTTGAAGGTGATTGGGTGAAATCTGAGGAAGTTATGGCAAACCCTAAAAATAGACAAATGTGGGATTTCGGGCTTTGGGAAGGGGAATTGGGGCTAGGGTCCTCAGGAATGAAAGATGCAGAATGGAATGACAGGGGTTCCCCAAAAATTTCAAGGGAAACAGAGTGAAAACAAGGGAGATATGGACAAAAACTGATTTTTTTTTTCCAGACTAGAGCGGCTACGGCTCGGAAGGAATCTGGAAAAGCGCCGAATGTATTGAAAATGGATGGATATGGAACGGCTTGCAAAATGGAGCTGAAACGGCGCAGTAGTGATCGACAATAGTTCAGCCGAAAGTAGATATGGACCCCAGGTATGTGCGGCTTCCTAACAGTTCAGGGGTTTCACTCGGCCACCAATGCTGTCTGACGGCTTGCATATTGGGGCAGTACCCCTCACTCCACGGCTCAGGTAAAACTGATAACCGCTTTTCCACAAACGACATCTCTTGGTTTACCTCACAGGTGGGAACTAGTCAATTAGGTAGGGGTCGTTGCCCTTTTCGCTGGCAGGTCCTCTCAATGGGCCAGCTACTTCGGGGTTCCTGTGGCACTGCTCACAATGAGTTTTAGGGCTTATGCCCAAGTAATTCCCACAGTTAAGCGGATAGGGATTATTCCCAAATCCGAACCTGCAACAGATGCGAAAAAAAATTGGCATAAATTTCACCCAGCGAGCCCAAGAAAGTGCTCTGATACCATATGTGATGCACCTGCAACAATTAATTAATAAGAATATGTGAAATAGCAGAAATAATAGAACATAATCACTTTTATATTGATCACGGGCCACTTCGAGGGGGCAATCTCCTTTGAGCAAGCTCAATACAATTAACTTCACGGTGCCTTCAATGACCTCAACACACACTTATATACTAAGTCTATGCCCAATACCATGAGTCAAAACCATGGGACATATAATACTACGGGACGACTTACAAAGCATATGCGTCCAATACTATGGGTCAATACTATGGGCTAATATAAACTACGGATCAACAAATACTACGGGACGACTTACAAAGCATATGCGTCCAACAACAATATACTAACATAGTAAAGAGAAGGGTTGACATAGGTTCCTAACACCATTCGAATAGTGTGTTTTTTGACTACTTATGAACCTTAAAATTGCAGTATTTTTGTTATAAAACCATAATTTCAATTCAAAATGTGTGAATTTCAAATCCGAAAATGCAAATTTTGATTTGAAAAGTGTGAATTTCAAATCCAAAAATGCAAATTTTGATTTGAAATGTGTGAATTTCAAATCAAAAAATGCAAATTTCGATTTGAAAAGTGTGAATTTAAAATCAAAAAATGCAAAATTTGATTTGAAAAGTGCGAATTTCAAATAAAAAAAATCAAATTTTGATTTGAAAAGTGTGAATTTAAAATCACAAAATGCAATTTCGGATTTCAAATGTGTGAATTTCAAATAAAAAAACTGCAATTTTTTATTTAAAAATTGCAATTTTCATTTGTAAATTTTCAAAATTTTAAGGTGAAAAGTTCAATGTCTAAAATATTCAGTCATTTTTTGAATAACAACGCAATCCGCTAAGTTATAACATATAAAAATGGTTTTTCCCAATTTCTCTTTTCCGACAAGAAGGATCAGTCGCCCCTTCTTTTCATAGTTAATTGTGAAAACCTATATCCAACAATTTAGCTATATCCATAATGGAGAACACAAGAAGGATCGACCGACCCTTCTTGCAGTGTCGAAATATTATGAAAAGAATATTGGTAATAAGAAGGGTCAAGCGACCCTTCTCGCAGTGTAAAACTATTATGAAAATAATATGGGGAATAAGAAAGGTCGACCGACCCTTCAATTATGAGGGAATTGTGAAAATAGAACACCTTGGAAGGATCGGCCGCCCCTTCTTTTCGTAGCTAATTTTCAAAACCTTTATCCATAAATTTAGTTATAGCCATAATGGATAATGCAAGAAGGATCGACCGACCCTTCTTACAGTGTCGAACTATTCTGAAAATAATATTTGGAATAAGAAGGGTTGGCCGACCCGTCATTTAGGAGGGAATTGTAACAATTGAACACCTTGGAGAAAGAGCGGCCGCTCTTTCTCTGAGAATTTGTCTACTTGCCAGCAAAGTCTTTAAAGCAAAATGTCTATAATTTTTTTTGTTAAAATGCTGATATATAATATCCTAGGGTGACACGTGGAACGATCATATTGTGACATGTGGCATATTTGATTTGGCACATTGAGTATAGCGATGTTACTAATTTTTATTTGATTTGGCACATAATAGTTTATGCTAATTGAAAAATTCACTGATAGTAGTCTTAAGGATAATTAAGCACATGCAAGATTACTCTGTAGCTTATGTTAATCATTAACATGAATTTATTAATTTATGTTAATCATTTGCAGAAATAGATAAATGTTTTAATTAAATAAACAGTGTTCATAAATAATCTGAACTGAAAATCACCATTCATCAAAGAAATTTGACCAATTAACAAAAGAGGAATGAAGAGAAGGACTAACTGTATTACTTCAAAGTTGCTAAAAATTACAATCTCTGCATCAATCAGAGTGTCTCCAGTCTTCTTTTGTTGATTTTCTCCCCCCCTACCCCATAAGACCTCTACCGACCCTTCTTGCATTCTAGAGGTATTAATTGTAAAAATATTCAACCTGTGAAAAATAAAATCTGATTAAGTAGATTCTAAGGAGAATCTGATTAATAAAATATTTAATCTCTGACGAAAGTTTGCGTCGAACTATTATTAAAATAATATTGGGAATAAGAAGGGTCGGTCAACCCTTCAATTTCGAGGGAATTGTTAAAATAGAACACCCTGGAACTTATAACATATAAAAATAGTTTGTCCTGACTTCTGTTTTCCAACAAGAAGGATCAGCTGCCCCTTCTTTTCGTAGTTAATTCTGAAAACCTTTATCCAATAATTCAACTATATCCATAATGGAGAACAAAAGAAGGATCGACCAACCCTTCTTACAGTGTCGAAATATTATGAAAGGAATATTGGTAATAAGAAGGGTTGACCGACCCTTCTTGCAGTGTAGAACTATTATGAAAATAATATGAGGAAATTATACAAGAAGGATCGGTCGCCCCTTCTTTTCGTAGTGAATTGTCAAAACCTTTATCCATAAATAGAGTTATAGCCATAATGGAGAAGACAAGAAGGATCGGCCGACCCTTCCTGCAGTGTTGAACTATTATGAAAAGAATATTTGGAAGAAGAAGGGTTGGCCGACCCTTCATTTAGGAGGGACTTGTAACAATAGAACACCTTGGAGAAAGAGCGGCTGTGTCTATAAATTTTATTGTTAAAATGTTGATATCTAGTATCCTAGGTTGACACGTGGAATGATCATATTGTGACACATGGCATATTTGATTTGGCACATTGAGTATAGCGAGGTTACTAATTTTTATTTGATTTGGTACATTGAGTATAGAAAGGTTACTAATTTTTATTTGATTTGGCACATTGAGTATAGCGAGGTTACTAATTTTTATTTGATTTGACACATTGAGTATAGCGAGGCTACTAATTTTTTATTATGGATTTAAAACTTATAGATATTTATTTTTCCAAAATTAGTAATGAAGATGGATGGGACAGATGGGGAATGGTAATTATCACAGTAGATTTTGCTCGAGCAAGATATCATCTCTGTAGATTTTGCACGAGTAAGATATAATCTCTGTAGATTTTGCTGGAGTAAGATATCATCTCTGTAGATTTTGTTGAGTGATTGTACAATTATTGTTAGAACATTATTTCACCTATGTACATTAATCATTTATTAATTGATGGTTAATTAGTGCCCAAGTGATTAATTATTAAATCCCTAAGTTGGTTAGCTGGTAAATGGTCAATTATCATGAACTGGTTAGCAATGTGAACAAGTGCTGAGTCAAACTAGCTGTTTGGTGCGCTCCCCAGGGCATTTAATGCACTCAGCATGACTAGAGCGCCCTCCCCAGGTCAATTAATGCATTCAGCATGCTTCTCTTCTACCTAGGGCACACTTGCTCAGATTGTGGACAATCTTGCCAACTTTGTCCAATTTTTGGCCAATTCTAGCTACCTAACCTCTAACCAACCAGTTTCTCCACATGTGTGAGGTCACATGGGCCTGTCCAGTCATTCCTAGCATTCACACAGCAGATTCGAACCAGTTTGGGATGGTTTGGGATATTTTGGTCAACCTAGGGGGGTTTGAGCTATTTCTAAGCTAGATCAGTGTGAACACTCCAGATGGATTCGAATTCTTCCAGATTTGTATATATGGATGTTCTTAACCTATTTTGAGGTTGGATAGTTAATAATATTTACATTATTCACCCATTTCATGTGTATTGTTCTTCATTCATTTACAGATTTATGCCATTCTTGCAAATGTTGTGCAATCTTTCACTAGTGAGGAATCCACAGTAGCTAGGTTCTGCTGTGATTGAGATTTTACAATTATCGAGCAGTTTGTGAGAGGCCTGGAAATTGACGGTGTGTAGAACATATTTGCTTCACTGGAATGTATTTGACAGGTTTGCTTGAAATTTAAACCCATCAAATCGACGTCCACCAAAATTAATTCACTTATCCGTCGTAAACAAATAGTACAGTAGTAAAATTACTAGTTTGGTACTTGTTGCAATTAAGAAGTTTAGTAATTAAGATTAGGAATATTTATATGGTTTAATGAACCAAAAATTTTCATCAGATTTATGCTTGTTTGATCCGCTTGTGACCTGAGTGCAGTGTGCTTCTTAGATGCATTTGTGACCTGAGTGTAGTGTGGCATTCTGTACCAACTTTGATGTAAATAAGAAAATAGCACCAGCTTGCTTGAGGTATGTCGAATTTTTTCAAGTTTCGTATGGCTTAAGGGTTCTATATTGATGATTTTGAAAAGTAGTAAATTATTGCTTGGATCATTGCTTGTTACCATAGATGCACTTTCTTTTAGCTTGCAGGACTAGAAATCCTCCATATATTTTATTTATTTACCCAGAAAAGTATGGGATCATTGCTTGAGCTGAAATTACCATGACGACGCCACGGATAGAGGCTCTCAAGGCTGATATACCCATTTTTATTACTGTTATCTTATATATATATATATATATATATATATATATATATATATATATATATATATGGTGACCACCTGTGGGATCAACCTTTGTGTTTAACTGCTGCAATATTCTATGAATTTGCATGTTGCATTCAATAGGGATAGGATGAACTCTATTGTGCCTTCGTTGATTTTTGAAAAGTAGTAAATTATTGCTTGGATCATTGCTTTGTTACCATACATGTACTGGAAATCCTCCATATATTTTATTTATTTACCCATAAAAGTATGGGATCATTGCTTGAACTGAAATTACCATGACAACGCCACAGACAGAGGCTCTCGAGGCTGATATACCCATTTTTATCACTGTTATCTTTTATATATATATATGGTGACCACCTATGGGATCGACCTTTGTGTTTAACTGTTGCAATATTCTATGACTTTGCCTGTTGCATTCAATAGGGATAGGATGAACTCTATTGTGCCTTCATTGATTTTTGAAAAGTAGTAAATTATTGCTTGGATCATTGCTTTGTTACCATAGATGCACTGCAAATCCTCCATATATTTTATTTATTTACCCAGAAAAGTATGGGATCATTGCTTGAACTGAAATTACCATGACGATGCCACGGACAGAGGCTCTTGAGGCTGATATACCCATTTTTATCACTGTTATCTTTTATATATATATATGGTGACCACCTGTGGGATCAAACTTTGTGTTTAACTGCTGCAATATTCTATGAATTTGCATGTTGCATTCAATAGGGATAGGATGAACTCTATTGTGCCTTCGTTGATTTTTGAAAAGTAGTAAATTATTGCTTGGATCATTGCTTTGTTACCATAGATGCACTGCAAATCCTCCATATATTTTATTTATTTACCCAGAAAAGTATGGGATCATTGCTTGAACTGAAATTACCACGACGACACCACGGACAGAGGCTCTTGAGGCTGATATACCCATTTTTATCACTGTTATCTTTTATATATATATATGGTGACCACTTGTGGGATCGACCTTTGTGTTTAATTACTGCAATATTCTATGACTTTGCATGTTTCATTCAGTAGGGATAGGATGAACTCTATTGTGCCTTCGTTGATTTTTGAAAAGTAGTAAATTATTGCTTGGATCATTGCTTTGTTACCATAGATGCACTGGAAATCCTCCATATATTTTATTTATTTACCCAGAAAAGTATGGGATCATTGCTTGAACTGAAATTACCACGACGACGCAACGGATAGAGGCTCTCGAGGCTGATATACCCATTTTTATTATTGTTATCTTATATATATATATATATATATATATATATATATATATGGTGACCACCTGTGGGATCGACCTTTGTGTTTAACTGCTGCAATATTCTATGACTTTGCATGTTGCATTCAATAGGGATAGGATGAACTCTATTGTGCCTTCGTTGATTTTTGAAAAGTAGTAAATTATTGCTTGGATCATTGCTTTGTTACCATAGATGCACTGCAAATCCTCCATATATTTTATTTATTTACCCAGAAAAGTATGGGATCATTGCTTGAACTGAAATTACCATGACGACGCCACGGACAGAGGCTCTCGAGGCTAATATACCCATTTTTATCATTGTTACCTTATATATATATATATATATATATATGGTGACCACCTGTGGGATCGACCTTTGTGTTTAACTGCTGCAATATTCTATGACTTTGTATGTTGCATTCAATAGGGATAGGATGAACTCTATTGTGCCTTCGTTGATTTTTGAAAAGTAGTAAATTATTGCTTGGATCATTGCTTTGTTACCATAGATGCACTGCAAATCCTCCATATATTTTATTTATTTACCCAGAAAAGTATGGGATCATTGCTTGAACTGAAATTACCATGACGACGCCACGGACAGAGGCTCTTGAGGCTGATATACCCATTTTTATCACTGTTATCTTTTATATATACATATGGTGACCACCTGTGGGATCGAACTTTGTGTTTAACTGCTGCAATATTCTATGACTTTGCATGTTGCATTCAATAGGGATAGGATGAACTCTATTTTTCATATAATTGTTTATTGATTATTGTGCCTTTGTTGATTTTTGAAAGAAAGGCTTGTTTTCATGAGAATGCTCCATACATTAATTTAAGTAATTTTATTTCTTTTAGAAAGAAGAGATCTCCGCCAACGCATGCTCAAATTGCTAGTTATTGCTTAAGTTATTGTATTTTCTTGTTTGCTAGGAAGATGGGATGATCGGGCGACCTAGGCTTCCTATTCATTCCATACCTTGATGCTACATATTTATTATGATGTCAAGGAGCTTGGCGATCCCACTATGGTTCCATCCCAAGCCCCAAATGATTAGACTGTTGTGTCATTATCGTGATATTAAAGATTCAACATATTTTCCTGGAATGATCATTTGCACACGAATTGTTTGACTATTCTTACATAAAACATAAAATGACTATTGTTACTAAAAACATGTTACCATCATAAATTTTTTATTTGATAGGTACATAAAATTTGAAATTCCAGCCCTTTTCGTGACATTGACGAGGAACTGGAACGTAATTGTACAAGTAAACTTCACATCGACGAGCATTATGGTTGACCATCGTCAGGAGGAAGAGCTGGAGAGGAAGAGGCTCAACAGGGAACAGATCCTTTTGGATAGTCGCAGAGTCTCTTTGAATCATAGGACAGTTTGGACGTAATGTAGGATTTTCCAAATGGACCTATCGTCTGAAGTGCAGAAGGAAATCCAAGGTGTGGAGCGGGAGCTTTGGAAAGATCTTGGTAAAGATACCCTGCAGGAGGAAAGCTGGAAGATGGGAAATTGGGTCGAGGATCCCTGGACCACTATTGGTCGTTTAACCTAGTATGAGCGAACTGTTTCCCGTTACTGGTTAGTGAAAAAATTAGTGGGGTATGCTCTTACAGACCGTATACAAAAAGAGTATGCGGTGCAGAACAAGCTTCAAGATGAAACCAGGGAGATGAACCGGAAGATGGAATTCTTGCTGCAAGATATAGTCTTCCATATTCCTAATGCTACCACGACTGCGCTGGAAGAAAATCTTGGTAAAGATACTCTGTAGGAGGAAATCCGGGAGCTATAATTCCAGGATGCCATGGACCCAGGGAACACTGCTGGTCATTTAACCCTGTACGAGTGAACTATTGCCCTTTACTCGATAATGAAAAACTTGGTGGGGTATGCTCTTACGGACCGTATGCAAAAAGCGGATCTGGTGCAGAACTCGCTTCAAGATGAAACCAGGGAGTTGCACCGGAAGATGGACTTCTTACTGCAATCCATAGGCCTTCGTATTCCTGATGCTACCACGAATGCGCGGGAAGTAAATGCTCAAGGCCGTTTCCAGGACTTGCCTTATATTTTACTGTAATGCTGTTAAGCTCTCTAATGATCAGGGGTTGTTTCTCCCATGTAGTTGGTGTGTTTTTTTTGTTTATATCATAGTAGCAAAATACGGTCGTGTTAGCAGTTGCTGCACGAAAATTCGAACAAAGTTAAAAATACCGCAAACATTCAAGAAAAGGCAAATTTAGACTAGGAAAGTATGAATTTAGACTTTGAAAGTGTCAATATCAACCTTTCTAAAGTGCAAAAATGGGTTCTGATCGTGGAAATATTTGATTTGAAAAGTGTGTTTTCCTATTCGAATAGTGTGTTTTTTGACTACTTATGAACCTTAAAATTGGAGTTTTTGTTATAAAACTATGAATTTCAATTCAAAATGTGTGAATTTCAATTCGAAAAGTATGAATTTCAAATCCGAAAAATGCAAATTTTGATTTGAAAAGTGTGAAATTTAAATAAAAAAATGCAATTTTTTATTTGAAATGTATGAATTTTAAATCAGAAAATGCAAATTTTGATTATGCAATTTCTGATTTGAAAAGAGTGAATTTCAAATTTAAAAAAAAGCAATTTTTTATTTGAAAATTGCAATTTTCATTTGTAAATGTTCAAAATTTTAAGGCAAAAAGTTCAATGTCTAAAATATACAGTCATTGTTTGAATAACAAGTTAATTGGCTAAGTTATAACATAAAAAATTTGTCCCGACTTCTGTTTGCCTACAGAAAGGATCGACTGCCCCTTCTTTTCGTAGTTAATTGTGAACACCTTTATCCAACAATTCAGCTATATCCATAATGGAGAACACAAGAAGGATCGACCGACCCTTCGTGCAATGTCGAAATATTATGAAAAGAATATTGGGAATAAGAAGGGTCGACCGATCCTTCTTGCAGGGTCGAACTATTATGAAAATAATATTGTAAATATGGGTCGGCTGACCGGCCGACCCTTCCCGACTTCCGTTTTAAGACAAGAAGGATCAACCGCCCCTTCTTTTCGTAGTTAATTGTCAAAACCTTTATCCATCAATTCAGCTATAGCTTTAATGGAGAACACAAGAAGGATTGGCCGACCCTTATTGTAGTGTCGAACTATTATGAAAAGAATATTTGGAATAAGAAGGGTCAGCCGACCCTTCATTTAGGAGGGACTTGTAACAATAGAACACCTTGGAGAAAGAGCAACCTCTCTTTCTCTGAGAATATTTCCACTTTCCAGCAAAGTCTTTAATGCAACATGTCTAGAAATTTTGTTGTTAAAATGTTGATATCTAGTATCCTAGGGTGACACGTGGAATGATCATATTGAGTATAGCGAGGTTACTAAATTTTATTTGATTTGGCACATTGAGTATAGTGAGTTTACTAATGTGGGTTTAACTACAACACAAATTATCAGGAAATGAAAATTAACTGATATTAGTTTTAAGGATTAGGCACATGTAAGATACCCTATAGCTGGAATGCTAATTGAAAAATTAACATAACATGAATTTATTAATTTATGTTAGTCATTTGCAGAAATAGTATGTATGAATTTATTAAGTTCTTTCTGCATCTTGTTCACAGTATGTAAATGTTAGGAAGAAATCTCTGGAAATTGAATAACAAGACTTTTTCTATGGAATATGACGACTAACAAATTGCCGATATTGGTCTTTGTGTTTAAGAAGAGCAAAAAATATCCCATAATGATAAACTGTAATGAATTGCCATGATTAAAACCTTTGGGTCTAAGAGATGCAATTATCACATCTGTAACTAAATAACATATAGCATGCGGTAACAAAATTTGGATTAAGATGGAGTACAATTTTAATTATATCAAATCTAAACAACTTATCATTATGGATTAGTTGGATTAGTCGGATCTTAGGTCGGCCGCCTGACTAGGTCCTCCGTTCGACCACTTCAGAGAACATGTCAAACCGTCGTGTCGATCAATGTTAAATTTTAATTAGCATTATAGTGTGTCTGGGAAGACATGCATGAGTCGCTTGTTTCAAAATTATACATGGAATGTGTTGAATATAATTGTACCACTGACGAAAAAACTATTCATGAATGACAGTCTGTAAATTTCCTTCCTTTCTCTGTTAATTGTTATTTCCAACAATCACTGTCTGTAAATTTCCTTCCTTTCTCTGTTAATTGTTATTTGCTGTAAATTATGTGTGTACATTTCCTTTCTTTCTTTGTTAATTGTTATTTCCACTAAATCTTTTCCATTGTGTTATTCTTCATGCTTTGATGAAAGTAATATAAAATCAGAATTCATATGTTTATCCTCTGGTTTACCGCATCTAAGTATTCACCAATTTTCTGCTAAAATTGATATTGGATTCATTTATGACCAATGCCCAATATTAATGGAGAACACAAGAAGGATCGACCGACCCTTCTTACAGTGTCGAACTATGATGAAAATAACATTGGAAATAGGAAGGGTCGGTCGACCCTTCAATTTTGAGAGAATTGTTAAAATAGAACACCTTGGAACTTATAACATATAAAAATAGTCTGTCCCAACTTCCTTTTCCGACAAGAATCCTTTTCCGACAAGAAGGATCGGAAAAGGATCTTGCAGTGTCGAAATATTAAGAAACGAATATTGGTAATAAGAAGGGTCAACCGACCTTTCTTGCAGTGTCAATTATGAGGGAATTGTAAAAATAGAACACCTTGGAAGTTATATCATATAAAAATGGTTTGTCCAGACTTCCGTTTTACGACAAGATTGGCCGCCCCTTCTTTTTGTAGTTAATTGTCAAAATATTTATCCATCAATAAAGCTATAGCTATAATGGATAATACAAGAAGGATCGATCAACCCTTCTTGCAGTGTCGAACTGTTATGAAAAGAATATTAGGATTAAGAAGGGTCTCCCGACCTTTCATCTACGAGGGAATTGTAAAAATAGAACACCTTAGAGAAAGAGAAATCGCTCTTTCTCTGAGAATATTTCTACTTGCCAACAAATTCTTTGAAGCAAAACTTCTATAAATTTTGCGACACGTGGAATGCTTATATATATTTGATTTTTAAAATTAGTTTAGAGATTGTTTAAATGAATATTAAGGATATTAATGGTAGAATTTAAAGTTTGGGTATTGTTTTAAGTTCCTGCGTTTTCTGAACTAGCAACGTGGATATTATTTTAGTGGGGGTCCAAATGAGAAGTATAGCTTGCAGTTTAAACATGAACATCCTTGAAAAATACTTTGTAGATACCTTCGTACAGGGGCAAGGTAGCCACCAACTCACAGTCAAAGAGCTTTTAGTTGGTGATTTAGAATAGAGATGAACAATCCATCAATATAAAGCATGGAAAACATGAATTCTATATTGACTTTAGCAGAAAATAAGGGTGAAATGCTTAGTATGACCTGAACGGAGCATTATCTCTATGAATTCCATTCAAATACTACACTGAACCAAACATGAATAAGCAATTACAAAATGGATTGACAAAGAGAGAAACACAATTCACATGGGAAAATAGAAGGAACAGACTGTAAGACCAATAACACAGGAATCCCTGTCAAAATACCTGCTTGACTCTGTCAACTTTATTCAAAAAACCGCTCAAAAGATTACACAGAGCAATATATTTTTCTCCAAAAAGTTTTCAACCCTTATTACTTCAAGTACATAAAATATATATGGCTGCCTAGAGCCTGAGGCTCGACTTATTCGTACCTGAAAACAGTTACAACAAAATGCCACCTCATCAAGACATACTCGCCACTACCAAAAATGGGCGAGCTGGCTTAACCGCTTTCTTTCACATTTACCGATCTTATTACTAAGTGATAATTAACTTGAAGATTAAAAGAAAAATATAGTGAAGCGGTTTCATCGGCTAGCTATTCCCAATAGCCACCTCAAAAATATTACAAATTACTTTTTAAAATGGAAATGTCTTGAGAGTCTTTCAAAATAACAACACATTTTGAAAGTAAAAATAAAAACTACTGAGGAACATTAAGGGAACATTTCATTTTCCCATACTTCTCCACATAACCCCATTGATTGGATGTGACGCTCTCATGCAACACCATTTATTTCACTAGTACCCTCAACTCCACGTTATCTCTGCTGGACAGGATAGGTGCCCCTTCACTTAGACTCTTTAGCAGGTCCATGATCTTGAAATCTTTGGCAAGCTTCTCCAATAGTATTTTTCCTGTAAGAACTTGACTTAACCTTTGGAATTTTTCGTGATCCATTTTTATGGTGCATAGCATGCTGTTGTAATCATTGTGCAAGATGAGCTCATTTTCTTCATCCCAAAAGGAGGGTAGCCCCTTCTGGAAGACCTTCTTGAATATTCTCTTTATATTAGCAACCTGATCATCCAATGCCGCACAACGAGCTTCAATACTTTTTGCATGAGCATACTTGCCTAGCGTCTTCCTTGCCCAGGTGATTGTAGCCACTCTATTCTTGTTATCCAATGCAGCTAATTGTTCTTCTGATAAGGGTCTAAAAAAATCTATGGCGTCTTGAGCTATCTCTTTGGGCCTCAGGCTCAGATTATCTCGCGTTGATGCACAAATTTTTAAAGCCTTCTTTAATGCTCTCTCTCTGGAACCTATGGAGATCAAACAAGGCCTGAGATCAGTGGCTATTGTTATGATGTTATCCCATATCAGGATCCTGCATGTCTGCATTGGTATCTTCCCAGTTACTTGGGAGAAAAACCTTTGGTTCGTTTCCATCAGCCCCTTATTCTGCTTCTGCAATCCCTTTAATTTTTTCCTCCATCTGTGTTATGTTTTTCTAATTTTAGAGTTCTTTCCTTTAGTTCTTTAATTTCTTCTTCCTTCAGGATGACCTGAGACATAGCTCGCGAAAGGCTGTCAAAACCATCGTCATTTGCCTCTCGACTTATCTGGGATGACCACATGCCCAAAATGGGCAAGTTATCTTTCAGATCTTCGACTTGCTATTCCAAACTTTGCTTCTCTTTCTCCCAATTTGTCCTTTTCTAACCCAAATTCAACAATTCAGCTTGGCTTTCATTGAGCTCCATGGTTAGGGTCTCTTTTTCCTGCTCTAATTTAGCCACCTTGGGATCCTGAATTAATTGAATGCTCAAAACCTTTGCCTTCTTTTGCAATGTTTGGATTAATATTTCTTTCTCTGCCAGCAGCTGTTTGGTAGCTTTTCCACCACCATTTCTAGTGATCAAATCGAGTTGCAACTTCTTAACTTGTTGCTGGTGGGATTTGCTCCCAAGCCTCTCCTGTTTTAACTGGACATCCATTTTGCCAACAATTTCCTCTAACTTCCTGACTCTTAGAACCGCCTGCATATATTCCTCGTAGATAACATCGCCGAGCTGCTTATGCAACTGGACCTTGTAAGGGGTTGATATGTTTTTTAAATCACATTTCACCTCAGTTAAACTGCTTGGTTTAGCCACTGCCACATTTAGAGTGCCTTCCTTAATATCTCGGCTAGTCACCAGAGCAACATTTGACTTCGACAGGCTCCGAGCTTTGGGTATCAAGTCATATATGAATTGGGCAGAAGCCTGCTTGTTCTGAGAATACCTTTCAAACATCTCCTCTCTCGATGAGAACTTGCTTGTTTCCCTGCCTTCCCTTGCTTCTTGGAAATTATATTCTAACACTTGTACCTTAGGAATCTGAATTTCCCCTTATTTATTTCCCTCGCTATCCATCAAAACAACCAAATCGGGTTGTGTGCTGACTGCTCCCTCATCTTCAGTCCTGAGTCTCTTTCTTTCATCTTCCTCATATTCATCCAGAATTTCCTGCAAACTTCTTTTCTCCCCTACTTCCACCGCCTTATGTACCTTCTCCACCTCTATCGCCCCTTCTAGTAACTTGAGCTCTTCTCCCTGCAACATATGCACTGCTGCTGCCTCGGGTTCGCACCGCAACAAGTTCTTTCCACCTAACGACCCTTCCACCTCCTTATGCTCGAACCCACGAAGGTTATTCAATTTTCTTCTATCAAAAATAATGTGACAAGGGTCGTAGCTCATGGCGATATCCTTTTTGAATTCCAATCCTTCTAATAAAATTCGTACCTCCGTAACAGATTCCTTACTTTTTACAATAAACAGAATGACAACCCAAGGATACTTTAAATCGCTGGCCTTTCTGAACTTTGAAAAATGTTCATCTTCTATGGTCAGTTTCTGCCTGATAAATTCTAAAGAGAAAATCCTCAATGTTAGGAAGGCGGGTAGTATGTAGGGTTTGTGCACGAACCCGTACAGTCTGATGACAGTGTAATCTTTTGATAAAAACCAGTACCCTACGGCGACCTCCCTTTTTAACTGCAACAAAGTCTTCATTTTAGGCAAGACCCTTGGCAGTTCTTCCCCAAACAATAATTTGTACAATACAAATAAAATAGAATTCATGTAATTGAACATGTTTTCCTCCAGAATGCCAGCATAAACCTTTGAAGCGAAATGCAGTTCATTCTAGTTACTGACCATGATTAGTTTCATTAAATGGGCCTGAAACTGGAAACATATAGTGTTTGGAAACAAAACAAACTGGGAATTCATGGCCTCTACCACAAAATCTTCAAACCTAAGGCTTGGAACTGACTCATAACTGACTAGGGATGACCCGACACTTATTCTGTACAGCAGACTCAACTACATCTCTGTCACAAACCTGTCAGCATCGAGACCTAAAAACTACGCGAGTAATAAGAGGACTAACTAGGTATTTGCATTGAACAGGTTAACATCTAACGGGTATGGGGTTTCTCCTATCTCCTGGTCTGTTTTGAGGCAAGTGGTCAAAAAGGCTTGCCGACTCTCAGGAGGGGTTTGGCGGTAGAGGGTCACAATTTATTTTGCAGAGAATCTCTCAGACTCTGGCGTTAGCGGCTCAGGGATTCCAAATGAATGACGCATGACTGATGGCTCTATGGAACATATGATTCTACTTTGCTGACTATTCATGATAAATCTTTGGGACCCTTCGTAATTAGATGCGCACCAGGAGGCGAACTCAGGAAATGACATGATTTGGTCTAAACAAAAAAAAATGAACGAATACTGGAAAACCCTATGTACATCTGTGCCCTTGTCTTGCAAACGCTTTAGCCTTCTCTTAATTTCAGCTACGGGTAGCCAGATAACTGTGGCAAAAATGTTACAGTCCCTATTCTCCAGGGTACTCCTGACCCTATTCGTGCTTACAACTGAACCTTCTTCCATTATTCTACTGTAAAAACACTTATATTACTAACAGAATAAGTCGAAAAAGGGCCTACCTGTCGCTAGCAACCCTCTAGAATTATGCTGTCGAAAGCCCTGTCGCCCTCGCTGTCTCCCACACGCCAAGAAGCTTCTGAATTTGACAGCTCCAACAAACAAATGTCAACAACACATGCTGGTGATTATATATAAAACTTCATTTATTTAACCATCAGTCTTATTTGTCAATTTCCCAACGATCTCGGTCGTTGGTTTCTCATGTTTCACTCCCCGCCGTCGGATACGGCCTTTATTTAACCATTTGATTTGACACCTTTTCTCTGCCTGCCATTGGATCATCCCGTAGGTCCCAATCTACACTGTCCCCCCGGCACCACGTGTCTGTGAAGTGGTATTGCTGACATCCCAACATGGTTTTAAATAATGATTTCCTACCTCGCGACCATCCCTTGTATCGACACCTGTCGAATGGTTTCATCTGTCGCGACCACTGTTCCCCGTATCCATTGCGCTACTTCCCGATGAGACTATCATTGAGAACCGCTGATCTGTGCTCGGTTTGCATCCATGGTAGGGATAGATGACACGATTCATTCTCCTAACTTTTCTGTAGACGGGGTCCACTTTTTCTATGATCCATGCATCTTCTTCATTACGTCACCGTTGATTTGGCTAACTGCATTCCACACCGTATATCATCTACGATCCTACCACTGCGGTATCGTGTGCTTCTACAGTGGTTTTGCTTACCGCTTTACCTCTTCCTGGTAGCGACGCGCTTCCTGGCTGCCATCTGTCCAGCGACACAACCCATCGCGACCACCCATGTGAATAACTCCCATGCCTCTTGGCTACGTGACCATTAGTGTGAGCCATTGATCTCATGCTCATGCTCGATCAACGATATCCTGCTTGCCCTTGGCTATCCTATGTAATATTTGGTTGTCGGACTTAGGACTTAGGTTTATTTGTTTTTCAAAAGGCCTTTCAACACATTCCCTTGCAAATTTTCCTATGGTGTATCATATTCACCCTTTTCCACACCAATGTTTCATACCTTAGCCTTCAAATCTGAAGGAGGAACGGGACCTCGGGCTTCTACCAAGTAATATTTATAATCCATCTTTCATTTCTGATATTTATGCTGCAGAAAAATCAGGTGCTAACACATGGTTTTGCTTGAAATGGGCATCCATAATACCTTTAGGATCATGTCTTCTTTTGGCAGCATAACCCAATTTTAAAGCAACAATTTTGTCACCCAACACTATAGCCCAAGTTGAATTTGGGATGGGCAATGGCCCAAGGTTCAAGGGGAACTTATTCCATGCCTTCCTCTTTGGACCAGATAGCTTTAAATACACACCATCGGTTATAATTTGATAGGAGACCTCTTCAATGACCAATCTGTCAGGAACTATCATGTGTAGTAGATGTACAGTACTACTTCCCCAAACTCTGACATATGAGAAGGATTCACACACATACCAGTCACCAATTGTGGCAATGAAGGTTTTGGCATCAACTGAGAAAGCAGGAGCCTGCTCTCTGAATATTTTGATGTAAATACTTCCAAGGAAGTGATCACAAATGTCATATATCAAAGGCACATAATTGTTCTCCCATAATGCTGAATGATAAAAATGGACAGGAGGAGCTGATGGAGTCCAATTCCATGTTGGGATATTTGAATTCTACACAAAATATATCAACGACAAAAGTTGAAAAGAAGAAATGTGGCTTCCTCACAGCCGGTGCCTTCTGATATGATCCATTTATTTTGAGTTCAAAAGACAAGATAGACGCCCAAGGGAATGACTCACCAGTCGTTAGAACATGATGGGCTACAGGAGCCCACTCAAATTTAAATAGAGAACAGTTTGGGAGACCATACAGTATGCATAGCATGGCAGCCAATAGGGAATAAAGTTCTCTAAACTAGGAAACCGGGTACAAGTTATCATCCCTAGGGATGAAACTGTTAGGTTTATTCATCCATGATTTCAACATTTCGCTAAAATTGTACCTGGTGTTATAGGATTCTATGAACTCAGCGTCAAGGGGTTGCATAAGCTCTGATGAAAACCTCAAGGTGGAAGGTATCCAATTGTGACCCTGCACTGTCATTTAAATGACCGGTCTTTAGGGTTAGCTTGGTCCACAATCCATTTAACCGCATTGGTATAAGGCAAGATAGCGGGTCTGGCAGCAATGGCATGAAGCTAGGAATCCCTAATTTTCTCATACGCCGGCTGGTCATTCTGAATGTCTGATAGGTCATCATTATAAAAAATTGAGTAGATTTTGGACCAGTCTATCTGATAGGTTTCAGAGATTTTATCACTAGTGTCTGAGAAAATATCAAAATTTGGGTCTTTGTTCAGTAAATCCTTCTGAGGAGTTTTACAACATGTATTGCGCGACATGTTTGAAACTGGAGGTTTTCTGATAAACGAATGAACAAAAATAAAAAGCAATTCAAAATCTCGAAACAGTAAATAACTGAATAAGAAGAATGACTAAAACCAACCTGTTTCAGCTGAAAGTAATGGGCAACAGACACCTGGCAAAAAATTCACAGTAAAATTCAAGCAACAAGGTAATCTTCGAAATTAAAAATGATAAGGAAAAATAGGGAAATTCACATATTTATTGCTTTTCGACGGGCAACAAGTCTAGACTGGAGGATGAAAACGAATCAACACCTGATAATAAATATTGCGGGATGCGGGGTCAAGTTGGGGGAGTTTTTTTTTGGAACAACGTATATTGTTCCCACAAACCGCAATCCGCAATTGTGGGTTTCGGGTTGTGGGATCACAACCTAGAAAACAAACAATCAAAAGGATCCCGCAATCCGCAATCCACAAATGCGGGTTGCAGGTTGCGAGAGCAAAAGGTTCTAAAGCTATTTACAAAGTCTTCCCACAATAAGCAATTTGCGGGTTGCAGGATGACAACACTTCCAAAAAGAAATGACAAGCTTGCGGGATGAAAATGACTTGGTGGAAAAACTCAAAGCTTCCCGCAACTTCATTAAAACAGTAAAAAAAACTAGAAATTTTCAAAGGGAAAATTCTAATCAAATCCAAACAATGCAATGGCATAAAATCATAATAAGCATAAGGATGAAACCCCCATAATGATAAAGTAATTAGAACATGGGATATGTTGTTCCTACAACACAACTAAACTTCATTTAAATCACCCTATGTAATCTCATCCGCAGGATCAAGACAAATCGACGGTTAAAACCTAAACATATTGAAGGAAAAGAGGGGTTACGGAGTTTTATTTCATAAATATGTACATTCTTTCCAGATTCCGCAATCCGCAATTGCGGGTTGCGTGTTGCGGAAACTCAAAGTGTGAAACTATTTTGAGTCGGTTCCCGCAATCCACAATTGCGGGTTACGGAAATGCCTAGCGCAAAGCTATTTTATGATTCTTACCGCAATATGCAATTGCGGGTTGTGGTTTGTGGATGTAAAAGACCACAATTATTGAATAAGGATCGACCGCCCCTTCTTTTCGTAGTTAGCTGTGAAAAAATTTATCCAACAATTCAGCTATATCCATAATGGGAACACAAGAAGGATCGACCGACCCTTCTTAAAGTGTCAAACTATTATATGGAATAAGAAGGGTCGGCTGACCCTTCAATTACGAGGGAATTGTACAAATAGAACACCGTTTGTCCCGACTTCCATTTTCCGACAAGAAGGATCGACCGAACCTTATTGCAGTGTCGAACTAGGCTGAAAAGAATATTGGGATTAAGAAGGGTCAGCCGACCCTTATTGTAGTGTCAAACTAGTTTGAAAAGAATATTGGGAATAAGAAGGGTCGACCGACCCTTCATTTCGGAGGGAATTGTAAAAATAGAACACCTTGGAGAACTCTTTCTCTGAAATTTTTTATACTTGCCAACAAAGTCTTTAAAGCAAAACGTCTATAAATTTTCTGTTATAATGTTGATATCTAGTATCCTAGGGTGACACGTGGAACAATCATATTGTGATCAAAATAGGATAGATAGAATCCAGCTCTTCATGCAGGCGAGTTTTTTATATTATTTATCCTTTGCTATCACCGTTGCATCTTCTGCGGCGTGGAAGCCTCCTTGGGTGTCTATTTTCTACGACCCCTTATGGCCTCGAATCCCGCCACATGTCGCATTTTCTACTAGTTAAAACCACGGGAAGCCGCCCACCGTTGATCTGGATCTTGCATGAATCCTGGCCATCAAACGGTGCGACTTTTACCAACTTCACGGATTTGGCTTGCATTGATGTTTCATGCAAGTTAGATCCGCGAACAAAACCTCGGCCATAGATCTCGGCCTAGTCAGATCTGCGCTGTCCAAACCCGCGGACCTCTACCAAAAGTTCGCGGATCCAAAAATTTGTTTCCTCCGCACATGTCGTATCGGAGAAGTAACTCCTGACCGTCAATATGCTCCATTGGCCGTTGATCTGCTCCTTAAGATGCTTGTGGGTTAGATCTCACGCGTCCGTCTAAAACACCTCACCAAGCTGATTCTATTTTGCTCAAACCACTGAGGCTTTCTCCATTCTTTTTTAAAAATTGAACCTCCATTCTATTTTGCTCAGTCCACAAAGCTAGTGCTAACACTGACAAACTAAACGAGCAAGCTAATCACCCAGTGTAATCTCATTCTTAGGATCAAGATAAATCAACGGTTAAAATGTAAACATGTGGGAAGGAAAATAAGGGTTGGGAATGTAGAAGACAACAACTATTGAAGAATATTTCTGCATCCGCAAACATTTCAAAATTGCAAAATCAAGTTGTGAAAGTGGAAATATTGGCAAGAAGGATCAGCCGCCCCTTCTATTCGTAGTCAATTGTGAAAAAAATTATCTAGCAATTCATCTATATCCATATTGGAGAAAACAAGAAGGATCGACCGAGGGAATTGTAAAAATATAACACCTAGGAAGTTATATCTTATAAAAATGGTTTGTTCCTACTTCCGTTTTACGACAAGAAGGATCGACTGCCCATTCTTTTAGTAGTTAATTGTCAAAACCTTTATTCAACAATTCAGCTATAGCCATAATGGAGAACACAAGAAGGATCGACCGACCCTTCTTGCAGTGTCAAAATATTATGAAAAGAATATTGGCAATAAGAAGGGTCAACCGATCCTTCTTGCAGGGTCGAACTATTATGAAAATAATATTGGAAATAAGAAGGTGCAGCCAACCCTTCAATTAGGAGGGAATTGTAAAAATAGAACACCTTGGATGGTATATCATATAAAAATGGTTTTTCCCAACTTCCGTTTTAAGACAAGAAGGATCGGTCGCCCCTTCTTTTCATAGCTAATTGTCAAAACCTTTATCGAGTAATTAATCCATAGCCATAAGGGAGAACACTAGAAGGACCGACTGACCCTTCTTGCAATGGTGAACTACTATGAAAAGAATATTGGGAATAAGAAGGGGCGGCCGACCCTTCATTTAGGAGGGAATTGTAATAATAAAACACCTTGGAGAAAGAGCGGCCGCTCTTTCTCTAAGAATATTTCCACTTGCCAGCAAAGTCTTTAGAGAAAAACGTCTATAAATTTTGTTGTTAAAATGTTGATAGCTAGTATCCTAGGGTGACACGTGGAACAATCATATTGTGACACATGGCATATTTGATTTGGCACATTGAATATGGGGAGTTTACTATTTTTTATTTAATTTGACACATTGAGTATATCGAGGTTACTATGAGAAGTATAGCTTGCAGTTTGTGGAGAAATGAGAAGTTACAGTTGGAGATGAAGATGGTGTAAGGAATTTATGGTTGAATTGTTGAGGAAAAGTGTAAGGAATTTATGGTTGAGATGAATATGGTGTAAGGAATTTATGACTGCCATGCTGTGATAATTACCATTCCCCATCCAAGACTTTGTTGGTGACAAGAGATAAACATAATGTGGACTGAAGCATGATGAGATTATTCACACAAGTGATTTTACGACGAATATTAATCGGCCTACTGTAGGCCATTTAATGCACTGGAGGATTGGAGTGATACGTGTACGATTACGGTTACTCTAGCAATATCTGTAGTCGGATTGGAGTGATACGTGTATGATTACTTGAGCAAAATATGTACTCGCTACAAATGATATCTATGACCACCACGATTCCGCCATACTGTGATAATTACCATTCTCCATCCGTCTTAGACTCCCATCCCATTCAATCCATCAACACAGTTGCCACTCACTATATATAGGCTAACCATGCCCCATATCACAACAAACTGATATGGGGACATATTAGGGAGATTAGCACTGTCTAAGTCCCAATACATGGATTTGTCATTATGTTCTTGGATATGCAAAGAGGAGGGGACATAGGTATATTAGCAATCTTGGAGGATTTCTTCTCTAAGACAACATGCGATGTTGCAGTCGTCAACACTTGCAGCAATCGTGGAATGTTGTTTTAGTACTAGACCATGCTGTCAGCTTCTTCTTACTCTTGTTTCAATTAATGAATAGTTTCTCTATTTTTATTGTGCATGATGATATGTGTGCTCATGCGCTACCCTGGCTGCAATAAACGATTACATTGCATTTGTTGGCAATGGTTTATTTTTCCAGCAGCGTGATAAACAGTTATTTGTTTGCTATGCAGGTACTTGAGAGATATGCAATACCACCGTGTCCAGGCAATATATTCGAATCTATGTGCCACCAAATCATGCTGTCAGCTTCTTCTTACCCTTGTTTCAATTCATGAAAATGGGGTAAGAGTAAACAAGGTACTGTTTAACGACCTCAAAATGGAATGTGGAAGTAATTTAAGTGGACTGGCAGTTCGTTCGAATTGGAATTCATCCATAATGCACCATTTTCCTGCAGATATATTTGTGGAGATAATGCACCATTTTTCGAATCCTCTTCCTATTCTCAACTTATTGGAGCAAGTTCATAACCTTGAAGGACTACATATCTGCAAAAGGTTTTTCTCGGTAAGAAAGAATTTTTGTAGTCATTATTATACACATGTCTAATTTAAGTATTTGCTAATGATTTGCAAAGTATATTTCATTGGTTGAATTCCTTTGCTTCCACTAACTATGGTGTTAGGAGCTAACCCATCTAAGCGGGCTGCCCAGACCAACTATCTAAGCGAGCTGCCTAGACCAACTGTCTAGGGAGATTAACACTGTCCAGGGCTAACCCATCTAAGTGGGATTCCCAGACCAACTGTCTGGCCATCCCCTGTTATGGTGCACTTGGCAATTTAGGAATAGTTTCTCTGTTTTTATTGTGCATGATGATATGTGTGCTCACGCGCTACTCTGGCTACAATAAAATGATTATTTTTTCATTTGTTGGAAATGGTTTCTTTTTACAGAAGCGTGATGAAGATTTATTTGTTTGCTATGCAGGTATTCGAGAGAGATGCAATACTGCCGTGTCTAGGCTATCTGCCTTCTAATATTCGGGTATTAAAAGTAGACATGAAGGGATATGATGGGAGGGAAATACCATCAGCAGTATTCGAATGTTGTTTTAGTACCAGACCATGTTGTCAGCTTCTTCTAACTGCGCCAAGTAGAAGGCTTCGAGCACTCTCGAATTCCTAATACACCATGATATATGGGCATTTCGAGCACTCTCGAAGTCCCAATACATGGACTTCTCATTATGTTCATTGGCACCAATCACGTTTTCGTCCATCTTCTTTCCGTCACTCTTCTTTCAATAACTGATTGTTATGCAACGAGGAGGGGACATAGCGAGAGGAAGCAGCGGAAGTAGAAGGCAGGACTATGATTTCTCTAAGACAACATGCGTTGTTGTGGTCGTCAACATTAGGCTTGTAGCAGTCGTCGAATGTTGTTTTAGTACCAGAAGGCTTCGGTCCTCGGGAAGGTGAGAAATTGTGCGAGTGGTTGAATCAGCATCTTAAATTACATAGCATTCTATATCAACGTTTGTTGACGACTCTCGGAGAGCTTACCATTCTTTGCAAGAATATTCCGACTAGGTCCTCCGTTCGACTACTTCAGAGATCATGTCGAACCATCGTGTCGATCACTGTTAAATTTTAATTAGCATTATGCTGTGTCTGGGAAGGCATGAATGTGTTGCTTGTATCGGGGGTCAGCTCGTAGTTCATCATCTCTGTGCATCTAGACATGTTTCTATACATAACCAACTCACAGTCATCAATGCGCTCTTCATCCAACTCCAGTTATTTTTTGATTTCTTTGAGGCTAACAAAGGCATTGTTCATGGGGGAGATGTTGGAGGAGGTTAGGCCGGCCTCCCAACTAGGTCCTCTGTTCGACCAATTCAGAGAACATGTCGAACTGTCGTGTGGATCACCACATGTCAAGTCAGTTAGTCTCGTAAGTTAGTGAACCTATGAGAAATAGAAGACTTCTTGAGTCTGCTACCATTACTTATCTTCGGTTCCTATTGCAGCAAACTAAAATATTCTGGATAGCAATGGCAATTTTCTTTACTGCCTTTGTTCTCTGTCTTTTTGTTGTCTTATGAGAAATGCTTGGCTTTGTGATTAGTTGATGGATAATTGTTGTTATAGGACTATGTAATCAATGAAATCCCTTTGAGGTGCATTACAATAACCGAAACTAACAACTAGATTCCTTAGTATTAAAGTCTTCATAGAGAATGATTCTTGCATGGAATTCGGTGGTGCTTCAATGCCAAATTATTTCTGTTTATAACCAACACTTCTGTAAATTTCCTTCCTTTCTCATTTAATTGTTATTTCCAGTACTGACAGTCTATAAATTTCCTTGCTTTCTCTGTTAATTGTTATTTGCATTAAATTATGTCAGTCTGTAAATTTCCTTCCTTTCTCTGTGAAAAAATCAATGTCTAAAATTTCAGTCATTGTTTGAATAACAAGTCAATCGGCTAAGTTATAACATAAAAAAAATTGTTTGTCCCGATTTCCTTTTTCCGACATGAAGGATCAGCCGCCCTTTAATGGCCAACATAAGAAGGGTCGGCCGACCCTTCAATTTTGAGGGAATTATAAAATAGAACACCTTGGAAGTTATAACATATAAAAATAGTTTGTCCCGACTTCCATTTTTCGACAAGAAGGATCAGCCGCCTATTCTTTTCGTAGTAAACTGTGAAAACCTTTATCCAACAATTCAGCCATATCCATAATGGAGAACACAAGAAGGAGCAACCGACCCTTCTTGCAATGTCGAAATATTTTGAAAAAAATGTTGCTAATAAGAAGGGTCGACCAACCCTTCTTGGAGGGAACTATTATAAATATAATATGGGGAATAAGAAGGGTAGAATGACCCTTCTTGGAGGGAACTATTATAAATATAATATGGGGAATAAGAAGGGTTGACCGACCCTTCAATTATGAGGGAATTGTAAAAATAGAACACCTTGGAAGTTATATCATATAAAAATGGTTTGTCCCTACTTGCGTTTTACGAGAAGAAGGATCCGTGGACCCTTCCTTTCCAAGTTAATTGTCAATACCTTTATCCATCAATTCAGATATAGACATAATCGATAATACTAGAAGGACCGACCGACCCTTCTTGCAACGTCGAAGTACTATGAAAAGAATATTGGGAATAAGAAGGGTCTGCCGACCCTTCATTTAGGAGGGAATTGTAACAATAGAACACCTTGGAGAAGGAGTAGGCGCTCTTTCTCTGACAATATTTCCACTTGCCAACAAAGTCTTTATAGCAAAACGTTTATAATATTCACTCAATAGTTTTAAGGATAATTTAGGCACATGCAAGATTATCGTGTAGCTAGAATGCTAATTAAAAAATTAACATGAATTTATAAATTTATGTTAATCATTTGTAGAAATAGATAAATGTTTTAATTAAATAAATTCACTTAAAAGATAAAAGACAGACAGATCATGAGTAAAGACAAATCCAAACTGTTAGTAGATGAATGTATGGATTATTGATTGCAAAAATGAAACAGTGTTCATAAATTCATCAAAGAAATTTGATCAATTAACAAAAGAGGAATGAAGAGAAGGACTAACTGTATTACTTCAAAGTTGCAAAAAATTACAATCTCTGCATCAATCAGAGTGTCTCCAGTTTTCTTTGGCTGATTTCACCCCCCCCCCCCCCCCCCTCATGAGACCTCTACCGACCCTTGCATTCTAGAACTAATATGAATTAAATACTGAGGGTGGGTCTCCCCTTCATTTATGAGGTAATTGTAAAAATATTCAACCTATGAAAAATAAAATCTGATTAAGTAGATTCTAAGGAGAATTTGACGAAAGTTAAACGTCTATAAATTTTGTTGTTAAATGTCGATATCTAGGTTTCCAGGGGGACACATGGAATGCTCAGATTGTGAAACGTGAAACGCTCAGATTGTGAAATGCGGAACGCTCAGATTGTGAAACATGGAATGTGAGCGACATCTGTATCATGGTGTATATTTTGTTCGTGACAAGACATAATGTCGACTGAAGCATGATGCGATTATTTTCTTCACACGAGTAATATCTACGATTAATCTAGCAAAATATGCTATCGTTGTAGATGATATCTATGACCACCATACCTCCATACTGTGATAATTACATTACCCATCCGTCCCATCCCGGTCAATCCATCAACTCACTGGCCATTCACTATATATAAGATAACCATGCCCCATATCACAATAAACTGAAATCTTCGGGAATCAAAGACATGGCATTTTTCTTTACTGCCTCTGTTCTCTATCCTTTCTTTATGATAAATATTTGAGTCTTGTGATCTCTCCCCAGTTCTCCTCGTGATATATGATCATTTCGAAATCGACTCCCTTGAAAATCCTACCTAGACCATGATATCTGGGCATTTCGAGCACTGTCGAAGTCCCAATACATGGATTTGTCATTATGTTTTTTGGCACCAATCACATTTTTGTCAATCTTCTTTCTGTCAGTCTTCTTTCAATAACCGATTGGTATGCAAGCGACTATCTTGGAAGATTTCTTTTCTAAGACAACATGTACTGCTGCGGTCCTCAGTGTTAGGCTTGCAGCAGTCATCGAATGGTTTTTTAGTACCAGACCATGCTGTCAGCTTCTTCTTCGTGCATGGAGATGTTTCCAGACATGACGACCCATTTCCATCCAAGGGAGTTTCTGTGAATCCGGCCTTTCTTCTTGGTTGGGGAATGCAACCTTCTTGTTTCCTTAGAAAGCTGTGGATTAGCATAGAAAGTAGATACAAATTTCACACTCTGTCTGTGGAGTTTCTTCCAAGCCCAGTTATTATTGTGGCCAGTTGCAAGAGCTTACTTTGCCGTGCCGACAGACACATTTCTAGACATGACAACCCATTTCCATCCAAGGGAGTTTCTGTGAATCCGACCTTTCTTCTTGGTTGGGGAATGCGACCTTCTCGTTTCCTTAGAAAGCTGTGGATTAGCACATAAAGTAGCTACAAATTTCACACTCTGTTTGTGGAGTTTCTTCCAAGCCCAGTTATTATTGTGGCCAGTTGCAAGAGCTTACTTTACTGCAGTGGAAAAGATGAAAATTACATATGAAATAATGTGACCAAAACTTGGATAGAACTGCCTAAGTGTACCGAACAATATAAATATAGTAGCCTCGATTTCATTTCTCTGGATTTCAATACCTGCGCTACATGCTGCAGTCTCATCATGGGAAGGAATTTGAGTGGAGACAATGATACAGTAGTTGAGATGTACGATTCTGAGTCTCATAAGTTTGAGCAATTGGTTACTTTGGATAGGGAGCATATATATATTGTTATAGCTCTGTTTTTCCTTGCAAACATTTTCTCTATAAGAAACTCCTTCCAGATATTTTGTAATGTTTGAGATTTGTCAGAATTGCTAAATCTGTTGTAGTTTTTGTTAGAATTTTGAACTCAATCGTGAGCTATAACATGAGAATACTTGGTTTAATATCTGGCAACTATCTTGTATTGAATCTGCTGTGCTGAATTTTTTCTGCCAATTATTTTTGTAAAATGGAATTTAAACCAAAATGTGATGAAAAGACGATGAAAAGATTAGAAACGCCATTTTGTTCAATTCCTTTTTATCATGGCATTACGTGAAATATTCATGTGATAGAAAATATATTGAATGGCCTAATCAGTTATATATATATGAGGTTTTGACGCCCATGAATGGTCAATCATAAGGTGTTTTTGTTTACTGTAAATATGTAAGTGTATGGAACCATTTTCAAGGTTTTATATGGTTAATTTATTTTGATGGTTGAATATCTTCAAGGTTTTAAATGGTTAATTTATTTTGATTGTTGAATATCATGTTTAGTAGACAGTAATTTGATGTATGATATTTCTCCAAACACGTTTCTAGACATGACAACCCATTTCCATCCAAGGGAGTATCGAGTACCAGCTTATAGTCATCAACGCGCTGTTAATCCAACTCCAGTTATTTTATCATTTCTTCAAGACGAACAAAAGCATTTTTCATGGGGGAGATGTTGGAGGAGGTTAGGTTGGCCTCCCAACTAGGTCCTCCGTTCGACCAATTCAGAGAACATGTCAAACCGTCATGGGCCAACCCTTCTTCTGCCCACTAATATTTTCATAATAACTCTAGACTGCAAGAAGGGTGGTTCGATCCTTCTTGTGTTCACCGTTGTGGATAGTGGTGTTCACAATCAACTACTAAAAGAATGGGGTCGATCCTTCTTGTCGGTAGTCGGAAGTCGGGATAAATATTGTTTACATGTTATAACATAGGCAATGTCTCGATCCCTGCCACATACTGCAGAAGTTGGTAGGGGGGAAATGTTGTCCAAACCTTCGTAGTTGTTGGAGTAGTATAAGGCCTAACTAAAACGCCCTCGACTTGCCGGAATCCAGCAGTGCGGGAATAGATGAAATGGAAATTTCAACTGCTCAAATCGCAATTTCAGCGATCTGGGTAGTTTTAAAATAGAGCATTTAGTCTAGGAATGGAAATTACAATTGCTGAAATTGCAGTATTATGGAAATAACATTTTCCAGCAAGAAATTTAGCCGGTTTCCATCCAAATTTGGCTGGAAAAGCGGGGCGTTTTAGTTAGGCCTTATCCTACGCATTAATTTTTTTTCATTTCCCTTTTAAATGAAGGGTCGACCGACCTTTCTTGTACTGCTCTAATTGAATTTATTTTGAACTTTCGAAGCTCTTAGTCGCTTTCCGCGTCATTGCTTTAGAAGGACTTTGGTTGAGTTGTTTGAAGGAATATTTGTCCACATCTTTTACAATAAATTGGAGAAATGCTCTTCTATTGTACATAAGAATCCTTTCATGGTTTTCCTTTATCGACCTAGACTTATTAATATTCATGTAATGCAATACAGAGGAAGTTTTCATAGCCAACATTCTTTTCCTCCATACCGATAAAATTCCTTTCTTCAGGGTTGTCGCGGTATCAATTCTGGAACGATTAGAAACATCATACGAGGGAAAAACCCACCCTTGCTTTGCATAGGAAATCGGATATGGATCGAGACCATTTTTCATTAGATCTGGTCGATAATTACAAACCATAAGATCAAGCTCGACAAATCATACAGAGATAACAAATAAAGCTTATTAAAGAGTATTGATTGGATTGTTTCTTATCTCTTCTTTTCCACGAGACCAAAGCATTTTGACCGTAACTAAATGGATACCTTGCCTTTGTTAAAAATGGCCATGCAATGAAGGGGCGGCCAACCCTTCTAGTACCAAGTATTCTTTTCATAATAGTTCTATACTGAAAGAAGGGTCGGCCGATAATAGTTGTAGGTGAACTCCTGGATAATATACGTGTTCACAATTTTATACTAAACAAAGGGGTGGCCGATCCTTCTTGTCGGAGGTCGGAAGTCGGGATAAATATTGTTTATATGTTATAACTTAGCCAATCTCCGTTCCCCACTATTTACTGCGGAAGTCGGGAGTTGGGAATTGTTGTCCCATCCTGTAATCTGCATTGCGGGTTGCGGGATAGCGGAATTGATGGAACGTCTTAAGAAAATTACGTATCCGCAATATATTTGCGTCTTCGTAAAAGGCAATGAATCCTCATGCGGGGTGCAAGAAGGGTCGACCGATCCTTCTTGTGCCGAGTATTCTGTTCAAATAAGTTCTATGCTGCAAGAAGGGTCGACCGATCCCAACTATTCATCGCGGAAGTCGGAAGTCTGGAATTGTTGTCGTAGCCTAAGCGGTTGAATAGTTTTACCATTCACTCATAAATGAAGTGTCGGCCAACCTTTCTTCTGCCCAGTATTCTGTTCAAAATAGTTCTAGACTGCAAGAAGGGTCCGTCGATCCTTCTTGTGTTCACCATTCTGGATACAATACAGGTGAATGGTTGGATATAGTTGTTCACAATTTTATAATAAACGAAGGGGCGACCGATCCTAGGGAAAATTTTAAGAACACCCCCTAAATTTCTATGTATAATAATTGGGCTAATCCCCATGATACATAGGAAAATATGAAGGATATCAATTAAATAATATGTATATATAATGTTTTGGCGAATGTCACACCAAATTATATAATCTTGTAAAATCTCAGCGAATCTTTTATTGAATTATAAAATATTGTAAAAACTTGGCAAATCTTTCACTAAATTATAAAACCTTGTAAAGTCTTAGAGAATCTTTTATTAAATTATAAAACATTATGATGAATCACGAATTTTTCAATAATGCATAAACCACATATAATAATAAAACAACATATTCATTAAACTATAATATCCTAGAGAAAGAGCCATTATCCAGTACTTGTTGAATTAAGATAATTTTTATTTGATTTCTTGTCTATTCACATAGGATTTCTTGCCTACTCACATATGATTTCTTCAATCAATTCCATTATGATACAATTACATCAAACTAGGTTTGGCTAAAATCCATGTTTTTCCATTCTCCTAAGTAACCAAAAAATCAACCTACCAGTTGTTATTGCAATCACATAAAATACCATCAATAGAGTACTCTGAAGTCTCAAACCCTTTGACCAATTCATATGCATCTAAACCCTCAAAACCTAGTAATTAAGCTAAAGAAAGGTGATAAAATTAAGTAAAATCCACGTGGAAGCTCAAAGAAGGGAGTAGAAACTAGAAATAACAAGAGTTACATGCAACTTGGTCATTGCCTTGTAGAAATACAAACAATAATAATATTATAAATATATACAAAACAACACTAAACAATAATAAATTGATGTCTATATTGAAATTTAAATGTGAAGTTTTAAGCCAAATAACCAACTTCCATATTATATACTGAGATTATATACTGCAAATTTCGAGTTATTATTATGTATTCAAAAGTGAGGTGTAAAACAACCAAACATTGTTAGTCATGTCAAAAATGGCACCATATTTTGCAACACTTGTAAGTCCAAATATATATGAGAGCATGATTTCCACACAACTTCTTACAGAAACATTTGTACTTTATATTATTAAGTTTTTTTATTACATTTTGATGTCTAAAAATAATAATCACATAGAGCAATATACTCGTTTTACCACACAACGAGCAATATACTAGTTTTATTCCTCAACACTGAATCTGGGTATTCTATATCTAAACTGTTTGTTATTTCTCAACACTGCATCTGAGTTCTAAAATCTAAACACCATGCATATCTCTAGTTTTAGGTGAGAATCTATGCCAAAAATCTAGAGAATTTGTGCCAAAAGCTAACATACCAGTAACTACAGCAAGTCTGTCCTACACTAGTGCTCTCTGTAGATTAGAAAATATGTTTTTGTACGAAAACACATCGATTGATTTAATACATTTTCCCGTTGCAGTAAAGTTGCAACATCATAACCAAATTCTTACTTGATATCCTTTCAGGAAATGGTATTTTATCTTTCAAGCTCTGGTGTTCCTAGATGATTTCCTGTGTAGGACTTCTATCATGTCAACTGACACTTCCACATCTCTCTGGTTTTACGTTAACGGTTTCATCAATATGTTCTCATCTTTCAATCTCTATTGTGTGCCTAGGATATTTCCAGTTTAGGACTTCTATCATGTCAATTCAGACACTTCCCTATCCTCTGGTTTACATAACAGTCTCGTCAATCTTTTTCTGCCAATAATGCAAAGCCCTCAACGAAAGTGAAGTGTACAACTATTTCTTGTAAAACTCTAGAGTAAAACTCTTACTCTTGATACAATTATTGCACAGTTAACCGTACGCCAAAAATTTTACCAACCAATGAAACTTGAGTTCAGGAATTGAAACTGCCTCATCATATGTACGTCGGATAGAATTGAAGTTAGCTAGCGCTACTTGTAGTGGTTTGGTTGTGGGCTTAATTTCAATATAATTGTACACTGCATTTTTTTCGGATTTAAATGAAATGATTGATGGATAGAATTTAAATGAAATGGTAGAGAGTATATATTGCATTTTTCAAATGATTTTAAGCATAAAGAAAACCTACATATGATTGGAACTTGAAATCCTAAGTTTAAAACAGTCTTATCATAAGTCTCAAATTAAAAAAATATAATTATAACAAGTATATGATTCTTCAAATAATTCTCTCTAAAGATTCTTAGCCTCTATCTTTGACCAAAAATATCTATATATATCCATCCTACTGATTTAAGAAAAACAAAAAAAGTCTCTTGAATTTATAGCGAAGTTGCAGCTTGTTAATGGCATGTATGAAAAATAACTAAACAATGTAATTAAATTTATAATATTAGCATAGAACCAACACTGTAATTAAATTTATAATACTAGCATAGAACCATTTAAATTATTCTAAATTAAATTTATAATTTTATAACATCTACATAGAACCATTTAACTTATTCTAAATTAAATTTATAATTTTAACACATCTAGGCAACTTAACTTAGAGGTGTCAGTGAATCAATCAACAACCGCATCTTCGTAACCAATTATATGGCAATGCCCTCCATGCCATGATCTCAATATAAATTTGATTTTAAAATAAAAAATTACCATTATAATTTGCATAAAACATAAATAAATGACCTTAAAAACGTTTATGTAAACTTCCAAGAGATCAATGAACAACTTGATTTGCTAGTTATTTTAATTTACTCTAGCAAAAAAAAGAATTGTACCATCCTGCATGCCAACATCACACAACGTTTGGTCAACTACTTCGCGGTTATTTGGATAACCGGATAGGTAGTCCAATCGGTGCATCCCACTCACCAATCTTTAACCTTGCACTGTAGGTTAATGCCTTTTGAAACGGGTAACTTTTCGCCATTTGTAGCTTAATAATTTCCCTTTAAATTTTAAATGCTTCCCGAATTACCTTTCCTTACACACGACCTCGAAGCATGGAACAAAAAACCGGGAAAACTATATGCGTATTGGGACGTTGAACTAGAGAAATTGTCTCTGCAGTAAATGAAAATAAAGCCTAAGGATCAATGATTTGAGCTTTGTGAGTTCCCGATTCTCGTTTTTAGTGTTTACAAGAGAATTTATTAACAGAAACATAAATTTCTTGAACTAGAACTAATGTTACCTGCAAATAGTCTGAAAATGATTTCGACATGCCATTGGAACCATTGGAAGAAGCACTCCACGACCTAAATTTCTCTTCAAATTCAACAATTAATGGATAACAGGAACTAACAAGGACTGAGGGCCGCACAACGCCAGGATCTCAGCGATTTCTCTGCTCACTTGGGCGCCAAAGGGCCGCCTGTGAGGGGTGGTCCTTTGGCGCCCAAGTGAGCGGAAGTGAGCAGAGCTTCAGTATGAACTCTTCTGCGCCTTCATCCAAACATCTACTCAGTTTACAGAATCTGCTAAGTATATAATCATGTCAAAGGAAATTATAGCATTGTATTGTTTAATGTATTAAAAAATATCATGTAGCCCGCAATTGACATTTTACCCGCGCTTTTGAGAAGGCTCGTTCTCAGAGGACATAACATCCACAAGAATATCTTTGAGCTTTGAATATTCCTATAGTTTTCATAAAAATATTCATTTCACTTATTATCCACTTCAAAATTAATGAGTAAAACATTCTATACATGAAACGCTTGAGAAAATAGAAGTACCTTTACTCTCTTTAGAAAATCGTGGCCAGACATTCCTTACAGTAATCCGTGATTATCATATTCATGTGGAGATCCTGGATCGGAAAGGAGATGCTAGCCTATTTGAGATAGATGAAGCCAATCTAATCAACAATTCTATTCACTGTATACTGCATGATATTACGATTCTCACGAGCATTAATAAATTTAGATACACCATTAATTAATCTATCTCCTAATAAATTCTGATACACTTACATTTACAATGTTCTGATCGTCTCCTAATCCGAAAAATTCCAGATCCCTTCTCCAACTATCGACTGTGGTTACTGTATTCATACACATATACAACATAAGATTTCTGAAGGGAAGAGAGGCACCGCAACACCTCGATACCATGACAGTCAATTTAAAATTAATTGCGTAGTGCACAAGTCTTTCTTTCGCAGCGGACTATGATGGAAACTTCAATTTTGACTTTGCGAATGACTTTCACTTCCACTTCCGCGAGCATTTACTTCGCGTGGATTAACTTTGCGGAATTTTACTTTGCCGCAACACTTGACATCGCACCAAATTTACTTCGCACATCATGCGATATGCGATATGCAATAACCTTGCGATATGCGATATACAATACTTGCAGAAATTATGAACTTGAAGATATTTTTACTCCGCGTAAATTCGTAACTTCACGGACTTCTTGACTTCGACAAACCTATTCTTATGCAAACATTATACTAAAGTATTTTCTTGCTAAAACATAAGAGTGGAAGAATATAGATTATGCCGAAGTTACTCCGCGTTAAACTAAAAGCTTTACCGCCGTGAAATACTTGGAATTATTTTACTGACAGTAAATGTAAACAACATTTACGTAGATGAATAAGAAGGAGATGTGCGACATGCATTAACCACCATTATTGAGAATGAACACAAAATAACTATTGAATTATATATTACCGCAGTAAAACAAGTAACATTGCCGCAATACAGAGAGATGGTAAATACTTCAATCTTTCACCATTTTACACAGAGCTTGGGCCCTTCATACATTTCACGATCAACTTCTTCTTCTCCTTTCACTTCTTCACCTCTTCCATCTCTATCTAGTCTAATGAGAGTGATTTATATTTATACATAAACTTGAGATCGCTCCGCCTGGAAGCTATTGAACTTCATTAAAGATTGTAATAACTTTCTACCTAAGAAATACAACTTGCGAAATACAGACGCGGCTGATTAAATACTAGGAAGTGTGCACGATGACTTCTGTCAGATTGACAGATTGTATGACATCTCTACGATACAGCGAACTGACAAAACGTCTGACGGGGTGACTGACAGAGCTGGCGCGAACTAGATGTGCATTCAACTCGTAAGTACATTTCTCCAACACTTTCAATTTGCTGAAATTCCTGCAAATATAAAAAATCCCCAAACAATCAATAATCCAAGGATCAACCCCATTCTGAATACAAGATTACCTTTGTAACAATATTGTTTCAATAGCTTTTCGATGACTTTTTGATCTATGATGCTGTCATCCACAGCCAGTACATGAAGCTGGGAAGTGCTCTCTCTCTGATCTTTGTTCGATTGATCTGAATTCGAAGGCATGCAATGTTCTGTTCTCAACTTTGAATCTCCCGATCGTTTCATGCCCATTAAATCTTATCTCAAAACTATGCCCACAATACCCTTACAAAAAATAATCTAATATGATCCCCACAATGACTATGGAAATTTCGGCGCACCAGTGCTGCTTGGAACTGTATTAGATATTCAAAATGAAAAAAATCAAAATCTGTTGTCGGCCAGTCGACTTGATTCACTCATGAGACGATTATGCTAACTTTCGCTCCGGTCACTTTCATTGACTTGGGCGCCAAAGTGATGCCCCTCACTTCCACTTACTTGGGTGCACGGGCGGCCCTTTGGTGCCCAAGTGAGCGGAGAAATCGCTGAGATCCTGGCATTGTGCGGCCCTTAGTCCTTGACAGTTCCTGTTATCCATTAATTGCTGGATTTGAAGAGAAATTTAGGTTGTGGAGTGCTTCTGCCAATGGTTCCAAATTCGGTTTAGTATAACTGATCTGACATGCGGAGAATTTATAGAATCCCGTCGTGCTAATGAAGCATTTTCGGACTATTTGCAGGTAACGTTAGTTTAGGAGCTTTATGTTTCTGTTAATAAATTTTGAAATTTCAATTCATAATGCTTTTGTTTCTTCTACTGACATGCAGGACTATACCTGCACTGAGGATGAAGACGAGCATACATTTCATAAATTTAAAGCAAGAGAGCGTAAAAAATGTTTTACACGATTTAAATTGAATTGGAATTTTGAAAAATTCCGTGGATGTTTCAATAATTAATTCGTAACTTCTGCTGTGGCGCAGTACACAGCCTCGTATCAGCTTCAGTGGGAAAAACTCTTCTTAAGCATGAATTTACTGGAATGGAATGGACATATAAGATGCCTGTAGGGTTTATAAAATTTATTTTTGCAAATAAGAGAAGATTCCCATGCTTTGCAAGTTTTTCCCAAAAGACCCAATTACCTAAAAAGAGCCCGAGACCCAAAACCCTTGGAGGATACAGGTATTTGAAGAACCGTGCCCTGTGACAATATTCATGCAAACCCTTTACTAAAATTCAAATTAAATTGCATATATATATATATATGCAATAACGAATCAGATTGAAACCAACCTGATTATTTGGGTAAACGGGAACCACCCTCCTCGTTATCGCTATGATCCTCCTGGCCATTGGAGTCAACGTCTTGAAATTGGTCATCAGGATTGTAATGAGAATCGAGGGACTTGTTCATGGCATCCTTGCCTTTATCCAGAAAAGGTTTGCAAGCGATCTAAGCTGTCAACCAGGCCAGAGCCAAGCCCGCAACTACTATTATAGTGGATTTGAGAGCGTTGGTTTTTTTTTGTGCTCAATTAGTGCCTCATTTAAGTAAACTACACAACCTTCGAAGGGAAAAGCAGAACGAAAACACAATTTGAAGCCAAATATATGAAACTATGGATGATTCCGCAGCTATATATATACAATACAACGACAGAGGGCACATGATGAAACTTACCTACTTTATAAGTCGAAACAAAGTGAAGTGATTATGCAGAAATAGATGAATAGCTGCTTCTCAATAGTCTGCCTTGTATTAACAAGCGGGCTATACGATCTATATATGAAGCTCGGAGCCTTTCCCGCTCCCTCCCTTGTTTCATCAGTCCTGTAGAGATGATTTGATGGAGAATCATCTTCTTCTGGTGCTGCTAACTCATGTTTGGGTCCCAAATTCCGATATATCCTTTTTTCCAACACGAATTAACAAACAGGAGACTATGTAGACTTCATTTGAAGCCAATATAATGGACATCAACAATAGGGTGAATTTGAAATTGTAGAAATAGTGAAATCTATGGTTAAAACTTAAAACCGTGATTTTACTCATTTGGTTGGATTACCAAATCTCAAGACTGCAATTTATAGGGCCTAAGATTGCAAATTTACCTCGCAAAGATATTTTTTCTATTGAAATCTTTCGTAATTCCTACCAAAGAGATGTAAAAGAAAATTTACAAATTCAATACCCTAAAGTTGATCTGAGTGACAACACAACTCATAACATGTAAGCGACCTCACGTAAAATCGGTAAACATGAAATTGTGAAAATAATGAGATCGCACATATAAGTGATCCATATCTTGCAGCATAAGTCACAACTGGTAATTTGTAAAGTCTTTCCTTATATTCAAGAAAAGAATGATTAAAGCAAAGGACAAGCACATTAACCTATCAGAATTTCATCACATTCTGTAGGAAGACGGCGTGTTTGTACAATTCTTCTGACAATAGGTGCATTTAAAACAAGAAGTTGGAGGGGAAATGGGAATTACAAGTCCGCTTCCAATTGGAGTATGTCACGCAGAGCTTATCTCCTATGGTTGAGGAGTTCCAATTGGATATAAAGATATCGACAAGCACGAGAAGCACACATAATAGAATATGCAATGAATAAGGTAGCATGAAATGAAATGAGTGATACTAACTAGCACTCTGTTCTCGCTGGGATTCATAACCAGACTAACCTGGAACAACTTGATTGCTTGCTCCAAAGACCTAAAATCCTGAGATCTGTCCAAGAAAACCCAAAATCCTTGATGGTTTGCTCCACATTCCAGAAATCCCGAAATTTGAAAAAACTCAAAATATTTTTAGCTATGATAAAAAGAAAAATTGAAAACAACATATATATCGGGAAATTTAAAACTAAAAATTGGCAAAATCGAAAACAACATATATATAGGGCGATTTAAAACTGAAAATCAATTTCAATTCATAATATGTGGACAAAATTACCAAAAAATTGGATTTCCATGATCACCGGAGGGCGAATTTACCCTTAGAAAGGCCCATTTCTATAACTTTGGGCGAATTAGAGCGAGCGGGTTATTTTACTGGGCGATGGGAGCTTGAAATCGTATCAGAGAGGGGTGAAATGGTTCAATTTAGTGTCCCCTTTATATATTTTATGGGGCTAATGTGTCATTTAGTAAAAATAAATGCATAAAAATTGGGATAATCCTAGTAAATGTTGGTTTAATTAAAAAATAGCCCACTAAAAAATTAAAACCCCTAAATTTAGCCCATTGGCTAAGATTAGCCCCTAAAATTTTTCCTGACCGATCCTTCTTGTCAGAGGTTAGAAGTCAGGATAAATATTGTTTATATGTTATAACTTATCCAATCTCCATTCCCCACTATTTACTGTGGAGGTCGGGAGTCAGGAATTGTTGTCCCATCCTGTAATCTGCATTACGGGTTGCGGGATAGCGGAATTGATGGAACGTCTTAAGAAAATTACGTATCCGCAATATATTTGCGTCTTCGAAAAAGGAGATGAATCCTCATGCGGGGTGCAAGAAGGGTTGGCCGACCTTTCTTGTGCCGAGTATTCTGTTCAAAATAGTTCGAGATAACAGAATTGATGGAACGTCTTAAGAAAATTACGTATCCGCAATATATTTGCTTCTTCGGAAAAAGGCGATGAATCCTCATGCGGGGTGCAAGAAGGGTCGGCTGACCTTTCTTGTGCCGAGTATTCTGTTCAAAATAGTTCTACGCTGCAAGAAGAGTCGGTTGATCCTTCTTGTCTTCACCATTCTGGATACAGGTGAATTGTAACATATAGGTGTCTACAAATCTCTACTAAACGAAGGGGCAGTCGATTCTTCTTATCGCCAATCGGGATAAATATTGTTGATATGTTATAACTTATCCAATATACCGATCCCAACTATTCATCACGGAAGTCGGAAGTCTGGAATTGTTGTCGCAGCCTAAGCGGTTGAATAGTTTTTCCATTCACTCATAAATGAAGTGTCGTCCGACCTTTCTTCTTCCCAGTTTTATGTTCAAAATAGTTCTAGACTGCAAGAAGGGTCTGTCGATCCTTCTTGTGTTCACCATTTTGGATACAGTACAGGTGAATGGTTGGATATAGTTTTTCACAATTTTATAATAAACGAAGGGGTGGCCGATCCTTCTTGTCGGAGATCGGAAGTTGGGATAAATATTGTTTATATGTTATAACTTAGCCAATCTCCATTCTATGATGAATTCTACATTAATTTGGAAGAAAGAACATTGACAATATTTAAATGTGTGGATTAGAGCATATAAAATGAATTCTAACTCAGATATTATAGTCAACTATGCGGCAAAGCAATAAGATGGTGTAACATGAAATACATTCACAAAATAGAAATTAAAATACTGAAGAAAATAACAACATATGAATCTGTGTTTCGGATGTACTTGTACTTCTGTTCTTCTTTAAAGTCTTCAAAAAATATTACATCATTTAAAATTAACACACCTGAATATTTATTCCTGACATAACCTGTGTTTTGGTTTCCCAAATCTTTCAACAATTTTCCATTGTTTTTGAGTTGGGATCTCATAATCCATAATTTCTTTCACCATCACCTCCAATTCTATGCATTCTGTGTAACATAAATCTGGCAGACCCTTCTTAATCGTTACAAATTGTTTAAGTATTTCAAAATCATCGGTCAATTTATCAATTATTGTCTTTGTAGTTAATCCTTTGACCAAACCTTCAAATATCGAGTGATCCATACGAGCCTGTACTATCAAACTGTGATGATTTTCTTGAGCCATTAATTTTCCATCAGCACTCCAAAAAGAAGGTAGACCACATTCAAAAGGCCCCATAAATAAATCCTTAAAATTTTGAACTTCAAGGACCATCTGTTGCGCCATGTCTTCTACTTCTTTAACACGATCATGCTTGCCAATAACTCTTCTTGCCGAAATGATGATTGATGGTCTGTCTTTGATTCCAAAACTCTACATATCTAATTGGGTTAGAGTTTTTAACAAACTGACTGTATTCCGAGCTGTTTCCGAAGGCGTTTTGCATAATTTCTCGTTTTCCACTTTACAACTCTGGAGAGCTATGTTTGCTATAACATCTTTATCTGATATAAAATTCAAATAAGACTAGAATTTGCTGACTTCCACTGATATCGCATCCCATATAAGGTGTTTAGTTCCGTGTAATGGAAGTTGACCTATCAATTTATCTTTTAATTCATCAACTTTCTTTTGCAGTTGATTTCTATCACTCAAAGCCTTTATCTTTGCTCTAGAATTTCAAATTACTTCATCTTTCAACTTCAGGTTTTCTGCTTTCAACTCTTCTATATCTACATCTTTTAGACTAATTTGTGACATAGCACCGGTCAGTTCCTCTGTGGAGGAGTTTTTCATTTTTCCTTCACCCGTACATAGAGATTGATCCCTTCGCTTCTCTGGCACTTGCACAGTTTCAATCTGATTGGTATTCAACAATGAAATTTGTGACAACAATTCAATCCTTTGTTTTTCCCAAGCATTCTTTTCATCTTGTAACTTTAACATTTTACCTTTGTGATCCATCATTTCTTGATATATGGATTCATTTTCTTGTTGTAATGCTGTCAACTCTGGATACTGCACATGTTGATTATTTGGAACCTTCAATTTTTTCTTGAGAATTTGAATGGCATTTTCTTTTTCTTTAATGAGCATTTTGGTACACTGGTTGTTCCTTGGCTCAGCTCCCACGGTCACAAGGTCCACTTGCAGTCTTTTGATCTGGATCGAATTTGCTTTGTTTTCTACCTTCTCTTGCCTCAGTTGACTCTCCAACTTTGCTATCACAGACTACAATTTAGAAATTTTTAAAGTGAATTGCAATAAATCAGAATACAGGACATATCCTGTTTGTTTATGCAATTGAATCTTATCTGGTATATTAATCGCATCAAGCTTAACTTCCATTTCAAAAACTTTCTCATCGTTCACCACTGCAAACCATATAGAGTTTCTTCCTAGATCTGTAGATGTAAGGAGGGAAACTTTTTGTTCTGCCGGCGTTCTTACCTGAGGGTACAATTTTTCAGTTTCTTCGAAAGACTGCTTCCTCTTTGATGTATATTGTGAAAGCACATCAAATCTAGACTTATATTGAGAGTTACTTCCGGATTCTGAAAAATAATATTGCAGCATAATATTTGGCTGCGAAATGAAACTAGTTTTTTCTGGAACAATTGAATCTTGTTCCTCCATACTAATAATTTCCTTCTGTCGTTCCACTTTTGATTTCTTCCTTCAAACTTCTTGATCGACTTCCATACTATCAACTTATGGAATACTTCTCTTACCGGTGATATCAGATTTAGCTGGTGTCTGAACCAGCATTGCCAAATTGCATGTTTGTTCCATATTCGCCTCTTTATTATCTTGTTCAAATTTGCATAAATTTGCCATTTCTTTCAATCCTTCTACTGTTTGATGATCAAAATCCTTGTTTCCATTTTGATGTCTCCTTTGCGATATAATTTGATGAGGATCATAATTAATCCTTTCAGCCTCTTGGAAATCCATAATATTCAGTAATTTTTCTACTGCAGAGAGGGATGCCTTATTCTTAATGATGAATGGACCAACTTTAAGAGGGAATTTCACATCCGATGATTTTTTGAAAGCACCGAAATGTTCTTCTTCTGACTGCAACCTTTGTCTAATAAATTCCAAGGAAAAGACCCTCAGTGTTAAAAACGCTGGCAACAGATATGGTGCTCCAGTAAAACCATACACCCTAATTATAGTATGTTCTCTACACAAGAACCAATCACCTGTTTGGTCTTCAGGTGTAGGCTGCAAAGTTTCTTTCATTCCTTCTAACACTCGGGGCATTTCAACATTAAAAATAATTCTGTAAACTTCTGCCATGATTTTATGGGTGAACTCAAACATATTGACCTGTTTAGGAAGGTCATGAGAAAAGATGGTACCAAGAAACTTGGATTCTGAAATGTTTGAACACACGAACAACTTCAAAAGATATGAATGATATTTGAAATGCTTCAACTGGTTGAAATTCACCAACTGCACATGAATCACTTCAGCTAAGAATTCATCAAAATTAAAATAACACACCGGGCTCGACTATGAATCTGGTGAAATTACTTGGAGAAGGAAACCTAACACAACTTTCGTGATTGACTTATCACTATCAAACCTAAAACTTGACTCAACAAGGAAAAATCTAACTGGGTATCTTGCTGAAATACATCAATACTCAAAGGGAACGATAGGTTTTCATGCGACTGACCATCTTTTAAGACATGTAATAAAAACTTGTCTTTTTTTGCAGGACTGCAGTTTGCATAAAACTTTGCCAAATTTTCTTTGTTAAACGACTCAGGGATTTTGGGAAATGTTTCAAGTAAACCTAGAACCTCACGGACAGTCTGCGCATTTACTAGGCATATAATTTTGGTCGTTTTTACATTAATGATTACCCTGTGGCCCTGCGAATAATTCTCCGCACACCAACAAACAAATTCGGGGAAGTGTGGAGTTTGTTCGACACAAAAATAGTACATAAAAGAACCAACAACATTAAATACATCCTTTCCCTGCGACTTAAACTCCATTAATTTCTCCTTAGACTACGAAATACTACACACAGACAATATAGGGTCGAAAATATCCCTTTCCCTGTCAAATACAAGCTTCTCGTTTTCATCTGAACTTTCATTGAAGGGAAAGAGGTCTTGGGTTTTCTCTATTTGGGACACAAAATCTAAACACAGAGGGTTTCGAGCTACCTGTGGAGTGAGCTGCTTGGGTGTTGTTCCAGTTGACGAAGACAAATGACATGTTTCCCCCGGGTTCTTTTCCTCCAGGCAATAAGCGGCAAAAACATTTTTTAAAACTTGGAACAAACCTTTTATAGAACATATACTTAGGTGGTTCCGGAACTTGCGATGAGCGGTTTAAATTTAGCCACTTTTCATAGTGGACTCCACCAACGCTTGCCACGTGGTAAGAGGCTTAATTTCTGCTCCACCTTATCTAGGTTTAACCACTGTGCACTTTCTAGCGCGGGAACCCATTTCCACTGTCGATTTGCTTCTGGGTGAATTTGGATCATTATTTCGCCTGTTCCACCTCCACCCTTGGCCTTAGAATAGTAACAATATTTGCATTGTTCCTATAAACATTAATAAATATTTGACATAATTTGTTTGTAATGGGTTTGTAGAAGATATAGTGTAACATGGGAAGAAGTCGATGAAGAAGAGGGAGAGATAACCATAAGAGATAAGAGAAGTCTAAACAACATGATCAATCTTCCCAGATGGTAGTGAGATGAAACATTAAATTAGTTAAAGAAGGAGTCATAGATCACATGTCGTAGAAATAACATCTAAGGTTGGCGTTGTTTTTGTACACAACCCATTTCATATTAGCTGCATAATTGTTCATGTAGTGTCCCTTTTTAATAAATTTGTTAAACTTCAAAAATTACAATTTTTTCCTAATTTGACCCTTAGACTATTAATGAATCGAATGCTTCCAAATTTGGGTCTGAACGTGTTTAAAAGGTATTAGGACATAAAAAGTGAAAAATTTGCATCATTCCTCTCTACAGCTTTTAATAAGCAATGTATAACCGAGATAAACCAAGAACCCATATAGAGGAAATTTTAGAATCCCCCAGGGGTAGATGGCTCCAAAAGACTCTTTAAAGGATTTCGAATTGGTCTGAAGGTATATGAAGGGTATTAATACATAAAAAGGAACCTCATCGGTGATTGTTGACTAATATATTATGCAACTTCTTCTACTGTCAGCAACCTCGTGATTGGAACACCGTCTACTGGAACATCCTCATCAGCAACAACATCAACTAGAACATCTTCTGCTAACAGAGTGTTCTTCTTCTTGTGGGAGCTGCTTTTGTTCCTACGACAATCTCCTTGTGATGAGGATGCTCCCTCTTATTTTAATTCTTCTTGGTGTGTGTTGTTCCTGCTCTTCACTACCCATGTTTTCTTTTCGAGCTACAATTCGAGCTTCTTCCTGTGAGAATTCCTCCCACAACCTACTTCCTAGCACAAATTCCTTGGATGAAGGAATCCCATTCAAGGTGGTCATCACTATTTCTCTATTATCTATATCTTCTTCAATGGCTTCAAGTTTCTCTTTTATCCAAGAGACCCTTGTAAAGTGTGTCTGCATGGTCTCTGCATTTTGTATCTTGACATTCTTTAATTGACTCCTCAAAGTCATCTTCCGATTTATGTTCTTTCCTTCAAACAACTTGGTCAAGGAGTCAAACATCTCTTCATGGATGACACATGTGGTATGAGATGGTCCTTGATAGAATCTGTAATGATCCAAGTTCTTGGCCTTGACCAAGTTCTTCTTATGTAAGGCCTTAAGGCATCATCTCCCTCTGGGACTGGAACCTCTTCACTTATGTAGGTATCTAATTCATTCTAGACTTCTAGGATAGGATTTAAACCCAATCCTTACTTTCATGTTTGGAAGTTATCATCCCCTTCAATCTTGATGTGGTGAGACATCTTAATGAGAAACTTACCATTGGATTTGGAGCTTAGCGTTTGACAGAGAAACCCTAAAAATCCAAACTTGGAATTTCAAACTTTTCACTGGACAGGGAGATGCAATTGACTGAGGCGAGCAAGCCGGTGTGCTCAGATTTTGAAAACTCCAAAAATTTACCCCTGAAAAGTGACCTGCGAATTTCAAATCTGCAATTTCTATCAAATTCTGGATTTCTGTCCAATGCACAATGGCCTCTCCAATTCCCAATTAGAATGGGAATCTTTCACCCTTGAAATTGGTATTAAGGCAAGTAGAGTAAACACTCCACTAGCATGGACAAGGTACAAGCTCTCCAAATTGCAAATATGCAAATAAAAATGATCAAAAGCTACTCTCCTTGGGTTGAATTCGGTCGAATTCCTTCCAAAGGATTCATTCCAGCTCAATTTGGGAAGAGTTTCCAATGTGTGCGACTTGTACAACAATTCCTATTCCCTCATTCAAATGGCTTCCCTAACTCCCTTGGTGACCTTCTTGGATTCTATTTTTATCCCTAACATGTCATATATTTCAGATGTCAGCATTCAGGTCTGATTTGTGTCATAACATCATTGTTGTCATACTAGAGGCAGCCTAAGGAATTTAGTGCAAGTGTCACAATTCTTCTAAGATGCCTCTCTTCCATGGGACCTATTCTTCCACTCCAATTCGAACTTACATGACTCATGCCATGAATAATGCCTCTTAAACTACCCCCAGTATGTTACCCTTCATCTTGAACTTGAATTGGTGAGAGAATCATGCCAAGTATGTTACCCTTCATCTTGAACTCGAATTGGTGAGAGAATCATGCCAAGTGCAGTGGGTCCCACAACCTCTTAATATGTGTCCTCATGGTCCAATGCACAATGGCCTCTCCAATTCTCAATTACGAAATCTCACCCTCGAAATTGGTACTAAGGCAAGTAGAGTAGTTATGGACAAGCTATGCTCTCCAATATGCAAAATGAGAAATGATCAAAAACCCCTCTCCAATGGCATAGATATTATTGGTGATTGTATACCATGGTAATGATATTGGAATCTCCCTCTAAGATTTGATTACACTCTGGGATTTGCTATACATATGAAGTATATCTTGGAAGAAGTTGCTGCCATTCTTGGACGACAAATTTGGGGCATGTACTAGTTGGCATTGTGACATCGATATTTTTTGTGGCCTTGTGACAGAGATAATGATTGTGTCCTTGTGACAGAGACAATGATTGTGTCCTTGTGACGAACATGGATTGCGATAGTTGTTAACACCTAAAAAGTGCTCACTAGCTCATTTCCTTATTCACATGACCCATTTGTCCACTTTTCCACCATCTGAGCCTCTGAAGCCAACAAAAGGTCACCAAAAGGCCTTAGTACACCCCTTTTCCCACTCAAAAAGATTATTTTTCCTAAAAAAAACATAAAAAACCCTAAAAAAGGGTCCAAAATTCCCAAAAATATTAAAAAGGGAATAGAAATATTAATTTTATTCAAAAAAGGAAAAAGGAGGGAAAAGTACCTAAACCATGTTGGTCAATACCATTGGTTTCCACAAAACCACAAATGGTATTCCCCACCACCAAAACCTATAAAAAGGTGGTAGGGGCTCCTCATTTCACATCCATCCATATTCCTATCCTCATGCTGCCAAAATATCCCTTGAGTTTTTGGCCATTGTAGCAACCTTGGAGAAAGGACCCATTGGAGTTTGGAGCTGCTCACCCTTGGAGCTTCTCAACTATCTTCATCAATCGAAGGTATTCTTATTGCAAGCACTTGCTTGCCCCCATTTTTCAATACAAAATTATTTTTATATTTCTTGTTCTTGTTTTTTAATTAAAAAATGCACATGCTAGTTTAGTTTAGTTTAGTTTAGATTTAGCTTATTGTTTTTTGCTTAATATTGAAACTGCTGCTACTAGTTAGCAGGTGCCCATAGCACTAAGCTTGGTTGCAAAACCAAGCCAATAGTTTTTGGTGACTCCGCTGCTTTTCGAATCTTTAGATCTCACTTTTGCTTTAGATATTAGTTTTTGATAGTATTAGATAGTTTAATTCATAGATCTACCACCCTAGACAGCAGATCCATTGCTGTTCTAGATCTTTGCCCATTTTTTGCCATTAACAGCCCGAAATTCTCAATTTTCGGGTTCGTTTTTCGGCATCCGCGTACGGCTTCGCCTCGTGGATTTTCGCCCAACAGTCGCGCGGCCTTTTTTCGTGCGGTTCACCGCGGCTTCGCGACTGCGCGGCCTTTTTCCGTGCGGTTCACCGCGGCTTCGCGACCAATTAGCGCACTGCACATAGCGGCTTCGCGGAAATTTTTCGCGCTGCACATCGCGACTTTGTGACGAAATCCCGCGCGGTCCATCGTAGCTTCGTGGCCGAAATCCGCGCTGCCCATCGTGACTGTGCGACAGAAACCCGCGCGGTCCATCGCGGCTGTTCTGTCAAAACCCGCGATGCCAATTTTTTCATTCGGTCGATCCGTTTAAAAAATTAATTTTTTACTGTTTTTTCTGCCCACATAGCACATTTTATAGTACTAAGATTCCAGCATTGTTTACAGCCATAGGAAAATTTTACTATTTAGAATGCACATTTGAAAGAGTCTTTTTAAAAATTTTCAGAAATTGAAAGAAGGATTTATTTGCATTTTATCTAGAATAAAATTTTTTACTGTTTACTTCCTTTATATTTTGCCCATAGCAATTTTTGAAAAGAAATCAATTTATTTCTTAAACAAGTTATATTATTTGCTTTCCTATTTCAAAAGATCCTTTGTTTTTTGAATAGTCTTTGCAAAGCATTTAATTCCATTTATTGAAAAAGTCATATTATTTGCTTTTCTATTTTCAAAAGATCCTTTGTTTTTTGAATATTTTCTGCAAAGCATTTACTTTTTTCAATTTCAGTTTAAAATATCACACGTGCACCCACTCAAACACATAATTTAAACTGAGCCTTAAAACTTACCCTAACTTCAACCCACTTTTAACCCCACTTGGGGAACACTAAAAGAACTTTGTGGCTAGGTAGTATTGAGGGGATAGGTGTTCCAATAACACCCCTCAGTTATTACATCTGAGACATAGCTGTTGTCCATTAGGGAACCAAAATCTCCTAGTATTTATTGGCACGGTCACAACCGGTTTATGGGAAGGCCTCTCCGCTAGGAGGGTTGAAGTTGCGAGGATGGTTCCGGAAGCCTGAGTGGAATACTGAAATCCATTCAGTAACCGAAGGGCTACCATTCGCAGTTCTCGGGATATCCCTGTATGGGGGTATTGCGGTAAAAGGACCAAACGACAGATTTACCTTTTCTCGACGTATCATGAACGGAGTATCCTAGTAGCCATTCTTTAGGATTGATTACCCGGAGTCCCTCCCGGTAGGGGGATATCTAGCCGTTGACTCAACACTCAATATTGTCTGACTTGGATTTCATCACCTTGCAGAGAATATAGTTTGTTGATTCACAATACTTTTAGTTAGGTGTTTGCATGATACAATCCACCTTTGGTCTAGTTACACCTATTTTTTCTAGAAGCTGTTTGCATGTTGGTACTTTGACCATTTTTTGCATCCCTCCACTTATTATAGCACAGCTGCTATAATAAGTGCCTTTTTGAGGTTGATTTTTTGGCCTGAGAGCCTTCATTTTCACTCCCCTTCTTGCACCCTTGGTTGCATTAGGGTTTTGAGTTTTTTTATATATTACCATTTTACACATAAGATTTTTCCACAAAAAACTTATTTCTCACCATTGAGAATTTTAGACGCTCTCGTCGTCTTCAGGGCGAACTCCCAGAGTTCAGTCTACTTGGCTCGCCACGTCACCGACGCTGAGCCTTATCCCTTGAATCGACACATCGTCGGTCAAACATACAGTCATCCGATTCTGACACGCCTCACTTCACATTAGATTTTGAGGCAGAATCCGAAAACCCTATCGAGTTAATACCAACCAACCTCATGGCTGGGACACAATTCGACCCACTTTTTACCAGCACCATAGGTGATACATCCACAGACCCTTCTGCTGCAGTGCCATCCATGGCAACCACCACCCCCCTAGGTATTCCTAATATGCCGGACACTCCACATTTAGGAATGCCCAACACAGGGCCACCTCCTGTTATAGGAATTCCCAACACAGGGCCACCACCTGTTATGGGTATTCCCAACATAGGGGTCACACCCCCTCTGTTTACCACATCCCAAATTCCAGGAATCACCATTACTATTCCTAACCCAAGTGTAACCCATGTTTCACTTGGAAGCGTTGGCCCATACCAGACCACACCTATTGGAGGACACATACCTTCAATACCTAGCATACCTTTAGGCGCTACTGGACCCCTACATCATACCACCATGACTAGGCATGTCCCAATCCCAGTCACTACATCTTCTAGCTTACCGTACATGGCGAGTATGAACTTACCAGACTTAGCCAGGCTCACCAATGATCCCATCAGACACGATCCTGCATGGCCTCAAATGCCCACCAAAATCCCCTCCGACATCCCTAAGTTTGAGGGCAAGGCAGGTGAGGACCCACAAAACCATATCATGTCCTTCCATCTATGGTGTTCCTCCAACTCCATAGTGGATGACTCAGTCCACCTCCGTCTGTTACAGCACACCTTCACTGGCTCTGCAGCTAAGTGGTATATCGAGCAGCCCCATGGGATGCATGCCACCTTTACCTCCCTTGCCTCGACCTTCCTGCAGTTCTTTCAGTTACCTGTCCGCTATGATGCGGGCGTCGAGATCCTACTGTCTTGTAGACAGAACACGGCCACCCACATCACTGACCACATTCATGAGTGGCGTCGACGCCGAAGCCTCTGCAAAATCAAGTTAGATGACCGCATCTTCTTAGATTGGTTCCTAAAATCCCTCCTCCCTCTCATTGCGAAGGGTGTGGCATCCGAACGACCCCAGTCTGAAGAAGAGGCCATCCTCAAAGCCCAACAATTTGATCTCATTTACGCCCAATCGGGTTATCTGTATACCATTATACCAGACGCACCTCGGGGTGAGTCATCCCAACATGATGCGCCGGCGGCATCCCATGCCGCTAATGGCATCATTGGTCATATGGCCTCGCATCCCCAACCCTTTTCCATTGCACATCCTAGCCATGGTCCCGACCTTTCGTGGGCTACATCTCAATCTGGAGCAACCAATTCATATGCTCCCATGGCACATCACCACCATACCCACGGACCTTCATGTCCACCTCAGTGCTTTGGTCATGCACCACTTCCATACGCCCCCCCAGCTGCACCTCAACCAATGTATTACCCGCAGCAAGCTGCGATAGCTAGCCCAACACCTCCAATAGCTTAGGGTTACCAACAACCCCAGCAGGTAACTGGACCACCTCCAGACCTGCCTGCTTATTATGCACCACAACCTGCTCCCGCACCTGCGGCCAACCAAAATCCTCCCACTGCTCAAGGGCAAGTGTACACACAGCACAACCAGCCCCAGCACCAGAACAACCAGCACAACCAAGGTGCGCAACAGAACCGTGGAAGAGGACGTAACCGCAGTAATAACCAACAACATCAAGGTCCTCCACCTCCCAATCCTCTGCAAAATAACAATGCTGCTCCTCCCCACCGCAATCCAGATCGTAATCCCAAGCAACCTAAAAATAAAAACCTCAGAACAAACCACCCTTGTTCTATCTGCGGGGTCTATGGTCATTACACACATTCTTTCCCACATTTGGAGTGAGCTCGGCAACTCTGGACTGACGATGCCCATCGTCAAGGGAAAGCGGCTCCTCAGCCGCCACCCAACCCTCCACCACCTCAACATCAACCTTTGGTGCTGCAAAACCCCTTTCCAAACCAAGGTGTAGTGAACACTTAGCCGTTAGCTCCCCCTCAGGGCAACGTGCCACCACAACAGATCACTTATGCAGCCCCTGATCAACCCATGTTTGATTCAGGTACTCACCACTTGTTGATGATGTCAACCGCCGATGCCAACCTCCAAACCCGTCGGAAACAATATGGCTCCACCTCTGAAGCCCCTCCCGCCGATAAGGACACTAACGTTCATCCCACAGATCAAATGTTACGTATACCTCTGGCTCCACTCGATGGCGCTTCTAAAGCACCTCGCTTCCCACTTCATCGCATCAATAGTAATCCCAATGCTCGTGCTGCGTCGAATTACAATATCGTAGATGACTTAGCCAGGTCTCCTGTAGCCATGTCTACTTTAGAAGTCTTGAAAAACTGTCCTTCACAGTGCAAGACTTTTCTCTCTGCCATTGGCGCCATTGACCCCAATGATTCACAGCTGATCGCATTCGATTCAGACCAGTCCGAACCACGCTTACCATCTACTTTAGCATTCCAAGTTTTCGTTTCCATTCGGAATCTTGTCATCCATCGGTGCATTATCGATGAAGGGGCCTCTACATGCATTATGTCTACATTCGTTTGGAAGAAGTTGGGATCTCCTACTCTCCAGCAGTCCACCACTGCATTGCGAGCCTACGATGGCCGTTCGGCTCAACCCCAAGGTCTCCAAGCTAATGTCCCTGTCCATATGGCGGGTAAAACCGTGCTCATTGACATTGAGGTCATCAATGCCCAACTCAACTATAACCTCTTACTAGGTCGCAGCTACATGTATGCCATGCGGGTGGTTACCTCATCTGTTTTCCGTACTATGATGTTCCCCCATGAGGGACGCGTGGTCAAGGTCGACCAACTTACCTATTACGACCCCAAGGCCCCCGCCACACCTGAAAATGTTCTCCCCATGGTTGAACAACCTGTTTGTGGTGCAACTACCTCATTCGTTTCCTTGGTAGGACCCGGACTTTACTCCGAGGCGTCGATGACTTCTACATTCCAATCTATTCCACCACCGTCACCGGAGACCCACGTCGCTGACCTCTGTACTCTTTCACAGAATACACAAACACCCGGTAATCAACCACCCTTTTTCCCTAAACGACCATTGGTCCCTAGTTACATCGGTGTTACACCCATCCACACAATCCCCTTTCTATTCCCTCCCTCGGGTGTAGTAAGCGCTCCGGTTATGGCTACCCTTAGTCTACCTAGGTTAACATTAGGATTACCTGTGTGGTATATTTCGCCTGCTGTTCCTCCGCCGACACCAAATGTCATCCTGCAACCGGTGCAACCCATTGTTACTTCTACCCAACCACCTCCCGGTATCACTCCTCCTTTGTCATCGACGAATCCCCCTCCACTCATCAGGCCCACTGGGGGCAGAGGCCCACAACCATACACTGCGGTACCCCCACCCAAGGCAGTAAAACCTCCCCCCGTATTCCGTGCTCCTCCAAAATGCTCGTTGTGTGATGAGTTAGGCCATCCAACCCATCAGTGTCCACAGTTACTTGCATTACAGGAACACATGCAAATGCTTGACGATGACCCCAACATCCCTGTTGTCAAAATTGACCCAAACCCCATGCCTCGTGACAAATCACTGCGTACCAACCACCCATGTGCGATATGCGGTATTTATGGCCACTACTCACATCACTGTCCTGACATCCCAGATTACAGAGCAGCTCTCTACGAGATGAACAATTTGGACCTTGAGACGACACCCCCCACAATTGAGGAGATCTTCCCTCCCGTACCATCCTCATCCAGAGAGATTAACACCATTTATATGATCTCTTCGACTATCACTTTCAAACCAGAACCCCTTGATTTATGGTTTGACTACTTCCATACTGATGAGCAAATTTTGGAAACACTCACTGCACCTGACTACCCGTGGGACGATATGCATCATCGCTCATACTTCCTTCCAGAGGACTCTACATCCACCACATCTAATCAGCTATCGGTCGAATCGAAAGATTTCATACCCACTAAGGTCGATTGGCTCAAGGACCCCATCCCAGCACCGGATGCCTTCGAAGAAGGGAACATGTCAAACATTTCCCCCATTATACAAATTGATATTTCCACCACACCTGGAAAACCTGAGCTCATCTCGTTAGGCGCATCTTGCACTCAAGCGGAAACTCAAGCGTATAAAAAGCTTTTTCAAGAATTCCGTGATGTCTTTTCCTGGTCCTATACCGAAATGCCTGGTCTCGACCCTACCATTATAGAACACCACATTGACACATGGCCTGATTTCCCCCCCATTCGTCAGAAATAGTGACCCATTCATCCTTCCAAGCTCCCCGCTGTTAAAGCCGAGGTTGAGAAACTTCGCGAAGCAGGATTCATTTATCCTATCGCTTATACCACATGGGTTTCAAACCCCGTTCCTGTCAACAAAAAACAAGGCACCCTTAGAGTATGCACTGACTTCCGTGATTTAAACCGCGCTTGTCCCAAAGACAATTTCCCCACTCCATTCATTAACCAACACATTGATGCATGTGCGGGACATGAAGTCCTATCTTTCATGGACGGTTTTTCCGGATACAACCAGATTCAGATTCGTAAGGAGGATCAGTATAAGACTACCTTTACTACCCCATGGGGAACCTTTTCCTATCGTGTCATGCCTTTTGGCCTCAAAAATGCTGGTGCCACCTTCCAGCGAACCATGACCTATTTTTTTCACGACTTGGTCCATATCCTGCTGGTCTATCTTGATGACCTTACAGCTCATTCCCGGAAACGATCAGACCACCTTAATGACCTCCGGTAAGTTTTCCTGCGTTGTCGCAAATATAAAATCCGCTTGAACCCACACAAGTGTGTCTTTTGCGTTCCTGCAGGCCGTTTGTTGGGTTTCATTGTTTCCCAGGATGGAATTACTGTCAATCCCCTGAAAGTCAAAGCCATCTTAGACCTTCCCTCTCCGCGCACGCTTCGGCAACTCCAGAGTTTGCAGGGGCGGTCCAATTTCCTTCGTCGCTTCGTGCTTGATTACGCCACCAAAGTTCACGGATTCGTACACCTACTTCGTACCCACATACCCTTTGTTTGGGATGAGCAAGCAGACACAGCATTCGAAGCCCTCAAGAAAGCTCTCACACAAGCCCCCTTGATCTCCCCTCCGGATTTCTCTCAGGAATTCATCCTTTACGTCTCGGCATCTGAACATGTCGTGTCCAGAGTCTTGGTCCAAGAAGATGCCTCTCACCAAGAACATGTCATTTATTACATCAGCCAGACCTTGTCTGGTCCACCCCTATGTTACCCATACGAGGAAAGATTAGCCCTAGCTGTAGTCTTTTCCGTCCAAAAATTACGACACTACATTCTGCTCGGTCATACCACGGTCGTCTCCGACTCCAACCCTATGGTCTATCTCCTAAACCGGAGGCTCCTACAAGGTCGCGTTGCTAAATGGGTCATTATCTTCCAAGAATATGACCTCACTTTCAAAACTCCCAAGAGCAACAAAGCCCTCGCGCTTTCCCATCTCATCACTGACCTCCCATCCTCTTCGTCATCACCCTCTATCCAAACGGATCTGATTGACGATCACATCTTCATTATTTCGTCTGATGACCCATGGTACGGTGACATCCTAATTTACCTCCGCACGCAGAAATTTCGACCCCACATCGATCGTGACGGACGCCGTCGTATTCGTCACCACGCCCCCCGATACCTATTATTAGGGGATGTGCTTTATCGACGCGGCGTTGATACCATCCTACGACGTTGCCTATCCCATAGTGAGGCAGAACAAGTCCTCAATGATTGTCATAGCGGTGCCTGTGGAGGCCATTTCTCTGGCATGGCCACTGCCCAAAAGATCATTCGTGCAGGTTACTTTTGGCCGTCATTATTTACTGATTGCATCACCACAGTCAAACATTGCCAAAATTGTCAACTTTTTGCCCCCAAAGCAAGAACCCCACCCGCCCCCCTTCATCCAGTCGTTACTGCCGGACCATTCTGCAAATGGGCCATTGACTTCCTTGATTGCAATCCCACGTCAGCCAGCGGTCACAAACATATTATTGTGGCTGTAGATTATTTCACCAAGTGGGCGGAGGCCATGCCAACTTACAATTGCACAGCCGAAACCGCAGCACGATTCTTTCTCAACCATGTTATCGCACGTTTTGGAGTGCCAAAGCAACTTGTCTCAGACCACGGCTCTCACTTCGAAGACGCCGTCTGGAAAGAACTATCCACCTTACTGAAATTCGAACACCATTTCTCCTCTACCTACTACCCCCAAGGAAATGGCCAAGTCGAAGCGATAAACAAAATTTTAAAAACTAGCCTCCAGCGCACTGTAGACAAACACAAGTCAAATTGGCACCACATGCTGTTCCCGACACTATGGGCATACCGCACATCGACTAAAACCACCACCGGTTTTACCCCTTTCCACTTAGTTCACGGTGTCGAATCTGTCCTCCCCATTGAGTGCTAGATTCCAACCCTACATATGGCCGTTGAACTCCTACCGGACACTGCCCCAATTGAGCAACGCTTACTACTCCTGGAGCAGGCCGATGAAGATCGGCGCACAGCCCTTCAAAACATGGAAGCAGCCAAGAACCGATCCAAATTGAATTATGATAAACATGTCCACCCAAGAACTTTTTCTGAAGGGGACCTTGTGCTCGCCTACGATCAAGCTCATGACAAAACCGGGAAAGGAAAGTTTGTGTCCATGTGGCAAGGCCCATATATTATACACGCTTGCCTCGGACAAGGGGCATACATTCTGATCGATTCAGAAGGCAACCCCCTCCGCAACCCACGCAACGGGTTGTACCTCAAACGATTTTACCCATAATACCAGATGGACACCACCGTCCATTGAAGAAATTCATGATAGTTCTTTCCTTTTCCTGTTTTCATCAGTTCCATTTTTTGACCATTTTTCCATGCCCCCTCATCGCCTCGGTTTGCGTGCCACATCGGTCGTCGTCCGTTTTTAGCGAGTCTTATATCACCGGATTCATTTTTCCGTGCTCGTGATGATGCTTGAGATCATTTCTCGCTCTCACACCCAGATTTTTTGGGCATTTTTTCCCATACCCCCCTTGTCGCCTCAGTTTGCGTGCCACATCGGCAGTCGTCCATTTTTGACGAACCTTATTTCGCCGGATTCAGTTTTCCGCGCTCGTGATGACGCTTGAGATCATTTCTCGCTCTCACGCCTAGATTTTTAGGGCATTTTTCCATGCCCCCTCGTTGCCTCGGTTTGCGTGCCACATCGGCCGTCGTCCATTTTTGACGAACCTTATATCGCCGGATTAAGTTTTTCGTGCTCGTGACGATGCTTGAGATCACTTCTCGCTCTCACGCCCAGATTTTTTGGGCATTTTTTCCCATGCCCCCCTCGTCGCCTCGGTTTGCATGCCACGTCGGCCGTCGTCCGTTTTTGATGAACCTTATATCGCTGGATCCAGTTTTTCGCGCTCGTGATGATGCTTGAGATCATTTCTCGCTCTCACCTCTATATTTTTCAGGCATTTTTTTTAAATGTCACCCATCACCTCGGTTTACATGCCACATCCTCCGTTCTCCGTTTTTGACAATCTTTATGTCACCGGATTCAGTTTTCCGCACTCACAATGATGCTTGAGACCTTTTCTCGCTCTCATCAATCCCTTTTTGTTTGGTATAATTTTACCCCTTTTTCAGGCCGTGCAATCCCCTTTACGAAAAAGGCACTTAGAGAGTTTCTGTTAAGCTCTTTTCTGACTCCTAAAACAATGAAAAGATCGCTGAGCAACCTTGCTTCCTTTCATGCTCGCTAAACGTATCTGAAAGGGCGTCTACCTAGTATAAGTTTACCCCTTTTTCGGACCTTGTAGACTAATTACAAAAAAGGAATACTCTAGTCACATCGGCTAGAAGAGTTCTCCATTTGCATCATTTTATGCTTTTTTGGGCCTTGGAGACTAACTCACGAAAAAGAACACCAATGGAGTCCACTTATCGCTTTTAGACTCTCTAAACATGAAAGCGACCACGAGCAATCACCATCCTGGGTTCGTAAAACCAATAGGACAGTAATCATAACCACTGCAGAGTCTTCTTATCGTTTTCAGACTCCTTAAAAATGAAAGCACCAATGAGCACGAACAGTCCTGGGCTCACAAAATCCACAGGAGAGTACCATTTCAGAGCACACTTTTATCCCTTCTTGGAGCTCATTAAAACTACGAAGAAGGACCCAATGGTGCTTCTCGGTGCCACAACAGATCACGTCTAGTCATATGGCAGCTTCCCCATTTTGGTTGCCTTTGTTCAGAGCATTCTGCAGTATGTCACCCTGAGAACCCCTCGACAGCACCCATCAACTTGACCCCCCCCAGAGTCAATACATACCCTTCAGTGCCTAAGCAATGATACCCACACCTATAAGTCAGTTCCCTACGCTGCCAGGTCAACCATGTCATCATGCTCTAAACAAAGGAAGTTTGAGTCTACCCACTATATAACCCCAGTTACTTCCCATCCCCACAAGTATGTCAGTCCTACCATCAGTACTGCCACACTTCAGTTCTACACCTCGTGCTCCTATCAAGGAAACATCATTGCCTTGTTAGTTGCTGGTCTCCCTCTGTCGACGACAACCAAATTTATTCCAGAGGATAGACCTAGAGGTCCCTGTGTCTTGGACTCATCACCATTTATGATGAGTGCCTACGAATCATTTCGAGAAGAGTCCTCAGTGCTTCTCCAAATGGTTGTTTCTCACATGCTCGACTTCAACACCTTGATCGCATCGTTGAGACTCGCAAATGGCATTGGTTCGTTAACTTATTAGTCGAAGACCCCGGATACCATCTGACTCCTCCACATTTGAGAGTCTACCTATGGATACAACCAGTTACACTTTTTCTATAGATATCCGGGTTGCGCATGACGACAGTATGCATATGTACACCAATTTTATACTCCCTCGAGTATACAGTCACACATACTTCCCAGAGATGGCTCATAGTCATTGAGTCCCTACAGATATTGGACACCTTCAGTTTCAGCAGTTCACTAGTTATTCCAGTGTATCGGTTATTGAGATCAGTCATGATATGATCATGAGTACATCCCAAAATGATGTCCCCTCTGGACCCTTATGATGTACCAGCAGATTTTTTTATGTATTTTCTCACGTCCCCCTTCTTGGGACTAATTGTTTATATATGTCTTGATACGAGCATGGGTATGCCCGCCTCGTCCATTATCAGAGACTATTCCTCATTCATATTGAGGCCATGTAATATTGTTTATTTTTTGCAGCTTCCAAGGACCGCGGATCCAGTCTCCAATCGGTCTCTTCTCCTCCCCAAAACCCCAGAAAAAAAGACAAAAGAAATATGATGTCTATCGGCCATACGATGAGCTCCTGCCCTCACACATCAGGCGGACGAACATGGATTGCGATAGTGACATCAATACAATGATACATGTACAAGGACATATATACACGTATAGGTTGATGGAAACCGTGATACAATGGCAGTGGAATATTATTCTTCTTATTCAGATTAGGGTGGCAGGATCATGTGAAAGATAAATTTGAAAGGTGTTCATGAGGTGGGACAAGGTACAAAATATTTGCACAAAGGGACCCCATTCTTAGCATTATTTTTGTCCCAAGTACCTAACAAGATCGGGGAAATTTCATGAGCTTTGGAGTCCAAAGAAGGCTTAAAAAGTATAAGGGAAGTAAGCTTACCTTAGGGGGCCTACAAACTTATGCCAACATGCCCAAGCACTTAAAATATTAAGCGGAGGTGCTAGAGCATCAACTACACAAGACATTAGGCGACGATGAGGGCTATGCGACAGGTGTTGGTTCATCCGTATTGCGGTGGGGGAATCCGTATTGCCTTCTTCTACCCTTTTTATATAAAATTAGTATTAAGCACATGTTAAATAATCATTCCCAATGTGAATAGGACAATTAAAAATTTGAACACACCGATACAAATCGTATACAAAATTGTTCTACAAGCACCAACTTGATAGAGAACTTAATCCCATGGATTCTTCTGCCACTACAGAAAGGATGCTCCTACACCCCTAGTTTTCTACTTGCTAAATAGATAAGGATGCTCCTACACCCCTGGTTTTCTACCTGCTAAACAGACAAGGATTCCCCACCACCCTAAATCTCTACCCATGACTAGAAGGAGGCAACAATTCCCTTAGAAGGCCTCAACCTGCCCGAAGAACCACCCAACAACCCTCTAATTTATAATAGTTTTAACTTCGGCTTTTCAGATCTTGCTTCTGATATGCAATTACTTCATAGACACCTATGGTCCTCTTCATACATGGTTATATATATTTTCAAAGAACTTTATTATTTGAGAACATTATCAAGGAAAATCATGCCTCTTCATAAAAAGAATATTGGATCCTTATAATGGCATCGATTCATCATTGATCTTCATAGTCTTTCAATCTTGTTTTAGCATGCACTTAGTTAGATTTCGTAAAGAATTTGCATCGTATCCTGTACTTTAAAAGCCGCACAACTTAACCCAGCGTAACTATATTGTAGTGTTGGATCGCCCCATCCAAGATCGACGGTGGAATTCAAAAGTTTATGAGCCCAATTATGAAGGAGCAGTATAAGGCCTAACCAAAACACCCCCAACTCACCGGAATCCGGCAGTGTGGAAATAGCTGAAATGGAAATTTTGACTCCTCAAATCGCAATTTCGGTAGTATGGGTAGTTTTAAAATAGGGCATTTAGTCTAGGAATGGCAATTACAATTGCTGAAATTGCAGTATTGCAGAAATAACAATTTCCAGGAAGAAATTTGACCGGTTTCCATCCAAATTTCGCCTGAAAAGCGGGGCGTTTTAATGTCCCATCAGTGAAATCAAAGGGTAAAGGGTAAAGGGTAAAGTCCCTTCAGTTTTAATTTCCAGGAAGTTATCTTTTATCCTATGTGAATTATGAAAGCGAGGACTATCCAGCTTGCTGTAGGCCATTTAATGCGGCCGCAACAGGCTGGTTATCCATTGGATTCCAAGAAGTTGAGATACTTGCCGTCAATATGTCCCATCAGTTAAATCAAAGGGTAAAGTTTGCCAGTTCTCAGGTAACGTCTTTGACACTTAATGTCCTATAACTTGCTATAACAGTCTTTCAATTGCTTTGATCTTTCATTCCAACGGCTCTGGAGATTTCCTGCGATCCGAGTTCTGGTTTTGGATTGTGTTCTGGTTTTTTTTATCATTTCCACTCATTTAAATAGGATCTGCTCCTGTTCGATCTAGCTTGCTGAAAATGTTTTTGAAATTAGCTTTGTGTTCGACTCTTTCTCCGTCCACTGGCCCTCCTCAATGGTTGGTTGTTAAAGTTGGAGAAAAGGAAAGTCTCTAGATTCCAACCATTGCTCTCCATAGCGGCCGCTCTTTAGGAAAGCTTTCTTACAACAGTTCTTTAGGAAAGATTTCTTACAATAGTTCTTTAGGAAAGATTTCTTACAATAGTTCTTCAGGAAAGCTTTCTTACAACAGTACTTTAGGAAAGTCTCCTTGTTTTATAATGGCAAACAGTAGCACATGCAGAAGGACCAGATTCACCGATGAAGCCACCCGCATCACAGTGGAGAATCTGGAAAGGCGGATCGATGAGATTCAACAGACCATGGAAACCAGGCTAAACTCGATGGAGCAAAGAATGGAGCAAAGAATCGAAAGCAACCAGACCGAAATGATGGAGACAATTCAAGTCCTCCTCCGTGAGCATGGCGAAGCCATTCTAAATAAACCCACCGGACCTCAAGGTAATGTCGAGGGGAGCCTAGTTACTTTGGTAGGTTTTGGACAGTCCCATCCAACTGCCGGAACTCCCTCATCAACTCATGCAACTGCCGGAACTCCGTCAACTGTTGGAAATCCGTCAACTGCTGGAACTCCCTCATCAACTCCCTCAAGATCATCTAGCGGGGTGAAAGCAATAGATATTGACTCATCCTGAGAGAACCATGCGGCCCACCCACCACGGTCTCATGTTATTTTACTGAAAACTTTAATATTTTAGGTTTACTTTTCTGTTAGTTTAGTTGAGGGCTTTTTTCCAAGGCCCTTCTGTTCAGTTTGTATCGACAGCTATTTTAGGTTTACTTTTGTGTTGGTTCAGGGGAGGGATTTTGTCCTCGGCCCTACATTTTGAAAAATTTAAACTCTGTGATATGTCTGGATCCCCTCCTTGAATGAAATATATGTAGCTTTTTGAATATTAATTTTAATTAATTTTCTAATTCTTTGGTCTTCTCTAAATTCTTAACCTCTCTTATTTATAAATTATGTTTGGATTTATCTATTCTTTTTCAATTTAGATAAACTAAGTTTTGAATTTCTTTTGAATGATAGGTTAAATAACGGAAAACAAAAAATCTAGGCCATCAATTCGACATAGTTACTCGAGAAATACTCTTTGAATGTAGAACTCCAAGAGACACATTGAGCGATGAATCATATTTATATTGGAAGTGCATTTTAGCTATTTTCAAAGTACTAATGTTTGTAAATTACCTTACTTTACTTTGCATAATGTTTGTTGGTTAATATATAAATATGGCTTAAATTTCATGTTTGAAGGTCATGTATCTCTTGATTTTTCCCTTGATGTTTCTGCTCTTGCATTGGAATTACTATAACTTAAATCCTTATTCTAAGGTTTATATTGAAATACTACCTTTAAGATCTGTAATATTCTTTTAAACAATAGAAAAAGTACTGTAAAAATCAAATATGCCACGTGTCACAATCTGAGCATTCCACGTGTCACCTTGGAACCGTGGAAGCTAGATCTCGACATTTTAACAAAATTTTTTATAGAAAGATTCCTCGAAAGAGTTTGATGGTGCCAAGATGAAACTTGTGTTTAGTAAAAGGGTGTTGGAATTAGATGCTGAGGAGAAAGAGCGACCACTCCTTCCTCCAGAGATGTTTTGTAGCAATTGGAAATTTCAGCACTCTAAACAAAAATTTCAAACCAAAACTTCATAGGAACATTGCACAACTTGATTGCAATTGGAAATATTCTCAGAGAGGAAGGGGCGGCCAACCCTTCTCATAAAGGAAGGGGCGATCGACCCTTCTCATAAAGGAAGGGGTGGCTGACCCTTATCATAAAGGAAGGGTCGGCCGAACCTTCTTCTGCCCATAACTCTATTCATAATAGTTTTAATAATACAAGAAGGGTCGCTCGATCCTTCTTGTGTTTGCCATTCTGGATAATATAGGTGAATTGATGGATATGGGTGTTCACAGTTATCTACTAATCGAAGTGGTGGATCCATACTATTTATAGCGGAAGTTGAAAGTCGAGAATTCTCAGACTGGCCTTCGTATATTAAATTTGTTTACAGTAGTCTCATAAATGACGGGTCAGCCGAACCCTTGTTGTGGTAAGCATTCTGCCAGTGTTCACCGTTAAGGATATAAATGAATTGACGGTATAGCCTTCATAGGTTGAATAATTTTACATTTTTTAGTGGAAGTATTCTCAGAGAAAGAGCGGCCCTATTTTTAAAATCCCACGTAAAGGAAGGGGTTGCCGACCCTTCTTTTTCCCATAACCATTCATAAAAGTTCTAGGATGCAAGAAGGCTCGGTCGATCCTTCTTGTGGTAAGTATTCTGCCAGTGCCAACCATTTTGGATATAAATGAATTGATGGTCTAGCCTTCGTAGGTTGAATAAGTTTACATTGCTTTGCACAATTTGCTAGCAAATGGAAATATTCTCAAAGAAAGAGCGACCGCTCTTTCTCCAAGTTGTCTATTTTTACAAATCCTTCATAATGGAAGGGGAAGCCAACCCTTCTTTTTCCTGTAACTCTATTTCCTGTAACTCTATTCATAATAGTTCTAGGATGCAAGAAGGGTGGGTTGATCCTTCTATGTTGGCCAATCTGGATATAGGTGAATTGCTGAGCTCACCGTTTTGGATATAAATGAATTGACGTTCTAGCCTTCGTAAGTTGAATAAGTTTACATTGGTTTGAACAATTTGCTTGCAAATGGAAATATTCTCAAAGAAAGAGCGGCCGCTCTTTCTCCAAGTTGTCTATTTTTACAAATCCTTCATAATGGAAGGGGTAACCAACCCTTCTTTTGCCCGTAACTCCATTCATAATAGTTCTAGGATGCAAGAAGTGTGGGTTGATCCTTCCCGTGTTGGCCAATCTGGATATAGGTGAATTGCTGAGCTCACTGATTTGGATATAAATGAATTGACGGTCTAGCCTTAGTAGGTTGAATAAGTTTACATTGCTTTGCACAATTTGCTTGCAAATTGAAATATTCTCAAAGAAAGAGCGACCGCTCTTTCTCCAAGTTGTCTATTTTTACAAGTCCTTCATAACAAAAGGGGAAACCAACCCTTCTTCTGCCCGTGACTCTATTCATAATAGTTCTTGGATGCAAGAAGGGTAGGTTGATTCTTCCTGTGTTGGCCAATCTGGATATAGGTGAATTGCTGAGCTCACCCTTTTGGATATAAATCAATTGACGGTCTAGGCTTCGTAGGTTGAATAAGTTTACATTGCCTTGCACAATTTGATTGCAAATGTAAATATTCTCAAAGAAAGAGCGACGCTCTTTCTCCAAGTTGTCTATTTTACAAATCCCTCATAAGTGAAGGGGTAGCCAACCCTTCTTCTCTATTCATAATCCACTAAACGAATGGGTGGATATAGTCCAGAATTCTCAGCCTGGCTTTCGTAGATTAAATATGTTTACACTTCCTTCATAGTGCTCACTGTTTTGGATATAAATGAATTGACGGTCTAGCTTACGTAGGTTGAATAACTTTACATTGCTTCGAACGATTTTCTGGTAAGTGGAAATATTCTCAGAGAAAGAGCGGCTTTGTCTTCTTTCTCCAAGTTGTCTTTTATCCCGACTGCATATGGTAGAAACACTAAACCACTCAAGTTTAAATTCTCACATCCCCAATTCCGCAACCAAATTAATAATTTCCCTTTCAAATTTAATAGATTTTTGTGTGTTGCGGAAAACATAGATTTTCTCCCCGCAATCGTCTCGCAATGAGGATTGTGGATTTCTTGGTCATTTGGTTTTGATATTTTTTTATTCCGCAACCCACAATTGCGATTGATCTCTTTTCCATGCTGTGTCTATAACACAAGAGGTCACTGAAGTCTCTCAGGCAATTTCTGATTTTCTTGATAGCATTGTGATTGATGATCCCACTCCAGAGGCCCATTGATGATCTCTTTGTTATGTCCAGTTAATAATTTCCCCTTTAGAATTCATTGATTTTTTTGTGCTTTTGTGATTTGCGGAAAGCTCAAATTTTCTCCAAATTTTGTGCTTTCCGCCACCCGCAATACACAATGCGGAAGCTTGGTTAGTTGGATTTGAAAGTTTTTTCTTTCTGCAACCCGTTGTTTGGGAAGTTTACCCTTTGTATCTATTTGGTAATTATTATTTAAGGGGGGGAGAAAATCATAGAAAGAGGACTATTGTAATTTTTTGCAGCCCTTAAGAAATACAGTTAGTTGTCTCTTGATATCTGTTTTTTTAATTTATCGAATTTGTTTGATCTATGTTGAAATACACTGATTTAGTTTGCAGTCACAATTAATACATTGTTCTGTAGTTTAGATGTGTCTTGAATTATGATCTATGTTTTCATGTTTTAAATGAATTTGTTTATTTAAATCATTTATCTATTTCTGCAAATGATAAACATATGTTATTAAATTAATGCCAATTCTCCAATTAGCATTTTATATGAAGACGATTTGAGGGGTTCAGGTCCATAAAACGAGGGGTAAGGCCTCAGTTGTCGAATCAGAAGACCCAAGGTATGTCTAATGTATCTCTGGATGTGAATTTGCAGCGCGTGAATAAAATAATCAAAGATCCTAAGCTTTAACATTGTTGATGGGGGAGATTTTTTTGTTGTTGTTGTAAAGATGCAGATTTATATTAAGCTAATAAAAATACAGTAGAGATTACAGTCAACGGTGGTCTTATCCAGAGGTGCCAACCATAGATATCGGTAGAGTTGTGGCGATTCAAAATCAAACTATACAAAAACTGGCAGTCATAGGCAGAACCAAAACAAACAAAAAGTAAGAGAGAGACATCAGAAGAACCTCCTCAACCAGTTGCAGAGGGGCCTTCTGCATCCGAAGGTGTCTCCTCCAGAATTGGGCAGCTGTAATCCGTGTCCTTCCAATCGATTGTAGGTGTCGAAGCAGCAATCCCAGGTGTCGACGTAGATCTCACGGGAGGTAGAGTAGTTTTCGCAAAAGGGCGAGTACCCTGAGCAGGGAGCTTGACCAGCATCGGCTTCATCTTCTGGGGCCTGAAAGGAACGAAACTAGTTGGCTCACTGCGTGTACGCTTGGCCCAAGGTGTAGGGGATGGGATCCTTGCTGCGTGTCAAAACCGACATGCTACCCCCTGGGTTGGACTTATCCATGACACGAGGAGTGGCCAGAGTGTTCCAAGGGTGGCTTCAGGTCTGACAACAGACGTGGTGGCGCTATGTGTATTGTTCCCAGGAAGACTGTCGCGACCGAAGGGACAAGTGGCGGAATAGGAGTCCCAACTGAGTGTGTGTTCCAGGGTGGCGAGCAGTGATCAAATTTGAAGGGTGGGTATTAATTTTTATTGGAAGGGAATTTGTTCCTTGAGTCCTTCAAAGATGAAGGGCAATTTAAATAATTGTACTTCAATTGAAAAGTATAAATTAACTAAACCCTCCCCCCCCAAAAATGCAAAACACAACTATTTCCCATCCAAATCTTTACAATCTTAAACAATTGAGAACTCCTGAATATCTACATGATAAAATGGTATATTTTCAATAAAACCAAAATTGAACACATTAATTTTACAGTTCATTAAAATAACAACTATTTTGTTGTATTTTTCTGGGTTAGACCACACTTCATTATACAGAAAAACTACTTAGACTATGCAATAACCATATTGGGGCATCTACATGATGTTATGCATACTGCTGAGAAAATTACTTACTGTTAACTATGTACAAAAAGAAGCCACTAAGCAAAATGAGGCTATAATAAACCTACAACCAAAATCTACATATAAAACCAACCAAAACCTTAATTCAAACTGGAGAGAGGAAAACCATCCAAGCTTGAGAGATGTAAGAATGATGGACACTAGGATCCTAAGAAAAAACAATGCATAGCTCAAAAAAACATTAAAAAATAATCCTCCATACCAACCAAGTTAGCAACACTAGCATCATAAGGGCCTGGGCATCAAATTTTGTTGTTCAACACTTGTTGCGACAACATACAAGTATGGGATGGAGGGGAAATGGAATCAATCCTAAGTCAACTAGAGCCTTGCACCTCGCTACATGTTTGAGTCTTGACAATCTACCTTTTAAATTGAACCACAATTCAGTGAATTCATAGTCACTGGAATGGAATTTAAGTTATTTAATGAAAGAATTAATGTATCTAGCTCTATGTTGAAACTGTTTTCCATGCTAATGCGGGCCACTTCCCTCCTTATTGTCTTACCAAAAGGCATGACAATGAGGAAGAAGACTTAAAATTATGGACTTCACCATCAAAGAATCGTTACAGTCACATTGGTAAAAAGTTATAAGAAGATGAAGTGGGCTAAACTCTAAACTGTTTGCACCTTTACCGACAATTTTCACCGGAATCCGGTGAAGGGGAAATTGCTGAAACTGCGATTTGGGTTGCTTGAATTGCAATTTTGGTTGCAGGAATGGATTCAGCGACCTCGATTACCCCTGGGGCACCCCGATTATGCAATTCTAGCAACCCAAAACTGTCATTTAAGCAATTTCAGCTGGATTTTGCCGGAAAAATTGCCGGGTTCTTGGTGCAAATGGTCTAGAGTTTAGCTTACTAAGAGGATCACAACAATCCAACATGTCAAATCAAATCTCAGATGATAGTGCAAATTAAAGACTTATATGGTAAATTTAATATAAGACTTACTTATAGTTGTCTCTTACTCTTTGCGTCTTGACACATTTGATAATTTATGGTTGTCTCTATGCCTTGAACCAATTGATATTATAAGGTGAGGATGTGCATGCATAATAATCATTAGTCACGACTATGCGATGAGGATTTAAATTGAAGAGGATGTAAAGACATGTAATTTTTATACGTCTTTTGGTGGCGAGTGTCTAAGAGAAACGTGGTGAGAAACTACATATTTTTGGAAGGACGGAGGGAGATTACATGATCATGATCATGCCACCCATCAAATTGAAGATAATTCCTGAGCCAATTTTTTTTTTTTTTTTAATTTTATTAATAACCATTGTGGTACTTTGGTCCAAATGTTTTTTCTAACTCATTGTTTCTGCATATTGTGTTCCTAGTGCCACTTCTCTATAAAAATGCATAAATCAACCTCAACTTGGTTTGTGGTTCTAGTTGCATGCCATTGAGTGTTGTTTAGAGTTGTCGTGAGTCTGTGACATTCATGCAATAAATGAAGTCTTGTAGAGGAGGACTCATCAAAGGGGAAATTTGAATTTCATTTTGACGAAAAACTAGTGGACATTGGTATCCAGGTTCACATAGGTAGTAGGGACAATGTTCCAGCCTTGTTTTGGGCCTAGTAGTGGTTCTGTTATTACAGCCATAGTCATTGACACATTGTCACACCTTAGATATCAGCCCGAATTGAGTCGGGATTCAGAGGGCCATGACAGAACATAGTAGCATGAACCTGGCAGCCTGATCTTCGCACGTCGGAGATCCATGTGAATTGTTTCCAGGCAGGATGAGGCGACGTCGGGGGCAGGGGAATTAAAGAGCCTATCTACTTGACGTCGCATGGCTGACCTCATGGGAGTTAAACATGGACAGAGATCCACAACCCAGAGTAGATCTTACAGTTGGACGACTTGAAAAACCAAAGCCACTGAAGTGAAAGTGAACTTGGAAGATATTCTTGTTCCTGATATGATCAACTTGCACAAGGAGACCGGGGAGGTTATCTATGCCAAATTGCTAAAGGATTCCCTAGAACTATCAAAATTGCAAGTCAGAACAAAGCCCACAAGACACAAATAAAAAAGCTACAAAATGCATTGTTGGCTACTGAAAGCCAAGAAGACAAGAAGGGTGGTATAAAAAAGATGTTGGATGACAAAGACAACATACTGAATTGGCAGAAGCTTCTGAATTGGCAGAGATCTCCAAGAGGAATCAACAGACTACAAAGCTAGGCCATTGAAGTTTGAAGAGAAGTTGTGGCTGACTAATATAAATCTCAGGGTGGAAAGTGAAAAGAAGTGGAGAGATAAGTATGAATACCTTGAAAGGAAAACACATGAGAAGAGCAAAGAGTTGGAGAACATGGAAAGCCTAAAATACTGAGAAGTGGAAAGGTTGCAAAGTAGAACACAGAGGTGAGGAGCAGAGTCTCAGAAGAAGAGCAGGAGGGAAAGGCTTTGGAGGTAAATACGTAGGGCTACAAGTGAAATATGGTGAATTAATAAAGCAGCTTAGAGGTGAGACCTCCCTTATGGAAGCAAAGCAAGGTAGGGCTGCAGAGAAATTGAGTCCATATCTTGATTTCATTCTGGAAAAAGAGGCTGTAATAAAGTTAGCGAGGCAAAGCATAACAACAGTAAAGGAAAAGTTGAATAAGAAGCCCATGGAGTGTGCAGAAAAGGCCATAGAATTTCTACAAAGAACACAATTCAGGAAAGGATAGACATTTTAGCACATCAAGTAAAACTCTACAAAGAAATGTTTGATCCATTATTCAAGAAGAGACTTCCTCTCTTTTGGGAGGAGGATGGCACCATGAGTCAGTGTAATTTTTTGCATAATTAATGAAATTCAGTCGGTTTCGACCATCTTTTTTGGATTTTTTAATTAATTAATTAATGAATGCATCGATCTATAGGTTGGATTTCTATGAATATATGATTCATTTTTTATTATGTCTTAAATGAATTTCTTCGTTTAACTCATTTTATCTATTAATTTTCTGCAACTGAATTTCTTAGTTTAACTCATTTTATCTATTAATTTTCTGCAACTGATAGACAGCCACAACGCCATTTTATCTAAGTGGAAAAGCGCTCTTACAATTCTAGTTGCTTGGATCTGCGTTGTATAAAGATACTATGTAGCACGGGAACCGCTCCCGGCTTTTAAGAAACTCGTTCCCGAAGTTCTGATGTTCCAGGGAACTTGTAGGAAACTTTCCAAATCCGATGGGAACCATTCCGGATGGTTGGGAACTTATTGGGAACTTCTACCCTCTAAAATTGGGAACTTTGGGACTTTTTCTTGTGCGTTCCCTTCACCAGGCGCTTACACGCATTCATGATTGCCATGTGGGTTGTTAACGACATTCCTATTGCCTCGCACCCATACATATACATGGTTGACTCAAAAATAATTCTATAGAAAACTAAGCTGCAGTAAAAGTCTATTTCGTGCTACCTTGTCGAGTTGGTGCACTAATCTCTATCTACCACCCATTCTAGAGTATTCTCTTGAATTGCAATTACCATAAACAATAATAAATGAAAATCTATTTTGAATTTTATATATTAAATAAAAGAAAGTAAATTTATATATTTTACTATTTACTTTATGAATAAAAAAATAAACTTTTAACTAATTGTAAATAGTTTTAAATCTTACTTTAAAACTAAATTCATATATTACATTTAAATAACAATTATCTTGATTTTTATTTTATAATAATTTAAATTTAATTATTTATACACCTTTGCAAATACCCTAGCATATAATGTATTTATATTCTAATACATTTTAATCATAGTTGGCATGAAACTGAAAAATTTATACATATAGCCACAACTATAGGGACTATAAATTCTAAAAGGCTCCACTTTAGAAAGAGCCTGCCTTATATAATCAACTGTAAGGAAGACTCTTTGGTTTTGGTTACAACTGTTATATCCGGCCACATCATATCCACACGTTCCAGCGACCGTGAAGGATGGGCGAAGGTGTTTTCGCAAATGGAGGAAGGTCGTTTTCCTTACCGCCCTTCCAACTTGCGAAATCATGTGGTGCTGCCACGTGGAGAGTGGTTTAATATTCCGCAACCACCCATCCCTTTGTCCTAGCGTGCATGTTGGGGATGCGGAATTGATATTTTACGCCATTTAAAATGGTTTGTACGTTGGAAGAGGTGATCTTTTCCGCCATTTAAAATGGTTTGTACGTTGGCGGAGGTGATCTTTTCCGCCATTTATAATAGTTTGTATGTTGGCGGAGGTGATCTTTTCCACCATTTAAAATAGTTTGTACATTGGCATGGATGTAATATTTTCCACCGTTTAAAATGGTTTGTACGACGCTAATGGTAAATGATGGACTGTATCACTCATGTGAATAATCTCATCACATTTATGATGGATTGTGTTTATGTGTCACGACGTACAGATGATATCCCACCACAAAACATTGAAACTTAAAGTTCAAACTCTTTGTGGTTGCGATTTTGGAGCTCTGTTTTCTCTAAGGACCGATGTTTGCTTTTGCTGAGGTGGAACTGAGAAGAGTGTTGGGAGGGTAGAGCAGTAAGATTGGTTTCAAGAATCGACTGCTAGTTTTTCAATTGGCAGGTATTTATATTATTCAAACCATAAATCTAAATCTGTAACACAGCATGCTTATTCAACCTCCGAGCTAAAAATCCATATCTTCCATGGTTGTCAAAAATCAATGCAATGACAGTTTCAAGTTCACAGTAATTTAAAGTCGCTGAACGTTTTAGATTCTTCAGATTTCCTTCCACCCTTGTCTATCTTCTTCAGATTTCTAGAATTTATTTCCTTCAATTCTGGGTAGTTATCTTCTTACAGTCCATTAATATGAATTCACATCATTATATTTTCTAAATCGTGCATTACAGGATTGCCGCTAGCTTGCATACGTTTTCTGTCTGGTGGTATAGCGTATTATTTTCATATATTCCATATTGTTTTATGCAAATCCTCTAGCATTTGGCTAGGTTTGATGGAAAAAGATAACGACAAATGAACTCGGAAAATTGAAACATGTTTCTTCTTTTTAATATCATTTTGCAGTTAATATTCACTAGAGAAAAGTCCCATGTATTGGGTAGTTGGACGTGGTTTATGACTTGTTGATGTATATGTAACTTCGGAATGTATTTCACATATATGTATATTGTATTCCTATAGAGATGTTATTATTCCTCTATACGGAAGTGTCGTCATTTATATTGTAAGTGTCGTAACTTATATTTGATGGGTTATTAGACCACCTTGTTTGGGGTCGGCCCTGTATAAGTCATGTGGGTCGAAGGGTTATTAGACCACCCTATTGGGGGTCGGCCATGTGGGTCAAAGGGTTATTAGACCACCCTATTGGGGGTCGGCCCAGTCAGCATTATATTATGTGGTTAAGTTTGAGCCTACATGAGTTAGGTAAAAAGGCAAACAAGTCAAGTATAAATAGAGTGCGGGAGGCACTCTATTTACTCACTCACTTCTCACACATGCACTCAAGGAGGAGTGGCGCACTTATGGAGGAGGAGGATCTGCTGCTAGGTTGTGTCTATCTCTTATGGTTGGTTGTATCATTGCTCTATCTATCTCTGAGGAAGTTATTGGGGTTTTTCACCTTTATGGTTTTCCCCAAGTAAATCTTTGTGTCTCTTGTGTGCTTGCATTATTGTCTCCATGATTGATATGATGTAGATATGTTGTACATGTTGTTCTCTCAGTTAAGATCCTAGATCATATTGAAGTAAATTCTGAAAAATTAACATGGTATCAGAGCTAGCCTGAAAGAAGGCATGATATGGCATGTATGACACTTGTTGCACTTACGATGCTAGGGCTTGATATAGCAAAAACCAGTCATCGTATAACTTTCGCTATAAATCCGTTTTGGAGAAGTTTTTGGACCTGAAATTGTTACAAGGCGAAGATTAAATCTCCAGGTACCTTGTGTCCAAAGGACAACCTCTAATTCGTTGTACTTTGTGATTTATGATCTGTGCAATATAGGGTTTCTGCCTCTTCCAGATCTGAGTCAAAATCAGGTGACCTTGGGAAAAAGGTCATAACTTGGGCTAGGAAGCTCCAAATGAAATTTCGTAAAAAGTGACAGGTAGTACACAGACTGTACTATCTCAGAAAATTTTTTTAGAGGCCGAAGGTGAACCAGTGACACGTGGAACGCCGTACAAGTTCGCTCTCCTGTATTATCCCATAAACAGGTCACGTTGCGACACTTGGCATAACTCTCTCTCAGAGAGCCCAATTGAGGTAAGACCTATCAGGATGGAAATATAACAGGACAAGCTATCTCAGGAAACTTTTTCAGAGGCCTAAGTTCAAACAGTGACACGTGGCACGCCGTACAAGTTCGCACTCCTGTATTATCCCAAAACAGGTCACGTTGCGATATTTGCCATAACTCTCTCTCAGAGAATCCATTTGAGGTCAGACCTGTCAGGATGGAAAGGTAACAGGTCAGGCTATCTCAGGAAACATTTTTCAGACCCTGTGGATCAAAAAGTTCGGAGTTACACCAGAAACAATCAGAGACCACGGCTGAATGATACTCATCAAAATAAAAATTTAGAGACCAAGATCAGAATTTTTGGTTGGGAAGAATGCCGGGTTTGATCAGACCCTAGTTCGGGACTTTGATCAGAAAAGTGAAAAATTAGGGCTTCTATAAAAATGGGAATTTTTGAAATCTGTGACCACGGCTGGAAGCTCCTCAGAAAAATAGAAGCTTAGAGCTTTGGATCAAACCTTTTGATTGGGTAGAAGAGTGGGATTCATCAAACCCCAGTTCAGGGTCATGTCCAGTGAATCCGAAAGTTTCAAAGGAAAAATTGAGGAGAAAAAGTTTGCAGTTTTCAAATTCTGAATATACCAGTTTGATCAGCTCATCAAGGCGCATATTTCTATCCTTTCAGAAGTTTGAAATTCAAAGTTTGAATTTTTGGGGTTTCTCTGACAAACCCATATCCAGCTCCAGGTCCAGTTCTTACAATTCAAGTGGATTGGGTTAATCCTAGAAGAAGATGGATTGGTCACCTACATAAGTGAGGAAGTTCCTGTTTCAGAGGGAGATGAGGCTAAGGCCTTACATAAGAAGATTACAAGCGATCTCGACAGGTATGACTCATCGAGGTATGTTTCGATATTTGTCCATGATTAAGTTTATGGTATGTTTGTCTTCATGTTATTACGGTTAGTACAATCTTGATTTTAGGTTTGCTGTATCACCTTAATAAAACTATGAATGCACGATAGAAAATATTCATTGATTAGGGTATTGACACTTATGATTGTACTAATGCATTATGGTGTTGTATGAGGTTTATGTTGTCTACTAACATGAAAGGTACACCAAGAAAGACAAATCATGTTCTGGTCCAAGAGGATATGGTCATGATAACACGAGGACAAAGATTCATCCATTGTCATGGATCCCATAGAAGATCCATTTACGAGGTATGTATAACTTGGTTTTGTAATGGTTAACATATGAGACATGCAGGTTACTAGCACAAGTCACTGAAGAGAACCAGAAGACATTATGCGGGTATGTTAGACATAAATTAGCTAGCATGCTAATCCAGGTATGTTTTTCCTATATCAAGCTAGAATCCTACCTTGGTTTAGGATCTTATACTGTTGATGATATGACTAACCAGAAGAATCATGAAGGTATAGGTTTGAATAATCACAGGTTTTATGCATATTATATCTCTTATCTTGATTGATGATTCAACTAACCTGAAGAGTCATAGGTTTGAGTAATTACAGGTTTAGACATGTTATGCTTCTTATGATTTGACTAACCATAAGAATCCCACATAAACCTTGAATGCTAATGCTTATTATTTTCTGTTTGAAATGATCATGATTATACATGCTTGAGATTATTGTGTTTTAATAGTATACTAATGAATGTATGATTTTATATGAGATCACAAGGATAACACATTCATGATACTAATAAGCATGCATAGGGACCAAGGATGAATATGAGTTCAAGAACAGGTAATTTAGGAAGCAAAGATCAAGAGGGAGCACACTCCAGTTGCTCCTGCAAGAAAGCAAAGGAGCACACTCCAGTTGTTCCTGCAAGAAAGAAAAAGAGCACACTTCAGTAGTTTCTGCAAGGATGCATATATTCAGAGGGAGTTGACCATCTTTCTACATTCCACAACACAAAGGTGTAGAAGAAGCTACTTCATATTAGGACTCCAACAGCTCCTGCAAGGAAGCAAAGACTCAGAGGGAGTCCACCCAACAAACAAAGAAAGATAAGTATTTTAATCATCATTTCTTGCATATTTGTTTGTTTAAATAATACTGTTCAATAATGTATATACTGATGTTCCTAGAATTAGGTTGTGTATTATGCATATTAGAATAGTTGCATTGATGAACAGTATACTACTAATATACATGGGTAAGTGGCCTATGGCACTGTACAACATTCCATTGCTACTTATCTAGAATGAAACCTCTTTGTTGACATGTTGGGAGTTGTGCACACTCTTAACAATGTTCTGGTAGAGATTGGAAGGCATCTAGAAAGTTACGGGATATGGATAAATGTTGTATTGAAGCATTGGCTAAGATAATTGCATGATTGTATGATATATTTCTTTATGTGTAAGAATTTGTTCTGAAAATTATGAGATGTTTCTAATCATGCAATTTAACCTGTTTTGTAGGAAAGACCGTATATCTTCACCTACAAAAGGACTACAACATTTGTTCCAGCAACAAAGATATCTATTGAAGATATTGAAGTTCCCAGGATCTGGGATGAAGAAATGGAATGATCCGTCGATCATGAAGAATGATGTTTGGGTTGCAGTCCCAAGACGTGAAGGGAAGTTTGTTATGACTTCCAAATGGAACTATCAGATCAAGCATGTTGCAGATGGCAGCATTGAGATGAAATAGAAGATGCACCAGATGGATTTCAAGACAGCATGGTGTAGTCATTTATTTGTGCAGAACTTGGTATGGTAGGATAGACAGCTTTCTATCCAGTTTGGGATTTACCAAGAATAAAGCGGATTCCAACCTTTTCTACAAGGTTGAGGAAGGGAATCCTGTGATTCTACTCTTGTATATGGATGACTTGTTTGTAACAAGAGATGATAGATTGATTGCTGACACGCAGCGGAAGCTTGCTGCCGAGTTCGAGTTACTTGGGAATGATGCACTATTTGTTTTTGGCATGGAGGTGTGGCAGAGTGATGGAATCTTCCTTGGACAAGGGAGGTATGCAGTAGAGATCCTGAAGAGGTTCGGGATGATGGACTGCAAGGCTATGGCCACACCTATGGCATCAAATCTGAAGCTTCGATGTGATGCTTCATCTGAGCTGGTTGATGTCTCCATGTATCGTCAGATGATTGGGTCCTTGATGTACTTGATGAACACGAGACCAGATATTTGCTTTGCTGTGAACACATTGAGCCAGTTCCTGACGGATCCGAGGAGTGTTCACCTGGTTGCTGTAAAGCATGTTCTGAGGTACCTGAAGGGTACAGTGGATTATGGGCTCAGGTATGAGGTGAATCAAAAGTTTAACCTGCAGGGTTATGTTGATTCAGATTGGGCTGGCAGTGCTGCAGATAGGAAGAGCACATCTGCGTGTTGCTTCAGTATGGGATCAGGTGTGATCTCTTGGTTTAGCAGGAAGTAGTCCTGTGTAGCACTGAGTACAGCTGAGGCAGAGTATGTTGCAGCCTGTTCAGCTAAGTTGTGAGGCAGTATGGCTACGGAAGCTACTGTCTGAGTTATTTGATCTCCTGTTGGAGGCTACTGGTATCTTCTGTGATAACCAGAGTTGTGTGAAGCTGTCCGAGAACCTAGTGTTTCATGACAGTTCGAAACACATAGAGATCAAATATCACTATATCAGGGATATGGTGCAGAGAGGAGCTGTGAAGCTCCTGTATGTTGCGACGGACGAGCAGATTGCAGATGTGCTGACGAAGCCACTATCCAGGGTGAAGTTCGAGTACTTCAGAGAGAGGCTTGGCGTTCTTTAGATCGAGGACACTTCGAGGAAGAAGTGATGGACACATTTGCTGAAGCCATTCCAAGCATGTTGGAAGGAGGATCCTTCACATGGCTATGGATGTAAGCGCTGGATGATGAGCATCAGGCTGATGTTCTGGTTTCTGCTTGGATATGATCAGTTGGATCATTTTATGTATGTATGTACGCATCATGTGGATGCTGGATATGATCAGTTGGATCATTTTATGTATGTATGTATGTATGCATCATGTTGGATGCTTGGACCATGTATCTGTATATGTATCAGGTGGATACATTGTGTGATCAGGTGGATCATGTATGGTGATATATATCATGTATTTGTATTTGTATCAGGTGGATACATTGATGATCAGGAGGATCATGTATGGTGATATGTATCGAGTAGATACTTGGTATGCATCAGGTAGATGCATTAATGATCAGGATGATCATAGATGATGAGCTTCAGGATGTTGCTCCAGATGACATGCAGCAGGATGTTGCAGTGATGATCAGGATGATCATAGATGACGAGCTTCAGGATGTTGCTCCAGATGACATGCAGCAGGATGTTGCAGTGATGATTAGGATGATCATAGATGACGAGCTTCAGGATGTTGCTCCAGATGACATGCAGCAGGATGTTGCAGTGATGATCAGGATGATCATAGATGACGAGCTTCAGGATGTTGCTCCAGATGACATGCAGCAGGATGTTGCAGTGATGATCAGGATGATCATAGATGACAAGCTTCAGGATGTTGCTCCAGATGACATGCAACAGTACGTTGCAGTGATGATGATCAGGATGATCATGGATGCATCAGGATGATGTATGGTGAGTATCAGGATGATACTCTATGGCCGTGGATCAGGTTGTGCAGATGATCATGTAATAGCGCCCTGGGAGATTTGCAGATGGTCTTTCGAGGTTTTGCCTATGGCATGTAATATCGGTGCCCTGGGACATCTGGCAAATGCTCTTTCGAGGTTTTGCTCTGGGAGGACATGTAATAACGCCCTGGGAGATCTGCAGATAGTCTTTCGAGGTTTTGCCTATGGCATGTAATAGCACCCTGGGATATATGGCAGATGCTCTTGCGAGGTTTTGTCCTATGGCATGTAATAGCGCCCTGGGAGATCCGATAGGTTGGGCTGTGTGCCCGTAATCAGTCCTGGGATGCTCTTGCGAGGTTTTTCCATGACCACATGTAATAGCGCCCTGGGAGATTTCAGGTTGGAGTTGTGTACCCATAACATCCTGAGATGCTCTTGCGAGGTTTTGTGGTGGACCACATGTAATAGCGCCCTGGGAGATTTCAGGTCGGAGTTGTGTACCCGTAACATCCTGAGATGCTCTTGCGAGGTTTTGTGGTGGGGTCACATGTAATAGCGCCCTGGGAGATCCTATAGGTAGAGCTGTGTGCTTGTAACAGCCTGGGATGCTCTTTCGAGGTTTTGTGACGCACGTAAAAGTCCTGAGGATTCCACAGTATGGCCAGTGATGACGAAGACCTGCAGGTGGTGGGCCTACATCCAGTATGAAAAAGGACTGGCTCTGTAGAACTTCCTATGACGAGTAGATTCAGAGATTGATTGAGATAGTAGCAGCAGTGACGATGATGATGACTCGATGACGATTATCCAGTGACGATGATCCAGAGACGATTACTTGTGCTAGAAGAGCTGTGCCGAGAAATACCTTCCTAGTTAAGAGGGAGTGTTGATGTATATGTAACTTCGGAATATATTTCACATATATGTATATTGTATTCCTATAGAGATGTTATTATTCCTCTATACGGAAGTGTCGTCATTTATATTGTAAGTGTCGTAACTTATATTTGATGGGTTATTAGACCACCTTGTTTGGGGTCGGCCCTGTATAAGTCATGTGGGTCGAAGGGTTATTAGACCACCCTATTGGGGGTCGGCCATGTTGGTCAAAGGGTTATTAGACCACCCTATTGGGGGTCGGCCCAGTCAGCATTATATTATGTGGTTAAGTTCGAGCCTACATGAGTTAGGTAAAAAGGCAAGTCAAGTCAAGTATAAATAGAGTGCGGGAGGCACTCTATTTACTCACTCACTTCTCACACATGCACTCAAGGAGGAGTGGCGCACTTATGGAGGAGGAGGATCTGCTGCTAGGTTGTGTCTATCTCTTATGGTTGGTTGTATCATTGCTCTATCTATCTCTGAGGAAGTTATTGGGGTTTTTCACCTTTATGGTTTTCCCCAAGTAAATCTTTGTGTCTCTTGTGTGCTTGCATTATTGTCTCCATGATTGATATGCTGTAGATATGCTGTACATGTTGTTCTCTCAGTTAAGATCCTAGATCATATTGAAGTAAATTCTGAAAAATTAACATGACTCAAATTGTTGGATGCAATGAGAACACATTTGAGTCTTGCATACGATACCAAGGAATTTAGTTGAAGAGATAAAGCTAATAAAAATGTTCTTAAAATTAAGTGAATTTTATCAGGAAATTCGTGAAAATTAGTGAATACCCTTGTTTGTCTTAGTTTGCAGGTTGATAATGAATAAAAGAAAACAGTCCATTAATATTGGGCATTGGTCATAAATGAATCCAATATCAATTTTAGCAGAAAATTGGTGAATACTTAGATGCGGTAAACCAGAGCATAAACATATGAATTCTAATTTAAGATTACTTTCATCCAAGCATGAAGAATAACATAATGGAAAAGATTTACTAGAAACAACAATTAACAGAGAAAGGAAGGAAATTTACAAACTGTCATTACTGGAAATAAAAATTAACAGAGAAAGGAAGGAAATTTACAGATTCTCATTAATGAATAATCAAAGCCACGTGGCACAATCTGAGTGTTCCACATGTCACCTTGGAGAAGGACTTCAACATTTGAATGAAGAAATTTACATAAGTTTTGCTACAAAGAGTTTCCCATCAAGTCGAAATTTTTTCAGAGAAAGTGAGGGCGCTCTTTCGTCAAGTTGTTCCATTTCGGGGTTTTTGGAAGTAGATGCTGAGGAGAAAGAGCGTCCGCTCCTTCTTCCAGGGATAAGTTTTTTGGAGTGGCTAAAGTAGATATCCGCACTCCAAATACATATTTCACAGAGAAAGATCCACAGAGAAAGATCCACAGAGAAAGATCGGCCGCTCTTTCTCCAAGTTCTTTTTTTTACAATTCACAGAGAAAGATCGCCCGCTCTTTCTCCAAGTACTATTTTTCCAATTCCCTCGTAAAAGAAGGGGCGGAAGATCCTTCTTCTTCCCAATATTCTTTTCATTATAGCTTGAGACTGCAAGAAGGGTCGGTCGATCCTTCCTCATCTTTATGATTCTGGATATCGTTCAATTTCTAGATAAAGGTTTTCGCAATTATCTACTAAACGATCCTTCTTCTCAGAAAACAGAAGTCGGGGCAAACAATTTTATATGTTACAACTTAGCCATTATCCATTGATGCTTGATCTAGAATCGTTTTTCCAAACTGCAAGTCTTTTTATTAAGGGAGGGTCGGTTGTTAAGCTAGATTGTCTTTTCCTAAATGTATATATTGCCTAATGGGTGTAGTAGCATTTTGCTGTGCTTTTTGATTTCGGGCCTGCATGCCTATGCTAAGAATATCTCTGGTTCAACGACCTTTTTGGATAGGTAGTGATTTTTGTTGTTCCAAAGCTTTTGAGGATATGGATGGCCAGTTGAATGAAGCATCTTATCTGTTTTGGTGATAATTTTCTACCGCAAGGTTAACGATGCTGGAGTCTATGGGTTAGTAGTTAGATGGTTTGTTTTGATGAACAAGTTTGACTCTGAGACAACTTGTTCCTTTTGTAACTCCTCTTTGATTTAATACAAAAACATCTTACTTACAAAAAAGAAGAAGGGAAGACTGGCCCTTCTTCTGCCTAGTATTGTATTCATAATAGTTCTAGAATGCAAGAAGGGTCGATCAATCCTTCTTTCTTTCGCCATTCTGGATATCGGTGACTTGCTGGATATAGTTATTCACAATTCTCTCCTAAACGAAGGGGCGACCGATCCTTCTCTTTGGAAAATGGAAGTCGGGACAAACATTTTTATCTGTTAGAACTTAGATGATGTCCGGGTTGACTCCCTACTATTTACAGCGGAAGTTGGAAGTCGGGAATTGTCGACATAGCCTCCGTAGATTAAATATATTTAAATTTATATCGTAAATGAAGGGTCAGCCGACCCTTGTTGTTCTCAGTATTCTTCCCTTGTTCACAATTTTGGAAATACATGTATTGACGGCCTAGCATTCGTAGATTAAATATATTTAAATTTTTATCGTAAATGAAGGGTCGGCCGACCCTTGTTGTGCTCAGTATTCTTCCTTTGTTAACAATTTTGGAAATACATGAATTAATGGCCTAGCATTCATAGGTTGAATATTTTTAATTTTTTGTCATAAATGAACGGGCGAGAGAAGCTTCTTCTGCCCAGTATTTTTTTCGTAATCTTTCACGACTACAAGAAGGGTCTTTCGATCCGTCTTGTGTTCAATTCTTCTACAAGAAGGGGCTGCCGATACTACCATTCGGAAAATTGCAAGTCCGAACATACATTTTTACATATTATAATTTATGTTATATCTTTGTTTAAAATAAATATGATTTTTAATGTGCTCCTATTATTTTATATTTCATAAAACGCTTATGAACTGGATTTTGGTCCTGAACAATGTGTCCTGTTATTTTATATTTCAGATATCATTTATGAAATGGATTTTTGTACTCAACAATGTGTGGACCTGCTTTTCAATGGATTGAAAGTTGCTGAAGGAATCTCTTTTCCAGAAAGATTTTTTTTGCATAATATCAGAATGAAGGACGGATGTATCATTGTAACTGTTACCAAGTCTTTAAATGCAAGTCTTCCATTGCCCTATCGATAAGAAGGTGCAGATACATTGTCAGAGGCAGTTGGTGGTTATATTCAATGGCCTGTATCTGAGATCGTTAACCAGATTGGGTCTGCTCTTCGCGAGAATGAGGTGAATGATATACCAGCTTCTACTTCGACAAGTGTAGCACATATCATAACAACTGAGAATGAGGTAAATGATATACCGGCTTCTACTTTGACAAGTGTAGCACATATCATAACAACTGAGAATAAATCTTCTTTTATTATGAGAAAAGTTAAGTTGTTACATAAGTGTTCAGAAGGAAAGGATTGCATTTCCATAGGTGTTGTAACAAATGTGAGTGGGAGTGATTTTGTTGGGGGAACAATTTTGGGTGACTTCAACTTTGGTATTCTGGTGGATGAAGTGGTGTTTTCTTTTATGGCATGTTGTCCAGGGTTGAGCAGTGGAGCTTTTGTTGTTTTGCCAATTAAGAGAATCATCGATTTTAATACAGAAACATTGCTTTCTTTTGCAAAAACTTTCAACAATAATCAATTTGAATCTAATTTGAAAGTATTAAGCGAAAATCACAATGAAAGGTTGTTGGGACAGACAGTTAATTTGATACATCAATGTTCTTTAAAGCCACAATATGTTGCTCGGGGAATAGTTTCAAATGTTTTTGAGGGAGACATTGTACAATTCAAAGCACTAGATGCTGGTGAGTTTGGTATTTTAGTTCATAAAGTCTTCTGCAATTGCGAGGATTGTGGTGTATTTGAAGGATACCTTATAAGATGGCCTGCAAACAATTTGCTTGGCCTCGATAATGTTCCTTTGGATGTTATACTAAAAAAGAAAGCAGAGGAAGAAATGGTCAACTTTTGGAATGTTTTTGAAGAATGTCCTTTACAGATGGTCCTTCTAGGTACTCCTCATTCTGAATATATAGATGTTAAAGGTAATGGAACAAGGCCATACAATTCTGTAAAGCGACAAGCTGGAACTAAAATTTCCGAAAGAAATTCAAGATCAGTACCTTACAGGCCTGCAATAAATCTGTGTGCATTCCTTTCAAACATTGGCACCGAACATTGTTGCTCAAATCTTTGTATATCAAAAATTCCACATGGATCGATAGTTGAATGTGCGAAGAAATTTGATAGTATGAATGGAAATTAAAAAAGACGGTTTGTTATGAATTCTTTGGGATCAAATGCTCCTGTGGCCAAAGAAGGAGATGACAGTAAAATAAGCTTGTTTACAATGAGATTAGACATAGTAGACGTCTGTGAAAATGCATGGTATAAATTCCATCAGATAAAAAAATCACTTTCTTCAACTATAAAATAATGTTCATGAATGGTGATGTGAGAGCTGTGCACGGTAACAGTGGCTTGGAAAAATCCAGGGCGAACACTACTACACTGGTAGCTACTATTAATAAAATTGTAGTAGAGAATTCAGACACATCTCCACATCTTACACGAATAATCAGTAAAGATAGAACAAGGACAACCTTGAAATTATTGCCCGCTAATATGTCCCATGGTTTACTGCGAAAAATGGCTAATGATGAAATCATAGGAATCGGTTTGCCTCCAGTATCACAATCCTCCTTTAGCAAGGCGACGAGACAAGATTTTCCAGATGTTAAAATTTCTAAATCAAACAACTTTGCAAGGTGTAATGAGTGCATTACAATACAGAATAGACTTAAGGGGACCACTGATCCTGTTGAGGTGGAAAATTTGCGAGCAAATCAGGATGCTCATCATAAATACGTCTCAAGTTGTCGCCAGATCTATTATGCTCACAGGTCGGCTTCCGAGCAATATCTGAAGACTTATGTCAGTATTGTTCATGACAAAATGGACAAGTCAAAGACTTCGATTCAAAGGATGGGTAAGAAGGCAAAAGCTTTTAGTAATGTTATGAATCTTCCCATATCATTGACTAGAATGTTGACCCATGGGCACTAGACTCGGGGTTTTGGTCATTTCAGCCTCTCATTTTTAGAGATGGGATCGAATTTCACTGTGACATCCCTGGCAAAATGCTTGAAGTGTCTTGAAGAACCAGTGGGTGATAAGTATGGTGATTTTCTCTACAAAGGCGGAACATCTAAGCACCAATTTCATGATGCTCTATTGCAATCAAACTCATATGAAAAGTGTTCGGTATATAGACAAGATGCAATGCAAGATGATGTAATGTGTGTTGATGGTACTAATCAATGCATGCCAAATAGAAAACTACCATGCATATTGTTGTTGCAAATGGATAATTGTTCAGGCGATAACAAAAACCACTTTGTATTTGCATTTTTATCTCTTTTAACAGGAAGGAGAGTGTTCGAGAAAGTTGAAGTTGGATTCCTCTTGGTCGGACACACCCATGAAGACATAGATGTAACTTTTGGTAGGTTATCAGCAAAGCTAATGCGCAAGGATTTATTTTCTCTCCCAGAAATTATGGCTACGTATAGGACATGTGAAGATCAAAATTCCTTTGTCCCTTATCTAATTGATGAACTTTACGATTTTAAGAGTTTTGTGATACCACACCTTTTGGATGGAAATGCCAAGATCGTCGGTATAAAAAAATGCCAGTATTTTAAATTTCAGCTCATAGATGACATTCCAGTCATGCAATGGAAGGCATCACTTCGGGATGAATATTGGTCATCTCCTCTTAAACTCCAGCGGTCATTGCCAGATGGTAGAGCAGACTTGCCGGTGGGATAGCCTAGGTTATTAAATCTGCAATAAAAAAGTCCTTCGGACATTGAAGAAATAAAAAAGGGACTAGAAACATATATTTCATTCTGGAATGGAGGGATTGAGAAGGGAGGTGAACAATTTTGGCGTCCCAAGTTAAATTATTGGGAGGCTGTACTTAAAGCTCTGGGTAGTCCCTTCGAGACTATTGATCAGTCATCAACTAAATTTTGGCCATCGACAAGGCATGATATTCATAATGAACCTACAAGATCTGAACATGAAATTATGGATGCCTATTTGAAGGAAAATGTTATTGCTTTGCAGGATTGCTATGTTGGACCGCTATGCAACAAGCCTAGAGATGAATTCATTCCAAGAGTGGATGTTGTAAAGGGCCAAATGGTCATTGTGCAGTCACCAGACCTAGATTGTGCAATCTGGTTGGGTAAGGTGATTGGTGATGTTTATAAGGACTCATATGCTAGAACTGTTGGGTCTTACAAAGTAGAGGTGCAATGGTGGAAGCCAACAGGACCATCGAAGGATCTGAAGGTCTTGAACGAAAAATTCTTAGATAGATAGCAACAATGGGTTGTAGGTGCAGAAAAAAATATGAAGATCGATGTAAATAGAATCATATGGGCATGGTCACCAAGGCAAGGATGGGAAGGAGAAAAAATTAGAATAAATGAGAAGGGCCTTGCAGCAGTCAAGGAACAAGGAGTAAACATGGGGAATAGTGTTCAAAATGATGGATGTTCTCAAGGGTTGATAGTAGACAAAATTGGTTTCTAAATTTCCCTATGTGGCAGTTTTAAGCAACAAAATTGTTGTGTTTCTTGTTCGGGTACACAGGGTACTACCAAAGGACCGAACACCAAGAGCAACCACTTCACACAAACAGATCACAGATCATGAACAAGATTTCTGATGAAGTGCATATGTAGCTCAATGTGTTTGCTGCGTTGATGTAGAACTGGATCTTTGGCAAGCTTGATGGCACTTTGATTGTCGCACCAAAGTGGAGTAGGCTGCTGCTGCTCGAATCCAAACTCTGAAAGGATCTATCGAAGCCATAAAGCTTCCTGACTGGCATTAACTGTTGCTCGATATTCTGCCTCTGCTGAAGAAAGAGCAAGAGCTTGTTGTTTCTTACAAGCCCAAGTAATAGGTCCAGATCCCAGACTGAAAACATAACCTGCAGTGGACTTTCGATCATCAGGATTGCCGGCCCAATCTGAATAAGTGAAACCAACCAACAAAGGTTTCCCCCCTGTACTGTAATGAATCCCAAACTGAACTGTACCTCGAATATATCGAAGTATTCTTTTAGCTGCTTTCTAGTGACTTTCATGAGGTGTCTGCATATAACGGGCAACTCGACCAACGGCAAAGGAAAGGTCAGGACGGGAATGAGTCAAGTATAAAAGACTACCAACAAGCTGACGATACAAGGTGGCATCTACTTCAGGTGAAGTACAAGTGGCAGAAAGTTTAACTCCAGACTGGAAGGGAGAAGGGGCTGGTGTACAATCTTCCATGTGAAAGCGTCGAAGAAGGTCACAAGCATACTTAGACTGAGAAAGAAAGATTCCTTCTTTGGTTTGCAGGACTTGGAGACCAAGAAAATAATGCAAATGTCCTAAGTCTGACATTTCAAAATTTTGTTTAAGATTGGATTTCACATGGGTTATAAGCTTAGGGTCACTACCAGTAAGAATAAGGTCATCAACATATAGAACAAGTATGATGAGATGGTTTCCTACTTTCTTGGTATAGACATTGGGGTCAGAATGGCATCTAGAAAAACCAGTGTCAAGGAGAAAGTTATCCATTTTGGCATACCAAGCTCTAGGAGCTTGCTTAAGGCCATATAAGGATTTCTTAAGGTGGCAGACAAGGCTAGAGTTATTCTGAACATAGCCAGGAGGTTGTTCCATGTAAATTTCCTCCTATAAATCACCATGTAAGAAGGCAGACTTGACATCCATTTGATGGAATTCCCAGTTGTGTAAGGCTGCAAGGGAAAGAACAAGGCGGATGGATTTCATTTTGGCGACGGGAGCAAAGGTTTCATTGTAGTCAATCCCTTCAACTTGGGAAAAACCTTTGGCAACTAACCTTGCCTTAAGTCTTTCAACACTTCCATCTGATGCATACTTAGTTCTGTAGACCCATTTACATCTGACAAGTTTTCTTCCTTTTGGAAGAGGTACAAGATCCCAAGTATCGTTCGCCATTAAGGAACGATATTCTTCATCCATGGCTGCATCCCAATCTGGATTCTCTGAAGCTTCTGCAAAACTTTCTGGATCATGATTCTCGGAAACTTGAGCCAAAAGAGAAGAGGCTCACTGAAACTGAGAACGTGTTCGACGTTGATCTCTAGGATCACCGGCAAGATCACCAGCTACTTCACATGTTGAACGGACCCATCGAGGAAGCACTTGTGCTGGTGCAACTGGAGGAACATGAGCAGGCGGAGGTGGATTTTCATCCTCACTATCATCATCAGAAACTGGAGTTGGAAACCTGTCAAGGAAGTTGGAATAAGAAGAAGAAGGCACAAACGCCGAATCAGGCTCGCAGGCCAAAGATGGCACACTCACCGAGTTAGGCTCGCAGGCCAAGATATTTTCATCAAATTTAACGTCTCTTCTAATGATTATAGCATGAGAATGTGGTTGAAGAAGTCTATAACCTTTTACATCTTCAGAATATCCAACAAATATGCACTTTTCACTTTTAGGCTGCAATGCTTTCCGTTTTTCATCCGGAATGTGAGCCCATGCTTCACTACCAAACACACGGAAGTGACTTACATCAGGTTTAGTTTTACTCCATGCTTCTTCCGGTGTTATACCTTGTAATGCTTTAGTGGGGGTGCGATTAACTATGTAATTTGCACAATTAATGGCTTCAAACCAAAATTGAAGACTTAGTCCCTTAGATTGGATCATACAATTAGCCATTTCTTTTAAAGTGCGGTTCTTTCGCTCAACTACACCATTTTGTTGTGGTGTATATGGAACAGTGTACTGTTGTTGGATGCCTTGTTTAGTGCAGAAAGTAGTGAACTGTTTGTTAACATATTCTCCTCCATTGTCAGATCTTAACTTAATAATTTGATGACCAGATTGTTTTTCAACAAGGGTCTTGTAGGCCAAGAACATGTTAAATACTTCGCTCTTAAGTTTTAGGAAATAAACCCAAGTGCGTCTGGTGTAATCATCAATGAAAGTTAAGAAATATTTGAAACCAGAAAAGGAAGCAGATGGAAGAGGACCACACAAGTCACTATGCACAAGCTCCAAGGGAACCGAGGCATGCCAAGAGGCACGTTTGTCAAAACTGTCCCGATGATGTTTTCCAAGTACACAACCGGAACAAACACCATCTCTGCAAGATACCATCGGAAGACCTATCACCATATTTTCTTTACATAGTTGTTGCAATGAGCGATAATTTAAGTGACCAAATCGCTCATGCCAAAGTTTGCTCAAGTTATCACTATGAGCAACAAAAACTGAAGGGAAAGGTGATGACCCAAAGTTGTTAAACTTGTACAACCTGGTAATATCATCAACAATTTCGGTAGCTAGGACCTGTTGAGGATCTTTAAAATCCTTGATTACAACTTGATGAGGTGTAAAGGTCATAGTTTTACCTTCACCAAAATGAGTGATCTGATAGACTGATAACAAATTGCAGGAAATTCTTCGAACACATAGTACATCACTAAAATGACCATTATCTACTGGAACTGTTCCAACTCCTACAACACTTAGAGATCTATCATCACCAACAAATATTTGTTTGGTGTTACATTCATGCATAGTAGAAAAGATGGCTTGATCCTTAGCCATATGATAAGATGCTCCAGAATCAATGAGCCATTCATTTGAAGTAGAAGAAGAAGATGCATTATAAGAATAACCAGAAGCACAAAGTGCATGTCCATGAGAGGTAGATTCTGAAGACGGATCTAGGCTGATGTGGTGCTTCTTCATTGCTGCTTCCAAGGCTGCCATCTTCTTGAAACACTTAGATTCATCATGATTATCTTTCCCGCAATAGTTGCAATGACGCTCAGTCTTCTTGCCTTTTGGCTTGGATCCTTTGTCATTTTTTAAAGAAGGAGCTGACTGAGAGGGTTTGGAACCCTTGTTTGACTTATTATTGCAAAAATTTTGTTTCTTGGGAGGCTTGGACTTTTCTTTCTGTTGGGACAGTAAGGCTTTCCCAGATGTATTTGCATTGTTGATTATTCCAAGATGAATGAGTTTATCTTGTTCTCTAATCAGGGAATCACAAAAGGATTCAAGACTAGGCTCTTGATAGCTAGCTGCATTCAAGGATGCTTTCATGGAGTAAAATGTAGATACAAAAACAAAATATGCAGGTCCAAGTTTGGAAAGAATATGATAAATGCACTGTTTGTCTTCCCTCTCAATCTTACATTCTGCACATAAGAGTTTAAGAGTTTTGTACTTAGATAAATAATCTTGAATGCATGAAAAGTCACTTGTATTTAAATAAATCAACTCATTTTCGAGTTGATGACCTCGAATTTTATTGTGTTTACCAAACACAGTTTCCAACTTGTCCCAAGCAGTATTAGGTTCATCAATTCCAGATATGTGGAATCGCAAATCAGTAGAGATTGACATCCCAATCAATCCACGAGCTTCATCACATCTATTTGCCCATTTTATTTTCTTATCATCATCAGTGGTCTCTTTTTCTTTCCCTGTTGTAATTCTGAAAAGTCCCCTACTTCGTAGAACATCCTCCATACGAGATTTCCATGAGAAATAGTTGGAACTGTTAAGTAGAATATCACAAGAGGCGGCCATATTTGTAAATTAATGGCGGTAAAAATAGAAACCAATAGTCTGGATGTGAAGATCTCAAAAAAATAGGCAGTTTAAAAAAAAACGGCACTGAAAACGGACTCTGTATGATGAAGTTATGCTTGAACAAAGAAACTGTTGAAGATGTCCCCAATAGTGACGTGGCAGCTAGAGAATGTCCAGCAAAAAAAGAACCCCCCTCTTCCCAAGATAAACCTTCTGACAATCACTTTACAAGAAAGTTGCTTTAAGTGAACCACTTTTGTAAAATAAGTGATTTCACTTTTACAATGATATTACTTTTAAATAGTGCAACAATAAAAAAAAAACTTAAGTGACTCACTTGTATTTTTATTTTTTATTATTTAAGTGAGATGCACTTTTACAATAAAGTAACTTGAAAATAGAAATTGCATGCACTTTTCTTTTTAAAAGTAACTTCCTAAGACTTGAACTCAAGACCTATTAAGGAATAAAGCAACTTTGAACCAAGTGAGCTAGATTAAAAGGTATGTAAAATATGGGAATGAGGAAGGGGTTTTTTTTTTTTTTTTTACTTTTCTTGCTCGGTTTGCGTGCTTGCCCTTTTTCCTGCAAAACAGACCACAAATCGAAACAAAAAAACTTTTCCACACTTGTGGAGTTAGATCTTGTTAGCTTTCCCGGAAAGTCTACGTTTTCTCTCTGTTTCTGATTTGCCGAGATCGCACAAAGTGCACGGCAAAGAGCATACGCAGCCGAAAAAACCCTTTCCCTTTCTGTTTCTGATTTGCCGAGATCGCTTAAGGTGCACGGCAAAGAGCATACGCAGACGGGAAAGCAACAATCCGAACCAAAAAAATCTAACAGTAAAAAAGAATGAAATATGAGATTTTTTCTTTTCAAAAAATGAAATAAAAAAAAATGCGTCACTGTAACATTATACCTTCAGATCTCATGAAATACGCGTTTCTGGAGCAACCGGGAACCGTTTTTGATCAAACGAAAACTATTTCCCAATGGAAACGACACTCCGGACGCAATGGAACACCTCCCACAGCCCAGAAATGCACAGAAATACCATAAATAGAAACCCTTATGAGTTTCGGCAACAACAGTTCAAGATCTAGATCATAACCAGAAGCAGCACTTCATAAAAGCTCTGATACCATGTTCGGGTACACAGGGTACTACCAAAGGACCGAAAACCAAGAGAAACCACTTCACACAAACAGATCACAGATCAACACACCGATGTTTTGACGTGGTTTAAACCCTCTTGAGGGAAACACTCCATGGCCCCGGCCAAATAGCTTCTACGGGACAATTTATTATGCAAAGAAAGAAAGTTACAAATGAGCTTCTCATAATCGATCAACTAAACAATGACCCTCCATGCTCTTTAAATAGAGATCATGGACCAATCAGGTGTTAAGCCACGGATCAAGGTTAGGTTTGATCTAAGAGAAGTTGAGCCGTCGGATCACTCTATGTCGGAAACATATCGTGACCGTCGGATTAAGTATTTACAAATTCATACTAATGCATACTAAAGAAACACACTATCCCTAACGGATATATTACACAAGTTGATCTTAACTAACTCCTAAGTGTCTAAATATCCTAACATTTCTAAATTCCCACTTGGTCAACAAAAAGTTGTATTTTTTCATTTTCATCAATAAAAGTTTTATAAAAGGAAAGATACAACTTATAGCCATTGGGATTGATAATGGATGGTTATTTGTTACAAAATTGAATTTGTGATAAGTGTAGTCATTTGCGCACTAACTGTTGTTAAGTGTTGTAATTAACACCTTAATTACTAGTTAATTGTGCTTAAGAATAATTAGCCTTTAGAAGTGGTTTATCCTCTGCACTTAAAATCAAGTAATTATCCTTAGAGTAACTACCGAAATACTAAAATATGATCCAATATACTCAAACTACCAAATTCAGCGATGCTCATAGGAGAAAATATTATATAGGAGCCAATATTATAATTAAACTATATTTGTAATACTCAATGTACCAAATCAAATATGCCACGTGTCATAATAAGATTGTTCCACGTGTCACCCTGGGATACTAGATATAAACATTTAAACAACAAAATTTATAGACATCTTGCTTCAAAGACTATGTTGGCAAGTGAAAGTATTCTCAGAGAAAGAGCAGCCGCTCTTTCCCAAAGGTGTTCTATTGTTGCGATTCCCTCGTAAATGAAAGCTCGACCGACCCTTCTTATTCCAAATATTCTTTTCATAATAGTTTGACACTGCAAGAAGGCTCAGTCGATCCTTCTTGTGTTCAATATTATGGATATAGCTGAATTGTTGGATAAAGGTTTTCAGAAATAACTACAAGAAGAAGGGGCGGCCGATCCTTCTTGTCGGAAAACGGAAGTCGGGAGAAACCATTTTATATGTTAAAACTTTAAAGGTGTTCTATTTTTAAAATTGCCTCGTAATTGAAAGGTCAGACGACCCTTCGTATCCCTAATATTATTTTCATAATAGTTCGACACTGCAAGAAGGGCCGCTTGACCCTTCTTATTCCAATTATCATTTTCATAATAGTTCGCCACTACAAGAAGGGTCGGTTGATCGTTCTTGTGTTCTCCGTTATGGATATGGCCGAATTGTTGGATAAAGGTTTTCACAAATGAATACAAAAAGAAGGGGCGACTGATCCTTCTTGTCGAGAAACGAAAGTCGGGAGAAACCATTTTTATATATTAAAACTTCCAAGGTGTTCTATTCTTAAAATTTTCTCATAATTGAGAGGTCGACCGGCCCTTCTTATGCTCAATATTATTTTCATAATAGTTGGACACTGCAAGAAGGGTCACTCGACCCTTCTTATTCCAAATATTCTTTTCATAATAGTTCGCCATTGAAGTTTAGCTTGTCGGTGTTAGCACTAGCATTGTCCTGGATGAAACTGGGAGGTTCAATTTCTAAAAAGAATGGAGAATCATCTGGGTATTTTTTCACGGCCTCAAGGGTGAAATCATCAAAATGCCAAGCCCGAAACTTTGCAAGGAGAATTAAATTGCAGAGGTCTGCTTCTTGTTACATATCTGCGCAAATAAACGGTCTAGACCTTCGGTGGTGAAGATCTACAGACATGAGCAGGATTTGTGAAAAAAGGGTAAGGTGTTTTATACGAAGGGTGATGTTTAGCCAACAAGCATCTTAAGTAGCAGATCAACGGCCAATGGAGCATATCGACTGTCGGGAACTACTACTCCGATACGACATGCATGGAGCAAACAAATTTTCGGATCCGCGAACTTTTGGTAGAGGCCCACGGGTTTGGATGGTGCAGATTTGAGGAGGCCGAGATCTATGGCCGAGGTTTTGTTCGTGGATCTAACTTGCACGAAACATCAATGCAAGCCAAACCCGCGAATTTGTTAAAAGTCGCACCGTTTCACGGCCAGGATTCATGCAAGATCTAGATCAACGGTGGGAGACTTCCCGTGGTTTTAACTGGCAGAAAAGGCGACATGTGACGGGATCCGAGGCCACCAGGGATCATAGAGATAAAAAACCAAAGGCAAACCACGGCCCAGAATAGATCAAGAAAATAGACGGCTAGGGAAGCTTCCACGCCGCAGGAGATCCAGGGTGATAGAAAAGGATAAATAATATTAAAAACTCACCTGCACGGAGAGTTGGATTCCATCTGTCCTATTTTGCATTCGAAAGAGACAGGAGAAAGCTGTGAAGAGACAGACAGGTCAACCGGGGGCCCAAACCAACCTTAAAATAAACAGGTAGGTTCTCTTCTCTATAGTAAACTATTAAATGGATGAATTGAGTGATAGAGATCCAACGATCGATATTTGAAAAAGGAAAATGATCAGATGGAAGACGTAAAGAAGTTATCAAGTGGCAAAAAGTACATGAAATCTGATGGTCCAAATCATAGCACGTGAGATCGACGAAGGAGGAAAATTAGCGCCCAGAAAGATGCAGGGAGGATAAAGAAAATAAGTTATATATAGCAGAAAAACATGCAAAAGTTGACATTGCTCTTTGTATTGTCAGCGTTGGAAGGTTCTGGACGAGTTGGCGCTGCAGACAACGACAGAACAGAACAAAGTGCTTGATTGTCAGTGATAGGTAGGGCCTTGAAACTCAATCTAATAATATTTTAAGTCTGTTTATAAAGGAGAAAGATGGAGACAGTTCAGAATGGAGACATTGATAAATCCAGAGATGTTGAAGCCAAAGTTGGAGCAATGAGGAGACAAGTAGCGGAATTCAAAAATCAGTTTGAGAAATTGATTGAAAAAGGTTTGCCTGCTTTCTGGGATGAGAATTAGGAGTTAATTCCCCAAGACGAATATAAGAAATTATTATTCAATATAAGAATGGATCATATGAAATTTCAGTATTTAAATTTATTGACAGGGAAAATTTTAATGGAAAAGATTGCAGAAGATTTTGAAATTCTAAACAAAATGGTTTCAATTGGCGAAAGAATTCCACAGATTTCTTATGTAGATCATGTTGAAATGAGAGTCATGGTAAAAGAGATGGCCAGCTACAATCATCCAACTGCTGATCAGCGGATAAACGTGGAAAAGTAGGAAAAATGAAGTACACAGTTCATTCTTGAAAGTAGCCATTGGGTTCTACATAAAATGAGGATTTTGAAGTATTTTTATTCAAAAGAAATTTGTAATATTGTTTGTGACTTTGACTCAAATGAAATTTGGGAAGTTTAATTAAATTATTTCAGTTTTTAGTTAAAAGAAATTTTGTATAAAAGACATTATGAATTACTTTGAAAGGGTTGGAAACTTTTTGGAGAGACAAGAATTTTGTATCGAGTTGATATATTTGAATATAAAGAGCCACACAGGAAATAATTCATCTTTACAGAATCAGAGATTCATGTGTTGATCTTGTTTAAAGTCGACTGTATTTTTCTCTTGTTAAGATTGATAGTGTATTCATCTGTAACTTGGTGCCCATTATTGATGGACTGTCTATGTTTCTTTCTAAATCACCTGCAAAAATCTTTGACTGTAATTTGACAATTACCTTGCCTCTATGAAAATCTTTATGGTGGTTTATCTTCTGGTATATAAATTGTTTAGTTTTTGACTCCATGCCTAGTGATTCTTACTTGAAATTTCAACCGGTCTATTTACTTCTTCTCTTATGTGAATGTTTCTCTCACTGTTTAATTCATACGGTTATGCTTTTTCATGCCTTGATAAGTGTTGTATCGGGACATAATTCATAAATATTATGCTCTGTTGCTTTCATTTCAAGAATCCACTACCATTTTATGCTAAAGTCAGTATAGAATTCATTTCTATATTGATGGGTTGATAATATCTTCTTCTTTAGTCACCAAATAAAAGATCTTTGACTGTGAGTGGGTGGCTATCTTGCCTTTGATTAGTTTTCTTTGCAAAGCACTGTCATGTTTAATCATATTTGTAATCAATAATCCATACATTGATCTACAGTTTGGATTTGTCTTTATGCATGATTTGTGTTTCTTTTATGTTTTAAGTGAATTTATTTAATTAAAACATTTTATCTATTTCTACAAATGATTAACATAAATTAATAAATTGATGTTATTTTTTCAATTAGCATTCCAGCTATAGGGTGATTGTGTTGTGGTTAAACCCGCATTAGTAACCTCACTATACTCAATGTGCCAAATCAAATAAAAATCGTAACCTCCCTATACACAAAGGGCCAAATCAAATATGCCACATGTCACAATATGATCATTCCACCTGTCACCCTAGGATACTAGATATCAACATTTTAACAACAAAATTTATAGACGTTTTGCTTTAAAGACTTTGTTGGCAAGTGAAAATATTCTCATTTCTCCTTCCTGTATTATCCATTATGGCTATAGTTGAATTGTTGGATAAAGGTTTTGACAATTAACTACTAATAGAAGGGGCAACCGATCTTTCTTGTCGTAAAACGAAAGTAGGAACAAACCATTTTTATATGATATAACTTCCAAGGTGTTCTATTTTTACAATTCCCTCATAATGGAAGGGTCGGCCGACCCTTTTTATTCCCCATATCATTTTTATAATAGTTCAACACTGCAAGAATAGGTCGCTTGACCCTTCTTATTACCAATATTATTTTCATAATATTTCGACACTGCAAGAAGGGTTGGTCGATCCTTCTTGTGTTCTCCATTATGGATATAGCTGAATTGTTGGATAAAGGTTTTCACAGTTAACTTTGAAAATAAGGGGCGGCCGATCCTTCTTTTCGTAAAACGGAAGTCGGGACAAACTATTTTTATATGTTATAACTTCCAAGCTATTCTATTTTTATAATTCCCTCAAAATTGAAGGGTCGACCGACTGTTCTTATTCGCAATATTATTTTCATAATAGTTTAACATTGAAAGAAGGGTCGGTTGATCCTTCTTGTGTTCTCCATTATGGATATAGCTAAATTGCTAGATCAATGTTTTCACAATTAACTATGAAAAGAAGGGGTGGCTGATCCTTCATGTCGAAAAATGGAAGTACAATTGACTTGATATTCAAACAATGACTGAATATTTTAGACATTGATTTTTTATGTTATAACATAGCCGATTGACTTGATATTCATACAATGACTGAATATTTTAGACATTGATTTTTTCACCTTAAAATTTTGAACATTTACAAAGAAAACTGCAATCTTCAAATATACAATTGCATTTTTTTATTTGAAATTCACTTTTCAAATCCGAAATTGCATTTTTTGATTTTAAATTCAATTTCACAATAATTTAAAGTCGTTGAACATTTTAGATTTTCCTTATCCTTAATCATATCATCTCCTTTGAAGGAGTAATAAAAGACTAAACTTTTATTGGAGCTTCGACTTGTAGACTTAGAAGCACTAGACTCATTCTAGACATAAAGGATTGTACTAAAATAACATTCAACGACTGCTGCAGTGTCTTTGAAAGAATGAAACCATCATACCTCCTGCACAAGGTGGTAGTATAAGTTAAACTTTAAAAAGTGTTGAAAATCCCATAGTCATCCAAGGATTCCAGTTTCCATCCCATTAACTTGGACTAGTTACTTGTGGATGTAGGCTGGAGAAACTTTAGAAAGCCTCCTAACCTGTAGGAAAATCATGCATTAGATCCATTATATGAGAACGTTTCTTCATAGCTATAAGATTCTGGTAGTTCACAGTTAAAGCCTCTATTTCAACAACCCATTACACATATTAAGTGTGCAATGTTGGGAGAGGAAATAATAGGCTTCCGCAGTCCATAACAATAAATTAGCTCAAGCTTTTGAAGAAGAGGGCACTGTGAAATAAAGCGAGCTAAAGAGTCACATGTCAAAGTGAGCTAACAACACCCCATTGACTCTTACACCATTTTCATGAATTCAAACAAGAGTAAGTAGAAGCTGACAGCATGGTCTGGTACTAAAACAACATTCGACGTTTGCTGCAAGTGTTAATGACCGTAACAACGCATGTTGTCTTAGAGAAGAAAGTTGAGAACATAATGACAAGTCCATGTATTGGGACTTCGACAATGCTAATATCCCTATGTACCCTCCTCGTTGCAGGAACTTAATGACAAATCCATACATACCTAGGGATTTTCAAGGGAGCGGAATTCGATATGCTCATATATCATGAGTAGAACTGGGGAGCGATCATAAGACTCAAGGCTAACAAACTGAAAAATTCCATGGTGAACAAACTGAAAAATTCCATTTTAGTTTGTTGTGAGTGGCTATTGTGTTGATGGATTAACCTATATATAATGAATGGCCACTGTGTTAATGGATTGAATGGGATGGGAGTCTAGGACAGATGGGGAATGGTAACTATGACAGTATGGCGGGATCGTGGTGGTCAAAGATATCATATATAGCGACTACAGATTTTGCGGCAGATTTTGTTGGAGTAATCATACACGTATAACTCCAATCAATTCCTTGAAAATACAATGGCCAACATGCCTGCTGCTAGCGCATTAAATGGGAGTAGGCTGAATAATATTCGCTGTAAATGATGGATTGTATCCCTCGTGTTAATAATCTCATCATGATTTTAGTCCACATAATGTTTGTCTTGTCACCAAAAAAGTCTCTCGATGGGGTCAATGGTAATTATCACAGTATGACGGGATCATAGATATCATCTGTAGCGACGAGCCCTAGGCATTGAGCTGCAGAGCATTTAATACTACAGCTTAGTGCTTAGAGTCTGTTGGATTTGGAGAATCTTCAGATCCAACGGACCCTAATCTTACTAAGCTGCAACATTAAATGCTCTGTAGCTCAATGCTTAGGGCTCACCGTAGCATTTGTAGTGACTACAGATTTTGCTGGAGTAATCGTACACTTCTTACTCCAATCGATTGCTTGAAAATCCTACGGCCAACATGCCTGGTACCATTAATATCCTTAATATTCATTTAAAAAATCTTTGAAATAATTTTAAAAATTAGATATTCCACGTGTCACAATATAAGCATTCCACGTGTCGTCGAATTTATAGAAGTTTTGCTTCAAAGACTTTGCTGGAAAGTAGAAATACTCTCAGAGAAAGAGCGACTGCTCTTTCTCTAAGGCATTCTATTTTTACCATTCCCTCATAGATGAAAGGTCAGCCGACCCTTCTTCTTCCCAATATTCTTTTCATAATAGTTTGACACTGCAAGAAGGGTCGGTCGGTCCTTATTGAGTTCTCCATTATGGATATAGCTGAATTTCTCGATAAAGGTTTTCACAAATAACTTCGAAAAGAAGGGGCGACCGATCCTTCTTGTCGAAAAACAAGGATCCAAAACAAAATTACTTAGAAACCATTTTTATATGTTATAACTTAAAAGGTTTTCTATTTTTAAAGTTCCCTCATAATTGAAGGGTCGGCCGACCCATCTTATTCTGAATATTATTTTTATTATAGTTCGACACTACAAAAGGGTCGAGCGACGCTTCTTATTCCCAATATTATTTTCATAATAGTTTGACACTGCAAGAAGGGTCGGTCGATCCTTCTTGTGTTCTCCCTTTTATGATATTTCATTCTATTTAAAAAAAGAAAAAAAATAATGCTTTGATTTAAAAAGAACAAAAAGAAAGAATGTTTCTATTTAAAATAAAACAAGAAGAAAGAATATTTCTATTAAAAAACAAAATCAGAATGATTCTATTTAAAAAAATAGAATAGTTTTCGTATGTGTAATGTTACTATAATGATACTAATGTAAATGTGTAATGTTACTTATTTACAATTACTTGAAAAAGTAAACTTCAGCTCGACGAGCATTATGAACCACCAAGGAGCAAGAGGAGAATATAACCTGTGGTCGTCGCAGAGTCTCTCGTGCTCATAAGAGGATTGGTGGATTAAAAAATTGAAACTATGGTCGGTACCGTGTCTGACCTCTTCTCTCAGTTCAATGGTGGGCCTTTCTAACGGAATGATGTTCCTAAGGTCCAGTGTGGAAGACTTCAAAAAACGCCTGCGAAAGGTTTATGAGGCAGTCTGCTTGGGCATCAAAGTGCAAAGAGAGTAAGCCGACCACATGCGGTATATTTCTTAGCAATTAACCTGTTACGACTCCAGAATTGATGATTTGGAATGCAATCAGATTGAACTTATGGGGACAATGGATTTTATAAAAGAAGAAATTTTGAAGATGGTCAGGATGTCACAGTGTAGCCACTGCCAGGAATCCCCCTCTGTGGACATGAGAATTGTCTACCTCAGTTTAGCGGCAGAATGTTTTGTAGAAGAGATGCCTACTTGGATTAGTTTTGAAATCAATTTTGGAATTTTTTTTGCATCAACTTGTTAAATTTACAGAGCCATACTGGGAAAGCTATTCATGCTCCCAGGCTCTCGTTTTTGTAATGAATGGATGTGCACATCCTTCTGAATAAATCCATCTATATGCTTCAATATAATTATAGAGAAGTATTTTATAGAGAAATATGGTCAAATGATGAATATATCTTTCTGAATATAACTCATTGTATTTTACATATTAAGAACAAAAGCATTTTACATATTAAGAATAAAAGTATTTTATATATAAAGAACAAACATTTACAACCGAAAAATCACTGATTATTGGAAAACATTTACAACTGAAATCCAGAATGGTCAAATAATGGACAAATACTAAGGCTAGGCCATCATTTCAGGTATAACCAGAATGGAAAATAATGGAAAAATACTAAGCACAAGAAGGGTCGGCCGACCCTTCGTTTAGTAGATAATTGAGAACATCGGTATCCAACAATTCACCTGTATCCAGAATGGTTAGCACAAGAAGGATCGGACGACCATTCTTGCAGTCTAAAACTAGTATGGATAGAATACTGGGAAAATCGCATGAATAGGGGGGACCATTGAAGGAGAGAACTGGAGACACTCGGTACTTGGAGACTAGTAATGTTTTACAATCTTTAAAAATTTTTAGTTAGTTTCTATTTTACTTTCTTTTCTTATGTGTATCAAGTTTCCTTGATTCATTTTGGTTTTTCATACATACATCTAATAACTTTGTTTTGTATTGTTAAATCATAAAACATATAAATCTGTGTGCCTGATTTATCATTGATGTGATTTTTATGCACGTTATGCATCAATCAATTTCTTTACTTGATTCATATAGTTTCACATTCTGCAATAACAATGTAGTCATTATCGTCATAATTTAATTTGTTAATTAGCTCATCATTGATAGGACAGTCACATTATTTTTAATCCTTTGAATAAAATAACACAGGAATCTTTACTCTTGAAAATATGCATTAAATCTTCTTGGGAATATTTATTCAAAATTGAAGGACTCAATACAAAACGAGTATCTCTTCACGGGTTCCAACACTTACTACATTGCCAAAAATAAACATCTAATCCTTTGAATAAAATAACACTGGAATCTTTATACATTGTAAAACCTCTCGAGGTAAAACCCTAACTGCTTCAGAAATAAAAATAGAAAATTATAAACTAACTATTACATTCCATTTCTGTCAAAATTTATACAATTTCCAAAATTTCTTAGAATATAACATTTGATGTCTTTCTATTGGCGGTAGCTGTTGATAGGGATTCTTTCTCGAACAGTAGTCTTCATGTGTGCAAGGTGTACTTCATTTTCCCATATCTCTCCATTGTCTTCCATTTCTCTGTAGAAGGTACCTCATAACTAGTCATCTCCTCGATTATAACTTTCTTCTCTATGTGCTTTGCAATGGAAGTTGGGGGAATATTTTCAGCTATCATGGCCAGCTGGTTTAGAATTTCAAAATCAAGGGAGAGTTTATTCAGTAGAAATTTCCCCATTAGAACATGAGTCAAACCTTGAAATTGCTCATGGTTCCTCCCGATGTTATATAGTAAATCCTTATAATTATCCTGGGAAATTAACTCATTATTTTCATCCCAAAAAGAAGGCAGTCCCTTTTGTATTACCTTCTCAAATCCCTTTTTGGACGCTTCAACCTGTTCCTTCATCTGTTCTGCACTAGCCTGAGCATTCTCAATGTGAGAATGTTTTCTAAGGACTCTCCTAGCCCAAGTTATGACTGTTACCCTGTTTTCGATAGCCATTGCTTTCAGATCACCTTCTATCAGAGTATTTAAGAAACTTATGGTACCGTGGGCTGTGTCTTTTGGTATCTTATCTAAAACTTCTCTCATTTCTTTACAACTTTGTAAGCTATCATTTTCTATGGCTTCCTTTGTCTTCAAAAAATCTAAATAAGGCCTCAATTTTTCAACCTCATCGATGATTGAATCCCAAATAAAACACTTTGCATCTTGCAATGCTAGTTGTCCTGTCACTTGGCCTATCATCCTTTGATTTCTGCCTACCAAATCTTTATTGTTTTTTGTCAACTCTTTTATTTCATTTTCCTTTTTCTGATTTTCCTCTTCTAGTCTTTGTTTTTCTTCTTTTAGTTCTATGATCTCCACCTCTTTCAAGCTAACTTGGGACATAGCTTGAACTATATCATTTGTGCTCACTTCTTTGTTGCCTTGATCTATTCCTTGCTTCTCTTGGGCTGTATTTTCCAATTTCGCCTTTAGATCTTCAATTCCAGTCTTAAGACTCGATCTATCTTTCTCCCAACTTTCCTCTTTTTCCTCAAACTCGAGCAATTTAGTAAGAAAGTCATCCAATTCTCGAGATAAAGTTTCTTTTTCTTGTTCCAACATAGTTAATTCAAAGGCTTGAATTATCCGTGTTGCTGGAATTCTAACCTTTTACTGAAGTAATTGGATATTCTTTTCTTTTTCAGCTAAAAGATTTTTAATTGCCTCCCCTCTATTTGGTTCATCATTGCTCTTCACCAGGTCATCTTGCAATCTTTTTATTTGCAGCTAATGAGCTTTGTTCTTTGTTTTCTCTTGGCTCAATTGGATTTGCAGCATGTTCACTGTTTTCTGTAATTTTTCCACTGTTAACGTAGCTCTCATCATATCAGCATAAATCACCTCTCCAGTCTATCTGTGTAGGTGAATTTTATCAGGGACTGTTATCTTTTGCAAATTCAGTTTCATTTCTGTGACCTTATCGTCAGACGATATGGCCAAATTCAAAGTATTTTTGTCTAGATCTCTGCTAGTCATCAGAGTAATTTCTGAATCAACAACATTCATGACTTCTGGAAACAACTTATGCATTGCTTCTGCTGCTGTATGTCTGTCTTTGCCATATTTTACACATATTTCATCTCTTGAATGAAATTTGCTAGAATCACCTGCAGCTCTTGCCTCATGAAATTCGTATTCTTGTACTTGAATACCTGTCCCTTGGTATTTTTCTTTCTTCATTCCCTTTTATTTGTCAGATACAACTACTTCATCTTGCTGGCTTGATTTTAATCTTTTGCCTTCTCTTTCTTCCTCCACCCGCGTATCAATACTTTCATAAAAAACTTCTTTTACTTGTTGCTTCAACCTTTCCTGGGGTAGGTACCAACTCAGCTGAAACTTTATCCAAGGTAGAAGGATTAGCGTGTGAACTTCCCGAAACTTCCGTGTCTAATTCATATTGTAGTAAATTTGCCATGTTCACCAATCCTTCAACCTCTTGGTGATCAAAGGCTTTATTTTTGTTCTCTTTCCTTCTGTCAGAAATAACATGACAAGGATCATAATTAATAGCTATGGCTTTCCTAAAACTCAGTGCTTCTAAATTTTTTTGTACAAAAGGGAGAGCATTATTGTTCTTGATGATAAAAGGACCAATTTTTAAAGGTAACTTTATATCTGTAGCTTTCTTTAAAAGTAGAAAATGGTCATTTTCTACTGTCAATTTTTGTCTGATAAAATCCAAAGAAAAAACTCTCGGAGTAAAAAAGGCTGGTAGAATAAAGGGCTCCTTAACAAATCCATAAAGTCTGATTACTCTATCTTGCTTCCCTAAAAACCAGTCTCCAATTGCTTTTTTTGGGCTTAATTGCATCAGGGTCTTCATCTCTGATAATAATCTAGGAAAATTTTCTCCAAACATCAATCTGTATACTTCTGATAAAATAAAATTCATAAAATTAAACATACTGTCTTCCACTGTTTCTGAAAACACAGACTATGGGAATTGTAAATCTTTTCGACTGCTAAACAGGAGCATTTTCATCAGGTGTGTCTAGAATCTGAAATGTCTCGAAGTGTGGAAATTCACTAACTGAGAGTGGATGTTCCGAGCCAAGAATTTATCAAATTTAAGGTAGGGTACTTGACTGTAATCCATTTATGGTTTAGCAATGCTTAATCTAAAAAGCAAACTTAACTAGACCTCTGTGACCATGAAATCATCATCAAACCCTAAAAACTGTGAAATAAGTGACAAAACTAACTGTGCATTTTCATCAAAGAAATTAATGTCAAGTGGATAGGGGGTGTTATAAATGGTAAGGCCAGGTTTCAAACAACTGGTCATGAAGGTTTGTTTGGCCTCAGGGGATGACTCTTTGTACTAGCTAACTAGGGCTTCTTCGACAAAATCTTTCTGGTCGTGGGAGGAAAACATGGGTACTCCTAGAGCTTTCCTAACGGTAGACACATTTACACAGTAAAGAATTTTCTTTCGTGATGAATTCATAATGACTCTTCGAATCTGATAATAATTTATTGCACACCATGAAACGAATTCCGGAAACCTTGAAGGTTGTTCGGGACAGAAATGGATAAAATGAGACTTATAAACATTGTGCACATCCAAATTTTGTTTATATAAACCCTCCAACTTGCTTTTGATTTCTGAAACTGAGAATTTAACCATTATGGGGTCACGAATCTCACTATCTCTGTCCACTAGGGTTTCTCCTATCCTCATAGTTTAAACGTTCTGAAAGACGGTTTGAATACTTCCTTCCATTATGTAAACAATTCTAATTACTTCCACGAGTTAAGAAGACCTACTTGGCACGGACATGTTCCAATCCTCTGCCGTTCGCAACACAAAAGTCAAATTTTGACATGCCCTTCTCTTTTATACACCACCGAAGGTTGTTTCGAAACGCGGGATGGTGTTTTTCCTTATCGCTTTCTCTGATTGCAGAGTTATGTGGAGACGACATGCGTACATCGGTATGGTATTTCAAAACTGCTCAGACCTCCATTACGTTGTGCATGTTAGCGGCGTGGAAATATTATGGGTCGTCGATCTAACCTCCCTTTATCGAATAGCCGTTGATCTAACCGCCCTTTTATCATTCTCCCATGAGGTACGACGGGCATTTTCCCAAGGCCACCTGAACTAGTAAATTTTCCAACACTTGGTCATTACCAAGAATTTCTCCAACTTGGTTGATCCCGAAACCCTATTTTGGTAGACTTATAACTTTCTCCTCAGAAATGATTGAGGCAAACTGAGACCATGACTAGATATCCACTTGAACAAGCTTTAGCATGATATGATAGTGCGTGCATTTTTCTCAAACCATGAATTATGGCAGGCATTCTCTCAGATCAGTTTTTTGTAGTTTTCACACAACATGTTAGATTGAGACACTGATTTAATGATAGCACCAGAACACCATCATGTGTCTTTCCAGCCTCATCACACATTCCATGTCATCATACATGCCACATCATCACTTCCTATGGTGTCAATTCTCTTTTTGAGGTTCACACGTGTGAGATTTTGGCCTACCAAAATAGAGTTCAATTCATGTATAACCAGAATGATCAAGGTTGGAAAAACACAAATCACAAGAAGGGTCAACTGACCCTTCGCTTAGTAGATAATTGTGAACACGAATATCCAGTAATTCACCTGTATCCAGACTGGTGAACACAAGAAGGATCGGATGACCATTCTTGCAGTCTAGAACTACTATGAAGATAATATTGGGCGGAAGAAGGGTTGACCGCACCTTCATTTATGAGGGATTTGTCCAAATATTCATCCTATGAAGTATAGCCTGTCAATTTATATATATCATGAATATTGAAGAATGAAAAAATACTAACCACAAGAAGGGTCGGCCGATCCTTCATTTAAAAGAGAAATGAAAAAATATTAAATCTAAGAAGGTTGGCACGACAATTCCCCACAATCAACTTCCACAGTATATGGTAGGGATCGGGACATTGCCTAAGTTATAACACCTAAAAAATATTTCTCTGGACTTTCGACTGGCGACAAGAAGGAGCAGCTGCCCCTTCTTTTGGTAGATAATTGTGAACACCAATATCTGACAATTCACTTGTATCCAGAATGGTGAACACAGGAAGGATTGAACCACCCTTCTTGCAGACTAGAACTATTATGAAAATAATAGTGGGTAGAAGAAGGGTCGGCTGACCCTTCATTCATTTATCTTGAGCCTCATTTAAAATGGGGTGTCCGTTAATGAAATACAACTTCAAATGACCGTCATATAATGCAAACACCGATTCATTTGATAATTTGTATATTTTTTATTAGTTCAAATGACCGTCATAATTATCATATCGGAACAGCGCAAAAACCAATTTCAAAAGTGGCAATATCAAAAGAAAAAGTATGGTTTTGGAACCTGGATTTGGCAATTTTTGAAACGGATTCGGCGGTAAAATGCACACAGTAGGTAATTTTCGAAGATGAAAAATAATAAAAGGAAACAGAAACAAAATCAACATATTTATTAATTCTATCGGCTTAATTTTGGGCCATAAGATTAAGACAAGTCGATGGATGAGATCTAATCTGGGGAATGCGGAAGACGCGTTGCAGGGGTTTAATTGTTATGAAATATATACAACATTCCCGCAATCCGCAATTGCGGGTTGCGTGACTACAACTCGAATTGCGTGTTGAGGAAACACATGTCGCAAATCCATTACTCAAAGAGTTCTCACAATCTGCAATCATGTATAACTATATAGCCACTTCAACAATCTATAGCATGATATGATGGTGCATGCATTTCCCTGAAACCATGAATTATGGCGGGCATTCTCTCAGAGCAGTTTTGACTACTTTTTCCATACTTTGTCAATTTCCAAAGTTTCACAAACTTGCCATACTTTACCAGAACGATGTCAGATAGCACCAGAACACCATCATGTGTCTTTCTATCCTCATCAGACATTCCATGTCATCACTTCCTATCGTGTGAGATTTTGGCCTGCCAAAATAGAGATCAATTCATGTATAACGAAAATGGCCAATACTGGAAAAATATAAATCAGAAGAAGGGTTAGCCGCCCCTTCGTTTAGTAGATAATTGTGAACACCAATATCCATCAATTCACCTGTATCTAGACTCGTGAACACAAGAAGGATCGCATGACCCTTCTGGCAGTCTAGAACTAGTATGAAAATAATAGTGGGCAGAAGAAGGGTCAGCCTCCCCTTCATTTATGAGGGGATTGTGCAAATATACAACCTACGAAGTATAGGCTATCAATTCATGTATATCCTGAATGGTGAAGACTGCAAAAATATTAAGCACGAGAAGGGTCGGCCAACCCTTAATTCAAGCTTGGAAAAATGGCAAAAACGACTCCTGGTAAAAACTCGCAGTAAAATCCACACAGTAGGTAATTTTCGAAGGTAAAAAATAATAAAAGGAAACAGCTGACATCTAATATGGGGAAGGCTTCAACGAGTTGCGGGGGTTAATGGTTTGGAAATATATAAAACGTTCCCGCAATCCACAATTGCGGTTTTCGGGACTACGACTCGAAATAAAAACAAACCATAGTTTCCGCAATCTGCAATTTGCCGTCCGGGTTGCAGAAACACATGTCGCAAATTCATTATTCAAACAGTTCCCGCAATACGCAATCATGTATAACTAGATAGCCACTTCAACAAGCTATAGCATGATATGATGGTGTGTAAATTTTTCTGAACCCATGAATTATGGTGGGCATTCTATCAGAGTAGTTTTGACTACTTTTTCCATAATTTCCAAAGTTTCACAAATTTGCCATACTTTTTGAGAATGATGTCAGACTAAATGATACACCAAAACACCATCATGTGTCTTTCCAACCTCATTACACATTCCATGTCATCATATATGCCATGTCATCTTTCATGCCATGTCATCATACATGCCATGTCATCACTTCCTATGGCGCGAGTCCTCTCTTTGAGGCTCACACGTGTGAGATTTTGGCCTTCCAAAATAGAGATCAAGTCATGTATAACCAGAATGGTCAAGACTGGAAAAATATAAATCACAAGAAGGGTCGACCGACCTTTTTGGTAGTCTAGAACTAGTATGAAAATAATATTGGGCACATGAAGGGTCGGATGCCCCTTCATTTATGAGGGAATTGTGAAAATATTCAACCGAAAAAGTATAGGCTGTCAAATCATGTATATCCTGAATGGTGAAGACTGCAAAAATACTAAGCACAAGAAGGGTTGGTCAACCCTTCATTTAAAAGAGAAATGAAAAACAATTAATCTATGAAGGTTGGGACAACATTTCCCCACTACCGACTTCCGCAGTATATGGTAGGGATGGGGACATTGCCTATGTTATAACATGTAAACAATATTTATCCCGACTTCCGACTAACGACAAGAAGGATCAGCTGCCCCTTCCGCAGTATAAAAATAATAGTGGGCAGAAGAAGGGTTGGCCACCCCTTTATTCATTTATCTCGAGCCTCATTCAAAAATGGGGTGTTGGTTAATGACATTCAACTTCAAATGACCGTCATATTATACATACACCAATATCAAAAGAAAATGTATGGTTTTGGAACCTGGATTTTGGTTCTTTTGGAAACGGATTTGGCATTTTCGGGACGGTTTGGTCACTTCAGAACCGGATTTGGTGCTTTTGGAACCGGTTTTAGCTCTTTAGGAACCTTGATTTGGCACTTTCAGAATCGGATTTGGCACTTTTGGAATCGGTTTTGGCACTTTCAGAACCGGTATTGGCACTTTTGGAACCGGTTTTGGGACTTTCGGAACTTGGATTTGGTAGTTTTTGAACCGGATTTTGCTTTATTTTGGAGTCTAGAAAGGCTGTTTTTGACCCGTCTTCAAAGTGACTTGGACTGGAATAAGTCCAAATCTAATGAAATTGGAGTTCAATACCATTGGTTTCCTTAAACCATAGTTGTATTCTCCATCACCCAAAAGCTATAAAAAGGTGATAGAGGCTCCTCACTAATCATCCACATTCATCATATCCTCATGCTGCCAAAATTGCTCTTGAGCTTTGCCCATCCTTTTTTGAGCTTGAAGTTCTTTATCAAGAGTAAACCCTTGGCCCATCCTTGAAGCATCTTGGAGAAGAGAGAGACTATTGGAGCATTGGAGCACTACTTGTAGCTAGGGTTTTACCCCTAGCTTGTGCCAATGAGCACCTACTAAGGAGAATGGACTCCTTAGTAGCAGTTCAATAATGATTAAATGATTAAGCTAAAACAACAATTAACAAACTACTTTAAGCATTGCATGAGACATAAATAAAAGATGTAAAAAATGGTTTTATATTAATGTTACCTTGAGTGTCAAGGTTGATGAAGCCCTTTGCAGTGTCCAAGAGGATGCTCCAAGCTTCAGGATGCTCCTTTCTCCTTCTCCAATGTTGGGGATGGGCCAAAGGTGGCTCTCAAGGTGAAAATAGTTCAAAGGTGAACTAGGGTTTCGAGAGAGATTTTGGCAGAGTAAGGGTGCTTTTGATTGTGGATGTGGAATAAGGGATCTCCATCACCTATTTATAGTTTTTTTTGGTGGTGGAGTGCTGACCCATGGTTTTAGGAAACACATAGTTTTGGGCAGCTGTATAGGGTTTTTTCCTCCTTTTCCTCATTATTTTATATTTTTTATTCCTTTTTAGGGGATTTTTGCTATTTTTGGAGGAAAAGGGGGTTTTTTAGCCTTTTTTAGGCTATTTTGATGGTTTTGTGGCCTTTTGGAGGCATTTTAGGCCTTTTGGAGGCTTTTTAATGGGATTTTAAGGGAAAAATGGTAGGAAAATGGACAAATGAGCTATATAATGTGGTAATGAGGTAGTGAACACTTTTTGGGTGTTAACAGATTGCCCCCTGATGTGCGAGGTCAGGAGCTAATCGTATGGCCGATGGACATCATAAGTCATGAATGGTTTTCCTGGGATGTGGAGAGAAGAGAAGAAACAAACTGAAGCCCGGAACAACGATCCCGAACAACTGCAAGAACTAAAAGTACATAACCTCAATAAAGGATGAGGAATCATCTGATCCTATGGACGAGGCGGGCATTCCCATGCTCGTATCAGGATATAACATAACAATAACAATGGGGTCCAAAAAATGGGGACCTGAAATATACATGACCTCAAATACTGACTGAGGAATAATCTCAATATATGGACGAGGCGGGCATACCCATGCTCGTATCAAGATACATAAACATAACTGTGAGGCCCGAAAAGGGGGACCTGTAAGATACATGACCACTGTGTACATCATAAGAGTCCAGAGGGGACACAAAATCTGGGACATACTGCTGAGCTGACCATGTCTGTGCTGAAAAACTGAGACACTGGAATAATCAACAGTGCTACTGAATGTGGTACCACAGGAGCTGATGAGCTGCTGGATCATAGTGACTGGGATCATACTCTCTATGGTACACTGAACTGGAACTGAAATGGGTACTCAAGGAAGCATATAGCTGGATGGCTTCCGAATACAATCGCCAACGCAGCCTGGACATCCACAGGAACATAGAACTGGGCGTTCCGAAGTGACTCACCAATGTGCTAGAGTCGGGGGAAATCCGGGGTCTTCGACTAAAAACTGATGGGATATAAACCTACGCGATCCTCAACGATGCGATCAAGGTGCTGAAGTCGAGCATGTGAGGAACAACCACTCAGAGAGGCAATGATGTCTCCTCTCGGAATGATTCGTAGGCACTTACCACAGATGGTGATAAGTCCAAGGCGTAGGGACCTCTGGGCCTATCCTCTGGAATAGAGGAGCTGTCGTCGACAGAGGGAGACCTGCCCCTATCAAGGCAATGATGTTTCCTTGACAGGAGCGCGAGGTAGAAAACCGAAATGTGATAGTGCTGATGGCAGGACTGATAAACTGTGGGGGGACAACTGGGCAAGTAGAGTGGGTGGACTCAAACTTCCTTTGTTCAGAGTATGATAATGGGAATGATCTGGCAGCATATGAAACTGACTGAGGGGAAAGGGATCATAGCTGTATGGGATCTGGGAAGGTTAACTGGCTGAGGGAGACTCAAGCTGGTATAAAAGGGCAGGAGACTGCAAAAATACTCTGAACAAAGGCGACCTGATTGGGGGTGCTGTCGAGATGATCGATCGTAGTGCCAGGAGGCACGGGGGAAAAAATTCTTCATGGGTTAAGGAACTAGAAGAAGTGTGTGTAAAATGGTACTGTCGTGTGGATTTTACGAGCCCAGGACAGTTCATGCTCGTGGTTGCTTTCAATTTTAAGGAGTCTGAAAGCGATAAGAAGACTCTGAAGTAAAGGAATGGTACTGTCGTGTGGATTTACCGAGCCCAGGACAGCGCATGCTCGTGGTTGCTTTCAATTTTAGAGAGTCTGAAAGCAAGTAAGAAGACTCCAGGGGGTTGCTTTTTCGTAGATTTAGTCTCCAAGGCCCAAAGAAGCATAAAAGGATGCAATGAAGAACTCTTCTAGCCGGTGTGACTAGAGTATTCCTTTTTCGTAATTAGTCTACCAGGTCCGGAAAAGGGTTAAACTTATACCAGATAGACGCCCTTTCAGGTACTTTAACGAGCATGAAAGGAAGCAAGATTGCTCGGCGATCTTTTCATTCTTTTAGGAGTCAGAAAAGAGCTTAACGGAAACTCCCTAAGTGCCTTTTTCGTAAAGGACTTGTCCGGCCCGAAAAAGGGATAAAATTATACCGAACAAAAGGAATGGCCAGGCAAGGAGGAAGTGTTCAATCAAGGTTTAGTAATGATGACCAAGAACGAGGGTAGGTGGGAACACTGATGGACCTCCTTGCGGGGTAGAAGAAATGGTGGCAAAATAACGAAACATTTGCAGTATGACAGGAGTGAATGGCTCATGTAAAAATGTGGAACAATCCGATAGCGACCGATGTGGTACGCGAACCGAGGCAGCAAGGTGTTGGCACACAATGTTGAAAGTGTACCAAGTGAGAGCGAGAAATGATCTCAAGCATCATCACGAGCTCGGAAAAATGAATCCGGTGATATAAAGGATGTCAAAAACGGGTGACGGCCGATGTGGCACGCAAACCGAGGTGACGGGGGGCATTATGAAAAAAGCCCGGAAAAACTGAAGGTGAGAGCGAGAAATGATCTCAAGCATCATCACCAGCTCGGAAAACTGAATCCGATGATATAAAACATGTGAAAATCGGAGAACGGCCGATGTGGCATGCAAACCGAGGCGACTAGTGGCGTCTGAAAAAATGGGTAAAAAATGACAGGACAAAAATAATGCAACGAGGTGACCATCATGACGTTCACGTCGCGCTGATTCCAGTGGTGGAAACGGTTTGTAAAACGGACTCCGTATGGGACCAGAATGACCAAAACAAGAAAAAGTCAACTGACTATAAATAGAGGTGGGTCCAACATGACATGTGTCATTTGTACTTTGTTGACTTTGACTTGTGAGTTGAGTGGACCAGAGCTGAGGTGGCATTTCTGGACGATCCGTCTGGCTGTTTGCAGATCCGCGAGATACAGGTATTTCACTAAACTCATACCTGCATATTTTTTCGGGTTGGGGGTTGGGTAGTGGGTCCCAGGGATGATTTGTACGTTCCACGTGGGGTGGACCGCGGGTTAGGGGGTTGAAACCGCGGTTGAAGACCGCGAGTTTCGGGCCGAACCACGCGGTTGGAGACCGCGTGTTTCAGGCCGAACCACGCGGTTGGAGACCGCGTGATTCCTGGATGGAACCACGGTCGAGTACCGCGAGTTCCAAGGAGGAACACGCGGTTCCCAACCGCGGGTTTTGGGCTGACAGGCGCGGTTGGGAACCGCCGCCAAATGCCTGACATCCGCAGTCGGAAACCGCGGCAGGAAGTCCGAAAGCCGCGGTTTTGGGCCGAGCTGTTAGGGCTTCTGGGAGAGGGAAAAGTATTTTTTCTTTAATTGACATGAGACTGATGGGTTCACTTTGTTTGCTTGGCAGGATGTCGCAGGTACTCTGGAGAGAGAGAGAGATCCCTGATGAGACCATGGGTTTCATTCGAGGGAACCGCCATGTGCGGACAGTGCTGGGATTGTGCGGACTATTGAAGTTCGCACAGATACCTATGATACGGACAGCAACATTGTTGCTGAACCGTCTGATCAGTTTCTGGGAGCCGGACATACAGGCATTCCGGGTACAGGGTGAGAGGGTAGACCTTACCCTCACTGATGTATACTTCCTGACGGGGTTGCCCTGCTTGGGCAGGGTAGCAGACACACAGCCGCGGGTTGCCGCGGACGTCGACATGGAGGACATGTTGGAGAGGTACTGCGGTCAGGACGCGAGGGTGCATAGGAATGCACTCCTGGTGAGGGACCTACAGGAGCCGGCAGTGCAGGCCATGGCGGCGTGTGTGGTGCGGGTATTGGGCTCCCAGTCACCGGAGAAGGTGTCTGGGGGTCAGATGCAGATGGTAGAGCGCGTCTTAGATGGGACGTACTATGCCTGGGGCCAGATGTTCCTGACCTGTGTTCAGCGACAGCTGACGGCAGCGAAGGAAGATGGCAAGGGCTTTTGCTTTGGGTCCTTCCTATGTGCCTTCTTTATGGAGAGGGTACCCACACTGCGGCCACGAGTGCCGATTAGGGCAGGAGGGATGAGGGAGCCGAGGATGGTCCATTGGGGTGAGATGATGCGCCGCCGTGGTGGTGGCGACGTGGGCAGGTACTTCACACAGGAGTTGTACCTGCAGTGGCTTCAGATACCACTGACGCTAGACGACTTCCCGTATCGGGATATGGACTTCACAGGAGATCCGGAGGCGCCACGAGCACCAGGACAGGCATGGGGTCCCGACGGTACGTATATGTTTGTTATTGCATGTTATGTATGTCAGATTTTGATTTGTATGAGAGTAGATAGATATACTGTGACTGACATGTGGTTGATCTTGCAGATGTGGGCCCGAGGCCACCTCCAGGACATGTGGCCCGACGGGGTATTGTGGCCGTGCCAGCTCTGCCTGGGCGAGGAGAGGTGCGACGCCGGGATCCAGAGGTGACCCTAGAGTCTGTACGGGAGCTACTAGATCGGTTATTGATAGGAGTGACCGACGAGGGGTGGCGAGATGTCGATCCTGATGTGGTACGGGATTGCATGGGGGCACCCCGTGAGTTCAGGTCCATCGCGATCCGGGTGGCGATTTTGGTGGACCGGGCCCAGGCACAGGAGGCCGGAGGCGAGGAGGACTTGCCGGAGGAGGAGCGAGGGGAGGATTCAGAGGCAGCCGATGCCGGCAGTGATGCAGGATACGACTCCCACTAGGGGGATGCAGGGGACTCCTCCCCGAGTTTTTTGTAGCTACGGCATGTATGTAGATGAGGCTTTAGGCATGTATAGCCATTTTTTGTATAGCTGGGTACAGGGGTACTCAGGACATGTACAGCACTGAACATGTATATTTTTTGATATGTATATATGCACGTGGATGCACTTTTTATATGATGTGTTATATTTGTACGCACGTGGATGCACTTTATGTGTTATGATATGTGTACATTGCACGTGGATGCAAGTAGGTTAGGATGTTAGGCACGTGGATGCCCCTTGTGTATTTTATGTGATGCAACATGATATATGTATGTTTAGGCACGTGGATGCCCCTATGGATATGCATGTGGTGTATGTACAGGAATGCAAATGTGGATGTGATGCAATCTTTTTGGGTTTTTATATGTATTTTTATGAGATGCTATGGGATGATGATGCATGATGCTACATGGTGTGATTGATATGCCAGTCTAGTATGTTGTTGGCCATTTGGTCTGCGACACGATTTTGGGCTCTGGGGACATGTGTGAATGTGATGGATTCAAATTGTCGACTGAGTTGTTTTGTGCGCAGGAATTTTCTAAAAAGGCAGGGATCACGCACCTGGTAGCAGTTGTTGAGCTGGGAGACAAGTAGCTGGGAGTCAAGGAACACATGAAGGTGACTTATGCCCATTTGGAGGGCGGCAGTCAGGAGACCGGTCACAGCATCATACTCCGCCTGATTATTGGTAGCAGCGCCTATACATATTCCGTCAAGGTGAATCATTTCGTTGGAAGGGGAGTACAATACCCATGCTGCAGAAGCCAGGTTGGGAGACCAGCGGCTTGCGCCGTCAGCGAAGCCAGTGTAACTAGGTGGAAGATGGTCCATCTGTAATCATGCAGAAAGGATGAATGTGAGATAATGGTAAAAAAGTGAAAAACAAAAAGAGAGCAAACTGTACAATGCGGACCCATGGGGTCGCAAGTTATGCAATAGGTAGAGAGCCCGTAGGATGCAACCCGTCATGGGGGTTGCGTAAAGGGAGGCCTTTAGAGTTGGTTTCAGTAAGAACATTGAGTTCCTCTGGCCGTGTGTCTATGTGAGGGTTGAGAGTGGCGGTGTTGAAACCGGGCATTCCGTTAGAGGGCCAAGCGAAGACATCACGGAACTCTTGGAAGAGTTGTATATAATCCTCAATCTCCCGCTCGCTGCAGGAGGTTCCTAAAGTGATGAGTTCAGGGGCATATCCGGGGAACTTTGAGGGAGGAAGAGGATGTTGTTTTTGACGAACGGGGGTTACATCAGGCCATGTGTCAATGTGGTGCTCTATAATAACAGGGTCAAGACCAGGCATTTCGGTATAGGACCAGGCAAAGACATCACAGAATTCTTTAAAAAGGTTTATGTAGTCCTCAATCTCTTGTTTACTGCAGAATGCTCCTAAAGTAATAAGTTCAGGGGCACGACCTGGAGCAGCAATATCAACTTGGATGACAGGTGAGATGTTGGCCATGTTTCCCTCCTTGAAGGCATCAGGAGCAGGAATAGGGTCCTTGAACCAGTCAACCTTAGTGGGGAGGAAGTCTTTGGATTCGACCGCGTATTGGGTAGCGGTGTTAGAGGAAGACGCTTCTGGGATGAAATAGGAACGGTGGTGCATATCATCCCAAGGATAATCCGGGGCAGTAAGGGCCTCAAGAATCTCCTCATCAGTACGGAACGTTTGCGTCGTCAAATCGGTTGACGAGGGAGTAGTGGTGGAAGAGATCATATAGATGGTATTAACCTCTCCGGAAGGTGAAGAGTCTGGGGGGTAGATCTCCTCAATGGTAGGTGGTGCCATCTCAAGATCCAGATTGTTCATCTCATAGAGAGCCGCTCGGTAATCCGGGAGATCGGGACAATGATGTGAATAGTGCCCATAAATACCGCAGATGGCGCAGGAGTGGTTGGTACGTAGGGACTTATCTTTAGGCTTAGGAGTAGGGTTTAGGTCGACAGTTGGGATGTTAGGATCGTCATCGAGCATTTGCATGTGCTTCTGCAATGCGGGTAACTGTGGGCATTGGTGGGTCGCATGGCCCAACTCGTCACACAGCGAGCATTTGGGAGGAGCACGAAACACTGGAGGTTTCTTGACTGTCTTTGGAGGTGGTACAGCAGTGTAAGGTTGAGGACCTCTGCCCCCAGTGGGTGTGGGAGTAGGAGGAGGTGTCGTGGAGGATAAAGGGGTAGAGACACCGGGAGGTGGCTGAGTGGTAGTAGCCATGGGTTGCACCGGCTGGAGGACGACATCAGGTGTCGGCGGGCGAACGGGAGGCGAAAGATACCATACAGGTAATCCCAAGGTTAACCCAGGGAGGCTAAGGGTAGCCATGACCGGGGCGCTTACTACTCCCGATGGAGGGACTAGGAAGGGGATCGTATGGATCGGTGTAACACCAATGTGGCTAGGTACCAATGGTGGTTTAGGCAACAAGGGTGGTTGAGTGTTAGGTGGTAGATTGTCGTGGGACAAGGTACATAAGTCAGACATTTCGGGCGTAGATGACGGCGGAGGAATGGATTGAAAGGTGGAGGTCATCGGCGCATCTGAGTAGACTCCAGGCCCCGTAGAGGAAACAAACGAGGTGGAGGCAGGAGAAACAGGTTGTTCAACCATGGGGAGAACATTTTCAGGTGCCGCTGGAGCACTTGGATCATAGTAGGTGAGCTGGTCAATCTTAACCACGCGTCCTTCATGGGGGAACATCATGGTGCGAAAGACAGAAGAGGCAACTGCCCGCATGGCATACATGTAGCTGCGGCCGAGTAGAAGGTTGTAATCCAATTGGGCATTGATTACCTCTATGTCAATAAGAACTGTTTTACCACCTAACTGGACTGGAACGTTGGGTAGAAGGCCTTGGGGCTGGGCCGAACGACCGTCGTAGGCACGTAATGCAGTGGTGGACTGCTGGAGAGGAGGGGATCCTAGCTTCTGCCATACAAATGTAGACATAACGCATGTGGAAGCACCCTCATCGATGATGCACCGATGGATAACAAGATTCCTAACGGAGACTGTAACTTGGAAGGCTAAGCTGGAAGGTAGGCGTGGTTCAGACTGGTCTAAATCAAATGCCATCAAATGCGAATCAGTTGGGTCAATCCCCCCAATAGTGGAAAGTAGAGTCTTGTGATGGGAAGGGCAGTTCTTCAAGACTTCTAACGCAGACATGGCTGCGGGGGATTGGGCTAGGTCGTCTACAATGTTGTAGTTTGACGCAGCGCGTTCGTTAGGGTTATTGTTGATTCGGCGAAGTGGGAAACGAGGTGCTTTCGCAGCGCCGTCTATGGGAGGCGGAGGTATACGTAACGCCTGATCGGTGGGATGGGCGTTAGCAGGTTTATCCGTGGGAGTGGCTTCAGAGGTGGAGCCATATTGGTTCCGACGGGTCTGGAGGTTGACGTCAGCGGATGACATCATCAGTAAGTGGTGGGTACCTGAGTCAAACATGGGTTGATCAGGAGCAGCGTAGGTGATCTGTTGTTGTTGGGCCGCGTTGGCTTGATGGGGAGCCAACGGCTGAGTGTTCACTACGCCTTGGGTCGGTAAGGGGTTTTGCAGCACCAAAGGGGGTTGCTGAGGTTGGGGGGGGTTGGGCAGTGCTTGGGGAGCCGCATGCCCTTGGCGATGGGCCTCGTCAACCCAAAGCTGCCGAGCTCGCTCCAAGTGTGGGCAAGCATGGGTGTAATGTCCATAGACTCCGCAAATAGAACAAGGGTGGTTTGTTCGCAGATTGGGGTTTTTGGCCTGCTTGGGCGGGCGATCAGGGTTTTGATTAGCGGGGGCCGCATTGTTATTGTCAGGGGGATTAGCCGGTTGACCAGCTTGGTCTGCAGGTTGGTTGTTCCCCCGATTACGGCCCTTGCCGCGGTTCTGTTGGCCCTGGTTACGTTGGTTGTTCTGGTTTTGCTGCGGGTTCTGTTGGGCGTATACTTGCCCTTGGGCAGCAGGTGGATTTTGAGGTTGCGCAGGTGCAGGAGCAGGCTGCGGAGGATGATATGTAGGTTGGGGCTGAGCAGGTGCAGCAACTTGAGGGGGTTGCTGATAGGACTGCGGAGCAGGTTGTGGATGTGCCGCAGGGGCTGCCTGGGGCGGATAATAAGCTGGTGGGGCTTATGAAGGCGCAGGAGCTGGGGCAGTCTGCTGATGGTAGTAAGGCTGAGGGGCGACTGGAGGAGCATAAGCAGGAGTCGCATACCCGAAGCACTGAGGTGGACATGAAGGTCCATGGGAATGGTGATGTGTCATGGGAGCATATGAGTTGGTTGCTCCCGACTGGGAGGTAGCCCTCGACAGGTCGGGGCCAGGGGTAGGACGTGCTATAGAAAATGGTTGGGGATACGAAGAAACACGGCCAATGATACCATCTGCAGCGTGGGATGCCCCCGGCGCATCATGATGGGAGGACTCGCCGCGAGGGGCGTCAGGTATAATGGTATAAAGGTAACCCGATTGGGCGTAAATGAGGTCGAACTGTTGTGCCTTAAGGATGGCTTCTTCTTCAGACTGGGGTCTTTCTGAGGCCACATCCTTAGCAATAACAGGAAGAAGGGATTTGAGGAACCAATCTAGGAAGATACGGTCGTCAAGTTTGATCTTGCATAAGCTACGGCGTCGACGCCACTCATGGATGTGGTCCGTGATATGGGTAGCCGTGTTTTGTCTACAAGATAGAAGGATCTCAACGCCCGCGTCATAGCGGACAGGCAACTGGAAGAACTGCAGGAAGGTAGAGGCAAGGGAGGCAAATGTGGCGTGGGTCCCATGTGGTTGCTCAATATACCATTTGGCTGCAGAGCCACTAAAGGTGCGCTGTAGGAGACGGAGGCGAACAGAGTCATCCACGATGGAGTTAGAGGAACACCATAGGTGGAAAGACATGATATGGTTTTGTGGGTCCTCACCGGCCTTACCCTCGAACTTAGGGATGTCAGAGGGTAGTTTGGTAGGCATATGAGGCCACATAGGGTCGTGTCGAATAGGATCGTTGGTCAATCTGGCCAGGTCAGGTAGGTTGAGGCTAGCCATGAACGGCAAACTGGAAGAAGGCTGTGACACAGTAGTGCTGTGGACCAAGTTGGGGCCAGTGCCCCCAAGTGGAGGGACAAGATTTAGGGTGGTGCCCCCAAGTGGGGGAACTGAGGTAGTGGAGGATGGTCCAGCACCACCATGGGTAGTGTGAGCCACTGATGTAGTGGGGATGGGTATTCCCGCTGTGGGTATAGGTACCGTGAGGGGAACGGTAGATGGTTGCCCCATGGAGGGCATACCAAAAACAGGTGTAGTAACTGGTGTAGTGGTGGATGTGCCACTAATGGTCCCTATGACAAATGGAGTGGAAGTCGTACCAGCCATGGGGCTAGTAGGGGCAGTATAAATAGGGTTCTCAGACTCTTCGTCAGAATCAGAGGTAAAGTAAGGAGCGTCACTATCTGGTGACGGAGTCCTACGTCGCTGACGAGTGGAGTCAAGTGACAAGGCTCTAGATCTGTGATGAGTGGTATCAACGGACAATGATCGGAATCTACGACGAGTGGTGTCAAGAGAACCGTGCTGTGGGGGCTCGCCCCTGAGGCGCCGAGAATGTCTCGGGGACTCAATGGTGACAGATGGTGTCTAGTCTCTGTGGGTTGAGGTGAGTATAAAAATAGCTCAAAAATCCTAATGCAACCGAGTGTGCAGAAGGAGAGCTAAAAAACAAGGCACTCAGGCCAACAACCAACTCAAAACACCCATTTCAACAGCTGTGCTACAATAGGTGGAGTAACAACAAAGATGGTCAGAATACCAACAAGCAGCAGGTTTCCTAGAAAAGAAAAATGGTGGACTCACTAGACCAAAGGGAGGTAAAGGAGCATGCAAACACCTAGCTAAAAGTATTCTGACTCAACTAAACATATCCTCTGCAAGGTGATGAAATCCAAGTCAGACAATATGAGTAGGAAAGCCAAGTGGCTATGATATCCCCCTACCGGGAGGGACACCGGGTAGTCAATCCTAGAAGAATGGCAACTAAGATACCCCGTTCATGACACGTCCAGAAATGTGAATCTGCCGTTTAGTTCGTTGACCGCAATACCCCTATACAGGGATATCCCGCGAACCGCGAAAGGTAGCCCTTCGGTTACTGAATGGAGTGCGGTATTCCACTCAGGCCTCCGGAACCAGTCTCCCGACTTCAACCCTCCTAAGGGAGAGGCCCTCTGATAAACTGGTCGTGACCGTGCCAAAAAGTACTAGGGGATTTTGGTTCCCTATTTGGACAACAACTATGTCTCAAGTGAAATAACCAAGGGGTGTTATTGGAAGCCTATCCCCCTGATCCTACCTAACTACAATGATTCTTTTGTGTTCCCCAAGTGGGGTTAGAATGTTGGTTTAATTAGGTACTTTTTAAGGCTCACTTGATTTTATGTGACAGAGTGTGTGCTCGTGAGGTAATGATCCCAAAAATAGAAGTGCCACAAGGGAGGGCAACTTCCAATCTATCAATAATGCTGAAATTGATTTTTTGAACTTGCAAAATTTTCTGAAAATAAAAATACTGAAATTTTAAAAAGATTCTGTAAAAGGAACAGAAATTATGTTGCAGAAAGGCTGTAAGGAAGTGGGCTGCAGGTGGGACAGAGGGCTGTTCAAATGCAGAAAATATTGCAGCAAGAGGGGCTGGGCTCAAAACAGGAAAAGAGCAGAAATCATACCGCGGGTCTGTGGCGGATCAGAACAGGCCGACCGCGGGTTTGAGGGAAACAGCGGCGGTCAGGTCACGGCTATTGGGCCAACAGAGGCAGTCGGGACGCAGGAAACAGGGGAAAAGACACAGTCGGGTCGCGGCTATCGGGCCAACAGTTGCAGTCGGGACGCAGGAAAAATGGAAAGAGACACAGTCGGGTCGCGGCAAAAAGGCTAACAAGCGCAGTCAGGACGCCCGAAAGAGGCAGAAAGCCGCAGTCGGGACGCGTGAAAAAGGCCGACAGGCGCAGTCAGATCGCGGCAAACAGGCTGATTAGCCACGGTCGGATCGCAGGTAACAGACTTGAATCCGTCGGCAGAGCGTCGGAAGCAGTCTGAGAGCCACGGTCGGATCGCGGGTAAAGGCCTGAAAGGCGCGGTCGGGACGCGACTGTAGAAGGAAAAAGACGCGGTATGCGGCGGCCGAAAGGGACAGCCGAAAGGAAAAAATTTAAAAAACGGAAACCAGAAATTCGAAAACTAGGGGAGTCGCCAAAACTGTAGCTAGGGTTTTACCCCTAGCTTGTGCCAATGAGCACCTACTAAGGAGAATGGACTCCTTAGTAGCAGTTCAATAATGATTAAATGATTAAGCTAAAACAACAATTAACAAACTACTTTAAGCATTGCATGAGACATAAATAAAAGATGTAAAAAATGGTTTTATATTAATGTTACCTTGAGTGTCAAGGTTGATGAAGCCCTTTGCAGTGTCCAAGAGGATGCTCCAAGCTTCAGGATGCTCCTTTCTCCTTCTCCAATGTTGGGGATGGGCCAAAGGTGGCTCTCAAGGTGAAAATAGTTCAAAGGTGAACTAGGGTTTCGAGAGAGATTTTGGCAGAGTAAGGGTGCTTGTGATTGTGGATGTGGAATAAGGGATCTCCATCACCTATTTATAGTTTTTTTTGGTGGTGGAGTGCTGACCCATGGTTTTAGGAAACACATAGTTTTGGGCAGCTGTATAGGGTTTTTTCCTCCTTTTCCTCATTATTTTATATTTTTTATTCCTTTTTAGGGGATTTTTGCTATTTTTGGAGGAAAAGGGGGTTTTTTAGCCTTTTTTAGGCTATTTTGATGGTTTTGTGGCCTTTTGGAGGCATTTTAGGCCTTTTGGAGGCTTTTTAATGGGATTTTTTGGGATTTTAAGGGAAAAATGGTAGGAAAATGGACAAATGAGCCATATAATGTGGTAATGAGGTAGTGAACACTTTTTGGGTGTTAACACTACTCCTATACTGCTGCAAGAATTCCAACAACCTCACCATTGAGGTAAACCATTGCAAACCATTGTTTGCCCATTTATATAAAATATCAAATTTTTTATTGTTTCTCTTATGGATCTAGTTTTTTACTGTTCTTAATCTAGATTTACTTTCTTACATATTCTAGTTTAATATTTACTTTTTACATTACTTTTTACTGCTTTAATCGAGACTGCTACTGCAGAGTTAGTAGGTGCACATTTGCACATGCTTGGGTGAAAACCCAAGCAACATTTTTTAGCGACTCCGCTTTACTTTGAATCTTTGAATCTTTGTTTAGATCTAGAATTCTTCTTATTTTTGTTGTTATTTAGCTTTATTTTTATAGACCTGGCTTACCACTAAGCCCATAGCTTGCTGCCCTAGCCCTTGGCCGTTTTTGCAGCCTCTACAGTCCCAATTTTTAAAATTTTGGTTTTCGTTTTCGACAACTTTTTCCGTCCCATAAATCGCAGGTTTCTGAACCCACAGTTGCGATCCAGATCACGGCTTTTTAGCCGAAAGCCGATATTTCAAAACTCTATGTTTTAACCTGAAATCGCGAGTTTTCCCCTCTTATCCGCGATCCAGATCATGGGTTTCTGACCCACAACCACGATTCCATATCACGACTTACATCCCCCAGCCGCGATGCATATCACGAGATTTACCCAGATCGCCGTGATCCGGATCGCGAGTTTTGCCTCAGATAGCTGCGATTTCGACTCGAACCTTGTGATTTTCCATATGAGCTTTCATCACCCATTTCGGCCCATATTTTCCAGCCATCTCCCCTACACTTTGAAAGCCTACTGTTCCACTTGTAGCCTTAGATATTCATTTAATTTTTCTGTTATTTGCTTTACTATATGATTTTGGAAAAAATTTCAGTATTTTTATTGAAAGAAAAAATTGTTAAGTATTTACAGTTAAAAGTTTCATATTTGCAAGTTGAAATCAACATTTTAATTTGATAAATATTCACCCAAGCGAGGCATTTTTGGTACATAACCACACTTACACACACTCTGTCACCATTGATCAAAGTGATCCATAAAATGTTTACTTAACTCAACCAATTTTCTAATCCCATTTGGGGAACATCAAAAGAACATTGTAGTTAGGTAGGATTGAGGGGATAGGTATCCAAATAACACCCCTCACTCACTTTCATTTGAGACATAGTTGTTGACAATTAGGGTACACAAATCCCTTAGTACTTATTGATATGGTTATACACCAACTTGTCGGAAAGGCCTCTCCCTTAGGAGGGTCGAAGTAGCAAGATTGGTTCCGGAGGCCTGAGTGGAATACCGCAATCCATTCAGTAACCGAAGGATACATACTCATTGTTCTCAGTGTACTACCCATATGGGAGTACAACGGCGATAGAACAGGAGCTACAGATTCACCTTTCTGGACGTGTCATGAACGAGGTATCTTAGTGGCCTTTCTTCAAGGATTGTCTACCCGGTGTCCCTCCCGGTAGGGGGATATCATTAGCCTTTGGTTCTATGTTTCGTATTTTCTAACTTGGATTTCATCACCTTGTAGAGGATACATCTTGTTGAATCATACTACCTTTTTAGTTAGGTGTTTGTATGCTTTATTACCTCCCCTTGGTTAGTAAGTACAACATTTTTATTTTTAGGAGTCGTTTGCTTGTTGTTATTTTGACCACCCTTTTTAATTACTCCACTTACAGTAGCACAGCTGTTACCGTAAGTGTTTTGAGTTCGATTGTTGGCCTGAGTGCCATTGCTCTTGTGCTCCCATCCTGCACACACGGTTGCACTAGGGTTTTTGAGCTTTTCACTCACCACTACCCATTAGTTTTACTAGTTGACTGTCACCATTGAGTCCCCGATACGTTCTTGGTGCTTCTAGGGAGAACCACTGTAGTATGGTTCACTTGAAACCACTCGTCACGGACATAGATAATTGTCACTTGACTCGACACATCCTCAGCATAGAGCCTCGTCATCCAATTCTAACGCCCCTCATTTCACATATGACTTTGAGGCAGAATCTGAAAACCCTACATACACAACACCAACTAGCCCCATGGATGGCATGACTTCCAACTCCTTCTTTATAACGACTGCTAGTGGAACATCGACCACCCCCGCCACCACAATGGCCACCATAGTAGCCACAAATACAACAACTACTCTGGGTATGCCCTCAATGGAACCCACACCTACTTTGGGTATGCCCTCCATGGGACATAACCTAGGCATGCCCTCAACGGGATCTACAATTACCATCCCTGCTACTATGCCAAACCCAACAGTTACTATACCTAATGCCAACCCATCTCTAACCCATGTTACACTTGGAGGCGTAGGACCATCCCATACCAACCCCACACCTCTATTTGTGGGTCATATCCCCCTCACGGCTAATATTCCCTTTAGAGGCAGTGGCCTAATCAATAATGCTACCAATATCACATATGCCCCAGTGACCATGTCACACTCCTCTGCCAGTTTTCCATTTATGGCTAGTCTTAACCTACCGGACCTGGCAAGATTAACAAACGATCCCATTAGACATGATCCTACTTGGCCTCACATGCCCACTAAACTCCCATCAGACATCCCTAAGTTTGAGGGGAAGGCTGGTGAGGACCCACAAAATCACATTATGTCTTTTCATCTACGGTGTTCCTCCAACTCCATAGCAGATGACTCTATTCTCCTACATCTGTTTTAAAGAACTTTCACTGGCTTGGCAGCCAAATGGAATATCGAGCAGCCTCATGGGACACACCCTACGTTTACATCCCTTGCCTCGAATTTCCTACAGTTCTTTCAACTACCCATCCGCTATGACGCGGGAGTAGAAATCCTATTGTCTTGTAGACGGCTACCCATATCACAGATCACATCCATGAGTGGCGTAAACGCCATAGTCTATGCAAGATCAAGCTAGATGATCGCATTTTCTTGGATTGGTTCCTAAAATCTCTCCTTCCAGCCATAGCCAAAGATGTGGCTTCTGAACGACCCTAGTCGGAAGAAGAAGCCATTCTAAAATCCCAACAGTTTGATTTAATTTATGCCCAGTTTGGCTACCTATATACAATTTTACCTGATGCCCCCCGAGGCGATCCATCACGGAATGATGCGCCGAAGGCATCCCATGCCGTCGATGGTATCATTGGCCATGCTGTATCACACAACCAACCCTTTTCAATTATGCCTTATAATACTTGCCCTGACCTTTCGCGGGCCACATCCCGATCCGGAGCTACAACCTCATATGCTCCCATGGCACACTCTAATCACACTCATGGACCATCATGTCCACCACAGTGTTACAGGAACGCACCATCAACTTATACACCCCCTACATATTATCAACAATAGGCCACTCATGCTCCTGTTCACTCACAAGCCCAATCGACTTATTACCCTCCGCAAGAAGCACCTTTTGCCCCAACACTTCCAATATCTCAAACTTACCAACAACCACAACAAGCACCTAGACCACCTCTGAACCCTCCTGCTTACTATACACCGCAACCTCCTCTAGCACCTACGTGACCTCAAAATCCCCCTACTGCCCAAGGGCAAGTATATGCACGACAGAACTAGCCCCAAAACCAGAACAACCAACGTAATCAAGGAGGTCAACAAAACCACGGAAGAGGACGCAACCGTGGGAACACTCAACCTCAAAACCAAGGCGGTCAGCCACCTAATCCTTAGAATAATAATAATGTTTCTCCCGCCAACCAAAACTTTGATCGTCCACCGAAACAGGGTAAAAATCCTAATTTAAGAACAAACCATCTGTGTTCCATATGCGGAGTATATGGCCATTACACACACTCATGTCCCCATTTGGAGCAAGCACGCCCACTCTGGACTAATGATGCCCAATGCCAAGGGCACACGGCACAGCCAGCCCCACCTCCTCAACTGCAACCCATGGTCTTGCAGAACCCTTTACCTACACAAGGAGTACTGAACACTCGCTCGTTGGATCCCCCCCAAGGGAACACGACACCACACCAGCAGATTAATTACGTTGCATCTGAATATCAACATATAGATTTAGGCACTCACCATCTATTAATGATGTCATCAAATGATATCAACCTCCAAACACACTGAAACCAATATGGCTCTACCCCTGAAACCACGCCTGCTGATCCAACCACAAACACCCTTCCAACTGATCAGCCATTACGCATACCTACTATGCTATTGGACGGGGGCCCTAAATCCCCTCGCTTCCCCCTACGAAGGATCAACAATAACCCTAACACTCGTGCCACCTCAAATTATAACATTGTGGAAGACTTGGCCCAGTCCCCCGCTGCTATGTCTCCCCTGGAAGTCCTAAAAAACTATCCTGCATAGAGGAAAATCTTATTGTCCGCCATTGGTGCAATAGACCCTATTGACTCACGAATGATGGCATTCGACTTAGACCAAGCCGAACCATGCCTGCCTTCTACATTAGCATTTCAGGTTTATGTATCCATTTAGAACCTTGTGATTCATCGATGCATCATTGATGAAGGTGCCTCCACCCACGTAATGTCGACATTTGTTTGGCAGAAGCTCGGATCTCCAACATTGCAACCATCCACCACCGCATTACGAGCCTACTATGGCCATTCAACTCAACCATAAGGCCTTTTAGCTAACATGCCCATTCAATTAGGTGGCAAAACAATACTTATAGACATAGAGGTCATCAATGCCCAACTTGATTATAACCTCTTGCTAGAACGAAGTTACATGTATGCCATGAAAGTTGTCGCTTCATCCGTCTTCTGCATTATGATGTTCCCCCACGAAGGACGCGTGGTCAATATCGACCAACTGACATACTATGATCCTAATGCTCCTGCCGCACCAAAAAATGTTCTCCCTATGATTGAACAACCCGTTCGGAATGCACCCACATCGTTCGTCTCAACAGTCGGACCCGACATATATTCAGATACATCCATGACTTCCACATTTCAATCCATTCCACCTCCTTTACAAAAAGTCGAGATATCTAATTTGTGCACCCTCTCGCACAATACACATACACCTAACCAACAACCCTCTTTACTACTGCAACCATCCACAGTGCCCAGTCATATCGGAGCTACACCAATCCATACTATCCCGTTCTTGTTCCCCCCTTCAGGCGCAATCAACACACCAGTAATGGCTATGCTCAATATTCCAGGGTTAACATTAGGACTACCTATGTGGTACCTTCCTACCCCAACCCCTCCCCCGACACTGAATGTCATTTTACAACCGGTGCAACCCATCAATACCTCTAACTGTCCACTCCCTGGTGTAGAGAACATCCAAAACCGACCACCTCCAACAGTGGCCACTGCATCAACATCCAGTAATCCTCCCCCTCCACTCTGCTACACTGGGGGTAGAGTCCCACAAACCTACACCGCTGCACCTACCACCCACACAGCCCCATCGACTCCAAAGATGGCGAAGAATCCTCCAACATTTCGTGCTCCCCTGAAATGCTCTTTGTGCGACGATTTAGGCCATGCTACCCATCAATGTCCACAATTACTAGCACTTCAAGAACACATGCAAATGTTGGACGATGATCCTAACATCCTAGTGGTTAAAATGGAACTGGCTCCTCATCCTCACGACAAATCGCTGCGTACCAATCACCGTTGTGCAATATGCGGCATATACGGCCATTACTCACATCACTGCCCTGATCTCCCAGATTACAGAGAAGCTCTATTCGAATTGAATAATGCTGACTTAGAAACATCCCCTCCCCTTATTGAGGAAATATATCCCCCAAAATCTTACTCCACAGAAGAGATTAATACCATTTATATGATCTCGTCCACCAGTGCAAGAGGGAAATTTTTAGGGGCGAAATTTCGCCAATTGGCTATTTTTTGGGCCTTTTTTCAAAAACTAAATTTGCTATTTGGTCATTTTTAGTCTCTAATATCGCCTATATAGACATAAAATATGTTTTTTTATCATAATATTCGCCAAAATTTACAAATTTCAGTAGTAAATTGTATGTTTCATATTTATTATTCGCCTACCAATCTATATTTATGTTTTGTTCAATCCAAAATAATCGCCTAGAATACTATACTTAAGTATACTTTTATAATCCTTAAAAAATACCCTGTAGTGCACCCCAATAAACCGATTTGAAAACACAATGCTTCCGCAATGATGAGGAAATAATTGAAGCACTTACTGCACCCAACTACCCCTGGGATGATATGCACCACCGATCATACTTCATCCCTGAAGCATCTACCTCTTCCATGACAAATCAATTCTCCGTTGAATCCAAAGATTTCCTTCCCACAAAGGTCGAATGGTTTAAGGATCCAATCCCATCCCTTGATGCCTTTGAGGAAGGAAATATGGCCAATATTTCACCTGTTATTAAAGTTAACATCTCTAACAAGCCTGGAATACCCGAACTCATTTCCTTGGGTGCATCATGTACATAGGATGAGGTACAAAATTACAAGAAACTCTTCCAAGAGTTTTGCGATGTATTTGCATGGTCCTACACTGAGATGACGGGTCTTGATCCCACTATTGTAGAACACCACATTGACACTTGGCCCAACATACCACCTTTCCGCCAAAAACAATGCCCCATCCACCCATCTAAGCTTCCTGCCGTCAAAGCGAAAATTGAGAAGCTTCAAACAACAGGTTTCATTTCCCCATAGCCTACACCACCTGGGTTTCTAACCCAGTACCAGTTAATAAGAAGCAAGTCACTATCCATGTCTATAATGACTTCCGCGACCTAAACCTCGCTTGCCCCAAAGACAACTTTCCAACACCATTTATCGACCAACTTATCGATGCATGTGCGGGGCATGAGATACTATTGTTCATGGATGGTTTCTCCAGGTATAACCAAATTCACATTCACAAAGAAGATCAGTACAAGACTACCTTCACCAGCCCATGGGGCACTTTTGCTTACCGTGTTATGCCTTTCGGTCTTAAAAACGCTGGAGCCACCTTTCAGTGGGCCATGACATATTGTTTCCATGACTTAGTCAACATCATCTTGGTATACCTTGACGACCTCACGGCCCGATCGAAAAAATGGTCCAATCATCTAAACGACCTCCGACAAGTATTTCTATGTTGTCGCAAATATCAAATCTGCTTGAACCCACTCAAGTGTGTATTCTGCGTTCTGGCAGTCCAGTTGTTAGGTTTCATCATCTTACAGAAAGGAATCGTAGTCGATTCGTTAAAGGTCCAAGCCATCTTAGACCTCCCATTACCTCGTACGCTTCGACAATTACAGAGCCTTTAGGGAAAAGCAAATTTCCTTCTCCATTTTGTCCCCGATTATGCCATGGTTTCCTTCATTTGCTCCATACCCACATCCCTTTTGTGTGGGACGACCAAGCACAAGGAGCTTTCGATGACCTGAAGAAATCTCTCACCAATGCCCCTTTGATCTCCCATCCAGATTTCTCTAAAGATTTCATTCTTTACGTTTCGGCATTCAATTATGCTATCTCTGGAGTTCTCGTTCAAGAAGACCCTGCTCGTCAAGAGCCCATCATTTATTATGTGAGCCAAACCTTATCTGGTCCTTCGCTACGGTACCCATACGAAGAGAAACTGGCCCTCGTCGTCGTCTTTTTAGTACATAAGTTGCGACATTACATCCTCATGAGCCACACTAAAGTTGTCGCGGACTCCAACCCCATGGTCTATCTATTGAACCGTCACCTTCTGCAGGGCCACGTTACTAAATGGGTTATTATCTTACAAGAGTACGACCTAGCTTTCACAACCCCTAAGAGCACCAAAGCCTTAAAACTTGCTCAACTTATTACAGACCTACCATCCCTATCGCCATCACCATCAGTCAATACTAATCTAACCGATACCATTTGTTCATCATCTCGTCAGATGACCCTTGGTACAACAACATTTTGGTTTACCTCCGTACACAAAAGTTTCGACCCAATGTCGACCATGACAGATGCCGTTGCATCTGCCACCATGCTTCCCGTTATCTCCTCTTAGGTGATGTCCTCTATCGACGTGGTGTTGACACCATCTTATGATGTTTTCTTTCTCGAAAGGAAGCAGAACAAGTTCTTAATGATTGTCATAGTGGTTCCCGCAGTGACCATTTATTAGGAATGGCCACTGCCCCAAAAGTCATCCGTGCAGGGTATTTTTGGCCCTCACTATTTACTGATTGCATCACATCGGTCAAACATTGCCAAAATTTCCATCTCTTTGCCCCCAAGGCAAGAAAACCCCTCGCCCCTCTGCATCCAATAGTCACCGTTGGTCCCTTTTGCAAATGGGCCATCAAATTTATGGAGTGTAATCCTGCATCAGCTGGTGGCCATAAATACGTCATTGTGGCTGTTGACTACTTTACCAAATGGGCAGAAGCCATGCCTACTTTTAACTGCACAGCCGACACTGTAGCTCGCTTCTTCTTCAACCATGTTATTACTCGTTTTGGAGTACCTAAGCAACTCGTCTCAGACCATGGTTCTCATTTCGAGGACTCTATCTAGCGAGAAATGTCAACCCTCATTAAATTCCAACATCAATATGCCTCCCCCTACTACCCCCAAGGGAATGGCCAAGTCGAAGCAATCAATTTTTTTTTGAAGACAATCCTCCAACGCACTGTTGATCGGCATAAGTCCAATTGGCATCACATGCGTTTTCCTACACTGTGGGCTTACCGTACCTCCACTAAAACCACCACTGGTTTTACCCCTTTTCATTTGGTTCACGGCGTGGAATCTGTCCTCCCCATCGAGTGTCAGATCCCAACATTGCATATCGCCATCGAACTCCTCCTAGAAACCTCACCATTCGAGCAATGGTTGATTCTGTTGGAACAAGTTGATGAGGATCGCTGAGCAGCCCTCCAAACGATTGTAGCCACAAAAAACTGCTCCGAAGCTGGCTATGATAAGCATGTCCACCCAAGAGCCTTCTGTGAACGAGACCTTGTACTCGTTTACGATCAAGCCCATGAAAAAATAGGAAAAGGAAAATTTGAATCCATGTGGCAAGGCCCATACATCATACACACTTGCCTCGGACATGGGGCATACATTCTGACCGACTCAAAAGGTACCCCCCTGCGCAACCGTTGTAACGAGTTGTACCTCAAACGCTTTTACCCATAACATCTTTTGGACACCACAATCCATGTTGTACAGTTTTAATTCTTTTTTCAATGACAAAACTTTCAAAAACCTTACATTTTGTTTTCTTGCATGACCACAGATGGATCCTGTTCCACTTTACCATGTTGGCTTTGCCGACGGTGCAAGTCACTGGTCTCCAAATCTCGCCTCCGCAGCTTGGGTACTCTATTCCCCCTCACATGAGTTGATTCACCTCGACAGAGTGTGTATAGGTGCTGCTACAAATAACCAGGCTGAGTACGATGTTGTGACCGGTCTCCTGACCGCTGCCCTCTAGATAGGCATAAGTCACCTTCATGTCTTCCTCGACTCCCAGCTTCTTGTTTCCCATCTCAACAATTTTTACTAGGTACGCGATCCCTGTCTCTTTAGAAAATTCCTGCGCATTAAACAAATGATCAGACATTTTGAATCCATTTCATTCACTCATGTCCCAAGAAATCTCAACAGTGTAGCAGACCAAATGGCGAACAACATTCTAGATTGGCACGTCAACCAAACCATGTAAAGACATCAAACATGCATCAAGATAGCATCACATACGCATCAAAAAACCATATAAACAAACAAAATAAATCCATCATAACATTGCATCCATGTGCAACAAGACATGAAAACAATGACAGATGTGCATCCATGTGCATACATGACTATATAATAAAAAATGCATCCATGTGCATAAATATATATATCATATAGTCATAATGTCAAGAGTGCCCTCAACACCCGAATATACAAAAAATACATCAACCATACATAATACATATCACAAAAACATCCCCATATGCTCATCAGCATTTGGGGGCAAGTAATGAAAAACCTAGTCATCGTCATCACGGCCTGCCTCCTCCTCGGGATCCTCCTCCTCTGGATCATCCTGGTCCCTATCCCTCCTCTTCACTACCAACACAACAATCTGCAACAAAATCGACCTCCACTCTCGTGGATCATCAAAACATAGGTCTAAACCTCCCGGTCCAAATCCCTCTAGCCATCATCTGCCACACCATCCAATAGATGATCGATGGTATCACGTATGCCCTCTACTGCCTCATCATCACCTCGACGACGTAGGACTCCTCGTGCAGGCGGTGGAGGTGCCACAACCACCACATGACCCCTGTGGCCTTGATGCCCTAGTGGAGGCCGTGGACCAACATCTGCAATAACCAAAACTCGGAGATGTCAAACATCATAAAAACAACTCTAGCTATCATCAATACAAACATGATATGCTAAAAGAGAAAAACAAAAACAGAGATGTACCATCTGTCCCCTAGGCCTGTCCTGGAGATCAAGGCATCTCAATATCCCCCCGGTAATCCATAGTTTGGTACGGATAATCATCGAATAGAACCGACATCTGCTCTCACTGCTCATACATCTCTGAAGTAAATAAATGTCCAACTCCCGTGCCACCACTCCGGCACATCATCTCTCCCCACCGCACCATCCGCGGCTCACTGATCTCACCATCTCGGACCAGCACATGGGGCCGCAATGTAGGCACCCGCTCAAAAAAGAAGCAACACAGAAATGAAGCATAGCTAAAGTCTCCCCTTTGCAGCCTCACCTTGCTTAGCTCACGCTAAAAGCAGGCAAGAAACATCTTCCCCCAGGAATAGTATGTCCTAGTCATAACCTGATGAACCAATAACATTCCCCCCCGACAATCGGTGGGGCGCCTATGCTCCAAGTACTCGTAGTATGCAATCCACGACTGCTCGCATCGCCGGATCCCGCAAATCAGAACTAACAGTGCACTAGCATGCACACGAGACCCCAAATGGAAAAATCTCTCCAGTAGATCCTCTATGTCAACATCCCCCGGTATCCTGGGATGAGTGTCCCCTATCATACCTAAGCGGGGCAATCTAGTCAGAAAGTAAACATTTGTCAAGGTGAGATCCAATCTCTCACCTTGAACCATGAAGGCCTGAATGGTTGGGTCCCAGAACACGATCAACTTGTTCAACAAAAAATTTGCTGAATGCATAAGGGGAATCTGGGCGAACTTTAGCAGTCTGCCCAAATCCAAAGAAACATGTATATGATGGTTCTCATGGATGATCTGCATCAAAGCATCCAACATCTCCCTCTCCCTCCACGAAGCCCTCGACAGCTTGAGCATCCTGCCAATTACACAAGAAAATTTTGAATTAGAAGCATGCCACAAAATTTCCCCCAGCAACGATCCAGATCATGGCTATGGGGCCCACAGTCGTGATCCGAGATCGTGACTGTGGAAGCCATAGACGCGATCCAGATTGTGACTGTGGAGTCCACAGTCATGATTTACATCGTGACTCTAGATCCCATAGTTGCGATCCACATCGCGACTATGGAGACCACAGCCGCGATCCACATCGCGACTGTGAAGGCCAAAGACGCGATCCAGATCGCGCAAAAATCCTCATAAGTCTCGATTTCCCTCATTGGTCACCCAACGTGACCAATGCACCACCCCTGAGGCCCCGATTCCTCCCTGAAAGTAAATAAAGTTAAAGCTTAAAGCCAATAGGCTTACCTGGAACTCATGAAATGAAAATCCAATGGTCGCTTCTCCAGCAAATGATGAAATTGTTATGGCCAACTCAAATCTCCTATCAAACGCAACAATGCAAATGACACGTGTCACTATGGGTCCACTTGTTATTTATAGATATTTGACCCATTTTCAGTCAACCATTCTTGAGCCATACAACGTCTGTTTTCCAAACTGTTGATACCATTGGATTCAGCGAGGCGAGAACTTTACAGTAGTCTAGTTAGTTTCCCGATTTCACCAATCCTGTTTTTTGGGCATTTTTTCACACACCCTCGTCGCCTCGGTTTGCATGCCACATCGATCGTTGTCTGTTTTTGACAAATTTTATATTCCCGGATTCAGTTTTCCGAGATCGTGATGATGCTTGAGATCATTTCTCGCTCTCACCAGCATATTTTTCGGGCATCATTTCAGATGCTCGTCGTCGCCTCGGTTTGCATGCCACATCGGTCGTTGTCCATTCTTGACGAATTTTATATCGCTGGATTCAGTTTTCCGAGCTCGTGATGATGCTTGAAATCATTTCTCGCTCTCACAACCACATTTTTTGGGGCATCATTTCACATGCTCGTTGTCACCTCGGTTTGCGTGCCACATCGACCGTTGTCCATTTTTGACGAATTTTATATTACTGGATTCAGTTTTTTGCGCTCATGATGATGCTTGAGATCATTTATCGTTCTCATGTCACATTCCCTCCCATCATTCCAAACCACAGAGGGAACATGACTGACATTCCAGGGCTTAATTGCAATCTTAGCCCCATATATTACTAAGAAATTCATAATAAATAAAAACTTCTGTGTGCAATTCATACTCAATATAAACACAACGAAATTAAATCATATTTACACACACAATTGTAATGCATCAACATATCTATCATAGACATATGATGGATCGTCATGCAAAGAATTCAATCTCATTCTCATGCTATGCACGGACTTCATGTCAAATTCATTAAGACAATCATTTCATTTCATTAACATGGATAATTAACATTCAGAACAGAACACATAATGATCATAATTTAATCCACAGAGAACACTTATCTTGAAGAAGAAGCTGTCTAAACAATTGGCTATGTGAGAGCAACGTTCCACCCAACCATAGATCTTTGTCCAACCTATATTGTTTCAGCTGAGAGATCACCCCTGAGCTAGGTTGTGTATCCACTAAGGAGGAACTAAATAGGCTCACTCACAGCCATAGTTTCACTCAACAGCTATGCTAAGCCAACACACAGTTGGGTTTATCAAGCATACAAAAGATAGAGGAGGGAAATGCTAAGCCACTGAGCTCATCCACAGAGCTACAGGCATCTCAAGATAATTCAACAGTCAAGGCACCCACAATACCTACCACACCCAACACAAGGAATGTCCCCTTCTCTGCTCCATAGTCCCTCAGGCGTCCCTTCCCTCCAGTGCTCTTCAGGATGGGCATAGAAAGGTCTAGTTTCTAATTCCTTGAGATTCTAGCCTTCATTGGGTTTACCAAGAAAACCCAACCTCTTCTCAGTCATTCACACTTGGATTTCTCACAATTCTGTCATCAAATAACTCAATCCCGTCATTGGACTTCTGGGCTATAGAAACTGGGTTTTTCTATGGATTTCTGGGTATCTAATGCTCTTAAATTTTCCCCAAGGTTCATACCTATGTATTCCCCATTGGATTTTACTATCAATACCAAATTCTGGGAGTTTATGACTCTTCAAAACATGGGTTCTTGCAAAGTTGCGATTTCTAGTTTTTCTCACTGTTGGGAATTCATAATGGATGAAAATTGATGCCGGGGTCTTCCATAATGGAATGGGAATGATGAAGAACCCATTCCCATGAGTTAGAGTGACTTGTGGTACAACAAAACAGAGCCCATACTCTAGCATACGAATTTCTAGGTTGCCCATGCTCCATTGAAGCCATGGACTGAATTCTTCAACAACTTCCTTACAACAGAATTAAATGTCAACAAGGAAAGTCAAATGGGTTCTCACAATGACATTTGACAGCATATGGTTAATTTCCACAACCCCCTCAGCACTCCCTAGTGGATACACATGGACCCTTCTCATTCGTTGCTTCCATAGCCAGTTTTAGTCTTTTATTGCAATATCAATATTTACATCATTTACAATATTCCATGGCTTAATAGCACATGGGTAACAAAATATCAAATGCTTGTCCATTCTAAATAAAATCCGAACATACGCTAGCAGCGCCTTGACCTTGAGTTGCACGCTAGGGAAACATACATCTCATGTATACAATATTTATATTAAAAGCCAATATTTCATAAGGGTCAAAATTGGGGTAGTACATTCTTCTCCCCCTTAGAACAACACTGTCCTTGGTGTTCTCAAAACTGAACAAAAATGCGCATAGGCTCTACTTGGAACTCTCCCCCGGGTTCCACCTGTATCACATTCCAATCAATCATATGATTAGGATCATGTACATACTTCTTAAGCAAAGATACATGGAAAACATTATGAGCTCTTATGTTAGCAGGCAATGCAACTCTATATGCAATTGGTCCTATCCTATCTAGGACTTCAAATGGCCCACAATATCTTGGTGACAACTTGGCACAACTCCCCAACTTGAGAGAACTCTTCCTTGGTTTCACTCTCAAATAAACATGATCCCTAATCTGAAATTTCTTATGCACTTTTTTCAAATCTGCATAACTCTTTTCCCTATCTTAATTTGCCTTTAAATTCTGCCTGATCTTAGCAACTTCCTATTCCATTTCCTTGATCATCTCTGGTCCAAGTACTACCCTGTTCACCGAGCTGTCCCAGTTCACTGGAGTGCTGCATCCCCTACCATACAATGCCTCAAATGGACTCATCCCCAATGATGCATGATGTCCATTATTGTGTGCAAATTCTACCAAGTGTAGGTAATCTTCCCACTTGGATGGTTCATCCATCACATACATTCTCAACATGTCTTCAAGAACCTGACTCACCCTCTCAGTTTGGCCATCTATTTGAGGATGATATGTTGTACTGAAATTCAATCTAGTTCCCAATTCATGAAATAATCATTTCCAGAAATTGGAAGTGAACTTTGTAACACGATCATAAATTATTGCCTTGGGAAATCCATGCAACTTGAATATCTCTCTCATGAAAATATTTTCAATGTCATTAGCCTTGTGAGTGGACTTGACTGGAATAAAGTGAGATACCTTTGATAGCTTGTACACCACAACCATGATTGAGTCATGTTTCTTCACTGTCATGGGCAGAGCTATTATAAAATCCATAGAGATCACGTCCCACTTCCATTCTGGAATGGGTAAGGGCTACAACAATCGTGTTGGATGTTGGTGCTCTGCCTTAACTTGTTGTCACTTTTGACACCTAGCAATGTACTCAGCTATGTCCTTCTTCATGCCATGCCAAAAGTATTGCTTTCTTGCTACTGCTATAGTCTTCTAATATATCGGGTGTCCAGAATATGGCATTTTATGTATTTCATCCATCACTAGCTTCTTCAAATCTGCACTATTTGGAATGTACAGCCTACCTTTGTAGATGAGGATATTGTCTTCAACAAGTTGATATCCCGCACACCTTTCATCCACATTACCTTGCTGCAACTTCTCTTTAATTTGAAGGCAAGTTTCATCACTGTTTTGGGCTTCAAGAAGTCTTGTCTTCAAATCTAATTTGCACACACTTAATGTTGCAACATGACATTTTCTGCTAAGGGCATCTGCAACCTTATTCTCCTTCCCTTTTACATGCTTAATTTCAAAATCAAATTCACAAAGAAAATCCATCCATCTAGATTTCTTAGCATTCAAGTTTGGTTGGTCAAACAAATACTTCAAGCTCACGTGGTCTGTTCTAAGCTCGAATCTTCTTCCCAACAAGTAATGTCTCCATAGCTTGAGAGCATGTACTATGGATGCTAATTCTATATCATGTGTGGCATAGTTCTTTTCATGCTCTTTTAATTTCCATGACTCATAGCAAATCACAAATCCTTCTTGCATGAGCACTCCACCTAGCCCTTCAATGCAAGCATCTGTGCACACTACAAAATCCTTCTTTGGATCTGCTATCTTCAAAACAGGAGCACTGGTAAGTAACTCCTTTAACTGCTGAAAACTTTTCTCACATTTTTCAGACCATACAAACTTGATATTCTTTCTTTGCAATGAAGTGATGGGATGAGCTATCTTGGAGAATCCTTCAATAAACCTTCTGTAGTAACCAACAAGACCCATAAAATATCTAACATCTGAAACATTCTTGGGAGTAGACCAATCCATGATGGCATTAGTCTTCTCTGGATCCACTGCAATTCCTTCTTCAGAAATGACATGATGCAAATACTGCACCTTCTTTTGGTAAAACTCACACTTGATTAACTTTGCATATAGTTGATGTTCTCTAAGGACTTGCAACACCATCCTTAGATGTTCCTCATGTTCTTCTTCATTCCTCGATAAGACAAGAATGTCATCCAAGAGCACAATCACAAACTTATCCAAATATCTGCTGAAGACACTATTCATGAGACACATGAATGTAGCAGGTACATTGGTAAGACCAGATGGTACGACAGTGAATTCATAATGAACATATCTAGTTCTGAAAGTTGTCTTGTGAATGTCTTCTTCTTTAATCCTCACTTGATGGTAGCCAGACCTCAAGTCAATCTTTGAAAACACCTTAGCTTCCTTCATTTGATCAAATAAGTCATCAATTCTTGGCAATGGATACTTGTTCTTGACTGTCACTTTATTGAGCTACCTGTAATCAATACACAGCCTTAAGGTCCCATCCTTCTTCTTAACAAATAACACCGGTGCTCCCCAAGGAGACACACTTGGCCTGATATACCTCTCATCCATTAATTCTTGTAGCTGCATTTTTAACTCTACCAATTTTGGTGTACTCATTCTATAAGGAGCTTTGGAATTCGGTGTTGCCCCTGGAACAAGGTCGATGGTAAAATCAATATCTCTCTTTGGTGGTAGTCCCGACACTTCATCCGGAAACACATCTTGGAATTCTTGCAACAATGGGAAGTCTTCTATCATTGGACCTTTGTCCTATGACGAATCTGATATATGGACTACATATAATTGACAACCTTTCTTATAGAACTTTTTCAACTGTAAGGCTGAAATCTATCTTATTGAAACTTGCTTGGAAATTCCTCTTACCAATCTTGGTCTTCCCTCTTCATCAATGCATTCAAGTGCTTTCTCATAACAGTCCAACTTGGCTCTATGCCTTTCTAACCAATATGTGCCAATTAGTTCATCATAAGATCCTAATGGTAATACATTTAACTCTGCATGTGTGTGGAGTCCATTCAATTCTATGGGGCACTCCATTATTACATCACTAAATTTTCTCTTGGTACCTGTGGCTAATTGAACTAGCCAAGACTTATTGTGATTCACTTTTCTAAGAGAAAAACCTTCAAGCACTTTTGGATAAACATAACTATGAGTAGATCCTAGATCAATCAAAACAGAAATAGATTGCTTAGCAATCTTACCTTCAACTTCCACCACTGATGATTGATGATCTGCCTGATGATTATCCAACGCTGCAAAAATTCGAGGCGTTTCCCTTGCCATGTCCTCCATTGTTGCTGCTCCCTTTAAGTTTTGAAAGTTACAGGGATTCCCTTTCCGATGTGGACAATCCTTTAGCATGTGATTTTATCCACATCCCCAACACTGAAGTGGTTCTTTTGACGCTTTATCTGCTGCTACTGCTGGCTTGAACCCACTCCTTGCTTGCTGCCCCTGTGGAAAGGTCCTTGGCTGGTTTTTAAATGGTGGTTTGTGTGAGAATACTCACAGTAGATCTAAGAGATGATGTATACCTCACAAGAAAGTAATTGATTAAGCAAGAAAATAGAAGAAGAGTGGTCAATGCAGTATAATGAGCAACATAATAATAATACAATAGAACTCGGATAGAAGCAAAAATACTTCACACACATTAATTAATTAATCACAATATGGAAAAATAAATAGTGCAATGCATGAGGATTCGAATGCCTAAGGTGGAAATTGGAATTAGCCTTCATGGAGTGATCAAAGGATCACTGGAGTGTCATCGGAGCAAACCTAGTAGTCTATCTCATCATCCGTGGAGTCATCAATGCACAAGTAACTGTCAACCGTCAGTCAAACTGAGTCTAACTAAGTGTGGTAGGTGTAACTGAATGTAAATGGCACATGGAGACACTAACTGAATGAAGGAGACTCAGTGGAGGGTGCATGAGGAGCTAACTAGAGTCAGAACAGGTAGTCATGTCTCATCGGAGGTCATTTGGAGTGATAACAACAGTGAGGAGTCAGTCTGGCCTCAAATCAAGGAAAGACTGGTGGATAATTGAAGTAAATTGGATTGGTAGGTGAGAAAGGTGCTCTGCTCATGCAGTAGGTGAAAGGAGGGTGCATGACAGGCTAGGAGGGTTGAAATTGAGTGGAAGGAAGCTCTGAGGGCTAGGTGCTGGGACTGATGATTGGAATGCATGCAAACCCTAAATGATGTATGCAAACCCTAAAAGTGCATGCATGACTGAAAATTTAAATGATCAAAATACTGGTGGGACTAGGATGGAGTATAGGAATATACTAACACCTTCTCTTAATCCATCCTGGGCCCTGGTAATTAATACCAAAGGTCATCCAATACAATGAATAATAATAGTCAATAACCCAAGGAAGTGGGAAAAATTTCATGGAAAAAATACCCCCCCTAAAAAACAGATTGTAAGGCACACACAAAAATTAAATGCTCCAAACTCAAGCAGGTGTGATGCTTGGTCATATGTCTGGAGGTATCTTCTTCTTGGGAAGAAGTGGATCATGCTAAAAAAGCATGTGCTTGTACTTTCTCTTCAGATCGAATGTGATGAGAACAAATCCAAAAGTATGAGGATGATCCTTGAACTTGTGATTCGAATCAGTTGAGGTAGGATAAAAAACATGAATATGCAGATAGTCTTTTGTCTTCTCGTTCGAACCATCATGGGTGAGATTATGCCAAAAAGCACCATCAAATAATAATGATTGCTTGGAATTTAAATCTGATTTAAGACTTGAAGAATAGTTTCTTGAGATCTCCTTTGAACCAGTAGGGGTGAGATCAAAACCATCATATGCATGAGAAATTATCTCAAGTAGTGTTTGCTTAGAATCCAAATTAGATCCAAGACTTGAATCATGGTTTCTTGAGATCTCCTTTGAACCATGAGAGGTGAGATCAAAACCAGTAAATGCATGAGAGATTATCTCAAGCGAATGGCAATGGTTTCTTGAGATCTCCTTTGAACCATAAGAGGTGAGATCAAAACCAGTAGATGCATGAGAAATTATCCCAAGTGGGTGGCAATGGCCATATTCTTCAATAACCTTCTGAAAGCATGGAATAATGATCATATAGTAGTAAATAAGAGGTAATTGCTTGAGGAGAGCGAATGCATTACCTCCAATAGATGATTTTACCTCCGAAATAATCATGTGATCATGATGCAAACCAAAAGACTCTGGTGCAAGAGAGGATTTAGGACCTTCTGCAATATCTAGAGTGTGAGCTGGCACAGAAAGAGAAGAAATTTGGAGCATGAGTGTAGAATCTGCAAGTTCTTCTTTTTTGTGGACAACTTCAATATGAGATGTGTTTGATACTGGTTCATGATCAATGAGATCATCAAGGAGGGCGAATGCATCACTTTGCTTGTTCTTGAAAGGGTTTGGACCAAATCCTTCATTCTGTTTGCCGAATCTTTCATCCAGGTGAGCCCATAGATCTTTTGGAGTTTCAATATCAATAATGATTGGGTACAATATGTAATCAGGCATAGTAACCATCATTCTTCCAAGGGCCATGTCACCTTTATTCAACCAGTCAATCTTCTCTTCAGAGGATTCGAACTCTCTTTAAAAATAACAATCAAAGAGAGCATGGCTCTTCAAATATGCTATCATTTTTGGTTTCCATTCATCATAGTTGAATGAAGAAAGAGGAGGGATTTCTTCTAAATTCATTGAAGCTGTAGAAGACCTGCAAAAACAATAGAGAATATCTGCAACTGTTACTGCTGCAAAAATGCAGAAATTGCTGCAACTGCTGCACTCAAAATCTTGATAATAACCTGCAAAAAACTCTCAGGAATGGAGATAAACAATACTCTCAACATGCTCTGATACCATGTGAGAATCCTCATAGCAGATCTAAGAGATGATGTATACTTCACAAGAAAGTAATTGATTAAGCAAGAAAATAGAAGAAGAGTGGTAAATGCAGTATAATGAGCAACATAATAATAATACAATAGAACTCGGATAGAAGCAAAAATACTTCACACACACTAATTAATTAATCACAATATGGACAAATAAATAGTACAATGCATGAGGGTTCGAATGCCTAAGGTGGCAATTAGAATTAGCCTTCATGGAGTGATCAAAGGATCACTGGAGTGTCTTCGGAGCACAACTAGTAGTCTATCTCATCATCGATGGAGTCATCAATGCACAAGTAACTGTCAACCGTCAGTCAAACTGAGTCTAACTGAGTGTGGTAGGTGTAACTGAATGTAACTGGCACATGGAGACACTAACTGAATGAAGGAGGCTTAGTGGAGGGCGCATGAGGAGCTAACTGGAGTCAGAACAGGTAGTCATGTCTCATCGAAGGTCAATTGGAGTGATAATAGCAGTGAGGAGTCAGTGTTAAATTTTCAGAATTTACTTCAATCTGATCTAGGATCTTAACTGAGAGAACAACATGTACAGCATATCTACATCATATCAATCATGGAGACAATAATGCAAGCACACAAGAGACACAAAGATTTACTTGGGGAAAACCATAAAGGTGAAAAACCCCAATAACTTCCTCAGAGATAGATAGAGCAATGATACAACCAAGAGATAGACATAACCTAGCAGCAGATCCTCCTCCTCCATAAGTGCGCCACTCCTCCTTGAGTGCATGTGTGAGAAGTGAGTGAGAAAATAGAGTGCCTCCCGCACTCTATTTATACTTGACTTGACTTTCCTTTTTACCTAACTCATGTAGGCTCGAACTTAACCACATAACATAATGCTGACTGGGCCGACCCCCAATAGGGTGGTCTAATAACCCTTTGACCCACATGGCCGACCCCCAATAGGGTGGTCTAATAACCCTTTGACCCACATGACTTATACAGGGCCGACCCCAACAAGGTGGTCTAATAACCCATCAAGTATAAGTTACGACACTTACAATATAAATGACGACACTTCTGTATAGAAGAATAATAACATCTCTATAGGAATACAATATACATATATGTGAAATACATTCCGAAGTTACATATACATCAACAGTCAGCCTGGCCTCAAATCAAGGAAAGACTGGTGGATAACTGAAGTAAACTGGATTGGTAGGTGAGAAATGTGGCCTTCCCATGCAGTAGGTGAAAGGAGGGCGCATGACAGGCTAGGAGGGATGAAACTGAGTGGAAGGAAGCTCTGGGGGATAGCTAACTGAGGGCTAGGTGTTGGGACTGATGACTGGAATGCATGCAAACCCTAAATGATGCATGCAAACCCTAAAAGTGCATGTATGACTGAAAATGTAAATGATCAAAATACTGGTGGGACTAGGATGGAGTATAGGAATATCCTAACAGTTTGAAGCCACTCTTCTTTTGATCAAACCTCCCTCTTGGCTTTCCTTTCCATGCTGGGTTAACCTCTAATTTTCCTTTACTCTACTCATAACAATGCATTGCAATCCTAATGGCTTCATCAAGACTTGGTGGATTAACAAACTCAATCCTATCTCTGAAAATTTGAGGTAGACTCTCAAGGAAGCATTGGATCTTTACTCTCTCATCTTTAATGTAATCCACATACCTCAACAATTCCAAAAATTTATGGACATGTTCTTCCATAGATTTTTGTCTCAACCTGAGTTCATTTGAACTCTTTTCTCTTACTGTCATAATACCTAGCAGAGAGGTATTTTCCCTTGAAGTACTTCATAAATCTCTCCCAGCCAATCTTCCTTTCACTGATCCCTTTCACTTGCAAGAGGTTATCCCACCAAATGGAAGCTCTTCCATTTAGATTGTAAATGGAAATTCTAGCCTTTTCATTTCCTGAGTAGTCCTGAATTCTGAAGTATTTCTTCATTCCAATAAGCCATGCCTCTGCCTCTTGTTCAGTCTTGTCTTCTTCATCAAATGTGAGAGGCCTTGCCTTCCCAAATTCTCCTTGTGGGATTCCCTTGAACTTCTTTCTTCCATTAAAACTCCTGGGCATATGCTTTGAAATTCTTTGAGAACCTCTGGAGTCACATGATTTTCTAGACAAATATCTAGAGGAAGGTGTTCTATGTTTCTTGCTCACAGAACTCTTCCTTGGGCTTGGAGTCCTCTTCTTTGAACGACCTCTAGAGCATTTCTCGGCATCTCTTCCTTCTTCACCTACATTGATTGGGTTGGACCCAAGGTTTATCTTCTGTTGCATACCAGTGAGGATTTTCAAAATAGCAACATTGAGTTGGTTTTGTTCTTCTTGAGCCTTCATCAACCTTTCATTGAAGGTCACCATGGTTTCAACCAAATTTTGAGGAGTTACTTGCTCCCTTCTCCCATTGGATTCAGTCTCAGCATTCTCTTCTTGCACATTTTCTCCTAACACATCTTCATCATGCTCATAAGGATCCTAAGCATCGTTTATGGTCACCATTTTTCTTTGGAGACTCTCTTCCCTGTATGCTACTTCCGCTACAGTATTAAATCTTATGAGCTTCAAGCACTGTGCATTATGAAAATATTTGATAGACATATTAGGATTTCATATAGAAATATAAAACATCAATATTTAACGTAATCAAACTCATGGAACCATTTATAGAGTTAATACGTCTTAATTTATTTTTCCCATTCATGCAATTCCGGAAATTGCCCATATTGTCAACAATTTGACAAAAACAGTCACTGACACTTTTATGCTCTAATTATCTATGGTGTATGATAACCCCATTCAAATTCTGATTATGTGCCATTATTCCCTTTCGGATAAGCTTTCCAATGCCTATGCCCGTGCTCCATTCCGACGTTGGGTGTAGAAACTACATTACTTAAAAAATGACAACTTTTACCAAAATTCTGCACTTTTACACACAGTTGTATTTTGGTCTGGAATGCCAACTTCAACCACCTGTGGAAGAAAATCTATGAAGAATCACAAAACCATTTCTACAGGGAGAAGTTAGTCCATATAAAAAGGAACACTTATCAACTCGCGGATCTCTGTTCCGATGCTCCATTCATCTTCTATAAAATTCTGGGTTTGACTACTTTGCACTTTTCACATTTTTCCAAAATTTCAAATTTTGGGCAAAAAATTGCTATTTCCCAAATGGTGCATTTCTGGAAAATCTCTGTCTAATGGAAAATGTCTATTTTCATGAGAATAAGAAATGTTGGGTTCAGTAAATTTCTTGAATCCTAATTATAGGGTCACTTTCATCCACTGCAAGCTTTTCAAATTTCCTAAAAAGTGGCCCGGAATAGTGCTTTTTGGCCTTCACACTCACCCCGACTCCACATCCTTTGGAGTTTGGCTCCAAAATTCCAAAATTAACACTGTGCCTGCTCCATATCAGTTTCAGCTCAATCTGACCTTTTGTAAAGCGTCGGGACACTGATTTGTAAAAGCCATCAATTCCAATTTTATGCCAAATTGGAGCATAATGAGCTCGGGATCCTCACTGGACTTTCCATGACATTCGTTAATGGCCTCAGAATGCCATTGAACTCATCAAATTCTGATTTTTCAAGCTCCCGCAATCCAAAAATCAAATTTCGGGCTCTATTTTTTCTTTTTTTCACCCGAACTCGAAACCTGAAAGCCGAAATCCAAGATTGCGGGTTCGGAATTGCGGAAATCCAAAAATCAAATTTCAAAATTTTGTGTTCCCACAACCCACAACCCGAAAACCGAAATTGCGGGTTCGGAATTACGGAAATCCAAAATCAAATTTCAAAATTTTGCGTTCCTGCAACCCGAAAGCCGAAAGCCAAAATCCAAAATTGCGGAAATCCAAAACGCCAAATTTGGAAATCCTCGTTCCCTCAACCCGAAATCCATGTTGATGTATATGTAACTTCGGAATGTATTTCACATATATGTATATTGTATTCCTATAGAGATGTTATTATTTCTCTATACGGAAGTGTTTTTATTCCTATAGAGATGTTATTATTCCTCTATACGGAAGTGTTTGTATTCCTATAGAGATGTTATTATTCCTCTATACGGAAGTGTCGTCATTTATATTGTAAGTGTCGTAACTTATACTTGATGGGTTATTAGACCACCTTGTTGGGGTCGGCCTTGTATAAGTCATGTGGGTTATTAAACCACCCTATTGGGTGTCGGCCCAGTCAGCATTGTGTTATGTGGTTAAGTTGAGGCCGACCTAGTAAAGGTTATTAGGCAAGTCAAGCCAAGTATAAATAGAGTGCGGGAGGCACTCTATTTGATCATTCTATTCTCTCACACACTCTTTGGATAGTGGCGCACTTGTGGAGGAGGAGAAGGCGATGCTAGGAGATGTCTATCTCTTATGCTTGGGTTGTATCATTGCTTTATCTATCTCTAAGGAAGTTATTGGGGTTTTTCACCTTTATGGTTTTCCCCAAGTAAACTCTGTGTCTCTTGTGTGCTTGCATTATTGTGTCCATGATTGATATGCTGTAGATATGCTGTACATGTTGTTCTCTCAGTTAAGATCCTAGATCAGATTGAAGTAAATTCTGAAAAACTAACATGGTATCAGAGCTAGCCTGAAAGAAGGCATGGTATGGCATGTATGACACTTGTTGCACTTGTGATGCTAGGGCTTGATATAGCAAAAACCAATCATCGTAGCACTTTCGCTATAAATCCATTTAGGAAAAGTTTTCGGATCTAAAACTTTTATAGGTTGAATATCAGATCCCCATGTACCTTGTGGCCAAAGGAAAACTTCTAATTCATTTTACTTTGTGTTTTATGATCTGTACAATCTAGGGTTTCTCGCTCTTCCAGATCTGAGTCATAAACAGGTGACCTAGGAAAAAAGGTCATAAATTGGGCTAGGAAGATCCAAATGAAATTTCGTAAAAAGTGACAAGTAGTGCACGGACTGTACGTTCACAGGTAAGTTTTTCAGAGGCTGAAACTGGACCAGTGACACGTGGAACGCCGTACAAGTTCACTCTCCTGTTTTATCCCATAAACAGGTCACATTGCGACACTTGGCATAACTCTCTCTCAGAGAATCCAATTGAGGTTAGAACTATGGGGTTAGAAAGATGATAGGTCGGGATACCACAGGTAGACGTTTCAGACCATTTGGATCAAAAAGTTTGGAGTTACGCCAGAAACAATTAGGTACATATTTCTGTCAAACCTGAATTATTTTTGAGCACCTTCATTCATGGCTTCGAGAATTTAGGGTTTCAGAGAAAGTTGGAATTTTTGTAATCGGAGACCATGGCTGAATGATACTTATCAAAATCAAAATTTAGAGACCAAGATCAGAATTTTTGATTGGGCAGAAGGTCGGGCTTGATCAGACCCTAGTTTGGGACTTTGATAAGAAAAGTGGAAAATTAGGGCTTCTGCAAAAATGGGAATTTTTGAAATCTGTGACCACGGCTGGAAGCTCCTCAGAAAAATAGAAGCTTAGAGCTTTGGATCGAACCTTTTAATTGGGAAGAAGGGTGGGATTTATTAAACCCTGGTTCGGGGTCATGTCCAGTGAATCCATAAATTTCAAAGGCAAATTTGAGGGGTGAAACTTTGCAGTTTTCAAATTCTGAATATACCGGCTTGATCAGCTCATCAAGGCGCATCTTTCTATCCTTTCATAAGTTTGAAATTCAAAGTTTGTATTTTTAGGGTTTCTCTAACAAACCCTAATCTAGCTCCAGATCCAGTTCCTGCAAATCAAGTGGATTGGGTTAATCCTAGAAGAGAATGGATTGGTCACCTGCACAAGTGAAGAAGTTCCTGTTTCAGAGGGAGATGAGTCTAAGGCCTTACATAAGAAGATTACAAGCAATATCGACAGGTATGACTCATTCAGGTATGTTTCAAATTCTATTCATAATTAAGTTTATGATATGTTTGTCTTCATATTATTAGGGTTAGTACAATCTTGGTTAATTTTAGACTTGTCGTATCACCTTAATAAAATTATGAATGCATGATAGAAGATATTCATTGATTAGGGTTTTTGACACTTATGATTGTACTAATGCATTGTGATGTTGTATGAGGTTGATGTTGTCCAATAACATGAAAGGTACATCAAGAAAGACAAATCATGTTCTAGTTCAAGAACATATGACCATGGTGACATGAAGACAAAGGTTCATCCATTGCCATGGATCACATAGAAGATCTACTTACGAGGTATGTATAACTTGGTTAACCTATGAGATATGCAGGTTACTAGCACAAGTCACTTAAGAGAACAAGAAGACATCATGTGGGTATGTTAGACAATAACCAACTAACATATTAATCCAGGTATGTTTTTCCTATATCAAGTTAGAATCCTACCTTGTGTAAAGTATACATGGCATGATTGATAATGATTATTCATAGGTTTGAATAATGATGGGTGTATGCATATTATGTTTCTTAACCAGAAGAGTCATGAAAGTATAGGTTTGAGTAATCACGGGTGTAGACATATTATGTTTCTTACTTTAATTTATGATATGACTGACCATAAGAGTCCTTGAATACTAATGCTTATTATTTTTGTTTAAAATGATCATGACTATACATGCTTAAGATTATTTTTTTTTGATAGTATTGAGAATATACTAATAAATGTATGATTATGTATGAGATCTAGAGGATATCACAATAATGATACTTGTAAGCTTTTATAGTGATCTAGGATGGATATAAGTTCAAGGACAAGTAATCCAGGAAGCAAAGATCAAGAGGGAGCACACTCCAGTAGTTTCTGCAAGGATGCAGATATTCAGAGGGAGTTGACCACTTCTCACAATCCACATCAGAATGGAGTTACAGAAAGGAAGAAAAGACTGAGAGGGAGACAACCCAACAAACAAAGATAAGTATTTGAATTATCATTTCTTGCATTTTTGAGTGTTCAAATAATACTGTTCAATAATGTATATACTGATGTTCCTAAAATTAGGTTGTGTATTATGCATATTAGAATAGTTGCATTGATGAACAATATACTACTAATATATATGGGTAAGTGGCCTATGGCACCGTACAACATTCCATTGCTACTTATCTAGAATGAAACCTCTTTGTTGACATGTTGGGATTTGTGCACACTCTTAACAATGTTCTGGTAGAGATTGGAAGGCATCTAGAAATTTACGAGATATGGATAAATGTTGTATTGAAGCATTGGCTAAGATAATTGCATGACTGTATGACATATTTCTTTATGTGTAAGAATTTGTTCTGAAAACTATGAGATGTTTCTAATCAAGCAATTTAACTTGTTTTGTAGGAAATATTGTATACGAGCACCTACAAAAGAAGGACTACAACATTTGGTCCAGCAACAAATATATCTATTGAAGATATTGAAGTTCCCAGGATCCGAGAAGAATGCCATGATCCATCGATCATGAAGAATGATGTTTGGGATGAGAAGTATGTCGTGACTTCCATGTTGATCTATACAGATCAAACATGCTGCAGGTAGTAGCATAGAGACTTTTGCTCCTGTAGCCAGATCCACTTCCATCAGATCGGTACTTGCTCTGGCTGCAGTGATGAAGTGGAAGATACACCATATGGATTTCAAGACAACTTTCTTGAATGGTGTAGTCGAGGAGGAAGTGTACGTGGAGCAGCCACTTGGTTCTGAGACACATGACAGGGATTCATATATGTGCAGAACTTGGTATGGTAGGATAGATAGCTTTCTATCCAGTTTGGGCTTTACCAAGAGTAAAGTGGATTCCAACCTTTACTACAAGGTTGAGGAAGGCAATCCGGTGATACTACTTTTGTATGTGGATGACCTGTTTATTACAAGTGAAGATAGATTGATTTCCGACACGCAGCGGAAGCTTGCTGCCAAGTTTGAGATGAAGGACTTGGTGATGATGCACTATTTTCTAGGCATGGAGGTGTGGCAGAGTACAGATGGAATCTTCCTTGGACAAGGGAAGTATGCAGTAGAGATCCTGAAGAGGTTCGGCATGATGGACTGTAAGGCCATGGCCACACCTATGGCATTAAACCTGAAGCTTCTGTTTGATACTTCATCTGAGCCGGTTGATGTCATGATGTATCGTCAGATGATTGGGTCCTTGATGTACCTAACGAACACGAGACCAGATATTTTCTTTGTGGTGAACACATTGAGCTAGTTCCTCACGGATCCCATAGGTGTTCACCTAGTTGCTGTAAAGCATATTCTGAGGTACCTGAAGGGTATAGTTGATTATGGGCTCAAGTATGATGTGAATCAAAAGTTTAACCTGCAGGGTTATGTTGATTCAAATTGGGCAGACAGTGCTGCAGATAGGAAGAGCACATCTGGGTGTTGCTTCAGTATGGGATTAGGTGTGATCTCTTGGTTTAGAAGGAAGTAGTCCTATGTAGCATTGAGTACAGCCGAAGCAGAGTATGTTGCATCTTGTTTGGCTAGTTGTGAGGCAGTATGGCTTAGGAAGCTACTGTCTGAGTTATTTGATCTCCCGCTGGAGGCTACTAGTATCTTTTGTGACAACCAGAGTTGTGTGAAGCTGTATGAGAACCCGGTGTTCCACGACAGGTCGAAACACATAGAGATCAAATATCACTATATCAGGGATATGGTGCAGAGAGGAGCAGTGAAGCTCCTGTATGTTGCGACGGGTGAGCAGATTGCAGATGTACTGACAAAGCCACTAGCCAGAGTGAAGTTCGAGTACTTCAGAGAGAGGCTTGGTGTTCTTCAGATCGATGAAAATTCGAGTAAGAAGTGATGGAGACATTTGCTGAAGCCATTCCAAGCATGTTGGAAGGAGGATCCTTCACATGGTTGTGGATGTAAGCGCTGGATGATGAGCATCAGGACGATGCTCCAGTTACTGCTTTGTATATGTATATGCATCATGTTGGATGCTGGATATGATCAGTTGGATCATTTATGTATGTATGCATCATATTGGATGCTAGATATGATCAGTTGGATCATATGTATGTATTTGTATATGTATCAGGTGGATACACTGTATGATTAGGTAGATCATGTATGTTGATATGTATCAGGTATGATCAGGTGGATCATGTATTTGTATATGTATCAGGTGGATACATTGTATGATCAGGTAGATCATGTATGATGATATGTATCAGGAAGATACTGTGTATGCATCAGGTGGATGCATTGTATGATCAGGATGATCATGGATGATGAGCTTCGGGATGTTGCTCCAGATGACATGCGTTAGGATGATGCAGTGATGATGATCAGGATGATCATGTGTACATCAGGATGATGTATGGTGAGTATCCGGTTGATAATCTGTGGCCGTGGACAGGTTGTGCAGATAAGCATATAATAGCGTCCTGGGAGGTTTGTAGATTCTCTTGCTAGGTTTTGCCGTTGGAATATTATAGCTCCCTGGGAGATCTGGCAAATGCTCTTTCGATGTTTTTCTTTGGGAGGACATATAATAGCGCCCTAGGAGGTTTGTAGATTCTCTTGCTTGGTTTTGACGCTGGCATATAATATATCCCTGGGAGATCTGGGAAACGCTCTTTCGAGGTTTTGTCCTATGGCATGTAAGTAGACCTAGGAGATTTGGACAGGATGAAAAAGGCCTCAGATGCTCTTTCGAGGCATTGCCATGACCACATGTAATAAGTCCTGGAGATCTGGACAGGATCAAAAATACCTCAGATTCTCTTTAGGGTTCTTGCTTGACAAGACACTCTTTTAAGGTTTTGTGGTGGGGGTCACATGTAATAAGTCCTGGAGATATGGACAGGATGAAAAAGGCCTCAGATGCTCTTTAGGGTTCTTGCTAGTCAAGAGACTCTTTTAAGGTTTTGTGACAGTCACATGTAATGTGCTCCTGGGAGATCCGACAAGTAGAGCTGTGTGCTTGTAACAACTTGGGATGCTGCAACCAGGTTTTGTGATGCACGTAATAAGTCTTGAGGATTCCACAGTATGGCCAGTGATGATGAAGACCTGTAGATGGTGGGTCTACATCCAGTATGAAAAAGGATTGGCTCTGTAGAACTTCCTATGATGAGTAGATTTAGAGATTGATTGAGATAGCAGCAGCAGTGATGATGAAGATGATGATGATCTAGAGAAGAAGACTTGTGCTAGCAGTTCTGTGTCGAGAAATACCTTCCAAGTTAAGAGGGAGTGTTGATGTATATGTAACTTCAGAATGTATTTCACATATATGTATATTGTATTCCTATAGAGATGTTATTATTCCTCTAGACGGAAGTGTTTGTATTCCTATAGAGATGTTATTATTCCTCTATACGGAAGTGTCATCATTTATATTGTAAGTGTCGTAACTTATACTTGATGGGTTATTAGACCACCTTGTTGGGGTTGGCCCTGTATAAGTCATGTGGGTCAAAGGGTTATTAGACCACCCTATTGGGTGTCGGCCCAGTCAGTATTGTGCTATGTGGTTAAGTTGAGGCCGACCTAGTAAAGGTTATTAGGAAAGTCAAGTCAAGTATAAATAGAGTGTGGGAGGAACTCTATTTGATCATTCTATTCTCTCACACACTCTTTGGAGAGTGGCGCACTTGTGGAGGAGGAGAAGCCGATGCTAGGAGATGTCTATCTCTTATGCTTGGGTTGTATCATTGATCTATCTATCTCTAAGGAAGTTATTGGGGTTTTTCACCTTTATGGTTTTCCCCAAGTAAACTATGTGTCTCTTGTGTGCTTGCATTATTGTGTCCATGATTGATATGTTATAGATATGCTCTACATGTTGTTCTCTCAGTTAAGATCCTAGATCAGATTGAAGTAAATTATGAAAAACTAACAATACTGAAACTCGAAATCCGAAATTGCGGGTTCGGAATTGCGGAAATCCAAAACGTCAAATTTGGAAATCCTCGTTCCTGCAACCCGAAATCCCAAAATCCGCAACTGTGGAACACCGTCGGCCCTGCAACTTGTGGGGTTCATAACTCCTTCATCCCTTGTCCAAATGAGGCGAGTCTGGTACCATTGGAAATCTCTTGTAGACCTCTATGCACCGGTGTGGTCCTATGCCAAATCTAAGAACTCTAATCCTGCCATTTTTCCAATAAAAAATTCTTTCCCAACTTCACCAATACCATGTTCAAACATTCTGTTACCTACTTATAACTCACAGTTTGTCCTAAGCATCCCCAATGCTACAACATGGGATCTGATACCACTCTGTCATGTCCCCTCCCATCATTCCAAACCACAGAGGGAACATGACTGACATTCCAGGGCTTAATTGCAATCTTAGCCCCATACATTACTAAGAAATTCATAATAAATAAAAACTTCTGTGTGCAATTCATACTCAACATAAACACAATGAAATTAAATCATATTTACACACACACAATTGTAATGCATCAACATATCTATCACAGTCATATGATGGATCGTCATGCAGAGAATTCAATCTCATTCTCATGCTATGCATGGACTTCATGTCAAATTCATTAAGACAATCATTTCATTTCATTAACATGGACAATTAACATTCAAAACAAAACACATAATGATCATAATTTAATCCACAAAGAACACTTATATTGAAGATGAAGTTGTCCAAACAACTGGCTATGTGAGAGAGATGTTCCACCCAACCATAGATCTTTTTTCAGTCTATATTCTTTCAGCTGAGAGATCACCCCCGAGTTAGGTTGTGTATCCACTAAGGAGGAACTAAACAGGCTCACTCATAGCCATGGTTTCACTCAACAACTATGTTAAGCCAACACACAGTTGGGTTTATCAAGCATACAAAAGATAGAGGAGGGCAATGCTAAGCCAGTGAGATCATCAACATAGCTACATGCATCTCAAGATAATTCAACAGTTAAGGCACCCACAATACCTACCACACCCAACACAAGGAAGGTCCCCTTCTCTGCTGCATAGTCCCTCAGGCATCCCTTCTCTCCAGTTCTCTTTAGGATGGGAATAGAAAGGTCCAACTTCTAATTCCTTGAGATTCTAGCCTTCACTGGGTTTACCAAGAAAACCCAACCTCTGCTCAGTCATTCACACTTGGATTTTTCACAATTCTGTCATCAAATAACTCAATCCCGTCACTGGACTTTTGGGCTATAGAAACTGTGTTTTTCTATGGATTTCGGGGTATCTAATGCTCTCAAATTAACCCCAAGGTTCATACCTATGGATCCCCCATTGGATATTACTGTCAATACCAAATTCTGGGAGTTATGGCTCTTCAAAATGTGGGTTCTTGCAAAGTTGCGATTTCTGGTTTTTCTCACTGCTGGGAATTCGTAATGGATGAAAATTGATGTCGGGGTCTTCCACAATGGAATGGGAATGAGGAGGAACCCATTCCCATGAGGTAGAGTGACTTTTGGTACAACAAAATAGAGCCCATACTCTGCCATACTATTTTCTAGGTTTCCCATGCTCCATTGAAGCCATGGACTGAATTCTTCAACAAATTCCTTACAACAGAATTAAATGTTAGCAAGGAAATTCAAATGGATTCTCACAATGACATTTGGCAGCATATGGCTCATCCCCACAACCCCCTCACCACTCCCTAGTGGATACACATGGCCCCTTCTCATTCGTTGCTTCCATAGCCAGTTTTGGTATTTTATTGCAATATCAATATTTACATCATTTACAGTATTCCATGGCTTAATAGGACATGGGTAACAAAATATCAAATGTTTGTCCATTCTAAATAAAATCCGAACATACGCTAGCGGGGCCTTGGCATTGAGCTGCATGCTAGGGAAACATACATCGCATGTATACAATATTTACATTAAAAGCCAATATTTCACAAGTGTCAAAACTTGGGTATTACATATCACTGAGAACTCTTTTTTACATCGTGTCCTCACACCTTTCTACCTCGACTTGCGCACCACATCGACAGCTGTCGGATTTTACAAAATTTGTGCATTACAACTTATACATGAGCCCTTCAGTCCATCCATACTGCAATTATGGCATTGTTTTTCTATCATTCATCAACCCACAAGGAGGCCCCCTCAGTGTTCCCTACCTATCACTGTGCTTGATCCCCATACTTATCCCTTGATTGAACAATTCCTCCTTGCCTCACCATTACTTTTGTTCGGTATGATTTTATCCATTTTTCAGGCCGATCAATTCCTTTACGAAAAAGGCACTTAGGGAGTTTATGTTAAGCTCGTTTCTGACTCCTAAAACAATGAAAAGATCTCTGAGCAATCTTGCTTCCTTTCATGCTCGCTAAAAGTATCTGAAAGGGCGTTTACCTGGTATAAGTTTACCCCTTTTCCGGACCTTGTAGACTAGTTATGAAAAATGAATACTCTAGTCACATCGGCTAGAAGAGTTCTTCATTGCATCCTTTTATGATTTTTTGGGCCTTGAAGACTAACACACGAAAAAGAACCCCCTTGGAGTCTGCTTCCTTCTTTTAGACTCTCTAAAAATGAAAGCAACCACGAGCATGAACTGTCCTGGGCTCGTACAAATCCACACGACAATACCATTTTGAGCACACTTTTATCCTTTCTTGAAGAAGGCCCCAATGACGCCTCTCAGCACCACAACAGATCATGTCTAGTCACACTATCATGGAAGCTTCCCCATTATGGTCGCCTTCGTTTAGAGTATTCTGCAATGTGTCACCCTGAGAGTTTCCCGATATTATCCGTCAATTTATCCCCTAGAGTCACTCCCACTGAAATACTTACCCATGATCCCTTAAGCTATGATCCCCATACCTAAAGTTAGTTTCATATGCTGTTAGGTCATCCATGCCATTATGCTCTGAACAAAGGAATTTTGAGTCCCCCCCACTTTGAGACCTCAGTTGTTCCCCATCCCCATAGTATGAGAGTCCCAGCTTCAGTACTATCACCTTTTGGTTGTACACCTCGCACTCTTATTCAAGAAACATCATTGCCTTGATAGTTGCAGATCTCCCTTTATCGATGCCAACCAATCTATTCCAGAGGATAGACTAAGAGGTCCCTGTGCCTTGGACTCATCACCATTAGTGGTGAGTGCCTACGAATCATTTTTAAAGGAGTCCTTAACGCCTCTCCAAATGATTGTTTCTCACATGCTCGACGTCAACACCTTGATCGCATCATTGAGATTCGTATTGGGTAACGGTCCTTTCAGTTATTAGTCGAAGACCCCGGATGTCACCCGACTCCAGCACATTGGTGAGTCTACTTTTAGAACAACCAGTTACATGTTCCTATGGATATCCGGGTTGCGCTTGGTGACAATATTCGGAAGTACCCCAGTTTTATACTCCCTCGAGTATACAGTTCCATATACTCTTCAGATGTTGACTTACAGCTATTGAGTCCCTATAGTTTTTGGACACCTTCAGATCCAACAGTTCATCAACCCTTCTGACACCTCATTCAGAATGATTGTTTCTCTTTTCCAGTGTATCAGTTCTTCGGATCAGTCATGGTATGACCATGAGTATGTCCCAACATTGTGTCCCCTCTGGACCATTATGATGTACACAACAGGTTTATATGTATTATTCAGGCCCCTTTTTTTGGGCCTAATTGTTATTTATATGTCTTGATACGCGCATGGGTATGCCCGCCTCGTCCCTTATCATAGATTATTCCTCATTCATTTTGAGGCCATGTATTTTCAGTTTTTGCAGTTCGTATGGGACCATTGTTCCATTCTCCAATAGATCTCTTCTCTCTTCCAAACCCCAGGAAAAAGACAAAATAACTATGATGTCTATCAGCCATATGATGAGCTCCTTCCCTCACACATCAAGGGGCAATCTGTTGACACCCAAAAAATGCTCACTAGCTCATCTCCCTAGTCACATGACCCATTTGTCCACTTTTCCTACCATTTTTGCCTCTAAAAACCCTCAAAGGCCACCAAAAAGGCCAAAATCCATCTTTTTCTCCTCAAATTATTTAATTTTCCTCAAAAAATACAAAAGGCCCTCCAAAGGGGTCCAAAATTCCCAAAAAACAATTAAAAGAGAATACAATTCAAAAATATATTCAAAAAAGGAAAAAAGAGGGAAAAAGAGGAAAAGAAAACCTAAACCATTTTTCACCAATACCATTGGTTTCTTTAAACCATAGTTGTATTCTCCATCACCCAAAAGCTATAAAAAGGTGATAGAGGCTCCTCACTAATCATCCACATTCATCCTATCCTCATGCTGCCAAAATTGCTTTTGAGCTTTGCCTATCCTTTTTTGAGCTTGAAGTTCTTTATCAAGAGTAAACCCTTGGCCCATCCTTGAAGCATCTTGGAGAAGAGAGATACTATTGGAGCATTGGAGCACTACTCCTGTACTATTGCAAGAATTCCAACAACCTCACCATTGAGGAAAACCATTGCAAACCATTATTTGTGCATTTATATAAAATATAAATTTTTTTATTTTTTCTCTCATGGATCTATTTTTTTACTGTTCTTAATCTAGATTTACTTTCTTGCACATGCTACTTTAATATTTACTTTTTACATTACTTTTTATTGCTTTAATCAAGACTGCTACTACAAAGTTAGTAGGTGCACATTTGCACATGCTTGGGTGAAAACCCAAGCAACAACTTAGTACTGCAGAGGCTGAGTATATGGATTCTAGTACAAAATCTCGAGAAGTGGTATCGATTCGGAAAATCCTTGCAGGATTGTTTGGATAGATTCCAGAGCCAACTGTGATTCATTGTGTTAACTAGAGCTGTGTGCAGATGTTAGTAAATACCGTATTCCATGACAAGTCGAAGCATATAGAGATCCGATATCACTTCATTCATGATATGGTGTAGAAAGGTGCGATCGAGTTACAGTATGTTCTGACAGATGACCAGACTGCAGATGTCATCACCTAGCCTCTTCCCAGAATAAATTTTGAACACTTTCGTGGAAGACTTGGAGTAGAAGAGAACATGCCCCTCCTTGATAGGGAAAGATGACATGGAGATGTTTACCTTGATTACACCTGGGTACCTCTACTCATCCAGGTTATCATCCAGGTATGGGAGTAGTCCCATTGGTAGATGAAATGGATAGGTAGTAGATGGTAGGGTTCCACCTAGGTATTTCTACTCGTCCAGGTTCTCAACTATGTATGGGAGTAATCCCATCGACATATGAGATAGCCAGGTAGTAGATGGTCAGGTTCCACACATGTACCTCTACTTGTCTAGGTTCTTAGACAGGAATGGGAGTAATCCTATCGGCAGATGAGACAGACAGGTATTATATGGTCGTGTGATGCTTGCACATGTACCTATACTCATTCAGGTTCTTAGCTAGGTATGGGAGCATCCCATCGGAAGATGAGATGAACAGGTAGTAGATGGTCATGCACCTCTGCTCTTCCAGGTTCAAATCCAGGTATGGGAGGATCCCATCGACAAATGAGACAAACATGTAGCATATGGTAAAGCAGATGGAAAATATGATCTTCCGGACATCTAGGTAGGATGGAGAGGCTACTCTTGGGCTCATCGAAAGACTGGTGGAGTTGATGCATGATGACACTTATCGAAGGACTGAGACTGTGTTGAAAACCTTCAGTATGTATAGAGAGAATCGAGACAATATATATGTACAGGTGAAACTTAGATGATCGTGATGTTGATGATGACTGAATAATACCTTCCTTGTTGAGAGGGAGTGTTTGAATTTGTGCAACTTCGGAAGATATTCTTATTATATTTCATTGTATTGATCTGTACCTCCTATGAGAGATGAATTTGATGTAATTAATTATGTAAACCCTTGAAAGAATCAATGTAAACCTTGGGGATAAATTACCCAAAGAAAAGATTTAAATAAGCTTTATTTATTGATCCCCAAGTCAAGTCAACCCAGACAGTTTGACAAGTCGTCCCTGTTGAGGAAAAATCCAGTTTGGCACATGTATAAATAGAAGAAAAGTTCAGCTCATTTGCACACTCACTCAATTTTGCATGTTTTGATACTATATGTGAACGTTTTAAGGATTTATTTGTTTTATTTGACGGTTAATCTGAAATATAAGCCGTATTTGACTGCAAAAATGGCCCATGATGGGCATTTTTCCTGTCAAATTCTAGTCCTGGTTGGAACTGTGATGGTTTCATAATTTTCAAAGTGTTGATTTCATCATTGTGAATACCCGAAGATGTCATATTTTGTGATCATGAGATGTATAAATTCTAATAATATTTCTAAGTACATATACTTTTACCAATGTATATGTTGTTGTGGCGACACCTTTATGATTAACTTTCAAATTACATGACATCAAAATTTCAATAGTAGTCGACATTTTGTTAAAAAAAATCATAGGCTTAACACCTTACATTGTCAAAAGTATGATGAGAAATTCCATTTATTTAAAATAAGATTGAAATGGAAGACCCAAGTACTTACCAAGGAGTAAAAATTGGCCATCACATTGAGGAATGTAGCAACCAACTTGTAGGATTTTTGAGACATAAGATTACAGATTTCAAGAGACAAATATTGCAAGGGTAGGTCGTATGGAAGGTGAATCATTGTCACAAGCTTTCAAATTTTGGTATGATGTTCCTAGTGTAAACCCATCTATAGCATTCCCACTCATTGTGAACTGGGTAGTATGGAAATCTAATCACGAATTTCTCTTCCAAGAAGGATCTTTCACCCCATTGAATGTATACTACATAATACAAATTTTGCTTTAAGGATTTCAATACCTTGACAAAGCAAAAGTTATCGAGGCACATGAAACCTTTGGAGACTGATAAATAAAAACCATATGGTTTTTTTATGGTGCATCATAAGGGAACCTTGGCTTGGGTGGACTAGGTGGAAGACTATATATATATCATAAAACCATAACTTATCTTTCTAGTAGGTCTTAGTATATGGAATAAATAATTGGGAAGAATTAAATGCCTTCTAATTCTACTCAAAATCACTTTTGACTCAAAGTTGTGGACACCTTGCAAGCCTGTACTCCGCTTATAGTAGATTATTCATTGTAATTGAGAAATTGTAAAGGTTTGTAATTTGCAAAATGAATCTTAGATTCAATTTCATAATGAGGTCTATAATTATGGGAGAGGAATACCCATAAGGAAACCATTCAAACCCTTGTTTAAGAAGAAAAATATAACTCCCCTTGAGACCCCTAGAACCAATGCAAATTTAGATATTGAAGATTTTGCTATGGAGAATATATGAAAATCACATATGGACAACCATTTAGAGAAAAAATGTCCTCAATTCATAAATATGTTTAGAGTACTTGATGCTTCACCATACCAGCCTCATGATGCAACTCAAGAAATTGTTGAGGAAATTGAGAAGGAAGAGAAGGACATTGAGCAACAAGAATAAACAACTGTCTTTATGGGATGTTCTATTAGGTGGGAAGAATAAAGAAGATAAATTAGTTCAGTATTTATACATAACAACTCAAATATAAAAAATGGTTATAATTTAATGAGTAAAGAAAACCCTTCTTCAACAAAAATACCCTTGACTTCTTCAAATCCTAGGAAAACAATCCCTATTATTGGAAAGAATGTAGTTTCTCCTACTTTTCCTCTCAAATTAGGATACAATATTGTTGAAAATTTACAGAAAACATAGACAAATGTTACTATGTTTCATCTTGCAATTTAAATCAACAAAAAATGTTAATGGTCAAATCCCCAAATGAAACAATTGACAACACGCAAAATACAAATACCATTGGCTAATGTAGTTGTTGTTGGAAATAAGTTTGTATCACAAACTCCTATTTGCTTATTGACTTTTGAATTTTTCAATCGAAATGTTCACTATTGTCTGTTGATTCCAGAGCATCTTCAAATTCTATGCAATATTCTGTGTGTAGAAAATTAATGCTAAACCTAGTAAATGCTCTATAAACATAATCCAATTCATAGATCTGAATTAAAAGTGATTAGAGAACTCAAAGACGTGCTAATGAGATTATACTCTAATCCAAAGGTCCATAAGTTATTGACATAATACTGGTGGAAATCCCAAAATCTTATGCCTTATTGTTCAATAAGGATTGGTCGCAAAACTTGAAGGCTATGTCTCTATTGATTGGTCTCACCTATGGTTACCTTGGAAATGATAACATATTAATCAAATCAAGGTAGACAATGAAAAACATATGAAACAAAAGATTACTGATCTTGAGAGTAAAAATGAGATGTTATTATTCTCTAATTTTATTTTTGGGAATTATTTAATGGAAACTAATTAGATTATCCTCTAACCCAAAGGTCCATCGAGTTATTGACATAATAGTGGTGGACATCCAAAAATATTATTGCTTATTGTTTAATAAGTATTGGTCACAAAAACTTGAAGGCTATTTCTCTATTGGTTGATCTCACCTACGATCACATTGGACATGATAACATATTAATCAAATCAAAGTAGACAATGAAAAATATATGAAATAAAAGATTGCCGATCTTGAGAGTAAAAATGAGATGCTAGTAGTATCTAATTCTAGTATTGGGAATTATTTTATGGAAACTAATATTGGAAAATTTTGGTAGAAGCCTCAACTTTCATATTTGAAACATAGTTTGAACTCCTCCATTGCACTTAGGATGATGTGACTCATTATAGGATATTAGAAGTAGAACATGCCACTTAGGAATAGTCGCTAACATTTGGAAGTTGTACTTTGATAGTTCCAAATCACAAGAAGGAGTAGGTACTAGCTTCCTCCTTATAAATCCAACATTTAAATAGATTTTGTTTTCTTGCATATTAGAATTTAAATATACTAACAATACAATGAAGTATGAAGCTTTCATTGAAGGACCCTTAAAAGCTATGAATTTAAGAGTTAAATGCATACAAGTTTTTGGTGATTCAAATATTAAGTGAGACAAGTTAATAATTCTATTCATGGTTGTTCTCATCACTTGAAACATTACTGGAAAGAGGCATCAAATTTAATTGATAAATTTGAGGCTTTCAATATAATCTTAATTCTTAAAAAAAAAACACAAGTCAATGATTTAATTAATGTTGCTTCTCGTTTAGGTCCTTCAGATAGTTCAATCATTGATAAGTTATTTGTTAAATTGATTTTAAGACCTTTCATCTTAGATAATATCACCAACTGGAAAGTACTCAATGATGATCAACAAATCATTGTTTGTACTTATTGACAATGCGGAATCTCTAAATGCATTAGAAAATTTTCAAAACTAAATGAAGGCCAATATCATGCCTAGAAATATGGTTACTTTGGATATTTTTATTTATTTACCAGACATATTTAAAAAAACCACCAATGTCAAAACATAGAGTTCATCTATGCAACATGAAGTGATTAATAATAAGATGGAGACAAAGCTAAAAAACGTAAACTTGGGCTCATGTTTGACCAAGAATGAAAGAAAATTCTATATCAAATTGTTTAGACAATACAATGATGTACTCGCTTGGAGTTATGATAATTTAAAGACAATATGATACCCAAATAATTAAACATACTATTCCAATAAAGAAATAAGCTAAACCTTTTCAACGAAATATTTGGAAAATTGATCCTTCATTACAAACATTGAATTAGAAAGATTTGAAGAAGTTACTAGATGCCAATATGATCTTTCTTGTTCGTCTTTTCAGTTGGGTATCTAATTTGATACCGGTCCATAAGAAAAATGGAGAAATAAAAATTTGTGTTGATTTAAAAAATTTAAACGGAGCATATGAAAAATATAACTATCCAGTTCAGCCGATGGAACATATTTTGCAACTGGCGTCTGGTTCATAGATGCTTTCCTTATTACAAAATCTATTCCTCTGACACATATAAATGAAAACGTGGTCATCTAGTTTTCGAAACAACATCTGTTAACTAGGTTTGGAATTTCTTCTGTCTTATTATTTGATAATGCATCACATTTTTCATCATTGAAATTGATTGGATTTTCTTTAGAAAAGAGAGTCATTATTTTCTATTAATCCAGTTATTATAGTCAGGGGAATGGGGTAGATGGGTCTATGAATAATTATCACATCTAAAAATTGAAAATACTAGTTGACCATCATCTAAATTGACACAATTCTCTCCCAAAATCCCTTTAGGTAGATCGAGTTACACCTAGGTTTCTTTAGGCATGTTCCCATACTTCTTGGTCTGAAAAATAAGATATTCTTCCCTCAAACATCTTCTTCCCTTCACTCCTATGTCTCAGTCCTCTAGGGGTAATAATTTCTCATCCCTATACCTATTACTGAAGTGTTTCTTAACTATCTGCCCACCTATAGACCTATACCTGTTAGCACCACTTGATGAATGAATCTCAGGGAGGTACAACTATAAAACCCCCCGGCATGGGAGAGATGGCATGCATGATACAACCTTAAACATGATTGACACCCTTCTAAAGCTAGAAGAAGAACGTGATAAAGGCAAACAAAAATTTATAGCTCAATAGTATATTGTTGAAATTTACAGGTAATCATTTTTATCCGTCAAATAGTAATTAGCTTAACACATATTTGTTTCAGTGATTTATGGCCCATGGGTTTTGGTATCCCATGGTAAATTTGCCCATGGTATTTGATGTGGTGAATTATATTTATCATGATTGATAAATATAATTCATCACATCAAATACCATGGGAAAATTTACCATGGGATACCAAAACCCATGGGCCATAAATCCCCTATAAATATGGTTTTAAATATTATGTATTTGATATTATTTAATGTTTAAATAGAATAAAAAAATATCAATCATAAGATTTTAAAACAAAAAAAGTTTTCTATGGAATAAAATAAGTATTAGCTCAAATACCTCCATCCATTTATTCAAGTTAATAGTTATTTTTTTCATATAAAAATTAAAGTAAGTTTTTTATGAGGTAAGAGCTCAATCGAGCTTTTAGCTTAACTGCAACTAAACCTTTAATCGAGGTATTTATAAAAACGCTTCAAACCTCGATCAAGGGTTTTTAAGACCTTGATCGCACTAATAGCTCGATTGAGGACTTTAAAAATAAAGCCTTAGCCCCTTTCTATACAAATTTAATTTTATTGGACTCTTTTCTAGGCATAAACCCTATTGTGGGATACACCTTAGGTGGCGTACTTCATGTCAGTGGATTCATCAACGAATCATATATCCAATGGCATATAATGTACACGATTTTGAGTTTATGATATTTTAATTAATTTATTTTCTTTTAAAACTTAGATTTAAAATCCATGTCTACAACTTTGAAGCAGCTCAAAGAAAAATCAACAACATAAAAAGTACATAACCAAAAATTTTAAAAAATATGCCCCACATCGACACGTCCCCTTCAATAGGGTATTTTTGGTTTTTCAATTTTTGTAGGCGATTTTGTTTTTTATGTGCACACACGTGTACAAAATGTAATTAAAAATTTCAATGGTTTATTTTGAAAATTAATAAAAAATATAAATTTCCAAAATAAATTGAATAAAAAGTGCACACTAGTGCATTCTTTGTACATTATGTTCATTTTTTTTCAAAAATTATACATTGATCATTTAATTATTTTAGGTGCACACAAGCCACTTCTTAACTTTTCCTGAAATTTACAGGAACAAACCTTTCATTAAATGCAATTTTGACACATTAAATGATATTATTATTAAAAAAATTATAATTGGAAAGACAACATAATTCCTTGTAATTTGTTTTTTTGTTGCATGTCGAAATTCACAAGACATAATGTGTATTTGGTCATTTATGGGTTTATCGTTAGTGGTGTTTTCCCTTATAGCGTTTCCAAGGTAAATATTGGCAATTATTATGTGCATGATTATTATTGTATATTTTTATTTCTCCACAATTCTTGCTTAATTTTAATAAATGAGAAAAAATAGATATATTTAAACCCATTTCAATAATATCTTGTGACTACAATTGTAAATTGGATCATCAAATGGCACTTTAAAAGGGAAATCAATTACATACTACTCATCTCCAAATAATATGCTAAGTCATTTAAAGATGGAGGATATAGATAATTTAGGTTAATTTGAGTAATAAGTTTTCGTTCAAAAATTGGGGATCCCTTTTTATTTTCTTTTTATAAGATGAATAAATATTTCTCTCAGATTGTATAGATCTTGATCCCTTATTAGTCCTTGCCTTGGCAAGGGACTCTTGAAACCACCCCTTTGAGGTTGTATTAGTCCCTACATGGTTTTCTAGGCATTTTAGCTTAAGTTTTTGCTGTGTTTTTGTCTTGCGACCAATCAACGATGTCAAGGACTTATTTGGACTCATATTGAGGCCAAGGTAGTTGGTGGTAAGGAGGCAAGTTGCATGATGAAGGGAGAGTGACAACTAGGGAGCAAGGCCAAGGAGCGTGGCTAGATACATGGTGCATCGAGCGTTGCAAGCTGCATGTTGTGTACACTACATCTGCAAAGGGATATTGATTTTTTAAATCCATAATACTTTGGTGTGTTGCAACCATTGGTAGGTTGGTTGTCTGCGTTTGATATCTGCCCCGATGCTAGTTGCAACGATCACCTATGTGTTATTGTTTCCTTCAGTTTACTTAGGGTTTATTGTTAGGAATCTGTGTCAACCCTTCTCTTTACTTTGTTAGTATATTGTTGTTGGACGCATATGCTTTGTAAGTCGTCCTATAGTATTTGTTGATCCATAGTTTGTATTAGCCCATGGTATTGACCCATAGTATTGGATGCATATGCTTTGTAATTCGTCCTGTAGTATTATATGTTCCATGGTATTGAACCATAGTATTGGGCATAGACATAGTATATAAGTGCATGTTGAGGCCAATGAAGGCACCATGAATTTATTTGTATTGATATTTATCAAAGGAGGTTTCCCCCTCGAAGTGGCCCGCGATTAATAAAAATATTTTGTGATATGATATATCGTGTATTTCATTAATTAATTGTTGCAGGTTCCTCACATCTGGTATCAGAGCATTTTCTTGGGCTTGTTGGGTGGAATTTCTGCCAATTTTTTTTTTCGCATCTGTTGCAAGTTCGGATCTAGGAATAATCCCTATCTGCTTAACTGTGGGAAGTACTTGGGCATAAGCCCTAAAAATCATTGTGAGGAGTACCACAGGAACTGCGAAGTAGTTGGCCCATTGAGAGGACCTGTCAGTGAAAAGGGAAACGAACCCTATCTGATTGACTAGTTTCCACCCGTGAGGTAAGCCAAGAGCTGTCGTTTGTGGCAAAGAGATTATCAGTTTTACTTGAGCCCTGGAGTGATGGTACTGCCCCAATACGCAAGCCGTTAGACAGCATTGGTGGCCGAGTGAATCCCCTGAACCGTTAGGAAGCCGAGCATACCTGGGGTCCATATCTATTTTCAGCTGCTAAATCACAGATTAGATCTCTCCAGATCTGTTTCTGATCACTTCCGCACCATTGCAGATCCATTTGTTGTCAATCACTTCCGCGCCATTGTAGATCCATTCCGGAAAAAAAAGTATAAAATTCTGTTTTTTCGCCATATCTCCTTTGTTTTAACTCTGTTTCCCTTGAAACTTCACTGACATCCCTACGATCCCATTCTGCATATTTAATTCTCGAGGGCCCTATCCCAAATTCCACTTCCCAAAGCCAAAAATCCCACATTTGTCTATTTTTAGGTTTTGCCATAACTTCTTCAATTTTCACCCAATTGCCTTCAAATTTTGCCACTGTATTCATTTCCTATTTCTTCTTCTTTGTCCCTATGACAAATTTTTCCATTCTTTCACCCTGCTTCTAAAATCCTCATTTTCTGCTTCCCTGTCCATCCGAAAGTGTCCAAAACCTATCCAAACCCCAATTACCCATCATATTTTTTCCCAAATACAAATTTCTCTTTACTAAATAAGCTTATGTTTGTGTTTTTCTACCCATTCACAAAACAAAAACTCTTGGTTATGGTTGTCACTTGCGTAGGAGAACAAATCATGGAGGAAGAACTTGTAGCCCTCAAAACCAAACTCCAAGATTTGGATGAAAAATTTCTTAGCCCCCATCTTCAGCATTCAACCCTGAACATTGGGTTCTCTTCTTCCAGCAATTTTCGTGGGCCGAAGCTTGATTTTCCTCGCTTCAATGGTAATGATCCGACTGGATGGATATACCTGGAAGAACAATATTTCAGTTTGCATAATAATTTTGATGTCCAAAAAGTTCCACTTGCATCCTTTCATTTGGAACATGAAGCCCTTCAATAGTACCGTTGGTACATCAAGGCTCATGACGAGCCAAAATTGACAGATTTTTGCCAACTCCTTTTGCAACGATTTGGTCCTAGTGATTTTGATGAATTCACAGGAGCACTCACTAAACTTTGCCAAATTGGCACTGAGAGAGAGTATTAGATAGAATTTGAGAAACTAGCCAATCACACAGAAGGATTGTCTGATGAATTCTACAGGAGTTGTTTTATCAGTGGTCTTAAGGATGAAATCCGCTCAGAGGTTAAAATGTTCTGTCCCAACACAATGATGGAAGTCCTAGGGTTGGATAAGTTGGCGAAGGACAAGATCACAGCCCAACAACACTCCAAATCCACTTTTGTTCCATTCAGAAATATGGTTTCCCAATGACCTCCCATCATGCTAGCTCCTTGCACAACTACTATAAAGCATTTATCTGAAGCAGAGATGCGAGCACGTAGAGAAAAAGGGCTTTGTTGTAATTGTGATTAGAAATTCACTCGAGGACATAGATGTGTTGAGAAACAACTCTATCTCTTGGATGTGGATTCTCCGCCTGCCTTTGAACTTGGTGCAGAAGCTCCAGATACACTAGATTATCAGGTCGACATTCGGCAACCGCTTGTTGACCCTCCGTCTCTGGACGACCACCCAAAGATATCTCTCCATGCTTTAGCCGGAGTCACCACCCCACAAACAATGCGGGTCAGGGGTTACTTCAAGAAGCTCCCTCTTACAATACTCATTGATTTTGGTAACACTCATAACTTCATTGACCCTCGCATCTCCAAATAGGATGATTGTTTTGTCTATCCATGCTCCAACTTTGAAGTCATGATTTCCAATGGGGGCACCTTACCTTGCAAGGGGAAGTGTCGCAATGTGCGTATATCTATGGAAGTTTATAACCTACACTCTGACATGTTTTCCTTGTCCTTAGGCAGATGTGATGTGATTTTGGGCGCTCAATGGTTACACACACTTGGCCCCATCTTATGGGATTTTGTTGAACTTTGGATGCAGTTTTCAGTCAATGGGAAACAACACACATTTACGAGCTTACAACTAGGGTCTCTTTGCATCATCAGTTCACATTTCCTGGAAAAGATCCTTAAGAAGAATTCACATGGTGTCATCGCTCAGCTCCATTCCATTTAGATGCACCCACCAATGGTCTCCACTACTCCCTTGGATAGATATGCAAGTGTATTTGATGAACCAGTGGGCTTGCCGCCTTCAAGATACATTTTCGACAAGAATTTAGCGGACTCTACATTTGAGAAGGAAACAATGGCTATTTTTCATGTAGTACAAAAGTGACAGCCATACCTATTAGGGAATTATTTCTGCATCGATATTGATCACCAGAGTCTGAAAAATTTCCTAGAACAATGGGTCTCCTCCGCAGCACACCTGAAATGGGTTATCCAACTCATGGGTTATGCATATGAGATCACTTACAAAAGGGTAAGGACAATATGGTGGCGGATGCTCCTTCTCGCACAATTTTTGACCCAATTTCTCTTTCATCTATTTCTATGCTTGTTCCAAATTGGTTGCAATCTTTTCAACAGGGCTATGTCTTTTATGAAATCCATGCTTCTCCATTGACAGGGCACTCCGGGTTCCTCAAAACGTATGACCGGGAATCTTTTGGAAGGGACTGAAAATGACAATTCAACATATGGTGGATGAATGTGATACTTTCCAGGTCAACAAGGGTGACACGACACTCCTTCCGGGATTGCTCGAACCCTTGCCCATCCCTACACAGATTTGGATAGATATTTCTATGGATTTCCTTGAAGCGCTCCGGTGGTACAATACCACATCTAAAATGACTCCATATGAAGTAATCTATGGACAGGCATTGTCAGTTCTTCTTCCATACACCCTCAGCAGTTCCCCAGTTCAGGCACTTGACTCAGTTCTTCGAAACCGGGATCAGATTCTTCTCATTTTGCAGCACAATCTTCACATGGCAAGAATTCAAATGAAACAACAAGCCGATCAACACGTTCTGAGCGCACTTTTAAAGTAGGTGATATGGCTCTTCTTTATCTACATCCTTCCAAGCAATCCTCCCCGAAACTCAAAATGTGTCATCTTCTCTCTCAATCTATCATAGAGGTATTAATTCAATGGCACAAAATGCAACTAGAGGATGCTACAGGGGAACCACTCCTTCAGATTCCACATCAATTTCCACATCTAAATATTTGAGGACAAAGATTTTTCTAAGGGAGAGGGGATGTTAGGAACCCGTGTCAACCCTTCTCTTTAATTTGTTAGTATATTGTTGTTGGACACATATGCTTTGTATGCCATCCCGTAGTATTTGGTGATCCATAGTTTGTATTAGCCCATGGTATTGACCCATAGTATTGGACGCATATGCTTTGTAAGTCGTCCCGTAGTATTATATGTTCCATGGTATTGACCCATAGTATTGGGCATAGACTTAGTATATAAGTGCATGTTGAGGCCAATGAAGTCACCATGAAGTTATTTGTATTGAGCTTTCTCAAAGGAGGTTGCCCCCTTGAAGTGGCCTGCGATCAATAAAATTTTTTGTGATCTGATATATCGTGTATTTAATCAATTAATTGTTGCATGTTCCTCACATTTATCTTAGGTTTATTCCTCTAGTATGGAACTTCCTGAAGTCTTCATCCTTAGTCCTCATGTACTGGATTCAATATCTCCTTAACTTTGTTATCACTTCTTGAAAACGAACTCTTCACGTTCTTTCCTCGTACACATCCTTTGCATATGCTTTCATGTTTTTTTTTGGATTTCAGGTAGACCTGTTGGAAAAGCCTTGCAGTGTATATGTGCAAGTATTCTGTTCCATAGTTCACTTGGATCCATAGTGTCATGAACCAATTGTTGATATGGTTATCCTTTTAATTTGTACAAGCCTCCCTCTTGCTCTCCAATTACTATTGTATCATCGAAAGTACAAGACATATTCTTCATCAATTGAGGAATATTCCCTTGCTTTCTTCTTAATTGGTTCATCATCTTCTACAACATGAGCATGATGCCTCTTATTATTTCCTCTCTTGTTGTTTCCTTTCTTCTTGGGGAAATTTCTTGCAATGTGTCCCATTTCATTGCAATTGTAACATTTGGTGTTTGAGTAGTATCTGGGAGGTGTTTGAACCTTGTGCAATATTCTAGACTTGTGATGATGACCTTCTTCTTGCTTCTATTAGCATGAGATGCCAGAGATTGATTATCTTCTTCACCTAACTTCTCTTCTCTGGATTCAATCCTTGTTTCTTCTTGAGGGAAAGTTTCCCAAAGTGGATTGAATTTGATAAGTTTATTTCTAGAACATATTCCTCGAATAAATGACTCCCATGATATTGGAAGAACATTCAAGGTGGTCATTACAATTTCTACATTCTCAACATGATCTCCAATAGCTTCCAATTGATCTCTTCTATGGGAGACCCTTCTGAAGTAATATTGAATGCTTTCACAACTTTGCATCTTCACAACCTTGAGTTGAGTTCTCAAGGATATCTTTCTATTAATCTTCTTTCCTTCAAACAATCTCTTCAGTGCATCAAGCATCTCTTTCGGAGTTTGCAGATATCAGATGTGGGGGATCAAGTGATACTTGATGGAATCAACAATGATCGTCTTGGCCTTAATCAAGTTCTTCTTGTGCTTATCTTTGTCTTCATCTCCCTCTGGATCCGCAACTTCTTATTTGATATAATTGTCCAGCTCATTCTCTTCTAGAATGAGCATCACTCTATACTTCCAGGCACATAATTTATCTGCTCCTTCAAGCTTATCATTAAGCTTGGTATTGTTCGTAATATTGATAAAGTGAGAACCTTGAATGGAAATAAATATAATAGGACTTACCAATTGAGATTCTCCAATCAAGTGCTTGCTTCAATGTCTTTTGAGATCTGACTTTTGGTTGACCTAGGGTTTGTTAGAGAAACCCTAATTTTTCAACTTTGGATTCCTGAAAAATTGAATAGAGAGAGAGAGAGATGTGCCTCCCTAAATAGAATTGATCAAAGCTCATTTTCCTCCAAATATATGGACATAACTGCCAAAAATTGGAAACCCTAATTTCTGCAGTTGCTGCAGTTTCTGTAGAATTAGGTCAAAAATTGAAAATTCTCAGATATGGAATATTCCTACACAAGAAGATGCGCCCTCCTAGGGAGAATTATATTGACCTCCTTTTCAGGCCAAACTATGGTGAAAAGTCTTCGGAATAAGAAACCATATTTTGCACTTCCGACAATTTTGCTGCACAAGGTCTTCTTTCAGGCTAGCTTTGATACCATGTTAGAATTCCGATACTTCCAATATGGTTATGTTAGATATCCAAACAATTTATATTATTATCACAATAAAGACATACAATAGGATCAATGAAATATAGACAAGCACAACATAACAAGAGAACACAAGGATATACCTTGGGAAAACCCTCTCATGGGAAAAACCCAACAAAACTTCTTCAATATAGATTCCTTAGAAAGTACAATGTCAATATCGTACAATAACATGAGAACAAGATACAATAGAAACCCCACGAAAATATGTCTTCAATGCAGCTACTCTTTCTCCCAAGTGAACTTGCCTTTCTGCTACTACTCATGCGAACTTGCTTGAGTGAGATGATGCACAAATGAGCTAGGCGCCACCCTATTTATACTGGTCACAAAAATAGCCTTTTTACATAACTGGGTTGACCCGACTTTCCCTAATTGGGCCGACTTGACTAGGATGGTTTTGCCCATTGTTTGGGACAGACTGCCATTGTTTGGGGCAGTTTACCCATTGAGCCGAATTGACTATTTTACATGATTTCTTTTAGGATTTTTACATAATCAAATACAATATGAATATTTCCCGTAGGAAATACAATAAAAATACAATAAGAATATCTTCCGAAGTTACATTCTTCAACATTTTAAACCAAAATTCCTTACTTAGTGTGTAAAACATTATCTCATAATTTATGTGTTTCATTATGCAGGGATATTATTGATCAAAGATGGCTGATAAAATATCATAGAATAAAAATTACTATGAAAGAAGTGAGGGAAACACATTTTAAACAAAGAACATGCCAAGTTTTTTGTAAATTTCATATAAATGTGATATATTTCAATTATCGGTATGTTTAAATGATGTATATTGGTTTATACGCATCATGTACAACAAAAACTTAAGCAAACTCTATAATATTGTTCATAATATGAGTGAAGAAGAGCAAAACAAATTTAATAAATTATTGGAACATAGAAATTATGTGGATCAAAAGGTGATAAACATGAGGTTTTTGTTTGACTTCTTTTTTTTGTAAGTAGCATATGGAATCCTTCTATTAATTCAGCACTGAAAGTTACATCAATTATCAAAAAATAAACTAAAATATGCCTTTGGGATAGATCGAGATAAAGAAGAGAGATTGATACCTCCTAATGTTTGGTATTGTTCGGGTACTGGAGACAAAATATACAAAAAAATACATTTTTCTAAGCCTCTAAAGCCTCATTCCTATAATTATACTTGCCTACTTTGCTATCCAGAAAATTAGCTATAAAAATGTTCATAACTAAAATACAAAAAGCTTGAAATAACTTAAAACTAAAAAACCATCTACTTGACATGTTGTTCCTCTTCATCCTCAACTACCGAAGACTTGTCAGGGGAGCTTCCTATTGGAGAGTCCCAATTATTTTCCTTTATCTATATATGCTTCAGAATGATGCACATATTACCCACCATTACTTTGTTGATAACCCTCTGTTTGTTGGGAGAACCCAACTTCTTCTTAAGGTTCTCTATCTCTTCATTGTGCTCCATCAAGAACCTTTTCAACAGAGTCTTAATGACGCAATGCAAAACAATTAACCTTTCATATAACATTATCCTTTTTCTGGTGTTGCCTAGGTTTTGAATCCAATCATCTATCACATTGTAAATTGCTCCTGCTTGAAAGACTTCACTATTTTGCCCCAAAGTTTGCATGATTAGATTTCGATCAGTCTCTTATTCTACGAACTTACTAGATTCTGTAGCAAGAGATGGAGTACGAGGGATGAAGTCCACTACGAGGCGACGACCAAGAGAGTTCAAATTAACGTTTATTAATTATGAAATAGATTTCAGCTCCTCTAGGATCAGGAGCTCTCCTTCCAATAGATCGACCTCCATGCATTGGTTCGCAAGGATGCATCCCAGTAGAACCTTTTCAGTCCAAAAAGTTATCAAGGAATGTTCACAGAGGGATTGTATATCCCTTAAGTCTTCCGGATTCGGGAACCAATTTACGAGAGCCTGCATCTCGTCTACCTCCTGAAAGTTTTCCAAGTCGTTCCAAATCCTCTACTCCTCGTGCATAATTTACAGCTTACAAACATGAGGGATGGAGTCCCTATAATGGATTTTCGTTGCCGCTGCCCATTGTTGTTATTTGGTATGTTTTTAAGGATCTGAGCTCTGTCTCCTTTGGCCTTTTCCAGTCACCATGAACTAGTGGTTGGTTCTGTTGTTATGATGTCTGTCTTCGTTGATGATAACCCCCCTATTCATATACAAGAGGCCTCGAATAATCGTCACCCTAAGAACGATAATAATATCCATCAACGATACCCCTATCATATTTATTTCCTCCAACATCATTATCCAATACCTTCTAGCTTGCTTAGTGTCCTTCTCCTTCATCCGGACCATCCTTCGCATAGTAATCGCTCGAATGTGCTAGTACATCCCCTCAATATTTTAAGTTCCTTTAAAAATAATCATTAATAGAACTGCTAATATCCATGTACTCTTCATGGTTAGATCCCGCCGTGTATCCCTCCCAAGCCTGCATGTTGAGGTCTCACCGCATATTTTCCTCGTGTCCCGGGGAGGCCAAGTTGTCCATAATGGAGATTATGGCGGGTTCTAGTCCGTTCCTGTCCTTGGCATGAGCTAAGGTGTCCTGAGAGGGCCCTGGTAACTCCCTCTTCTCTGCCAACGTGGGTGAGATTTTTGTTTGACTTCTTATTAACAATGCTTCTTAACAATAATTGCTAACATGTTTCAAACTTTCGATTTTGAATTTGTTGAATGTTGTGTAGGGATATACAATGAGGAGATAAGACGTACTAAGAAGATACACATTAAAAAGAATGTAAATGATGATGCATCGGTTATCAGTTCAGCTAGAGTGGTCCTGAAAGTTAATGAAAGGGGGAAATAATTCTATAAGACTTTGAGGGATGTAGTGGAAAGAACACGTAGATATACTTTTCATGTACAATAACAAAATCAATCCAATCACTCTAAGAATCAAGTTATAAGAAACTACATGAATTTTTTTCAGAGCAGTGGGCAGTAAGACCATGAGACTTGCAATAGAAAAACCATACAATAACAAAAGGGAATCATTTAAAAAGTATTATTGCTAAATGTTTTTCTATACTAGTCCAAGAATTTACTAAATATTTTTGTTATGTTTTTTTTTCATATAGATATTAATTGATTTTTTCATTGTGCTTTTCATTTCTCTGGAAGATTGCTAAAATTTGAAGGAAGAATGATGTGATATCTAAAAGATGCCAGTAGGGATGTCAAAAAAGGTGTACCATGAGATGGTAAAAGAAACGAACATAACCACATCACAGGGGGAGCCATCCCAACAACAATGTGCATTGAACATATGTAATCATTACTTTATTTTTAACTTGCATAGAGTTTTATTATCACATGAAATACTAATTCTCAATTGTTTTGTTGTTGTAAAAAAGTCGAGAAAATGGAACCCATTCAATGCGTAAGGTAGGTTAGTTGTCTGCGTTATTGTTTGTTTAGAGTAAAACCCACCATCATTGCCTTTGTATCAGTTCCTTTAACCAAAGTTACGCTTTTGGTTAATGTTTGTCCCCTTAAGAGATGGAAAACTTCAAAATTGGAGCATAGAGCCTAGCCATCATGGATTGTGGCCTCTTCACCCTCTTTCCTTATCTCCTTTGCATGAATGGCTAGGGACAATGGTGTTGTCATGTGTCCTTACAGTTGAAATGCCACCATAAACATTCCTTGCCTTTGGCACCCCATTCAAGGGGTTGAAAGAGCAGTGATACACTGACATAGCAATTTCAATTATTTCCATGTCATAGACAATATGAATAAGATAAGTGGAGGTGATTATGGAAAATTTTCATTATAGTGCATATTATTTTATTATTTTGATGGATCACACGAATGAGTATTATTGTTTTCTCCTTAAAAAATGTGAGAATCTCTTCTCTATTTCCGTTGCATCTTAAGTTCAACTGTAGTAACTTTCTAAGCAAAGTTTTTCCATGCAATCTTGGATTATCTTGGACCTCAAATTCTTTCATTTTAAAGTTCAATACTAGTAACGTTCTGAGCAAAGTTATGCAATGCAAGCCTAGATAATCTCGAGCCTCGATTTCTTGCATAAAACTTGACTATTTGAAGCTTTTATACAATATCTTTGAAATAGTTGAAGTTAACTCTTTCCCTTTTCTAATAAAAACCATGCTTGTGGGTGATATTTGAGCTCAATGCTGTTTTGATTTGCAATTTAATCACATGGGATTCCTAATTATTATACTTAAATGCCAAATTGTTTTTTGTGGGTGTCGAATTCAAAATTTAACTAAGGTTTTGCTTATGATCTTTGAATCCACAATTTTACCATTGTTATAAACCTAGCTTCCATGCTTTCATCTTATGTGCTAGAGCTTAGTTTTAAATTATATTCAAATTTCACTGTATATTTAGTACATAATTGGAAAAATTAAAAGGCAAACAACATAGTTTACATATTTTGTTTTGAACTAGCAACATTGTTATCAACAAGTAATTCATTAATATATAGTTTGAGTTTTATTATAAACATATATCTTTCATTATTATTTTCATTAATATCTTTCTCTGCTTGTTTATTTTCTACAACCATGCTTCTTAATACAAACTATTTTTACCTATTTTCAAAATTGATATTTTTCATGCCTTGCTATTTTCATTACATATAAGTTTTCATATAATTTTTTTGTTGCTTCTATAATTTTCTAGTTGGGTTCATGGTGGTGGTAATAGAAACAAGTCTTTAAATTATGGGAGAAATCCTAACAATGGAAGACATTTTTACATAGGTAGTAAGTTTGAAATTTTTGGAAACATGTAGTAGATAACATCTCGAAGACATTTTGTTTTTGAATATTTTCAATTTTATGGGGAAGATCATAAGATGTGGGTACTCAAATGAAGATACTATAAATGAGACTATTGTTGCTAGAATATCAATCAATAATTTAAAAAATAATAAAGTTATTAATGATAATGATGGTTATTATAATTATAAATATATATATATATATAAACTTTTGAGGTAAAAGGTTATGGTCTTCATCTAAAATTCATAACCAAATAATGATATTGTTTCTACTTAAGTTATAGAGTTTTATATTGAATGCAAATGTACGAGGATTTTTCTAAGATATGGTGACTAGTACTTGGGAAGGGAAAATCAAACTAACAAATCCATTAAATGTAGACTATGATAGGTATTAGAGATCAATGATTTAACATCTAAATAAAAAATTACCAAGGGGGAAATGAGTAAAGAAGGAAGTATTTGATAAAAGGATAGTGATTGATAACAAGCCAAATTTTTTTGAAAGAATGTAATAATGTAAAAGGTCAATGTGGCTTTCCAAGTTGGTTAAACCGAGTCATTGATATTATCCCCACCATGTTTGAAGTCTCTCCAATAAAAATCTTATGTTTGTGCTTGTGCTCATGGATGCTTCATTGCACACAATAAAAATTAGCGCTAAGTGCAAGTATTCAAAATATTTTGTCAAATATATACCTCTCACTTATGACATCTTAGCCAGTATTACAATACCCATTTAGTGTCCCTTTTTCGTGATTACCTTATTTGAGTGTGATGTAAGAAATTTATATTAGTGACACACTCACACATATAAAAAATTTAACCCACATAAGTGACACATTGACACATAAGAGACACATTCACACATAAAGACACATTAACACACATAATAGACACACCTAGTTAGGCAACTACCCATGACCCGCGTAAATGACATACATAAGAAATGTTAAATATACAACATCATGAGACATTCTCTATACCAATATTGTGTAGCCGAGATTGATCCTCCCATATAGAGGTGAGCACTTTGATTTACTTCTGTGTAAAGGTTATTCCTCCCACATAGAGGTAATTGATCAAAGTAATGATGTTGTAAAGTCTTGTTGGACAAGGCTTCGGACTTGTGTGTCAAGTCATGATTCTCATGTGAACATTTCGTATAAAGGTATCCATGAGATGGACCTCACATATAGACATGAACCTTCCATATAAAGGTATCCATGGGATGAACCTCCTATATAGAGGTGGACCTTCCGTATAAAGGTCATGCTTTACTTGTTAAAAGCATTTAATGTTGTGTGATGTATTATTAACCATGATCACTGGTTCCTATTAAGTCTCCTTTAAAAATTGATCACTTCTAAAGTGAATTACTTTAGCATATGATCATTTGGGCCAGAATAATATAATATGATCACAAAATCCGATAATTCTTCTTAGTATAATGTAATGTGATTGATAGTTAAAGTTAGCACATATTGCCATGCAATAAGAGATAAAGAAATACAAGATAAAGCATAGATATCAAGAGAAATCGAAATATCCCATGCAGATACTTAAACTAATTAAAGATAAATTGAATGGTTAAAGCTTCAATTATAAATCCACAAGGGGGAAATCCCCCTTGACCCCCATCGTCCCCCTGAGACAGTCGTTTATTGTGAGAAAATTCTGTGATTTGAAAAAATTGTCAATATGGATTGTTCCCATAATGCATGAAGCTAATTTATAAATTTCTAAGAGTATAATGCAACTAAAAATTGTGTTTATGAACACATTTTGCAGACTCAGGATCATCTCAGTAACTATTAGAGGTCAATATTGAGCATAGTGCAACTGGGAATATCTTGGTCTTGGTTGGGCCAAAACGATCGTCATCATGGATGATGCACAATATCCCTATGAGCCAGAGACAAATGCCATGGGAGAAAACGTACATGTTGAGAATGTTGAGACATAATCCAATGGGAAAAGAAATCAAGAGAATCCCCCATATATTGAAGCTATTGAATATGATTCTCATTGATGTCAAAGGAGTTCAATAATGATAAGGGAATAACCAAGGACATAATGGTAGGGTGAACTCAGTGGAAGACAAAGGAATGACAAAGAAAGTGATGACATGGCATGCATGATGATATGACATGCGTGATGACGATGGAAAGACACATGATAGTGTTCTGTTTCTATCATCAAGTCAGTGTTGCAATCTGACATCATTCTGAAAAAGTATGACAAGTTTGTGAAAATTTGGAAATTGACTAAGTATGGAAAAAGTAGTCAAAACTGCTCTAAGAAAATGCCCTCCATAATTCATGGTTTGAGAAAAATGCCCACACCGTCATACCAGGCTATAGTTTGTTGAAGTGCCTCTCTAGTCATGGTCTCAGTTTTACTTAATCATTTATGAGGAGAAAGTTATAGGTATGCTAAAACATGGTTTCAGACCAGAGGAAGTGAAACTGACTAAGTAGCCTCAGGAAAATGCCCGCTATAAATCATAGGTTAAAGTAAATGCCTGCACCATATGGTCAGGATGTAGTTTGTTGATTTGTATACCTGACCATGGTCTCATTTTTCCTTAAGCATGTTTGAGGAGAAAGTTATAAGTCTGCCAAAATAGGGTTTCAAGATAAACTTTGAAGAAATTCAGCTGAAAATGACTAAGTGTTGGAAAATTGGCTCAGGTGGCCTTAGGGAAATGCCCTCCATAGTTTGTGGGTTGAAGAAAATGCTCACACCATATGGTCATCTTGTTGGTTATTGTTTTGTCTACCTGACCATGTCCTCATATTGACTTGAAAGTGCTTGAGGGAGAAGTTATGGATATGCCAAAACAATGTTTTAGGCAGATTGGACCAAGTCAGCCAAGAAAGTGAAAAAATTGTCCAAGTGTAAAATCACTAAAACTGCCTAAGTCACCTCAGTAAAATGCCCGCCATCTCTTGTGGTTGATGTATGAAAATATTTTAAGAGTATGGATCTCTAGAATGTTGTATGGTGCATTCAACCATATCATTGGATTGACCAAAGAGTCTCTGAGGAATAAGATATTGATCTGCCAAAAGTGCCTCCAAGCTTGATTTGCACTACTTCAGTAAAATGCTTGCCGAGGAGAGAGAAAGAGGTTTCAAGGGGTGAAATTGGTTTGGATAGAATCCCCTAATTGGCCCCTATCCAGTGGATGTCTCACACTTCAAATTGATGAAAAGAAAAATCTCATTATATTAACCTAGGGTTTGATAATTTTTCCTAAATGGAAAATCAATAGTTTGGAAGGCCACGTTCAAATGCCCACGAGATGATGGGTGTGTGTTACTTAGTTCATATTTTGACATGGTATTGTTCATCATTGAAGTATCTATCTAGTCATGCTTGTAGTTTTCTTTATGGTGATCACATGAGGAAGAAATCAATCTGCCAAAGTGAAGAAAAGTGTTTTACATATTAAAGACAAAATTTGTCTAAGTGTTGAATTAACAGTTTGGAAGCCTATTTTCAAATGCCCGCTAGATGATGTGTGTGTATCAAAAAGTTCAAAAGGTGACATTGATTTGGTCCTTGTTGAGGTGGATATCCAACCATACTTACAGTTTTCCTTATGATGGTCATATATGCAAAAGATCAATCTACCAAAAGTAGGAAAAATATTATTGTGCATATTAAGAACAAAAGAAAAATTGGTTAAGTGTTAAGATTAGAAAGTTGAAAAGGTATTTGGAAATGCCCGCCAAAGAGTGTCCTTGTGATGACAATTTTTCCAGATGACATGGGCATGTTCCTTGGTGATCTGGATATCCAACCATGAAATCAAATTCCTATTTGGTGCTCTCACGTGTGAGTTATTGGTATCCCAGAAATAGAGAAAAATATGATTATTAATAAAGGGGCTTAAAGGTTAAAAGCTCCCAAAGGCTTAAATATGCCCGCAGGAGCTGAGGTTAAGCCCGCAGGGGCTTAGGGATGCCCGCGGAGGGTGAGTTTAAGCTCACAGGGGTTTAAGGAAGCCCACAGGAGCTTAGTAATGCCTGCAGGGGGTGAGGTTAAGCCCACAACATGGTATTTTTCAAGGGTTCTAATAGTATACTCAAGTGTAGTATTCTAGGCGATTATTTTGGATTGAAAAACACACACACACACACACACACACACACACACATATCTATATCTATATCTATATCTATATATATTGGTAGGAGAATATTAAATATGAAACATACAATTTACTCTTGAAACTTGTAAATTTTGGCGAATATTATGATAAAAAAACATATTTTATGTAAATATAGACAATATTAGAGACTAAAAATGACTAAATAGCGAATTTATTTTTTGAAATAAAGCCCAAAAAATAGTCAATTGACCAAATTTTGCGCCTAAAAATTTCCCTGGCCCACATGGGCTTAAGAGTGCCCGCAAGGGCTAAAGTTAAATCCCACAGGGGCCTAGGAATGCCCGTAAGGGATAAAAGATGCCCACAAGGGTTTGCCTATGCCTGCAGGGGCTGAATCTAAGCCCACAGGGGCTTAGGGATGCCCACATGGGGTGAGGTTAAGCCCGCAGAGGCTTAATGAAGCCCACATGGTCTAAGGTTAAGCCTGTAGAGGCTTAAGGAAGCATGCAGGGGCCAAGGTTAAGCCTGTAGAGGCTTAAGGAAGCATGCAGGGGCCAAGGTTAAGCCCACATAAGGATTAAGGAAGCCCGCAGGAGCTTGCTCGCATATGCCCATGAAAAAGCAAGGGGATTAGGGATGATTGCCCTCATAGGGAGAGCTTGCATTGGAAGAGCTCGCATGGAATGAAGTCCATAGGCTTGAGATGGATGAAGCCCATAGGCCTAAGATGTCCAAAGAGATTTTTTTTAAATAATTAAAATATGAAATAAACAGAATCACAAATAAAATATTAATTATCAGATTTGAAGAGGCACGATAACAAAAAAGGAATGAGCACAGTTTTAAGAGATGCAAGGTTTAAAAGATGAAGACTATAGAAGTTGAAGATAAAAGAGGAAGAAAAAAGTGTCTTGGGTATCCAGGTTGAAGGAGCAGCAAGTACATGGTGAGACAAATGAAGTTCCAAAGTTGGAAAGAAGTTTTGGAAAATTTGAAGAAGTCAGATAAGGGTGGAAGGGTGGAGCTAGGGTAGGTTGTAGCCTACTAAAAGGGTGTTGGTGCATCCTGTCAGTTGTAGCTGACAAAACAGGGTGTTGGTGCATCCTTCAGTTGTAGGTGATAATTTTGTGTGTTGGTGCATCCAACAAGTTGAGCTTGCAAATTAATTGTAAACATAATTTTGCAATAATAGAAAGAATTGGTGCTTTTCCCAGTTGGGCTTCCATGATAAATTGTGTCTTCTATTTTTCTTGTTGATTCAGTTTTTAAATTGTGATAAAATATTGAAAATAGTATAATACTGATTCACCCCCCCTCTCAGTATTGCTTGATATTCCAAAAAAATCTTCCATGAGGAGCCTAAGTGTGGAGTTGCAGAGTTTTAGAGAAGAAAAGGAGAGGTTGATTAAAGCTCAAGAAGAACATAATCAACTGAATGCAGCTATGCTACAAAGTTTGACAGACATACAAAGGAAGATTAACTCTAAGCATCACTCAACAAATCCAGAAAGGAGTGGGAGTAGTTCAAAGAGAAATTCCCGTAAGAGATCCAATATCTCAAGAAGAGTTTCTAGAGACATGACATATACTCCAGAAAACTCTTCTAGTGGATCATCCGACTCTGAAGAATCCATTGAAGGTTCAAGCTCTTCATCTCACAGGAGTAAGAGGAAGAGGCATTACAAGAGCAATTCACATGGGGAATTTAAGAAGGCCAAAACTCCTACATTTGATGGTGAGTTCAAATATGGACAAGATGCTGAAGCTTGGATTCTTGGGATGAGAAAGTATTTCCAAGTACAAGACTATGAAAATATGAAGGCAAGGGTAGCCATATTCAAATTAAATGGAAGAGCATCTATATGGTGGGAGCACCTCAGGAAAGTGAATAAGATCAATGAAATAAATATTGTCTGGAAGCAGTTCAAGAAGTAATTCAAGCAAAAGTACCTCTCTGATAGGTACTATGATGATAATATCAAAGAGTTCCATGAATTAAAATTAGGAAAAATGACTATGGAAGAATATGCAAACAAATTCTTGGAGTTGTTGAGATAATGTCAAGTACATTAGAGATGATAAGGTGAATATTCAACGTTTCCTAAGTGGACTACCTCAGTCATATAAAGATAGGATTGAGTTTGATGAATGTCAAACTATGGAATAGGCCATGAGAAAGGCTAAGTATTGTTATGATAAAAACAAAAGCAAACCTGATTTACATAAGGCATGGAAGGACAAGAAAAATGATTAGTTTGAACAAAGGAGGAAGGGTTTCAAACCTCCTCATCTTAGAAATCAACAATGGAAACCATCACAGGTTTTGGCTAAGCCAACTAGAATGATGGGAGACAAACCAAGAGATCCAAAGGAGCCAAGAGAACCACTTCAATATTGGGGTTCTGGAGAGGACCATATGCTTAGGAACTACCCACATCAGAATGGGAGTGTAAAGCAAGTTCACAACATCCAAGGAGCTGAAACCGTGGGTCAAGTGGCGAGGACCATCCCTAGAATCTATGCAGCACTAGAGGATCGCCAAGAAGACCATCAATCAACTGGTTGAAGGTAATATTGCTAAGTAATTTGTTTCTATTTTGATTGACCCTGGATCTACTCACAATTATATCACTCCTAAAATTGTTGATATTTGTGCTTTTAAGAAACTAAAGCATAGTAAGTCATGGTTAGTTCAACTAGCCACTGGGACAGAGAGAAAAGATAGTGAAATGGTAGAAAAATGTCCATTAGAGATGGATGGGTTATCCACTTATGAAAACCTGAATATTCTGCCACTTGGTTCCTATGATATTCTCATTGGAATGGACTAGTTAGAAGCACACAGAGTTAAACTTGACTGCTACAACAAGAATTGTGAATGCATGGACGAGGAATGAAACCCAAGAATTTTAAAAGGAATTCCAAAGGTGATTTCTATTAGGAATATTTCAGCCATGCAATTGAAGAAATTATGTCGGAAGGGTTGTCACTTGTATGCAACCCATATTTTTTAGGAAAAAAAAATGAAACTCCTAAGTTGGAGGACTATCATGTATTGCAGGAATTCATGGATGTTTTTCCTGATGAGATTCTAGGACTTCCTCTAAAGAGGGACATTGATTTTACAATTGACCTTGTGTCGGGAGCTGCACCAGTGTCCAAGTCACCCTACAAGATGAGTACACCAGAATTGCTAGAATTGAAAATGCAATTACAAGAGCTATTGGAAAAGAAATATATCAGGACAAGTGTGTCCCCATGGGGAGCATCTGTGCCATTTGTGAAAAAGAAATATGGAACACTTAGGTTATGTATTGACTACAGGGAGTTGAATAAAGTCACTGTGAAGAACAAATACCCATTACCTCAAATTGATGACCTCTTTTATCAAATGATAGGTGCACAGGTATTTTCAAAAATTGACTTGAGGTTTGGTTACCATCAGGTAAGAATCAAGAGGAATATATTCATAAGACAACCTTTAGAACAAGGTATGGGCACTATGAGTTTGTAGTGGTACCATTTGGTCTCACGAATGCACCAACTACATTCATGTGTCTCATGAATAGTGTTTTTAGCAAGTATTTGGACAAGTTTGTTCTTATTTTTCTAGATGACATTCTTATCAATTCTAAGAATGAAGAAGAGCATGAAGAACATTTGAGAATGGCCTTGAAATTGATAAGGGAGAATAGGCTATATGCGAAGTTGAGAAAATGTGACTTTTATAAAGATAGGATTCATTATTTGGGTCACATTGTCTCCGAGGAAGGAATATTTGTGGATCCTGAGAAGACTGAATCCATTATGGATTATCCAACTCCAAGGAATGTGACAGATGTGAAATCCTTTATGGGACTTCTTAGTTACTACATGAGGTTCATTGGAGGATTCTCCAAGGTTGCACACCCTTGGAGAATTTGTGGTGTGTACTAGTGCATGCAACCAAGGACTTGGAGAAGTTATTATGCAAGACAACCACGTGGTATTCTATGAGTCAAGAAAGTTGAAGAAGCATGAGAAAAATTATGCTAGTCATGAGTTAGAGCTTGCAGCCATAGTGCATGCTTTAAAGATGTGGAGGCACTACTTAATTGGAAGGACATTTGAGCTAAGGACAAATCATTGCGGTTTGAAATATTTGTTTTAGCAGACAACATTAAATGCTACGCAAGCTAGATGGCTTGAATTTTTGTGTGAATTTGATTTTGAGATCAAACACATAAAGGGGAAATAAAATAAGGTGGCTGATGTACTTAGTAGAAAAGTACAGGAAATGAATGTGGCAACACTAAGTATTTGCCAATCAGATTTGAGGCAACAGATTGTCAACTGTATTGCTGAAGATGAAATGTATGTGCATATAAAGGACAAATTGCAACAACAAAGCCTTGAAAAGAAATATGAAGGGTATTATTTGGAAGGTGCTAGAATTATTACTTATAAGAATATGATCCATATATTCCAAATGTGGCAGATTTGATGAGGATTTTTATGTATAAAATCCATAAAGCTCCATATTTCGGTCACTCGAGATATCAGAAAACAATTGCTACAACCAAAAATAAATATTTTTGGCCAGGGATGAAGAAGGACATCGTTGAAAATATTTCTAAATGCATGGAATGTCAGTAGGTGAAGTTTGAACACCAACACCCAACATTTTTATTACATCCATTGCCAATTCCAGAATGGAATGGGAAATAATTTCCATGGATTTTATTACAGGTTTTCCAATGAATGTGAGACAAGATGATTCCATCATGGTTGTGGTGGAAAAGTTAACAAAGGAAATACATTTTATACCGGTTAATTCCACATATAAAGTCGATGCCATTGCAAATATTTTCATGAAGGAAATTTTTAGATTGCATGGACTTCCTAAGGTAATAATTTCTGACAGGGATACAAAGTTCACTTCCAATTTTTGGAAAGGTCTTTTTGCAGATTTGGGTACGTATCTAGGACAGTGCTAATTTAAGGGGGAGGGGAATGTAACATCCCAATTTTTACCCCGCTGCATTTAATATGTAAATGATGTAATATCATTATAAAAGTCATGGTGAGGAGCTCAAGGCCAAGGCCCTGCCATCGATTTAACATTTTATGTAGTGGCAATTAAAAATTGATGCATATGGTTCTCATGCTAGCCATGCATAATATAAATTACAAGTAAAATGTAAATATGTATTTTAATAAAATACCCACAACTAGATATGCAACGAACCAAGAGTATGGGGGCATGATTTTTACAAGGAATAGGGAGGGAAAATATTCAAACCCTCGAGCCAATAATGTCAAGCCAAGTGTCAATGAGATAACCCATGAACCCTCAACTACCCATCTTGATTTTTGCACCCAATCATTTATTTATTCCAAGAGTTAGTTGAGGTAGTTAATTCTTTGGGGAATGGAGAGGTATGGCTGCCCAATTTTGTGTAGGAGCAAGCCATCAATTTTGAAAATCACGTTTTTGCTTCCTGGGAAAGAAAGGATCCATGAAATTGCTCCCCAAGCCATTATTCATTCAAGGTTTTTTCCCTCTCATGTAGTCTGATACTGTTGGGCATTTTCCTCCATGTTTTTGCTGAGCATTCCCTCATTTTCCATAGTTGGGAAGTTGTTTTTGTGTTGCAGAATGTATGGGAGGAAGGAGTCACGAATTGGGGGTCCATAGAGGTCATTTTTACCCCTTGAATGCCCATATACTTGTTCTGAAATCGATTTTGTTCACCAAGGGTCGATTTCCCCTCTAAGGATCTGTTTTAGGTGCCTAGGATTTTGGAATACTCATGGAAACCATGTTTTGTGCCTCCCATAGTTAAAACATTTCCCCATGCCCAATATTTGTGCCTTGCTATTATGTGCATCCTTGTTTTGGATTGAAGTTGTGAGAAAGAAACCAAGAGTAGAAGAGGATTAGATTTGGCTTGATAAACCTAGTGAAGAGTGTAACCTCCCAAAGATGATAGGGATTTGGATACCTTTCTATGCACACCCTGAAGAGCACTAGAAGGGGATGTATGATGTGAGGGATTGTGGAGCAGTGAATGGGATACTTACTTGTGTTGGGTGTGTAGGTATTGTGGGGGCCAAGCTAGCTAAATCTTGGAGGATTTCTAATGGATTTGTGGTTGAGCTCACTAGCTTAGCCATTCTTGCTTTCTACTGCCTAAAAATTCTGATAAAACCAATTGTGGATTGGCTTGGATGAATTGTGGTATTATTTGGGCTATGCATGAGGTGGTAGGTTCCCTTTCCCTATGGAAATCATGCCCAACTTGGGGGTGGCAGTTGTGTTGAGAGATTGACGAGTGGAACTGGCCTATGGTTGGGTGGAATGTTGTAGTTGCATAGGAAATTGCTCGGGACCGCTTCATATCAAGATATGTATTCTCTTGTGTTTAATTTATGCATGTTTTAGTTATGATGGAAATTTCATGCTAGATGTGTAGTAGAATTTTTCTTACGCTATGTCAAATTTGATTATGCATATGCACACATCTGTATTTTTTTGCTATGAATTTGTGAATGATAAAGGAGCTAGAGTTTTGCAAAATCCTGGAATTTTATTCATATTCCCTTCCCAGAGTGAGATTGATGGAAGGGGATGTGACACAAAGCCTCTGTCAGTGACAAAGTTCAGGTACTTCCAATACAAGCTTGGTATTGCAGAGAGGGAGTGTTACATATATGACATCAAGATACATTCTCCAAACCAATCTTGTGTAGCCAAGATTGATTCTCTTGTAAGAGGTGAGCACTTTGATTGCCTTTCGTGTAAATTTTATTCCTCCTGTCTAGAGGTAATTGATCAAATTAATGATGTTGTAAAGTCTTGTTGGACAAGGCTCCCGATTTGTGTGTCAAGTCATGATTCTCATGTGAACCTTCCATATAAAGGTATCCATGAGATGGACCTCCCGTATAGAGGTGAACCTTCAATATAAATGTATCCATGGGATCAACCTCCCGTATAGAAGTGTACCTTATGTATAAAGGTCATGGTTTACTTGTTAAAATAATTTAATGTTGTGTGATGTATTATTAGCCATGATCACTAGTTTCTATTAAGTCTCCTTTAGATTTTGATCACTTATGAAGTGAATTATTTTAGCATATGATCATTTGGTCCAGAATAATATAATATGATCACACCATTCGATAATTCTACTTCGTATAATGTAATGTGATGTATAATTAAAGTTAGCACATATTGACCATGCAATAAGAGATACATAAATAAAAGATAAAGCATAGATATCAAGAGGATTCGAAATTTCCCATGAAGACACTTCAGTTAATTAGGGAGAAATCAAATTGTTAAAGATTCATTTATAAAGCTTCAGTTAAGTATCAATGCATGCCTCAATAAATGCTTTAGTTAAAGATATGCCTCATTTAACTAAAGAAATCACAGTGGTCACTTCAATTAAATCAATCCACATGATTTCAATTAACAAGTGTTAAATAAGAAGGACTAGTTAACTGAAGTGTTTTCACTTTAGTTAAATTGAAAGATGACACTTCAGTAAATCAAGGATAACTTGAATTGATCACTACAATGATGTTATCAAGAATCGGTTAAAGAGAGTTAACTAAGTGACAATAAAGAATATCTAGCTAACTAAGTGATGACACTTAAGTTAGCCATGTAACTAAGTGGGAAAGCTTTCAGTTAGATGCACATTCATCCTAAGTGAAAACTCAGTGAGATAAATCACTACATGAGAAGTGGGACGCACTTCTGCATGCAAGATTGATACATCCAGTTTGAGGGAAGTTCATCCTGAAGTTAGAGATACAAATAGAAGATGAATGTATAAATATGTTATATAGGATTTGATGAATTTAATGTGAAGCGATTTGTCTTCTCCTTTGAAGGCAAGGAGCTTCTCTTTGTGTGCATGATATTATTATTGAAGGCAAGGCATTTCTCTGATTGATCTCTCTCCTCTATTGCTTCTGTATCTTCACCAAGGGTGTTTGGTGATATCTTATCTTCCGAAAGCAATCTGCAATGTTGTAAAAGAAATCATTCTCTTCTATCCGTTATATTATACTGATAATAATTGCTAGGTTTTTTGTTCTCATAGTTTTGAGGATTTTCCCCAGGCTATATCTTGTGTTATGGATGTACAACTTTCATGTGATTGAGTTGTCTCATTGTTTCAAGTTTCAACATCTAAAATAATTAAATATCAAAGCTCAACCAAATATTAACAATAAACACACTAAAAAATAAATGATGCACACACACAACTAAGTGCCACTCACATAAATAAGTTATGCAGCCACACATAAGTATCATGCCCATACATAAGCATCACACCGACACTCCTATCCCAAACAACTACATACATAACACACTCACATCTAAAATATGCACTCAAACACACAAAGTGACACACTCACTCATATAAAATCACACATGAATTACATGTGTGTGTGTGTGATTTAGATACACCAATAATTGATGCTTAGGTGCACGGGTATGAGAATCATTGCTCATGTGTGTGAGTTTGTCACATAAGTGTGACGACATTTCCTATGTGTGTTTAAGTGAGTTACTTATGTTAGTTTCTCATCATTTAATTCAATATGATCTAGGATCTTAACTGAGAGAACAACATGTACAACATATCAAGCATAAGAGACAAGAGCGAAGAGACACAAATCATTTCACCAGGGAAAACCAAGAAGGTGAAAAACCCCGCAACTTCCTCAAAGATAGAATAAGCACCAATACAAAGATCACCAAGATGAATCCCCAAAATATAAATGTCTGCATCATCTACTCCTCCTCCACTTGTGCGCACTCCTCCTCTCTCTCACTAATGCGAAGTGAATGAAATGAGTGAATAGAATGAGATAGACACACTCTCTATTTATACAATGACTTGACTTGACTTTTACTCTAACTGGGATGACCTCCCTTAGGAGAGTCTAATAACCCATTACCACTTGTCACTAGGCCGACCCCACTAGGGTGGCCTAATAACCCTTTAACCCACACTGGGATGACCCCACTAGGGTGGTCTAATAACCCTTTGACCCACACTAGTCCAACCCCTCTAAGGTGGTCTAATAACCCATCAAATATAAGTTACGACACTTAAAATATAACTTGCGACACTTGCAAATACAAATGACGACACTTCCAATCAGAGGAATAATACATCTCCATTGGGGATACAATAAAGTACAAATGTAATACATACAATATACAAGTGAATATATCCAAAGTTACAAATACATCAACAACTTATGTGTGCATGAGTGAATCACTTATGTGTAGGAGTCCAACTCTCATGTATGATTGACAAGGCCACTCAAAAAATATATTTGCACCTAATCAATAGACCCACATATGTGACATGCTCACATCTAATGCACACGCCTGCATAAGTTACACTTTCACACAAGTGTCACACTCACACATAAGTATTAGAATCATAAACATAAGGCACATGAAACTAACACATTATTGATGAAATCACATATAAGAGATGTATTCATACACATTCAAGAGACAAATTATCACATAAGAAATGCTCTCACACACATAAGCGATTTCCTCACACATAAGCAAAACATTCACACACCTAACCCACACACATATGCATAGGAAACACTCTCACACACATGAGCAATGAAATATGTGAGAAGAGGTGTATGATTTACTCTCAAGTGAAGATAATAGAACCTACAATACCAAGAAATAGGTGTCTCTAGTTGGAAAAGGGACATTCAACTTCACAAGAATTCAACTCATTAATACAAAGCTTAGGCCTAAGATACCCATTGAAAACCTTGAAATGAGGAAAACATGATATGAAAGAGAGAATGCAAAAATATATATATTAGATGTAAAAGGGATGCAAAGTAATGTGCAAACACTACTTGTTAAATTTTCAGAATTTACTTCAATCTGATCTAGGATCTTAACTGAGAGAACAACATATATAGCAAATATATAGCATATCAATCATGGACACAATAATCCAAGCACACAAGAGACACAGAGTTTACTGGGGAAAACCATAAAGGTGAAAAACCCCAATAACTTCCTCAGAGATAGATAGAGCAATGATACAACCAGAATACAAGATATAGTCTTCTCCTAGCAGCAGAGCCTCCTCCTCCATAAGTGCGCCACTCTCCAAAGTGTGAGTGAGAGAATAGAATGTATAAAATGAGAGAGACACACTCTCTATTTATACACTAACTTGACTTGACCTTTACTCAACTAGGTTGGCCTCAACTTAACCACTTAACATAATGCTGACTGGGTCGACCCCCACCAGGGTGGTCTAATAACCCTTTGACCCACATGGCCGTCCCCCAATAGGGTGGTCTAATAACCCTTTGACCCACATGACTTATACAGGGCCGACCCCAACAAGGTGGTCTAATAACCCATCAAGTATAAGTTACAACACTTACAATATAAATGACGACACTTCCATATAGAGGAATAATAACATCTCTATAGGAATACAACCACTTCCGTATAGAGGAATAATAACATCTCTATAGGAATACAATATACATATATGTGAAATACATTCCGAAGTTACATATACATCAGCACTCCCTCTTAACTAGGAAGGTATTTCTCGACACAAGTCTTCTAGCACAAGTCATCTTCTCTGGATCATCGTCACTGGATAATCGTCATCAAGTCATCATCATCATCACTGCTGCTGCTATCTCAATCAATATCTGAATCTACTCATCATAGGAAGTTCTACAGAGCCAGCCCTTTTTCATACTGGATGTAGGCCCACCACCTACAGGTCTTCGTCATCACTGGCCATACTGTGGAATCCTCAGGACTTATTACATGCATCACAAAACCTGGCTGCAGCATCCCAGGCTATTACGAGCACATAGCTCTACCTGTCGGATCTCCTAGGAGCACATTACATGTGACCCATCACAAAACCTGGCTGAAGCATCCTAGGTTGTTACGAGCACACAACTATACTTGTTGGATCTCCCAGGAGCACATTACATGTGATCTCACCACAAAACCTGGCTAAAGCATCCCAGGCTGTTACGAGCACACAGCTCTACCTATCGGATCTCCCAGGAGCACATTACATGCGGTCCACCACAAAACCTGGCTGAAGCATCTGAGGCCTTTTTCATCCTGTCCAGATCTCCCAAGAGCAAATTACATGTGGCCATGGAAAAACCTGGTTGAAGCATCTGAGGCCTTTTTCATCCTGTCCAGATCTCCCAGGAGCAAATTACATGCCATAGGACAAAACCTCGCAAGAGCATCTCAGGATGTTACGGGCACACAACTCCGACCTGAAGATCTCCCAGGGCACAAATTACATGTCCTCCCAGAGCAATGTCTCGAAAGAGCATCCTAGGCTATTATGGGTACACAAATCCGACCTATAGGATCTCCCAGACATGTTCATCTGTACAAACTGATCCACGGCCACAAAGTATCTTCCTGATACTCACCATACATCATCCTGATCATCATCATTGCAACATACTGCTGCATGTCATCTAGAGAAGCTCATCATCCACGATCATCCTGATCATACAATGCATCCACCTGATGCATACCAAGTATCTACCTGATCATAAAATGTATCTACCTGATACATACACAAATACATGATCCACACAATGTATCCACCGGATACATACACGGATACATGATCCACACAATGTATCCACCTGATACATATCAACATACATGATCTCAGTATCCACCTGATACATATACATATACATGGTCCAAGCATCCAACATGATGCATATAATAATACATACAAATGATCCAACTGATCATATCCAACATCCAACATGATGCATACATACATAAATGATTCAGTTGATCATATCTAGCATCCAACATGATGCATATATATATAAATGATCCAACTGATCATAACAAGCATCCAACATGATGCATATATACATATACAGAGTAGTAACTAGAGCATCATCCTGATGCTCATTATCCATGATCCTCCTGATCATCATAGCATTGTCCTCTTCAGATCATCTCATCGTCCACGAAGCATAGCCTAGATGCACATCATCCAACACTTACACCACCGACATGGGAGAACACATCTACCACCATTCGGGGAAGGCTCCAACCCTTACTTTTTCACCATGGGAGAACACATCTACCACCATGTGAAAAATGGCTCAGCAATTACATCACGACCAAGGGAGAACATATCAACCATGTCATAAAATCTCATGTGCATCTGCATCTTCCGGACTCATCACTTTTCTTTGGAAGGAACCTTGATCTGAAGTGCACCAAGCCTCTCTCTGAAGTACTCAAACTGCACTCTGGCCAATGGATTGGTCAATACATCTGCAACCTGCTCATCTGTCGCAACATACTCTGCTTCGACTGTACTCAGTGCTACGTAGGGCTGCTTCCTGCTAAACCAAGAGATCACACCTGATCCCATACTGAAGCAACACCCAGAAGTGCTCTTCCTATCTGTAGCACTGCATGCCCAATCTAAATCAACATAAACCTGCAGGTTAAACTTTTGATTCGCATCGTACTTGAGCCCATAATCAACCGGATCAAATGGAGCATCACACAGAAGCTTCAGGTTCGATTCCATAGGTGTGGCCATAGCCTTGTAGTCCATCATCCCGAACCTCTTTAGGATCTCTACTGCATACTTCCCTTGTCCAAGGAAGATTCCATCTGCACTCTGCCACACCTTCATGCCAAAAAATAGTGCATCATCCCGAAGTTCTGCACACATATATGACTACACCATTCAAGAAAGCTGTCTTGAAATCCATCTAATGTATCTTCTATTTCATCACTTTTATATTTCTCTATGCTGCCATCTGCAACATGCTTGATCTGATAGTTCCATTTGGAAGTCACAACAAACTTCCCTTCAGCTCTTGGGACCGCATCCCAAACATCGTTCTTCATGATCGACGGATCATGGCATTCTTCCCATATCCTGGGAACTTAAATATCTTCAATAGATAATTTTGTTGCTTGAACAAATGTTGTAGTCCTTCTTTTGTAGGTGAAGGTATACGGTCTTTCCTACAAAACAAGTTAAATTGCATGATTAGAAACATCTCATAATTTTCAGAAAAATTCTTACACATAAAGAAATATGTGATACAGTCATGCAATTATCTTAGCCAATGCTTCAATACAACATTCATCCATGTTCCACAACTTTCTAGATGCCTTACAGTCTCTACCAGAACATTGCTAAGAGTTTGCACTACTCCCAACATGTCAGCAAAGAGGTTTCATTCTAGATAAGTAGCACTAGAATGTTGAACAGTGCCATAGGCCACTTACCCATCACATGCATATTAGTAGTATACTGTTCATTAATGCAATCATTCTAATATGCACAATACATATCCTAATTCTAGGAACATGAGCATATACATCATTGAACAATTTTATTTAAACAAACAAATATGCAAGAAATGATAATAAAAATACTTATGTTTGTTTGATTGTTGGGTTGACTCCCTCTCAGTCTTTGCTTCTTTTTCTGCAACTCCATTCTGATGTGGATTGTGAGAAGTGGTCAACTCCCTCTGAATATCTACATCCTTGCAGAAACTACTGGAGTGTGCTCCCTCTTGATCTTTTCTTCCTGGATTACCTATTCTTGAACTTATATTCATTCTCAATCCCTATGCATGCTTGTTAGTATCATCATTGTGTTATCCTTCAGGACTCATACATAATCACACATTTATTAGTATAATCTTAATACTATCAAAACACAATAATCTTAAGCATGTATAGTCATGATCATTTCAAACAGAAATAATAAGCATTAGTATTCAAGGTTTCAGGGAAGTCTTCTTTTACTCATACATATTCTTATTTGATCATAGGACTCTTCTGGTTAGTTGAATCATCAATCAAGATAAGAGATATAATATGCATAAAACCCATGATTATTCAAACCTATACCTTCATGATTCTTCTGGTTAGTCATATCATCAATTATGGAAAGAAACATAATATGAATACAACCATGATTATTCAAACCTATGACTTCATGAATAATCATTATCAACAACACAACAGTATAAGATCCTAACACAAGGTAGGATTCTAGCTTGATATAGGAAAAACATACCTGGATTAGCATGCTAGCTTGTTATGTCTAACATACCCGCATAATGTCTTTTGGTTCTCTTTAGTGACTTGTGCTAGTAACCTGCATGTCTCATAGGTTAACCATTGTAGGACCAAGTTATACATACCTTGAAAGTAGATCTTCTATGTGATCTATGACAATGGATGAATCTTTGTCTTCATGTCACCATGATCATATGTTCTTGAAGTAGAACATGATTTGTCTTTCTTGGTGTACCTTTTATGTTAGCGAACAACATAAACCTCATACAACATCACAATGCATTAGTACATTCATAAGTGTCAAAACCTTAATCAATGAATATCTTCTATTAAGGTGATACGACAAGTCTAGTAATTAATCAAGATTATATTGTAATGATATGAAGACAAACATATGATAAAATTAACCATGAAATATACCTGTAAGCCATACCTGTCAAGATTGCTTGTAAATTTCTTATGGAAGGCCTTAGCCTCATCTCCCTCTGAGACAAGAACTTCTTCACTTATGTAGGTGACCAATCCATCTTTTTCTAGGATTAACTCAATCCACTTGATTTGCAAGAACTGGACCTGGAGCTGGATTAGGGTTTGTCAAGGAAACCCAAAAAATTCAAAATTTGAATTTTAAACTTTCGAAAGGATAGAAATATCCTTGATGAGCTAATCAAATTGGTATATTCAGAATTTGAAAACTGCAAAGTTTCACTCCTCAATTTTTCCTTTGAAATTTTTGGATTCACTGGACGTGACCCCGAACTGGGGTTTGATGAAGCCCACTCTTCTACCCAATCAAAAGGTTTGATCCAAAGCTCTAAGCTTCTATTTTTATGAGGAGCTTCCAGCCATGGTCTCCAATTCCCATTTTTGCAGAAGCCCTAATTTTCCACTTTTCTGATCAAAGGCCCGAACTAGGGTCTGATCAATCCTGTCCTTCTGCCCAACCAAAAATTCTAATCTTGGTCTCTAAATTTCGATTTTGATGAGTAGCATTCAGCCGTGGTCTCCAATTACAAAAATTCTAACTTTCTCAGAAGCCCTAAATTCCGGAAGCCATGAATGAAGGTGCTCAAAAATAATTTTGATTTGACAGAAATATGTACCTGATTGTTTCTGGTGTAACTCCGAACTTTTTGATCGACAGGGTCTGAAATTTTTTCTTGAGATAGCCCGATCTGTTATATTTCCATCCCGACAGGTCTGAACTCAATTGGATTCTCTGAGAGAGAGTTATGCCATGTGTTGCAACGTGACTTGTTTATGGTATAATACAGGAGAGAGAACGTGTACGGCAAGCCATGTGTCACTGTTTCAACTTCGGCCTCTGGAAAATTTTCCTAAGATATTTCGACCTGTTATCTTTTCATCTCAATAGGTATGACCTCAATTGGATTCTCTGAGAGAGATTTATGCCAAGTATCGTAACGTGACCTGTTTATGGGATAATACAGGAGAGCGAACTTGTACTGTGTTCCACGTGTCACTGGTTCAACTTCGGCCTCTGAATTTTTTTTCTAAGATAGTAGAGTCTGTGTACTACCTGTCACTCTTTACAAAATTTCATTTGGAGCTTCCTAGCCCAATTTATGACCTTTTTCCCAAGGTCACGTGATTTTGACTTAGATCTGGAAGAGGCAGAAACCCTATATTGTATAGATCATAAATCACAAAGTACAACGAATTAGAGGTTTTACTTTGGATACAAGGTACATGTGGATCTGATCTTCGACCTGTAAAAGTTTCAGATTCGAAAACTTCACCAAAATGGATTTATAGCGAAAGTGCTACGATGACTGGTTTTTGATATGTCAAGCCCTAGCATCGTAAGTGCAACAAGTGTCATACATGCCATATCATGCCTTCTTTCAGGCTAGCTCTGATACCATGTTAAATTTTCAGAATTTACTTCAATATGATCTAGGATCTTAACTAAGAGAACAACATGTACAGCAAATCTATAGCATATCAATCATGGACACAATAATGCAAGCACACAAGAGACACATAGTTTACTTGGGGAAAACCATAAAGGTGAAAAACCCCAATAACTTCCTCAGAGATAGATAGAGCAATGATACAACCAGAATAAAAGATATAGTCTTCTCCTGTAGCAGAGCCTCCTCCTCCATAAGTGCGCCACTCTCCAAAGTGTGAGTGAGAGAATAGAATGTATAAAATGAGAAAGACACACTCTCTATTTATACACTATCTTGACTTGACCTTTACTCAACTAGGTCGGCCTCAACTTAACCACTTAACATAATGCTAACTGGGCTGACCCCCACTAGGGTGGTCTAATAACCCTTTGACCCACATGGCCGACCCCCAATAGGGTGGTCTAATAACCCTTTGACCCACATGACTTATACAGGGCTGACCTGAACAAGGTGGTCTAATAACCCATCAAGTATAAGTTATGACACTTACAATATAAATGATGACACTTCCGTATAGAGGAATAATAACATCTCTATAGGAATACAACCACTTCCGTATAGAGGAATAATAACATCTCTATAGGAATACAATATACATATATGTGAAATACATTCTGAAGTTACATATACATCAACACTACTAGTGTAGGGTAAAAATTATGATGATGTCTCAATGTTAATACATCATGAACAAAGTCAAAATAAAAATTTGAAAAACATTGAAAATATGCTTTCAATATTTCGACAAGACTTTAGTCCAATTGAAATTTTGACACAATTAAAGTGCCACATGGTAGGCTTGGCATTCTTCAAGAAAATAAAATATCAATGTAATATTGGCGCTAAGTCGATGACTATGTGATTGTTTTGGATTCTTGATAACTATATCAAATGTTGGAACACCGATGCATGTCTTAAGAGATGGGGTTGGTATCCCGATGGAGCATGGTTGGAGCTAGGGTAAGAATTTGAAAAAAAATCCACCCGCCAATTTTGCATGTTTTGATACTATATGTGAATGTTTGTCAGGATTTATTTGTTTTATTTGATGGTTAATCTGAAATATAAGCTGTATTTGATGGAAAAATGGCCCATGATGCGCACTTTTCCTGTCAAATTCCAACCCTAGTTGGAGCTGTGATGGTTTCATAATTTTCAAAGCGCTGATTTCATCATTGTGAATACCATAAGATGTCAAATTTTGTGATGATGAGATGTATAAATTCTAATAATGTTGCTAAGTACAGACACTTTTACCCATGTTTATGTTGTTGTGGTGACACCTTTATTATTAACTTTCAAACGACATGACATCAAAATTTCAATAGTAGTCGGCATTTTGTTAAAAAAAATCATAGCTTGAACACCTTACATTGTCAGAAGTTTGATGAGAAATTCCATTTATTTAAAATAAGTTTGAAATGGAAGACCCAAGTACTTACCAAGGAGTGAAACTTGGCCATCACATTGAGGAATGTAGCAACCAACTTGTAGGATTTTTGAGACATAAGATTACAGATTTCAAGAGACATATATTGCAAGGGTAGGTTGTATGGAAGGTGAATCATTGTCACAAGATTTCAAATGTTGGTAGAATGTTCCTAATGTAAACCAATCTAGAGCCTTCCCACTCATTTTAAACTAAAAAGTATGGAAATTTAATCACAAATTTCTCTTTCAAGAAGGATATTTCACTCCATTGAATGCATAGTACATAATACAAATTTTGCTTTAAGGATTTCAATACCTTGCCAAAGCAATATTTACCAAGGCACATGCAATCTTTGGAACTTATGAATAAAAACCATATGGTTTTTTGATGGTGCATCATAAGGTAACCTTGGCTTGGGTGGACTAGGTGGAAGACTATATATATATATCATAAAACCATAACTTCTCTTTCTAGTTGGCATTTTTGCATGGAATAAATAATTGGGAAGAATTAAATTCCTTCTCATCTCTACTCAAAATCACTTTTGACTCAAAGTTGTGGACACCTTGCAAGCCTATACTCCGCTTATAGTAGATTATTCATTGCAATTGATAAATTGTAAAGGTTTGTACTTTGCAAAATGAATCTTAGATTCAATTTCATAACGAGGTATAGAATTTTGTGAAAGAAATGTCCATAAGGAAACCATTCAAACCCTTGTTTAAGAAGAAAAATCCAAATCCCCTTGAGACCCCTCTAACCAATGCAAATTTAGATATTGAAGATTTTGCTATGGAGAATATCTGCAAATCACATATGGACAACCATTTAGATAAAACATGTCCTCAATTCATAAATATGTTTAGAGTATTTGTTTCTTCACCATCCCAACCTCATGATGCAACTCAAGAAATTGCTAAGGAAATTGAGAAGGAAGAGAAGGGCATTGAGCAACAAGAAGAAACAACTGTCTTTATGGGATTTTCTAGTAGGTGGGAAGAATAAAGAGGATGAATTATTTTAGTAGGTATATTTAACAACTCAAATATTAACAATGGTTATAATTCAATGAGTAAAGAAAACCTTTCTTCAACAAAAATACCCTTGACTTATTCAAATCCTAGGAAAAAAATCCCAAGTATTGCAAATAATGTAGTTTCTTCTACTTTTTCTCTCAAATTAGGATACAATATTGTTGAAAATTTAAATAAAACATAGACAAATGTTACTATGTTTCATCTTGCAATTTAACTCAACAAAAAGGGTTACTGCTCAAATCCCTAAATGAAACAATTGACAACAAACAAAATACAAATACCATTGGATAATGTAGTTGTTGTTGGAAATAAGTTTGTATCACAAAATCCCATTTGCTTATTGACTTTTGAAATATTGAATAGAAATGTTCACTATTGTCTGTTGATTTTAGAGCATCTTCAAATGTTATGGAGTGTTCTGTGTGTAGAAAATTAATGCTAAACCTAGTAAATGCTCTATACACATAATCCAACTTGTAAATTTGAATTAAAAATGATTAGAGAACTCAAAGATGTGCTAATGAGATTATACTCTAATCCAAAGGTCCATAAGTTATTGACATAATAGTGGTGGAAATCCAAAAATATTATGCCTTATTGTTCAATAAGGATTGGTCGCAAAAATTGAAGGCTATGTCTCTATTGATTGGTCTCACTTATGGTTACCTTGGAAATTATAACATATTAATCAAATCAAGGTAGACAATGAAAACCATATGAAACAAAATATTATTGATCTTGAGAGTAAAAATGAGATGGTGTTATTTTCTAATTTTATTTTTGGGAATTATTTTATAGAAACTAATTAGGTTATCCTCTAACCCAAAGGTCCATCAAGTTATTGACATAATAGTGGTGGACATCCAAAAATATTATGGCTTATTGTTCAATAAATATTGGTCACAAAAACTTGAAGGCTATTTATCTATTGGTTGATCTCACCTACGGTTACATTGGACATGATAACATATGAAGAAAATCAAAGTAGACAATGAAAAATATATGAAATAAAAGATTTCCGATCTTGAGAGTAAAAATGAGATGATATTAATCTCTAATTCTATTATTGGGAATTATTTGATGGAAACTAATATTGGAAAATTTTGGTAGAAGCCCTCAACTTTCATATTTGAAACATAGTTTGAACTCCTCCATTGTACTTATGATTATAGGATATTAGAAGTAGAAAATGTCACTTAGGAATAGCCGCTAACATTTGGAATTTGTACTTTGATAGTTCCAAATCACAAGGAGTAGGTAATGGCTTTATCCTTATAAATCCAACATTTAAATAGATTTTGTTTTCTTGCATATTAGAATTTAAATATACTAACAATACAATGAAGTATGAAGCTTTGATTCAAGGACCCTTAAAAGCTATGAATTTAAGAGTTAAATGCATACAATTTGTTGGTGATTCAAATATCATAGTGAGACAAGTTAAGAATTCTATCCATTGTTGTTCTCATCACTTGAAACGTTACTGGCAAGAGGCATCAAATTTAATTGATAAATTTGAGGCTTTCAATATAATATTAATTCATAAAACAAAATACATAAGCCAATGCTTTAACTAATGCTTCTTCTCGTTTAGGTCCTTCAGATAGTTCAATCATTGATAAGTTATTTGTTGAATTGATTTTAAGACCTTTCATCCTAGATAATATCACCAACTGGAAAGTCTTCAATGATGATCAATGGATCATGGGAGTTTTCGATATGTTGTTAGTGACAATGTGGAAAAACTAAAGGCATTAGAAAATTCTCATATTAAATGAAGGCCAATATCATGCCTAGAAATATGGTTACTTTGGAGATATTTTTTGATTTTCAAGACATTTAAAAAAACCACCAATGTCAAAACATAGAGTTCATCTATGCAACATGAATTGATTAATAATAAGATGCAGACAAAGCTAAAAAACGTAAACTTGGGCTCATGTTTGACCAAGAATGAAAGAAAATTCTATACCAAATTGTTTAGACAATACAATTATGTACTCGCTTGGAGTTATGAGAATTTAAAGACATATGATATCCAAATAATTCAACATACTATTCCAATAAATAAATAAGCTAAACCTTTTCAACGAAATATTTGGAAAATGGATCCTTCATTACAACCATTAATTTAGAAATATTTGAAGCAATTACTAGATAACAATAATCTTTCTTGTTCGTCATTCCGCTTGGGTGTCTAATTTGGTACCAGTCCATAAGAAAAATGGAGAAATCAAAATTTGTGTTGATTTAAAAAATGTAAACTGAGCATATGAAAAATATAACTATCCAGTTCATCCGATGGAACATATTTTGCAACTGGTGTTTGGTTTATAGATGCTTTTTTTATTACAAAATCTATTCCTCTAACAAATATAAATGAAAACGTGGTCATCTAGTTTTCAAAACAACATTTGATAACTAGGTTTGGCATTCCTTCTGTCTTAGTATTTGATAATGCATCACATTTTTCATCATTGAAATTGATTGGATTTTCTTTAAAAAAGAGAGTCATTATTTGCTATTAATCTATTTATTATCGTCAAGGGAATGACGTAGATGGGTATACGAATAATATTTCATCTAAAATTTGAAAAGTACTAGTTCACCATCATCTAAATTGACACAATTCTCTCCCAAAATCCCTTTAGGCAAATCGAGTTACACCTAGGTTTCTTTAGGCACGTTCCCATACTTCTCGGTCTATGGAAAATAAGATATTCTTCCCTTCACTCCTATGTCTCAACCCTCTAGGGGTAATAATTTCTCATCCCTCTAGAACATGATTGACACCATTCTAAAGCTAGAAGAAGAATGTGATAAAGGCAAACAAAAATTTATATCTCAATAGTATATTGTTGAATATTGGTTTGACAAATATTCATAAGAGAATAAGAAATTTTAAGTGGGATATTTGTGCTTAAATAGGACAAACCAAATGAGCTAAAAGGTAAACATTCAAAATTTCAATAGCTTTGTTTTGGACCCTTTTAAGTTGGAGTTGAATCCATCGGGGGTATGGATGTGGAGAATGGAGCAACAACACTAAAGAATGATGTTGGGTTAATCTTGACTTGGTAAAACAAATTAGATTAACGCGCATTTGGTTATTAATGGGTTTACCATTGGTGGTTTATATTCCCATGGTATTTTTGGTGTACATGCACTTTTGTGGGCTCACTTGAGCCTCTTTTCCTTGATTTTAGGAGTAAGTGTTCCCTCCTACACTGTTTTAGGGATGAAGGTGCTCTCCTCCTCCTTTCTAAGGATTAGTGCACCTTCCTTTGTAGTGGACATCCAATTGAATCCATAATGCACCTCTCTTTCATTTTATAGATTAGTTAACTGACATGGCTCATGCATGCTAGGTTAATAATCCTCACTCAACAATTGTGAGTTAGTTAACATGAGTTGGTTCATGCTTGTCAATTTAAGTGGCCTCACTCAATAGTTGTGAGCAAGTTGAAACCACTTGGCTAGTCTAATCTTAGTTAACTCCTTTATGAGGGATCACATGCATGCAAGGGCACATGCACTCAAGTTTTGCACTTAGTTAAGTATAGCTAAGGTGAATTTGCCTTGTCCTATCATTCTCTCTTGAATTCTAATACATATTGTATTGTAACTCTCATATTTGATGAGCATTCTTTTACAGGTTAATGAATATTATGTTACTCTAATTATTTTGTCTCTTCTTCTATGATTTTCTGTCTATATTACTGCTCCAATCAACATCTAGATCCATTGGTTTAAAAAATCACGTGGTATCATAGCCTTTGGGATTGTAAAGGAGTTGTACACATGTTTTCAAGTGGAAGACACAAATTAGAGCACAATGGCCAAGATGAATCGATCTCCCCATAAAATACTTCATTCAACTACTATGAATGGAACACAAACATTGTGATGCTATTTCACATGGAAGGCCTCTAGAGGATCACAATGGTATAGATACTGAGCCAAATTTTCCCGTGGAAAAGGAAAAATGGATTGACAGGATGGATGAGGATTGATATTTTTCTCAATTTATCCCAACCCCTTGTATCATAGTGAATATGAAGCAAAACCAAATGGATTTTGGACCAAGATAGAATGAATTCTTGGGAAGTAGGATAAAATGAGAGGACATTAGCCAGAGAACGAGCTCATCAGTTTGAGCATGATAAATTTCTAAACTAGCCAAGAATTCTTAACTAAATTTAAATCATTACTGCTTCAATTCAAGTTGTGTAAAGTAGAGAAGAAGGAAGAGCAACTCATTTTATCAATCCTATCAAAATTGAGTCAAGAATACTCAATTTTGTCTCTACATTCCATGCTACAAAATTGGATCTTGGAGCTACCAAGAAAATGCTTACTTTGAATGATTTTGCAACCTCTCTTACCAATGATAAAGATAATATTATTCAAATGGGATCTCTAATACAACAAAGGTGAATGCCCTTGGTACAAATTAGGGAAATAAGAACATGAGAAAGATGAAACAACAAAACAAATGCAAGAAGGATCATAATCCAAGACCTGCATACGAGACCTCCTTCACCAAAGATGGGAAGAACATGAAGGACAAGGCATAATGTGTATACTATAAGAAAATCAATCATGATGAACATAATTGCATGAGGAATAAAATTGATCAATTGACACATCTCCTTCAACATAAAAATATCAGGGTTCCTAATAACATCAAGAAGAACAAATCACTTGAAAGGCCACAAGATGACAAAGGTAGAGACACAACCCATGCACTTGTTTCTATTTCCTGATCTTCATATTCATGGGTTCTTGAATCAAGTGCTTCAAATCATATGGACTCATTAGAGGACATCTTTTCCTCATTGGAGCTATGCACTAGCCCTACCATCCTAATGGGAGATGATGCACAAGTTCAAGTATGCGGAAAATAAATAATTGATGTTGAGAACAAACAAATTATTATGGAATTTATGTACCTTACTTGTCCACTAACCTCTTATCCATAAACTAGACCACCCATTCAATATCAAGAAAGCAGGTGGAGTTCACACCTGATTCATTAGTCACTACAAAAATGACCGATGGATCAAAAGTTGTGGTTGGAAAATTTGATCACCAATACAGTTGTATGCATTTTCTAACTTTATCCCCAAATATACTTATAATTTACTTCTAGCACATTGTGATGAAGTAAGCAAGTTGTGGCATGAGAGATATGGTCACCTAAACTATTGCTACCTATAGTAGCTATGCAAGTAGGGTATGGTGATAGGTTTTCCCGACATCAAGTATCTTAATGGTGTATGGGTGTTCCCATGAATATGGGTAATACTTTTTGGCAAGAGCAGGGTACGAACATGAAAAAAAGAGCTCGATCGAGCTCTGGTTAAGCCATCAATCGAGATTTCAAAAGCTTGATCAAGGGTTTAGATAACCCTCAACTGATCTCAATAGCTCAATTGAAGTTTTTATAAACACTTAATCAAGTTATTATCTATTAGCTTGAAAAAATTTAAAATATTGATTTTTCGGTAGAAAAATTAATTTTTTTATGATTGATATTTTTTTAATTCCATTTAAACATTAAATAATATGAAATAAATAATATTTAAAACCATACATATTTGAAATATTTTTTAATAAGGTAATTATTTTCATCCATCAAATAGTAATTAGCTTAAGACATGTTTGTTTAGTGATTTATGGCCCATGGGTTTTGGTATCCCATGGTAAATTTGCCCATGGTATTTGATGTGATGAATTATATTTACCATGACTCGTAAATATAATTCATCACATAAATTACCATCATAATGTTTACCATGGGTTAGCAAACCGTGGGACATAAATCCCATAAAACAAATATGCGTTAAGCTAATTAATATTGACAGATTCAAATAATTACCTTATTACAAAAGATTTCAAATAAATATGGTTTTAAATATTATGTATTTGATATTATTTAATGTTTAAATAAAATAAAAAATATTAATCATAATTTCTTTTTAAATAAAGTTTTCTATGAAATCAAATATGTATTAGCTCAAATACCTCCATCGAGTTATTCAAGTTAATAGTTATTTTTTTTATATAAAAATTAAAGTAAGTTTTTTATGAGCTAATAGATGAATCGAACTTTTATCTTAACCACAACTAAACCCTTGATTGAGGTATTTAGAAAAAAGCTTCAAACCTCGATCAAGGGTTTTTAAGACCTCAAATCACACTAATAACTCGATCGAGCGATTAAAAAATAGACCCTTAGCCCCCTTCTATACAAATTTAATTTTACTGGACTCTTTTCTAGGCATAAACCCTATTGTGGGATGCACCTTAGGTGGCATACTTCATGTTAGTGGATTCATCAACGAATTGTTTATCCACTGGCATATAATTTACACGATTTTGAGTTTGTATGATAACTTTATTTATTTATTTTCTTTTAAAACTTAGATTTAAAAACCGTGTCTACAACTTTGAAGCAACTCAAAGAAAAATCAACAACATAAAAAGTACATAACCAAAAAAATAAAAAAAATATATACGCCCCACATCGACACGTCCCCTTCAAATGGGTATTTTTGGTTTTTCAATTTTTGTAAGCGATAATGTTTTTTTACGTGCACACACGTGTACAAAATGTAATTAAAATTTCAATGGTTTATTTTGAAAATGAATAAAAAATATAAATTTCCAAAATAAATTGAAAAAAAAGTGCACACCAGTGCATTCCTTGTAGATTATGTTCATTTTTTTTCAAAAATATACATTTATCATTAAATTATTTTAGATGCACAGAAGCCACTTGTTAACTTTTCCTGAAATTTATAGGAACAAACCTTTCATTAAATGCAATTTTGACACATTAAATGATATTATTATTAAAAAAATTATAATTGGAAAGACAACATAATTCCTTGCAATTTGTTTTTTTGTTACATGCCTAAATTCACAACGCATAGATGACTTTTGAGGGCTTAGATTTATTAAATGCGGAAAAATATCGAATTTTAATCGTCATTTTTGGCTAAAAAGTGTTACCCATCTTAATGGATTCACCTATATGTCATGGTTGCATCCTTGGAAAGCATCTATAAGAAAAAATGAGAAGGGAAAGGCATGGAGAGCCTCTTCTATTCTTGAGCTTGTTCATAGTAATATCATGGGTCCGTTGGTCCATTTCCTCACCTATCCATGACCAAGGCCAAGTGTGTGTTGAAATTTATTGATGATTGGTCAAGATTCACTTAGGTTTACTTCCTCAAGACAAAATAATATTTTTTTGAGTGTTTCAAAGACTTCAAAGCTCTTGTAGAGATGCAATCAACAAAGGGAATCAAAATCTGGTGTATAGATAATGGGGGGGGGAGTATGTAAATAAAGATGTCCCACATCTATGTGCTAAAGTAGGCATTGAGTTGCAACATATAGTTCCAAATACTCCACAAAAAAATGGAGTTGCAGACTATAGAGCAATTTTGAGGTCTTAAATGGGCCTCCAAAGGAAAATAATAAAATAATAGTTAAAATAATAAAATAGGAGTTATAATTTTTTAAGGAAAGGAAAAAACTACTTTTGTTTTGTTTTGTTTTTCTATTGGATTTTCAACTTATCTCCTTGTAGGTTTACTCAAATTTCGAGTGCGAGCACTTACTGGATACATAATTAAATTCTGCATCCAACAAGTACCCATTCGACATATGTTTGACAAACCCATGATAGGAAGAAACTCAAAATACATTAAAAAACAAATTTCATTGAAGGAAAACATTTTTTTAATTTTTTAATATTTATATGTATTTCAAGTTTTTTCCTACTGGAGTTTGAAAAATGTATGCCGAGTGGGTACTTTTTGGATGAGTACTTACACTCGAAATTTACGTAAACCTATAAGGAGATAAGTTGAAAATATGATACAAAAATATAGTTTTTTCCCTTTCTCTCCAAAAATATTTACCCTTATGGTTGACATCATCATCTTGAATCCTATTGGTTCTTATAAAGTTGATTTAATAGTAATTTTTTTGGAGGTCCATCTTTGACCTCAAAACTCCTCTAATGATGAAAGAATAGATTCTTGATGGAGATGGCAGTATGCGTGTTGCAGTCCAAGTCCCTTGCTCCAAATATTTGGGTTGAATCCATAAACTATTGAACCTATATCCATAATTGAGTTCCTCATAAAGCATCGAGGGGAGTCAATACTCGAAGCTTGGAGTGACCGGAAATTGTAAGTTACACACTTTAGAGTGTTTGGGTCTTGTGCTTGGGAACACATTCCTTTAACAAAAGGAGGACCCTGGATATAGAAAGTCAAGAATGTATCTCTATAGGATATCCCAGTGGTCTTAAGGGGTACAAACTACTAAATCCTTTCATTGAAAATATTTTCATTGAAAGAAGTGTTAAGTTTGAAGAGATCCCCTTACATGTAGAAAATCCTATTATTGATCCACTATTTCTTGTTGACCCATATATCACCAATGTCTTTTCCATGGTCTTAGATAAAATTTCAGATTTAGATGACATTTCATATTCATATGAAGAAGAAGAAGTTACTAACAATTACAAACATAGTGTTGCAGATTTTATAGTCAAATCATGATGGTAATATAAAACTATTAAAGCCGTAGTAGTTGTAGTTGGATACCCATCGGATCCACAGAGGACTTGCTTATAGTTTCAATGTTTTCCACAAGCACTCTTTCCTACAGAGCCTCTAATCCCCATCCAATGCTACATGGTCATTGCTACAGATTCACAGTATTTTGCATAATATGCTAGTAATCCACATTGGGAGGCTACCATAAATGAGGAATACCAATATCCCATGAATATTCAAACATGTGACTTAGTTCCTCTTCCTCCTAGTAGGAAAATTGTTCGGTGCAAATGGATTTACTGAATAAATATGGAAACAAATGGACTTATCAATAAGTACAAAGCATGACTTGTTGCAAAATGATTCACACAAGTACAACACATATACTACAATGAGACATTTGCACCAGTTGCAAAGATGGAATCCATTCAACTTGTACTTGACATTGCAACAAATCAATGTTGGAAACTTTATAGTATGGATGTGAAGAGTGCATTTCTTCATCGGGATCTTGTGGAATAGGTCTACATGGAGTAAGCACAAGGATATATCCAGGGCTCATCATTTTTTGCAACTTGCAATTTTTTTTGTAAGGCCTCAAGAAAGCACTGCGAGCTTGGTATGAAAAGATGGATTCCTTCTTATTGTACCAAGGTTTCTCTCCCTACAATTTAGATCCTAATGTGTACATGCTATGACAAGTTGACTCTCTTTTTTTAATTGTACTTTATGTCAATGAAGTTACTAATCACAAGGGGTTCATGTCATCTATTGCTGCAACTAAATCTACCTTGCATGATAGATTTTCCATCAGCAATTTGGGACTATTGCATTACTTTCTTGGTCTTGAAATCACCCAATCTGATTTAGGTGTTAAGATGGAAAAATCCAATTATGCACAAGATCTACTTACTAGATTTTAGATGATTGATTGCAAATCAATTGCATCACCTTTTATTTTGGGGGTAAAACTTGAGGATAGCTGTATGAAATGTTTGGTGGATAGTACATGGTATAGACAGTTCTACTTCATCTCACCCACACTATATTGGGCATCTCTTATTCTCTTGGAGTAGTTTCTAGATACATACATGAGCCTCATGAGATGCAGTAGAAATATGCAAAGAGAATTCTCTGATATGTTAAGGGTACCCACAGTTTTGGGATACATTATGCTACAGATTGCTCTCTTGATCTAGTTGGGTACACATATTTTTGATTGGGCTAGTGATGGAACCAATTGCAAGTCTACTTCTGTTTATTTTTAAGTTTTGGATTAGGACCTATTTGTTGGTCAAGCAAGAAGCAGTAATCCATTGCTTTATTGAAAACAAAGTAGAGTATAAAGGTGCAGTGAATGTAACAACACAAGCTATCTGGTTGCAACATATTCTCACTACTTGTTTGGTATTCAATATCACCATCCTATTGTCATATTATGTTACAATCAAAGGACGATTTAGATCTCCAGAGAACCAATTCAGTGGAAGAGGACCAAACACATTGAGATCCACATGATTTACATGTGGATTATGATTCATGATTGGATCATTGATCTGCAATACTATCCATACAAAGAAAATATGGCATACATCTTCACCAAGTCCTTCACAAAGAAGAAGTTATTAGAGTTATGAGATTACTTGGGAGTGAAGGAAACTTTAGAATAGATTACGTAGTCTACTCACTCAACACTATCCTCTTTTTTTGGAGGGGTTTTACCTCTTTCCTCACTTCTAGAGGATATTCTTTTGTATTTGGGTACATTGAATGGATACATATTGCTAGGACCCATTTTTTTGCATCATACTCACGTAAGTTAGGCTTAAGGGTGGGAGTTTTTGTACATGCACTTTTGTGGGCTCACTTGAGTATATTTTACTTGATTTTTAGGAGTAAATGAGCCCCCAGTCTTCTATTTTAGGGATGAAGGTTCCCTCCTCCTCCTTTCTAGGGATTGGTACACCTTCATTGGCATTGGACATCTATTTGAATCCATAAGTCTACCTCTCTTACATGTTATGGATTGGTTAACTGATGTAGCTCATTCATGCTAAGCTAACTAAGCCTCACTCAACAATTATGAGTTAGTTAACAACACTAGCCTCATGCATGCCATTTTAACTAGACTTACTTAGCAATTGTGAGCTAGTTGACACCATTTGGATAGCCCAAGCTTAGTTAAATCCTTTATGAGGTCCCACATGCATGCAAGGGAACAATCACTCAAGTATTTCACCCAATTAAGCCTAGCTAAGGTGAATTTGTTTTGGCCTAACATTCTGTCTTACATTCTAATGCATTTCGTATTATAACTCTCATCTTTGATGAGCATTCTTTACAGATTAATGGATATTATGTTTCTCTAACTATTTCTTCTCTTCTTATATGATTTTATTTCTGTATTACTGCTCTTATTAGCATCTAGACCCATTGATTCAAAATATCAGAGTTATTAGTATGTGACGATTCATATTTAAAGGCTTGAATGAATTCATTGTAAAATGTCTAAGGTGGATGGTGTTGTCCAGATCGGTCAAGGGTAATGAAATATATCTTTTGAAGGCATATTTTCCTAGTAAAGTATTTCGAGGGTAAATATTGGCCACTATTAAGTGCTTTATTATAATTGTGTATTTTGCTTTCTCCAAAATGCTTGGTTAAATTTAATAAGGAATCAGAGCCATGTTTGGGTGGATAAATCTCTCTCATGAGATAATCCCTAGATCATTGAATTTGATGAAGATACATTGATGTGAAGCATTGGTAGAATAAGTGGATGAATAAGTACTCAATTAAGGAGTGCTTGATTTGACTCATTGTATTTGGAGCATGAGGGATGTTGGCAATGAAACAAGTTGATTTTTCATGGTACACATGATTGGAAAAAAGTTGTAATCATTTTTACGGAGTTTGATTTAAGCACATATGTAAATGGACGAATAGTTGTAATACATTTTTAGGCATGTGTACCTCTGGTTCATTGGATCACTGATGTAAATTCTGGATTCAAACCTAGCTGATAATTAAGGGGGGACATGTTGTATTCCCAGATACTCAATTATGCACTTTGAGGCAGGTAAATTTTGAACCTAAGTCAAGTTTAAAAGAGGGAATGCTGAGTTAATCCTGACTTGGGAAAAATAAATAAATTAGAATAATGTGTATTTGGTCATTCATGGGTTTACCATTAGTGGTGTTTTCCCTTATAGGGTTTCCAAGGTAAATATTGGCGATTATTATGTGCATGATTATTATTGTATATTTTTATTTCTCCACAATGATTGATTAATTTTAATAAATGAGAAAAAATAGATATATTTAACACCATTTCAGTAATATCTTGTGACTACAATTGTAAATTGAATCATCAAATGTTACTTTAAAAAGGAAACCAATTACATACTAAGCATCTTCAAATAATATGCTAAGTTATTAGAGATGGAGGATAGAGATAATTTGGGTTAAATTGAGTCATAAGTTTTCGTTGAAAAATTGGGGATCCTTTTTTGTCTTTTTATAAGATGAATAAATATTTTTCTCGGATTGTATAGATATTGATCCCTTATTAGTCCTTGCCTTGGCAAGGGACTCTTGAAATCACCCCTGTGAGGTTGTATTAGTCCCTACATAGTTTTCTAGGCATTTTAGCCTAATTTTTTTCTATTTTTTTCCTTGCGAGCAATTAATGGTTTCAAGGCCTTATTTGGACTCATATCAAGGCCAAGGTAGTCGGTGTTAAGGAGTCAAGATGCATGATGGAAGGAGGGTGGAAAGTAGGGAGAAAGGCCAAGGAGCGTGGAAAGCTGCATGGTGCACTGAGCATGGAAAGATGCATGTTGTGTGCACTATATTGTAATGTGTTGATGTATATGTAACTTCGGAATGTATTTCATATATGTATATTATATTCCTATAGAGATGTTATTATTCCTCTATAAGGAAGTGTCGTCATTTGTATTGACAAGTGTCGCAAGTGTGTTAACTTGCCGATGGGTTATTAGACCACCTTGATGGGGTCGGCCCTGTATGAGTCATGTGGATAAAAGGGTTATTAGACCACCAAGTGTGGGGTCGGTCCGGATTAAGTTAACCATGGGTTAAGCTAGACATGTAGGCCCCATTAGTTTATTGGGCAGGACAGGACAAGTATAAATAGAGATCGGGAGATCTCTATTTGATCATTCATTCACACACTTCTCTCATTTGGAAAGTGGCGCACTTGTGAGGAGAAGGCTCTGCTGCTAGGAGAAGACTATCTCTTGTATTCTGGTTGTATCATTTCTCTATCTATCTTTGAGGAAGTTATTGGGGTTTTTCACCTTTATGGTTTTCCCCAAGTAAACTGTGTGTCTCTTGTGTGCTTGCATTATTGTGTCCATGATTGATATGCTGTAGATTTGCTGTACATGTTGTTCTCTCAGTTAAGATCCTAGATCAGATTGAAGTAAATTCTAAAAATTTAACATAATGTACCAACCAGGGCTTATGTTACACTAACTCAATCTCCTACAAGACTCACTAAAAAACAGTGGACTCGGTGGGATAGTTTTACTGGAAGTAGGAAAAATAAAGTAGTTTGGATGGGCGAAGGATAATGATAGTTGTTATTACCTTTGCACACAGCACTGGGACCATTAATGGTTATAAATCAACAAGGATGAAATATACTACAATGCTTCTGGGCACCCCAACATACGCAAACTAGTACTTCACTATTCATTGACTGGAAGATATTGTTGAAGGTTTCTGGCTTAAGAAGGCTAAATAATATCAAATATCAGTCAATATACAGTCATTTTTTTCTCCATAAAGTTTGAGGATGTTCTGATAAATACTCACAAAGATACAAGCAAAAGGACCTTCTAGGATTGCACAACTATACAATTTAAGGATCTCCCAAACAGTCAATGAAGGCTCACGAAACTATGATCTCAGGAATGTATTGAGTCATTTAACATATTAAATAACATCAAGAACATAAATAAACTCATTTGGATCAATATTCATTCATTTATTAAAGACAATTTGGAAACTAGCTCAAATCTATGCAAATCTACCACGGGTGTGTAAAAACTCAGATCAATTCAGATTTATGCATTACAAAATTTCATGACTGATATCAGAGGATAAATATAAAATCATATAAATCATATGAGATCCATGAGTCTTCTCATAAAATTCAGAAGGATCAATCCTCTCCAATACAATAGAATATCATAGAAAATCACTGGAAAACTAGAGAATTCAATCCATAAGCTTCATGATACTTTCTCTGAGCTTCAAACCATAATTGAATCAGCTACAGGAAATGAAATAAAATCAGTGACAATGGATGGATTCCATCATCCTCTCACAAGAAGTGCAGTGCCCTTGCTAGGAACTGGGTCTCTATTCCATGTTCATGTAAATACCAAGTTTTTCCCTTATTGTTTTCTAGAAGAAAAGAATCCACCGTCTATGTTTCTGTTATCTAAATGTTTATATGTCTCTGCAATTTAAATAAACATAAACTTAAAACTTTCATTTTAACTCTGTTCTTTTAACATGCATAATTTGAAAATAAAAGAAAATACCATTTATTTAAGCTAGCTCAGTAAAATACCTGGATTCGTAGATTTGCAGTAAGGTAAGAAGATTCCTGTAGTGGATTCTGTAGGTTCCCTTAGCAACCCTAAATGATGTGTCCACCTTGCCGATCAGCTATCATCTTGCTGACCCTAGGAAATCAACAGATTTCCTAGTCCCCAAGCCCACAGACCGATAATCCCCATAGTAGCCTTGTCCTTGGTTCAATAACCATACTGTTCAGTGAGTTTTCCCCCTCCTCAATGGAGTTTCCTGCCTCCTCCATTCTTCGAGTTATCCCCCTCCTCGGAATATTTCACTTCCCCCTACAAATCCTCATAGTTCTCCCACAATAACCCCCCTACTACTTTGTTAATTCTTCTCTTTATAGGAACCCTCCTCCTTCATAAAGTCATAACTTCCTTATCACTCCACCGCCCTAGCTGTTTTTTTTTTTGGAAGTACAAATCATTAATGCAACACCCTTTTTCAGGTAAAATGACGATTACATATTATCTTAAATCATCCAGGTTTCTCTCGAGCAGTGGGATTATTCAATAATTTATTTAAACAAATCCTTTTAATTTACTTGGAATGATTCTGTCAATTAACTAAATGAATAATCTATTTAATAAATTATTCAATCCACTATGCTTTATAAAAAGATTATTATCATTATTATTATTAATTAAACAATAATATTAATAACAATAATAATTAATAATAATAGTAATTAAATTAATTGTGAATAGTAATTAAAATATTTATTTGTTTAATGGATAGTGTCAACATAGTGCCTCTGGGTATAAATAATGAAATATACTTAATGGTTTATTTAGTCATGATCAACAATTATATAGCACACTCTTCTAGTATTAAAAATTAAACTATCATACTTCATATTGAAGACACATTCACTTGAGGATACTTGCAATTAATGACACTTATTTTAATTGTTCATTACAATGTTTACCTACAAGGACTAATTAACTTATTTCACACATTAGAACTTGATAATCTTTTACTAATTAAGTCATTCACTAAATACTTAATTGAGTTATCTATGATAACCTATATCATTGTTAAATCTTGATAAGTATGTTGTAAACCAATATTATCGCGCATGGCATAATGTGCATGTGTGGCTAGCGTATGCACAAGACGGACATGTACTATAAACATACGTCATATTTCCTATGCATAATAGCTAACTAATACCAATAATACTTAATGCAAACTGAAAAAGTATACATTCATCATAATATTATTAAAACATAATCGGTTATTTTATCGATTAACCTTTAAGATTTCATTTCATTATTTTTATGATTACATTTGTTCAATCAATCAGGTACAAGGAAAGCTACCTACTACCACTAACTCAAGATCAACGAATACCCAACCCTCAACAGTACTAGCTATCATATCCTCCCATCCTAACCTACGTCCACATCCTCCCTATCCTTCCTTTGCTAGTACAAAAGTGGGTGTCGGACTCACCGACCTGACCACATAGAACCTGAGAGCGATAGCGTCGGCTGAACAACGGACCTATCCTCCCCTAGCAGGCATCCGACCATCGTCATCACAACTACATGGGGAGCGTGTCTCAGCACGACCCTCCCACGACCTCGGGTATCATAGGAACATAGGGTGGGAAACACATCCATCCCTCTCAACATACTGGGTCTACACCCTTATCAAATCATACTCTGCTGCTATCGGGATTATCGGTCAATGTCATCGTATCATCAATTTCGGTTGCTAAGGTTTACTGCATGGATGGGCTCTTATCCATAAATCGGATCAAGTATCCGGCTATCCCCTAGCCCTTGTGTCCTGTAGGTTAGTAGTCCACAAAATACACATTTTATAATAAGCATTTCCATTCGATCACCAGTTGATCCATATCATCAACATCATTTTATTTCACGTCAAAATTTTATCGCATCACAGGTATGCATGGAATATAACAGTTCTATCAATTTCATCATAAGATGGCACCCACGTACCACACCATATATTTCACATTTCATCAATGAAAACGCTAAAACATATATTTTCATCATAAAAGCAATGAATCTCATGATAATCATAACTTAATAACTGCATGAATATAGTAACATCATAACCGTAGTAGCAACATATCATTATGTCTAACATGCCGAAAATATAGTTCACTCTGTCTAGCTGAGTCGAATAGATAACAAGCAAATAAAGTGAAAGGTGTCTAACTCATAAACACACCTAGTCAAAATATGGGGCGTTACAAGAAGCAGGGTCACATCAACCATCATGTACTAGGGGCACATCTCCTAAGTCTATGAGGCACAATTGCAATCTCACCAATTATCAAATTGACAAAAGATGTGAAGGGGGTGTGAAATCCTTTATTTATATATGGACTATTACTTGAGGATAAAGTATCCTTGGCTAATGCGCCCTTATGAGTGGATAAGGAAATCTAGTTTTCCTTCTTTTTCCTTTTTTGCTTTGCTTTCCTCCTTTTTCCTTTTCTACTTTGCTTTCTGCTTCAACTTTTTCAGTTTTTTTTTGGATTTTATGCCTTATCCTGCTTTTCTGGACTTTCTTTGTTTTCTGATTTGATCCTACTTTTTTCTTTTCTTCTGCTTTCTACTTTATGCTACTTTTCCTGAGTTTTTGCTGCTTTTTTTATTTGCACCATCTTTCTCCCCCCCCCCCCCCCTTTTCTTCTGATTTTATAGATTTTGATGCTTTCTCCAAACTTCTTCTGCAAGTCATCTCCCAAGTCAAACTTATCCACTAAGGCACACTTGTGGAGAATTATCTTCTTTTATTTAAGATAAAACTTATTTAATGGATGAAAACAAATTTATTTCAAGTGCATAATAAACTTTAGGAAGAAATAATTCACACTCCCAATTAAGTAAATGCCTGGAATTCAAAATTGACCCCAATTAATTGAAGCTGTCTCCTCAACCCAAGGGATTGGTTAGGTTAGGAACTTGATCTAGTGATCACTGTTGAGGGTACATGACAATCCTCCACTCCCAATATTGCTTGTCCTCAAGCAATTTCAAAATGGGATGCTGTAAGATGTGTTCTCCTTCCCATGTAGCATCCTCACTAGGCAGTCCTTCCCATTGCACCAAAAATTCCTTAATGATTCTGTTCCTCATCTTCTTCTCTTGGACCTCCAAAATATTCTCAAGTATTAGCAATATATTTCCTTCATCATCAAGGGATGGAAATTCTTCTGAAACCTTAAATTGCTTCCCTATTGCATTCTTCAAACATGACACATGAAAGAAATTGTGAATCCTACTACCTGGAGGCAATTCTAGCTCATAAGCCACTTCCACGATATTCCTCCGGAATTGATAAGGACCATAAAAACTTGGATGCAACTTCTCAACCCATTTACACTGCAATGAGGACTGTATATAGGGATGAAACCTAAAATAAACCATATCTCCTACTTGGAAAGCTCGCTCAATTCTATGCTTGTTTGCATGCATCTTTTTCCTATTTTGTGCTACCCACAAGTTGTATTTGAGGGTTCTGAGTATGTATTGATTCTCTTGGAGCCAATACTTTGCCTTCTCTATCTTGCAATCACCAAATATCAATTCATAAAAAGTGAGTGCATCATATCCATATAGATATTTGAAGGGAGACATTCCAATCGAGAAATGGAAAGTAGTATTGTAACAAAACTCTCCCAAATGGTGCCAAGTGGTCCATGAATTTTGCTGGCTTGTAACATAGTTTCTAAAGTATCCTTCCTGCCATTGGTTTACTCTTTCTTTTTGGACATTAGTCTGTGGATGGTAGCTGGTACTCATGTGCAAACTTGTCCCCACTAACTTGAACAATTCTTGCCAAAAATTGCTAGTGAACTTACTATCCCTGTCACTGATGATGGACTTGGGTGTGCCATGAAGTTTGAATACTTATTTGATGAAAATTTAAGCCACTTTGATGGCTTCAATATTAGTTGTGATAGAAAATACATGTTCATATTTAGTCAATCTATCAACCACAACAAAAATATTGTCTTTACCTTGGCTTTTTGGGAGCTCGATGTTGAAATACATTGATACACTTTCCCATTTCTATTCAGGTATAGGATGTGGTTGTAAGAGTCCTGTTGGATGAGTATGCTATACTTTGTTTTGCTGACATTCCACACATGATCTAACATACTCCATCATCTCCTTATTCAACCCCTTCCAAGTGAATCTTTCCTTCACTTTCTTGTAAGTCTTCACAAACCCTAGATTTCTTGCTAGAGGCACATCATGGGAAGCCTCAAGGATCTTCTTCTTTAATGAGGATTCTAGAACCTAAAATATCCTATCCTTATGATAGATTATATCATTGAGAATATTGTAAGTATCATCATGAATTAGTCTATCAAACAAATCATAAGCAAACTGATTCTTTATGTACTCTAATCCAAGCTGTGCTTTCCAATCATCATAAAAATTGATCAATGCAAATGTTGGTTTTATATAAAGAGCATCAGATATAATGTCCATCTTACCCTTCTTGTATTCAATGTCAAATTATGCCTTTTTTCCTTTCATTCAACTCTCTTTGGGTTAGGAAGTGTCTCAAACTATTATGATTGGTCTTGATGATGAACTTACCACCTACAGGATATTGTCTGAACTTGACTAGCGCATGCATGATGGCTAGCATCTCCTTGTCATAAAATGAATATAGTCTCTCATGGGGATGCAAATGCATGCTTTCAAAGGCCATGGGTGCTTGTTTTGCATCAAGACTTCTCTAATTCCATTCCCTGAAGCATTACACTTAAGAACAAAAGGTTGAGAAAAATATGGAATTGCAAGAACATGACAACTGCTCATTACCTCCTTCATCTTATTGAATGCTTGCTCAACTTCTTATTACCAATTGAAATATCCTTTCTTACTAAGGTATGTTAGAGGGGATTTTAAATTTGAAAATCCTTTGACAAACTTCCGGTAGTAAGTTCATAACCCAATAAAACCTCTCAATTCAGTGAGATTTTTAGGAATTGGCCAATCTACAATAGTTTGGATACTCTCCATGTGAACCTTAACTGCCTCTTTCCCAATCACATGACCAAGATACAAAATATTAGTCATCCCAAACTCAAACTTGGACAGTTTTGCATAGAAAGATTGATCTGCAAAAGTTGTTAGTACCATATCCAAATGGTGCAAATGCTCCTACCAAGTTCTACTATAGATTAAAATATCATCAAAGAAAAAAAGTACAAACTTACGGAGGTACTTTATAAACACTCTGTTCATGCAAGATTGAAAATTTGCACGTACATTGGTTAGGAAAAAAGGCATAACCATAAACTCAAAGTTCCCATGGTGACACCGAAAATATGTCTTTTGGATGTCTTCTTCCCGCATATTGATTTGATGGTAACCAAAGCGAAGAACAATATTTGAAAATTACATGGCCCCATGGAGTTCATCTATGAGTTCATCAATCCTTGGGATATGATATCTGTTCTTGATGGTCTTGTTATTGAGAGCTCTGTAATCTATGCACATGCGCATGGTCCCATCTTTCTTCTTCATAAAGGAAACATATAAAGCAAAATGACTTGATCTTGGTATAATGAATCCCAAGTCAAGCAGTTCCTTGATGGTTTGCTCTATCTAATCCTTGAATCTTTTTGAGTGTTTGTAAGGATGGACTTTGATAGGTAGGGTGATTATCTCCAACTCAATTCTATGCTCCACTCCTCTATGAGGTGGCCTCCCATGAGGAAGGTCCCCAAATACCTTCTTATGCTTTTGCAACAATTTTTGTATGTCTTCTAGATATTGTGCTACTTCCAAAGAGGTACCCTTAGTGGTCATTAGGCAGTTTGCAGCCCATTCAATGTCTCCATGCCTTAGTAAATATCTCATACTATGTGTACTCACCACTTGTGTTGGGTAGGTGTTGATCCCTCTCAACACTACCTCCTTTCCATCTTCCCCTTTGAAGGTCATCTCATGAATTTGGTAGTCTATGGAGTGCTTCCCAATAGAATACAACCATTGTACTCCAAAAACCATGCTAATATCAGCCACATTCACATCATAAAAGCTATTTGTTAGGGTATGATCCCCTATAGAAATTTGCAATTTAGGAATCCATCTAGAGCAATCCATAGAATGATTACCTAGAATGATAACCGTGAAGCCTCCAAATTTTTCAGTAGGTAGCTTCCTCCTTTTGACCAAAGTTGAATCAATGAATTTATGCGTGGATCCTCCATCCACTAACATCGTGACTGATTTACCTTGAACCACTCCTTTGAGCCTGAGTGTATGTAAGTGAGGCACTCCTGACAATACTACAATCTTGCTCACCTCGGGGGTAGGTTCTTCTTCTGTAGTATGATAGGCCATTTATGCATCTACTGGGGCCTCTTCTCCTTCCTCCTCAACTTCTCTCTCTTAGTAAACTTCAATGTAGTGTGATTTTCTTTTAGCACATCTGTGTTTTGGAACCCATGGTTCCTGACAGGTGAAGCACAAATTCCTTCTTCTCAATTCATCTCAATCTTGTGAATAGTTGTCCTTCTTGAAATTTCCAGAAGGGCCCTTCATGGGTGGCCTTTGATTCTTGAATTGAGTAGGACCAATGGTTCTAGGAGGAAATATGGTCCTTGGAATAGAGTCTTGCCAGTATCTTGTTCTACTTAGTGCATCTTGAAAGCTAGAGGGTCTGTAGGTCTTCACCAAACCTTTCAAAGGTTCAGCTAACCCTTCAATGAACAACATGATAAATCTAGCTTCTAAGATATCAGAGACCATCACAGCTAGTTTTTGAAACTCATATATGTAAGATTCAAAAGTTCTAGTCTACTTCACATGTGCTAGTTCTCTGAAAGTGATATCAGGATCTCTTCTTTTGAATATTTCAGCCAACCTTCTTGCAAAATCTTCATAAGTGGTCACTTGATCAGGACCAAGTGTTTTCAGGCCATGAACCCACCAATCATTGGATTCCCAATCTAAGTGCAGAGTATCCAACTTAATGGCATCTCTCTCAGCCATTGGATTTAATTGAAAATAAGTATCAAGTTTCTTAAGGCAAGAGTTAGTAGTGCACTTCTATGAGCCATCAAAGTAAGGCAAAGAAATAATCAAAGTAAGGCAAATAAATCTTACCAATAGCACTTCTTAACTCATAGTTCTGATTTGGTATCCGAAAGATTTCTCTCGAATTTGTCTTTAACTGAAGATCACATAAATATTTGAATGGAAAATCCCTTCCACATTCTTCATTCAGTGTGAAGTACTCAACATATTTGTCCTCCCATGAAGCAAGACCTTCACTTCGAACCTCAGGTTCCTCTATTTGTTCTTCAGTAAAATTGGGTATAATAGGACTGGAATGTAACTAAGATTCCATAATAAATTCATTAGGATGATTGTGAGGCCCAATTCTTGAGAAAATAAAGCCACCACTGATCTTCCTTTCGCCATGTGGGGTACCATTGCTGCTCCCCTTCCATTTTTGGTTCCTAGCTGCTGAGCTAAGAACTCTCTAGTCTCTTTTCCAAATTGAACAATATTGTGAGAGATGTATTGTAATACATTAATCATGATTTGAACAAAGAGTTTGAACTCATATTTGTCTTCATTGTGGGACATGTATGACTCTGCCTATAAATTTCCATAAGTAGAATTTATTTCTTCTCCCTCTTCTTCCTCTAACAGAGGATGCTTCTTCTTAGAATATGAGTATCTTATTGGAATCATAGAAATATGTCAAGAGAATTTTTTAAAGGAACATGATCTAATACAACTGTAATGTACCAACCAGAGTTGATGATACACTAACTCAATCTCCTACAAGACTCAGTAAAAAACAATGGACTTGGTGGGCTAGTTTTATTGGAGGTAGGAAAAATCAAGTACTTTGGATGGGAGAAGGACTATGATAGATGATAATACCTTTTCAAAAAGAACTAGGACCACTGATGGTTCTAAATCAGCAAGGATTAAATCTACTACAATGCACTTGGGAACCCCAACATATGCAAACTAGTACTTCACTATTCATTGACTGGAAGCTATTGGTGAAGGATTATGACTTAAGGAGGATAAATAACATCAAATATACAGTCATGGATCTATCCATAAAGTTTGAGGAGGTTCTTAGAAAGACTCACAAATATACAAGCAAAATGACCTTCTAGGATTGCACAACTAGGCAATTTCAAGATATCCCAAACGGTCAATGAAGGATCATGAAATTATGATATTAGGAATGGATTGAGTCATTTAAAATATTAAATAACATCAGGAACATAAATCAACTCATTTGGATCAATACTCATTCATTTATTAAAGACAATCTGGAAACTAGCTCAAATCTATGCTAATCTAGCAAGGGTGTGGAAAAAATCAGATCAATTCAGATTTAGGCATTACAAAAGTTCATGAATGATATAATATGATCAATATAAAATCATGTACATCATATGAGAGCCACGAGGATTCTCATAAAATTCAGAAGGATCAATCCTCTCCAATAAAATAGACTAGCATAGAAAATCACTAAAAAAATAGAGAATTCGATCCATAGGATTCATGACACTTTCTATGAGATTCAAAAAAAGCTTGAATCAGATACAATACCTGCAATAAAATCAGTGACAATGTCTGGATTCCATCATCTTTTCACAGGAGGAAGCAGGGGCACATCACCAAGCTTGGACTAGGGGCACATCTCCCAAGTGTATGAGGCACAATTGCACTCACACCAATACTCAAACTAACAAAAGATGTGAATGGGGTTAAAATTAATTAATTTATAGATGGAGGATGACATGAGGAGCAAGTATCCTTGGTTAATGTGCCCTCATGAGTGGATATGCAAAACTAGCTTTCGTTCTTTTTCCTTTTTTCTTTGCTTTCCTCCTTTTTCCTTTTATGCTTTGCTTTCTGCTTTCTGCTTTATATTTTTCTGTTTTTCTGGATTTTCTGCCTTATCCTTCTTTTCTGGACTTTCTTTCTTTTTTGATTCGATCCTGCTTTCTGCTTTTGTGTTGCTTTCTGCTTTATGCTGCTTTTCTCGAGTTTTTGCTGCTTTTCTGATTTGCACCATCTTTCTTTCATTTTTTTGATTTTCTAGATTTGGATGCTTTCTCCTAACTTCTCCTGCAATTCATCTCCCAAGTCAACCTTTTCCACTAAGGTGCACTTGTGGAGCATTATCTTCTTTTATTTAAGATACAAATTATTTAATGGATGAAAAAAAATTATTTCAGGTGCATAATAAACTTTAGGAAAAAATAATTCACACTCTTAATTAATTAAATGCATGGAATTCAAAATTAACCCCCAGTAATTGAAGTTGTCTCCTCAACCCAAGGGATTGGTTGGGTTAGGAACTTGATCCAGTGATCACTATTGAGGGGACATGACATACATTTGCAAAGGGATATTGATTTTTAAATCCATGATGCTTTGGTGTGTTGCAACCATTGGTAGGTTAGTTGTCTACATTTTCTATCTGCCCCAATGCTAGTTGCAACGATCACTTGTGTGTTATTGTTGCCTTATGTTTACTTATGGTTTAGCTTGGACTAAACCCTAAGTAAACAACGGGTTCGAGAGTCAGTTAATGCTTAACCAAATGTCAGGTATATTAAGTTGCTTCATTGATATCCAACTATTTTAAACTAACCATCTTCATTTTCATTATTAATTTCATCGAACACCATGAATCCATTATGTTGTAGGTGCAGGGTGTTCTTGTTCGGTATATCGATATGCAAATCAAGTTAGTTCCTCAGGATTATGCTGGCACAATGATTTCCTTTTATGTGCATATTCCAACCAAATTTGAATGCTAAAATTCATGTACAGTTTTTTTTTCAATAATACTGATAGTACTGTATCACTAATAAATATGTTGTAATGTGAAATAAATGTGTAACATTTAATGAAAAATCAATTGAAATTTTTGATGAATCAATAGCTTTTTTTTATTTTAAATCCATATAAATGTAGCTTTGTTGAGAAAGTGGGCTATAGATTCTGCTTAGATTCCCATTAGAGAGGAGCTTAATCTCTTCGGACTTGTACCAACCTTGTCTGTTAAGACATGCCACTCCCATGAGGGTTTCACTAGTATGTGGTGGGTGCAGTAGAGTTTAACTCTAACTAAGGTGCTTTGATAAACCATTTGATATTTGCATATTTTCATGTACATCAAGTTAAATCTCAAATGTTTTCAATTCCTTGCTCTAATATTGAATATGATATTATTCTTATCAGACAAAACAACCATTTCTTGCATAGACAAACCATGCTGTGTGAAGGTTTTTATAAGTTGAGAAGATTTAGAAGTTGCAAAGAGAAATTTTCTAGTATCCTCTATCATGGATATGCTTTCATCCTTTCGTTCCTTGGGAAAATCATACGCGGGACCTCCATAATTTACTTTTGATTTACACACCATAAAATCAGTCAAATAATCTTCTCAAGGCTTAACATGTACAGAGACAAAATGCATAAAAATAATAGCAACAATAATTCACATTATTTTTATAGAAAAATCATAGGAATGCTTCTTATATAGCTTTGTGACTCTTATAGTCATTTCCCCATTATTGAAAATGGTCTGAAAAGATAGAATGTGGCCATGATATATTCCACCCCAATGAAGCGAGGTGGAAAGAAGTACATTAGTGTAGCATCAAATGCCCACTTGGACTTTTGAGTCACACTTCGAATGATTTCTTGCGATAAGATTAAGTTTTAACAATGTATTATTGCGTCGAGAGGCGCTCTATAGCCTAGTATGAGGGAGATCTTGTAACATGTGTGAGTGTTTGTCGAGTTTGTCGAGTGTTTGTAATACAAAGTAAACAAAAAAGAATAATACAAAGTAAAAAGTAATAAATATTATGTCGGCCATAAACGAAAAAAAATAATACAAAGTAAAAAGTAAATATGAGACTTAAACTAGAGACTTTAGAGCTTAGGATTAGGTGATAAATATTATGTCGGTCATAAACAAAAAGAATAATACAAAGTAAAAAGTAAATATGAGACTTAAACTAGAGACCTTACTTTTTACTTTTAATACAAAGTAAAAAGTAAATATGAGATTTTAGTGTTTGTCGAGTAACAAAATAATACAAAGTAAACAAAAAAGAATAATACAAAGTAAAAATTCATAAATATTATGTCGGCCATAAACAAAAAAAAATACAAAGTAAAAAGTAAATATGAGGCTTAAACTAGAGACTTTAGAGCTGAGGATTAGGTGGCTCAGGTATTGCACTCAAGGAGCTATTCAAGGAGAGGTTTGCACCTTGGGAGTTTTGATCCCTCTCGGTGCTTGATAGAGCCTAGGATTTGAATCTATGCTGGTTATATCCATTCACATTTTCTCATCTCTATCTTGGGTTTTTGAGATTCTTTACTTGCAATTTTGATGTAACATCAGACACATGTCATGTGTAAACTCACTTTTGCTTAGCATGCTCCAAATGTTTACAAATATATTCTACATGTGTGAAGCTTTATGGGATTACATGCTATGCTACAAATATATCAACACAAGGCAAGGGTGACAATGCGATAAAACTTCTAATTTTAACTTTCATGACAAAAAAATATGAGGGCATGTTATATGTGGCTTAAGACTTTCTAACTAAGTAATGGTCAATTCATTCCTAAAATATTGAAAGACAAAGCATACCCGCTTACAATAAGATGAAGCCACAATGTAAGCATTTCATCAAAATGGTCAAGCAACAGTATAGTCACCTCGGCTTGAAATACATACATGCAACTATGCTATGGTTTCGAATGGGATGCCAAATCATACATTAGTATTTGCAATTTATGTATAGACTTGTCCATTGTGACATTATCCAAACTGAGATTTTGCAGATATGAATATTGACCCTAATATCTATGCAAACAACATATCAAGCATATAAAGTAGAGATAAAGGCTTCTAATCCTATCACTCAAATACAACTATACGCTTGAGTTCCAAATAAAGGACTAGGACCACAAGTTAATCACTAAAAACATTTTATATAAAGGAGTGTTCCACAACCAAGAAAGAAAAAGAGTAAGAAGTGGTTATCAAATCCTTTCCTTGAAGATTATGGTCGTGCTTTGTAAGTTTCAAAAGGAACAACCATTACTTAGTAAGCAATGGTTATCAAACCATTCCCTTGAATATTATGGTGGTGCTTTGGAAGTTTCGAAAGGAACAATCCATTACTTATAGTGGACATTGTCATGCCTTGAAAATGTACAAGTGTAGTTGGCAATAAAGCAAAGTAGTAATAAAATTTACAAGAAAACGATGGGGAGAGAGAGCATGGTTATTACACAATACCAACATAGATCCATCTTAACTTTGGCCCTATCAAGGGTCGATAGGGATCAAATCTCTTGAGGAAGTTTATAACTTTAAAAAGGGGCTTGCACCTCGAGGGATTTTCTCCTTGGTCTCAGCGCTTTGGTTTATTAAAATGCAATTATTAAAAAACTAATATTTAACTCATTGTTATATTGTCAATTTAAAAATACATTTAATCTAATATACTTTAGGTTATAATCATTCAAACACCAACTATTCCAATTTGGAATGATGTTGTAAATGATAACACATAAACACTACAAATAAGCAAAAATTTCATTAATTAATTAATTATGAAGTAAAATAGTGTTGGAGCATTTTCCAACCACACATTATTTATTTGAGCCTTACAACTTAATTATCCACTTATCCTAAGTATTTTGACTCCATCATGTGCTTACATCATCAACAGATCATAGTTTCAGTCAACTGGGCCTCCTCCTACATTCTAGGATCCAACTTGGCCATCATCTGAGCCTCCTCCACCATTAAGGGGTTGATTTGCATGGCTAATGCGCACTATTCATCCAACTGGTGATACTAGGGTTCCTTACTACACTATTTGACCTAATCTGGTGTTATTCTCACCTACCAGTCAGTTCAATTGCAAACATATGGCACCCTCCCCTATTTTTGGGCAATCAGTTGAGTTCTGCATTGAGTTAGACTCAGTTAGTCAGTTTCAGAGTCTGTTAGAGTCAATTATTGATTAGTTAAGTGGTTAACTGATGTGTCGAGTGGTGTTAACTTATTAGTAAGACACTCTCATGCACCAATTCGAATGACCACCTTTGGAATTCAAATTTCTTGGCTTATTGTAGCCATTTGTTACACATTGTAATCTATCTTTTGAGTATATGAGAATATTTTATTGCTGCAAACCTTCTGCATAGTGTTTCCATACATTTTGCTGCATGCATCTCTAGTAACTGTTGTGCTTGTTTCATAGATCTACTGTGCTTGAATTTCACATGGTATCAGAGCTCATGGAAGGGACAAGACAACTCTTTTGTAGAGATGTCATATGAAGATTGAGCAGCTATTGCTAAAAAATATTGTATCATTTTTTTGTAGTTGCAGCTATTGCTCAAATTTTTCCAATTCTGCACCAGAAGCCGAAAGTTTTCCACACAATTCCTGGATATTGTGCATCCGACTCTTCAAGCTTGCTTGATAGTCTATGCCGGGTGTGATGCAACTTGAAAAGTGCAGGTTGTCGACCTAAATGGTTCTTGTTTGTTTGTGATTGCAGGTTTCTCACTCCCTCCTATTGCATTCGGTGTTGCAGAGATGGACTGTTCTTCACAAAATATTCTCACTCCTTTCAACTACCATAAATGGAAGGATGATGTTGATATTGTGTTGCGCTCTAAGGGATTCTATAGAGTCACCATGGGCCTAGAACCAGAGCCAAATTCTGCAGTAGAGAAGTCCATGTACTTCAATAAGCTTGATGAAGCTTATGGTTTTCTTTGTCTCAATATTTCAAAGGATATTTCTTTTCATCTCAGTGGATTGAATACTCCAAAAGAAGTGTGGGAACAACTTGCCAATATTTTTGGTAAGCAGGATGAGATGAGGGCTTATCAGTTGGGGAATGAGCTGATTTCCCTAAATCCTAAGAATTTCGAAACCATCATTGAGTTTTTCACCAAGTTTAAATTTTTGGTATTGTAGTTGAAGAAATGTGGTGTTGAGAAGAAAGATGAGCAATTGATTCTTTCTATCCTTACGAATCTAGGAAAATATTATTCAGTCTTTGTCTCTACTTTCCATTCGGGAAAACTCACTATTCCGAATTAGAAGATGTCTACCTTGAATGCATTCATTGAGTCCGTAACAGAAGAGCATGATAAACTTGTTCAAATGGGGTCCATTAAAACCTCCAAATGTCAAGCCCTTTTTGCTGGAGGACCCAAAGCTACGAATGGAAAAGGAAAACAAAATAAAGAGAAGGCCAAGTTTGATCATTCGAAGAAAAAGGAGAAGACTAAGCAGTCAGATGAGCCCTCCGATTCAAGAAAATACAAGCAAAAGGGAAAAGAGAAGACAAAGTGTTCTTATTTTTGTAGGGGCTTTCATCTTGAAAGCTCATGCATGAAGAAAAATATTGATCAGATGGCCCTTCTCTTGGAGAAAAACAACATTACTCTTCCAGATGGCGCAAGGAAGAAGGACAATAATGATCATGCAAAAAGAGGTCATGCATTCATGGAAAGTGTTTCGAATTATACAACTCTTCTCATAGATTCATGATCTTTGAATCACATGGTTGAAAGAAAAGACTCCTTCTCATCATTGTACTCTGACAGCTGCATCTCCATCCACATGGGATATGATTCACAAATTTCTTCGAAAGGCAAAGGAACTATTCATTTAGAACATGGCAGTTTTCAAAATGCTCTCTATGTTCCTTCTCTAGCTTCGAACTTGCTTTCTATGTATCAAATGACACGCACTGGTTTACCAAAGAAGTTTTTATTCAACCCTAATAATGTTGAAATTTTTTATATTTCCATTGGAAAGCTCATTGCAGTAGGAAAGGCAAATCATGCTGCAAAAACATATGTGTTTTCCCACTTTTTGCCACATTCAAAGCCAAGTGCCCTTCTAACTCATGGAAATGAGGTTATACGGCTATGGAATGAGAGGTTTGGACACCTAAATTATAAATATTTGCAGCTTCTACAAAATAATTCCATGGTTGAAGGCCTTCCGAACATCAAATCCTCGAAAGGGATCTGCAAGGGTTGCATCATTGGGAAGCACCCCGAACACAAGTTTGATCGAGGAAAATATAGCAGAGCTTCTTGTATTTTGGGGCTATTCACAGTGATATCAGTAGTCCTCTATCACATACCTCCATGAATGGCTCAAGGTATGTTCTGACATTTCTTAATGATTTCTCCAGATTCACATGGGTCTACTTTCTCAAGAACAAATCGAAAGTGCTAGAAAAATTCAAGAATTTCAAGGCTTCTGTTGAGACTTCTACTGAGAGCAAGATCAAATATATTAGATATGATAATGGTGGAGAATGAATCAAATCAGAGCTTCTGCAACTTTGTGTGAAAAATGGAATCCAAATCTAGCACACAGTCCCCTACACACCTCAACAGAATGGTGTAGCGGAGAGGAAAAACCGAGCACTAAAAGAGATGACCACTTGTATTCTTGAGTTGAAAGGATTGGCTCCAAATATTTGGGTTGCGGCCATGAATTTTTCTGCATACATTCAAAACAAATTTCCACACTCATCCGTCAAAGGTACTACTCCCTTCGAAGCCTACAATGGTCACAAGCCTGATGTGTCCAATCTCAGGGTTTTTGGCTCCACTGCATGGGCTAGAATTCCGACTGAGAAGAGAAGATGTTTGGAACCACAGAGTAATGAGTGCATCCTCATTGGATATGATGAAGAATAAAAAGGATACAAACTCATATCCAAAAATATATTCATCGAGCAAAGTGTCAAATTTGAAGAACCGCTTTAAGATCTAAAACTAGTCAAGGACGAAATTGTTGAATTGCCTCCTCTCCAAGAAGATGATTCAGAAGAAGACGATGAAATTTTGTGTTCTGATATTTCTGACATTTTATCAGAAATTAATGAACATGAAATATCAGGTTCGGATTCAGATCCAAATGACCCCCCTCAGTTTCTAAAGCGGGTAGAAAAGACTCTAAATTCTGCTGGTTCTAACATTGGAAATCCTGCTGATCCAAGAAGAACTCGAGCAGACTTTCAAAGAGAAGGTATGGCTCTTTCATATTCTGATCCTTTACTATTTGAAAAATGTTTTTGATGATAGGCTCATATCCTAAATCATACTATCATTCCCATCGAGATCCGAGATGGCAAACCTCCATGGATGAAGAGTACAATTCTCTTCAGAAAAATGCTACATGGGAGCTAGTTTCTCTTCCACCAGGGAGGAAATTAGTTCAATGAAAATGGGTCTATCAAAACAAGTTTTCTGCAGATGGCTCAACCTGCAAATACAAATCTAGGTTTTTGGAAAAAGGATTCTCACAAGTTCATGGTGTGGACTACGCATAAACCTCTGCACCGGTTGCAAAAATGGATTCTATCTGCCTAGTTTTGGCAATTTCCGCATCTAAGCACTGGGAGGTGCACCACATGGATGTGAAGAGTGCATTTCTTCATGGATATCTGAAGGAATATATTCACATGAATCATCCTAAAGTATACATATCAGATCCGATATTAGTGTGCATACTGAGGAAATCATTGTATGGTTTAAAACGGGCCCCAAGAGCTTGGTATGCAAAGATGGATTCCTTCCTTCTGTCACAAAATTTTGCAAGATGCACATCAGATCCAAATGTGTACCTACAGCAGCTTGAAGGTACTTTGATGATCATTGTCCTTAATGTTGATGAACTTTTGATTACGGGAATCACTCTTGCTTCGATCGACAATATAAAAACCGCACTACATCTAGCATTCGACATGAGTGATTTAGGCCCACTGAAACAATTTCTTGGTGTAGAGTTCACTCAGGATTTTGATGGGATCACCAGATATCAGTAAAAATATGCTTAAGAACTACTAAACAAGTTTAATATGGCATATTGTAAAGTGACACCATTCCCATTCCTCTCAGGAATCAGTCTTGAGGATGGTGATTCTACACCATTGGTGGATTCTGCACTTTATCGATAGTTGATTGGAAGTATTCTATACTTGACACACTCTAGGACTAATATTTATTATGCCGTGAGTGTTGTGTCAAGGTATATGCAGCATCCCCATGAGCTTCATTGGAAGGCATCCAAAATGATCTTGCATTATTTGCAGGGTACTAGACATTTTGGCATTCACTATGCTACGGATTCCGATCTAGATTTGGTTGGATTCATTGATTCAGATTGGGAGGGTGATAGCATTGATCGGAAGTCCACTTATGAATATGTTTTCATGATTGGCATAGGGCCTATTTGCTAGTAAATAAAAAATCAGGCCGCCATTTCCTTATCTTCAGCAGAGGCATAGTATCGAGGAGCAGTCAATGCATGCATTCAGACAGTTTGGTTGCAGGGTATTCTAGCAGAGTTTGATATTGGTAGCACCACTTCTATTGTCATATTTTGTGACAATCAGAGTGCTATCAATATCTCAACAGATCCGGTTTAGAGACAGAGGACCAATCATATCGATATCCACATGCACTACATCGGAGAACTTGTGCATGACAGAACCATTGTACTACAATATTGCCCTACAAAAGAGCAAATTGCAGACATATTCACCAAGAGCTTCACTGAGAAGAATTTATCTTACCTTCATTCACTTCTAGGGGTGAGTTCTCTACTATGGTGAGGATAGATTAGATCCTTCAGTGTTTAGTTTGAGGGGGGGTTTTCTTTCCCACTGGGTTTTTCCCTCTTTCCCCACTTAGATTTTTTCTAGCATTTTTGGATTATTTATGTACTCGGTGACCTATGGACTTTGTTGCTAGGGCCCTTTTATTATTTTTTATACCTCCATGATATTAGATTAAGGGGGGGTGTTGGAGCATTTTCCAACCACACATCATTTATTTGAGCCTTACACCTTAATTATCCACTTATCCTAAGTATTTTGACTCCATCATGCACTTACATCATCAACAGATCATAGTTTCAGTCAACTGGGCCTCCTCCTAAATTATAGGAGCCAACTGGACCATCATCTGAGCCTCCTTTACCATTCAGGGGTTGATTTGCATGACTAATGCGCACTATTAAGTCAACTGGTGATACTAGGGTGCCTTACTACACTGTTTTACCTAATTTGGTGTTATTTTCACCTACCAGTTAGTTCAATTGCAGACATTTGGCGCCCTCCCCTATTTTTGAGAAATCAATTGAGTTCTGCATTGAGTTAGACTCAGTTAGTCAGTTTCAGAGTCTGTTAGAGTCAATTATTGATTAGTTAAGTGGTTAACTAATCTGCCGAGTGGTGTTAACTTCCTAGTAAGCCACTCTCATGCACCATTCGAATGACCACCTTTGGAATTCGAATTGCTTAACTTATTGTAGCCATTTGTTACACATTGCAATCTATCTTCTGAGTATATGAGATTATTTTACTACTGCAAACCTTCTGCACAGTGTTTCCATACATTTTGTTGCATGCATCTCTAGTAACTGTTGTGCTTATTCCATAGATCTGCTGTGCTTGAATTTGACAAATAGTTATTTACCCAAATTTAATGGTTGAAGTGCCAAGTATTACATGTTCTAAAGTGTAACACATAAATCCTACAAATAGGCAAACATTGCTTTCATTCATTGGTAATGAAGTAAAATAGTAATTTACCGAAATTTAATCGTCCAAATGCCAACTATTTCATGTTGTAAATTATAACATATAAATCCTACAAATACACAAAAATTGCATTAATTAATTAATTGTGAAGTAAAATGCTTTCAATTTACACAATTATTGGTTAATTTGCAATTAACACAAAACTAATATCTTACTTATTGTTCTATTATTAACTTAACAATACATAATCCAATGTATTCCAATATATTCATCCACATGCTAACTATTCCAATTTGGGATCCTAAACAATAACACATAAACCCTACAAATATGCAAAAATTGCATTTATTCATTAATTATGGAGTAAAATAGTTATTCTTGTAACTATTTATGAAAAAATTTATTTAAAATGTGAGGATGCATGAATGGAAATTGAAATTGAAATTCAATGTATATTTATATAAATGTATTTTACAATCTAGCCAATTTAAATTTGGAGCCGACATGTGACAGACGTGACACATCTCATCCACATTGGGTTGTAGAAAGGGCCTCTCGGCCCAATCATCATAAAACTTAGATCTTAATCCAATATGTACTAACACAACTACTTAAATTGTGGGTGGTGAACACTGATAGGCAACAATTTGAGTGTTACTAACATGGTAAGTGCCATGAACAAATTATGTGTTACTTGTTCCGCACACATAGTTGTAATAACCCATTGTGTACCTGTTGATGCCTCGGTTGTGCAGGTTAGATGAAAAGGTGCTGGAATGTTCCAAGACACTCAATAGAGGAAGAAAAACCAAGTTGAAAGGCTTCGAAAGACCCTGCGCAAGGGCAGTTCTATCCCCAACCTGTTTGGTGTGGTGATCCCCCACGGATATTAGGCCTCCGATGGCACTCTAAGAGTTGGTGAATTGATCTATTAGATCAATTTTCCAGTCAAGGAAAACCAAGGTGTCGATATGGTGATGCTATGCTAACCTAACCTATTCCAGAAAAGGGAAATTAATCTAAGTTAGTCCTATTCTAAAATGAAAGCTTGTTTATGTGCAGATTGGTCTTGAGATATGATTAAACAAGTAATTGAACAGCTTAAATAGAAATGTCTTTAGTTGCATTACTTGTTAACTTAAATTATTATCAGTTAATGAAAATTAAATGACAATCTTTCAAGTATTCAGGCTCATTCAAGATCCAGTCTGTAATCACTCTGGTAATTTAAAAATTAACAATGATTATATAAATTTATATGTACCGAATCATTTGCAGAAATAAAACATGAAAATACTTGTATTGAAAAAACTCAATGAAGTACTTTGAAACATAAACCAGTCATATAGAGAAATCGATACAATAGATTTGTGCATTAACAAATGTTTAGCAAAAGATCAGATACATAACAAATGACAATTTTAAGCATAAATCAGAAATTCTCAAAGAAATTTGAGGAATAATAGAAGATAGATTAAAAGATAACTTTACTGTATGAAGAGGTATTGTACAGAAATTACAAAAAGCTCTGCTTAACAGAGTATCTCCAGTCCAGTCTTCTGCTGACTTACAACTCCAAAATTACCCACCCCTAACTACGAGAGGTCCTCCTTCTTAAATAAGAAATTACAGCAGAATAGAAAAATAAAGATTCCCCAAAAATAGGGATTACAAAATTAGATCCTATAGATCCAAGAAATCCTTCCATTTCTCATATATGTCTAACAACTCATCTATATTTGAGAAACTGACAGATTCTAAAGCCAGCTGAACATTGCACACATTATTCTCCATGTCATGCTTCGCCAGCTTGTGCCAAGTGCGAAGATACATATGAATCTTTCCTTCCATGATGACTGGTTCTCTAACCAAATGAGCCACATCTTGAATGCTGACTTGTTCAAGATCTTGAATCTTTTGTGCGAACTCACACCTGCTCTCGAGCTCTTCAAGTCCGCATTTTGGTGGCAAAGCTTCTAGGATAGGGGTCACTAATGGTAAGCCTAGAATATGCATAATATTATCAACTACATACCATCGCCTGGTGCAGATATATTTAGATTTATTAATGGTCTCTTCTTGCTTGTTCAATGAGATTTAGTTGCATGGCCCTGTAACTCATAACTCCAACCTTAAGTTCATTCTGGTACTTTAAAATGTCCTGTTGTTCCTGTAAGTCTTTTGCCCTAGCTAGAACCTGTGATAATGTGTCTATCCCTTGGTATATGAAGTCATCTGGAACTAACTCATGTACATAATCTATTTTCATATGTATTTGCTTGAGGTGTGCATCCAGGAACTTCTTAATATCATGTTTCCTTTTCGGTGCAGTACCTAATCTCAAGGCAGCTATCTGGTCACCAAGAACTGTAGCCCAAGTTGAAGTTGGGATAACCAGCTGACCAAGATTGAGAGAAAACTTAGGCCAACCTTTCTTCCCGGGACTTGTGAGTTTCTTATACATGCCATCAGTGACAGTTTGAAAATAAACCTCCTATATTACCATCCTGTCCGGGACAATCCTGGGAAGCAGGTGCACTGTGTCAGTTCCCCAAATCCTGATGTATGAAAAATACTCACCTACATACCAATCACCCATGGTGTTGATGAAAGTCTTAGCATCTTCTGAGAATGCAGGTGGCTGTTTCCTGAAGATCTTGAAATAGATGGTACCCATGAAGTGGTCACAAATGTCATATAACAAGGGTGCAAAATTCTCTTCCCACAGTGCCGAATGATAAATGTATACAGGAGGGTCTGAAGGGGTCCAATTCCAACCCAAATTAGGGTACTGAAACTCTGAGCAAAAAACATCAAGGACATATGCAGATAGAAAAAAGGGTGGTTTCTTATGAGTTGGAGCCTTTTGATATTCATGAATGGCATTCTTTAATTCAACCGACAGGATAGAGGCCCATGGGAAAGACTCGCCTGTGACTAGCACATGATGTGCTGTAGGTTCCCATTCTTCTTTGAAAAGAGAACAATTTGGTAGGCCAAAAAGCCTGTAGAGCATGGCTACCAGTAAAGAGTAGGGTTACTTAAAATAGACGATGGGATAAAGGTTATCAGCCTTAGGCACAAAGGCGTTAGGCTTAAGCATCCATGACCTAATCATCTCATTAAAATTGAACCGAGTTTTGGATGAGTGTATAAACTTTGGGGAGAGGGTCTGTACGTACATGTGGTTTCAGAGAAAAAGCTTGAACAAAAATCTCAGGGCGAAAATGTGTTAATTGGCACCCCGTGCTATCGTTAAAACAACGGTCTTTAACACTGGCATTCTCAATTATCCATTTTACAGAATCCATGTAAGGCAGGATAGCAGGGCACGCAGCAATAGCATGAATTTGGGAAGCCCTAATTCTCTCGTACACCAATCTATCGTTCTCAATATGAGAAAGGTTGTCATTATAAAAAATGGCTTATATTTTCGACCAATTCATCTTGTATGTCTCAGTGACTCACTCACTGGTGTCAGAGAACAAACCAAAATTAGGGTATTTGGTCAGGGGATCTTTGAGTGGCATTTTAAAATGTGTACCTCTCGACATGGCGAAAGAACTTGCAATTTCTGATCAATAATAATAAAAAAATCAAAATCAATCCAAAAATAACAACATTGCAGACTGGTAGTGTAAGGATGACAGTAAGCTTACCCGAAATAGCAAAGAAATGGAAAAGAGACACCTGATATGGAATCCAAGGTAAAAACAACAGTGCGACGGAGTAATTCTTCAAAAGTAAAATGGTAAAAATAAAATAGGAAAAACCCTATTTATTGAATTCACCGGATTAAAGATGGCCGTGCGATCAGAACAAATGAATGGCCAAGATTAACCGAAGTGGGATGCGGGGTTGCATGGAATTTTTATTCACAAAATTTATTAAGGGATGCCGAAAGCCACAACTCGACAATTGCGGGTTACGGGTTGCGAGGTCGTGCAAACGACAAAGGCGGAAAAGAATTCCCGAAAGCCGCAATTGCGGGTTTCGGGAATAATTACAATCGAAAAATGAGAAACGTGTTCCCAAAAGCCACAACCCGACATTTGCGGGTTGCGGGTTTCAAGAATGACACACTCGTAAATCGAAAACAACTTCCTGAAATCTGCAACCCGATAGTTACGAGTTGCGGGTTTCAGGCAATGCGACAAAATAAATAAAAAGACAGAGCTCGAAAGCTACAATTGCGGGTTTTCAGGTTTCAGGTTTCAGGATGATAGTTTCCCAATATTATTACAAGACGAACCCGTAACTGTCGGGTTGCGGGTTGACCAAATTTCAAAACTGCAAAACAAACACCCTGCAACCCGAAATTGTCGAGTTGCGGTTTCGGGTCTCCTAACTGTCGGGTTTTGGGTTGATTGAAGCAAAGACAAAATACTCAAAAATTGAGGATTTGAACAAACCAGATAGTTAGAGATCATCCAGAAAGAGGGAAACACGCAGGACAAAAGTATGGGTGAGAGATCTAAACAAGTGAAAACCCAAATTCTCATATTTACAGAGTACACTCACCAAAATACCTTTGTGTTTATTCAACATGGGGTTCCCGTGCTTTCAGCTAAGCATGGGATTTGTTGTGGCCACAACAGTACCACGAACTGCCCATTGTCCACGCATCGACTACTAGTTATTATATATATATATATATAATTGTTTATTTCAAATTTGGAACAACCGCCATAAAATCAATTTGGATAGTACAATTGTCTCATCCTCATGCAATCTAGGCAAAGCGTAGGAGCAAGTCCACCCCAAATTCTAAGATATAAACATCTATTGGTGTAAAAATAAACTTACATCTTAATGCACTTTTATATATAAATATAATATCATTTAAACTTTAATTATAATATTAATTTTTAGTATAAGTATGTAAAATTTTGGATTTGAACTATGTAGAATTTCATTTACACAGTTTAAATGGAGAATTTTACATATTCATTCTCACATTTTTCATTTATATTGAAATTGTAATTTAAATATGCAACCGGTATATAATATCAAAATATGCTATTATAACTTCCACGCATAAACATAGGTTATAAATTCCACACATACATTTATGTATTTGGCTACTTTGCAAAGATGATTGTACATTACCATCCAATGTCACGTCTTATATGAGGTAGTGACTTGAAGCTTTAGCTTCTACCTACCTTGTTTGTCATGTCCTAAGAATTCCTTTTGACTCTTGAGATTGATAAGTTAGATAATCCCTTATGTCCGTGCTTGGTTATGACTTATATTTCTTGAGAATTCAATCGCTTCTCACTCAATTTCCCTTTGATAAGTTGTTCAAAATTCTTAAGCTCGAATTTTGAATCAAACCCGAATTCGAATTAGATGCAATATCAAAATTAGGCCCTTTCTTCCCTTTTATTTATTGATTGTTTTCTTGATCTCTAAATTTGGTTCAATTATGGGATTGATACTTCAAACATCATCTTTTTAGCTCTAACACCTCTCTGATGATAAGGTCTGGTCTCATTTTCTAATCCTACCTGTTAAATTTTCTGAATTTACTTCAATATGATCTAGGATCTTAACTGAGAGAACAACATGTACAGCATATCTACAGCATATCAATCATGGAGACAATAATGCAAGCACACAAGAGACACAAAGATTTACTTGGGGAAAACCATAAAGGTGAAAAACCCCAATAACTTCCTCAGAGATAGATAGAGCAATGATACAACCAACCAAGAGAGATAGCCATAACCTAGCAGCAATCCTCCTCGTCCATAAGTGCGCCTCTCCTCCTTGAGAGCATGTGTGAGAAGTGAGTGAGTAAATAGAGTGCCTCCCGCACTCTATTTATACTTGACTTGACTTGCCTTTTTACCTAACTCATGTAGGCTCGAACTTAACCACATAATATAATGCTGACTGGGCCGACCCCCAATAGGGTGGTCTAATAACCCTTTGACCCACATGGCCGACCCCCAATAGGGTGGTCTAATAACCCTTTGACCCACATGACTTATACAGGGCCGACCCCAAACAAGGTGGTCTAATAACCCATCAAGTATAAGTTACGACACTTACAATATAAATGATGACACTTCCTTATAGAGGAATAATACCATCTCTATAGGAATATAATATACATATATATGAAATACATTCCGAAGTTACATATACATCAACACTCCCTCTTAACTAGGAAGGTATTTCTCAGCACAGTTCTTCTAGCACAAGTCATCTTCTCTGGATCATCGTCACTGGATAATCGTCATCGAGTCATCATCATCGTTACTGCTGCTGCTATCTCAATCAATCTCTGAATCTACTCGTCATAGGAAGTTCTACAGAGCCAGTCCTTTTTCATACTGGATGTAGGCCCACCACCTGCAGGTCTTCGTCATCACTGGCCATACTGTGGAATCCTCAGGACTTTTACGTGCGTCACAAAACCTCGCAAGAGCATCCCAGGCTGTTACGAGCACACAGCTCTACCTATAGGATCTCCCAGGGCAACGAATTACATGTGACCTCACCACAAAACCTCGCAAGAGCATCCCAGGCTGTTACGAGCACACAGCTCTACCAATAGGATCTCCCAGGGCAACGAATTACATGTGGTCATGGCAAAACCTCGCAAGAGCATCCCAGGACTGATTACGGGCACACAGCCCAACCTATCGGATCTCCCAGGGAAACGAATTACATGCCATAGGACAAAACCTCGCAAGAGCATCTGCCAGATATCCCAGGGCAACGAATTACATGCCATAGGAAAAACCTCGCAAGACTATCTGCAGATCTCCTAGGGCAACGAATTACATGTCCTCCCAGAGCAAAACCTCGAAAGAGCATTTGCCAGATGTCCCAGGGCAACGAATTACATGCCATAGGCAAAACCTCGCAAGACCATCTGCAAATCTCCCAGGGCAACGAATTACATGCTCATCTGCACAACCTGATCCACGACCACAGAGTATCAACCTGATACTCACCATACATCATCCTGATGTATCCATGATCATCCTGATCATCATCACTGCAACGTCCTGCTGCATGTCATCTGGAGCAACATCCTGAAGCTCGTCATCTATGATCATCCTGATCATCACTGCAACATCCTGCTGCATGTCATCTGGAGCAACATCCTGAAGCTCGTCATCTATGATCATCCTGATCATCACTGCAACATCCTGCTGCATGTCATCTGGAGCAACATCCTGAAGCTCGTCATCTATGATCATCTTGATCATCACTGCAACATCCTGCTACATGATCCACCTGATCATCAATGCATCTACCTGATGCATACCAAGTATCATACATGATCCTCCTGATCATCAATGTATCCACCTGATACAAATACATGATACATATCATCATACATGATCCTTCTGATCATCAATGCATCTACTTGATGCATACCAAGTATCTACCTGATACATATCATCATACATGATCCTCCTGATCATCAATGTATCCACCTGATACAAATACATGATACATATCATCATACATGATCCTCCTGATCATACAATGTATCCACCTGATACATATACGGATACATGGTCCAAGCATCCAACATGATGCATACATTCATACATAAAATGATCCAACTGATCATATCCAGCATCCACATGATGCGTACATACATACATAAAATGATCCAACTGATCATATCCGAGCAGAAACCAGAACATCATCCTGATGCTCATCATCCAGCGCTTACATCCACAGCCATGTGAAGGATCCTCCTTCCAACATGCTTGGAATGGCTTCAGCAAATGTGTCCATCACTTCTTCCTCGAAGTGTCCTCGATCTAAAGAACGCCAAGCCTCTCTCTGAAGTACTCGAACTTCACCCTAGCTAGTGGCTTCGTCAGCACATCTGCAATCTGCTTGTCCGTCGCAACATACAGGAGCTTCACAGCTCCTCTCTGCACCATATCCCTGATATAGTGACATTTGATCTCTATGTGTTTCGACCTGTCATGAAACACTGGGTTCTCGGACAGCTTCACACAACTCTGGTTATCACAGAAGATACCAGTAGCCTCCAACGGGAGATCAAATAACTCAGATAGTAGCTTCCGTAGCCATACTGACTCACAACTAGCTGAATAGGCTGCAACATACTCTGCCTCAGCTGTACTCAGTGCTACGCAGGACTGCTTCCTGCTAAACCAAGAGATCACACCTGATCCCATACTGAAGTAACACCCAGATGTGCTCTTCCTGTCTGCAGCACTGCCAGCCCAATCTGAATCAACATAACCCTGCCGGTTAAACTTTTGATTCGCCTCATACCTGAGCCCAAAATCCACTGTACCCTTCAGGTACCTCAGAACATGCTTTACAGTAACCAGGTGAACACCCCTCGGATCCGTCAGGAACTGGCTCAATGTGTTCACAGCAAAGCAAATGTATGGTCTCGTGTTCGTCAAGTACATCAAGGACCCAATCATCTGACGATACTTAGAGACATCAACCAGCTCAGATGAAGCATCACATAGAAGCTTCATATTCGATGTCATAGGTGTGGCCATAGCCTTGCAGTCCATCATCCCGAACCTCTTCAGGATCTCTACTGCATACTTCCCTTGTCCAAGGAAGATTCCATCACTCTGCCACACCTCCATGCCAAAAACAAATAGTGCATCATTCCCAAGTTCTTCATCTCGAACTCGGTAGTAAGCTTTCGCTGCATGTCGGCAATCAATCTATCTTCACCTGTAACAAACAAGTTATCTGCATACAAAAGTAGTATCACTTTTATATTTCTCAATGCTGTCATATGCAACATGCTTGATCTTATAGATCCATATGGAAGTCATAACAAACTTCCCTTCAGGTCTTGGGACTACATCCCAAACATCGTTCTTCATGATCTACGGATCATGGCATTCCATTTCTTCATCCCAGATCCTGGGAACTTCAATATCTTCAATAGATAATTTTGTTGTTGAACAAATGTTGTAGTTCTTCTTTTGTAGGTGAAGATATACGGTCTTTCCTACAAAACAGGTTAAATTGCATGATTAGAAACATCTCATAATTTTCAGAACAAATTCTTACACATAACGAAATATGTCATACAGTCATGCAATTATCTTAGCCAATGCTTCAATACAACATTTATCCATATTTCGTAACTTTCTAGATGCCTTCCAATCTCTACCAGAACATTGTTAAGAGTGTGCACAACTCCCAACATGTCAGCAAAGAGGTTTCATTCTAGATAAGTAGCAATGGAATGTTGTACAGTGCCATAGGCCACTTACCCATGCATATTAGGAGTATATTGTTCATCAATGCAATTATTCTAATATGCATAATACACAACCTAATTCTAGGAATATCAGTATATACATTATTGAACAGTATTATTTAAGAAATGACAATTCAAATACTTATCTTTGTTTGTTCGTTGGGTGGACTCCCTCTGAGTCTTTGCTTCCTTGCAGGAGCTGCTGGAGTCCTAATCTGAATTAGCTTCTTCTACACCTTTCTGTTGTGGAATGTAGAGAGATGGACAACTCCCTCTGAATATCTGCATCCTTGCATAAACCACTGGAGTGTACTCCCTCTTGATCTTTGCTTCCTGGTTTACCTGTTCTTGAATCTCATATTCATCCTTGGTCCCTATGCATGCTTATTAGTATCATGAATGTGTTATCCTTGTGATCTCATATAAAATCATACATTCATTAGTATACTATTAAAACACAATAATCTCAAGCATGTATAGTCATGATCATTTCAAACAGAAATAATAAGCATTAGCATTCAAGGTTTATGTAGGATTCTTAAGGTTAGTCAAGTCATAAGAAACATAACATGTCTAATCCTGTAATTACTCAAACATATGACTCTTCAGATTAGTTGAATCATCAATCAAGATAAGAGATATAAAATGCATAAAACCTGTGATTATTCAAACCTATACCATCATGATTCTTCTGGTTAGTCATATCATCAATTATAAGAGACATATTATTTTACTTATATTCCTATTTGACCATAGGACTTTTCTGGTTAGTCATATCATTAAACAAAGTAAAAAGCATAATATGTCTAAACCCATGATTACTAACTTCAATGAATAATCATAATCAATCATGCCAAGTATACTTATATAAAGGATCTTATCACAAGATGAGATTGTAACTTGATATAGGAAAAACATACCTGGATTAGCATGCTAGCTAGTTATGTCTTAACATACTCACATGATGTCTTCTTGTTCTTCTTCAATGACTTGTGCTAGTAACCTGTATATCTCATAGGTTAGCCATTACAAAACCAAGTTATACATACCTCGTAAATGGATCTTCTATGAGATCCATGATAATGGATGAATCTTTGTCCTCATGTTATCATGATCATATGTTCTTGGACCAGAACATGATCTGTCTTTCTTGGTGTACCTTTTATGTTAGTAGACAACATAAACCTCATACAACACCATAATGCATTAGTACAATCATAAGTGTCAACACCCTAACCAATGAATATCTTCTATCATGCATTCATCATTTTGTTAAGGTGATACGACAAATCTAAAATCAAAATTGTACTAACCGTAATAACATGAAGACAAACATACCATAGACTTAATCATGGAAAAATATCGAAACATACCTCGATGAGTCATACCTGTTGAGATCACTTGTAATCTTCTTATGTAAGGCCTTAGCCTCATCTCCCTCTGAAACAGGAACTTCTTCACTTATGCAAGTGACCAATCCATCTTCTTCTAGGATCAACCCAATCCACTTGATTTTCAAGAACTGGACCTGGAGCTGGATATGGGTTTGTCAGAGAAACCCCAAAAATTCAAACTTTGAATTTCAACCTTCCGATAGGATAGGAATATGCGCCTTGATGAACTGATCAAACTGGTATATTCAGAATTTGAAAACTGCAAAGTTTCACTCCTCAATTTTGCCTTTGAAACTTCCGGATTCACTGGACGTGACCCTGAACTGGGGTTTGATGAAGCCCAATCTTTTGCCCCATCAAAATGTTTGATCCAAAGCTCTAAGCTTCTATTTTTCTGAGGAGCTTCCAGCCGTGGTCACAGATTTCAAAAATTCCCATTTTTACAGAAGCCCTAATTTTCCATTTTTCTGATCAAAGTCCCGAACTAGGGTCTAATCAAGCCCGGCCTTCTGCCCAACCAAAAATTCTGATCTTGGTCTCTAAATTTCTATTTTGATGAGTATCATCCATCCGTGGTCTCCGATTACAAAAATTCCAACTTTCTCCAAAGCCCTAAATTCCGGAAGCCATGAATGAAGGTACCAAAAAATAATTCTGTTTTGACAGAAATATGTACCTGATTGTTTCTGGTGTAACTCCGAAATTTTTGATCCACAGGGTCTGAAAAAGTTTCCTGAGATAGCCTGACCTGTTATCTTTCCATCCTGACAGGTATGACCTCAATTGGATTCTCTGATAGAGAGATATGCCAAATGTCGCAACGTGACCTGTTTTGGGATAAAACAGGAGAACGAACTTGTACGGCGTGCCACGTGTCACTGTTTTAACTTCGGCCTCTGAAAACGTTTTCTGAGATAGCTCGTCCTGTTACCTTTCCATCCTGACAGGTCTGACCTCAATTGGACTCTCTGAGAGAGAGTTATGCCAAATGTCGCAACGTGACCTGTTTATGGGATAATACAGGAGAGCGAACTTGTACGGAGTGCCACGTGTCACTGGTTCAACTTCGGCCTCTGAAAAAGTTTTCTGAGATAGTGCAGACTGTGTACTACCTGTCACTTTTTACGAAATTTCATTTGGAGCTTCCTAGCCCAAGATATGACCTTTTTCCCAAGGTCACCTGATTTTGACTCAGATATGGAAGAGGCAGAAACCCTATATTGTACAGATCATAAATCACAAAATATAACGAATTAGAGGTTTTCCTTTGGACACAAGGTACCTGGAGATTTTAGCTTCGACCTGTAACAATTTCAGATCCGAAACCTTCTCCAAAACGGATTTATAGCGAAAGTGCTACGACGACTGGTTTTTACTATATCAAGCCCTAACATCGTAAGTGCAACAAGTGTCATACATGCCATATCATGCCTTCTTTCAGGCTAGCTCTGATACCATGTTAAATTTTCTGAATTTACTTCAATATGATCTAGGATCTTAACTGAGAGAACAACATGTACAGCATATCTACAGCATATCAATCATGGAGACAATAATGCAAGCACACAAGAGACACAAAGATTTACTTGGGGAAAACCATAAAGGTGAAAAACCCCAATAACTTCCTCAGAGATAGATAGAGCAATGATACAACCAAACAAGAGAGATAGCCATAACCTAGCAGCAATCCTCCTCATCCATAAGTGTGCCTCTCCTCCTTGAGAGCATGTGTGAGAAGTGAGTGAGTAAATAGAGTGCCTCCCGCACTCTATTTATACTTGACTTGACTTGCCTTTTTACCTAACTCATGTAGGCTCGAACTTAACCACATAATATAATGCTGACTGGGCCGACCCCCAATAGGGTGGTCTAATAACCCTTTGACCCACATGGCCGACCCCCAATAGGGTGGTCTAATAACCCTTTGACCCACATGACTTATACAGGGCCGACCCCAAACAAGGTGGTCTAATAACCCATCAAGTATAAGTTACGACACTTACAATATAAATGATGACACTTCCTTATAGAGGAATAATACCATCTCTATAGGAATATAATATACATATATATGAAATACATTCCGAAGTTACATATACATCAACACTACCCTTCTCCCTTTTTTTGTTTTCATTTCATTTTGAATTTTACTTAGTGGCTTCAAAATTGGGTTTGTTCTTTTAATCAAATATCTTTAATTTTGACTTTCATAGCCTGGTACTCAATTTCTACACCAACTTTGATTCCCTAATCAGGCATCCTATCTCTGTTTTGTATTCCAACCTCCATCTAATTTTTGGATTGGCTTCGATTTTATTATTGGGCCTCATTTCACCAAATGGTTCAAATCATTAGATTGAATCATGAATTGGCTATAGTAGCCTTTGTTCAATTCTATTAGAGATCTATTTGCCGACTGACCCAATTTATAAATAGGACCTTCATCCATAAACTTATTTGAACTTATGGACCTATCCAATGATTGAACTGATTTATGACTTTGAAGATTCATATTTGACATGGTTGAAGGAGTTGATCCTAACTTATCAGTCAGTCCTTATTGTTAAATCAGACTCTCTATTTGAATTTGTCTTATCATTTTAAATTCGACGACCAATTTTATATTTTAATGTAAAGTTATGAAGTGAAATAAAAGTTCCATTTGGTTCAAAAGAGAATTTAAACTAGGCTTTTCAGCCTATATTTTGGTGGTGCCATAAAGTTAATAACTTACCCCTTCAAACCTGGATAATAAATGAAAAACTAATATATTCTCCTTTCTTGGTTTGGAATATCATACATTTTTCGACACAATTTATTGAATAATTCAAATAATCACTTATTAGAATTATTAATACTACTTAATGACTCTCCACCTCCTCTCATAACATTCAAGGCACTAGACGAACACAAACTATTAGTAGTCAAATTTAATTGTTTATTAGCTAACTGCATCCAATAGGTACTAAATTTGGAAACACCTATCTCTCAATCCTAGATGAATATACTAATTTAAGCTCGAAGCAATCCAACAATTTGTTTAATTGTTACAATATTCCTTGACATATTGCATTTGAGACTTGTCTTAGTTTGGGTCTGATTAGTCTAGTTTGGTATTTAATTAATTGGATTACACAATCACCACATTGTACCTTATTTCTATTGGAAAAAATAAACAAACCATTTGCATACATTTTTATCCACATGTATTTTCTCCATAGGATTATTGTGTATGATCATACGGGTTAGAATTCATGCAACTTATCTACCTGTACTCACTTCTTCTTTGGGAAAATTATCATTTAAAATTTTTATTAAGCTTAGACACTTCTATCCATTTTTTATGTGAATTTCCTAAGGCGACTCAAGTTCAAACTAGGATAAAATAAGTTACATGTAGGATTCATTGAATGGTATGTTGCTTAGACTGTGACTCTAGTCCATATTCTCTCACTCCATATCAATATTGTTTCCACTGCTATGAGTCTTTTGAGATTTTCCATGTTTGAGATGTAATTCACATTCAACAGAATATTGAGTTCTATGTCTACTTCAACAAAATGCAACTTAAATCTGGGTTAATATTTCCTTACTTTCAAAGGCTAATTGTTTAAATGCTAATTGTTAAATTTTAAGTTTTTTGAGAACTAACCTATTTTGTACATGCACTGTTACTTTGTTGACTAATGTGTAGGTACCTCTACATGGCTAGGTGATTTGATGTAATGATGAAGAAAGTAGCTCCGAATAAGCCAAAAAAATAACAATCAACTGAACTAATGTTGATAATAGAATATTAAGAAGAGATAGTGACAATAACAAAGCAATTAGTCCTGGAGGTAGGACCATAAATTGAGGAGAGGAAATACACCAAAGGAAAGAAATCAATGATGGAAACTCCTAAATATACTAAATTCCCAAATTTATAGATACTTCTTATACTATAGGAATTGATTGTGCTCATAACTCCAATGAGTTAAGATGGGGAGGGATACTAGATGATGATGATTTAAATTATAGGGATGGAGAATAACTTAGAATAATACAAAATTTGAGGAAATTATATATTCACAATGTCGCAACCAGTTCTCTAGTGTTACTATGTGCAAAAATCATTAGATATTTGACACAATACATAAGGTTTAACACTGAAAGGATCTTAAATGATCAGGGAAAGTGTATTGAATTAATTTATTTTTAAGCCTATTACGAAATGTTGAGGGTGAAATATATTTTAACAATGAATACCTAAGAAATTTTACTAATGTCCATAACTACTATGAGATTCTTGCTAAATGGTATGAAGAGGGTAGAACTTGAAAGGCCTTGGGTAGTAAGTACTTTCCTACTATAAATCTCAAATCATGATATACATGGGTAGTCTAGTTAGTAAGTAGGCTATATGGTGAAAAGGAATTGACTTATGTTAAAATAGCCTGGGTGTTGGAGCAGGCTTCTAGACCTGTTTTGGAAGTCCTGCACCAGTGATGGACTGTGTGACAACTTAGCGAATAGAACAAAGCGTGAAAAAGGTGGAAGTTAATTAGAATTATTTAGATATTTGTGTCCACTTTGTAACATAAATGTATAAATATGTAAGGGGCTTATGGGTTAAGGCTACTCGTGATTTACTATTTTGGTGGTTATTCAGGAGTCGTTGTTTTGGTGTGTAATGTTGGGTGATTTTAGGTCTATAATAGATATTTGTTGCGCATTGTGCAGTTTACGTAAGATTGTTCCCACTGATAATATGAATGAAGTGAATCTATCTTGAATCATATTGTTGATGTATTTAATGTGATGAATTCTATGTTTGTTTTGCACATGGATGCTTTTCTTATGCTACTATTTTGAATGAGTTATATTGCCACATGAGTATGTTATTAGTTCATGCGCAATAAATGAATGGATGCTTAGAGTGGTTAAATGAATGTTCACATCCCTTCAACACCGCGGAAGCTTGGTTCTTGCAGTCACCCTAGATGCCTCAGGTAAGATTTCATCTACTTGCAGGTGATGTCGAAAGGGCCAGTGTCTTGGATTTTATTTGTGAGTTTTTATTGAACCCTGGATCTACCCACCACACGCTAAGAAATGGTTTCGTTGTCGGGATTGGGATTTGTGATTGAATGGAAGAAGGAGGTTAACTGATGGTTTTGTGGATACTGATGAAGGAAGAGATAAAAGAGTGGTTGAAAGAGAAATACTACGCATTTTTCAAAGAGTAGAGAAAGAACCCTCAGATCAACAAAGAATGGTGGTTACAGAAGTACATCTACACAGATCTGCACGAGATTTTCTTTTGTGAATTCCCTATCATTCTGGATGAGTGGTTTTTAAGGTTATTTGAAAAAAATACAACATTAAAATTGTTAGTCCAAGGAGCTGGACCCCTGAATTGATCCGACAAGTCAATACTGTAAGTAACCCAATATCATGTGCAGTATATTTCTGGTTGGATAGTGTGTTGAAATGTTATGTTACAGAGTTTTCCACAGACTATACCCAATCATATAGTGTGGCTGATAGGGATTTATTTAAGGGTCCACACAGGAGGTTACTAAAGTCATTATACACTTGGATCAAGATGCTGTTGTGTGACAAATGAACTATAATGACAAATGAAGTCGTTATAGTGAATCTTATCACTATAGCAATTAAGCGACCCCATGCGCATAGGGGAACTAGAGGATGACCATAGAACAATCTGATTAAAGGAAGTAAATAATGAATTAAGAGTGGATGAGTTGAGGATGTTGAGAAAAGAAGGATATACGATGGTAGAAGAGACTGGATTGTGGTGTAGTGGAAAAATATTTTGGAAAGATAATAGGAAGAGGATTGCAGTTGAGATAGAGGAGCAACACAATGAGTTTGAGGAAAGGAACATCTATGTAGGACCCTAGATCGAAGGACTATAAAAAACATAGAAGGAGAAATACCATCATCTCATTCCGATAGAAGAAGATAGACCTACTTAGTCCAGGATCTACGTCGAAACCATGATCCCATGCGCATCCCAAACATATGAGGTAAGAACTCAAATTTTGTCACTTGCAGTTAGTAATAGTTATAAAGTTATTCAAATTAGTGGAAGTAACTCGACTACTCAGACACAACCTGCAATACCCAGTAGTAATACTGTGCAGAGCACAATGGCAGGGGTAGAACCTACTTTGCGGATTCCTGTATTCCATGGAGCGGGGATACAAAATCTGGACTAGCCTCTGTTTGTGTGTGAGGAAATATGACAAGCAAAACAAGTCCAGGATGATGTTACAAATATTGCATAGTTGGTAACCACTTTCAGGGATCATTTGTTGACTTAGTACATGAAGTATCAGAACAATATACAAACTAGGACATTGGGTGGCATCAAACATGCTTTAATAAAGGAATTCAAGAAACCAAAATCCGAGTCATAGTGCATTACCAAACTGAAGGATATTAGACAGTTTTCATATGAATCAGTCTGGGAATTTGACCATAGGTTCAAACTACTGATGGACATACTAACATTACAGATTCATGAGGAGTAACAAAAGGAGTGGTTCATTGTAGGTTTGTTGCCACATATATGCGACTCCTTGATGCAATAGAAGATTACATCACAGTTAGATGTGATGGAGCTTTCCATGAAGTTAGAAGTGCCCCCATTAGGAGATAATAGAACAAGGATGGCTCAATTTCAGTTGTAGCTAGCAATAATGACGATTCAATTGCGGGAGATTTCCAAAGGAAAGGAGAAGCAGGAAAAAATATGGTTAAAAACCTATAGAAAGGGAGGACACCAAAAGAATGAATAACCAACATATAGAGAGTATTTGGAAATGGGCTCACCTTGAATCCATTTCCAATGGCTGGAGGGGTATAGTGTGAAATATGTAGAGGGAATCATCCCCCTACTACTTTCCCATTACTACAGAAATATGTGAGTACCCAAAGAAGTCTATTTTGTAATTTTTGTAAATCAGTAGGACATGATGAGAAGGATTGTCGTGCACTGGACCTAATTAGAGAGCACAATCTATATCCATATAGAGTCCAAGGGGAGGTTGGAACAGAAGGAGAAACACATCAAAACAATGCCCCAAGTGACTACAATCAAGGAGGTCGGGTAGGATTAAGAGGTCGAGGTAGAGGACTAATCATATATTGTAACTGTGGTCAACAAAGACATTTTGCATGGGACTTCCAAAACCCATGTACATTAACATGCACATACTGCAGACAGTTGGATCATGCAACATAAGATTGTCCACTATTGGTCGCAAAATGGCAGCAGAGGAGAAATCAAAATCAAAATCATAATCACAATTTGAATCCGAATCAGAACCAAAACTAGAAATGGATTCCAAATGAGAACCAAAATAAAAATTTCCAGATGATTGCAGTAGAAGAACGCAATGACCAACCGAGGATAGGAACCATTACGCACAGAGGAGCAAGGACAATAGCTGACATGACAGAGAAACAATTGCACACAAGACAATGGGTTAGGAGAGCTGCAGGAAAAATCTCGATGTTTGATCCTCAAAGGGAGAAAGACACATACCAACAAGCAAGGAAAGAGCTCCTGAAACTAGACATTGGAGAATCATCATCGCGACAATTATATGATAGACCACCTATATATGACATGCCTCCAACATATGGCTACTCAGTACTAGAGGGTCTAGACGAAAAGGGAAGCACTTTGAAAATTTTATTGAAAATTTGTTTAGAATTGATTACTGATGATTCTTCTTTGGGTATACTGTGCCAGATGATCGACTGATCCATGAAAGAGAGGGACAAAATTGTTGCAGTTAACTAGGTTCAACACAATAGAAGGACAAATAGGGAGTTCCTCCTGAGTGCGTTAATAGGGGATTATGACATGGACTATATCATTCTGGATTTGGGCTCTGATGTAATTTTTTTTCCAAAACAAACATGGGAAATGATGGGTAGGCCAAAGCTGATTTGGTCTAATTGTTGATGTATATGTAACTTTGGAATGTATTTCACCTATGTATTTCATCTATGTATATTCTACTCCTATAGAGATGTTATTATTCCTCTATACGGAAGTGTCGTCATTTGTATTGACAAGTGTTGCAAGTGTCGTAACTTGCCGATGGGTTATTAGACCACCATGTGTGGGGTCGGCCCTGATTAAGTTAACCATGGGTTATTAGGCTAAGCTAGACAAGTTGACTCCACTGCTTTATTGGGCAGGACAAGACAAGTATAATTAGAGATCGGGAGATCTCTATTTGAGCATTCACTTACTCACTCTTCCATGACTCGTAAAGTGGCGCACATGTGAGGAGGAGGATCAACTGCTAGGAGAAGACTATCTCTTGTGCTTTGGTTGTACTTTGGTTGTATCATTGCTCATTCTATCTCTGAGGAAGTTGTGGGGTTTTTCACCTTTATGGTTTTCCCTAGTGAAACTTTGTCTGTCTATTGTCTCATGTGATTTCTTGGTGTGATTGATATGCATTGTTATACTTGATATGTTGTACATGTTATTCTCTCAGTAAAGATCCTAGAGTATATTGAATTAATGCTAAAAAATTAACACTAATGTTCAGTTAAGACTATCCAACCAACATAGATTTATTCCAATTGGAAGGTTGATAGGGGTAATTATGGATGTGGATGGGGTGCATAGCATAACCGATTTTGAATTTATTGAGATTGTAGATCACAAAAAACCATATCCTACATTATTGGGACTTGGATGGGATTTTGCTAACCAGGACATTATTGACCTGAAGAAGAGACAAATGATTTTAAAAGGGGACAATCTGAGAGTCATTGAACAATTGGAGCCAATAGAAAGGAGAATATATGTGGAACCATCCAGGAACGAAGAATTGGAAAATCTATATAACATGAATGGAAGAATGGAAGACAATGTGAATTCGAATGTTGACGGTATGCTCAGTTGAAGTGGTATAAGCTATTGTGCATCAGATTCTGAAGAATATTTTGAAGACTGGAAGCAAAGGATGCAAAAAAATACATATGAGAACATGTGTGTGCATTACATGTTCGTTAAGTTGGATTGTAATAGAGGTATGTGATCCTCTGAAGTATGATGGCCTCTTAGATGTAGCTTCTTTTGTAACAAGGTTTGAAGTGCAGATACTGAACAACAAAGGTTGTTAGCATGAAATGTCACACTGAAAGTGACCCCTGCATGATGGTGAGCTTCTCATAAGGAAATAATGAGTGATTGGAAACAATGTAAAAGGATGTTGCAGGTTAGATTTGGCGCTGAGTATACCATGCAGAAGTACGTGGGGATTAGCTATTTGTCAAACCATGTTGTGCAGTATATGTTGTAGTCCCATGGGTCATGTAGTTACCAGAGATACATTATATACATTATAAGCAAGCATGCACAATGATACAGATACAAGAGACACGAGACTACTAGAGAGAAGCACAACCTTTATTAACCAGCAAGGGCAGAATACAACATAGAACATATCTAACCAATACATCGGTTCAACAGCCTATATATATGCCTTTCCATACAGTAACATAACCGTCTGTCGGTCTAACTGACTAAATCGACCTATGCTAGTCGACGCGACTTGTTGATATATACTTCAAGTGGTCGATCGGAGGGCCTAGTCGACAGGTCGACCTAGGCCCCTCCAACAGTATATCACAACATGGAGTGTAGTTCCAAAGTAGGAATGGATACATCTATTTACGGACACATTGGATACCATTCCAAAGAATTGGTATATAGAGATGGAATTGCACAAAGGAAAAACAGACTGAGAGGAGATGATGCAAAATTTTAAAGCAACATTTAGCTTTGAAGATGAGATCCCTTTGGTAGATGCAACATTGAAGACAATCAAGGACAAGATTTTTGCACCCAAATATGCGACAGGGATATACCTATATTTAGTGCACATAAATCATTTGTGATGGTTGAGGATATATTGAAATGTCATAAAGTGGCTAAAGAAGACCAAGAGGAGGAAAATCCAAGAAATGTACAAATACCAGAGACCGAGGGAGAGCGTCCAGTAGAAGGACCTGAGATGGGATCTAATAGTTACAAACAAACATTGAAGACCCACAAGGTGAATATTGGAACAAAGGAGAATCTAAAGTTTGCAAACATTAGGGACTATTGGAATGATGAGACAATTGAAAATATTGTTGATTTACTATGCGAATATCAGGATCTATTTCCCACTAAATTTTCAGAGTTGAAGGGAATTGCTAGTGAACTAGGATAAATGAAGATACATTTGAAGCTAGATGCTAAACCAGTGAAGCAAAGGCCATACCGACTCAATCCAATATACAAGGATAAAGTAAAGGCTGAGATTGACAGGATGATGGAATTTGGAATCATAGAACTTATTGAAGAATCAGAATGGATCAGTCCGACTGTGGTACAAGATAAGAATATTGGAGGGATCTGAATTTGTTTGGATCTATGCAAGTTGAATGATTCTTGTCTACATGATCCATGGGATAGGAATCCTACTCATTCACTGATGGATTCTCATGATACCGTTATATCAAGATTGCACCATAATATAGACATAAAATGACCTTTGCGACATAATGGGGGTGTTATCAAGATACAATGATGCAATTTGGACTGAAGAATGCACCAACAATATTCTCTAGAGTGGTTGTCGTAGCTTTGAAAGAGTTCATTCATAACTTTCTAGAAGTGTATCTATATGATTAGACAGTATTCAACCTGCTTAATAATCACATTGAAGTTCTTCATTTGATTTTGGATAGATGCAGATAGTTCTAGATCTTGTTAAATATGAAGAATTGCATTTTTTTGGTGCCATTTGGTATTCTTCTAGGTCATGTAGTTTGTAGACAAGTATTGTTGGTGGATCCAGTGAATATTGCAACTATTGTTGACTTACCACCACCTACTTCAATGAGACAGTTGCATGCTACATTGGGGCACACAGGATACTACATAAAGTTTATTAAGGGGTATTCACAGATCATGATCCCAATGGAAAAGTTGTTGAAGAAGGATGTCAAGTTTTAATTGAGCAAAGAGTGTTAACATAACTTGGATATCTTGAAGCAGAAGTTGGTGACTACACCAATCTTGGTATTTCCAGACAAGAAGAAGGAATTTCACGTCCATGTGGATGTGTCATCCATAGTGTTGGGTGTATTTTTAGCTCAACCAAAGGAAGGATGTGAAATTCTAAATCATAGCAGATCTAAGAGTTAAGTATACCTAATAGAGAAAGAATGAGTAGAAAATATGAATTAGAGTGAAAACTGCAGTAAAAATGAGCAGACAATTAATCATGCATGAGAAATCAGATAGGAACATAATAATGTCACATGATCCAATAATCCGTATAATGAACAACAATGTTACAATGGAGATAATTCGAATCACCTAGGATAATTCCAGTCTCAGTCTGTCTAGCATAGTAATTGTCACCTCTATCAGTGCTTCAGAGCTCCCAAACTCAGTTACACTCAACCAAAACTCAGCTAACTGAAGAAACAATCATTTAACTGACCAAGGAGGGCAAATCAGTGATTTTTTCATGCAAATCACTCAGAAAAGGGCGCATGAGGCCACAATCAGTGGCATTCGGATCATAAACCCCCACGAGAGTAAGCTAACTCAGGTGGACCGAACTAGAACACTGAGTTGGCTCCTAAAAAGTAGGGAAATGCCTCTAGTGGTCCCAAAATCATGCATCCATGGTGCATTAGGTGGCTACTGAGTCCTGGATGACATCTGCACACCACTAGGGTGAAAATAACATCACTAAGTACTAGCAAATGGTAAATAATGTAGGTAGGACAAGGATGGAGTATTAAAATATCCTAACACCCCCTCTTAATCCATACTTTTGCATCCCAATCCCAAGTTACTAATACTAAAGTTCATCCATACATCCAAATAAATGATGAAAAATAAAAGAACTATCCATGAACTAAGGAAATGGGGAAATAACTCATGGGAAAAATACCCCCCCAAAAAAGAACAACAATAGGGAACTCAAAGAACCTTCATACTAAGAAGAGAAGGAAAAAAAATTCCTGAGTGAAAGCATTTGCAAAAATATTGGCAATCTGCTCCTATGTAGGATAGCATTGCAAGTGCTAAATCTAGATCTGGATCTGGGTATGCTCCTTTGATGTACCTATTACCACTCAAAAAATGCTCACCAGATCATCTCCCCTAGCCACCTAACTCTATTAACCATATTTCCTACAAAATCCCCAAATAATTAACCAGAAAGCAAAGGTTAATGTTTTCCTCCTCAAAAAATAATCCAAAAACTCCCAAAACATACCAAAAACCCTCAAAAGGGGTCTAAAATTCCCAAAATAAAATAAAATGGGAATACATATTGAAAATAAATCTAAAATGGAGAGAAAATGAGGAGGAAACCCTAAACCATTAACCTAAACCACTATTGGCCCAAAACCATGGTACAAGCACTCCTCCACCTAAAAATCTCTAAATAGAAGGTGGAGGCTTCCCATTTCACATCCATAATCCATCCTACCCTCATGCTGCCCAAATCACTCTAAAACCCTTGCTCAACCACTTGAGGTTGCGTTCTCCACCAAGAGTGAACCATTTGCCACCCCTTGCTAGCATTTTGGATAAGAGGAGATATTGAAGCCTTGGAGCATACTCCACCACACGCTTGCAGATATCTCCACCAGCGTCACCCTTGAGGTAATATTTGGATGTAAATCAGCTTACCATTGTTAATAAAAGAGAATCATTTACCATTTGTCAAGCTCTTAATTTTCTGGTTGATGTTAGAAGTAGTTTGATATTTCATGCACATGTTTAGCTCAGATTTACTGTTTACTGTCATTTGCTTAAGTCATTTGTATTTAGTTTACTGTTATTTACTTCCATACTTCTGCTAAGGATTCCATAATCCTTAGCATGTGCTCATTTGCACAAGCTAGGGTGAAAGCCCTAGCTAGAGATTGGCGAATCCACCAGCTGAACCCTTGGTTCTCTGGTTTTAGTTAAATTTTTACTGTATTGTGCAAGTTTTTTACTGTTTTTTTCAAGTTTTTACTGCCATTTTCAGTCCTGGTTATGTCTTAAGATCGCTGGAAACCATGGCCACCAATTTGACCACTGGTTTTCTTGGCATCTTCCATCCCCCAAAGCTTGGGTTCTGGCTCTGTAGCCGCGTCCTAGAGCTCGGCTTCTAGTTTAACAGTCGCATCCCGACCGCACCTTTCTTGATGTTAGATGATGCTCCGGGCGCAGCTTTCTTGACCTTAGATGACGCTCCGACTGCACTTTTCTAGGCCTTAGTTGCCATTCCAGCAGTAAATTTTCTCCAGAAAGCTGTGCTCCAATCCTTAGGTTTTCTCCCAAAAGCCGAGCTCCAAAGTTTAGGTTTTTGCCTGAAAATCGAGCTCCAAAGCACAGGTTTCCTCCAAAAAACTGCGCTCTAAGCCCTAGGTTTTCTCCTGAAAGCCGAGCTCTAAGCCCTAGGATTTCTCCTGAAAGATGAGCTCCAAAGCTCAGGTTTTAGCTCTAAAGTCGAGCTCCAAAGCACAAGTTTCCTCCAGAAAGCCACGTTCCAAGCCCTAGGTTTCCTCTAGAAAGATGCGCTCTAAGCCCTAGGTTTCCTCCCGAAAGTCGAGCTCCAAAGTGCAAGTTTCCTCCAGAAAGCCGCGCTCCAAGCCTTAGGTTTCCTATAGAAAGATGCACTCCAAGCCCTTGGTTTCGTCCCGAAAGCCGAGCTCCAAAGCTCAGGTTTTTGCTCGAAAGACGAACTCCAAAGCACAGGGTTTTTCCTGAAAGCCGCGCTCCAAGCCCTAGGTTTTGGCCAGAAAGTCGTGCTCCAAGCCTCTAGTATTGGCCAAAAAGATGAGCTCTAGCTGCAGGTTTTTCCCAGAAATCCGAGCTTCAGCCGTAGGTTTCATCCAGAAAGCCGAGCTTCAACCCCTAGTTTTGGCCCAAATTTTTTTGCACTTTTTCCTCCACCTTAGCAGCCATCTATCCGAACTGCACACATTGATTAATTACCTGTATTTCTCTGTTTCTGCTTGTTGATTTATTAAGAAAATCGTGGTTTTTCAAACATTCACATTTCAACAAATTATTTCACATAAGCAGTGTTATTTCAACAATTTTTCCCATTTTCAGCAAAGTTTAATTTCAGCATTTAAATTTATAGCATAAGACACAACACCACTTTGCACACAACCTCACACAATTAACCCAAGTGAGACTTAAAATTCAACTAACTCAACCAACACTTAACCCCACTTAGGGAACACAAAAGAATATTGTAGTTAGATAGGACAGGGGGGATAGGAATCCAAATAAACCCCTCGGTCATATTCACTTGAGACATAGTTGTTGTCCATTAGAGTACCAAAATCTCCTAGTACTTATTGGCACAGTTCTACACCAATTTGTCGGAAAGGCCTCTCCCCTAGGAGGGTCGAAGTAGCAAGAATGGTTCCAGAGGCTTGAGTGGAATACCACAATATATTCAGTAATCGAAGGCTACCTACTCATTGTTCTTGGTGTACTACCCTAGTGGGAGTACAGCGACGATAGAACAGGATTGCGGATTTACCTTTCTGGATGTGTCATGAACAGGGTATCTTAGTGGCCATTCTTCTAGGATTGTCTACCCGGTGTCCCTCTCGATAGGGGATATCATTAGCCTTTAGTTCTATGTGTCATATTGTCTGACTTGGATTTCATCACCTTGCAGAGGATACGTCTTGTTCAAACCACAATACCTCTTTAGTTAGGTGTTTGCATGACCCATTACCTCCTCCTGGTTTAGCGAGTACACCATTTTTCTGGTTTAGGAGTTGTTTACTTGTTGGTTTTCTGACCACCCCTTTTGTCACTCCACTCGCTATAGCATAGCTGTTACAACAAGTGTTTGGAGTTTGTTGCTGGCCCGTGTGCCATACTTTTGCGCTCTTCTATTGCACACACAGTTTCATTAGGATTTTTGAGCTTTTTACTCTTCATAACCCACCTGTTCTATTTTCATCATAACCATAGAGTCCTAGAGACATTCTCAGTGCTTCCAGGGCGAGCCCCCACAGCACAGCCCACTTGACACCACCCGTTATAGGTGTAGAGCCTCGTCACTTGACACCACTCGGCACCGGTGTAGAGCCTTGTCACTTGACACCTCCCTTCACAGGCATAGAGTTTTGTCACCTAACTATGACACCCTCCACACTGCATCCGACTCTGAGGCAGAGTCAGAAAACCCCATATACACCGCTCCATCTAACCCCATGGTAGGCATGACTTCCAATCCATTCTTTGGAGGGACTATCGGTGCAGGGTCCACCATTCCCCTAGACCCCACAATAGTCACCACAATAGCACCCGTCACTGGTATACCATAGGGAGGAACCACACCTGCTATCCCTGCCACCCTTCAAACCGCAACAACCACTGGACACAACATTGCCCCGTTAGCGATCCATGGTACACTGGGTGGCGCAGGAACCCCCTTCGCATTTCCCCCACCTCTGAATGGGGGTCCCATGATCCCAGCCATGACACATAACACAGCCCCCCATGCTGGGGGCATCGGCCCCATTTCAATGCGACTACCAACACACACACCTCGGTGACCATGTCACACCCTTCGACCAATTTACCTTTCATGGCTAGTCTCAATCTACCTAACCTCGCCATATTGACAAAAAATCCCATTCGACACGACCTCACTTGGCCTCATATTTCTACCAAGCTCCCATCAGACATCCCTAAGTTTGAGGGAAAAGCTGGTGAGGACCCCCAAAATCATATCATGTCTTTCCATCTATGGTGTTCCTCCAATTCCATAGTGGATGACTCTATCCGCCTATGCTTATTGCAACAGACCCTCACTGTCTATGCAGTGAAATGGTATATTAACTAGCCACATGGGACCCACTCCACATTCACGTCCCTCGCCTTGACCTTTCTACAGTTCTTTCAGCTTCCATTTTGTTACGACGCCAGTGTCAAAATTCTCCTATCTTGCAGGTAGAATACGACCACCCATATCACGGACCACATTCATGAGTGGCACAAATGACGTAGCTTGTGCAAAATATATCTTGACGATCGAATTTTCCTAGACTGGTTCCTCAAATATCTGATACCAGCAATAGCCAAGGATGTGGCATCCGAATGGCCTCAATCTAAAGAAGAGGATATCCTTAAAGCACAACAGTTCGACCTGATCTACGCCCAATCCGGCTACCTATACTCCATTTTACCAAACACTCCCTGCAGCAACTCCTCCCAGAATGATGCACCAAGGGCATCCCATGCTGTCGAAGACATCATTGGACACATGGCATCCCACAACCAACCTTATAATTCTATGCCCCCCACCTGCGGCCCTGATCTCTCACGGGCCACATCCCATTCTGGAGCAATGACATTGTGTGATCCCATGGCTCGCACCCCTCATACCCATGGACCATCATGTCCACCATAATGTTTTGGTCATGGAACAACACCCTATACTCCCCCTACAATACCCACCACCTATTACCATCAGCAGGTGACACCTGTGCACACCCAACCCCAAGCCCCACCAGCTTGTTACCCCCTACAGCTAATACATGCACAACAGTAGACACCCCTAGTTTACTATCCGCAACAAGCAAAACCACCCCCAAATCAACCCCAGGCCCCTCTAGCTTACCACCCTCAGCACCTGCCCAACCCTAGCATCGCCCGAACCCCCAAGGGAAGGTATACACCCAGTAGAACCCACAGCAAAACCAACCGGCCCAACGCGACCAGCAGGGCCAACAACAACGGGGTCGAGGGCATAAACGCGGTAACAACCAACCACAAGATCAAGGTGGTCAACAATCCAATCCAACGAACAACAACAATGCTACCCCACCCAACCAGAACCCCGACAGACCTCCTCGTCAAGGGAAGAACCCCAATCTATGAACTAACCACCCATGTTCAATTTGTGAGGTGTTCAACCATTACACACACACCTATCCTCATTTAGAGCAGGCACACCAACTATGGACCGATGACGCCCAATGACAGGGTTAGGTGGCCCCACAAACACAACCCAACCCCTCGCCACCCCAAAACCAACCCTTGGTATTACAGAACCCCTTTCCCACACAAGGAGTTGTGAACACCCAACCAATGGGTCCTCCTCAAGGACCTCCTACACAACAACAAGAAATCACATATGCTGCACCCGCTAATCAACCCATGGATTTGGGTACCCACCACCTGCTTATGATGTCTTCGGTCGATGTCAACCTCCAAACACGCCGAAACCAATACGGGCCCATTGCTGAAGTCATTCCAGTCGATAGAGTTGCTAACACTATTCCAAATGATCAGTTGCTACGCATACCCCCCAATGGACTACTAGGCGATGGGCCCCCCAAAGCCCCTCGTTTCCTGCTACAATGTATAAGAAGCAACCCCAATGCCGGCACGGCCCCCAACTACAACACTGTGGATGACTTAGCCCAATCTCTTGCTGTTATGTCAGCCTTAGAGGTTCTAAAGAATTGTCCTGCCAAATGCAAGACTCTGTTATCTGCCATTGGTGCCATCGACCCTTTTGACTCATGAATGATGGCATTCGACCTCCACCAATCCGAGCCATGAATGCCTTCCACCTTAGCTTTCCAAGTCTCCGTATCTATCCAAAATCTTGTCATCCATCACTGCATCATCGATGAAGGTGCCTCCACATGCGTTATGTCTACATTTGTATGGAAGAATCTTAGATCACCTACGTTATAGCCATCCACGACTGCCTTGCGAGCTTATGATGGTTTCTCGGCTCAACCGCAGGGCCTCTTGGCCAATGTACTAGTCCAGCTAGCTGGGAAAACCATCCTCATAGACATTGAGATTATCAATGCCCAACTTTATTACAACCTCCTGCTTAGATGCAGCTATATGTACGCTATGAATACAATTGCCTCATCAGTGTTCCGCATTATGATGTTCCCCCATGAGGGACGGGTCGTCAAGATCGATCAACTCACCTACTATGACCCTAATGCTCCCGCCACCCCATAGAACGTTCTCCGCATAGTTGAACAACCCATTTTGGGCACCCCCACTGCGTTGGTGTCCTCAGTAGGGACTAAAACGTACTCTGAAACCCCCATGATGTCTACTTTCAGGTCCATACCACCACTGCCACCGACAGTCGAGATATTTGACTTGTACACAATATAAAATAACCAAGCAATGCCAAACTCACAACCACCCTTGCTGCCACAACCACCAACGGTACCAAGTCATGTCAGAGCCACTCCCAGCCACACCATCCCATTCCTTTTCCCGCCGTTCGGAGAAATAAGCACGCTTGTCATGGCTACACTAAATATCCTAGGCTTGACATTGGGACTACCTGTGTGGTAGCTCCCTGCTCCCAATCCTCCCCCGACACCACATGTTGTTCTCCAACCTATCCAACCTATCAACACTTCTAATTTCCCACCCCCCGGTGTGGCAAATATATCTAATTGCCCACCCCCTGGGGCCACCACTATATCGTCAACAAACCCCGCCCCCCCACCACCCAGAAATACTAGGGGCAGAGGCCCACAAACATATACAACCCCACCAGCAAGGAAACCTGCGGTATCCTAACCACCACCCCATGCACCCTTGAAGTGCTCCCTATGTGACGACCTGGGCCACACCACCCACAACTATCCTTAGTTGCTCGATCTCCAAAAACACATGTAGTGCTTGGACAATGAACCCAACATCCCCGTATTCGAATTGAATCCCCTCGCTCACCAACGCAACAAAGCATTATGCACTAACCATGCCTGAGCCATCTGCGGAATCTAAGGCCATTACTCACATCACTACCTCGATCTTCCGGATTACAGAGCAACCCTCTACAAACTGAATAACGCCGACCTAGATACATCCCCTCCTACCATTGAAGAAATTTATCCCCCAGCATCTTCCTCCTACAGTCGATAGGCACAACGCGCCGCCAACATCTACCCTCCCCCCGTCTAACTTGACAACTCAGTACTTTTGCAGCGACAAGGAAATCCTCGAAGCCATTACAGAACCCGACTACCCATGGATGACATACACCATCAATTGTATTTCATCCCTAGTGAGTCCACCCCTAGCACAACCAACCAATTGGAAATCGAAACCAAGGATTTCCTCCCCGATAAGGTAGACTGGTTCAAGAACCCCATCCTAGCACCTGATGCCTTCGAAGATGGAAACATGGCAAATATTTCTCCCATTACACAAGTGGACATTGCTCTCCCAGGTGGCCAACCCGAGATCATCACCTTAGGTGCCTCTTGTACTGAATACGAGATCAGGGAATACACGAAACTCTTCCAAGAGTTTTGAGACCTCTCCTCCTAGTCCTACACTGAGATGCCCGGATTAGACCCCTCCATCATCGAACACCACATCGATACTTGGCCAGATGTCCCTCCTATCCGACAGAAATATAGACCAATTCACCTGTCCAAGCTCCCAGCCGTCAAAGCCGAAATCGAGAAATTGCGAAAAGCAGGTTTCATTTAACCCATTGCTTACACCACATGGGTCTCCACCCCAATACCTGTAAACAAAAATAAGGCACCATTCGTGTTTGCACCGATTTCCGCGATCTCAATCGCGTGTGTCCAAAAGGAAATTTCCCCACACCATTCATTGACCAACTCATCAACGCCTGTGTGGGACACGAAGTTCTCTCGTTTATGGATGGTTTCTCTGGATATAACCAAATCCACATCCGAAAAGAGGACCAATATAAGACCGCATTTACAACACCATGGGGCACTTTTGCCTACCGTGTTATGCCATTCGGTCTAAAAAATGTTGGCGCCACTTTCCAGTGAGCCATGACTTACTATTTCCATGACCTAGCACACATTATCCTACTATACCTTGATGATCTCACTGCACAATCAAAGGAACGGTCCAATCACTTGAATGACCTCCGACAAGTTTTTATGTGTTGTCGCAAATACCAAGTTCACTTAAACCCTCTTAAGTGCGTATTTTGCGTTTCGGCAGGTTGACTGTTAGGGTTCATCGTTTCTCAAAAATGGATCACTGTAGATCCTTTGAAGTCACAAGCCATCTTGGACCTTTCACCCCCCCGCACAGTCAGACAATTGCAGATTTTGCAGGGGAGAGCTAACTTTCTCCGCCGCTTTGTCCCAGAATACACCACAACCGTCCACGGTTTTCTTCACCTACTTCGTACCTGCATCCCCTTTGTGTGGGATGAGTAAGCACAAGTGGCTTTCGATGCTCTCAAAGTAGCCCTGACCAATACCCCATTGATCTCACCACCTGATTTCTTGAAGGATTATATCCTTTATGTTTCGGCATCCGACCATACCATCTTGGGGCTCCTTGTTCAGGAGGATAGCGCTTGCAAAGAACATGTAGTCTATTATGTCAATCAGACCTTATCCAGTCGATAACTGCATTATCCTTTTGATGAGAAGTTGGCCCTTGTCGTCGTCTTCTTGGTCCAGAAAGTCCGCCATTACATCCTATTAAGCCAAACCATAGTCGTGGCTGACGCGAACCCCAAGGTTTATCTCTTGAGTCACCACCTCCTTCAAGGCCGCGTCACTAAGTGGGTAATCATACTCCAGGAGTATGACCTCACTTTTACAACGCCAAAAAGTGTCAAAGCCCTCGCACTAGCACAACTAATGAGAGAATTACCACCCCCGTCTAGGTTACCATCCATTAATACCAACCTACTCGATGACCACTTATTCATCATCTCGTCGATTGACTCCTGGTACGGTGACATCCTACTATACCTGTGAACCAAAAATTTTGGTCTGACCTCGACCGCGATGACTGCCATCGCATATGCCACCATGCCTCTCGTTATCTCCTCCTTGGAGATGTGTTATACAGACGTGGCATCGACACCATTCTCCATTGTTGCCTCACTAGAGAAGAGGCCGAACAAGTGCTTAATGACTGCCACAGCGGGGCCTGCAGTAGCCACTTCTCCGGGATGGCCACCACCCAAAAATTTATTTGTGTCGGTTATTTTTGGCCCACTCTCTTTACCGACTACATCATAGCTGTCAAACATTGCCGTAACTGCCAACTCTTTGGCCCCAAAGCAAGAACCCCACCTGCCCCTCTCCATCCCGTGATCACCGTCAGCCCTTTTTTCAAATGGGCCATAGACTTCATAGAATGCAACCTTCCATCGGAAAGAGGCCATAAATACATCATAGTGGCCATCGATTATTTTACCAAATGGGCTGAGGCCATGCCCACCTTCAACTGCAAAGAAAAAACGACAACACTCTTCTTCTTTAACCACGTCATCGCTCGCTTTGGGATACCCAAACAACTCGTGTCTGACCACGGCTCCCATTTTGAGGACTCCACCTAGAAGATGTTATCCACCATGCTGAAATTTGAACACCAATATGCCTCACCATATTACCCCCAAGGGAACGACCAAGTTGAGGCCATCGACAAGATTCTGAAAACCATTCTCCAATGCACAGTGGACAAACACAAGTCCAATTGGCACCACATGTTGTTCTCTGCACTGTGGGCCTACCACACATCCACCAAAACCGCCACTGGTTTTACCCCCTTCCACTTAGTCCATGGGGTTGAGTCTATCCTTCCCATTGAATGCCAGATCCCTGCACTACACCTCGCAGTAGAACTCCTCCCCGATACCTCACCACTCGAACAACGGCTCATCCTCCTAGAACAAGGCAATGAGGATTGTCGAACAACCATTTAGACAGTCGAGGCTGCCAAAAACCGCTCCAAATCAAGTTACAACAAACACATTCGCCCCTGCAATTTTCGAGAAGGTGACCTCGTCCTTGTCTATGACCAAGCGCACAACAAAACTGGAAAAGGAAAGTTTGAGTCACTGTGGCAAGGCCCATACGTCGTCCACACATGCCTCGGACATGGGGCATATATCCTCACTAATTGTGAGGGAAACTTCTTGCGTAACCCCCGTAATGGGTTGTACCTCAAGCACTTTTACCCCTGAGCACTTCTTGGACCCACTAGTCCATGTACTATAGTTGCATTTCTTTTCTTTTTCTCTTTCTTTTTTCATATAGAACCTCACACATTACTTCTCTGCATGATTACAGATGGAGCCTCCTTCGCGACCCTATCTTGGTTTCATCGACGGTGCAAGTCACTGGTCCCCGAACCTCACCTCCACAACTTGGGTGTTATATGACCCCTCACATGAGGTGATCCACCTCGATGGAGTGTGCATAGGTGTGGCCACCAACAACCAGGCCGAGTACGATGCTATGAACGATCCCCTGACCACTGCTCTCTAGATGGGCATAAGTCACCTTCGTGTATTCCTCGACTCCCAGTTACTCGTTGCCCAACTCAACAATCACTACCAGGTATGGGACCACTGCCTCTTTAGAAAATTCCTGCGCACCAAACAAATTATTAGACAATTTGGATCCATTACATTCACTCATGTCCCACAACGTCAAAATAGTGTCGCAGACCAAATGGATAACAACATTCTAGATTGGCACATCAACCACAACCTGTAGGAAGAAAACCGTAAATCATGCATACATCCATCAGATAGGCATACATAAACATCACAGAAAAACACAAAAAGAAATCACCATCATAATGTGCATCCACGTGCATATACATAATCACCACAATCTGCATCCACGTGCATAGAAATAAAACAAAGGACATCACTACAAAAATGCATCCATGTGCATATAAGATACATATATACACTGTAAATACAAGTGTCATCATGTCCAAAGCATCCCGATACATCAATACACTAAGGAGCCTCAACTACATCCTCGTCATATAAATACATCCCAATACAAAATACAAAATCGACATGCCCCAGACATGGGGGAAACCCACTCGGTCATATAAATCCACTCAGTCATCTTCTGCCTCTTCGTTAGCTGGCTCATCGGACCCAGTGTCAACATCCTCATCGCCAATACAGGGGACATCCCCCCATTCCATAGCCTGTATAGTCTCCGTAGCCATCACAATGCACCTCATCAGAGGCCTCCACTCTTGTGGAGCATCATAACAAATGTCTATCAGCTCCTAGCTCAGGTGCTTCCAACCCCCATCTATGACCCCATCCAACAAACGGTCTATCCCCATTCGTAAAGTATCAAGCATAGCCCTAGCACTCTGACGTCGGCCTTGACTTGGACCAGGAGGGACCAAACCCACCACGTGGCCTCTTCGCATGCGATATCCGTATGGGGGAAATGGTCCAATATCTGCACAAGAAATGAGATCCCATAAGTCTCGACATCATATAAATCATATAAGCTATCATCTATGCTATGATACATATAAAATACAATGCCAAAAACATGAAATAGACATACCATTAGGCCCCCAGGCCTGCCCTGGAGGTAAGTTCATCGTTGGATCTCCACAGAAGTCCATTCCCGCATACAGATAATCCTAGATCACAACAGGGATCTGCATCCACCGCTCAAACAGTTCATCGGTAAAAAACCTTCCCACGAGTCCACCACCTGCATGGGTCATTGTCTCTCCCCATCTGCACATCTGTGGCTCGCGTCGTCCCCCATCCCATACCGCTAGGCATGCCCACAAGGTAGGGATCCGCTCAAATAAGAAAGAACATAAAAACGAGGGGAAACAAAATCCCCCCTCCCTCGGCCACGCACCTCGTTTAACTACTGCTGAACCACAGATAAGTACATCTTCCCCCAAGCAAAGTATGTCCCCGCTAGGACCCACTCTACTAACATCATCTGACCCCCGGAAATGCGGTGTGGAGAATGGGATCCCAGCATGCATACCACCAATGCCGCGATAGCTCATGTCTCCACACTCATCAGGTCAACAATCAATATGGCATTCTCATGCACGAATGCACCTGGATAATAGTGGCACTCCAGAAAATCCTCCATGTCTATGTCGCTCCATCGCCTCAGCTGGGTATCGGCCACCCTACCCAACCGCAGCAAACCTGTTAGAAAATAGACATCTATCAAGGTAATCTCCAGGCGCTCACCCTGGATGATGAACGCCTTCGCATCTATGTCCCAAAAACTAACTAACTTGTTCAACAACAAGTTAGCCGCACGCATCAAAGGAACCTGGAAGAACTTCATCAACCCACAACGAGCCAGGATGAGCTGCACATCTACGTTGTCCGCAATATCCTCCATGAGATCATCCACCAACTCATGCTCTCACCAAGCTACCGGCATCCTGCCAAGCAACAAACCAAAACTCATTAAACCTTAAAAAAAAGAAAAAAAAAACACACCCTAATATACAGGCAGAACATGCACTCCAAAGCGCCCTTTCTGGCCTCTCAGTTGCGCTTTGAAGCGCAACTATGAGCCCCACAGTTGTGGTTTGAAGTGCAGTTGTGAGCCCCACATTTGCGCTTCAAAGCGCAAATGTAGCCCCCATAGTTGTGCTTTGAAGTGCAGTTGCGAGCCCCACAACTGTGCTTCAAAGCGCAACTGTGACCCCAATAGTTGCACTTCAAAGCGGAACGGTGACCCACAGTTGCACTTCCAAAGCGCAATTGTACCCCCCACAGTTGCACTTTGAAGTGTAGTTGTGAGCCCCACAGTTGCGCTTCAAAGCGCAAATGTAGCCCCCACAGTTGCGCTTTGAAGCGTAGTTACGAGCCCCACAACTGCGCTTCAAAGCGCAACTGTGACCCCAATAGTTGCACTTTGAAGCACAGCTCCATCACCCAGCACTATGCCCTAAAGCACGAGATTTCTCTTGAAACCCGCACCAGGGCTCTTTGGAGAGCATTTTCCCGCGCAAGCATGTTGCAGGGCCTCGCCCACCCACCAAACCATATGGAAAACATGGAGGGATACGAGAAATCTTACCTGCAAATCACGGAATCAAAATCCACCGGTCAGAATGCGAGAAAACAAGGTATTCGTCTCTGGGCACCGTTAATCTCCTGTCCACTTTAGTAATGACAATGACACATGTCACAAGGCCCCGCTACACTATTTATAACAAGTTTTCCAAAATTATCAAGTCAAACGGACTCTATTTCTGGAATCACATTTCCATGCCCTTGATGATGCTTGAGATAATTTCTCGCTCTCACGAAAACCTTTTAAGGGCACTTTTTCCAGGCCTCTTAACGCGTTGATTTGCGGTGCCAACCCCGTAGATGGATCATATGAACTCTTTTTTTCGCACCATTCGCATCGACGAAATCAAATTTCTATGTCCATGATGATGCTTGAGATCATTTCTCGCTCTCATGAAAACTTTTTCAGGGTACTTTTTCCAGGCCTCTTATCGCCTCGATTTGCGTGCCAACCCCGCGGACAAATTGAACGAACTCCCTTTTTCCCACCATTCGTATCATGGTAATCACATTTCCATGCCCGTTATGATGCTTGAGATCATTTCTCGCTCTCACGAAAACCTTTTCAGGGCACTTTTTCCAGGCCTCTTACCGCCTCGATTTACGTGCCAACCCCGTGGACAGATCATGCTTGCAAAGCACCCATCTGAGTAATTTTGTCTTGTTCTTGGATGAGAGATTTGGTGAATGCATCTAGATATGGAAATTTCCAACTAGGGATTCAAAATCTCCTTGAATGGAAGGTAGAAACAAATATGGAGAACTCAGAAACTAGCTTGCTCAGAATGGATAGAACCAATTGCTCATCCTTCTTCTCAATGCCACACTGCTTTCATTGCATTACCAAAGATTTGAATTTGGAAAAGAATTGTTGGATGGTCTCGAAACTGCTCGGTTGAAGAGAAATCAACTCATTCTCCATAATATGGCCCCTTAGCTCATCTTGTTTTCCAAAGAGGGTATCCAACCTTAACCAAACCTCTCTTGGAGTCTTCAATCCTTCAAGGTGGAAGAGGAGATCTCTGGAAATATGAATACACATGAAATGAAATGCTTCATCCAATCTATTCAGATACTTGGCCTTCTCAACAACTGCTTGAGGTTCGACCTCCTTTCCCATTGTTACTCTGTACAATGAATTGTTGTGCAAGACCATTTGGATATCAGCCCTCCAGTCAAGGTAATTGAAGGGTGTCAGGATCCTGGGAGAGAGGAGAGTTCGAATTGTCCATGAGAACTGCTGGAGCGATTACAAGGTGAAACTGCTGCTACTGTTGCACTCAAAACAAATTTGAATAACATACAAACAACTCTCATATTTGAAGATAGAATACTACTGAGAAATGCTTTAGGACAATATGAACATTTTCTGAATCCTTCACACTTGGCTATATCTCAAAGGATTTCTCCAATGAATTCAATACAATGGCACCGGGATTTACTGTGGAAATCCAAAGGCTTCTAGTGCACTACTAAAAGCAATTGCTCAACCTATGCTCAATGGATTTGATACCACGTGAAATTCTAAATCACAATAGATATAAGAGATGAGTATACCTCACAGAGAGAGAATTAGCAGAAAAGATGAATTAGAGTGAAAACTGCAGTAAACATGAGCATACAATTAATCATGCATGTGTTAACACCCAAAAAGTGCTCACTACCTCATCTACCCCATTACATGACTCATTTGTCCATTTTCCTACCATATTTCCCTTAAAAACCTTGAAAATCCCACTAAAAAGCCTCCAAAAGGCCACAAAACCATCAAAAAAGCCTCAAAAAGGCTAAAAAACCCCTTTTCCTCCAAAAATATCCAAAATTCCTCCAAAATAGCAAAAACCCTCTAAAGAGGGAATAAAAAATATAAAATAATGATGAAAAAGGAGGAAAAAACCCTATACAGCTGACCTAAACCATTTGGTTCCCAAAACCATGGGCCAGCACTCCACCACCAAAAAACTATAAATAGGTGATGGAGACCCCTCATTTCATATCCACAATCAAGTATACCCTTACTCTGCCAAAATATCTCTTGAAACCCTAGCTCACCCTTGAGCTACTTTCACCATTGAGAGCCCCTTTTAGGCCCATTTCCACCATTGGAGAAAGAGAAGGAGCAAAGCTGGAGTTTGGAGCAACCCTCTTGGATCATTGCAAGAACTTCACCAACCTTCACATTGGAGGTAAAGCTTTAATACAAAAAACTATTTACATTATCTCTTGTCTTTTTATGTTTCATGCACTTGCTTAGTATAATTTTCATTTTAATATCTTGTCTTTTAATTACTGTTTATTGAACTGCTACTAAGGAGTCCCTTCTCCTTAGTAGGTGCTCATTTGCACAAGCTATGGTGAAAACTGTTAAGTTTAAACCAAATAGCCAAGCAAGATCACTGAAAGAAGCATAATCACAAGATAGACACACAATATATCCTGGGAAACCCTCATGGGGTAGAAAACCCAGTAAAGCTTTCCTCAATAAGATGATCAACCAAAATACAAGATGTGCTCCTCCTTCCTTTGACTCCTTAGCTGATCTCCCAGACAAGTGCGCACTCTTCCACAAGTGAGTGAATGATCTAATGAGGAGTTCACCTCCTCTATTTATACTTGACTCTCAACTGACTAAAAGACTGTTGGGGCCGACCTCACCTGGAGAAGTCTAATAACCCCTAAAATATAACTACAGGGCCGACCCACACATGGTGGGTCTAATAACCCTAGTTAATACCAACCCCTGGAGGAATAAACATCTCCAGATACATAGTAGGGTTACCTCGGAGGAATGAAACATCTCTGGAATAAATAATGTACAAATATAATATTCTTAGAAGTTACAATATTCAACACTCCCCCTTAACGAGAAGGATATTATAACAACATCTGTAGGAGCAAGGAGTCATTTACTACATCATCTATATATCATCGGAAGCTTCAATTCATCATCATCAGTAACTTGACTAGTTACTGGAACATCAACATCGTCATCAGCATCGTCATACGATCATCAGTATCGTTATCACACGATCATCATCATCATCGTCACACGATCATCAACATCGTCATCACACGATCATCAGCATCGTCATCACACGATCATCAGCATCGTCATCATACGGTCATCAGCATCGTCATCATACGATCATCAGCATCGTCATCACACGATCAGCAGCATCGTCATCACACGATCAGCAGCATCGTCATCACACGATCAGCAGCATCGTCATCACACGATCATCAGCATCGTCATCATACGATCATCAACATCGTCATCACACGATCATCAACATCGTCATCACACGATCACCAGCATCGTCATCACACGATCAGCAGCATCGTCATCACACGATCAGCAGCATCGTCATCATACGATCATCAGCATCGTCATCACACGATCATAATTACAGGATGATCAATCCTGCTCTCTTTAGGACATGAGTCCATGGATGATGCAATCCAGATCAAGTTCCAGGATGATCAATCCTTATCACAACTACAGATCCAGCCCTGTCTCATGCTGGATGTATCACAACTACAGAGCCAGCCCTGTTTCATGCTGGATGTATCACAACTACAGAGCCAGCCCTGTTTCATGCTGGATGTATCACAACTACAGAGCCAGCCCTGTTTCATGCTGGATGTATCACAACTACAGAGCCAGCCCTGTTTCATGCTGGATGTATCACAACTACAGAGCCAGCCCTGTTTCATGCTGGATGTATCACAACTACAGAGCCAGCCCTGTTTCATGCTGGATGTATCACAACTACAGAGCCATCCCTGTTTCATGCTGGATGTATCACAACTACAGAGCCAGCCCTGTTTCATGCTGGATGTATCACAACTACAGAGCCATCCCTGTTTCATGCTGGATGTATCACAACTACAGAGCCAACCCTGTTTCATGCTGGATGTATCACAACTACAGAGCCAGCCCTGTTTCATGCTGGATGTAACCTAGAGTAATTCTAGGATTTGTCACGTACATTTTGAACCGAGGTCTAGGGACGATTCAGTCCTGTCATTCAGTTATCGGAGACCTCATGTCTACGGCTCTTCTTTAGGACTGAAGTCCGGGAATGATCCAATCCCCTCACATGTTCATCAAGAACTTCATTATCGAAGACATACGTCTACGGCTCTTCTTTCGGACTGAAGTCCGGGAATGATCCAATCCCCTCACATGTTCATCAAGAACTTCATTATCGAAGACATACGTCTACGGCTCTTCTTTCGGACTGAAGTCCGGGAATGATCCAATCCCCTCACATGTTCATCAAGAACTTCATTATCAAAGACATACGTCTACGGCTCTTCTTTCGGACTGAAGTCCAGGAATGATCCAATCCCTTCACATGTTCATCAAGAACTTAATTATCGAAGACATACGTCTACGGCTCTTCTTTCGGACTGAAGTCCAGGAATGATCCAATCCCTTCACATGTTCACCAAAACAGAGCATGTATCCTCATCATCAAAACATGTATAACCACAACATGTATCATCATCATCACAACATGTATAACCACAACATGTATCATCATCATCAAAACATGTATAACCACAACATGTATCATCATCATCAAAACATGTATAACCACAACATGTATCATCATCATCAAAACATGTATAACCACAACATGTATCATCATCATCAAAACATGTATAACCACAACATGTATCATCATCATCAAAACATGTATACATCTATCATCAAAAGCATGTATACATCTATCATCAAAACCATGTATACATCTATCATCAAAAGCATGTATACATCTATCATCAAAACCATGTATACATCTATCATCAAAAGTAGGTATACATCTAACATCAAAAGTATCTAGCATGTATACATCTATCATCAAAAGCATGTATACATCTAACCATCAGAATATAAGAGTCCTAAATCTAAATAATTCTAGGTGAATAAGAGCAGAAAAATAGATAACCTCATCATTGATGAGATAGGCTTGTTTGTCAGATACTGAGCTACTCCCCCTTTCGAGGAGGGTTCTTCTGAACTACACCAAGCTTGTCTCGGAAGTGTTCAAACTTTACTCGAGACAGAGGCTTAGTCAGGATATCAGCAATTTGATCCTCAGTGCTTATGTACTCCAGCTTGATAGCTCCTTTCTGCACCATATCTTGTATATAAAAGTATCGGATCTCTATGTGTTTTGACTTATCATGAAATACAGGATTTTCAGTCATCTTGATGCAGCTTTGATTATCACACATAATCACAGTGGGGTCCATTTCTAAGTCAAACACTCCAGATAAAAGTTTCCGAAGCCATACTGCTTCACAGCTAGCAGAGCAGGCAGCTATATATTCTGCTTCAGCAGTACTGAGAGCCACACTGGATTGTTTCTTACTGAACCAGGAAATCATGGCAGATCCAAGACCATAACATCCACCAGAGGTACTTTTTCTGTCTGAGACACTTCCTGCCCAATCAGAATCTGAGTAACCATGTAATCTGAGTTCATGATTTCCAACATAAAATAGGCCAAAATCTAATGTACCTTTTAGGTACCTCATTACATGCTTTGCAGCTATTAAGTGAACCTTTCTAGGTTCTACTAGATACTGACTTAGGGTATTTATAGCAAATCATATATCAGGCCTAGTATTAGTTAAGTACATCAATGATCCAATGATTTGTCTATATAAAGTTATGTCCACTAGTTCTGATGAATCATTAACTAACAACTTTAAGTTGGAGTCCATGGGAGTGGCCATGGCTTTACACTCCAACATATCAAATCTTTTGAGAATCTCCACAGTGTACTTACCTTGATTTAGAAAGATTCCTTTTGGTTCTTGCCATACTTCTAAGCCTAAGAAGTAGTGCATTAGTCCGAGATCTTTCATCTCGAATTCTGAAGAAAGCTTCTTCTTGCTTTCAATAATCTGTTTCTCATCTCCAGTTAGAAAAAGATCATCTACATATAACAGCAATATAACTGGTTCATCATCCATCACCTTGAGATAAAGATTTGGGTCAGCTTTACTTTTGGTAAAGTCCATGCTAGTTAAGAAATTGTCAATCCTTCCGTACCAAGCCCTTGGAGCTTGTTTCAACCCATATAATGCCTTCTTCAATTTGCATACATGAGTTCTTCCATCATTAACCTCAAACCCTTGAGGTTGCTCTATGTATACTTCTTCTTCAATTACACCATTCAGAAAAGCTGTCTTAACATCCATTTGGTGTAATTTCCACTTCATCATGGATGCAAGTGCCATGATAGTTCTAATTGAAGTATACCTGGCAACAGGTGCAAATGTTTCTTCATAGTCAATTCCCTCCTTCTGAGAGAATCCTCTGGCTACAAATCTTGCTTTGTATTTTTCAATGCTTCCATCTGCGGCATGTTTTATTTTGAAAATCCATTTGGAAGAAACCACACTTTTATCTTTCGGTTTGGGAACAATATCCCAAACATCATTCTTCATTATTGATTGGTATTCTTCAGTCATTGCTTCTACCCATTCTTTCTTTTGAGCTGCTTCTTCATAGCTAGTAGGTAGTTGATCCACAAGATCACACATTAAGGCCATGTAGTTGGATACCAATTTTGGATTCTTCCTTTCTCTAGTGGAGCCTTCAGGAGCACCATATCTTTCAGCTCCTTGAATAATATCTCTAGCCCATGCTGGTCTTCTTTTCCTGGATAATTCTGCAACAGGGGGTTCTTGTGGTTCCAGCATGTCATGATCCTCTGGTGTAACTTCTTCAGGGATGTGAACAGTCTCTGAGATCCTGGGTGATGAATCTTCTTCATAAACTTCTTCAAGTTGACACTTTCTGGATTTCTTGAGAGCTGCTTCCTCATCAAAGGTTACATCTCTACTTATTTCTATATGATGGAAACCTGGTATGTAGATTCTAAAGGCTTTGGAAGTTTCACAATAACCAACAAACATTCCCTTCTTACCTGAGGGATCCAACTTGGTTCTCTTTTCTTTTGGAATGTGGATGTACACAGGACACCCAAATATTTTAAGATGACTTACCTCAGGCTTCTTACCTGTAAACACTTCTTCTGGAGTTTTGAATTCAAGAGCACTGTGAGATAATCTATTTTGCACATAAACTGCTGTTTTGGCTGCTTCAGCCCATAAGTACATGGGAAGATCTTGGTCATGTATCATGGTCTTCACAGCTTCCATGATTGTTCTATTTTTCCTTTCAGCCACCCCATTTTGTTGGGGATTGTAAGGAGTAGTTAGTTCCCTTCTAATTCCAGCTTCTTTGCAAAAGTCCTCAAAATCCTTTGAGGTGAATTCTCCGCCATTATCTGTTCTGAGAGTTTTGATTTTCTTGTCTGATAGATTTTCTATTAGAGCCTTGAACTCTTTGAATTTTCCAAAGACTTCATTCTTACCTTTCAGGAAGTATATCCAAGTTTTCCTTGAATAGTCATCAATGAATGAAAGATAGTATTCAAACCCACTTAAGGAAGTGGTGGGCATAGGTCCACATACATCTGAGTGTATAAGCTCTAAAATGTTCTTAGTCTTTGTTTCACTCTTTGGAAAGGGGTTCTTGATATTTTTCCCTTTCTTACATCCATCATGATCAGCTTTCAATTCTGGTAATCCTATGACTACCTTGCTTACATAGGGTAAGGCTTTACAATTGATGTGAGCTAATCTTCTATGCCATAGCTCACTGGGGCTAGAGATCTCATGTGCAAGGGCAGCTTCTGGATGGCCCTTGAGTTTATAGAGACCTCCTTCTTCTTCACCAATAACAACTGCATATTTAATTGTCTTTCCTTTGGACCACATGAGTACTTGTCCATCTATGAAGGCTACTCTAAAACCTTTCTTATCTAGTGCTGAAATAGAGAGAAGGTTCTTCTTTAAACCTGGTACATATAAGATGTCTTTCATCTTCAAGGGTGTTCCAGAATCTAGCTTGTAGCTAGCTTCACCAATTCCTTTGATGGGATATTGGTAGTCATCTCCTAGAGATACCTTTTGTGAGGAAGACTTTTCTTCAAGATTTGAGAAGGTCTTCCTTTGACCTGTCATGTGCTTGGAGGCACCACTGTCAATGAGCCATGTATCTTCTCCAGGAGATACAGATCCAGAGAGTGCAGAGAATAGAACATATTCTTCTGGATCTTCTTTCTTCACCTTGTTTCTTTTCCTTTTAGGTTTTACCTCTACCTCTTCTTCTTCTTCATCTTCTTCCCCTTCTTCTTCTTCACTATCATTTTCTGCCATATGTGCATGGTGTCTTTTGTGGACAAACTTCTTCTTTTGTGAGGGACAAAATCTGGAGATGTGTCCTAGCTTGTCACAGTTGAAGCATTTGACTGTGGAAAAGTCTTTTACTGGAAATGGTCCTTTTCTCTTTCTAGAGAAGTGTTGAGATCCTTTGTGGTCAACCTTCTTGAGATGACCTGTTCTTCTTCTTCTAGTATGGGTGGCCAAAGCTTGGTCATCTTCTTTGAGAAGAGTTTCTCTGTTGGCAACCCTAGCTTCTTCTTGAACACAATCCTCCCATACTACATCAAACTTCATGCTTTCTTTCCTAGCACACATGGTTTGTATGAAGGATTCCCAAGATCTAGTGAGGCCATTAAGAGCAGTCATCACTAGTTCATCCTCATCAAGAGTATCACCAATTGAATCTAGTTGTTTCTTGATTTGTGAAACCCTTGAGAAGTAGTCTTGAATGGATTCTCCTTTGTGCATCTTGGTACTCTTCAATTGAGTCCTTAGATTCATCTTCCTATTGATGTTCTTTCCTTCATACATTCTTCCTAGGGCATCATACATTTCCTTGGGAGTCTTCTTGGAGGCCACTTGGGGAATCAAGTGGTCTTTAATGGAATCAGCTATGATTCTCTTTGCCCTAATCAAATCCTTCCTATGCTTTTCTTTGGCTTCATCTCCTTCTGGTTCTGCAACTTCTTCCTTGATATACTGAGCAAGATCATTCTCCTCAAGAATGAGACCAATTCTGTATTTCCATGCCCGAAAATTTTCTATACCTTCTAGCTTGTCTTCAAGCTTAGTGTTTGGAGCCATCTTCTCTTGGGGGAGTCCAAGAGACAGAGCAGACTTACCTGAAAAATTGCTTTTCACTTTTCCGGAATCTGGAACAGAATTTTATCGCACTTTTGGTAGAATTAGGGTTTGACTTTCTCGGAGTTCTACTCAACCAAAAAGTTCGATCTATAGCTCAAAAGAATGCTCTTGAGAAGGGCTACTCAGCCATGTAATCAGAATTCAAAAATTCCAACTTTGTTCTGAAACCAAAATCTGACGTATCGCACTTTTGGTAGAATTAGGGTTTGGAATTCCCGGAGTTCTACCCAACCAAAAAGTTCGATCTAGGGCTCAAAAGAAAGCTCTTGAGAAGGGCTATCCAGCCATGCAACCAAAAATCAATAATACCAACTTTGGGCTGAAACCCTAACTTTACCAAAGAGAGAGAAAGAGGTATTCTTACCTTGTGAAAGATGTCCTATTCAGTCTAGCTCTGACACCATGTTAAGTTTAAACCAAATAGCCAAGCAAGATCACTGAAAGAAGCATAATCACAAGATAGACACACAATATATCCTGGGAAACCCTCATGGGGTAGAAAACCCAGTAAAGCTTTCCTCAATAAGATGATCAACCAAAATACAAGATGTGCTCCTCCTTCCTTTGACTCCTTAGCTGATCTCCCAGACAAGTGCACACTCTTCCACAAGTGAGTGAATGATCTAATGAGGAGTTCACCTCCTCTATTTATACTTGACTCTCAACTGACTAAAAGACTGTTGGGGCCGACCTCACCTGGAGAAGTCTAATAACCCCTAAAATATAACTACAGGGCCGACCCACACATGGTGGGTCTAATAACCCTAGTTAATACCAACCCCTGGAGGAATAAACATCTCCAGATACATAGTAGGGTTACCTCGGAGGAATGAAACATCTCCGGAATAAATAATGTACAAATATAATATTCTTAGAAGTTACAATATTCAACAAAAACCCTAGCTACAGTTTTGGCGACTCCCCTAGGTTTGAATTTCTGGTTACAATTTTTAAATATTTTTTCTGTTCGGCTGTCCCTTTCGGCTGCCGTAAACCACATATTTTCCCCCTACAGTCGCGTTCCGACCGCGTCTTTCAGGCACTTACTTGCGACCCGACCACGGCTCTCAGACTGTTTCCGGCGACCTACTGGCCATTTTTAGTCTGTTACCTACGGTCCGACTGCGGCTATTAGCCTGTTTGGGACGGTCTGACTGCGGTTATTAACCCTTTTTCTGCGTCTCGCCTGCGGCTTTCGGGCAATTTCCTGCAACCCGCCGGCGCCTTTCGGCGTTTTTCCTGCATCCTGCCTGCGGCTTTCAGCCAGTTTCCCACAACCCGTTGGCGCCTTTTGGCGATTTTCCTGCGTCCCGCCTGTGGCTTTCGGCCAGTTTCCCGCAACCCGCCCGCGCCTTTCGGCGTTTTTCCTGCGTCCCGCCTACGACTTTCGGCAAGTTTCCTGCAACCTGCCGGCACCTTTCGACGTTTTTCCTGTATCCCGCCTGCGGCTTTCGACCATTTTCCGTGTCTCCCCTGTGACTTTCGACGTTTTTCCTGCATCTCGACTGCAACTGTTCAGCTGTTTTCCGCGGTCCGACCACCCAGATTTGCCAAAAACCCGCGGTCTGTTTTTTGCCTTTTTCTCTGTTTTGAACCCAGCACTTTGCTGCACTATTTTCTGCACCAGCACAGCCATCTGTCCTACCTGCAGCCACCCTTCCTTACAGCCTTTTTGTGCAGTTTTTATTTCTGTTTCATTTACATAATCGTTTTTACATTTTCAGCATTTTAATTTGAAAAAGGAAAATTGTGCATTTCAAAGGTTCATTTCTGTGTTGTTATTGCTAGTTAGAAAGTTGCCCTCCCTAGTGGCACTTTCTACTTGGGTTCATCATTATCTCACACGCACACACTCTGTCACCTAATTCAAGTGAGCCTTAAAAAATATTTAACACAACCAACATTCTAACCCCACTTGGGGAACACACAAGAATTTTTGTAGTTAGGTAGGATCGGGGGGATAGGCATCCAAATAACATCCCTCAGTTGCTTACACTTGAGACATAGCTGTTGTCCATTAGGGAACCAAAATCCCCTAGTATTTTTTGGCACGGTCAAAACCAGTTTATCAGAGGGCCTCTCCCCTAGGAGGGTTGAAGTCGCCAGACTGGTTCTGGAGGCCTGAGTGGAATATCGCAATCCATTCAGTAACCGAAGGCTACCTTTCGCAGTTCTCGGGGTATCCCTGTATGGGGGTACTACGGTAAAAGGACCAAACGGCAGATTCACCTTTTCTGGATGTGTCATGAATGGGGTATCTTAGTTGCCTTTCTTCTAGGATCGACTACCTGGTGTCCCTCCCGGTAGGGGGATATCTTTAGCCACTTGGCTCTCCTATCCATATTCTCTGACTTGGATTTCATCACCTTATAGAGGATATGTCTAGTTGAGTCAGAATACTATTTAGTTAGGTGTTTGCATGCTCCCTTACCTCCTTTTGGTCTAGTGAGTCCACTCTTTTTATTTTCTAGGAAACCTGCTGCTTATTGGTATTCTGACCATTTCTGTTGATACTCCACTTATTGTAGTACAGCTGTTACAGTAGGTGTTTTGAGTTGGTTGTTGGCCTAAGTGCCATTTTTTTTTTGAGCTCTCCTTTTGCACACTCGGTTGCATTAGGGTTTTTTGAGCTATTTTTCACTCAACACAACCCCCAGATACTTGACACCATCTATCACCATTGAGTCCCTGAGACATTCTCGGTTCCTTAGGGGCAAGCCCCCATAGCACGGTTCACTTGACACCACCCATCATAGACTTAGATCATCATCCCTTGATACCACTCATCATATATCTCGAGACTTGTCACTTGACTCCACTCGTCAGTGGCACAGGACTCCGTCACCAGATATTGACACCCCTTGCTTTACCTCCGATTTTGAGGTAGAGTCTGAGAACCCCATTTACACTACCCCTACTAGCCCCATGGCTGGCGTGACTTCCACTCCTTTCTCTGTAGGGACCATTGGTGGCACATCCACCACTACACCAGTTACCACACCTGCTTTGGGTATGCCTTCGATAGGGGCCACGTCCACCATTCCGGTCACCGTACCCATTCCAGTAGCTGGCATACCTATCACCACTCCACCAGTGACTCACACTACGCTTGGTGGTGCAGGACCATCCTATACCACTTTCGTTCCCCCCCTTGGGGGCAACATCCCGAACCCTGCCCTCCACTTGGGGGCATTGGCCCCAACTTGGTCACACCCGCTAGTATGTCACATCCTTCTTCTAGTTTTACAGCTGCCTGATCATCCCTGCCATCATACTCTGAACAAAGGAAGTTTGAATCCACCCACTCCACTTGCCCAGTTATCCCCCACAGTTTGTCAGTCCTACCATCAGTACTCTCACACTTCGGTTCTCCACCTCATGCTCCTATCAAGGAAACATCATTGCCTTGCTAGTTGCAGGTCTCCCTCTGTCGACGACAGCACCTCTATTCCAGAGGATAGACCCAGAGGTCCCTGCGCCTTGGACCCATCAGCATCAGTGGTGAGTGCCTACGGACCATTTTGAGAGGAGTCATCATTGCCTCTCCAAGTGGTTGTTTCTCACATGCTTCACTTCAACACCTTGATCACATCATTAAGAATCGTGGAGGGTTTATATCCCTTCAGTTATTGGTCGAAGACCCTGGATTTCCCCCGACTCTAGCACATTGGTGAGTCACTTCAGAACACCCAGTTATATGTTCTCGTGGATGTCCGGGATGCGTTGGCGATTGTATTCGGAAGCCATCCAGTTATATGCTTCCTTGAGTACCCAATTCCATCCCAATTCAGTGTACCATTGAGAGTATGACCCCTTGTCACTCTGATCCAGCAGCTCATCAGTTCCTTTGGTACCACACTCAGTAGCACTGTTGTCATTCCAGTGTATCAGTACTTCGACTCAGACATGGTCAGCCCAGCAGTATGCCCCAGATTTGTGTCCTCTCTGGACCCTTATGATGTACACAGTGGTTCTCTATGTATCCTACAGGTCCCCCTTTTTCGGGCCTTATAGTTATTTTTATGTATCTTGATACAAGCATGGGTATGCCCGCCTCGTCCATATATTGAGATTCTTCCTCATTCAGTATTTGAGGTCATGTATATCCCAGGTCCCCCTCTTTTGGACCACATTGTTATTATTATATCTTGATACGAGCATGAGAATGCCCGCCTCGTCCATATGATCAGATTGTTCCTCATCCATTATTGAGGTTATGTACTTTTAGTTTTTGCAGTTGTTCGGGATCGTTGTTCCGGGCTCCAGTTTGTTTCTTCTCTTCTCCACACCCCAGGAAAATCATACACAACTTATGATGTCTATCAGCCATACGATGAGCTCCTACCCTCACACATCAGGGGGGAAATCTGTTAACACCCAAAAAGTGCTCACTACCTCATCTACCCCATTACATGACTCATTTGTCCATTTTCCTACCATATTTCCCTTGAAAACCTTGAAAATCCCACTAAAAAGCCTCCAAAAGGCCACAAAACCATCAAAAAAGCCTCAGAAAGGCTAAAAAACCCCTTTTCCTCCAAAAATATCCAAAATTCCTCCAAAATAGTAAAAACCCTCTAAAGAGGGAATAAAAAATATAAAATAATGAGGAAAAATGAGAAAAAAACCCTATACAGCTGACCTAAACCATTTGGTTCCCAAAACCATGGGCCAGCACTCCACCACCAAAAAGCTATAAATAAGTGATGGAGACCCCTCATTTCATATCCACAATCAAGTATACCCTTACTCTGCCAAAATCTCTCTTGAAACCCTAGCTCACCCTTGAGCTACTTTCACCATTGAGAGCCCCTTTTGGCCCATTTCCACCATTGGAGAAAGAGAAGGAGCAAAGCTAGAGTTTGGAGCAACCCTCTTGGATCATTGCAAGAACTTCACCAACCTTCACATTGGAGGTAAAGCTTTAATACAAAAAACTATTTACATTATCTCTTGTCTTTTTATGTTTCATGCACTTGCTTAGTATAATTTTCATTTTAATATCTTGTCTTTTAATTACTGTTTATTGAACTGCTACTAAGGAGTCCCTTCTCCTTAGTAGGTGCTCATTTGCACAAGCTAGGGTGAAAACCCTAGGTATAGTTTTGGCGACTCCCCTAGGTTTGAATTTCTGGTTACAATTTTTAAATATTTTTTCTGTTCGGCTGTCCCTTTCGGCCGCCGTAAACCGCATATTTTCCCCCTACAGTCGCGTTCCGACCGCGTCTTTCAGTTACTTACCTGCGACCCGACCGCGGCTCTCAGACTATTTCCGGCGACCTACTGGCCATTTTTAGTCTGTTACCTACGGTCCGACTGCGGCTATTAGCCTGTTTGGGACGGTTTGACTGCGGTTATTAACCCTTTTTCTGCGTCTCGCCTGCGGCTTTCGGCCAATTTCCTGCAACCTGCCGGCGCCTTTCGGCGTTTTTCCTGCATCCTGCCTGCGGCTTTCAGCCAGTTTCCCACAACCCGCTGGCGCCTTTTGGCGATTTTCCTGCGTCCCGCCTGTGGCTTTCGGCCAATTTCCCGCAACCCGCCCGCGCCTTTCGGCGTTTTTCCTACGTCCCGCCTACGACTTTCGGCCAGTTTCCTGCAACCTGCCGGCACCTTTCGGCGTTTTTCCTGTGTCCCTCCTGCGGCTTTCGGCCATTTTTCGTGTCTCACCTGTGACTTTCGACGTTTTTCCTGCGTCCCGACTGCGTTTTTCAGCCTAAAACCTGCAACTCGACTGCAACTGTTCAGCTGTTTTCCGCGGTCCGACCACCCAGATTTGCCAAAAACCCGCGGTCTGTTTTCTGCCTTTTTCTCTGTTTTGAACCCAGCACTTTGCTGCACTATTTTCTGCACCAGCACAGCCATCTGTCCTACCTGCAGCCACCCTTCCTTACAGCCTTTTTCTGCAGTTTTTATTTCTGTTTCATTTACATAATCGTTTTTACATTTTCAGCATTTTAATTTGAAAAAGGAAAATTGTGCATTTCAAAGGTTCATTTCTGTGTTGTTATTGCTAGTTAGAAAGTTGCCCTCCCTAGTGGCACTTTCTACTTGGGTTCATCATTATCTCACACGCACACACTCTGTCACCTAATTCAAGTGAGCCTTAAAAAATATTTAACACAACCAACATTCTAACCCCACTTGGGGAACACACAAGAATTTTTGTAGTTAGGTAGGATCGGGGGGATAGGCATCCAAATAACATCCCTCAGTTGCTTACACTTGAGACATAGATGTTGTCCATTAGGGAACCAAAATCCCCTAGTATTTTTTGGCACGGTCAAAACCAGTTTATCAGAGGGCCTCTCCCCTAGGAGGGTTGAAGTCGCCAGACTGGTTCTGGAGGCCTGAGTGGAATATCGCAATCCATTCAGTAACCGAAGGCTACCTTTCGCAGTTCTCGGGGTATCCCTGTATGGGGGTACTACGGTAAAAGGACCAAACGACAGATTCACCTTTTCTGGATGTGTCATGAATGGGGTATCTTAGTTGCCTTTCTTCTAGGATCGACTACCTGGTGTCCGTCCCGGTAGGGGGATATCTTTAGCCACTTGGCTCTCCTATCCATATTGTCTGACTTGGATTTCATCACCTTGCAGAGGATATGTCTAGTTGAGTCAGAATACTATTTAGTTAGGTGTTTGCATGCTCCCTTACCTCCTTTTGGTCTAGTGAGTCCACTCTTTTTATTTTCTAGGAAACCTGCTGCTTATTGGTATTCTGACCATTTCTGTTGATACTCCACTTATTGTAGTACAGCTGTTACAGTAGGTGTTTTGAGTTGGTTGTTGGACTAAGTGCTATTTTTTTTTGAGCTCTCCTTCTGCACACTCGGTTGCATTAGGGTTTTTTGAGCTGTTTTTCACTCAACACAACCCCCAGATACTTGACACCATCTATCACCATTGAGTCCCCGAGACATTCTCGGTTCCTCAGGGGCGAGCCCCCACAGCACGGTTCACTTGATACCACCCATCATAGACTTAGATCATCATCCCTTGATACCACTCATCATATATCTCGAGCCTTGTCACTTGACTCCACTCGTCAGTGGCACAGGACTCCGTCACCAGATATTGACGCCCCTTGCTTTACCTCCGATTTTGAGGTAGAGTCTGAGAACCCCATTTACACTACCCCTACTAGCCCCATGGCTGGCGTGACTTCCACTCTTTCTCTGTAGGGACCATTGGTGGCACATCCACCACTACACCAGTTACCACACCTGCTTTGGGTATGCCCTCGATAGGTGCCACGTCCACCATTCCGGTCACCGTACCCATTCCAGTAGCTAGCATACCTATCACCACTCCACCAGTGACTCACACTACCCTTGGTGGTGCAGGACCATCCTATACCACTTTCATTCCCCCCTTGGGGGCAACATCCCGAACCCTGCCCCTCCACTTGGGAGCATTGGCCCCAACTTGGTCACACCTGCTAGTATGTCACATCCTTCTTCTAGTTTTCCAGCTGCCTGATCATCCCCGCCATCATACTCTGAACAAAGGAAGTTTGAATCCACCCACTCCACTTGCCCAGTTATCCCCCACAGTTTGTCAGTCCTACCATCAGTACTCTCACACTTCGATTCTCCACCTCATGCTCCTATCAAGGAAACATCATTGCCTTGCTAGTTGCAGGTCTCCCTCTGTCGACGACAGCACCTCTATTCCAGAGGATAGACCTAGAGGTCCCTGCGCCTTGGACCCATCACCATCAGTGGTGAGTTCCTACGGACCATTTTGAGAGGAGTCATCATTCCCTCTCCAAGTGGTTGTTTCTCACATGCTTCACTTCAACACCTTGATCGCATTATTAAGAATCGTGCAGGGTTTATATCCCTTCAGTTATTGGTCGAAGACCCGGATTTCCCCCGACTCTAGCACATTGGTGAGTCACTTCAGAACGCCCAGTTATATGTTCCCGTGGATGTCCGGGATGCGTTGGCGATTGTATTCGGAAGCCATCCAGTTATATGCTTCCTTGAGTACCCAATTCCATCCCAATTCAGTGTACCATTGAGAGTATGACCCCTTGTCACTCTGATCCAGCAGCTCATCAGTTCCTTTGGTACCACACTCAGTAGCACTGTTGTCATTCCAGTGTATCAGTACTTCGGCTCAGACATGGTCAGCCCAGCAGTATGCCCTAGATTTGTGTCCTCTCTGGACCCTTATGATGTACACAGTGGTTCTCTATGTATCCTACAGGTCCCCCTTTTTCGGTCCTTATAGTTATTTTTATGTATCTTGATACAAGCATGGGTATGCCCGCCTCGTCCATATATTGAGATTCTTCCTCATTCAGTATTTGAGGTCATGTATATGCCAGGTCCCCCTCTTTTGGACCACATTGTTATTATTATATCTTGATACGAGCATGGGAATGCCCGCCTCGTCCATATGATCAGATTGTTCCTCATCCATTATTGAGGTTATGTACTTTTAGTTTTTGCAGTTGTTCGGGATCGTTGTTCTGGGCTCTAGTTTGTTTCTTCTCTTCTCAACACCCCAGGAAAACCATACACAACTTATGATGTCTATCGGCCATACGATGAGCTCCTGCCCTCACACATCAGGGGGGAAATTTGTTAACACCCAAAAAGTGCTCACTACCTCATCTACCCCATTACATGACTCATTTGTCCATTTTCCTACCATATTTCCCTTAAAAACCTTGAAAATCCCACTAAAAAGCCTCCAAAAGGCCACAAAACCATCAAAAAAGCCTCAAAAAGGCTAGAAAACCCCTTTTCCTCCAAAAATATCCAAAATTCCTCCAAAATAGCAAAAACCCTCTAAAGAGGGAATAAAAAATATAAAATAATGAGGAAAAAGGAGAAAAAAACCCTATACAGCTGACCTAAACCATTTGGTTCCCAAAACCATGGGCTAGCACTCCACCACCAAAAAACTATAAATAGGTGATGGAGACCCCTCATTTCATATCCACAATCAAGTATACCCTTACTCTTCCAAAATCTCTCTTGAAACCCTAGCTCACCCTTGAGCTACTTTCACCATTGAGAGCCCCTTTTGGCCCATTTCCACCATTGGAGAAAGAGAAGGAGCAAAGCTAGAGTTTGGAGCAACCCTCTTGGATCATTGCAAGAACTTCACCAACCTTCACATTGGAGGTAAAGCTTTAATACAAAAAACTATTTACATTATCTCTTGTCTTTTTATGTTTCATGCACTTGCTTAGTATAATTTTCATTTTAATATCTTGTCTTTTAATTACTGTTTATTGAACTGCTACTAAGGAGTCCCTTCTCCTTAGTAGGTGCTCATTTGCACAAGATAGGGTGAAAACCCTAGCTACAGCATGAGAACTCAGATAGGAACAAAATAATGTCACATGATCCATTAATTAGTATAATGAACAATGATGTTACAATGGAGATATTTCGAATCACCTAGGAGAGTTCAAGTCTCAGTTTGTCTAGCATATTAATTGTCACCTCTATCAGGCTCCGTAGCTCCCAAACTCAGTTAAACTCAACCAAAACTCATTTAACCGAAGACACAATCACTTAACTAACCAAGGAGGGTGGATCAATGAGTTTTTCAGGAAAATCAATCAGAAAAGGGCACATGAGGCCACGATCAATGGCATTAGGAGCATAAACCCCCCACAAGAGTCAGATAACTCATGTGGAATGAACTAGAACATTGAGTTGGATCCTAAAAAGTAGGTAACTACCTCTAGTGGTCCTAAAATCATGCATGCAAGGCATATTAGGTGGCTACTGAGTCCTGGATGACATCTGCACACCACTAGGGAGAAAATAGCATCACTAAGTACTATAAAATGGAAAATAATGTAGGTAGGACAAGGACAGAATATTAAAATATCCTAACAAAGGATACTTAGACCACCCCATTGCATTTGCAAGTAGGAAGCTGCCAAATGTAGAAAATAATTACACCACTACAAAGCACGAGGGATTGGAGATGGTGTATGCATTGAAAAAGTTCAAACATTATTTGTTGGGATCACTTTTTAATATGTATACTAACCATTCTACATTGTCATACTTGGTAAACAAGCCAATGTTGGGGGGGAATATATGTAGATGGTTGCTGTTATTTAAGGAAAATGATTTTAAAGTTGTAGGGAAATCGAGAAAGTTGAACTCAAGACCTGATCACTTATCACGCATAGAAACCAGAGAGGATCCAGGAAACATAGATGATAGTATACCAAATGTGCACCTATTTGTATTCCATATGGTTGATGATTACTTCTCAGATATTGCACATCGCTTAAGTACTGGAGTATCCCCAACCAAGTACATCGTTGCACAAAACAGAATCTAGTGGTAAAGGCAACAGACTACCAACTGACAGTAGGGAATTTGTACAAGATAGGCGTAGATGGATTATATGACAATGTGTCTTAGATTATGAAAGGCCTATTAATTTTATATTGAAATACGCCCATGAAGGAGTTGTGGGATTCCATTACATTGGGAGAGTGACTGCGCAAAAGATTCTGTGCACAAGAATTTGGTGTCTGACTTTGCACAAGGATGCTAAGGAATTCTTTTAGATATGCAACGTCTGCTAGTGAGTGGGGAAGCCATTAAGGAGGGATGATATTTCCTTAATGCCCCAAGTAACATTGTGTTAAATTGATAAATGGGTAGTGTATTTTGTAGAGCCAATTAATGTAGCTGTGAAGTAGTTAGGAGCAAGATATATCATCATCGTGATAGACTACCTAACCAGATGGTCAAAAGCAAAACCTATGAAGGATTTCAATGCATAGACAACTGTGTGGTTTCTATTTGAGATTGTTGTGACAATATTTGGATGTTTAAGAACCCTAATGAGTGATTAGGGGACCCATTTATTCTTTGACCGAAGAGTTCCAAATCTTCCATCAGAAGAGCACACCCTATCATCCTCAATCAAATGGAATAGTTGAAGCACTAGTAAAGATCTACAACGTGAATAAAGATAAATAGGATATGAGGATTCCTACAGTATTATTGGCTTATAGGACAACATGCAAGAAGATTCCAAGACAAACACAATTCAATCTATTGTATGGACAAGAGGTAGTAATTCCTATGGAATTCATTATTCCAAATCTGCACGTTGTTGTGCTGACAGAGCTCATACATAGTGCCACAGTGGAAAGAAGATTGACAAAACTAATCGAGTTATAAGAAGACATGTTTGTCATAGGATTTCATGAGGAGGTCCAATAAATGCGCAAGAAGGCCTGGTATGAAAAACATATAAAAAAGAATCAGTTCAAGACCAGAGACCTAGTTTTGTTGTATGACAACAAGTTCGTGAAGCACCCAGGTAAGTTCAGAATGCATAGGTTGGGTCCTTATGTCATAAAAGTTTTTACTAAGGAAGGGGCCATTCAACTTGAGAAGCTAATTCGGGATCCCCTAGAAGGATTTGTTAATGGAAGTTGGATCAAACTGTATAGGGACATCCGTCCTTCCAAGGAGTAGTTAGAATAAGAGTGAAAAAAATGTGCGTTGTAGAGAAAGAAGGAAGCATGTCGTAGAAAGAGAATGAAGCATGCCCATTAACAAATACTTCTAGTTCCAGAAAGCGTGCAAGAAGTTACCAAGCAAGAAGGAATATGGAAACATTATTATTACCAACATTGTTTAGACTAACAAATCAAGTTGTTAGACAGATTGTGAACAATTGGGATGCAGAATGGAGAGTCCAAATCCCAAAGGAGGAGAAACAAAAGAAGGATGAATAATATGATGGAGAATCAAAAGAAGAACCAGATGGAGAACAAGAAGGCCAGGAAGAAAAATAACTAGAACAGGGAAATGGTGCAGGTGGCACTACATAGGATTCTGCGCTAGCAGTAGAAGAAAAGAGAAAGGAGCACACCAATGATGGATCCTCAAAGCAAAAGAAGAAGAGGAAAGAGACAAAATAGAAAGTGGTTCAGTCATTGAAAAATGACTTATTGGAAAAAATTGGAGAACATGTTAAGGAAGTAGTAGAGGAAGCATTAGATAAAGTGTCATGGAAGCAAGAAGAGATTTAGATGAGCATGTAGGAGCAGTTAGCTGCACTATTCCAAGTTTTAAAATCTATAAAAGTAACAATAAGTAGATAAGAGGAAGAACATATCGAGACTACGGGACCCAGGAAAACCGTCTCACAACGATCAGTAGCATCAACCACATGAAGAAGTATAAAGATATCATTGGGAGCTTTGGAGTTCCCTACAACATAAATGCAAAAGAGCGCACTAGAAATAAGTTCAATTGAGCTATTTTTATCGCAGATGCCAACAGATGTATTGCATACATTGCAGATGGCTATGATGCATGAAATTTAGTTGTATGCAGTCACGACATCAATAGTGGGCTATGGAAATTGCAGCTAAGGGAATGCATGAAGAAGAGAATAATAAGTTGCACAAAGAGAAAGAGGAGGTGGTGCAGGAGAAGGTTGCAGCAGGTAGTGGAGAGAATATACAATGCAATTCCAAAGGGTCAACTTTAGGTATAAATTCTAGTGGAAGAGAAGGTGAAAAAAATAAGTGAATCTATTCAAGGATTCTGTGCAAAGATTGTGGACTTGGAAGTAAGGATGACACCAAGTACTCCACCAGAGGAAAGACAACAAAGGGAGCAAAAAATTAGTGTAGCAGCAAAAAACATCAAGACCCTAGAAGAAAAGTGTGCACAGATGTATGAGGAAAGCACAAACATTTGGACATAGCTCGTTGAGAATGTGGAATTGAAAGATATAGAAAAAAAAGTGTAGGCTACACAGACAAAGGGACAAAAACTAAAGAACACAATGGGAACTCTGCCAATAGATGAGCGTATGGCCATGCTGGTGGAACATAGAAATTAGATAATGGAAGTTAATAAGATGAGGACCCAGCAACATGAAATAGCACATAAGTTAGAGCCTATGCAGGAGGAATCGTACAAGGTGATCGAGGAACTTGATGCAGTGCAAGTAAGTAGGTGTGAAGCAAACAATTGAATTAACCGAGGAGAATTTGAAGGCACCGCTTACATCACAGATGGTAGATGGTATCATAGAGCATGAAGCGTCAATAAAGGAACAAGTTGCGACTACTAAGAAACACTTTAGAAGCTGAGGGAGACAATGAAGGCAGAGCAACAAAAGGATTGAAGTGACATGATTTAGAGAACATGTGTGGCCATCAGTAGAATAATCGGTGGCCAATATTTTGAAATGATAGCATATTGTCATCAAAAGCAACAAGTACGAATATGAGACTAAGAAAAATCATGACACAGAAGGTCGAGGAACTTGGAAAATTGTTATAAAAGAAGCAATGGACTTGTTGGAATATTCACACCATCATTTTTCAGTTTTGCATGTTTGCATGCATCCAGTCATCATCTTGGTGGTCCTCCCAACACCTAGAGCTTGATTCTAGCTCTCCAGATCCTGTCTAGAACCCCCAATTGGCCTCCCACCTTCCTAATGCCCCTTCTTTGAGTTTTTGCATGCCAAGTGCACCTTTTCTCACCTACCACACTCAGTTAGTGTGCCTTTGCTCACCTACCTTCAGTTATCACTCAGTTAGGGCTCCTTATCTCACCTACTAGGAATTATCATTTAGTTAGTGCATGGATTGAGTAGTTCTTCCACTGATTGCTTATCCTAACTACCTATAGCTCCTAGTTAGCTAGTTTTGGAGTGCCACTTGACCCTATGACATCCTCATGCGCTCCCCTTGGAGTCTCCATTCCTTGATTTATGCCTAGATGGTTCTGTTAGACTCAGTTGGACACACTTGACTGACTCTTACCATTTATGACTGATACTAATGACTGGATGATGTCTCCATAGTTATCCAAGCTGGAATTTGAGCTCAAATTTGAATGCCCTACTTGTCTAATTCGAATCCTATATGATGCTACATCACAGTTTATTGTAACACATTCTTTACATTCATTATTCATTGTATGATCTACTATTATTGTTCATTATTCTGTGTTTATGAGTGATTATTGAGTGTATTCTTCTCTTCTTCTTTGAAACATACTTGAGAATTTGATTGTGAGTTTGTTACAGTTTCTAGGTCCCTTGCATATTATCACTTGGTATCAGAGTAAGAAGAAACTATTTGAATTACAGCCATTGCAGCAGCAACAATTGCAACATTTCCTTGAGCAACTATCTTTCACTTGAGCACCAGAAGCCTTTGAGTTTCCACAACAAATCCTGGTGCTATTACTTGAATTCATTGGAGAAATCCAGTGAGTTCTATCTAGGTGTGAAGGACTTATTCTATGTGATCAGTGTTCAAAAGGTAGTGTTCAATCAAAGTGTAGCATTCTCCATCAATAAAAACTTCTCTTTTTTTGCAGGTTTATTCACCTGTTCGAATTCTTATTCAACTATTCGACCTTCTCTATTCAGATGGATCTAAAGCTCACATCTTTCAACTATGTTGGGTGGAAATCCAAGATGTCTCTCTTCATGAGATCTAAGAGATTCACCCGAATACTCAACAGGACGATGGTAGAACCTATCAATGCAGTTGAAAAGTCCAAGTACTTGGATAGGCTTGATGAAGCAGTTGGCCTCCTCCTTATCTCAATTTCTGATGATCTTCACTTCCATGTCATCGATCTTACATCTCCTTAAGAGGTTTGGGACAAGCTCGAATCCCTTTTTGGATAGAAAGATGATATGGAAGGACAAAAAATTGGAGAATGAACTCAGTTCTTTGAGTCCTGATAGCTTTGAATCTATCAATACCTTCCTCACCAAGTTCAAAATATTGATATCACAGTTGAAAAGATATGAGATAGTGAAAGAAGACAAGCAGCTTATTCTTGCCATTCTCTCAAAGTTGGGGCCAAACTTCTCAGTTTTTGTCTCTACTTTCCAGTCAGCTAAGATGTTCATTCCAAGATGGAAGTTTCCATCACTTGATGACTTCATCCAATCTCTCACTCAAGAGGAAGAGAAGTTGATCTCCATGGGAATGATCAAACACAAATTGGATTAAGCTCTTACAAATACAGAGAGAGCGAATGGTAAAGACAAGCAATTTTTTTTTGATAAGAGATTGAATGATACAAGGCCTACATATACTCCATATCAGTCAGATGGGGCTTCGAACTCAAGGAAGACCAAGCATTCTTAGAAGAAAAAATCCAAGTGCACATATTGTCTTAGAAGTTTTCATCCTGAGAGTACTTGCATGAGGAATACTATATATTTGATGGGTCAGTTACTTGAGAAGAACAATCTTCATGTACCTGCATGTGCAAGGAAGAAAGATCCTGATATTGAACCTTCTAGATCCGAAGACAAAGAAAGATGTCATGCTCTCATGGAAAGTGCATCAACAGATTCTTCTTTAATCATAGATTCAGGAGCTACAAGACACATGTCTTCCTCCAAATATCTCTTCTCCAGTTTCAAAAGCTTGGATGGCCCTTCCATCAGATTAGGCAATGATTCAGAAGTCTCCTCTCAGGGTATTGGAAGAATTGATCTTGACAATCGTTTCTTTTCTGATGTGATTTATGTTCCTTCTCTTGCAACTAATGTTATTTTAGTGTATCAAATGACTCATATTGGCCCAAAAGAGAGATCTTTACTCCATATGAAGTCAAGGTACAACACATGGTTTTAGGGGAAATCATTGCAAAAGGAGTTGCAAATCATGAGACAAAACTCTATGAGTTTTCACACTTCTTACCTCTCTCAAAGGAGTCTGCTCTTCGCTCTCATACTCATGAAGAGAGTAGACTATCTCATCTCAACCACAAGCTAGCTCGAAATGTGGTTGATGGTATTCTAAGTGGAAAGTTTTCTCATGGCACCTTCAAAGGTTGCTTAAAGGGAAAAGATACATCAAAGGAGATTGAGAAAAATAGGACTCTTGAAGAAGTGCGAATGCTAGATCTAGATCCACAAGAACCTAAAGATATAGCACCTATTTTTCCAACTCCTAATTCAAAATGGGCCTCCACTACTGCATCCTCCTTTGATCTTAATGAAGATCCATCATCATCTATTTCTAGTTCTTCTAATCACAGCTATGATGGTTCAAATGAGGACTACATGCACATTCTAGAGAAGTTTCATGATATTCACATTTTTGGATATGTTCCTCCCTTGAATGATGATGAGCCATTTTTTCTTGCTTCTCCTCATGAGATTTCAGATTCTGAGTTTGCATGTGATGATGAGCCAGTTTTACTTGCTTCTCCTCATGAGATTTCAGATTCAGAGTTTGGATGTGATGATGAGCCATTTCTACTTGCTTCTTCACATGAGATTTCAGATTCAAAGTTTGGATGTGATGATGCATCTTCACATGATATTTCAGATTCATAATATGAAGATGGAGATGAGGATGAGAGAATGCTAGACCTAGATCCACAAGAACCTGAAGGTCTAGCAACTGATAATGAATATGAGCGAATGGGAGATCCACATCCACAAGAACCTGAAGATCTCTCACCTATTTGTCCGCTTCCTCGATGGGAAATCGCTGCTACCCAATCAATCAGATCGGATTTTCAGCATGAAAGGTTTCATCCTTCTCACATTGTTGATCATCTTCCTCTATGGGCTACCACTGCTCCCTGATAAGCCAGATCAGATTTTCAGCATGGAAGGTTTCATCCTTCTTACTTTACTAATCCTCTTATTCGATGGGGAACCACTGCTCACTGATCTAACAAATCAGAATTTCAGCATGTAAGGGTTCATCCTTGTGAAATTCCTGATCCATTTCAAATCTATCGATCATTCTTTGAGAAAGAAGGACACTTACCTCTTTTAGGGGTGAGAGATGATATGCTTCATTAGCATCCTTCAGTCTATTTTGGGGGAGGGATTTCTTCCCACTAGGTTTTCCCTCTTTCGTCACTTAGTTTATTTAGATTGATTGTACGAGGTGACCTTTGGTCTTAGTCACCAGGGCATTATTTTTTATATTTAAGTTATTATCTCAAAGTATAGCTTGCGGGCGGGTGTTGGAATATTCACACCATCATTTTTCAGTTTTGCATGTCTGCATGCCTTTTGCATGCATCCAGTCATCATCTTGATGGTCCTCCCAACACCTAGAGCTTGATTCTAGCTCTCCAGAGCCTATCTACAACCCCCAATTGGCGTCCCACCTACCTAATGGACCTTCTTTGAGTTTCTGCATGCCAAGTGCGCCTTTTCTCACCTACCACACTTAGTTAGTGTGCCTTTTCTCACCTACCTTCAGTTATCACTCAGTTAGGGCGCCTTATCTCACCTACCAGGAGTTATCACTCAGTTAGGGCACCTTATCTCACCTACTAGGAGTTATCACTCAGTTAGTGCATGAATTGAGTAGCTCTTCCACTGATTGCTCATCCTAACTACTTGTAGCTCCTAGTTAGCTAGTTTTGGAGTGCCACTTGACCCTATGACATCCTCATGCGCCCCCATTGGAGTCTCCATTCCCTGATTTATGCCTAGATGGTTCTATTAGACTAAGTTGGACACACTTGACTGACTCTTACCATTTATGACTAATACTACTGACTGGATGATGTCTCCATAGTTATCCAAGCTAGACTTTGAGCTCAAATTCGAATGCCCTACTTGGCTAATTCAAATCCTATATGATGCTACATTACAATTTATTGTAACACATTCTTTACATTCATTATTCATTATATGATACTATTATTGTTCATTTTTCTGTGTTTATGTGTGATCATTGAGTGTATTCTTTTCTTCTTCTTTGCATCATACTTAAGAGTTTGATTGTGAGTTTGTTATAGTTGCTAGATCCCTTGTAGATTATCATAGGACTGAAGGCGGATCAATTTAGTTTTACTTTTTTTGGGGCGGATATGCTGCATAGTGGGGTATATGATGTAAGGATGCAGAGTTGAAGGGAAAACCATAGGTGCTGAGTAGTGAAACAAGGCCAATGGTATAGGAAGTAGAGTCACCATAAGCCGAGAGATAAGGTCTCCGCGACACAGAGAACCTTGGCACCACCGAAATGAGAAGTAATAGCATAGAGAGAAACTTAATGAGAAGAGTTGAGTAATGGTTGGAACTTTGCTCGTATCAATGATCACAATGAAACGTCCAGAGGAGTTTCCCTCTGGTTCTAAAGGTGTTATGCAGTAATAGGAATACTAGTGAGTTGAAGGATATTGGCCAAATAAGTATGCACAACAACTAAAGTTGCTCAGGATGAGAAATAGGTGAGTGTTGGGATCTTGTTGGAGTAGGCTTCTGGACTTGTATTGGAAGTCGTGCACCAGAAATGGAGCGTGTGACAACTTAGTGAATGGAAGAAAGTGTGCAAAAGGAATAATTTAGTTAGAATTAGTTAGATATTTGTGTCCACTTTGTAACGGGTTCATCCTATTCCAAAATGTATAAATATGTAAGGGGTTTACGGGTTAAGGTTGCTTGTGGATTACTATTCTAGTGATTATTTAGGAATCATTGTTTTGCTATGTAATTTTGGGTGATTTTGGGTCTATAACAAAGATTTGTTGCACATTGTGTAGGTTATGTAAGACTATTCCCACTGATAATATGAATAAAGTGAATTTGTCTTGAATCATATCGTTGATGTGTTTAATGTGATGCCATGCTATGTTTGTTTGCACATGGATGCTTTGATTATGTTACTGTTTTGAATGAGTTATATTTCCACATGAGTAAGTTATTGGTTCTTGCGCAATAGATGAATGGATGCTTAAATTGGTTAAATGAATATTCACATCCCTTCAGCACTACAAAAGCTTGGTTCTTGTAGTCCCCCTAGATACCTCGGGTGAGACTTCATCTGCTTGCATGTGATGCTGAAAGGGCCAGTGTCTTGGGTTTTGTTGGTGAGTTTATATTGAACCCTAGGTCTGCCCATTGTGCGCCAACATTGGGTACCAATGATTGATGAGATAATTGATAAAGGAAAGATCATCAACTGCATAACCATTTTGTCTAGCTCTTTAGCAAAATCCATAAGGATGGCTCAAACTCATACACTTGCAAAACATCCAAAGTTATAGGATTGCTTATATCTTGGATGTAGTCTGTTCTTCCAAAGGGTTCATAAGTCCAAAGTACTCTTGGCCTTTAGAGAAGTCCCCTCCATGGTTATTTCAAGGATTTTTGGAAACGCTGTTGGAACAACAGGTCTTGCTAGTTCATCACAATTCTATATCTTCTGAAGATAGATGGTTGATAATTGATAGTTGACTAGAAGAGTCGAATAATAGATTGATTGAAGATTTGATTACTTGATCGACTAAGCATTAGACTGATAATGGCATTATAACAAAATAGTTGACTATGACACATAACAAGGTGGAAATTATGGAGGTCATTATGTGATATGACCCAAGTATGTGGAATTTTGTTTCCTCAGTTCAAGGGATTTTGTTACATCTTGGTGCTATAAAGGGATGGACTAAAGTGTCAATCTAGTATTGTGTTGTGTGTGTATAATGGAATATATTCTTCTACGTGATATCATATGCATTCTTAATGCATTTTGATGTATTTATTGTTGTTCTATGCTAGCTTGTTCTTAACTACTATAAAAATGTTTCTTGACACCACGTCTTCTTGGAATCATTAGCTCTCTCAAATATCTAATTCTTTGATTCTCCAACATGGTATTTATTGTGAGAAACTCCCACAAAAAGAGAAGGGATGTTATACACAAATATGTGAGAATTAAAAATCCTCAACTATCTTTCCATTAGTAAAGCATAGTCTTAAATATCCTTACAATAAGAAAATTACATCAGCGAATTAGGAGGAAAGATCCTAAAGTGAATAAAAACTACATACAATAATATATCTAGTTGTTAAAGATAATATTCCATCTACTCCATAAGAATATAAAACCATCTCAACTACTCCATAAGAATAGGAAACCATCTCAACTATTCCATAATTATAGGAAACTAAAAGGCTACATCGCACACAATCTAGAATAATATGCACACCAAAAAATTAAAAATATGAGATAAATATCCCATATGAGACAAATCATAGGATAAGAATCTATAGAATTAAAAATACCTATCATTCATCCTAGCAACATAAGCATTGGCATCCAACTCTTTCAAGAGAGAGGGAAAGTGACATGGCATCTAATGTTGAGAAATCCAACAAGCCTAATCTACAATGAGCACAAGATAATAGTATGGAGCAATATCCGAGTCATGATATGTGTTGATGACATTGTGGATGCTCAACTAATTTAGAATATCATGATAGATATCATTGTGAACATGAAGGGAAGCCTCAAGTGATGAATGATGTTGAACTAGGTTGTGAACTAGTTAGAAGGCTGGAAAATATGAACTCTGTAATGGGTGATAAAATTTGAAGTTTGTAGATGTCTTCCTAATTTGGTGTCTCAAGGAAACCAAGGACTATGAGAGAGAAAAGCAAATGTAGAAGAAGGAGGTGTACACGAGTCATTGAAAACTACTAAATTAAATTTGGGTTGTACATTTGGAATAGAGTGATGTTGTGAGTAAGGTTTCTGAATAAAAGTTAAAGAATACTTTTGAGGATAAGCTTGTTGTGGTATTGCAAGTGTACTGCAAATATGATATTTAGTGTTATCCTTGTGTTGTAAGTAAGTGTTTTTTAAGTCATCATATTTGTCCTTCTGATTATATTGTAAGGTTGACCAAGAAAAATACAATAACAATCCATAGCGGTCACATCACAAGTGACTTTATCCACAAATTTAGGACCAAAAGAAAACAAGGTAGTTCATGTGTGCTTGATCTGTGAAGAGGAACCATTATACTTCCATTAAAGTGCATATGGATGATTATGAGGATCCATTGGAAACCACAATTTATCTGTGAAAATCCTCACAGCAGATTTAAGAGATGATGTATACCTCACAAGAAAGTAATTGATTAAGCAAGAAAATAGAAGAAGAGTGGTCAATGCAGTATAATGAGCAACAGAATAATAATACAATAGAAATCGGATAGAATAAAAAATACTTCACACAAACTAATTAATTAATCACAATATGGACAAATAAATAGTACAATGCATGAGGATTCAGATGCTTGAGGTGGCAATTCGAATTAGCCTTCATGGAGTGATCAAAGGATCATTGGAGTGTCATCGGAGCACAACTGGAAGTCTTCATCATCATCAGTGGAGTCATCAATGCTCAAGTAACTGTCAACCATTAGTCAAACTGAGTCTGGTAGGTGTAACTGAGTGTAACTAAGTGTAAACTGAAGACAACTGGACTGGAAGGTGAAGAAGGGTGAGGTGATTCCTAAAATCAAGGAAGAAGGGCACATTAATCAACTGGAGGGATAAAACTGATCAGTGAGAAGCTCTTGGGGGCTGGCTAACTGAGGGCTAGGTGCTGGACTGATGACTGGGATGCATGCAAACCCTAAAAGTGCATGCATGACCGAAAATGTAAATGATCAAAATACTGGTGGGACTAGGATGGAGTATAGGAATATCTTAACACCCCCCCTTAATCCATCCTGGGCCTTGGTAACTAAGACCAAAGGTCACCCAATATAATGAATAATAATAGTTAATAAACCAAGGAAGTGAGGAAAATTTCATGGGAAAAATGCCCCCCCCTCAAAACTGTCTCTAAGGCACACATAAAAAATAAATGCTCCATACTCAAGCAGGTGTGATGCTTGGTCATATGTCTGGAGGTATCTTCTCCTTGGAAAGAAGTGGATCATGCTCAAAAAGCATGTGCTTGTACTTTCTCTTCAGATCGAATGTGATGAGAACAAATCCAAAAGTATGAGGATGATCCTTGAACCTGTGATTCGAATCAGTTGAGGTAGGATAAAAAACATGAATATGCATATAGTCTTTTGTCTTCTCCTTCAAACCATCATGGGTGAGATTATGCCAAAAAGAACCATCAAATAACAATGAATGCTTGAAATCCAAATCAGATTTAAGACTTGAAGAATAGTTTCTTGAGATCTCCTTTGAACCAGTAGGGGTGAGATCAAAACTATCATATGCATGAGAAATTATCCCAAGTAGTAATTACTTAGAATCCAAATTAGATCCAAGACTTGAATCATGGTTTCTTGAGATCTCCTTTGAACCATAAGAGGTGAGATAAAAACCAGTAAATGCATGAGAAATTATCCCAAGCGGGTGGCAATGGCCATATTCTTCAATAACCTTCTGAAAGCATGAGATAATGATCATATAGTAATAAATAAGAGGTGATTTCTTGAGGAGAGTGAATGCATTACCTCCAATAGCTGATTTTTCCTCCGAAATAATTATGTGATCATGATGCAAACCAACAGACTCTGGTGCAAGAGAGGATTTAGGACCTTCTGCAATATCTAGAGTGTGAGCTGGAACAGAAAGAGAATAATTTTGGAGCATGATTGTAGAATCTACAAGTTCTTTGTGGACAAATTCAATATGAGATGTGTTTGATACTAGTTCATGATCAATGAGATCATCAAGGAGGGCGAATGCATCACTTTGCTTGCTCTTGAAGGGGTTTGGACCAATTCCTTCATTCTGTCTGCCAAAAATTTCATCCAGGTGAGCCCATAGCTCTTTTGGAGTTTCAATATCAACGAATTGGTGTGTCATGTAAAATTTCATAGCATACATCATGGTTGCACAAGCTCTGTCACCATTATTTAACCATTCAATCTCTTCTTCATAGGATTCGAACTCTCTTTCAAAACAATAATCAAAGAGACCATTTCTCTTCAAATGTGCTATCATATTCGGTTTCCATTCATCATAGTTGAATAGAGAAAGAAGATCATAGTTGAATGGAGAAAGAGGAGGGATTTCTTCTGAATTCATTGAAGCTGTAGAAGACCTGCAAAAACAATAGAGAATATCTGCAACTGCTACTACTGCAAAAATGTAGAAACTGCTGCACTCGATATCTTAGTAATAACCTGCAAAAAACTCTTAGGAATGGAGACAAACAATACTCTCAACATGCTTTGATACCATGTGAAAATACTCACAGCAGATCTAAGAGATGATGTATACCTCACAAGAAAGTAATTGGTTAAGCAAGAAAATAGAAGAAGAGTGGTCAATGCAGTATAATGAGCAACAAAATAATAATATAGTAGAACTTGGATAGAAGCAAAAATACTTCACACACACTAATTAATTAATCACAATATGGACAAATAAATAGTACAATGCATGAGGATTCGAATGCCTAAGGTGGCAATTCGAATTAGCCTTCATGGAGTGATCAAAGGATCACTGGAGTGTCATTGGAGCACAACTAGTGTCATCGGGGCACAACTGGAAGTCTTCATCATCATCATCAGTGGAGTCATCAATGCTCAAGTAATTGTCAACCATTAGTCAAACTGAGTCTGGTAGGTGTAACTGAGTGTAACTGAGTGTAACTAAGTGTAACTGAGTGTAATTGAGTATAACTAAGTGTAACTGAGTGTAAAATGAAGACAACTGGACTAGTAGGTGAAGAAGGGCGAGTTGCTTCCTAAAATCAAGGAAGAAGGGCACATTAAGCAACTGGAAGGATAAAACTGATCAGTGAGAAGCTCTCGGGGGCTGGCTAACTGAGGGCTAGGTGCTGGACTAATGACTGGGATGCATGCATACCCTAGAATGCATGCAAACCCTAAAAGTGCATGCATGACTGAAAATGTAAATGATCAAAATACTGGTGGGACTAGGATGGAGTATAGGAATATCCTAACATTATCAACAATTGATTTGGAAATTAAATTCTCATTTGATCCATTGTCAAAGATACAAGCAGTGGGGAAATCATGGGAGAGATGTGGGGAAATTATGTTATGATTTTAAGGGAGTGAAGTAATGCAACAAGGTGAATTTATTAATTCCCATAAAATATTCATAAATTGTGCCTTCACCAGATTTCTTAATGGAAGTATCATCATCTTCTTGATTAGGAGGCTGCATATTTAGATTTTTCTTCTTCAATTGGAAACACTCGGAATTATCATGTCCATGTTTCTTACAATATTGAAAAAAATTAGCAAAAGAAAAAGAAGAAGAAGAAGAGGAAGACTGAGATAAAGATGGTGGCCCTATAGTAGAAAGAGCTACAAGATTTGATGGTGATGATTTGAAAACACTTGAGGAGGATGAATACTATTAAATTTGGTGCTGTAATTTTTTTCTTCAACCAACCATGCTTGATTGTATGAACATCAATGGATTCTTAGTGCAAATTGATCACATAGAGATCAATTTTGTGAGATTAATTCCCTTTGAATGTCAGGAGGGATGCAATGGGATATATGTTGAGAACTTCACATTGGAATTTGAATTTGGTTAGAGTCATAGAATTTTGTCTACACATCTTTTGAGGTTATCGTATAGATACAATATATTGAATTGAATCTATTTATTTGATTAACTCATCATTACCACTTGTAGGTTGTATCAGGTTTTAAATTTATGGATAAACATAATGGCCTTCAAGCAGGAACCATTGATTTTGAATGCTCGCAATTATGGAATATGGGCACAAGATATAGAGGCCTTGTTGGAAAGTAAGGCATTTTGGCAGTTTACAAAGAGTATAATCCTATATCCAAAGGATGATCAACATAAGTTTGTCATCAATGTGAAAAATTATGAGGTTGTAGGAGTCACTACCACCTACATTTAAAGAGAGATTCACTTTCAAACAAATGGCATCGATTGTCCTCATCAGGTATGGAAAAAGATGAATATGTTTAATAGGATTGAAAAAAGATAGATTATGTAGATTAAGAAAGAGTTGATCTCTATGGATCCTATCTCTTTTGAAGCAATTGAAAGACTACTTGGATTATGTCAAGGTGTTACAATTGACGTTGGGTGATTGTTTAAAGTTATTTTTGAGATGATCAACTCATTATGTTAATATTCATGAACTTGAAGATACTTTATGATATATTCTATTCAACATTTTGTGCTTGTTAGGGTTCTAGAAAACAATATGGTAAGGATTATACCTTTGATATCTCCATGGATTGCTAATTGGGGCATAAGAGAAGCTACTTAATGAAATAAAATTAAATTTCAAGAAGTAGGCCCACCTGTTGAAGGGAAAAGGTCAACAAAACTACAAAGAAAGATATCGAAAACTAAACTAGAAGAAAAGTCAAGATTGCATCGATATGAATGAAAAGAAGAAGCATGATGAGAATAATTCGACTAAGAAAGGTAGAAAGAAGAAGACCTGTCACTATTGCAAATATTGGAACACATGAAGAAGGTTTTATAGAAGAAGGATAGAGGTATGGAAGAGAAGGTAAAATTACCTTTAAGAACTTGTTTAGTGGATGGTTTCCTAATGCTCAACATCAACTTCTAGAAGGTAAGGTAGACAAATATACATTTTTTGTTAGTGCTTCTTAGGCTTTACATTCTCATGTTGCATAGAGTGAGTGGAAAGTCGATTATGGCTTTACAAAACATATGGCTAAATATGATTCCATTTTTTATTTCTTAAGTGAATCCACATAAATTATATATTTGAATCAAATGATTATAAACTTACTGTTACTAGCCATGGTGGCATTGGATGCCAAAGTGGTGCAATCACCAATGAGCATCATGTACCCAATCAAAGTTTGTTGTTATGGAAACAATGTTCATGGGCCTCTTATGGTAGGGAGACCATTAACTTGAGTAGAGCTCCATTACAATATTCTTCACAAAAAAAATCATAGCCTTGAATATTTTTTAAATAGGCTTGAAATGTCCAAAACCATAACTACTTGACATGGTCAAAATACAACTTCCCAATGGGTCTTAATTAACAAAGATGCCCTTTGTACATTGATTGCTAAACACTAAATTATTTGACCTAATTAAAAAGTTATGGCCTTATACTATGTATGATTAATTCTTAGAGTAAGGAAAGTTAGGGAAGGGCCCTAACATGCTCCCCACTCAAAAGCACCATTTACCTCAATGTTGAAGATGCAAAAATTGTTGTAAAATGTTGGCTAGTTCCCAATTGACATCTTCTAAAATCATGTCTTTCCACTGGATCAAAAATTCCTTGATGGTTCGCCCTCACAATTTTCTTTCATTGGAAGACAATATTTTAGCCGATTGAATCCAAATGGAGCCTTTCTTGTCCAAATATGGTAAACTGGTTTGTACTCACAATTAGATCCCATCACTTTTTTGAGGCAAGAGACATGGAAGACATGGTGAATATTGGAGTGGTTTGGCAGATCAAGCTTATAGGTGACCTATCCAATGCAATGTAGAATGGTATAGGGTCCATAGAAAGTCAGAGCAATATTTTGATGGAGACGGGGCTTAAGAGACTTCTGTTGGAATATACACACCATCATTTTTGTATTTTGCATGCTGCATGCATTTGCATGCAACTGCATGCATCTAGTCATCATCATGGTGGTCTCCCCAACACCTAGAGCTTGCTTCTAGCTCTTCTTTGTCTGCATGCAAAACTGCATGCTGCATGCATTTGCATGCCATTGCATGCATCCAGTCATCATCATGGTTGTCTCCCCAACACCTAGAGCTTGCTGCTAGCTCTCCAGAGCCTGTCTTTAGCCATCATTTGGCCTCGTACCTACCTAATGTGCCCTCCTTGACTTATCTGCTTAGCTAGTGTGCCTTTCTCACCTACCACTATCAGTAAGAGTGCACTTACTCACCTACCACCAGTTATTACTCAGTTGGGGCACCTTATCTCACCTATCGAGAGTTATCATTCAGTTAGTGCATTGATTGAGTATTTCTTCCACTGATTGCTCATGCTGACTGCTTGTAGCTTCTAGTTAGCTAGTTCTGGAGTTCCACTTGACTATTTGACAGCCTCATGCGCCCTCCTTGGAGTCTCCATTCATTGATTTATTCCTATATGGTTCTATTAGAATTAGTTAGATACACTTGATTGACTCTTACCACTCATGACTGATACTACTCACTGGATGATGTATCCATAGTTATCCAAGCTAGACTAGAGATCAGATTCGAATGACCTACTTGGCTAATTCAAATCCTATATGATGCCATCCTCATAGCTATTGTATTCATTCACTTACATTCTTATTCATTGTATGATACTGAAATTTGGTCTATTATTCTGTGTTTATGAGTGATCATTGAGTGTCTCTTTCTCTTCTTCTTTGCAACATACTTGATAGTTTGATTGTGAGTTGCTACAGCTGCTATATCTCTTGCAGATTCTTACAACTTCTGCTTGTATGATTGTAGTTGAAGAAACACTCGATGCCCAACTTGAAAGGACCACTTAGAGTGATGTTGATCAACCTGTTTCTTCATTATGTTTTAGGCAAGAATCCGATTGTCTTTAAGGATGTGGATAATGTTATCATCAAATTCCCGAACCCTTGTAGTACCTGGTATATAGGAAATCATTGATAAGGGTTTTTGGCCATACATTGATTCATATAATGTCATCTTTATGAAACCATGATAAGTGGTATTATACCACCATTCAACTAGAGGGATCTAGTGTTCCCATGGCATGTATTATCTAAAGAAAAGTAGCGCAAGTAGTTTTCTAGGAACTTATTGACTGCTTCAATTTGACCATCTGTTTTGGGGGTGGTATGCTATGCTAAGATTCAATTGAGTGCCTTGAATTTAAACAACTATTGCCAAAAATTGCTGGTAAAAGTGGGGTCACAATCAGAGACAATAGAAGTGGGCATGCCATGGAGTTTGAAAATGTGATCATGTAAAACTTGAGCCACCAAAGAGCGTGTAAAAGTGGGTGGTAAGGAAAAGAAATTTGCATATTTTTTCAAACAATCTGTGACCACCATAATGACTATTTTATTTCCTTCCTTAGGAAGCCCCACAATAAAATCCATAGAAATTTAAATTGATATATTATTAGGAATGGGGAGTAGCTACAAATCCCTTGGTGACTTCAATGTTTCCCCCTTATGTCATTGGAAAACATTGCAAGCAACAACAAAGTTATGGATATATTTTTTCATGCCTTCCCAAAATAAAGAGAAGTTAAGTCTTTCATAAGTTTTATGAAATCATGAGTGACCTGCTATGGGTGATGAATGTAATTCTGCCAAGATTCTTTGTTTCAATGCAGAATATTATGTGAGAAACATGCACTTCTTATACCTCAAAATATTTTGGTTCCATGTATACTCGGGTGGAGGATTTGAGTCTTCTTGAAGCCTTTTGATGAGGTGGAAAACTATGTATTGGGAAACCCATTCCTATCATGGTTCATCTAGACAAGTTAGGATTGGGAATGATAAGGCGAAGAATGAGCCCTACTCTTCAAATTTCCTAGACAAGGAATCAACCACCACATTGTCATGACCCTTCTTATATATGATTTCATAATCATAACCCAACAACTTAGTGACCCATTTCTATTGATCGGGAAAGGAAATATGTTGTTTTAGGAAATAATTAAGATGATGATGGTCCACCTTGATCTAGAAACGTCGGTTGATTAGTTAGGGGCTCCATGTCTCAACTGCATGAAGGACCACCATAATTTATTTTTCATATGTGGATTTTCCCAAGTTTCTAACACATAGTTGCTTACTAGTGAAGTCCAAGGGACATCCTTCCTAGGATAATATGAATCCAAGTACTCATTGGAGGCATCGAATTTCTTAGTGAAATCCAACATGAATAGCATAGGTGTAGTGCTCATGGCCTTCTTGAGGGTTTAGAAAGCCTTCTTCATTGTTTCATGCAAAGAAAAGGCATTCTTTTTTTAGCAATGTTGATAGAGGAGTTGAAATATTCTTGCAGTTCACCACAAAGGCTTATGATAAAATACTGTAAGGCCAAGGAATCCTTACAATCTTTTGTGAGTGTTGGGTCACAACCAATTCTTCATAGCTTCCACTTTCTTGGGATCCACCCGAACCTCGTTCTGATTCAAAATATGTCCCAAGTATTCAGCCTCAGTCACCCCAAAAGCACACTTGAGTGTTTCACAAATAATTTTTGGTCCTATAATAAGTGAAAAGTACAAGAAATTTTTTGGTGATGGATTTCCCAAGTGGCAGTCGGGACTGTAGACCAAGAATCAAGATATCATCGAAGAAAACCTTAACAAAATGGTCTAAGAATGGGTGTAAAATCTTATTCGTGGGACTTTGAAAATAGGATGGATCATTGCAAAGTCCAATGGGCATGACCAAGAACTCATAATGACCTTCACGAGTCTGGAGACATATTTTGGGTATATACGCCTCTTTCATCCTGATTAGATGGAATCCCGAATGGAGGTTGAGTTTAGTGAAGAATTTGGCACCATGCAACTCTTCTAAGAGATCATCAATGATTGGAATAGGGAATTTGTCTTTGATGGTGATTTTATTGATAGCTTAGAAATTAGGAAACACGAACCAATCACCTTCCCTTTTGAGGACTTTAACCATGGGTAAAGATCAAGGGCTAGTGCTAGGACAAACAACACCGACAGAAAACAATTCCTGAATGATCTTTTCAATTTATTTTTTCTGGGAAAAAGGGCGGTAGTAAGGACACACATTGGGGGTTGAATACTTGGAATTAAAGGAATGGTATGGTCATGTTTTCCGTGAGATGGAGGTAAACCATTGGGAACATCAAAAACTTGTTGGTACTTGGAGATAACACGTTGCGAGTCGAGGTGAATATTAGAGGGGGGGTGCCTAGAACTTGAATGGCATGGAACTGAGAAATACCACCAGAGTGTCCCTTCTTCAATAGTTTATCCATGTAGTGGAAATATATAATTTCAAGAGAAAAAAAGAGAAATTTCTTGAAGGTGATGTGTGTTCCTGAACTAAGTAAAGCAAAGAAAAATTTCATGAAAATCCATGGTGAAAGGACCTAGGTCCTCAACCATTCAACCCCGAAAATGATATCACAATAACCCATGTCAATAGAAAAAATATGAGTCTTTAGTTGGTAGTATCTAATTTGGAGTTTGGAATTATTATACTGACCACCACATTTCATTGTACCCCCCTTGGCTATTAGGATTGGGAAATTGGAAATGGTGTGGATATAATAGTGGGTGTATTTCACAACATGCCTATTAATGAAATTATGGGTGCCGCCACTATCAATTAGCATGATGAATTTCTTGTGTTTTGTGAAGAACTTGCAATAATTAATTAATGCAAATACACGAGATATCAGAAATAATAGAACTTGTAATCACTTTTATATTGATCATGGGCCACTTCGAGGGGGCAACCTCCTTTGAGCAATCTCAATACAATTAACTTCACGGTGCCTTCATAGGCCTCAACACACACTTATATACTAAGTCTAGGCACCAATACCATGGGTCAATACTATGTGTCAATACAAACCATGGGCTAAGTCTAGGCACAAATACAATGAGTCAAAACCATGGGACATATAATACTATGGGACGACTTACAAAGCATATGTGTCCAATACTATGGGTCAATACTATGGGCTAATATAAACTATGGATCAACAAATACTACGGGATGACTTACAAAGCATATGCGTCCAACAACAATATACTAACAAAGTAAAGACATGGGTTCCTAACATGTTCTATGTATATAATCAATTTCAACATTTGAGGAGTGGAAAACCCAGCTAAAGCATAAAGGGAAATTTCTGGTTTTTCTTCGAGAACTATCATATCAAGAGCATCTTCAAGAGGTGGCATTTGGTAATCACATTTCGGTTCGGGTAGAGGTTCCACTGTGTTGGAATTTGGGACCTTATGGGGGTGGTTTTGATTAATAATTTTTTTTTGTTCTTTACATTATTTCCTTTGACATATTTTTCATCACAATTATAGAAAAGGCCAAGGTGTTGATGCTCATCGATGGCCTTTGCAGTGAGATTATGGATGTGGAAAAGTGGGGTGGGGGGTTGCTAGGAGATGGAGCCATGGAATATATGGTGTGAGGGGAAAAGGAAGGAAGGGTGCTTGGTTTGGACATTTAGAGCCAATTAAGCTTCATGAGCTCTATCACAAGCTTCCAACCAAGTGGAGGGTAGTTGCATGATGACATGTGCATGAATTTCGTCCTTGAAGACACTGATGAAACATTTTAGAAAAAAGAATCAAAGAGGCCTTCTCTGTGGATGGTCAACTGCTGAAATGATGATGTCTAAAACAATGTCCACTTTGTGCAATTTAGTCATTCGGCCTAAATAACGAGTGTCATAGTCAAATCGGTCATGAAGGATCTTCACAAATTGGCTCTAAGGGACATAACACCGATAATACTTCTGGTACCATTGCCACCACTGCCAGGGTTCATAATATAAATATAAGACTCCAATTGACAACTTTTGGAGTTCATCTTTAATGCCATGGAAGGAAAAAAAATGTTCCATTTGAGTCACCCAACATGAGCGGCCAGAGCCATTAAATTTGCACATGTCAATATTCGGAAAACAATGCCATGGAGTTTTTTCTTCAAAGGAGGGATATTGGTGTTCTAGGAATAGAGAGTAAGAGACATGGTATATAGTGGCCATAGCTTCATGAGGCATGGTGTTAAAGGGGGAACATATCCACAGTGTTGGGAAATAACATTTAGAATGAAATGGGTGTTGGAGTGTTTATTTTCTTGTTCAGTCATCCGCTAGGTGAATTGGTCCACATGTTGATGTTGGGTGAGTTGGCCCACATAAGAGGTGAGGTTTTGAAGGTCAACAGGTTGGGTGGAAAATTCTTGATTGGTTTGGAGGGGATTTTAGTTGGTATTTTCCATGTTGGCCTAGTGGCGTGTGCACCATGGTAGTTGAAAAGTAGGAAGTGGGGAAGGAGAGGGGTAGGGTCTACCAAAACAAGGTTATGGGAGATATATATCAAAACGATTAGTATGAGGAAAGGACTCTGTGGAGGTGGGTCACAAATAAGGGTTTCTAAGGATCCCAAAATATGTTATGATAATTATATATCAACATTATTAGCGCTATACAAGGATTCCAATGAGGTAGGTTACAAATAAGGTTTTTTTGGAACCTCAAGTTTTTTTTTTTAATTTTAAATTTTTATTTTTATGATGGGGCTTGAATGTTATTGAACTTATTGAATTGATATATTCTTGTTAGATTCAAAGATGTAGGAATTTTGCACGACCTCCCCTAGTGAATGTGCTTACTATTGAGATAAAATTTAGAAATCTCACAAGTTGTAGAGAGAAGGGTTTCTAGTTTTTACAGGGTTCTAAAGTTAAGGGATTGTCATGTGCTATAGATCTATTATATACGTATGGGGTGTAACATTAGTACTTGACCCAATATCTCAGTGCAATAACTAAGGAGGCTCAACCTTTCCCTTAGTTGTACTACTTGACTAGCTATGTATGTGAGAGTATCTTCCCAAGTGCGATTCTCAGTTCCACTATAGAAACAAGATGACCATAGAATGGATTCAAGTGACTTATAGGAATTATGATATAACTGTGGGTACATGGAATCGATTCCATGTGCAGGTGTTGTTTGATGTGATACTACTCAAAGGGGTACCAACAAGAGTTACAATGGTGTCCACCAATGCATCAAATGAGGGTAAAACATGACTAAGTACCAACTGTATTTTCCATGTGTATTACTCCCTAGACATAGTTTTATCCACTGAATGACATATTTGTATGGTTATTTTTAGAAACTGAAACATGTCTCTAGCCTAATTTTTTTTTCTATCAATTCTCACAGGTGCGTTGTCTCAAGATCGTGTCTTTGATATCACTTGTGGTGTTCCTTATACCTGTACCTTGAGAACCACATAGTATATATCAAGATTAGCATGCAATAAAACATAAATATAAGACAATAATAAAAAAATATGGCAGAAAATGAGCTATTTTATTATGGGAACAATCTTCATGGGCCTCTTATGGTAGGGAAACCATTCACTTGAGCATAGTTCCATTACAATATTATTCTCAAAACACTTCATTGTATTGAAGCTTCTTTAAATAGGCTTCAAATGTCCAAAACCCTTACTACTTGACATGGACAAGATACAACTTCCTAATGGGTCTTAATTAATGAATAGATACTTTTTACATTGATTCTTGAACACTAACTTATTAAACCTTATTACAAATTTATGGCCTTATACTATGTATGATTAATTCTTAGAGTAAGGTGAGTTAGGTTGGGACCCTGAAAATAATTATACCATTTTTTTGTGAATTATGTGACCACCAATTTGGAAGTTATTTCTAAAGGGTTCCTTGATCCCAAATATAGACTGTACAATTTTCATGATGTTCCCAAGAGAGATTCAAGACTAACTGCACTCATAGTTCATATTAATGATCAAAGAAAATTTTGGCATGAATGTCTCAAACATTTAAATTTTTGAATCTTAAAATTGATGGTGAAACACAACATGGTTACTAGAATATCTAAAATTGGTCCCCATGATGGAGTATGTAAAGGGTGTGTGCTTGGAAAGCATCACCAAGATGGATTTGAAATAGGGAAAACATGGAGAGTGAAGGCTTAGCTAGATGTTTTCTACAATGATCTATGTTCCCTAAAAAAACCATCACTAGTAGGTTTGAGGTATATTTTAACATTCATTGATTATTTTGATATAAATATACTTGCATACATTTCTTGAAGAATAAGAGTCATGTTTTTGAAAATTTTAAGGAATTTAGGGCATTAGTTGAAAATCAACGTGGTTGAATTGTGAAATGTTTGATATTACATAATGGTGGAGAATACATGAACAAAGTATTTGAAAAAATATTTTTGATAACATGGCATCTCTTGGTAAATATCTGCACCTCATGCACCTTAGCAAAATAAAGTTGTAGAAATAAAGAATTACACTTTTGTTGAAATGGAATGATGTTTGGTTTAGGCCAAAAGTCTTGCCGACTAACTTATGGGTAGAAGCTATCTTTTGTTCAAACAACCTGCCAGATCTTATTTTCACTAATGCTATCTTTAATATGTCTCCCATTGAGAAATGGAGTGGAAGGAAAACTTCAATTATACATCTTAGAAAGTTTGGATATATTGCATGGGGACACGTCTCAAATGTCTATAGAAATAAATTGGATGAAAAAATTCATGCTTGCATCATTATGGGCTACTCTGAATGGTTGAAAACCTACATATTGTTTGACCTAGTTAAGGAAATGTGATTATTCAAAGAGATTTTATCTTTGATGAGAAAACATCAGGTATTAAATTGTTAAATTCCTCTTATGGGTTGATGAACATTTATCCCTTTGAAATTGTCATAGAAACATGATCGATTAAATATTATATTGAAGCATTGATTGGAAAATCGACTCATATGCCTACATTGACTTATAGTCAATCATTGATTATGGAATTAATTACTAGCTTTGGAACCCCCAAGCGATCCTCTAATGAATTGGTTGATACAAGAATTTCTTCATTGAAGAATACTTGTCTACCCTGATAGGTTTATAAGACAATTGAAGTTGTTGGAGCTAATGTAGGAGAAATCAATGACTCAAGGAAGACTAGAAGTTAGAAATAATGTGGTAATTTTTTCTATAATGGTTATTATGCTAGAGGTATGTGATATAGACACATATGTAAATGAAAATGGTTGGTTTGAATGGGAAATGCTACCGATGAAGCGTACCATTCCTTGATGAAAAAATGGGATTTAGTTTCTCAATTGCAAGAAAAGAATGTATTGAAGTGTCAACGGGTCTACAAGACGAAATTCACATCTCATGGCACTATTGAAAGAAATAAGGCCTGGATAGTAGTAAATGGTTTTTCTCAACAAGAAGGCATCAACTACACTGATACCTTTTCCCTTGTTGCAAATATGAATTCTGTATGGATGATTATTTCACTTCTATTCAATTTAGATGGGAGCTAAATTAGATGGATGTCAAAATTATGTTTCTTCATGGAGATCTAATTGAAGAAATCTATATGGAGCAATCCCATGGACTTGAGAAAAATAGCAGTCTTGTTTGTTGACTGAAGAAATAATTGTATGGTTTGAAACAACTCCTAGGGATAGGTATGAGAAGATTGAAAATTTCCTTTTCAATATGTTAGGATCCTACCCTAACCCCTCTACTTTATCAATGTAAAAGGCCATAAGGACCTTTAGTTACTTAGTGGGTAGTGCCTTAATGTAAAAGGGTCTTCCTTATTGAATAAATACCCCTAGGTGGTTGATCCTAATTAATATCAAGAGCAAAAGTATTTAGGCCTTTGGATATTGAATCACTATATATAGAGTAGTAAGTTATGTAATGTGAGTGCAAAATAGTCATTGTCTTCATAGATTTTCTCTTGGATGTTGTCCCCCTGAAGAGGCAAGTGAACATAGCTATCTATTTTCTATATTATTTCTTGTGTATTTCTATATTCTCTCTAAATTTATGGGTTTAAGTATATTACAAGTGGTATCAAATCTCTTTCTTGGGCCAAAAGGAAATAATTTATTAAACTAGGGTTTGGCTCTTTCAAATGGCTCATCTTGGTATTTTCATTCCAATTTTTTTTTGGTGAAGTTTCAAGGATTGAAATGTTCGGGATATAAAATGGAAATATGGAAGTAAATTGTGTCAAAATTTCATCATTTGGGTCACTATAATGTCATAGATACACTCTTTGTAAGTTCAAGTTTGTCATTAATCCATAACATTTGGCCTCTTCAAACAAGTCATCTTAGCATTTTCACTCAATTTTCTTTTTAAATTTCTTGTGCAGTTTTAGTGTCTAAAGTTTAAGTTAAATAGAAGACTCACGAAAGTAACATGTCTCAAAATTTAAGATTTGAGGTTGCTATGCTTTTAGAGATACATTATGTGTAAGTTAGACATTTTGATTGGCCCAAAAAATAGCCTTAAACAAGTGTTATGGGTAAAATGGTATACCTAAAATTTAAAAAAAATACAAATTGGTTTCCACCATTTGTATCCGAAAGAAGATGGACCAAAGTGTTTTTGGTAAAAAATTTCATATTTAGATTTGAAAAATTGGATGTGTGGTAGGATGTATAAGTTCACCCTTTTGAGAAGGCCAAAATAGTCAAGTTTTGGGAAAATTACCCTAATTTTTTCTCGGAACATCAGAATTCAGTAAAACCCATGCAATTGCAAAGAATATATATCATGATATTACAAAACAAAATTTAAGACTAAATGGTGCATAAATTTTAGAGTTACTAAAGCTTCAAGGCAAGGTTGCAGGACCACCTCCAAATCAAGATTTTACAAGGAGTTGTGCTTATTTCAAAATTTTGTCCTCAAACCCTACCTTGAAAAGTAAGTTTTTTCCATTGATTGTAGGGATCCTTTTTGGGTTATCTAGGTCAATTTTTTTTAGAGATGTGTTCCAGTGTCTTTAAATAATACAAATATCTATTGTTTAGTGGGTAAACTTGCGGCTGGAGAAGGAAGCACACACACACACAAAATACAATTGGTACTTAAGCCACATTATTGTGCACCCTTGTAACTTCTATTGATACCCCTTTGAGTAGTACCACGTTATACATCACCCATATAAGGAATTTTACTTCCATGTATACTTGGGTATATTGAAAGTCCCCTAGGTATACCTGGAACCAACTTTAGATAAAATTGATCGGTTGTCTTGTTGCTATAGTACACCGATAACAACACTCGGAGAGATCACTCTATAGTACCTGATAGTTGATAAGTTTGAATAAGGGCATGGTTGAGACTCCTTCATTAGTTTCTTAAGATATTGGGCCAAGTACTACTATTGGACCCCTCACGTATATTGGAGATATACAACACCTTAACTCCATTTCCCTTAGCACATGACAGATCCCACCCATGGTAGATCTATATGAACCAACTCACAACAACACCTTAGACAATATAACTGATGAGTCCAAGTTACAGGTATCTGATATCCTTTTTCCCCACAGTAAGCACAAGAAAGGGTGAAGAAATACACTTGTTTTGTGGGAGAAATGATTTACCTTGATTATTTAATGAAGTTGTTTTAAAGATTATTCTTGTATGTTTGAAAGCGTGTTCAATAAACTAATTATATGAAAATCGAGTATGATTGAACAAGTCTAGGTACACTAAGGGATAAACACGCAAATCAAGCGAAGGACTGAAGGATCATACAAAGCTTAGCACCTTTTACCTCCGGTTTCTAGAGAGAACTCCTGTTCAAATAGAATCGACAATTAGACATATAGTTAGGTTAAGCATTAGAGGCATATATATATGGGCCTCTCGGCTAGCGAGAGGGTCATGTTGCCATTTTTGAGAACCATTTTTTTACCTTTTTATACTACTAAGACAATTTGTGTTATAGCCCTTTATAGAACTATGAAGTTACTATTTTGAATAAAGACATTGATGTTGCTTTCAATTCGGTGTCTATAAGTTTTCTCCACTCTTGAGTACGAGTTGGAGAGGGCCCCTCCAACACGTAAGTTAGGAGATTTTACTGTTCATTTATTTTTCATTATGTTCTTTGTCTTGACTTAATCCATATCGCATATGAAAGTATTTTTGATGACATTTAAACAGTGATCCATATCTTGAAGCTCATGCACTTTTCCATTATTATAGTTACTCATGAAGACTGATTACTTTTAGCACTTTGGTTAATTGATGATTAATTAGTAGCATTGGATAATTGCATTCTGAATTTAGTCTTTGGCATTTGAATATTTTAGATCAGATTTCCAGTTTATGTATTTGAATTACAATATTTACTTCTTCAATTAGATATCCAGCTTTTGGTATTTTAGAATAGATTTGTCAAGTTTCAGCATTCAAAATCATAGTATAGATGTACTATTTTCCGCAGTTAATTCTTAAGGTAGATTTACTATTTCAACAATTAAACTTCTAAACATAGATTTACTGTTTTTAGCATTTAAAACTTCTTATCATAGGTATTTCTCATCCATAGATTAGGCAATCCTTTCATAGCTTATTCAATTTCCTTTTTAAGAAAACCTTTAAACATTGATACCAACACCCAACCACGACAAAGACTATCCTATACGAGCACATATAGTGTCTGCACCTCTGAAGTTTGTACATCCCCCGGGTTGATAGTTAAAGTAGGCTCCTAGTCTAGCTACCCTCATTAGGCATCCATTCTAAGAGCTCACCACTTTTTTGTGCCATTACCGGGGAGGTGCTAAATCTTTTAGGAGACATCTTCAAAAACAAAAACTAAGAAAAAAAAAAACATAAAAAATTCTACCATGAATGCCTAGACGACAGAGAGATAGATTTGGACTCTTCCTACCTACCCGTCGTATGACTGACAACAGTTCTGATAACTCTTAATTTGAATTCCTTCATTCAGAAGAAGAAACTGATTCTAGCTTCGACCCAAACCTAAACAAATTCTTTGTTGAATCTAGCTCCAACACTACTATGGCAGAAGAAGATGAGGAACCTAGGGAACTGTTCACCTTTCCCATCAGTATACCTCTTGGAGATGCCAGGATGAAGAACACCAACCCTAACAATCTGCCAAACTTCCATGGTCTGACTTCAGAAGAACCTGATACATTCCTGTTTGAGTTTGAGGTAGTTTGCAGATCCTTTGATTACACTAATGATGCACAAAAGATGAGGCTTTTCCCCTCCACACTGAAAGATCTATCACTTAGGTGGTTCATGAAATTAGAGGGAAATAGTATTTTCAGCTGGGATCAAATGAAACAGGCATTTCTAGAAAAATATAGGGACTACTGCACAACAAAGGATACAAGAGATGAAATCTTTCGGAAGCAACAAGGAGAAAGGGAATCATTAGAAGATTATGCCCAAAGATTTCAACTCAGCTACAAAAGAGCTAGTCATTGCACTTTAGACCATGAATCACTAAAACTTGTCCTTCTTAGAGGTGTAAAAGAAGAAAATTTTGAAGTCCTATACCTTCTGGGGGATGGAGATATATTCCAGAAGAATTATGACCAAATCCTACAGATCTTCAAAAACTACTCTTGATCTAGGAAAAGCAAAAATGGGACCAGGGATACACACACATTTATTGGTGGATCAGCATCTTCAGGACCAACCCTTACAAAATATGATTTAGGAAACCTGTTAGATGACATGAAGACTGACATCTTACAATCTCTATCCATGCAACTTGATGCACTTCAAATAAAAAAGAAACAGGATGAAATTAACCAAGCCTTGGCAGTATTCTATCCTCATTGTAGAAAGAAGCATGATAAGGGGCAGTGCACACTAAACACCATCGAAATATGTGTCCTCTGCACTGACGGTCACTCTACTGACAAGTGTCCTCTGTTTCCCTCCTGCAAAGCTTCTATTCAAGATCCCACGATTGAGGGTGTAATAGAACAACTCTGTTTTGTGAATCAAAGGAGGAATAATTTTCCTAGACCTTACCAACCCAACAACCAACCTTGCTACAATCAAGGAAATAACCAGCAGAATTGGAACTCTGTACCAGCCCCATGGCCATCTCAGCAAAATCCAAATCAGTGGCAACAAAACCAACCATATCAGCAACCCTATTACCCACAATCTTACTCTTCATAACCCCCACCTTTTGCTCAACCACCCACAAAATATGGCAATCCATACCATTATTCACCAAATTGGAGAGCTCCATTGCAGCAACAACAACCACTCATCATGCTGCCACCACCAAATCAACCACCCCCCAGACCTCCACCAATTCCTGCCTAGCCAATTCCCAACCCTAACAACAACAAGCCACCACAACAACAAGCGTACAATACTGAGATGGTATAGTTCCCAACCTACGTTGTAGATACGCTGGAGATAAATGAAATTAATTTAAGATCTGGAAAAACGTTGCAAAATACACACACACAGAATATCCAAGAACCTGAGGCTCACGAACAAATGACACAACCCCATGCTCAACATCCGGATGAACCAAACCTTCAGGAGGAAGAAACTCAACCACTCATACGAAACAGAAACCCTCCATTTCCAGAGAAACTTATACAAAGTACAAAAGAGGAAGAAGAAAATGTAATTCTAAACAAATTGAAGCACTTAAACATCCAAATTCCGATCTTGAAGGCCATCAGAGATGTACCTATCTACAATAAATACATTAAAGAAAATGGTTTAAAAAGGCCTGGAAGAAGAAAACGTGACCCACCAATGATCAATGTAGTGGGCCAGTTAGTAGATATAATGCTAGGTATCATAATTAACCCCAAATATCTAGATCCAGGGAGCCCAGTGGTCAATGTAAACATCAATAACATACAGATAGACAGGAGCTTAATTGATTTTGGAGCTTCTATAAATGTAACGACCAAGGATACTATGATACACCTAGGAATCCAATCAATGGCCAGACCAACCACTATAGTACTCCAGCTAGCTGACACGTCCATAGTGAGACCTGAAGGAATGCTCGAAGACATAATAATCAATATAGAATCCTGGGAATACCCAGCTGATTTCATAGTCATAGAAGTAAAAATTAAACTTAGTGGATATCCAATCATACTAGGAAGACCTTGGTTGGCAACTGCAGATGCTTATATAGGTTGTAGATCAGGAAACATGACTATTACTAGTGGACATGCCAGGAAGAAAATCACGATTTACCCAACAGCAAAGAAATCTTCAGACTTAGAAGATCAAGATTGGACTGATGATTATAACGACACACCAAATCAAAACCTACGACCTATCCTAACAATTGATGTTGCACTATCACTAAAGGCCATAGATGAAGATGGTCATATAGATAGGTTTATACAAAATGCATATTCTAACAATGATGGTCTTGAAATATTTTTTGACACAGACCAGCAACAAGAAGGTGAAAGTTCAAACCAGAACTTAAATAAAATTTGGGAAGAAGTGCTATCTCTGGAAAAACAATCGAAAAAAGCAAATACAATGGAAATTATGCTTGGAAAGATAGTCAACATTAATTCCAATCTGAATCTAGAGCAAGAAACCCAGCTAATGAAGGTACTATCAGAACAAAATAAAGCTTTTGCATGGACATATGCAGACATGAAGGGTATACATCCTGATATACGCAAACATTACATTTACATAAAAAAAGGTTCTATTCCTATCAGGAAACCACAAAGGAGGCTGAACCCAACATTAAAGGACATTGTCAAAGTAGAGCTACAGAAGTTATTAGATGCTGGGTTCATATATTCCATCTCTGATAGCAAATGGGTCTCACCACTGGTTATAGTCCCTAAAAAAGGAGGCAAATGGAGAATTTGTGTGGACTACAAAGAGCTAAATAAAGCAACCAAGAAAGATCACTTTCCACTCCCATTTATCGATCAGGTGCTGGAAACATTAGCTGGGAACAAGTATTTCTCATTTTTGGATGGCTTCAGTGGGTACAACCAAATTTTAATACATCCAACTGATCAAGATAAGACAACGGTACATGCCCCTGGGGAACTTATGCATATAGAGTACTACCCTTTGGGTTATGTAATGCTCCAGCAACATTCTAAAGGGCCATACTGAGCATATTCTCTGATTTCATAAATGATCAAATGGAAGTCTTCATGGATGAATTCACACCCTATGGAAAAAAAATTGATCAGGCATTGAAGCATCTTGAATTAGTATTGAAAACATTTATTGAGATGAGCTTATGTCTGAGCAATGACAAATGTAGAATGTTAATGGAAGAAGGCATCATTATAGGGCACCATATATCACAGAGGGGGATAGAGGTTGATCAACCAAAAGTTTCAGTAATCAGAACGCTGCCACCACCTATCAAACAAAAGGATGTGAGAAGTTTCCTTGGACAAACAGGGTACTACAGGAGATTTATTGAAAATTATAGTAAGATTGCTGCACCAATGTTTTCCCTTCTCACAAAAGACACTGAGTTCATATGGACAAACCATTGCATGACAACATTTGATAAACTTAAGGAGAAAACAATTACAACCCCAGTACTCTAAGGACCAGACTGGGAACTTCCATTCCACATCCACTCAGATGCATCGGATAAAGCCATTGGATCTGTCCTTAGACAAGAGAAATACAATAAGCCCTATGCTATATATTATATCAGTAAAAATTTGGCAGGGCATAATTAAATTATACTATTACAGAAAAGGAATTTTTGGCTATCATACATGTCATTAACAAGTTCAGACACTACATAATAGGTTACCAAGTTTTTGTCCATATAGACCATTCAGCAATAAGGTATCTCACAAACAAACCTAATACAAGTGCTCGAATCATTAGGTGGCTACTCCTCTTGCAAGAGTTTGACATCACAATTTTGGACAAGCCATGCAAACATAATGTAGTGGCTGACTTTCTATCTAGGCTCACACATGGACAAGACAGTGAAGTGGTCAATGACAGTTTTCCAGATGAGCACCTTTTTGCCATATCAACAAGAAGCCCATGGTTTGCTGACATAGCAAACTATTTAGTGTCTAGGAAATTTCTAGAACATTACAGTTACAAAGAGAAGATTAAAGTAATAAGGCAAAGTGCCACATACACATGGATAGAAGGTATGCTCTTCAAACAAGGACCGGATTAAATACTCAGAAGGTGCATTAGATAAGATGAAGTGCATGACATAATGCATGCCACTCACAATGAACCATGTGCAGGACACTATGTTGCAAAGAGGACAGCCTATAAAATTTTGCAAACAGGGTATTATTGGACAACACTCCATAAGGATGCTTATGAATATGTTTCACACTATGATGACTGCCAAAGAATGGGGAAACCAACACAAAAGGAAGAAATGCCACTCCATCCAAAAATCTCCTTGGAGGCATTCAAAAAATGGGGATTCGATTTCGTTGGTCCAATCAACCCACAGTCTAATCAGAAAAGCTACATCCTAGTATGCACTGACTACCTTACAAAGTGGGCTGAGGTAGCAGCACTTGCTGCAGCCAATGAAACCAACGTGGCAAAATTCTTCACTGAGCAGATCTTTCACAGGTTTGGAGTACCAAGAGAACTAGTTTCTGATCAAGGCCCACAATTTACATCAAATTTAATAGAAGACTTGGTTAAAATAAACAATGCAAGCAGAGACAGTCCTCCTCCTATCACCCTCAAGCAAATGGTCAAGACAAGGTAACCAATAGAGAATTAGAGAGGATTTTGACAAAGATTGTCCAACTCCACAAAAGAGATTGGGCTGACAGACTGAATGAGGCAGTTTGGACCTATAATACCACATGGAAGACAACAACAGGATTCACACCTTATGAACTAGTATATGGAAAGAAAGTCATGCTGCCAATTGAATTTAAAATAAAGACATTAAGAATTGCAGCAAAGTTAAATATGGAATTATCAGAGATACAACAAGAATGCATTCTACAATTGAATCAACTAGATGAGCAACGCCAACAAGCACTTGACCATACTGAAATCATCCAACAACAAAGGAAGAAGTGGCATGAAAAACACCTAAAGGATAAAAAGTTCAAGGAAGGTGACTGGGCACTACTCAATGACTCCAGGTTTCACACATTCAAGGGAAAGCCAACCAGATGGCTGGGACCTTACATAATTCAGAAGATCTATGAAAATGGAGCTGTAAGGATCATTACAATTGATGAAGAGGAGTTCCCCATGATAGTAATGGACATCGGCTCAAACTTTACAAGAAGCCACAGTCAAAGGAGGATTTTACATAGGTACTCTACCAGCAACAACTGATGCTAATAGAGAGCATGGAAAATCATTGAAATTCAGTTCATAAAAATAAAATAAAAAGAAAAGAAAAAATAGAAAAAAAAAACAAGAGAAAAGATAGAAAAAAATGAAAAAAAAAGAAAACTTGTTGAAAAAAAAGAATCAAAATGAAAAAAGAATGAAAAAAAGAAAGAAGAGAAAAAAAAACATGAAAAAAGAGAAAGTGACAAGAAAAAAACATGAGAAAGGGGGATGAGCAAAATGCCAAATACCAAACTACAGAAATGATACAATCAGGTAAAAACAGGTAAAATTGTAGGGCATCATACATCCCCAAGAAGAACCAGCATGCACACTGCAGACAAATCAAATCAAGAGAGCCAGGTAACAATAATCAAGCGAGCCAGTCATATATTAAAGTTAGCAGCAAAAATATCACACTACAGAATTCAATCAAGCGAGCCTGCCATTATTCAAAACCTGCTATTATTCAAGTGAGCTTGCCATTGAATACAAGCAAGCTAGCAATCTAATAAAGTGAGCCTGAAAATTATCAACATTGCACTAACCAAGAGAGCCAGCCACGTAATCAATAAGAAATCAAAGGTATCAACTATTACAGAATTCATTCAAACAAACTAATCAATCACACCTGCAATATATTCACGCGAGCGTGCCATCTATTCAAACGAGCCAGCATGGATTACAACAATACAGGGAAGAATCAGAAACCCAATGCAAAAGCATCATCACAAAGTCTAATAAAAAAATGGCACAAAGTTCAAAAGCATCCAATACAGCAAATTCAAATGAACCAAAGGAAAAAGCAGCAAGCGCACGTAACTACTGACATGCCAAAATTTACTACAGACAATGCCAAATCTACTACAAAATCCAGCGCACATAAAAATCGAGCCAGATCATCAACTCAGGTATGCTAAAACATAACGAGGTAATCTCTAAACATCTTTGTTTTATTTTTAAGGCCAAATCATTATCCCACAAAACATTTGTTTATGAAGCTGAGGACAACTTACATCTTCATTCCGCGGCACGGTTCAATTCAGAATGACCTCAATAAATCATGATTGCTACCTAAGTCATATCAGCCTCAATGAATCATGATTACTACCTTTGTCATGTCAGCAAATGATAAACCCACATCTAGCCGCCATACTTCCAAATAATCAGAGCAAATGGGGAAAGATACAATGATGAAATGAAATGCAGGGCTCGATCAAGCAACAAGTACAACAAACGTTGATGAGGATAAGTGCGGAAACACAGTTAAGTAAGGCTGCATAATCTTCCAAAAAGCCAGTTTTGCATATATGAAACCTCTTAGAACTCTCCAGAAGGAAGGGAAATGAAAGTTAGTGTGGTCATGTAGCCAGCAATCCAGCACTCGAACCTGTAATCAACCTTGACCATTTGAGGTAAGATAGCCAAGTTCCAAGTGTTGGTTTATTGTGATAGTAAAGGATTTCAGGATGACCAAAGGTTTCAAGAAAAGCGAACCAGAGGAACACAGTGCTATTTATCAGAGCCCGCAAATCCTGCCAATCATTCACAATGCAGGCTGGATGCCTTTCATCTTAAGATTGAAAGGATACAATACAGGGGTGGCTCTGGAGTTTGCAAGAAATTTAAAGCATATCAAGGATGAACAGTTCGTCACCCGAGTGAAGGGGTTACGTATAAGGTTGGATGATGAAGTGATTTCCAAATTCACTGGTCTACCAATGGGTCTACATTGGAGCAGGGATGACCGGGAGGAAAACCATGAAGCAAAGGAAACATTTTTCGAGCAAGGAGAGGTCTACGACGAAGATAAAAAAGGAGTCAAAAGACTCTCCATGCCAGCACTATGGGATGAAATGGCCGCAATCGTCTAGAAATACATTACATGCATTGGTAGGCTAAGTTATGTCCCTATTTTTCATTTTCGAATTTTGGAATTGTTGAGGCATAGAAGCCATCTTCTACCGAACAACAACATTAGCATTCCATACTATTTGCTCCTATCTCTGGAAGAAATGAGCAAGAAAGTGATTAAAGGAAAAGAGGATGCTTTAGCCCACCATGGGCTGATCAAATTGATCATTTGTGAGGAATTAAAAGCGCAGATCCTAGATCTTTCTTGGGAAGAATTCATGTTGGTATCTGTTAAGGATGTTCAAAGAATGAAGGGTACACCCACAGTTGGCATAACCCTACCTCCTGGATCAAAGGATAAGACCGCCTCTACATCAGGGACTAAGAGAAAAATTGACCTGGACAGCGTGGCTGATACCCTGGTGAAGATAAAGCATTCACGAGATGACTCCCCTAAAATGAAACTAGGGATTTCCACCAGTACTCAAGAGTCAAAGAGACGAAGTAAAAGATTCACACAAGCATCCAGAATCCAAATTACCAAGGAGGAGAAAAGGGAACCCGGTCCCCTAGTTGAAAATGTGTTTGATGATGATCGGGTAGATCAGGAAGATCCCACTACACCAGAAGAGTTGGATGAACAAGAAGAGTAGGATGCAAAAGAAGAGCAGGATGAACAATAAGAACGGGATGCAGAAGAAGAACAGAATGCACAAGAAAAGAAAGACAACTTCCAGGGGAACCCTCCTGAGCACAATGAAAACCCTGGGGTCGCTGACCAACTCGCTGAGGCACAGGAAGAAATAGAAAAGCTCAGAAAGGAGCTGGCAACATTGAAAATTGAATCCAGAATCCAGCCAACATCTCCCCTATTTTCACCTGAAAAGACACAAATTCTGAAAATGCATCATGCAGGGGAGCTAAAAATGGTTGAGCAGAAAATTTCAGCACTTAAAGAGAAATTGGCTGAGGCACAAGAGGAGTTAGCCAAAAAGGATCAGGATATTGTTCAACTGAGGGACGTTTTGGCTACTACCACTAAAATATATGATAAACTACTGGACCTCAGGTCACCATCAACAATTTATGCAGTTTATCTACAAGAAAAGTGGGGCAAATTCTAGCTCCAAAGGTTAAAATAGGGACTCTCTGCTACGAACATAAAATCAGATAATAATTAAATAATTAATAATTAGGTTAACTAAAGTTAGGTTATGAAATGAGGCATCTCCTCAACATCAAATGCCCGAGCCATATTTAAGGCAGGGCCATCACTGTAACATATCATCTTTTATCCTATCATCTAATATATTATTCTTACTTATTATTCAATATGAGAGCCGGATTCGACTATTAATGAGCCAACCGGATATGGTTGCTGCATTTGGTATCAAAGCACGGCTCTCGATTCAGCCTTTGGCCAAAAAAAAATTTGCAGACCTTGTTTGATTCTTCTTGGCTTGTGGCCTTACTCCAGGGTTTCCTTGAAATCTCACCACATAACCCCACCTAGATCTGTTACCTTCTTTTAATCATCTACAGCTGCATTTACCCTTACTCTCATCCCGCCGCCACCACCTCCTTCTCCCTCATGCCATCCTCCAAGAGCTGCTCCTCGTCGCCTGCTCATGTCGTCCACCAGTCCTACTCTGTGCACCTAGCACTTACTCCCACGACAGCTCCACGCCCCATCGTTGCCCACGACCTCCACCACATCTCTGCACCACTCCAACCCAATCATCTCTTCCTCCCCCTGCTCATCCATCCCCTCACCTCCACCACTGCTCTCATCCCTCATCCTCCCTCCTTCCAACTGGATCCATCCACGACCCATGCAATCCGTCCCCTCCCGCCCACCGCCACCACAAATTCCTCTCTCCTCACGCGCCTGCCTGGCACCACCTCCCCTGCCATAGCGCTTCCACCACCTCGGTTGCGCCTCTCTCCTCTCCACCCTGTTGACTTGAGCGTGCTCCTCCAAGCCGCCCTCCACATCCACATCCAGCCTCCACTCTCTCAACCTCCTTCAAGACTCTGCCTCGAATTAGGTCAAAAAAAAAAATTACAATATAATAATAAATAATTATTATTATCATAGTTTTGACTTTAATAAGAAAACAAAAATATATAATATAATAGTATTCATTTCAATTATTATTATTATTATTATTATATTTTTATTGAAATTAACAATAGTTATTATTATTGAAAAAAATTAATTATTATTATTATTATTACACTGTATCACATTTCAAAAGAAAACAAAAAATTATTAATAATAATATTATTATTAAATTTTAATAATAATTATTATTATCAAAAAATAAAAATCAAAATCAAAAGGAGTCTAGAAAAAAAGGGGGACAAAGGAATGTCAAATCAAAGGAAGACTGGTCAAAATTAGTCAAAGACAAGATCGAAGAAGTCAAAGAAGACTCCCTCGTAAAAAAAGAAAAATTCAAGGCTATCTATCATCAAAGAAGTTAAAATCAAGGAAGACTCATCAAAAAGTCAAAGACCCTCTATTGTCGAAAAGTCGAAGACTATCTATCGCTGAAGAACTCAAAGAAAGATCATCGATCACTGAAGAAGTCGAGACCATGGAAGCTGGTTTGCGACTACAAATAGAGAAATTAGAAGCCAAGTTAAAACGTTATCAAAAAGACAATGAAGAATTGCGCGACATGAATAATAGTTCAGAAATAAGAATCGAATTACAAGAAAGGTACAATGAAATAAAAATCTCTGACCAGGAAAGGCGTATAGAAAAATTGTATGCACAAATTGATGAATTAAAAGCCGAAAATGAATTCAATCGGAGGTTAGGAAATCAAGATATAAAGAAGGAAATAAATAATTACGAAGTAGAAATAATACGCTTGAACAAAATAGTTAGCGACAAAGATGAAGAACTAACGCAGATATGACATAAATTAGGAAGTCAAGAATCAGAGGTCGACCAATGTCGACAACAGATAAAATTTCTTCAACAACAAAATGACAACTTTAAAAAGACACATAAGTCAGAGATCACAAAGAATAATAAAGCATTATCCAACAATGCTGAAGAAATTTTCAGACTAAGAAATCATAACAAGATACTAGTCACAAAAATTAAGAAGTTGAAAAATAGCCGGAAGATAGAACAATCTACGAAAGACATTGAAGGGAGACTTTTAGAGAAGCAGGAAGAAAATAGCTGCATCAGAAGTCATAATGAGGAGCTTAAAGAACAAATTAAGAAGTCAGAAGATGCCAGGAAATCACAAGTAGAGCTAGTTAAGAAGTTTCAAAATGATAACATGCAGTTAGAAAACAAGTTGGAAAAAATACAGAACGAAACCTTAAAACCTCAAGGGACGAACATACAACTTCCAACTCAGATCTATGCTCAAAAGACGACACTCATAAAAGAAAATGACATTGTGAAAATTCCCTATCGACACCCCAACCATAAAAATCGATATTCTGAAAAGTGGGAAATGTCGAAAGACAATGATACTAATATGATCAAAGTTCTTGATGACAGATTAGTATGGATTCCCAATAGTCCACAACAAATCAATTTGGGATGGATTGACCCATCCACATATCGAAAGTTATGCTCTACACTTAGCAGTTCTTATCGACTTGTTTCGTCAGCCATGACATCGCAAAGAACAATGTGAAAACCTTATAAGGCTTTGAGGACAAAGCCTTTCTAAGAGAGTGGCAATGCTACGAACATAAAATAAGATAATAATTAAATAATTAATAATTAGGTTAACTAAAGTTAGGTTATGAAATGAAGCATCTCCTCAACATCAAATGCCCAATCCATATTTAAGGCATGGCCATCATTGTAACATATCATCTTTTATCCTATCATCTAATATATTATTCTTACTTATTATTCAATATGAGAGTCAGATTCGACTATTAACGAGCCAACTGGATACGGTTGCTACACTCTCGATAGAGATAAAATCCCCCAAGGAATTTGTGGATACATCTCTAGACTCCACAGAGTCGGAGAAGGAACAGCTAAGAGAATTTTTCTTGCACAATTTTGTAGTTCCTAACTCACCCAAATGGTCGCCAAACCCTTACATGGGCGATTTCCAGTTGAGGGCATTGTGTTAATGGATGAATCACAAAATTGAATGAGCTCAGGACTACCACATTTACGTTGCAGCAAAATGGAAAAATCCATTATGGGTCAGGGCAGAGGCGACTCACCCTGAAAGAATAATTTACCACCATAGGAACATCACCCAGGATGAGGAGTTGATCCCCATTCTCCTTGCGAAGCAACAGGAGGCTGTGGCACACTTTGATGTTACTCTCCGAAGCACACACAAATAGGTTCATGAGTCTATTAATGAAAGATGGTGCAGAGTAGCAAGTGATCTAAAAAGAAGAGAGTTCCACTCCCCTCTCATATTTAAAGCGGCTCTTTTCAAAGCCAAACTCTACAAGGAATCCTTGATAAGGAATCAACTCAGATGGATTGGAATGAGGGTGAATCCCCCATTTTCCTTCCCCCGGTTATTAAGGAACATATTAATGAGGAAGAAGAGAGGATAGCATGGGTCAAGGATGATCAGAGCATGGGCTACTACAGGCAGGAAGGGACCCCTAGGGTGGTAGCATGGGACATCAGAGAAGTCGTTGAAGAGCTGAATATGTCACCCAAGGATGGGTGAATCTTTCAAGTATGGGGGAGAATGATGAGTCCAAGTTACAGGTATTTGATAGCCTTTTTCCCCATAGTAAAGCAAAAGAAAGGGTGAAGAAATACACTTGTTTTGTGGGAGAAATGATTTACCTTAATTATTTAATGAAGTTGTTTTAAATATTATTCTTGTATGTTTGAAAGTGTGTTCAATAAAATAATTATATGAAAATCGAGTATGATTGAGCAGGTCCAGGTACACTAAGGGACAAACACGAAAATCAAGCGAAGGACTAAAGGATCATACAAAGCTCAACACCCTTTTCCCCTAGTTTCTAGAGAGAAATCATGTTCAAACAGAATCGGAAAATAGACATATAGTTAGGTTAAGCTTTAGAGGCATATATATATGGGCCTCTCGGCTAGCGAGAGGGTCCTGTTGCCATTTTTGAGAACCATTGTTTTACATTTTTATATTGTTGAGACAATTCATGTTACAGACCTTTATGGAACTATGAAGTTACTATTTTGAATAAAGACATTCCTGTTGCTTTCAATTCGGCATCTATAAGTTTTCTCCACTCCTGAGTACGATTTGGAGAGGGCCCCTCCAACACGTAAGTCAGGAGATTTTACTGTTCAGGTATTTTTCATTATGTGCTTTGTCTTGACTTAATCCATATCGCATATGAAAGTATTTTTGATGACATTTAAACAACACAATTTTATTTTTGTAGTAAAGCGACCATTCTGATTCCATAGTAACTTATAGCGCATTCTGTAGTTTGGTAATGCTATTTCTGTAGTCATGTAGCAGTATTCTGCCAAGACATATTTCGACACTTATTTTCCTGTGTGCTTGCATTACTTATGAAATAGTGATCCAGATATTGAAGCTCATGCACTTTTCCATTATTATATTTACTCATGAATATTGATTACTTTCAGCACTTTGGTTAATTGATGATTAATTAGTAGCATTGGATAATTGCATTCTGAATTTAGTCTTTGGCATTTGAATACTTTAGATCAGATTTCCAGTTTATGTATTTGAATTACAGTATTTACTTCTTCAATTAGGGATCCAACTTTCGGTATTTTAGAATAGATCTATCAAGTTTCAACATTCAAATTCATAGTATAGATTTACTGTTTTCCGTAGTTAATTCTTAAGGTAGATTTACTGTTTTAGCAATTAAACTTCTTAACATAGATTTACTATTTTCAGCATTTGAAACTTCTTAGCATAGGTATTTCTCATCCATAGATTAGGAAATCCTTTCATAGCTTATTCAATTTCCTTTTTAGGAAAACCTTTAAACATTGATACCAACACCCAACCACAACAAAGACTATCCTATAAGAGCACATATAGTGCCTGCACCTCTGAAGTTTGTACGCCCCCCGGGTTGATAATTAAAGTAGGATCCTAGTCTAGCTGCACTCATTAGGCATCCATTCTAAGAGCTCACCAATAACCACTCACTTTATTAGTAGTAGGATGGACAACTTGGAATATCAATACACAAATCTTAATGGATAGATTCAACACCTTAAGCGGACCATCAATAGTTGGGAGGTCATACATGTGATAAGAAGTTGGAGTCAAAAAATCGATTTCTTGAAGAAGTTATTGGATAGAAAATTATGCAATTGATAGTTAGTGGCATACATGAAAAGTATCATGAGAATGCATAGCCTAGTTAGCCACACTAGGAAGAAACTTCTCACACGAGATTATCTAGCCACCAACAACCCCCTTTGGTTCCTCATAATGATAAACCACCCTCCATAGATAATAAAACTTGGAACCATTTTCCTAAAGTAGAGTTGAACAAGTTTGATGGTTTTAACCCATAAAGATGGGTAACTCAAATGAAACATTACTCCACCCTTTATGTTATTACTGATGATGTGATGGAACTTAGGGTGGGGGTCTAGTACTTCGATCCAGAATGATGGAAATGATGAAAGTGGCATAACAAATCCTATGGGTGCTATGTTTCTTGGATTCTATTTGTTAAATATCTCCATCAACATTTCAGGAAATATCCTCACTATTTGGGGACACTTACCAAGTTATGCCAAATAGGATTAGTCATAGAATTTATCTTAGCCTTTGAGAAACTATCCATCCATACAAAAACTTAATAGATTCTTTCTCTAAATAATCTTTCATTAGTGGCCTCAAGGAGGTGATTCAAGAACAAGTCATAATGCAACATCCTTTTACCTAGTTGGAGGCATCTTAGAGGGATCTAGAAGTAGAGACAACGATCAATGCACAATCCAAGAAACCATATTTCACTCCTGTTTAAAACCCTATAGAGGCCAATTCCTCAAGAAAAATTACTTCTTGTCCCTTGAAAGTGCAAAGGTTGTGTCCAAAAAAAGTGGTAGACCAAGACTCTGCTATAATTATGATGAAAATATGCTCCAATTCATAAATGAAAAGAAAAAAAATTATTTCAAAATGATGTGGCTACTTCTACCCATTATGAAGACATCGTTATGGAAGATTCCCTTAAGTTTTATATTGTTGACCAAACTTCTCCCATGCAATAAGAAGTGAAAACTAAATTCATCAAGAAGAACAATTCATTTCTGTTCATGCTTTGTCCAGTATTTCAGTCCTGCAAACCTTGAAATTTCTGGGTTACATCAGGGACCACAAAGTGATAGTATTGGTTGACAGTGGAAGCACCCACATTTTTATTCAATAATAAGTGGCTGAACAACTCCAATGTTATGTCCAACCAGTGTCCAACTTTCAAATTATGATAGCTAATGGTGGGATGATGAAACATGGGGGTGTTGTGAAAGTGTGAGGCTCCATTTGGGTGATTATCATCTAAAAAATCATATGTTGGCCATATATATGGGTGGTTGTGATATAGTTTTAGCGAAAAATTGGCTACAAACAATGGGGCTATTTACCATGAAATTCAAGGAATTATACTAGAGATTTACTTAGGAATCTTGTACTCACACCTTGAAATGAATCCAGGAAAGATCCATTGAAATAATAAGTTCTCATCGAATGGAAAAAATATTAAACAAAGGCCACTCTGAAATTATTGCTCACTTCCATGACATACAAGTTTGGGACAACACCACACTAGAAATACATCTTCAATTACAAAAAGTTTTGGACAAACATTAATATGTCTTTGAGATACCAAAGGGTTTACCCTAATATAGAAGTAAGAATGATCATGATATACCCTTGATTATGGGAAATCAACTATGAATCGCATACTTGTACATGAACACATTTTCACAAAACAATGAAATTGGGAGGATCACTCAACAACTATTGTAGGTTTTAAAGCATGAAGGGAAGTGGCACACATGTCTTGATTTTTGTGGCTTTTCATGGAATGAAGAAACAAAAAAACCTTTGTTGTTTTAAAGCATGCCATTTGCACCACTCCAGACTTATCCATGCTTGATTTTACTAAGACCTTTGGATTGGAATGTGATGCTTCTAGAAAAGGTTTGGGTGTAATCTTAATGCAATATTGACAAACCTCAACATCCACCAATAAGAACTAGAGTAATAGGGATTTGAACAAGTTTACCTACAAGGAGGTAAGGATGTCCATCCTACATGTAGTTGACACATGGTGACATTATCTCCTAGTTAATTATTCTAGACACAACTTGAATTATTTTTTGGAATAAAGGTTGTCATCCCCATAGTAACACAAGTGGGTCATCAAGATGCTTGGATACGATTACAAGATCATTTATGAAAATGAAAAAAAGATAATTTTGTGGTAGATTATTTGTCAAGGAAATATGAGGAAGAGGGATCTGTATTTGACTTATCTTTTCTAGTATAAGAATCGATAGAAAAATCACGACAAGAATGACTCACCAATTTTACTGCATCTCAGTTTATCAAGCAACTTAAGAAATATCCCAACATTCACTAGCTATACAACACTCCTTCAACAAAGTTTTATGATCCACATCATATTTTTCAAGTCATGGGTTAGGTGGCTTTCAACTTATCACCGCAAGCACACTCCAAGATCCACTCAATATTTCATGTGTTTTGTTAAAATAGTGGTGTGGGTCAGAATGGTTGAGTTCAAAATCCTTTACCATAAATCAATGTAGAAGGCTCCATTTGGATTCGTCTCTTAGTCATTTTGGCCACATGATAGTGTCACATACACCAACACATAGTCACGTAAGTTCTAATGCAGTGGAAGGATATGCAACTAGAAGATGCTACTTGGGAACTATCAACCCTTTTGCAATAGTTTTTCATCTCCATCCTTGAGGAAAAGTCCAATTTTGAAGGGGTAAGGCATGTTAGAGTCCTACCCTAACCCTCGTACTTTATCAATGTACAAGACCATAATTCCTATTAGTTAGTTAATGTGTAGTGTATTAATGTAAAATTCCATTCCTTACTGAATCAATCCCCGTAGGTGGTTTACCCTCATTAATAGAGGGACCACAATTAGTTAGGTATTTGGCTATCGAATCACTATATATAGAGTAGTAACTTATGTAATGCAAGTGAAGCATTGTCATTGTATTTGGAGATTTTCTCTTGGAGGTTTCCACCTTGAAGAGGCAAGTGAAAATAACTATCCATTTTATCTATTCTCTCTTGTGTTTTTCTGTATTTTCTCTTAATTTATGTGTTTAAGTATATTACACAATCTTGGTTTCAAATGATGTGAATCAGATCACAATATTTATGTTTTGAAAGCAAATGGTGGAACCTTAATGTTGCATTAATTGTAGGCTATTTAGTAATTACTTGAATCAATGTAAATAAGATATTGGGTTTGATGAAACAATTGGTTGATACCTTTAAATGAATGACCTTGGTCTCTTACACTTTGTTTTTGGGCATATAAGTTTTACAAATGGATGAGGATATCTTTGCTTCTCAATGTAAATATGGAATGGCTCTTTTGCATATATTCAAGATGGAAGATTGTACAACTTGTGCTACACCTTTTTAGTTAGGAGTGAAGTTGACCAAAGAGTGTGATTCACCAAACGTTGGCATAACTCTGTTAATCCATATATATTGTGACGTTACATTTATACTATTATATTAGTATTATCTTTATTGGTCGGCTAGGACCTTAATTGTAATTGTATGGTAAACTTGAATTGTAATTGTACCCTTTTTATCATATATATATATATATACACACACACACACCAAGGAGACCTAGTTTCAAGAGAATCTCATATTGTCTTATGCATTGGATACATTGTATAAAGAGGTTTCCCCCTCAAAGAGGCTTCTTATCCATCTCTTTATTTCATTCTCAAGGCGTTGGGTTACTCTTTCTTTCTATTTTATTTGCTATTTGGGAATTTGGTGCATAACATTTAGTATCGGATCCATTTTTGCTATAAATACTTTTTAGGGATGTATAAGAAAAAAACTATTTAGTATCCTTAGAGGACAAGGAGAAATACATGCAGTAATTTTTTTTGGTGTTTGTTCATTATAAATTTGAATTTATAGTTAGTGGAAGTTAGAGTTTTTGACTTGTCCAAAAACTAGTCACAAATAGGTGCTTTTGGTAAAACTATTATATATAATGTTTTCAAGATCCAAATTGAGTGCTAGCTATTAAATCAGATGTACCAAAGTTTTTGTAGAAATTGTTTTGAAAGCAGAACATGAAAATTAGACATGTGTCAATTCATACAAGTTCATTCTCTTGAAATGGACAAAAATAACAATTTTTGGAAAAGTTACCATAAGTCTCTCTTGGTAAATTAGAATTGGATCAAACCTATGGAATTGAAGAGAAGACACAACATGCTACTACATAATGGAATTTTGGACTCACATGAGCCAATTTGTTTAGATATACTTCAAGAGCAAGGTCGACCAACAAGGAAACCTCTAAACTTAGGTTTTAAAAGGTATGTTAATTTGAAACTTGCATAAATTTTGATTGGAATATCTATTTTTGGTTATTCAAATGGTGTAATAAAGAGTAAATAGAGAATACATCTAGTAAATATTAGTGGGATCAAATGAGAAGATGTGGAGAAAAAATCACTCTTCCCAATAAACCTCTTGAAGACTCATCCATGACATGAGATGAGTATGAATATGTAGACTTTAGGGTGTCCAAGCTTGCCGAAAGAGTAGAGAAAATGGAAAATACAATGCTAATAAAGGTCGACATCATGAATATGGTAAATAAGGATGGTTTCCAAACATTCAAAGAGGTTATCGAAAAGAACCTTGAAAAAAAGATAGTAAGTAAAGATGATCTCAAAGTTATTGTTAAGGATTTAAATACCTCTTATAGTGATTATGCATAATGATTCTAATAGTTAGATATAATAGAATTTAACAATAGCACAAACACAATCACATAATACACAAATTTTTATCTTGTACAAGTATTGTGCCAAACTGTATTGTCCTGTCACTTTTGAGCTTTCCATCACATCTTATTTATAGGTGAAATACTCTAATTCATGACAATCGAATAAGTTACAACTAATTGCTTCATTAATGGTGAACAAATTCCTAACAAATTTCAATTATTATGTTATAGTTGACTTGAATGAGTCAACCTTAGTTGACCACTAGTCGAGTTTCTCAACGTCCAATTGTTTGTTGAATTCCTTCAACCAATTGACTATTCTAGTCGACCAGTTGATGAGTCGACTATTCTAGTCAGTTAGCTGAACAAAATGCCACATTTTATTGATTTCAATTTCGTTAAACTTGTTAACATTTGACTATTGAATTTTCCTATCGATTTGCATGCAAATAATATAACATACCTGATATTATCCCACTTGTTGTTTTCTTTGCATACAAAATATATTTCAAAACATTAGTTCACTTAAGTATGGATGACAAGCCCATTTGTTCCATACACCAAGTAAAATTCTCAGTCCTCTGTCACGTCCCCTCCCATTCTACCATCTAGGTGGAGAGGATCGTGACGTTAAACCGGGCAATTAGCCCCATATCCATTAAATTAAACTCATTGATACAAAGATATGTATAAGTGCATGCAATAGAAACACAATAGAAATTAAGAAAATGCTGTGGATATCTAATCATACACTCAAGATTTCTGTGACAGCCAAATAAAGACCCTTGCAGAAATATAAAAGGTCATATGGAAATGCATAAACTTGTAAAAGCTCAGCGGAAGTAAATTCAGTAGCACGTCCATCATTCATTCTAATATTCATCAAATGATAATTGCCAATTTAACACAAGGGAATACTTATCTTATACAGAAGTAGTCCCACGCAACTGGCTATGCAACTGCAACGTTCCACCCAACCGTAGGCCAGTGTGCTCCTCAATCTCTCAGCACCATTGCCACCCCCGAGCTGGGCATGATCTCTACAAGGAACCAGGGAACAGCAGACTCACACATAGCCAAGCATACACCAAAATGAGCCAAGCCAATCTACAATTGGGTTTATCAGGCTGCTAGGAGATGGAAAGGAAGAGTTGCTAAGCTAGTGAGCTCCAGCACAGAGCCAGGGATAACCTTGCAAGATCTATCTAGCTTGGCACCCACAATACCTACACACCCAGCACAAGGAAGTATTCTTTTCTCTGCTATACAGTCCCTCAAGCCATACCTTCCCTATCTAGTGCTCTCAGGGTATGCATAGAAGAGTAACCAAAGCCCTCTTGATCTTCTTGAGAGGTTGTCTCCCCCACTAGGTTTATCAAGCTACTTCTGTCCACTCCCACTCCAAAACTTCAATTCACAGGTTCAAGCCAAAAACGAGGATGCACATAGCAGCAGAACACACTTATGGGCATAATGAAAATCGTTTGTACAGTGACAGGCATGAAAATGATCCCCTAGGCTTCAGAAAAAAAATGTGGGAAGGTTAAAATGAGCAATGGAGGTTTGGAGAAAACCCCAGGTAGCAGAAAACGTTTTTAGGAAAAACGCCCATGGTAAATCGGGGGAAAAATGAACTCCCTACAGTCCCAAATCGCAGCCCCTCCTTCCCAGCTACTATCCAAAACCAAAACGGGTTTTTGGGCAGGGAGAACCCTGCGTTTTTGCTTAAAAACATGACTATAACTCCCAGCCTTCTCTATCTGCGTGAATGGGTGAAGACTGCCCATTCAGAATGGCTTTGGGAACCATTTCGTGGGTGATTTCTTGCCCAACAAGCAAAAACACGAATTTCCAGGTTGATGGCTTGCCCATGCACGAAAATGGCTTGCCCATACTTCTTCATTTCCAAGGCATTAACTGCCTTAACCAATTTCTTGGAAGAATTAAATGATTGGGTGCATGAGACAAAATGGGTAGTTGGTGGTTTATGGGTTTCCCCATTGACACATGGATTAACACCATTGGCCCAAGGGTTTGAATAGTTTCCCTCCCTTTTCCTTGTAGAGTCATGCCCCATCTCTTTTGTTGCATTGCATAGACGGTTGTGGGTTTTTCATTAAAAATTCATAATTACATGATGTCTTATTTACATCGTGCCCATCTAGCACAAGAACCATAGGCATCTATTTCAATTGCCGACATATAAACGCTAAATCAATGGTGGGGACTTGGCCTTGAGCTCCTCACCATGATTAAATATCAGTATTTACATCATTTACGATTTAATACAAAGGGGGTCAAAATGGGGACGTGACATCCTCACAGACTTGGTTAGTGAGTCTGCAGTATTCTTCAACGTGTCTACCTTTTCCAACGACACTTTTTGGTTCCCCACCATTTCTCTCACAAAATTATACTGTACATCAATATGCTTTGTTGTTGAATGGTATGTTGGGTTCTTTTCTAGGAATATTGCACTTTGACTATCACAATTCAACCTAACAATTTTTTTTAAACCCAACCTATGAACACAATCTCTGCAACCATAATGCCTCTTTGCTTGCATGGGAATCATCCATGTATTCAACCTTAGTAGTTGACAATGCAACAACCGACTGCCTCCTACTCATCCAACTTACTGCCCCACCGAATAATTTGAAAACATATCCACTGGTAGACCTTCTATGATTGGGACATCCACCCCATTCAAAGTCGACAAAACCATGTACACTCACTACTACATATGGGGTCAAAATTCGACGAAATGTGGACATAATATTTTTTATTGTAAAAAAACAATTCAAATCATGAAAATTTTTAGCTTTTTTTTCATGGTGCCTAGATTTTCATTGTAAGTTCGTCAAAATTTACATCCCATCGCACTTATGACAATATTTAGTCAAACTTATGATGCAAAACTTTACATGTGTGAAAGGGTATATACCTGTTTGGTAGGTAGAAATGGTTGTCAATTTTCTGCTTCGGTCAAATTTGACCATGTTTGACGTTCATTAGAAGTCTGGAAATATAAATTTATAAATATTGTTGCTCGGGACAATTAAATTTTGACAAATTTGCTATAGTTGCGACACTTTTTCTGGTCATTGTTCGAAGCACATTGTAATGTTCTGATTTTGACCCTTAGGATATATTGGATTTTAATGTAAACATTGTATATATGTGATGTATAATTCCCAACGTGGAGCTCAAGGCCAAGGCCCCGCTAGTGAATGCTCAGCTTTAAGAGGTAAGTATTTGACATTGTGATTTCCATGTGCTATTAAGCCATGGAAATTGTAAAAATGATGTAAATAAATCTCATGCAATAAAAATACCAAGGGGATGGCTATGGATGCAACTAAATGAGGGGGCTATGTGTATCCACTAGGAAGAGGTGAGGGGGTTGTGGGATTGGACACTAGGATTCCATATGTCATCTTGAGAACCCCTTTGATTGTCCTAGTTGTCATTTAATTCTGTGTAAGGATGACTGCAGAAAACTGTTCATGAGGTTGATGGAGTATGGGCAACCCTGAAATCCATAAGGCAGGGTATGGGATTGGTTTGCTTGACCCATAAGTCACTCCACCTCATGGGAGGAAGTTTTATCTCATCCCCATTCCATGGGAATCATTCAATCTTCAGTAGGGAGAGGAGACACGGAGGGAGAAGGGAAGAGAACCATAAATCATGATTTGGGAAAAAAACCATGATTGGCAGAGCCAAGATCGCTTAGGAATCTGCGTGGGAAAAGAAATCCATTGGGGGATACATAGACCCGAACCTTGGGGAGATTTTGAGAGTGTTGGATGCCCAGGAATACGTAGAGAAACCCAAGTTTGATATCCAAAACCCCAGTCGCGGGATAGAGCCTTTCGGCCGTAACCTGAGGAGATCCAAGCATATATGATAGAGTGGAAGAGAGAGCAAAGGTTGGAACCAATTGATAAACCTGATGAAGACTGTTCGATTGATTTGAAGATGTCTGTATCTATGTGGTTGAGCTCACTGGATTAGATTTCTCCTCCCTTGTCCCTTGGCATGCTTGATAAACCCAATTGTGTGTTGGCTTAGCATGATTGTTGGTGTGAAACCAAGGTTGTGAGTAAACCTGGGTAGTTCCTCCCTAGTGGATACATAGCCCCAGCTCGGGGGTGGTCTCTGAGTGTTGAAAGAATACAAGCTGGGCATAGACCTATGGTTGGGTTGGAATGTTGTAGTCCATAGTCAGTTGCTTGGTGACTTCATCTTAAATATAAGTGTTTCCTATTGCCTCTAATTATGCCGATTTTATATACATGAATCATTGTTTGTTATGTCAAAATGCATAGATTGATCCATCTGAATAATAGAATTGAATACCTGTACTTTATGTTATTATTATTCCAATTATGAAATTATGATAAATACATTTCGAGGGTGTTTTAATAAGGTTTAATTCAACTGTGTTTTTCCTCCATGTGTTTTATTTATATGTAAATTTGTTCATTGATGAATAAGGATAAGTTTGGATGAGATCCTGGATGTGAAGAAGGTTCAATTAGGTATTTGGGGAGGAAATAGACACCACCCTATGGTGTTCATACTTCCCCTGTGGATCAGATGAAGGGAAGGGCCATGACTGAGGAGCATAAGAGCCCTTACAGAGTGGTAAATAGGCCTTGATGAAGTTTGGGTTCACATTTTGGGTTGGAATAAGGACAAGATCCGATTCATCGGATGTGGACGAGGATCATGTAGTTGCATAGGGATATCCAAGATATTTCCAATGGTATCGAGATTTCAAAAAATGGACTTAGGATGAATAAGATATCAAATTGAGAAGTTGGCTGTAACAAGGGTATTTGGCCGACTTCCGACCTTCTGAACCAATAGTGCGGATTGCAGATCGCAGAAGCCAAAAACATGAATTCTTGGCGTTGTGATTTGGAATTCCAACTTCTGACTCGCGCAAGCCAGATTACAGAGTGCGGAAGTCGAAGGAGTATTTTCTATGGAGAAGTGAACTGAAAATTCCGACTTCCGAATCCTACAAGACGGATTGCAAAGTGCGGAAGTCGGAGGAGTATTTTCTCCAGAGTTGTGAATTGGGAATTCCGACTTCCGAATCCTGCAAGCCGGATTGCGGAGTGCGGAATTTGAAGGATTATTTTTTTCGGAGTTGTGAATTAGGAATTCTGACTTTCGACTCCCGCAAGTCGGATTGCAAAATGTGGAAGTTGAGGGAGTATTTCCCCCATAGTTGTGATTTGGCAGCTCCGACTTCCGACTCCTGCAAGCCGTATTGTGGAGTGCGGAAGTTGGGGGTGTGTTTATTCGATGCCGTGTAATTGGCGTTCCAACTTTCTGATTCTTGCATCATAGAGTCCAGACTGCGATAGTTGGAGAGGTGTTTCTTCGACGCCGTATAATTGCATTCTGAATTTCTGATTTTTGCATCATGAATTGTGGACTGCAGAAGTCGGAGAGGTGTTTCTCGATGTTGTGTAATTAGTGTTCTGTCTTTCGACTTCCGATTTGCAGCTTACGAAATTGCGGATTGAGATCGTTGAAGCTGTGTAAAAGTGCATAGTTGGAAAAAAAATAGTAGGTTGTTCCCCCATCACTCTAAAGGGAACCGAGGTGGCCGAGGAGGGTGACAGATGGTATCAGAACCTAAGGTTGCAGCACTGGGGCTGCTTGGGACAAAGTAGGAGTTATAGGAAGGTAACCAGAACCTGAATGAGGTGTAAGGGCATACAATGTTCCTTGAAGGACTCCATATGGAATTGGAATTGAATAGATTGAAATGTTGATAAAGAGGGAAATCTCCCACCTTAAACTATTTCTGTTTATAGCATAAGAATTGCATTCTAGGAAAGTAGCAAGTGTAAATGCCATGCATGTGTATATGACTTGAATTGCTACTTGGTGGGAAAATCATAGCTAATGATCCCTTGTGTGCTTGATAGAGATGCCATGAATTGGACCAGCTATGATATGGAATAGGAATTCCATGCTATGATGAGGAGTTGGAGAGGGAGAATTCCTCAACTCTTCTCTTGTTGTTATATTTACATTTTCTGAGTTTTATATATATGATGTTATGGCATAGGAATGTTGAAAATGCAAGAGATTAGATAGATGAAATGTGTATGCATAGTAGGCATATCAAGAGATAATGCATACTGCAGGTAAAATTATGTGTTCTTGCATATGGTATTGCATATTGATAAAAGTTGTTAATGCACACATTGCATTTCAATTTGAATGCACACCTAACAAGGATTCACATCCACTAAAGGGACTGCGGGAAAATCCTATGCTGCATGCCTGTGATTCTTGCAATGTTGCACAAAGATATGGAGAAAATATTTTTGAGATGCCTTGCTTACACTTTGCTTTGAGAAATGACGAAAGTGTTGTTTCTGGTGGTTCTTGCTTTTACCAAGATGATATCCTAGATATCATGGTCAACATAATATATCCAAGTTTGATGGAAACCACAAAAAAAGATCAATATAATAGAAGCATGGCTGAAGATGTTGATGATGATATTGCATATGACTAGCAGCCTTGTGAAGAAAGGTTGGAGCACAAGTCCATGATCAAGAGGATGGTGGGAGGACTGTGTATCCCTTGCTAAGAATCCAACTAATCAGGTAACAACAGATATGTTGATGGCATCCATGTAGGTAAGGTTTTATTGCATAAATATTGAGAAAGAATGGGTAAGAATCCCAACTTTAACCATGTTTTAATCATCATAAAATGGTATGCATGTAATAGTGAATGCATTTATGTGAATGACATCCCACAAGGTATGGTGAGGTATGTGGTAGTAAAGAAAATGAGCATTATACCATGTGATTGTTTAAAATTTAGACTACATTCATGAGAAATAAGAGCATGCCATGTGTGAAACCATGAGGATGTTGGGTTGTGAAGCCTGCAGTGCTCAATAAGTAGCCCATGAACTCCCTATTGGTGTTAATTTGGAATGCAATCTCTTTTCCAACAACCAAGGAGTGAGAAAACTTATGATGTGTTGTTCGAGTGGAGAAGGAAGGCACCAAATTACTTAACCAAGTGATTGGGGAGATGGTTGGGTATGGTGTTGAAGCATTGGCTAGGATGTCCAACTTACCATGGTAACAAACTTGTGTAGGAACACAAATGTTTAGATCAATGTTGTAGTGCATTGGATAGATTATGAAAGTGTTGTGAGTGTGCATGCATATGTGTGGGTGCACATGTTAAAATGCATTGTGTGAATGGATGGTTGTGTAATTATGAATGATGAAATTTTTATTTGACTTCATGTATATATGATGTGAATGTATCTTGCAATTTTCTATGATAAGGATGCACATAAATTAGATGTATCTCATTTTCTTTCAGAAAAAAAACAACTAATAGTGTTTGAATTATTGAGTACCATGATTCTGAGATCACTTCAGTGATTGTTGTAACAATGAAATGATTATGTGCATGGATACTCACCAAGTGTTTGGCTGATTGAATTTCAGTTTGGATATTTTGCTAATAATTGATAATGGTTGTTTGGCTAATTTAGAATGGTGTTAAGAGAACATGTTGTAGGTGGATGTCCAGGTTATGACAACAAGTGTAATACCATATTGGAAAGCGTGATACCGCTTACAAGATCCAAACAATATGAAGATGGCCTCATGGTTAAATAAACCAAAGTTATGTAGTGAACATAATTGTAAATTTAGATTTGAGTTTGATTATTAATGTCATTGATTGGTTGACTGTTTGTGAATTGTGCCATGAGGACACAATGCAGGAACACCATGTGTTATGGCCTGCAGAATCCAAAATCCATGGGAAGGACCCCATGCTATGGAAATGGGTTTCGGGTGAAACACCATTGCAAATTTTGATGATGTCTCATCTGAACTACTTATTGGTGAGCAATGCGGGTGAGATGGTAAAGTTATTCCAATGGGGAATATGTTGTTTATGAAGTAAGAAAGGGATTGGGGTAAAAATACTGAGGGACTGTTAAATCAAATAAGGGAGCCCCATTCCTTGCGAAAGGAAGAGAAAATACATTTGCAAACCGATAAGTATTTTGTAACCCTAGCTGAGAATATGCATGTCTAATTATTAGAATTAATATACAGAGCATGCTTTTATTTTATACTGCTTGAGTGTGATTATGGCCTACATGAATCACATCGGAAAGGGGTGCACACCTTTCGGGTGCTGTGTTGTGTTATGGTTGTCAACATTGAATACACCTTAAGGGAATGGATGCATTCCTGGTGTTTCAATATTCGAGAGTGATTTTTTTATGAAATATGTTACAATTTTATATCATGCCATTTGGTGTTACAGACTAAGAAGAAAAGTGAGGTGGGTGCCGAGACTGGCTGGAACGCATTGAGATGCCTATGGATCCATAGTAGAGTCCTTGACTTGGAGATGGTTATGGTGCAGTTTCCTTCCATTGGCTTGTTGACCTAGACGAAAGTGTTGGCTTGGCAATGGAGAGGGAAAACCAGGTATGGGACTGGTTTGGAACCATAAATGATTGGTAAATCCAGTCGGTGCACTGGTTGAGCATTGAATGTTGTGGAGCAGCCTACGTGTTGGCCACACATTCCTTAAACGCTTGGAAAATCCAGTCGGTTCACTGGTTGGGCATTGAATGTTGTGGAGTAGCCTGCGTGCTGGCCAAACATTCGTTATTGTATCCACAGGTAATCCAAGGCTTGCAAAGCAAAGAAGGAGCCTGTGGAATAATGTGAAGACATCCAATACATATAAGTATTTGGTTATCTTGCATCTTCTTGCTTATTTAATATGAATATATGTGTGTATATGAATTTTAAACTCTTGTTTAGAGATAAATCCTATGAAAATGAACTTGACATGTGAATTGAATCAATGTTTGAGTGTAGGTATTGTTGGAAGCAAGAACCTTGAAGGCATCCTAAGGATGCATGTGGACATGTGACTGTCCTAGAAATCTCAGTATGAGTATCAATGGAAAATGGTGCTAGGGTACTTGTGTGGGTCCCAGCAGCCAAGGGTCCTGTAGGCAAATCACGAGGAAGGGTTCCTTGTTGAGAAGCCCTAGACAGACCTTAGACACCAAGTGTCATCTCCCAAAGAAGGAAAAGGAGAGTTAAGCATTCACATTTGAAGTGAAAGAGACCAAGGAGCATGGAACCACAATTGTTTTGGGACTCCAAATTGGAACAAGATTAAGAGGAGGAAACTCTTACTCTCCTCTTCCTTTTCAATTGATGCATTTTAGAGACAAAAAGTTGTTGAATGCAGGTTATCGATGAAATTTGATTATGTTTATCTTGCTTGAAATAAATTGTGAATGCTGAATTAGTTAATTCCCTATGAAAGGATGAATATGAATGAGTTCATTTGTATGTTGGACAAGCATGAAATGTGTGGAAGTATCATGGATAAAGCATGAAATTTCCATGTCAATTGGGAAACTAATTGAATGATATTAATGCTTATGTTATTCCTGGCCTAAAAAGAATTGCAATGATGAATTTCATAGGTGAAAATTAAATCAATTGGTTGCAGTTGTTACAAGACAAGTGTTGCTAGTAAGCAAAGTGTGGACAGCTGTGTACATTGACCATGGAAACATACCAAAAGCTACTGGGTTTGGCTAGAAATCTTCTTCAAACAATTGCCAAGACCCAAGAAAATCTTGCGGAAATGCTCAAGATACAAAAGAAACAAAATGAGATGAACCAGAAGGTTTTGCAGGAATATATTTGTCTGCAAAATGAGGTAAAAGGCATTCTGTAAACTATCAATAGTGGAAAGTACAATGTGTCAATGAAGAGGCAGTCACCCAATCGTCCCATTAAGAAATGCTTAAGGATGGAAGAATCAAGGGAAATGGCACACGTAAAGAAAAAGAAGCCACTGAAATGTTGGGAATGTGGAGGAAATCATTGCCTCCTTAACTTCCCAACAAAGGACAACAAGAAGAATTGTAGCCATAAAGTTTCCAGACTTGTGGATCAGCTGAAAGGTAAAAAAAAGGAAGGGATTGCTGTAGATATGGAAGTTCAAAGCCAGCAGGAGCAACCTGTAGAAACCAAAGGAATTGGTCCTGGAAGCTCAAAGTAAAAGATGAAATGAAGGACAGACCTGCCACATTTTGTGAATTTTGATGTGTAAACAATGTGTATGTATTCCTAAGTATTGGAACACTGAGGACGATGTTATTCTAAGGGGGAGGGAAATGTAATGTCCCCATTTTGACCCTTAGGATATATTGATTTTTAATGTAAACATTGTATATATGTGATGTATAATTCCTAGTGTGGAGCTCAAGGCCAAAGCCCCAATAGTGAATGTTCAGCTTTAAGAGGCAAGTATTTGACATTGTGATTTCCATGTGCTATTAATCCATGGAAATTGTAAAAATGATGTAAACAAATCTCATGCAATAAAAATACCAAGGGGATGGATATGGATGCAACTATATGAGGGGGCTATGTGTATCCACTAGGGAGAGGTGAGTGGGTTGTGGGATTGAACCCTAGGATTCCATATGTCATCTTGAGAGCCCATTTGAATGTCCTAGTTGTCATTTAATTCTGTGTAAGGATGAATGCAAAAAATTGTTCATGAGGTTGATGGAGTATGGGTTGCCCTAAAATCTGTAAGGTAGGGTATGGGCTTGGTTTGCTTGACCCATAAGTCACTCCAACTCATTGGAGGATGTTTTTTCTCATCCCCATTCCATGGGAATCATTCAAGCTTCAATAGGGAGAGGAGACGTGGAGGGATCAGGGAAGAGAACCATAAATCACGATATGGGAAAAAAACCATGATTGGCAGAGCCAAGATCGCTCAGGAATCTGCATGGGAAGTGAAATCTATTGGGGGATCCATAGACCTGAACCTTGGGACGATTTGGAGAGTGTTGGATGCCCAGGAATCTGTAGAGAAACCCAGGTTTGATAGCCGAAATCCCAGTCGCGAGACAGATCTTTTCATCCATAACCCTGAGGAGATCGAAGCGTGGATGACAGAGTGGAAGAGAGAGTAGAGGTTGGAACCAATTGATAAAATCGGTGAAGAGTGTTTGATTGAGTTGTAGATGTTTGTAGATTTGTGGTTGAGCTCACTAGCTTAGCGTTCACCTCTATTTTCCCTTAGCATGCTTGATAAATCCAACTGTGTGTTTGCTTAGCATGATTGTTGGTGTGAAACCAAGGCTGTGAGTAAACCTGGGTAGTTCCTCCTTAGTGGATACATAGCCCATATCAGGGGTGGTCTTTGAGTGATGAAAGAATACAGGTTGGGAAGAGACCTATGGTTGGGTTGGAACGCTGCAGTCCATGGTGACTTCATCTTAAATATAAGTGTTTCCTGTTGCCTCTTATTATGCCAATTTTATATACATGAATGATTGTTTGTTATGTCAAAATGCATAGATTGATCTAGCTGAATAATGGAACTGAATACCTGTACTTTATGTTGTTATTATGCCTAGGATGAAATGCTAATAAATGCATTTTGAGGGTGTGTTAATTAGGTTTAATTCAACTGTGTTTTGCATCCATGTGTTTTATTTATATGTAAATTTGTTCATTGATTAATAGGGATAAGTTTGGTTGAGGCCCTAGATGTGCATAAGGTTCAATTAGGGATTTGGGGAGGAAATAGAAACCCCCCTGTGGTGTTCATGCTTTCCCTATGGATCAAATTAAGGGAAGGGCCATGAATGAGGAGCATAAGATCCCTTACAGAGTGGTAAAGAGGCCTTGATGAAGTTTGGGGCCAAATTTTGCGTTGGAATAAGGACAATATCAAAGCCATTGGAAGTGGAAGAGGATCATGCAGTTGTATAAGGCTCACTAAGATCTTTCCAAAATCACTGGGATTTCCAGAAATGGACTTAGAATGAAGAAGATATTGGCTTGAGAAGTTGGCTGTAACAGGGGTATATGGCCGACTTCCGACCTTCCGAACCCGCAATGTAGATTGCATATCACGGAATCTAGAGGTGTGAATTCTCGGCATGGTGCTTTGGAATTCCAAATTACAACTCCCGTAAGCCGGATTGCGGAGTGCAGAATTTAGAGGAGTATTTTCTCCGGAGAAGTGAATTGGAAATTCCGACTCCCGCAAGCTGGATTGCAGAGTGTGGAAGTCAGAGGAGTATTTTCTCTGGTGTTGTGAATTGGGAATTCCGACTTTCGACTCCTGCAAGTCGGATTGCGGAGTGCGGAAGTCAAAGGAGTATTTTCTCTGCAATTGTGAATTGGGAATTTCGACTTCCGACTCCTGCAAGCCGGATTGCAGAGTGTGGAAGTCAGAGGAGTATTTCCCCTGTAGTTTTGATTTGGGAGATTCGACTTCCGACTCCCATAATCCATATTGCGGAGTGTGGAAGTCAGGGGCGTGTTTCTTCGACACCGTGTAATTGACGTTCTGACTTTCCAATTCCCGTATCGCGAAGTGCGGAATACGGAAGTCAGAGAGGTGTTTCTTCAACATCGTATAATTGGCATTCCGACTTTTTGATTTCCGCATCACGGAGCGCGGACTGTGGAATTCTGACTTTTCGAGTCCTGCATCACGGATTGAAGACTACGGTAGTCGGAGAGGTGTTTATCGACGCTGTGTAATTAGTGTTCCGTCTTCTGGCTTCCAACTTGAGGCTTGCTGCTTGCGGAATTGTGGATTGCGGACTGAGATCATTGCAGCTGTGTAAAAGTGCATAGTTGGAAAAAAATTATTAGGTTGTTCCCCCATCACTCTAAATGGCACTGAGGTGACCAAGGACGTGACACACATAATAGTAAATTTTTCTATCAGCTACTTGTTTAACACAACCAATTCTTGATCTACATAACTCAATTTTTACAATTTGAAGGTTAGTAGTTTTAATTTTTTTGTCTCCTTTAATATTTTATATTCCTATACTTATGGCATGGAAAGATCATTCATGGGATAATAAATTGAATTACCCGAGTATGATTGCTCAATTTTTAAGAGTATTTTCCTCTCTACAGGATTATATTATCCATTATAATGTAAGGAGCAATTTAGGGTTGCAATTCAAATGATTTATAATGACTCACATTATTTACTCCTAGTTCTCATTGTAATATAAAGCTCCATTAAAAAAATTTAATATCATATAGCTTTATGAATTAAATTCATAATGGATAATTTTTAAATTTATGTAATTTTATTTTCATGGGGAAACTCGTTTATAAGATTTTCCATTTTGTTTATACTCGAGAAATATTCTATTTCCATTTATGTTTTCATAAACATTATGTGTACTTTTAGTTTATATCATTATAATAAAGCTATCATTTATTTTCCATTAGACCTTTGATGTAAATATAGAGCCTATACATAACATAAGCGATGCAACCTTTTAGTCCAATATTTAGAAGCAATATTACCAAATAAAACACCCCTCCCAAGGTTAATCATAACCCTTAGAAGGGTTGGACTAGGTTTAAATTCTAAACATGTTGCAATTTATTCTATTGATCTCAATATTTCTCTTACAATTGTAAGGATTGTATCAATAAAGATCATTTGTACTTATAATTCTTCAATGGAGTTTTTTGTAATAGGTAATTACAAAGCCAACTCCTGAAGAATCAATAGCGCTTGCTAAGTTAAAGAGGTGAATGGTGAATATGGGTGATGGGAAATGTTATTGCCCTTGCTGTGAATCAGGGTATTTTTTAAGGATTCTAATATTATACTTAAGTATAGTATTCTAGGCGATTATTATGGATTGAAAAAAAACATATATATAGATAGGTAGGCAAATATCAAATATGAAACATACAATTTACTCCTAAAATTTGTAAATTTTGGAGAAAATTATGATAAAAAAACATATTTTTTGTATATATAGGCGATATTATTGACTAAAAATGACCAAATAGCGATTTTTTTTTTTGAAAAAATAGCCAATTGGCAAAATTTCGCCCCTAAAAATTACCCTGCCGTGAATGCATCAGATATAATGAAAAAAAAAGTTTATTAACAACAGTTGAAAGACATTGTAGGGAGTATGGTAATGTTGAAGGGGGGTATGAATATTGTCCCATGGTAAGTTATTCATTATAGGTCTTTGTACATATTGATTGTTTTTATAAATTTCCTTTCATTTTAATATTTTTTATATACTATAATTTTATTTGATTGCCTATATTATTTGCAAAGAGAAATAATCCTAGGTATGTGATACAGCTTAGTATGCCATTTCAAAATAATATTGTACAATTTAAGGAAGATGGTATGGATATTGAAGATCATGTTAATCCTATGGAAGAATATGACACTAATAATATAGTTGAGGATGATGGGACAAATAGATTCATCCAATACTTCTTTAATTTTCCCATGAATGAGGACAACAATGATGTTTATGATGTATGTGTGCTCGAGAGTGCCATAGAACCCCTTCATGAAGGCGCAACAAATAATATTTTATCTGTTGTATTTTTGTTAGTGAACTTGAAGGTATTGAATCATCTATGAAACATGTGTCTCACATAGATCTTAAGGTACACAATATAATTTGTCACATATACATAAATGTTGAATTCTTTTTATCTATTTTTTATGTCCATTGATATATAAATTAAGGATGCAATAGTTATATTGATTACTCTTATTTACATTAACCAATTATGTTTTATATTGTCGTAGATTTATAGGTGATTTTTTCTTACCATCACCAAATAAGTTGCCTCACACCTACCGAGAATTATCTTTTATTTTGAAATATATTGGAATGGATTATCAGGCTATTGATGCATGTCCCAATGATCATATTATATATTATGGACAATATGCATCAGAAACGAAATGCCCACAATGTCAAATCAATATATATTGAACCGATCAAGTAACAAATAAGGTGCCTCACAAGGTTCTTTTTTATATTCCAATGATTCCATGTTTGCAGTGATTGTTCAGGTGCGAAAGCATAGCATAGTTTATGGATTACCATGCATGGAACATAAGTGAATATGGTATTCTTAGAATTCCTGCAGACGGTTCTGTATTTAGGAACATCGAAGTAATATGGCCGATTTTAAGGAAGAACCTCGTAATATTAGGCTTTCATTAGTAGTTGATGGTGTCAATCCATTTTGTGAGCTCAGTTCAACTTATTCAGTGTGGCCTATTTTTGTTATAAACAACAAACTTCCTCCTTAGATGTCAATAAAGTGGGAGCACACAATGTTGACAATGATTGTTCAAGGTATTTGTTTATAATGATATTTTTGTTTGAATGTAGCATTTCATTTGTCTTGTTCATTGCTTAATTTCATACACAAACACACATAAGGTAGTAATTATGTGTACTTTCAACCTATTAGGTAAGTACCAAGTGAAATATATGAATGTATATATTGAGCCTCTTTTCGACTAGCTACTAAAGTTATGGGCTGGCATCACTATGTATGACATCTATAGACCAATAGGTCAAAGAAGATTTTAATTCCATGCAATGATTATATGTACAATTCATGATGCCCCACGGATAACACATTTTTGTGGTATTCAACACACTACCACGCTTCAATAGTATAGAACTTTATGATAATATCATGCATGATTTTTAAATACTTCATTGTTATATAACTAATATTGGCATTAATCCATGTATTGCAGGTCTTCAAACAAAGGGTAAATTTGCATGTCCAATTTGTGGTCCTAGGATGAAATCTCATCATTCAAGAAGTTTAGTAAAGGATGTGTTTGATGAATATACGCACTTCCTACCTAAGAACCATAGGTATCAAGCAACCGATAAACATCTTCTCAATGGGAAAGAAGAGATTGCAATAAAATCATGAAGAATGACACCTTGTCTATGGAAGTTGGAATATAATATAAGTCGTCAATGTAAGCAAATCGTTTATGTATCATATGCAATGTTTTACAATTGTGATTTGTGTTGAATTCTCATGTTTAACGTATCTAATAATTACTGTTCGTAATTTCATTTACATATCATAAATCTCATCGTCAAGGTAGTGAACAACTTCCACAAGGAACGAAAAGTTACCCCAAACAATTCAATAGGTTTTCCGACTATGACCACCTACAAATAGTTCCTTTGTTTGATATAATGCATATCGGTAAGAACATAACTTAAATGTTTTGGAGAATGATAGATGGAAGGAGTGATAAAAAACAAAATTTCAAAATTTGTAGTGACATTTAGGAAGCCAATCATTCAATGCAAAATATGGTTGATTCAAATAGCAATGGAGTAGACTATATCAGTCTTCCATGTTTATTTATAGAGCAGTAAAACAATTCTATAAAAGAGGTCATTCGAAAAATTAGATTTATGACGATATTTTCTTCAAACATAAAGAATATCTTAACAAAGAAAGGTGAATTTGGTGGGGTAAAACTTCATTATTGGCAAACCTTCATTAAGGTAATTATTCTAGTAGATCTCTCTCTCTCTCTCTCTCTCTCTCTCTCTCTCTCTCTCTCTGTATATATATATATATATATATATATATATATATATTGGTAGTAATTATTTTAATCTCTTTTGATTTTGTAATACTTCTTTCAATCTATTTTCAATAAAATAATGATTTTTTTTGTTATAGTATGTTCTACCTCTATCTCTCCCTAACAACTTTGACAACAACATAAAACAAATTATCTATGATCTTGTCAACTACATGGGGTAAATAATGAATTATATTAAAAAAAAGTTTGTTGCATAAGTTGTTGATCACAAGTGTTAAATACTTGGAATGTATATATTGTTTATGTTGAAACTTCCATAAAGAAGATATGAAATATTAGAGGAGAGAAATTCCTTGACTAATGTGTGAAATGCAAAAGTATCTACCTATGCCATTTTTCAATGTGCAAGAACACTACCTCATACACCAAGTTGAGGAGATTGAAATGTGTGGACCTGTACACACAAGGTCAATGTGGATGGTCGAGAGGCACTTGAAATAATTGAAGGCTTTGGTTAGACAAAGAGAACATCCTGAGGGTTCTATGGTGGAGAGATATAAAGTGTATAAATCCACGGTGTATGTTAGTTATATCTTCCTAAACTAGGCTCAAGAAACATTAATATGCATATAATTTGGGATGCTTAATCCCTGAAAATATTTGAAAGTTGGGAGGTCCCACTCGAGAAGGGTAGACCGAGGAAAGTGAAAGGTATAAATTAGATGGTTTAGTTATATAATACTTTCCATTGTTAATTTTTATCTATATTGTACTTATTTAATTTTTATTGATCCATCAATTATTAATATTCTTTATTCTGATTAATTTATATTCTTTTCTCATACATTCGGTCTAGAGTGGGATGCACTACATTTATACATTGCAAGCAATCTTGATTAGATGAAGATATGGATAGAACAATGTAAACAACGTGATGGTAGGTTATCATGGGAAGGGGTGGCTACATCAGTTAAAGGAGATCACTACACTAAAATATCCCAATATTATGTAGAGGGAAATTAATTTAGTAGTACACGTTTTAACAAATAAACATGTAAGCATATTCACCCACATTTTTAGTTATTTTCCATTATATTAATGTATCTAGTGGCGTGTTTTAAAAATATTTTCTAAGTTGAAATATGTTCATTAATTGATAATTATTTTTTAGGTGTTGGGGGTATTGTAGTTGAAACACCACAAGGATTTGTGGTGCAATGGGTGTAAATTTTGCATCCAAAAGTTGGATGACAAGAATAAAACCACAGATTCTGGGATACTGTAGTATTTTAGGTCACTAATGTTTCCTCTAGAAGTGATAGGCATCCAACATTATCAAAAAAAAATACTATGGGTATTTGGAATATATAATTGAGCGTGAATTTGGATCCTTCAAGTTAGTTATATTTGAGGTAAAATGGTGCAGGTTACAAATGAATGAAAATGATCTTGAAAGAACTATTATTGAGAATGATAATGGATTTACTATGGTTAACACAAGGACATTTGATATGGGTACAAAACCCTATGTCCTTACAAGCCAATGCAAGAAGGTATTCTATTTAGAGGTTCCAAGTAAAGCAGGTTGGTCATTTGTTGTTAGATATGATCCAAGAGGAAGGATTGTAATGTATAATGTACTTGAAGAATATGATATTGAAGAAGACGATGATGCATAGGAGCATCATGAGGTAGATGTATTGTCAGATAAAAAAGTTGAAGAAGATGAGCAGCCAAATGTAGATGACAATGTTCTCAATGATGATATACATGATGATGATGATATTATCCAAAACGATGTTGATGTTGATGTGGTCAATCCATTCAACATCGATTTTGAAATATCACATGATACATATGTGGAGTTTGATGAAGAATAATATTAATGATATTTATGAAATGTATAATCATCGTCACAATCACTATAATCATCATCATCATTGCCATCATCATCATCATCGTCTCCATCATCATCATCATCGTCATTGTTTTCATCATTGTCATCATCATCATCGTCGCCATTGTTGATGTATATGTAACTTCGAAATGTATTTCACCTATGTATATTGTACTCCTATAGAGATGATATTATTCCTCTATACGGAAGTGTCGTCATTTGTATTGAGAAGTGTCGCAAGTGTCGTAACTTGCAGTGATGGGTTATTAGACCACCAAGTGTGGGGTCGGCCCTGATTAGTATAACCATGGTTTATTAGACTGAGTTACACAAGTTGTCCTTGCTAGGTTATTAGGAAGGTCAGGTCATGTATAAATAGAGTGCAGGAGGCACTCTATTTGATCATCTCATTATTCACTCCTACATCACTCGGAAAGTGGTACACTAGTTGAGGAGGAGGAGTAGCTGCTAGTAGAAGACTATCTCTTGTACTTTGGTTGTTTCATTGCTCTTTCTATCTCTGAGGAAGTTGTGGGGTTTTTCACCTTTATGGTTTTCCCCAGTGAAACTCTGTGTGGTCTTGTCTCATGTGATTGCTTGGTGTGATTGATATGCATTTTTATACTTGATATGCTGTACATGTTATTCTCTTAGTAAAGATCCTAGAGTATGTTGAATTAATGCTCAAAAATTAACATGGTATTAGAGCTAACCTGAGAAGAAGACATTGTGCAGTGGCAGAAACTAGGGTTTCTTGTTTATTGGGTTTCTCTCCACATATTTTAGAAAAGCAACAAGGTATATTGACTCTACTCATCAAGGAGAATCTTTTTGTCCAATCAGAATTCAATTCTGGGCATTTCATTTTTGGTTATAAATATTAGGGTTTCCACAAAAATAGGAATTTCTGAAATCTGAGGACATAGATGGAAGCTACTTGGAAAAATCGAAGTTTAGAGATTTGGATCGAGATTTTTGGTTGGGTGAAGCTCCGAGAAACTCAAACCCTAATTCAGGGTCCTCCCTAGTGAATCCGGGAAGACTAAAAGGCATTTCCGAAGGAAGAAACTTTGCAGATTTCAAATTCTGAATATACCAGGCTGATCAGCTCATCAAGGCACATCTTTCTATCCTTTCAGAAAATTGAAATTCACATTTTGAATTTTTAGGGTTTCTCTGACAAACTCTAATCCAGTACCAGATCCATATTTCTGCAAATCAAGTGGTAAGACCTAAATCTTTTATTTCCATTTGAGTTTCTCATTAAGATGTCTCACCACACCAAGATTGAGGATAAGCTTGAAGGGGCTGATAACTTCCAAGCATGGATAGTATTGCGTTAATCCTGGAAGAAAATGAATTGGACACTTACATAAGTTCTGAGGTCCCTATCCGAGAAGAAGAAGAGGCTAAGGCCTTGCATAAGAAGAACTTGGTCAAGGAAAAGAGGATCATTGTTGATTCTATAAAATACCATCTCATACCACATGTGTCATCTCTAAAGACACCCAAGGAAATGTTTGATTCCCTGACCAAGCTATTTGAAGGGAAGAACATAAATCGGAAGATGACTCTATGGAATCAATTGAAAGGGGTAAAGCTTTAGAATGGAGAGACCATTCAATCTTATTTCTCTAAGGTCTCTCAGATCAAGGAACAACTTGAAGCTGTGGATGAAGTAATGGACAATGGTGAAGTTGTCATGACCACATTGAATGGCCTACCTACGTCATGGGATTCCTTTATTCAAGGAATTTGTGCAAGAAGGAAGTTGATCTCCTTCAGTAGATTGTGGGAGGAATGTTCACAAGAAAAGTCTAGGCTTGTAGCCCTTGAAGAAAATATGGGAAGTGAAGATCAAGCTCTCGCAACTCACACCAAAATAAGCAAGCCCAAGAAGGAGCACTCTCATTACAAGAGAGCCTCTCACAGCCATCAAATGAATAAGAAGGATCTAAGATGCTTTACATGTAATAAGAAGGGACACTTTGCTGCAGATTGTTCCAAGAACAAAAGGGACAATAACAAAAACAACTTCAACAACAAGAAGAAGAATAAAAAAAGAAGATATCATGCTCATGTTGCTGAGGATGATGAGCCTCCCAAGAAGAAGGCTAGATCAGAAAGTGATGACTCATCAAGCGAAGATGAATATGTTCTAATCTCTGCTCTCACAAGTACTATCTCTCATGGTTGTAATGATTGGTTTATTGACAGTGGGGCTTCCAAACACATGACTGGATTTAAAGAATCTTTTGTAAACCTATCTGAACATGAGTCACCCCATAAAGTGAAAATTGGGGATGACTACCAATATCCTATCAAAGGAAGTGGTGAAGCTTCTTACAACCTAGACTCTGGAAAGTCTTTGAAGATGAAAGTGGTTCTATATGTACCTAGGCTCAAGAAAAATCTACTCTCCATATCTACATTGGATGCAAAAGGCATGAGGGTTGCATTTGTAGATGGCCAAGTACTCATGTGGCCAAAGGGAAAGACCATAGATGATGCAGTAGTAATTGGAGAGCAAGAGGGACGATTGTACAAATTGAAGGGACAGCCTGAACATGCCATGGTACATGAATCCATGGAGCCAAGTGAACTTTGGCATAGAAGGCTTGCACATGTGCACTATAGAGCACTACCAATTGCAAGCAAAATTGTAGAGGGTCTTCCTGAAATCAAGACAAAGCATGAAGGTGTTTGCAAAGGATGTGCAAAAGTAAAGAACATTAAGAAGGCATTTCCAAGCAATGAAAGCAAAGCTAAAGGAATCTTGGAAATTATCCACTCCGATGTATGCGGTCCAATGTCATCTAGTTCTCTGAGTGGGTATGTATACTATGTCTCTTTCATTGATGATTTCTCTAAGAAGACTTGGGTTTACTTCTTGAAGAACAAAGATCAAGTGTTTGATGAGTTCAAGGAATTCAAAGCCTTGATGGAAAATCAAACTGATAAGAAGATCAAGACATTCAGATCCGACAATGGCAGAGAATTCACTTCAGGTGATTTTAAGAAGTTATGCAATGTTTCAGGGATTAAGAGGGAGTTGACTGCTCCCTACAATCCACAACAGAATGGAGTTGCAGAAAGGAAAAATAGAACAATCATGGAAGCAACACAGGCAATGCTGCATGACTAGGATCTACCTATGCATCTATGGGCATAAGCAGCTAGGACAACTGTATATGTGCATAACAGAACACTTCACAATATATTGGACAACAAGACACCAGAAGAGGTATTCTCTAGTAAGAAACCTGAAGTCAACCATCTCATAATATTTGGTTTCCCAGTATACACTCATGTTCCAAAAGAAAAGAGGACAAAGCTAGATCCTTCAAGAAAGAAGGGCATCTTTGTGGGGTACAGTGAAAGCTCGAAGGCTTACAGAATATACTTTCCAGGGTTCAAGAAGATTTATGTTAGCAGGGATGTAACATTTGATGAAAACTCAGCTTTCATCAAGTCAAGGAAGGCACCTGTTGAAGATCATGAAGAACCAAAGGAAACCAGATTTCAAGACAACATCATGAATGATGCAATTCTAGAAGCAGATTGTGAAGTTGAAGATCCACAAATACCTATAGATCCACCTCGTGAGGAGAACTCTCACAAGAGGAAACCTTCATGGGATAGAGAGCTCATTCAAGATGCAGAAAGGTATGGCATTCCATAAGAAGAACACAGAGCAAGGAAGAGAACTTGATCTCATACTAGCTATGTTGCCTTACTCTATGACATTATGAACAAAGAACCTTCCAATCATGAAGAAGCAGCGAAAAAGAAAGAATGGAAGGATGTCATGGTCAAGGAATACCAGTCGATCATGAAGAATGATGTTTGGGATGTAGTCCCAAGACCTGAAGGGAAGTCTATGGTGACTTCCAAATGGATCTACAAGATCAAGCATGCTGCAGATGGCAGCATAGAGAAATACAAAACAAGATTTGTAGCTCGTGGCTTCTCCTAGAAAGAAGGGATTGATTATGAAGAGACTTTTTCTCCTGTGGCCAGATACACTTCCATTAGATCAGTACTTTCTCTGGCTATAGTGATGAAATGGAAGATACACCAAATGGATGTCAAGACAGCTTTCTTGAATGGTGTAGTCGAGGAGGAAGTGTATGTGGAGCAGCCACTAGGTTTTGAGACAGATGACAGGGAGTCATATGTGTGTAAGTTGAAGAAATCCTTGTATGGCTTGAAGAAAGCTCCTAGGACTTGGTATGGTAGGATAGATAGCTTTCTATCTAGTTTGGGCTTTACCAAGAGTAAAGCAGATTCCAACCTTTACTACAAGGTTGAGGAAGGAAATCCTGTGATACTACTCTTGTATGTGGATGACCTGTTTGTTATAGGTGAGGATGGTTTGATTGTCGATACCAAGAGGAATCTTGCAGCCGAGTTCAAGATGAAGGACTTGGGCATGATGCACTATTTTCTAGGCATGGAGGTGTGGCAGAATGCAGATGGAATCTTCCTTGGACAAGGAAAGTATGCAGTAGAGATCCTGAAGAGGTTCGGGATGATGGACTGCAAGGCCATGGCCACACCTATGGAATCAAACCTGAAGCTTCTGTGTGATGCTTCATCTGATCCGGTTGATGTCACTATGTATCGTCAGATGATTGGGTCCTTGATGTACCTGATGAACACGGGACCAGATATTTGCTTTGCAGTGAACACATTGAGCCAGTTCCTGGCGGATCCTAGAAGTGTTCACCTGGTTGTTGTAAAGCATATTCTAAGGTACCTGAAGGGTACAATTGATTATGGGCTCAAGTATGATGTGAATCAAAGATTAACCTGCAAGGTTATGTTGATTCAGACTGGGTAGGCAGTGTTGCAGATAGGAACAACACTTCACGGTGCTTCTTCAGTATGGGATCAAGTGTGATCTCTTGGTTTAGCAGGAAGCAGTCCTACGTAGCACTGAGTACAGCCGAAGTAGAGTATGTTGCAGCTTGTTCGGCTAATTGTGAGGTAGTATGATTGAGGAAGCTATTGTCTGAGTTATTTGATCTCCAGTTGGATGCTACTGGTATCTTTTGTGACAACTAGAGCTATGTGAAGTTGTCTGAGAACCCGTTGTTCCACGACAGGTCGAAGCACATAGAGATCAAATATCACTATATTAGGGATATGGTGCAAAGAGGAGTAGTGAAGCTTCTGTATGTTGCGACGGATGAGCAGGTTGCAGATGTGCTGATGAAGCCACTAGCCAAAGTGAAGTTTGAGTACTTCAGAGAGAGGCTTGGTGTTCTTCATATTGATGACACTTCGAGGAAGAAGTGATGGATGTATTTTTAGGAGCCATTCCGAGCATGATGAGAGGAGGCTCCTTCCATGGCTGCAAATGTAAGCGCTAGATGATGAGCATTAGGATGATGCTCCAGTTACTGCTCTATATATGCATCATGTTGGATGCTTGTTATGATTAGTTGGATCATGTATATATGCATCATGTTGGATGCTTGTTATGATCAGTTGGATCATGTATATGTATATGCATCATGTTGGATGCTTGTTATGATCAGTTGGATCATGTATATGTATATGCATCATGTTGGGTGCTTGTTATGATCAGGTAGATCATGTATTTGGATATGTATCAGGTGGATACATTGTATGATCAGGTAGATCATGTACTTGTATATGTATCAGGTGGATACATTGTATGATCAGGTAGATCATGTATTTGTATATGTATCAAGTGGATACATTGTATGATCAAGTAGATCATGTATGATTATATGTATCAGGTAGATACAATGTATGCATCAGGTGGATGCATTTCACGATCAGGATGATCATGGATGATGAGCTTCAGGATGTTTCTCCAGATGATATGCATCAGGATGATGATCAAGATGATCATGTGATGATGACATGCATCAGGACGATGCAGTGATGATGATCAGGATGATCATGTACATCAGGATGATGTATGGTGAGTATCAGGTTGATACTCTTTGGCCATGGATAAGTTGTGCAGACAAGCATATAATATGGCCCTGGGAGGTTTGCAGATACTCTTTCAAGGTTTTTCCTATGGCATATAATGTGGCTCTGGGATATCTGGTAAATGCTCTTTCGAGGTTTTGCTTGGGAGGACATATAATTTGGCGTTGGGAGGTTTGCAGATACTCTTTCAAGGTTTTTCCTATGGCATGTAATATGGCCCTGGGATATCTGGAAAATGCTCTTTCGAGGGTTTGTCCTATGGTGTGTAATATGTCCCTGGGAGATTCGATAGGTTGGGCTGTGTGCCCGTAATAAGTCCTAGGATACTCTTGTGAGGTTTTTCCATGACCACATGTAATTTGGCCCTGGGAGATCTGATAGGTTGGGATGTGTGCCCGTAATAAGTCTTGGGATGATCTTGCGAGGTTTTGTGGTGACCACATGTAATATGTCCTTGGGAGATCCTATAGGTAGAGCTGTGTGCTCGTAACAGCCTGGGATGCTCTTGCGAGGTTTTGTGGTGAGGTCACATATAATATGTCCCTAGGAGATCCTACAGGTAGATATGTGTGCTCGTAACAGCCTGAGATGCTCTTGCGAGGTTTTATGACGCACGTAATAAGTCCTGAGGATTCCACAGTATGGCCAGTGATGAAGACCTGTAGGTGGTGGGCCTACATCCAGTATGAAAAAGGATTGGCTCTATAGAACTTCCTATGGCGAGGAGATTGGAGATTGATTGAGATAGCAGTAGTAGTGATGGTGACGATGACGATGATTTGATGGTGATGATCCAGTGACGATGATCCAAAGAAGAAGACCTGTGCTAGCAGATCTATGTCGAGAAATACCTTCCTAGTTAAGAGGGAGTGTTGATGTATATGTAACTTCAGAATGTATTTCACCTATGTATATTGCACTCCTATAGAGATGATATTATTCCTCTATATGGAAGTGTCGTCATTTGTATTGACAAGTGTCGCAAGTGTCGTAACTTGCAGTGATGGGTTATTAGACCACCAAGTGTGGGGTCGAACTTGATTAGTATAACCATGGGTTATTAGACTGAGTTAGACAAGTCGGACCTGCTAGGTTATTAAGCAGGCCAGGTCATGTATAAATAGACTGTGGGAGGCACTCTATTTGATCATCTCATTATTCACTCCTACATCACTCAGAAAGTGGCGCACTAGTTGAGGAGGAGGAATAGCTGCTAGTAGAAGACTATCTCTTGTACTTTGGTTGTATCATTGCTCTTTCTATCTTTGAGGAAGTTGTGGGGTTTTTCACCTTTATGGTTTTCCCCAGTGAAACTCTGCATGTCTATTGTCTCATGTGATTGCTTGGTGTGATTGATATGCATTTTTATACTTGATATGCTGTACATGTTATTCTCTCAGTAAAGATCCTAGAGTATGTTGAATTAATGCTCAAAAATTAACAATCATCATCATTATCATCATTGTCATCATCATCATCATCATTTTCATCATCACTGTATTCATCATCATCATCGTCGTCATCATCATCATCATCATCACTCTCTTCATCATCATGATCATTATCATCGTAATCATCGTCTTCGTCATCATCATCATCATCATCGTCATCATCATCATCATCATCATCATCATCATCATCATCATCATCATCATTAACATCATCCTCATCATCATCCTCATCACCACCACCACCACCACCACCATCATCATCATCATCATCATCATCATCATCAAAACTATATTCATCATCATCGTTGTCATTGTCATCATTATCATCATCATCGTTATCGTGATCATAACCATCACCATCATCACGATCATCATCATCATCATCACTGTATTCATCAACATCATCATTATCGTCGTCATCATCATCATCATCATCATCATCATCATCATCATCATCATCATCAATATATCCACCATCGTCATCATCATCATCATCATCTTCCTCCTTGTCATCATTGTCATCACCATCACCATCATCCTCACGAGTGGGTTTGAAGTGTTCAAATATGGAATTTGGACCACCAACAACAAGTAGCACAATGAATATATTCCCAGTTTACAAGGATTGATGTTGAAAAGTGGATGGACATGTCACATGAGTGATAAGTATGTTAGATTCAATAAACAGAAATAGTTGTGATATGCAAATGGAGGCATTTCTTGTGTACACATACTAGCTATAAGATAGGTGTAAAGGTTATCGACTATGAAACAATGAGAAATCTATTTCTTACCAATAATGTTTTCTTCTAGACCCAAAGGATAAAGGTGCGTGAAAAAAACTAATATATAGAAATCCATTTCCACCCAACTAATAAACCACACCTAGCAAGGAGTTGTGGCTTGAGAATTCTAGATGACCTGGAATTGGCATTAAATAACTTTTCTTTCTAGCGAAATTCCAAAGATGAGTTTGGGAACATTTTTTATTTGTGATAATAGCTCCAAAAAGACAAAGTTTCATTTATTATAAAATCAAAACCCAAGGATATTGGTCATTTATATTTTAACCTAGAACCTTAAAAATTAAAAACCCACTTCACTTATCATAACATTGACTATGGTGCTTCATGACAATTTAATATAAATGCCCAAAAATGAAATGTTGTCCTCAAGTCGAGGTAGGATAAGGGGCACTCAAAACAACTTGTCCTTGATCATAGTTCCAAAGAAGTCAAAGATTTTCCCATGGTAGAATTATGAACCAAGGGATTTATTTATCTCTAAACCAACATGTAATTAAAAAATCCATCCACTAAATCGATCAAAACTCTAACCATGGTGCTTTGTGGGATTCCAACATAAATGATAAAAAATGGGACATTTTGAGTGTCAGTTGTGATAGTGCAAAACCAATCCTAAACCTCCTAACCCCTAAACCTCTATCCTCCTAACCCCTAACCCTCCTAACCTCCTAACCCCCTAACCCCATAATCCTCCTAACCCCCTAACCCCATAACCCTTCTAACCCTCTAACCCCCTAAACCTGTATCCTCCTAACCCCTACCCCCTAGCCTATAACATACAAAGCAAATTATATTGAAACTAAAAAACTAAAAATATATGTGATATATTATATCACATGTAAAGTCATATGTAACTCTAAACCAATTCACATCTAGACTAAACTAATTTGCATCCAATATTAATATGTGAGCATCAACCTTCCTCTAAACTAGTTTGCAACTAGTAATAAATCGGCCTTTAGTCTAAACCAAATCGCATCCATTCTAAACCAATTCACATCCACTCTTAATATGTGAGCATCAACCTTCCTCTAAAATAGTTCACAACTAGTCTTAAATCGGTACCCAAATAGGAATAGCACTAAACCAGTTCACCAATTCGAAATCGATGGCCAAATTGAAACAACACTAAGCCAATGAAAAATTGTGCGTGGGGAGGGGCGGATTATGGATCCTCCCTAATATAGTCACCAAAATTAGTATGGTGTGAATAATCACCCAAACGTGCAAAAAACACATACCAATGGGTTGTGCATTCCTTGATATTGATTTAGAATGAGGGAAAAAAAAACAACAAAATAAACTAAACTAAACTAAGAATATCTCATCATTCTTCAATCACATCACACATAAAGAGTTCCATTGCAATGTATAATGAATCAAAGAATGTTTTTTTTATATTATCACAAATAAGTGGTATAGAAATGAGCACCTTGGTATAGTGAACAGGAAGAGGGGCCTTTGCATCTATCCAAAGGGAAGGCCCACTTGTATCCTTTGCAACCTCACAACTTCCAGCCAACCATCACAATGATGATCTTGTTTAGGTGAAGTAGAAAGTCAGATATGGATTTCTTCTAGTTCTAGGAGAATTTTGGTAGCATGGCAATATGAGTGAGAAATGGAAATTGCATGTATGGAATGGTGGACTTGAGGGATTTTTTATAGGCACAAGAGTGGTCAAGAGATGGATCTAAAAGCAATGTGAACATTCTCCCTTTCCTTTGATTGCTTAGTGGATATGTTAGGTTCTTGAGCCATAGATTAGTTAACTAACTCGGACCATGTCAACATATGTGTCCACTTTTCCCCCCTTCTTCATTAAGGAAGCTGGAAATAACAAAATTTTGACTAAAATCATTTTTTGGGACCAAGTGGCACTTATTGGGGGAAAAGATGTGGTCCACATTACTGATTTCTAGGGAAAAGTCACGACCTTCTTATAGGGTGGTCAATTTAGGGTTTGAATTTGATTTTTTGGCATTTTATTACTTCCTTAAGGTTATATGGATGTAATGAGACGGAAAAATGGTGCCAATAATGTGGAATGATGATGCATAAAGATGATTAAGCTCATGACATGGAAGGTGAGCAAATTTGGCTATTAACATTTGTAACCATTGGACCGATAATACTACATCTAATCATCATGAGGGTAGATTATAGACATTTAATTCTAGGTTATAATATTGTATTTGCAACTTGATCTTTTGGCATTTATTGACAATTTTGATCTTTTTAGCTTCCTCCACCATTGCCTTCATATTAGGTATGGGTACACAAAAATGTTTAATCTCCTTGAAATATTAATATTGACACAATTATAGATACTTCCTATATCAATACAAACCATAACATTAGTATTTTGATGTGTTAATCATTATATTCTAACATTAAATTTCTATTAAATTATATTAACTTATTATTGGTCAGCTAGAACCCTAATCGTAATTGTATGGTTCGCTAGAATTGTAATTGTACCCTAATTTTTCTCCTATATATATGTATAAAAAATATAAGCACCCTCTCACGATCCTAAATTTTTGTTTAAACATTTATTTGTATATCTTTAATTTATTTTTTAAACATTGATTTCTTTATGAATAAACATTTAGATTCTATAATGTGTATGAATTCACATTCAGAGCATACAATACTGAAACATATAGAACGTACAATACACATAATTTCAAAAAAGTAAATAAGTTCTCAGAAGTAACTCCCATAAATAAATTTTCATAATGAAAAAATATTAAAATACCCAATTATCTAGTTCGAGAAGTCCCATGGATGATCCAATCCATACTTGTGTCTGAATCATTTACCACGCTGTAACGCCCAAAAACTAGAAGAATAGCAAAATCAAACAAATCTGAAGAAAACCTGCAAAACAAATTTTGTATAAAGAAGTATATAAAACAATAATTGGGGATCACATGGAGGAACCCTACTTACCTGGAATCCTGGTGGCTCTTCGGTCTGCAACTAAAGGTGGGGGGACGACTCTCCACCCAACCAATCCCTAGCCAATGGCTGAGTCCCCCGAGTCCCCAACAATTAACCCTATTCCAGTGCTTGCTTCCCTTATTGTCTCTTGTTGATTGCCTCCTTCTGCTCCTTCTCTCCTCCTCTCTCAGCTCCCAACCAAAATGCCAAATAAATCCCCTTTCTCTTCTTCTTCCTCCCCTTTTATTTCCCCTTTCTCCCCTTTTCTTAATTTCTTGTTTAAATTTATTTTAATTTCATAATGAAATTTCACTTCCGTTACTACTCTCCTTTTTTTATTAAATTTTATTATTATATTACTTATATCATATTATACTGAAACTTCTATATTCATATATGGGGGTTGTTACATACTCCCCCCCTTCAGGAAATTTCGCCTCGAAGTTATAATCCTCAATCAATAAATACCATATTTATTTACTCAATCAAGTAAATAATAAACAATATAGTTAGTTAGTACTATTGTGAAGATAGGATAATATGTGAGGCCATCACATAGAAATATCCAACCTACACTAATACAATAAGACACCCTCAGTTACAACATTCTCTTAATTATTTCCCTATGTGTCTAGTATGCAACCATAGTAACAATTATGCATCCAATGGTTGAGGCCCATGAGCCCCCAACAATTAGCCCTATGCTAGTTCTTGCTTTCCTTGTTGTCTCTGCTGAAAACCTCCTTCTTCTCCTTCTCTCCCCCTCTCTCAGCTCCCAACCAAAATTCCAAAAAAATCCCCTTTCTCTTCTTCTTCCTCCCCTTTTACTTCCCCTTTCTCCCCCTTTTCTTAATTTCTTGTTTAAATTTATTTTATTTTCATAATGAAATTTCACTTCTGTTACTACTCTTTTTTTTATTAAATTTTATTATTATATTAATTATATCATATTATATTGAAACTTCTATATTCATATATGGGGGTTGTTACACACTCTTTTTGAACATATACCCAAACTGGGTTAACCACACAGTCTACTAAGAGCAATCGCTTCGACTCCCTAGACTAGAAAACTCACAATAATTTTCTACCCCCATGCCCAAAATCCAACAACAATTTGCACACCCTCTGAATAGGTCTCGATAGATTACACATTTTAGATTTATCTTAGGTTGTGCTCCCACCAAACAAAACCCCTCAACTTCCACTCAAAATCCAAATTTCTCAAGTACCATCCCCCTTTTCAAAATCCTCTTCGCTTGGGAACCCCCTCTCTCGATTCCTTAAGCCTCATTTTATGTTGGAGTTTTCTTGTCTCCAAAGAAACCTCCTAGTATCGGTCCAATGTGCTTTCTCCATCTAACATATAGTTCCTTTAGTATTATCCTCTACTTGGTGCACAAGTAAATAAATATATAATGTTTTATGCACATGTTGGTTTTGATTGACTTCACTTTTTTCCAAGCAGTGAGTTTTGAGGTTTATAAAATCATTTGATTTTATTCTTTATTTAAAATATTTCATTTATTATATTTAATAAATCTGTTAATTAATAATTTTCTATTCTAATTAAATGAAAGTTATAATTAATATTCTAATTCTCAATTAATAATATTTAATTGATACATGATTCATACATTAATCAACCATGCAAGCAAGGTGAATTATTGCACAATTAACTAATTAATTAATAGATTTACTAATGCGACACATGAGAGGTGTGGGTATGCAACTAGCATATGCATACCTCATACACACACTAATATTCAAAAACATGTAGAGAAATTAGATAATGGGGCATTACATAAACCACTACTTCAAAAAAATTCGTCCTAAATTTAGAGTCAAAAGTACACATGCAATCATCTGAACAACATTCAATCTTAATTTGGCAATGATGTGCTATTTATTTATAACATAGAATTTTGCATTTTGATAATATATTAAGCATAAAATTAATACGTACACCCTGTCCCTGAGTAGGGTTCCCAGTCTGACCTAGAGTCATCCTATCCATCCTAAACTCTTCCACCCCCATCCTATCCATCTTCTACTAGAATATGTAGTGGCATTGGCTATACTGACTTAGCCACTCATAAAAACCCCAAGGTAGAAGCATCAACTATATTGACCTAACTTCCTCGGTAGGCAACTGGAAGTTGTTATCACATGGCTAGAGGAGTGTGACTCTCACAAGCCTCCTATGACTCTTGGTTTTTGAGGATAAACAGTGGGAAATTCGTCCACCCCTTGATAGAACTAGGGTCAACCCCTTATACTAAGCCTTATTGTGCCACAATTATTCTTGGAGTTTTGTCAATGAATAACCAGTTTGGGTAACTACGATACCTGCAACACAAACACTTGACCATAAATCATAACATATTCATTTATTTATGATCACAAGTCATTCACATAGAATGCTTGCTAGCATGTCATATTTCCTCAATGTCCATAACATTGGTACTAACCTTGTATAAACTAAATTGGCTCTATCTAACCCAAGTACCTATAGATTATCTTTCAAGACGAAATAACCAAGTATAATTACCAGAATTTCATCCATATAATCAATAATATGTATTATGTCAGTACCATAATTACCAACAATTTATATCAATGTTTTAAAAACCAACATAGATCCATCTTAAACCCGTATCTATCAAGCACCGAGAGGGATCCAATTTCTTAAGGTGTATTTCTTTTTTAAAATTTAAACTCAAAAAATTTGATCTCTCTTGATTGATAGATCCAGGTTTAAGTTTTAAGTTTCTATTTTATAAACAAACATCTATTTTTTAATTACTTTTCATAATATTTTATTTTATGAACCAACATGGATTTTTTTAAATACTTTCCATAATTTTTTATTTTATGAGTCGACGTGAATTTTTTAATACTTTCCATAATTTTTTATTTTATGAGACAACATGAATTTTTTTTAATTATTTTGTTAATACTTTCCATAATTTTTTATTTTATGAAACGACATGAATTTTTTTAATTATTTTGTTACATCACAAACGTTACAACATCTCCCCCATATTGGGTTGTAGAGCACCTCATTTCACACGGTGCAATAATAATTTTCCTCATAAGTGCAACATATATTGCACACCCATCTCTTTGATGTCTACTACACAGTTACTTTCTTTCATACTAGCAATTTAACTATTCATATTCAATCCATCTATATGTCAACTTGAAATAACCATATATATATTTCATGTATAATATATCTATCTTTTCAATGATAAGTTATTTCACAAATAATCTTCAATTAACCATGTATATTCTTTTGCACCACAATACATTTGTCCTACATTCAGGGTATACATGCCACATCCCATATGCATGATCATTAACTGTTGAAATATTGTAACTTCTAAGAATATTATACTTGTACTTTATTATTATGGAGATGTTTCATTCCTCCATGAAGACCTTATTGTATATCCGGAAATGTTTTATTCCTCTGTGGAGAATGTGGTAACTTGGGTTATTAGACTCCCCTAGTGGGGGTCGGCCCTCTATGAGTCATGTGGGTTAAAGGGTTATTAGACCACCCTAGTGGGGTCGGCCCTATCACATTATGTTAAGTGGTTAAGTTGGGGCCGACCTAGTTAATGTAAAAGACAAGTCGGAGTAGTGTATAAATAGAGGAGGTGTGTTCCTCATTTAACACACTCACTCATTATTACACTCACTTGTGATTGGTGCATAGGTGAGGGAGAGATCTAATATGGAGGAGAAGGAGCTCATGTATAGGGTTTACATCTTTGTATTTGCTGGTCATCTATATTGAGGAAGCTTTGCTGGGTTTCTACCCCATGAGGGTTTCCCAGGATAAATCTATGTCTCTTGTGTTTATGTTGTGCTTGTTGTTCTTTCAATGATCCTATATATGATATTGTTGTGAAATGGAATATAATGTTGATATTTTATGTCTTAGAATATTGAATCTTAACATGGTATCAGATCTAACCTGAAGGAAGGAAATGTATGGCACTTACGACACTTGCTCCACTTACGACAATTTGAAGGTTAGGGTTTTATATAGAAAAAACCAGTCATCATGGAACTTTCGCTATAAATCCATTTTTTCGAAGGTTTAGGATCGGAAACCTTTACAGTTCGTAGAAAATACCCCCCTATACCTTGTGTCCTAAGGACAGCCACAGATTCGTTTTACTTTGTAAGTTATGATTAGTACAAGTTAGGGTTTTTGCCTCTTCTAGATCTCAATCATAAACAGGTGACCTAGGAAAAAAGGTCACAACTTGGGATAGGAAGCTCCAAATGAAATTTCGTAAAAATTGACAGGTAGATCACAGACTGTAGTTTCTCAGGTAAGTTTTTCAGAGGCCGAAGTTGAAACAGTGACACGTGTCACGCCGTACAAGTTCGCTCTCCTGTTTTATCCCATAAAAAGGTCACGTTGCAACACTTGGCATAACTCTCTCTCAGAGAATGCAATTGAGGTCAGACCTATGGGGTTGGAAAGATGATAGGTCAGGATACTACACGTCAAAGTTTCAGACCCTGTGGATTCGTAATTTCAGAGATGCACCAGAAACAATTAGGTGCATATTTATGTCAAAACATAATTGGATTTTGAGCACCTCTATTCTTAGCTTGTCACTGCTGCAGGAATTTAGGGCTTCAGAGAAAGTTGGAATTTTTGGTGTCAGAGACCACGGCTGAAGACGCCTCATCAAAATCGAAATTTAGAGACCAAGATCTAATTTTTTGGTTGGGCAGAAGGCCGGGCTTGATCAAATCCTAGTTTGGGATTTTGATCGGAAAGATGGAAAATTAGGGCTTCTGCAAAAGTTGGAATTTTTGAAGTCTGTGTCCACGGCTGGAAGCTCCTCAAAAAAATCAAATTTTAGAGCTTTGGATTGAACCTTTTGATTGGGAAAAAGGGTGGGCTTTATCAAACCCTAGTTCGGGGTCCTGTCCAGTGAATCCAGAAGTTTCAAAGGCAATTTTGAGGGGTCAAATTTTGCAGTTTTCAAAATTGAAGTATACCAGCTTGATCAGCTCAAAAAGCCACATCTTTCCATCCATTCAAATGTTTGAAATTCAAAATTTGAATTTTTAGGGTTTCTCTGACAAACCCTAATCCAGCTCCAGATCCAGTTTCAAGGGGAGATGAGGCTAAGGCCTTACATAAGAACACTACAAGAAATCTCGACAGGTAT